>OY720632.1:44444108-45713700 GCA_963169105.1 Ceriagrion tenellum
CCCTTGTGAGTTGTGTCTCAAGTTTATGCGTAATGGTTCGCGGGCCAGTGGCATCTTCTTACCACCAGGATCTCAATATGCTAATGCAGGTGTAGTTATAATTCTATTGTCTACAAAATTAATAATTTTATGAGAGTGTTTTTAATTTCCTGAAAGAATTTCGACTCAACCTTCGAGTCCCTTGGGCTTAAAGTGAAAGGAAATATTCTCTTTGCTATTTTTTCTGGTGAAAGTTGGCCCTTTATAAATATTTGTAATTTAATATTGAGTTAGAGGCTCTAATGAGGATGACTAAGAGAACTATTCTCAGGAGGATGAGGAAAAAAAGACCGGCGTGACTGAAGCGATTCATGAGAGTAAGAGATTTGAAAATGATTTGTAAGCGCAGGGTATAATGAAGGAAATCATAATAGGGAGTCATATTTGTAGAGCTAATGGGAATCATTAAATTCTTTGACTTTGCCCACCCTAAAAATGAGTGGCGTCATGAGATTACATGCATGATTAAGGATATTACTACTTCCAAAAAATCCACCTGATGAGAATATCCTGGAAGATACATCTCATCTAAGGACGTGATCTTAATGTGTATGTTAGTGTTCAGCTGTAAGTTGGGAATGATCTCAAATGCATAACTCCCTTATTCGCCTTTCGTAAGGCTCTCGAGTCCTCTGCTACCCCTTTAATTAGAGGATATGGCCTTAGGTGTATGACAGCACCATGAAGTGATAAAAATTAGAAGTTCTCATGTCTTTCTCAGTTATTTCCGTAACTTTATCGAGGACTGTTTTAATATATAATCATCGTCATTAGAGTTCAGTGGCTTGGTGAAGCCAAATCTAATTAACTGAACCCGTACCTCAATACCCGTTGTTTGAGTGCAAGATGAAACCTACATAATTCTATCAGTAACTAGCAGAGGCACCCTACTTTTCACGGGTCAGAGTATATTTTTGGACAAACTTTATGGCACCAATCAATGATAGAAGAACCAGGTTACAGTTATAAGCCATTCAAACCCCGGACAAATTTTCCCGTTCATAACCAATCTTCAGTTTGTCGAGGATAAATGTAATTTTTTGAAATGGTAGAAGGATTTATAGTGAAAAATGAAAGAATTAATATGCAAACAAATTCGAAGGTATAACATTATTATTTGATGTAATCTAATAGTTCTAAAATATAACCTCTGCTCTGACTCTAATTACGTTCCCAAGCGTGCAAAACGCCTTCGGGGAGAAGTAGCGTATCGGCAGTAAAAACCATAAATATATAGTAATTGGGTAAACTGACCATTTTATCGGATAAATAACTGTTCGAGCATTAAAAAATTTGAGTTATAATATCCCGAATGCATTTTACGATTGAAGGATTCTATAGACATTCCGCTTCCGGAAAAATTATGCTATATGGCGAGGCAATTGCGTACTTGAGCAAAAAATACCAAGCGATGCTAATACGGGCAGGATGATGCTGCCCGTTGAATTTCAGAGATTGAGAGAAAATTGTTAAATTGGGAACCATGAGGGAAAACATGAAAACACGGTAGAGAAAAACATGAAAATACCAACAGAAACGGATCAAATCTCAGAGATCGCGAACCGTTAACCTAATAATTGGATATTCTCCAGATTAGTAAATAGATTGTGTGTTGTTCAATCCTAAGATTGATTGACTGCAGACCTCCACTCTTCTCTATTTAATGCTTGTTCCCTTACATCCTGGTATCTCTTCCTATGTACTTCCATGTTCATACGTATTTGGTCCATGAACTTACGTCCTCCATACTTATTTGGCCCATGAACTTATTTGTGGGTCTTCCTCTGGAGACTTTTCTCTCTATTTTGCCTTCAATCGTGGTCTTCACAAACTCACTGTCTCAGGGTATGTCCAATCCATCTTGCTTTTCTTTTTTCTATCGTGTTCCAAATGGTCCTTTCCTCATCTTTTCACATGTACTCTTAATTATCTCTTATTTTGTCCGCCTATTTTATCTTCAGCATCCTCTTCTTTCACCAAGTTTCGAGGGCTTTTGTTCTTGTCTGATCAGCTTTTCCAGTGATCCTTGCTTCCGATCCGTAGAATACCATGCTCAACATGAATTTTTTCATAAACTGTCTCCTGGTTTGTAGTCCTATCTTCTTTGAGCACAGCGGTTGTCTTTTTCCCATGATTGCCTTCTTAGCTTTAGCCATTCTCCACTTGATGACCGTGGTACTTCTTCCGTCCCGCGTAATGGTACTTCCGGTACGTCCAACGTGATGGTAAATAACGATGATAATGACACGGCGTGATCTAACACGTCGTGTGTGTGCCATTTTTAAGTCACGAGTGCCGTATGACACTTAGTAGCTCCTGTTACTTAAATTCACCATCCACTGTGGAAAAACAATGCATAGTAAGTCAAAATTTAATTCAGCGCTACATTCTAAATTCGGTGTGTCGTGATTGATCACTTAAACTGTGTCCCAATTCGCCATTTAGGCAGCTAAATCGACAGATTTAGGGAGGATGCCATCTTGAAGTGTGTCCCAATTCGTTAGGCGTCATGGGGGAGCGGATTTAGGTGCCTTTCTCGGGGGTGAAATTTAGGGTAGATGGAGTTTATCCTAAATCCGCCTCCATATTGAATTTCCCATCATGCAAAGCGCTGCATGCGTCGTACAAGGAAACTCGTACACAAGGAAGTAGTTGAAATGTGGCAAACATGGCCGGCAAGTATTTTGTCTGTAATTGAAAGAATTCTCTAGAATTTCGCAAACCAACACCCGACTACAAAAGAAAAAATTTACATAGTACACTTAAATAAAACGAATTTAAATCCCAGAACACCTACACAAACTTAAATTTCGCCGAAAACTAAAAATTAACGATTCTCCAGACAACGAAATGGATGAAAAAAATGTAATTTCACTTTCCAAATCTCACAACGCATACGAAGGTAGCCAAAGGCGTCAAAAATGTCTTAATTTCAAGGTTCATTTATTTCATTCAGTCCTTTATTAATTACTCATATGTTTTTCATTTGTTCCCAGCTCGGTAGACGGCAACACTAGCGAAGGATGTCCCAAATCAAGCTCCCCTAGCGAAAGACATATAAATATTTAGGTAGCTAACCGCATCCTCCCTAATGCCTAACGAATTGGGACACGGCTCTAGTATTATTGTCTACTTTTGATTTTCAGGTTACTTTGAGAGCTTTTTTGTAAACAGGAGAAATTGAGCTATCAATTTGATTTTCTATAATAAGATTTTATAAGATAAATATTTTTAATGCTAATACTGTCAAAATGAACTAGGATAGTGATTCCAATGTTAACTGCGGTGATATTGCTCCAGAATATTAGAGAAGAAGAAAAAAGTTAATTCTTGACTCTGTTGCCACGAGTAACCTGAAGATAATATGAAGCAGCTTACAATACACATATGGCGCATAATATAATGGCGCAGAGAAAATGGTTCAAACTCTTTCTGCATAAATGTTATGTCCGCTTACGTTGATGAGCTTCCGAAGAGAGTTGCACCATCAAGTTTTTGGTCTACATGATAATGTTGAAGACTACAATTAATGCCTAAAGTCAAATTGGCATCAGCAGTTACAAAATCATTGGTATATTTCTTTAGGAAAACAATTAGGGCATCGCCCAAAACAGTCAAATTTCTTATAAATGGTGATATTTCAAAATTCTTATGCATAAAAACACATTTAAGAGAGCCTCAGGTTATCAATTGCTGTCAATTACTCGTGCTTGACCTAAGTCAATTCCCGTGTAGAAATGAAATTGTGGCCTACACTTTGGAATAATCGGCTACTAATGCCACGTAAAAACGTGAAGTTAGCGCGAATTTAAGTCTTTTAGAGCTATAAATAATATTATGACTAAATGAAAAATTTAACTTTGTGATTTTTTCACAATTTTCGTGAAGATATGTAAAGGTGATGATATGTAAAGGTAAAGGTGATCACTAGGATATCGCCTCTTCGATGAAACCGGTCGTCAGTGAATTAACCATTGATAAATTAAAAAGTTTAGGTATTTATTCCGTTTGCCACTCATTCATATTCTCCCCTTCTTTTCTCTTATGCCTTTGTTCAATTGTCGCCCTTTTTTCATGGCTGGTGTTCTTACACTCGCTGCCACACACTCCTTTGTAGGCTTCCCGGGTGCTATATTGGAATAGATGAAGTCTCCACGTTCCAAGTTGATATGCCCTGGCTAAACTTCGCCCTTTCATATTCCTTCTTCGTTGCCTTCCTTTCTTCCCCTTCCACTTTATTTCCTTTCCTTCTATTCCCGTCCCCTAAATCAATTTTTGGCACGCTGTCTCCTTTTCTGCCGTTTTTCTCCTTTCTCTTCGCGCCATGTACATCTTTTCCCTCTTTCCCGGCTTCAGTCTCGCCTCCGCCTGCGAATGTCTTGACTCCGGGAAGTGGTTATTCGTTTTCCTCAGTCCCTTCTCCCTTCTTTTCTTCCTCGAGCTCGCTCTTCTTTTTTCTCATTATTCCCCCTCGTTATGCATTTTCGTCAATTCTTTGTACATCTTGATGACATTTTACGATAGGTTTATGCTAACTTTTGTTTTTTTTTTATTTCATGATGATTTTAATTATGCCCGCATCATCATTTAGACTTGGGAGGGATCGTATCTTTCTATATTGTTGATATGCGACTTTAGCAGTCGTGCTTTAATAAAAAATATTTTTTACTTAAAAAAATTTACTTAAAAATGGATTTTAAAAATTAGCATCCTTTTTCGTATCATAATCGGAGCATAAATTTTGTATTGTATCCGCACACTTTTTCTTTAGCGTTTTTTATCCGTTGTGCAATTAACTTTATTTTAAGAGCATTTTTCATTTGTTGTGGCTTTCAATTCCTCTGTAATTCGTCTTTCATTTTACTACACATATAGCTTGATATACATTTTGTATGTTTTTAACCCCTCAAATTCTTCCTCCTCTTGTCAATTCTTTTCTCTTGGTGCCTTATCTCCCGGTAGCTTTTTTTCCCAGTCTCAACCCGGAGACCCTTCGCTTCAAGTCTCCACCCTCTTTCTGCAGCCCTCCCAATTCCAATTTCCAGGAGTGGCGTTGTTGGGAGTGGACTTGATCCTACGACAATTTTTTTCTACGTTTTGCGCCTCGCGTCTTCTACTTTCGCAACTTCGAGAAACCCGCCGCGTGAGAGGGTGGACGGGGAAAAGTTTCGAGGAGCTCGAAACGGGAAGACTGTGGCTATCTCAGATGTGGTCCTGGATGTTATGGACACAGGGGTACGCCCACTCAGTACTTCCAAACTTCACGCTCACTGCATGCGTGCGGTATCAGTCCTCTGCGTCTACTCTTGTGGGTGCATTTCTGCGTCCTTCGGACTCGTAAGACTCCTCCGAGCACGTTTCATGGGCCACTTCCTCGTTCGCATTTGGGTTCTGTAAAGGATTTCCTTTTCGAGATAGTTTTTGATGATCCTGGAAGAGGTTCAGAGGACGAAGTCATCGGGCAGAGAAGAGACTCAGTGCCTAGAAGTCCGTGTACGTGATCAAGGAGTTCTTTAAATCAAGTAGTTTTCCTTCAGGCCTTTTCCCCGCCCACGATGTTTCTTTGTGGTTTCCTTTAAAACAGAGTTATTTCCGTTGCTTTTTCAGCTAATTTTGGAAATGTCTTCAATCAAATAATTGGATATTTAGGCTCACAATTTGTTATATTCTAATAACCGTTTGTGATCGAGCGAATTGCAAACGCTGGAAAAGGTAGATATATGCCTCACTCGGTGCCCGATTCCAAATGCTGTAATGGCTTCATCATTGGAGGAAAATACAATTATCGATACATAAAGATCAACTTTTACTTTTCCAGAGACTAATTTAAGTTGAAAAAGTTCAAATTAGGTATGTTCTGTATGTATGGGCACTATAAACTTATACAAAGTCAGGCCTGAAAATTTAGCGTGCAAATATACTTATAATATTTTATGATGCCAAGGACCACCCGGTGGTATCAATGGCTACGTAATGGTAGAGTCACAACTGATGTTTAAGAAATACGCAATTTTTTGCTTCAACCTTCAGACATTGATATAATATTACTGTTTAAATATAAGCCAAGAACCTCAGTTAAATCACCTCAGTCAAAAGTTTCCTCAGGAAATCCACCACAAGCAGTCAACAAGGAAAATGAAATTCCGACGTAGAAATCCGTGGATTTTATCATTTCTGGGAAGGATTCCGGTGATACACCGCGTAGAATGTATTTGATTTACAACACTATTGTCCTCTTCTTGTCGAACTTTAACCTGAGGATGTTCTTTAGAACAAGAACTTTAGAACTGTTGTCAATTAAAGATATTGACGCGGTGGATGACCGGAAACATTCCCAGACATCAAGGAAAAGAGACGGTTAAATGCGGTGATAATCATACTCTAGATTATATGGATAACTCTATGTTTAGGTAGATGAGTTATAATCGCTAAGTAGAATACAGGTGTAGAGAAAAATGCTTCGCAATTCACAGTAGCTTACAAAGTCAATTGAATGGGTAATACATACAGCCTAAGGTAGGAAGTTACCAGACTATTTGTTATACCATAACATTCTTTGTCCTGGTTTTTTGTTTTCAATGACAATGAATGCTGGGGTGAATCATACGTGCCTCAACTGGGAAGGCTATTATTCCTCACTTTTCATTCACTCCTATACATTATCATATTATGCAGTGAGAATTTTCCGGTTTTAACATGAAATCGTGATGATAGCTGAAGGATCGTAATTATCACCTGTATTTCCATGGAAGATAAACCGTTTGCGTCCTGACACAATGAGGGAGAGGCCACTGGTTAAATCTAACTTATATATAATCAAGATGGCGGGGAATTAGATGTGAGGGGGGGAGGATGTTCAATTAGTCCGTCTGCAGACGTTTTTATTTTCATCCCTCCCGCCTTTCCTCCTCTCCCTTTTCACCCTTCCCTTATCAGCTCCCTCCACCTCTCCGCCCGTAATGCGTTTTTCCCACTCCCTCCCCCCCTTCGCTTTTTCTCCCCATTTTCTCGCATTTCAACCCCATTTGTCTCGACGCAAATTGCTTCCGTCTTTAACTCTCATCACACGCTTCATTTACCGCATTTTTTAAAATCTCCGATTGCACATCCACTATCTGGTTCTCTTCGCTCTCTCCCTCTCTATCTCTCAGTCGTCAGCACTCCCCCATTGTCTTCCTCGAATAAGCTCCAGAAGGCTTAAGACCAACTCTTAAGGCTGCATACGCGGTAAGTCTCCCGAGAAGAAGGAAAAAAAAAACCTTATAAAAATGTGCGTGATTACATCACATGCCCCGAAGCCCGGTTCGCTCCTCTGTCTCTCTCTCCAATGTCTGTCCCTTCACCCGTCGTCATTCGTTAAGATTTCAGTTTTTAATACTTAATTCCCCACCCCTTGGTGTCTTACCCTTCTTTCGCTTTTTAGGATAATGCCCGCTTAACCTGATTCCAGTCACATCTCCCTTGCAACCTCCGGAGTTGGATGAAGGGGGGAGTTGAATGCACGAATAAATTTTTTTTTTTTTAGATCTCGAACGGATCCAATCTTCCGTAATATTTTCTTTTGCTTCATGTTGTGCCTCGTGTTACCTCAGACGCTTCTGAACTGGCGCCAACTGAATCACATTCGATCAGCAATTATCAAAGGTTTGAGTTTTCCCATTTTACATACCGTATCCATATTTAAAACAAAATCGGAGAAATTTGAAATTTTAAAAAGCGCGCGCAAAATCAGCTCCGATCGTAAGTCGAACCCATCGTAAAGCGGGGGTTTGTACTGTATGTACTGGGGGAGGGATACTGGGGGGGGGGGGTACTGTATGTCGCTTTTCCCTTCACTTTCCGAAATATATATAGAAGATATTTCCCTTAAAGGAAGTGATTTCTATTCGATTTATGAGTACTATCAAGAAAACTAAAGGATATTTCTTACAATGTGCTATCTGGGGTGGTTGACAGTTGTTGATGTGAGGAACTACATTTTCCTTCACCAGAATGCGGCCACTCATCATCTTAAATCTCATAAAATTCTCCATGTCTCCTTTCAACTGTTATTATATACATGAAATTTTTTTCACTGTGTTGTTGCACTATCTAACAAATAGGCAATTGAAAATTCAAGCTTATTTTATATATTATAATCACTAATCGTGGTCATCTTTTGCAGCCTTTGTTTTAAGTTAACAGTTTTTTTTTCGGGCAGAAGAGTTCCTGATTTTAAATGGGTTGTTTACCAAGCAAAGAGTTTGTATCGTTTGCGAGCAAACGACATTATTAACACGGTCAGTGTCTTGTATCATCGTATTTTCCGTGGGTTTACCCAGTTGGCTTCTTAAAAATTGGAGTATTTACGGAATAATGATCATAAGCTTTAGTATAAAAGTATTTTTAGGAACTCTGCTCAGAGCAATCGAAATTGGAAACTTCCACTAAAAATATTTAATTTTAATAACCAATATGGTAAAAAAATGCCATCCAGATATGCATTTCGTCATTTAGAAACTATGCCTTTTTTATCGACTTACCTTAAAATGATCTTCACATACAAAACATACAGTTTTATCACTGATGGTTCCAAATCGTTCATCTCGTCGAACTGCTCTCATCCATGTCTTTCTTCTTTTCTTCTCCTTTGGAACGGTTACGAAAAATTTATCTGGTGAATTTGTACAAGTGTTCGTACATAACTTGCGGCTTCCAGGTTGTGTGGTCATATACGCTTTTTTAGCTGTAAATTCGCCTGATTCTGTATTCCCGAGTTGTTTCCAGCCTCCGACGTACTACGAAGCAGACATGTCACGTCATTGACTATTGCAAATGGCGCTGGTGTGTTTTAACGCACCGGAGTGGCGCGAAAGTTTCAAAGTTAACTTGATATGCGTAGCAGGAAATTTATGAGAAAGTAACAACACGGCGCAGATTAGTGGAGGCTGATTGTCAAAATAAACGCATACATGAAAAATAGGAAAATAGCCTATTGGACGCACTAAGGGCTGCAGGATAGGACAGGAAATGGACAACGTTACATCAATCTCTAATTTCCCACAACCGGCCAAGATCATCGCTTAAGGCCGTCAAGATCTCATGAAGATCTACTGTTTGTCCGAAATTTTTGTCAGCATTTGAGGATGAAAAAAATCCCATCTCAGTGTTTCCCGTTTAGATGTCACCTAATTGAAAGATATAGTATTTATTTTAAGCGTGAGTTCTTGCCCCTTTACCACTCATTGCCCACCAAATTCAATTTATTTATTCATCTTCCTTGTGAAACAGACTCTTTTCTTGCTATGGAATCTGATATGGTAACATTTCTACGTTTATGTTACGTATGCCACAGTTAGCAAAACACCTTAACAAATTCAATTTATGATTAAAAATTGAAATTTAGAGGTGTGACTAATCTTCTCTGACTGCAACGCTCTATTCTATCTCGGATACCATTTTAGGCCAATAAGACTTTGGTTTACGATCGTATTATCTCCACTCATATAAAAGCTGTGACTATTTGATGGGTTCTCTACATGGCTTCCTTGAAGTTCGCACCGATTTGCTCGCAGGAATTCCATCCTCGATAAAATTTTGGTGTGTTTATAATAAGAATACGCGTTAATTTTCTCCTCAAATCAGTTACAGTCACCTGGTTTCAACATAGGCACCTCGTTTATTTTTAAGAGAACTAAGGTTTTAACTACGAAACAAGCTTGCCCTATTATACTGGGATGTAAAGGACTGATGAGGCATTGTCCCGTATGTGTTGTGAGTGAGAAAAGGAAGAATCCATTTTGACAAAGCCAAGTGTCTGGGAAGGAATTGGTATGTAACTGAACTTTTAGGATATTGGTGGTGACCTGTTCCATCTGACCCATTATTGCCTAATTTTTACTTGCACCTCATTTTTTCTAGTATTAATTTTATTATATGCATAGTGGGCCTATAGTTTTCACAATATTTTACACCTCGATTGGTACTGTGTTAAACTGTTTCAATGTTTGCATTTTGAAAGATGGTGGTGCAAAATCTTCGAGTATTTATGTACGACAAGTTTATGAATTATATAAGGGTATCAGGACCTCTGCCGTCTTCTGTATAACTTTCCACTTCCATACGCCTCCTAATACTTTTGCTGCAAACCAGTCCGACTTGCTACAAACAAGCTTTGCATACTTGGTCATCATTTCAAACCAAAGGGTTTAACCCAAGGATCTATATTTTTTTACATATTCCGTCAAGTACCTCCATTCACTACCCTTTCTTTGGCACTTAAAACATTAATAACTCATCTAAATTAAAGTATATGCCGTCTTGTAAAACCTTAATATGGTGCGGAGAATAACACTGCATTTTCTTTGGTGTGAATTAGATCTTTGTATGTACATTCTTTTTACGGATCGAGGAAGGATAATTTTTTGTAGTAGGAACCTCAAAAGCGAAATATGATTACATTTCGACGCATGCAGTCACACGATGTAAATAAAAATCTCTCCGGTAAGTGTTATTTTTCTTAGACAGCCTTTTATGTTATTTTATGATTATTTTCAGCTGGAAGACAAATCCAACACCGCGTTATGGAATATGTTTTCAAATGGCCATGCTTTTAGATTTCGACCGAACATATTTTTTTAAATTGCTGCTTAGCCGTTGTACGAGAAATTTTCCCAACTAAACTCCCGTCTATCTTCGTCATTTCCTGAGGATTCACTAAACTTTCCTCCAAGGAGGGAGCTTCAAATATGATTTAGCTAGCCTTCAAAGTGGCTTTCACTTTCGATCAGCCAGTCCTTTCCGGTTTAGCATTATAGATAAGCGACGCTTTCTGAAATTGAATGGCATAGAAGCCGGGCCGAAAAAGCCAAGCGATTCCTTCTCCCCATCGTTGCGGCATGAAAATATAGAGGGCACGTTAATCATTTATGAAAAATTGAAAAAAGAACAAGCGATAAAGCCGTCACGTGCGAGCAAGGCCTTTTGAAGGAAAGAGGAGGATGGAAAAAAGATGGAGAGGATCGCAGGAAGCGACGCTCGGGATGAAAGAGGAGGGGATGTGGTGGTGCCGTGTGGAATAGTCTTGGCATGGGGGGGTGGATGGTTAGCAGTGATAGTGGGAGGAGCTTGTTGGCTTGGAGGAGAAGAAAACGAAGGGAGAACGTAAATCATGCGACAAAAGGAAACTTTAGCACCACTGCAGCGATCTCGGAAGGATCTAGCGCCTGGGGTTTTTAACGTATCCGATTGTTGGGATCCTAATCTCTCCGCAGCAATTCGCGGCCCGATGGCGGCGGGGTGAATTGTTGAAAGCCATGTGTGAGATGCAAGTTGATGGTGTGGGAGAATTTAAGAAAGGCAAGCGTGAAAGGATGGAGGGGTGGTACGGACGGATGAGGATTGGGAAGGATAGGGTGAAAAAAGAGGGTTTTTCTTCTCTCGGGATTTTTTCCGAGGGAAGAGAGCGAGGGAGAAACAGTCTAAATAGCGGGAGAAGTTTTCTTAAACCAGGGAGGAAAGCATTATTGCCGGCGATCTGCCCGTGTTGGGTATGGGCAGCCTATGCGAATCCACAAAGGATTTATATATGTTATTGCCGTCTTCTTAAGCTGGATACAATAAATGTGGTTCGAGCTCATGTTTAAGCCAATTCAGAAAAAAATCTTTTATGTCAGAGTAGTTCTTAGCAATACAAATACTAAACGGTGGGAGGATCTCCATATTTCGGTGAGATATCTTCTGGGTAACAGCTATAAATCTAGTTCCATTTAATGTCTACGCTCAGTTGACGGTTTATATACATTCGATATTCTTTCGCTGTAGATATTTGCCAGCCTTAGGATTTTTAAGAATAACTTAAGAAAGCGTGTATGAAACAATTGGGTGTAACTGAGGCAGAATTGGTATGTTATGATAGCGCCGGGTTTAAATCCGTTTGCTGGGTCCGCCGAAAATTTTACCTCGGCCTAATGCTAGATTTAAGGACTTTGGTCTTTGCCTACCCCGAAGGAGAACGGTGTGATGAGCATATTGCGATATGTCTTTATCAGGTTTCTGTCTGTATGTATAACTACTGGCGTAGAATAGCCGGCGTATACTCTGCCTAATTGACCGGACTGATGGAATGCAAGCGTACTCAACACAATATTCCATTTCAGAGTTGGCATAGTCAAAAACGTTTTATTCTCCGGGTTGGACCTAAAAACACTGGTTTCTTTCTCCTGCACTACTTGACCCTTGCAAACTTCCTTCCCTTCTGCTACAATCATGCATTGCATCATACACGTTCGTTTATATTGGAAAGGATGTTAAGACTAATATAGTCCGAAAACTTTGGGATCATTGATATTTGTATGAAAGTGTGCGCCTTGACGTGCATTTGTCGAACCGTGAAATTCGACATGTAAAACCCAATAACGTAACTCTTAAAGTGAGGAAAAAAACCCTGCAAAATTAAATATCTTAGTACTGCTCTTGAAAATACACCTAAAAACAAGAGGTTTAACAGTGCGGCGGGCCGATATATCGGCTCACAGGCAAAATATTGTTTAAATTTTGCACACAAATATAATTACAATTTTTTATGCACAAAGTATAAGCGTTTTTTTATTATTACCTAATTCAATGCATACGCAATAATAAAAACTGCATATGGATATTTTAAACAATAACTTTATAATATTTATTTTCCTAGAGTGATACATTTCATTCTAATTACCCTCCGCATTTCTCACTAGAACCGCTGGCAGGGGTCAGCACTAAGAGAGTTATAGTGAGGAAAAAAGCCCTGCAAAATTAAAGATCTTAGTACTGCTCTTGAAAATACACCTAAAAACAAGAGGTTTAACATTTTCATCCTCTCAGTAAATTCAATTCAATATTCCCTCATCAAACTCACATAGCTGCTAAACAGTAAATCCCTGAAAAAATATTTATTTACATATAGCAATTCCATTTTTTAAATCTACAAATCAAAAAATCCTGGTTCAAAGTATAATAGCATAGCCTGAGCTTCAATTTAACTACATTGGTGCCAGCTCTACTTGGCTGTTGTCTGAAAAGAGAACAGCCAAGCTGCATATCAACAGCACTTACCTGTCGTTTTGTGCATTCCTAGGAAAGGGTCTTTTGAATGATAGAATTTTGCAGAATTTTGGACGAGAGACTTGAGTAATTTTTTGTCTCCGGATATCAAACATGAGTAGGGCTAAAATTTACTAAAACTGGGAAGTAATGCAACAACTTTTCATAATGGTATGGAGAATTCACTGTGACTTGTGGAAAATTTACTGCGACTAACTTTATATGACATAATCCCTCACCTGGTAGCTGTTTCCGTTGATTTTTCCTTAAGATGGGAGTTTTGCCTACCACCTTACCTTCTCGCTTGTGGAGTTTTACAACTTGACGCTAGTACCACGATAAATTCGAATGCGATAAACATAAGAATGCATTTTTTTAGAGGCTGAGAGATCATTCCGTTCTTTTCGGATTCTTATTACGCCTAACGTTAGACTCATGGTGACTAGTCGTCAGCTCAATTCCGAACATTAGATTGTATGAATCAGTGGTTTTTCTCCCGTAGATCACCTGGCTGAACATCGATGAGGTAGCTGTCTGACACGATCTATTCAGCTCTCTTGAACTGCCTTCACTTTTTTTTAATTTTACCTCTCACTCTCCATACCTCACCGATACCACTCCAACATTACTGTCGGCGCCCATTATACTTCACCTGTCTAAGCGCCCCCAAATAACAAAGAAAAAATATACTTCCTTGTTGAGGTTTAAGTGTAAAGTATTACCTCAGGGAGAACTGTATTCTCAAGTGTTTTGCTTTGAGCTGGAGGGGAATTGAGTCGGCTTTCCTGCATGAGATGTTTCGGAGAAAGTATTTGGGGGAGGGGGTGAAATCATGGGGCTATTTTATCTTGCTTCCTCATTCTTTCCCCATTTTTAAATAAAAGCTTACGCGCATAGCAAGGGGAGGGTAGGATTTTGGGGCCGCTCTCGGGAACTTTTTTCAGGGGGTCTTGTAAGGTTTGTGCCCAATCATGAGCGTAGGAAGGAGAGGATGGGGAGGGAAGGCCTCCTCCTCCTCCTCCCCATACTTTCTTGTCGCCTTGTGATCTCACCGAAGGAGGGGGTTGGTCGGAAAAACGTTTTTTGAAGCGACGCGTTCATTGTCTTCGTGTTTTGCCCGCAAATTTTTTTAAGGCCTAAGGATGATGGATTTATTCCATCCTTCCCCCCCTTGTATCTTTTTGAGCCATGGACGTACGGGAATGGAAATAATTGCACATCAAAGAAAAAAAACGACAAAACGTGACGAGTGAATGCTTCACGTTACAAGGGAAGGGTAGCGGGGGACGCACTCTTCCCTCGGAGGAGAAAGAAGTGAGCAAAGTTGCTCTTGAAGGGGCTAGGTGATTTGAAAGTGTGTCGCCCGTGAGGTCTTCAACGACTTCTCCCACCCCCTCCTTCCGTACTTCTCCCTCCCCCTCTCTCGCCGGGTTCCTTTGATCAACCCCTTTCGACGTCTTCTTTGTACTCGTGTGTTTTTGGGGCGGGCACATGCGTCTTCTCGCTTCCCCCATTATTTTGACATCTCCACAAGGGGTGCTGAGGGAAGGGCTCGTTGTATGCCGACGGACAGCGTTCCCAAATGGCGTGTCGCGTACGTAACTCGGCAGCGCCCGTTATGTTTATTCAATGGAGGTCGGGTGTTAATTTTGGTTACATCTTGCGTACTTCTACATCTATATTCTACCCTGCGAGCTACCACAGTGGAGTGTGGCAGGGGATGTTTGGACCCACTCCATTTAATTTTGGTTACATCTTGCGTACTTCTACAGCTGTATTCTACCCTGCGAGCTACCACAGTGGAGTGTGGCAGGGGATGTTTGGACCCACTCCACTTAATTTTGGTTACATCTTGCGTACTTCTACTGCTGTATTCTACCCTGCGAGCTACCACAGTGGAGTGTGGCAGGGGATGTTTGGACGCCCTCCATGAAAATGGGGGAATGTATGGAGCAGAAATCGCAAATAAGAAAGGAACGAAATTGAATTTTTTAAAGAAATGCCGTAAATGATACTTTCACCGTAAAATGACCAAAAACTCATTTCGTTGATTAAGATTATTGTCTGGAAAACAACTGGCAAATTAAAATGCCCAATAATGGAGATACATTTGCTTCTCTGCCGCGGAAACCTACGATTGAACCGACGGGTTGAATGGTCGCGAGAAATACAACCGCGGAATAACTAATTGAGAAAGAGAGGAAAAACTGGGAACTTTGGCAGAGATGGTACAAGACTGTGTTACACGACCTTGTGTACACCTAACGATAGATGGCTTAAGTCGTCCAAATCCTAGTCATGCAGTTAAAAATTTTAATGAAAACTAGCACAAATATCCTTTTTTCTTCCGTTTTACTTCACACGTTATTCATTTATCATAAATTTTGATTGAAAACTACCAATATAGTTCATCTGAGGATAAACGTCCTTTTTGCTTATTTATAATCTCTGCTTATTTAATTCGAGAAACATTTCATGACCAATAAGAAGTATTGAATATAGTTTCAAAGCCGCAGGCTCTCGACGTAATTATAAGAACCTCAAACCTACCCATCTTAGCTTTAACATGATTGCTGTAAGGACCTAATTGCTTTCTCCCTTTCTCCTGTGCAAGATGGATTGTGAGGTCAGCTCTTCAAAGTGACTTCACGTCCGGAAGTCTTAACTCACGGCTCTTGCCATACTGTCTTTTTCTTCAAACCGGTCGTAGACTCCCCATAGAGAAATTATTAGCGTAGGTATTTTCACATGTCCTTTCTTAGCTTTCTAAGGAGATGACCGGTCGAGGTGGCAGGCATTAAGTGGTTGGGTTTCTTGAAGTGTGAATGAAATGCATTACCTCAGGGTAGAAGGATCCTAAAATCAGCTACAAGAGGGTTTAAAGCTTTGGGGAGAGGTAGACCAGTGACAACCGCTGCGGATATTGTTTTCAACGCTGAACTTGTGTATTTTATTTTTCAAAACTAAACAATTTAACATAAAGACTAAAGTATCGTTCTTCACATGCCAACGGATAAGTAGTTAAAATTTCATCTATTTCATCAAGTTCTAGTTTACTGAAGAGGATGTTTCAAGATTCCTATTAATGTTTTTTTTCTTCCTGGAGGGTCTAGTTGGAATAGATGTTTATTTTATTAAACAATCATGAATTAGTCGGGAAAATATTTTGAAGACTACGCCAAGTAAAAATGCTTGAAAATAAATATGAATGATATAAGGGATAAATATGAATGTGCTCTCGATTATATTTTAACCTTTTTTTAAATTTTTTAAAATCTATATTGCAATTGAGTTGTATTAGACTACGAACTATATTACGTTCAACTGTATCGTCAAAATCGCATGCATATTATAGTGCTGCTCTATACGTATAGTACAGTATTGTATTCGTTTCAATTTAGTTTCCACTGGGTTAGTTTCAATATGACTTCAATGATTTCAATTCAAAGCAGAACATCGTCCTTCGCTCTATTGTGCGCCACATCTGCGATTTTAAAATAAACCAAAAAGCGAATAGGCATTAGGGAGTTCTGCAGCATTTAATTCGCAGCATATTCTTTTAAAATTAAACCACAATAATTTAATAATCTCATCATTATTAAATTATTTTGGTTTAATTTTAAAAATCAATAAAATCAAATAAAACTGGATAGTTACTTTTCCTTAGTTCCGCTTTTCTTTCCAATGCGTAAAAGCCTGGAGTAATGTGTAAGCAAAACGATGCCTGCAAGTAGCGACGCAAGATATCGCTATACTCAATATATCCACGGAAGTCAACCTTCATATATAAAGCCATCGATAGTCTTCTCTCAGCGTTTGATGGTCGATATAATTTCTCAGCGATAGTTTGTCAACGCTGTTTCACCTCATCGATGTTTACTTCAGATTTTTTCCTCCAATATTCCTTATAATATTGGCTTCAATTTTGGACGGGTATTTTATGCTTAGTTCATAAAGGGTAAACGTATTTGACGATATGCCTTTGTTTGCTGCTTCGGAGAGCATATTTTTTTAGCTGCATTCTCCATTCTTTTTTTATTCTGGAAGCACAAAATGAACCTGCTTGGTAGTTAAATCCACTATTCTAGGCGTGTTTATAAAAATTATCAAGTAGATAGATTTGCACAAGTTTATTTCTATAACACTTTATATTTGTGTGAAGATACGGCAAAAAGTCATGTTACATTTCTCTTTTAACAGGATTTCTTTTGTTCCTAAGTACTCTCGTGCTCGATGCTTTTCATTCAATAATTTACTAGAAAGAGTACTCTTACTATGGTATCGAATACTGCAGAGCTCCTATTAGCCGTATAATTGGGAGAGGAAGACCAGTTGAATTACCAAAAGTGACATAGGGATAATCCATTCATGTTCAACTTTGTGGTAGTTTTGGACTTGGTTTCAGCGCAATGCTTGAGGTTTTGCGGACATCTTGGAAACATCATTTTTCAATCATTTCCTTCACCGTGCGATCGTTCGTCCGTTTAGCTTCAGAAAAGTTTCACCTTCGAAAATGTTACGCCCCGTTTTTACTTTCATAGTAATTTACCTTGCTGCAGAGCTACTTATAGTATTACAACCGATAGGTTGGAGAGAATGATAGCCAATGAACACAGATAGCGTTTTTCTCTATCATTGAATATACGAATCACCGTCATATTTTATCTTTCTAGAAAAAAATCTGTGGAAACTATTTACCCGGCTATAGTGTCGATTTGATTTGAATATTGCTTATCATTCAAATTTGTTACTGTTGTAACGCTCCCCTCCGAGCATCTGGCCTAATTTCAGTCATAATGGCCGAGTACTCGGGAGAGGTTGGGCAATTTTCGTGGCCAAGCCCAACGCCCACTGGACAAGTGGCTACGCTGCGGTCGGGTCACAAGTACGGAGTAGATGGGGTGACCCAAGGATTACGGCCCTCTGCATGCTATTCGCAAGTGATCACGCCTGCGCAACGCAGGACAGAATACACTTGATGCTCTCTACCAGCGAGCTCTTGACTCCACCGAGCACACCTATGATGAGGACTACCAGTTTAACAGAGTTTCTGAGGTTCAAGACGCAGGAGTTGATATTTCGTCTGTTTTTCCACCTCCTTTGTATCTATGCTCGCTTCAACTGGAGCCGAAAAATCAATGACGAAAATGGAGCGTGAGAAGTGGTCGAGGAGAACTATATCAAGCTTGGTCGTCTCCAGCTGCCTGGTGATGGAAAATTAGTTGTTCCACCAGGCTGTGCATTCATTGTTCTTCATGACGGACTATTTATCTCCAGGTGCATAGCTCATCAAATGTGTTTCGTCAATACCAAAATGGTGTTGGAGGTGAAAATATATCACCCACAAGGCAGCGTTTTGCCGAGATATATACGCCTACTTGACGTAATTACTGCAGCCCTAGAGAAGGCGACACAGAGTGTCTTATTACAATTAGTTGAATTGATATTTACTAATATCAAGATCTTTTTATTATTTTTTGTTTTGACATATAATAATATAGAGAAATCTTTGTTCCAATACTTACGTTGTATTGATACGTTTCACTCATTGCTCACTGCAAGTACGTTATCCTTTGCTTATGTTAGTTTTTAGCTGATGTTGCATTCCTTCATCTATGTGGCCGTTGCATTTTTAGTTAGTGATATAGTCCAGTGTATTAAAAATTTGACCCGGACATTTATAAATCTAAATGGGACCTTTTCCAGTTTTTTCTGGCACATTTTCAAATGACTCAAAAAATAGTTCCACCACCCTCATGATGGGAGTAAGTTCTCCACATTGATACTGGATGTCTAGTGTTGTTAAACGGGACTAATCTAGGCTAGCAGGATACTCAATGTTACTTAAGAAAAAGATTGCACTTACTATAAGCTCCAGTAATTGTTGGAAGTTGCCTCCAACAGTGGTAAGGAGTGCAAAAATTAAGCAAGCGTTACTGTTTCTTTGCTGTTTTTTTTGCTTCTGCTTCTCTAAGGATACGATGCGCGCCCGCAAGTCGGAAATTGAGAAAAAATATGTATGCTTATGCGACATCCAAGAGTTCTGAAACTTTCCTGGAGGAGTGTTAATTTCAAAATAAAAATTGACAAGTAACAGCTATAGTTTATTTTATGTTACAGATATATAATTTATCAATAATACTGCATCCGGGAGTCTTAGTATTTTCGCGGACCAATATAAAGTAACTAGCGATATCTGAAAAATTGAAGGTATAATATAAAAACAAAATGGCATATTTTAGGCCCATATTTCAAAGATTAAATTAATAGTATTGTTACAGTGTTCTTTGGCCACAAAATATGGCTGGTAGCTACGCTAGATCTTTAGCTGCTCCTCCTTCAATTTTCCTTCTTTCAGCTACGACTATTTTTCAAAGTATAAAACAAAATTCATTTAAATTCAAAACCATAACTGTTATCTTAACTTTCGGGAGCTGTTTTGGACTCAGATCATTGCTTATTTATGGCGAACTGGTACGTTAGATTCGGAAGAAAGTAGGAAGTGGAAGAGGTGGATCGTGGAAGCATTCAAAATGTTGGAAAGGAGGGAGTACCAGAGGCTGACGGAAAAAAGCATAGAAGAAATGTACACCGAAACATTTAAGGGAAGACGGGAGACTATGAAAACAATTATTGTAAGCGGGGAAGAGAAAACTATATGATTAGAGGAAACGAGGAAGTTAAGAAAGCAGTGGGTTATGGAAGAAATTATTACGAAAATGGAGAGGAGGTGGTGGTGGAAAACCCATTAGTAGTGGAATGCTTTCACATCAGATGGCATTGCTGCTTGAGTATCCGAACTAAGGAGGCTGTATGTTACTACTATTTTAGCCCATCGTTCAATAAGTGTTGACCATAGTACGTTTAGGCGACCTTTGAATCAAGACACTATTTTCCTTAATGTTGCAAATACCAGCGTGTATACTTTTCTCTACATGGCCCATGAGATTCCCAATCTATTGAAGGCCAATAAGTTTTGTATCAGGGTGAACACTTGCTTTAGAGTTTTTATGGATACGGTAAAGAGCAATGGATTCTATTTTCATTTAGCCATAAGTTTATTTCTTTATCTCTACAATTATCTTGCGTACTTTGCGACGTAATGTGCGATGTGTGGGGTTTGTTACTACTTTTCCAGCCCAGGGTTCAATAAATATTGGACGTAGTCCGTATAGTTAGCTTTAAACAAAGATACAAAGCTCTGTAATAACACTATTACAAGCGTGTATTTTTGGTGTACAATTTGTACCGTGGCGAACAAGATGAGGGCGTAATTGTACATTTCGTCACGCTCCGTACGTTCAAATCCATTTCACTTACGACGCGTCAGGCTCGTTTTCGCAGGCCGAGTTTCTCCCCCTCTTACAGCCTCATTAATCGGAACTATAGAGGTAGATAGAGTGTGTATTACGTCGTCAAACTGTAGCCTGAAAAAAGAAATAACAGCCATCTTGGTCATCCCTGCTCTTTCTTTGCTTTCCTTGGGATGGCACGACGTAATACCGCTGAGTCGAGAACTGTGGTCATTTATATATCTACAGTAGAACCTTGTTTAATGGAAATTAAGAGGGCAGAGCCATGACGCATAGCTCGCTGTTTTGGATAATCGAATAATTTGGGTAATCGCAATATAATTATAAGTAATATTTTGGATAGTCGTGGTGATATTCAAAGGTCAATATGGTGAACATGATTACAACTGTTATTTTTTAGCATTACAAAAATTATATCGTAAAGAGCAATAAATTCACACCACAAAATATCAAAATATTTATTGAGATTATCGAAAATTGTATTCTGCATTTTCCCTTCATAACAGTGACGGGCAGCCTTATTTTTCCACTTCTAGTTGTGTTTGCTGATAGTTTTTGCTAATCCGAGTGTCCGTTTTGCGGAGTTCCTTTAAACAGGATTCGACTGTAATGAATAACAGTGGGCCTATCACGCTTCCTTGTGGAACGCCGGTTATAATGGAAACAGTCAGAGCGTTGTTTTATTCAGTTTTTTTTTTATTTCAGCTCCAAGCCGGGAAAGGATTGCGCGGGAGACTGGTTGGGAATGTTAAAGGAAAGGATTGGAATCGCGTAAGAAGTCAGCGACGGCGGAGGGAATCGGGGGTTCCCCGAGGGAAATACGAAGGAGGGGCGAAGTGTAGGGAGAGTAAGAGAGTGAGAGAGGGACGACGCTTGTTGGGGGTGGAGGAGAAAAAGGGTGCACTTTGAAAGGGAGGCGTTATGGGAGGGTGGGTGGGTGGGGTTGATATTTATGGCCAACTCTCTCCCTTTGGACGCAGTTGGATTAATTAATGAGAAGCGGAGTGCGATTTCCGAACGGTTGTGGGAGGGTTTTCAGAGGGGAGGGAAACGGGCGGAATGTAATTTCTCATAGCCTTCCCACACTCTTCCCTGTCCTGCTCCTTACTTCTCCTTCGCCTCTCCTCTCTATCTCCCGGGAGAGAGAGAGAGAGAGACCTTTTTCCCAAGAAAGCAACTCTTCTTGCCTCCCTTTTGCCTTCAAACTCCTTCCACTCTTCCCTCCCTCAACCCTCGGCACAGCCCCCTACCTCTTATTCCGATTCCCCCGAATCTCCTTCCTCACTCCAAACCCTTCTTATGCCGCCACCAACTTTATTCATTACGTCCCAAATGTCAGTCTCTTTCCTTCCCGTTTAAGAGATTTAAAAAAAATGAAACATCGAGAAATTTCCTCGCGTGCCACAATCGAGTCCGCTGTCGGCCAAGGAGCTTACTAAAGTTAGGACTCGAATATTGTCGCACCTCCATAACATGACAGAGTACGTGCAGAGGGACCAGAGGCGAAATTTTTGCACTACTCGGAATGTTCTTAGAGAGCTCATTCCAGACCGGTTGACGGTGAAGTAGTTACGAACAGCGGGGAAAATTAAATTTCAAGATGAAAAGAATACTCAGAAGTGATGTCCAAATGTGAGTACTATGTCTCATTCCGTTGTTTTTGTCGTTCAAGTAAAAAAAATGATTTACTCCACCCACGAGTTCTGCGATGGAAGGGCAATACTCATGGTTTTTACGTGTTGGAAAAGGAGAATTCTCTCCAGAACTTTTTCCTGATAACTCCCGAAGGCTTCATTCCGGCTACAATGAACTTTAAAATAGCCTCAGTGAAAAAGGATCCCTTGAGTCCGAAAATAATTATTGCATGATAATTATTTTCAAAAGTTTGGCCTACCAGTAGCCTAAGGCACTGATATCAACCTAGTCTATCCTAAGTAGCCTAAGATATCAACCGCATTGAGTTTAAACCCTTTGTGGGCTAAAGTTGATACTCCTGATGATTCTTTTGATAATAAGTAGCCGTAGTAGAGTATTCTATCAACAAAAAAATAGTCAATTAAACTATTTATTTTTCCATCCCAACTATATCTGGTTATCTTATGGCTCTTTCTTATCTTGAACCAACTGTTTTCTATTTTCATTCCATTCCTATTACAAAAGTCTAGTAATCTCTCTCCTTCTCTCTCCTAAGAGCAATAAAAGGGAAGATAAGAAGAAACCGAGTAAGAAATACAGATATAAGGACAGACTTGAACCAAGAAAGTATAAGAAAAAAGTGGAAAAGGCATTTATTGGATGGTATGGACATGTTAATAGGATGGAAGTAAGCCGATTTCCAAGAATAATGGAATAACTGCAGCTGAACGGAAAAAGACCTAGAGGAAGACCTAGAAAATGATGGAAAGAAGGTGTGCAGGAGAGCGTGGAGAAGTGAGGGTTGCAATGGCAACAAGTGCAGGAAGAAAAATGATGGGAAGATAGAAGTAGATGGAGAGGCATCGTTAACACCCAGACCCGGCAGTAGCTTGAATGGGATCCGAATATGTATGCATGTACTACCGGGGAGTTTTCTATTTATGAGAAATGTTAAAAGTCATTTCTAACGGTTGTAAATTTAGTCAAGATCATGCCATAAAAGATGATGAACCCAGAAGTGTGCCGAGGGAAAATTTTTGTAGAAATAATGGTTTTCCCATAAAAAACCAGTCTAATTCGAAGAATTAATAATATTGCTCCCTTCAGCATTTGGTGACAACTTTACAATCCAGAATGCATGGAAAAAAACAAAGGCCGGGTGGCGAAATTTATTGAGCCAATCAAGATTTTTTCAATGCTTGTCACCTAGGAGACATGAGCGAGGTCAGAGATATGCGCAGTTTATACTCCCTGCCATCACTTTGTACTGTATTTCACATGTACTGCCACTAAAATGAATTCGAACCTCTCCACTCTGCAACTCGCCACTTTCTGCCCAAGCATTTTTACCTGGATCCACGGTTCAATAAACTCAGAATGGCACCATAAACCTAATAATTGACCCTCAAGCGCTTTCATGTGAAACTTCTCTATTCATGTTTGGCGAGCTGGTGAGTTTTTGTGCGGTTAACTCGAATGGAAGTGTCGCTGACGTCCCCCACTGGACGTTGGACTTCCACTCTCTGATTGTATGTAAACTGAGAACAATTGAGCGGAGACCTAGGAATGCCGCTAAAGCATTTTTCTGTACCCATGTAATGAAATAGTTTTCAGGAAACATCATCCTATTATGTCTCGATATTTGCACGAGATTAAGTCCCCATTTCAGCCGATGCTTGACTTGCTTGTTGTTCGTCTTAGATGGTGACCGGCTACTAAGGACGCTTGCGTCACACAGGAGTGATAGATAGCCTGGTTAGGAGATGATTAATCGGAGAGAAGGAAGGGTCAGGAGGAATTAATCTTAGCCGGCTCAGTGGTTTGTGTGGCTCGTACGGTCTTGCATGGCTCGGGAATCAGGAAAAAAGTCTGATTTTTCATGGCACGAAATAACAAAAATAAACTACCAGAAAATGCTTTGTATTAATGGTTAATTTTAAGCCATGATAATTAAGTTAAAAAATATAATAATCGGCCGTTGAAATTTTTCCTGATACCACAACTTCAATGCAGTCCAAAGGTAGTGAGCCGACTGCGATTTTTTTGAACACCTAAAATAACGATATAGGTACATATAAGATAGTTGAGTCGATGGTGTGAGAGGAATAGAATAGAAATAGAATAGAAAATAATCTTTATTGTTCTGGGACTTTAAGTCCCCTGGAACAGAAAAGAAATAAATACATGCCATAACATAAAAGATTACAAAAAACTAAGCAATTTTACATAGGTAATCAGTCATGTTTCTCTTGAACATCGAAATTGTCATAGAGGTTCTAACATTTACAGGTAAACAATTCCATAACTTGCAGGGGGAAATTAGGAAAGAGTGCTCAAATAATAAGGTATGGAATTTAGGGACTAATAATAACTCAGTGACACGAGTTGATCTTTTTCCTGTATCTACATTACATATATAATTTTCATACGAATAGGTGGGGTTTTTGGATTTCAGGACCTTGAACACGTATAAAGCCTCTTGCAGTTTTCGGCGTTTATCCAATTTCAGCCATTTAATTTTTTCGTTATAAGGCGTGACGTGTTCATCATAGCGGATGTTGAAAACAAAACGCAGACAGGAGTTTTGAAGACGCTGCAGCTTAATGCACAGTTCTGAGTTAACATCTGAGAAAAAGATTGAACAATAGTCAAAATATGGGAATACCAGAGTTTGAACCAGCTTCTGGCGAAGTGAAATTGGGAGCAGATGCCTGAAGTGCTTCAATTGGTACATAGTCTTATACACATTGTTAGATATAGCTTTAACGTGCTCCCGCCAGCTCAAGGTGTTATTTAAATGAATCCCGAGACTTTTCACTGAAGTCGAGTAATCTATAAGGATATTCTGTACTCTTATTTTGGGAGGGCCACTCATCCAGGAAGAGGTGGACCACGAAAGTTATGGAAAAATGTGACAGAAGTGACTATAAAAATGAGGAATATTAAGTGTTAATAATTGGAGAGCGTGTGTGAAGCAATGCATAAGAGTAAGAGAAGCATAGCGTGGTTTGTACAGATCGAGGATTATGGCAGAAATAAATAAAGGAGGAGCCAGTTTTCTGAGGCTAACGAAATTCTTTTACATTCCCTGTCCCTAAAGGAGATGACATGATGGTTTCTTTGTGTGTATTAATGCTTTAAAGCCCTGTGGACATATCTCCGCATTTTTTTAAATTTAAAGACAAAAAAGAGACATCCTTTAATAGTTGAACACCACATCCACATATCTTCACTGCTCAACGAGGTAAGCTTTATTAAATGTCCATATTGCGAGTTTGGAGGTCCTTTTAAGGAAAGGCTCTAAAAGGTCGACAGTTTCCCGTGCCATCCGAGGGACGGCGTAAGATAGTAGGGTAAAGGGAGAGAGAGAATAGGTATTATTGAGGGGACGATGAAGGGTAGTACGCTCGCTGTGATGAAGAAAGAAATCTGTAGGCCCTGCACTTGAAAAAATAGATAGGATTTTACTCATATTTAAACCTAACTTTACCGGTCATCATTGGTCGTTCAATCCGAAGATTGGTTGACTGCAGCCCTCCACCCTTCCCTATCTAATGCTAGGTCCCATTACCTCCTGGTATCTCTTCCTATGAACTTTCCTCTTTATTTGGTCAATTAACTTATTCCTGGGTCTTCTTCTGTGGACGTTTACCTCAATTTATTTCCCTCTATATCTTTACTCATGTTCTTCACAAACCCGTTGTGTCTCAGGGTGTGTCCAATTCATCTTGTTTTTCTTTTCTCCATGGCGAGCCATATGGTACTTTCCTCTTCAATTCTTCTGTACACTTCACCATTTCTTATTTTAACCGTAAGTCTATCTTCAGCGTCCTCCTCCAGCACCAGGTTGCGAAGGCTTCTATTCTTTTCCGGTCAGATTTCTCAATGTTCTATGCTTACTATCCTTAGATTTCTACGCTCCACACGAAGGTTTTCCTTTGCCGATATATAATTTAATTATAAATAAAATAACAAGGCTTTATTACTAACGGGAGCATGATGCTTGCCAGCAAACTCATCCAGTTGTGTTTGGTAGACCACCCATCCGTAACGTAAAGTTGGGGTGGGCTAATTTACCTGTGACCTTCGAATGAAAAGCAGTTTGGGATTTGCAAAACGAGAATATCACGAGATCTCAGAGATATCACTTCATTCTCCAGAGATAGCGGACTACTGGGAGTTCGGAGATGGATCCATTGTGGGGCTGGGATTCGAATACTCAATTAGTTCACTGCACCGGAGCTCAAATAGTGCTCGTAAACTCAGACCCGAATCGGAGCGCCGGCCGAGTTCTCTGTTAACCGCGAGAGCTGTCCTTTTAGACGCGAAATGCAACGTTGGAGCCCAAATAGAGCTGTGATTTTCTCCCCGTTGAATCCAGCGCGGCCGCGGCGCGCGGCGGTCTCCTGGCTTCAATTTATGTATGTATTTTATTTAATCCTCCGTTTGACTCTCATGTTGTGCTCGTGCTTGAGATTGTGAGGATGAACTCGTGGTTGTCTGTCTTATACGTCCTCATGCGAGCTACCCTGATGATACGAGAATTCTCGAGCGTCAACTACCATCTGGTTTCAGAGCTACACAGAGAGTTTATTACTGTTTCAAAGCGACGCAGAGAATATTATCATGATGCCACAACACATCTCTAGATCTGTCAGAAGCTATAAAATAAGAGAGATACATTACCGAACAGATGGGTACGAAAATTAGTTTTTTCCGCGCACAATAAGCGACCGTGATAAATCTGAGCTTCACTAAATACACTCCCATTATACATGCTATCATTTCACCTCCCAAAACTTTATCTCTTACATCTTTACGCGACTGGTGTCCTAACTCCCCCCGCCACACGCCCATAAGGTAGTCCGCGGGTTAGTATGTAGTTATAGGTCTTTTAATCCAAAGATTGGTCGAATATAGCCCACCATACCATTCCATCCCCAACTTTGATTTGATTTGCTAATACATATTTTTTTTCTTTTCCCCATCGCTCTTCGGTATCTATCCTTTTCTCTTCTCTTTAAAATGTTTCTCTAAAATTTCCTATTTTTGTGTCTAACCAAATCAATCAATTCAACTGTTTCATTAATTTACTACAAATGAAAGAGAATATAAATTAGGTTCTTACAGAGCCTAGTAAGTTCTTAAACATTAAATACGAAGAACTTATTCAATATTTAGACTTATGGGCATAAGTTGATGATCTCAGGTAAAATATTATCTTAATGATAACTGAAATTTTCATGTTTTAACTGCCGCTGAAAGTGTAATTAAATTTATATCACCATAAATCTCCGATAACAAGGAGGCGTCAACTCCTCGTTTTCTAGTGGTGGCTGCCAACCAGACATCATGTATCCGGGCAAGGGAGAAGTAACATGGGTTCGAGTTAACCTCTGATACTGACAAGGTTATTGAACTCCTCACACTATCGCAATATTTGGTTGCCAAGAAGAAATTAGGCTGATATACGAGTAAATGATTAAATTTGGATTTCTGGCTCCATCTCACAATACATTAGAATAACAAACTACTTGTAACTCAAAGAGTAAAATGCAGTGCAGTTAATAATAGGAGTAAAACAATATGTGAATACACATTTATTTTTAACAAATATTGATGCTTGTTCCTTCGTGGTGTATCCCCTACGAGGTCAACAGTCTTGAATGTTTCCTTTAGGATTCTGTTCTCATCGTCTTTATTTACTTCGCCATCTATAATGTTCGTATTTTGTTTATTTTTGCTGCTATACTCAATAAAATATGCTTCTCAATTTTTTAGAGAATTTTGCAACTGTGACATAAAAAGGTGATTTCGGTAATGTTTTTCCTCAGTATTTATGAATT
Source organism: Ceriagrion tenellum (assembly GCA_963169105.1). Lineage (NCBI taxonomy): Eukaryota > Metazoa > Arthropoda > Insecta > Odonata > Coenagrionidae > Ceriagrion > Ceriagrion tenellum. Next base: position 44,472,004 of record OY720632.1, read on the forward strand.
TTCTCGACAAAAAAACCTGTAAAAGTTTTCGTTCTTTCACCTCTACGCGGTACCCTGCAAGCCACCTTAAGGGTGAGCGGCAGGAAATGGTTTCACGTTGGGTTTTTATTGGCCGTTAAACACACTATCTTACTGTTTTTACCTATTTTACTATGCATACTTATGTGTTAAATTACGAAGACTGCGTGGAAGGGACTTCCCATGATATACCGCTACTGACCAGCACTACGCTCATGCAGAATAGAGAGAGTACTACTACATCATGGGGACAATTATTTGCTGTTCCGTCATTCTAATATGCAAGAAATGTATGCGCAAAGTGTGACATGTATTACATCAATTGAAATGGTATCCCCCTTAGAAATATAGATTTGAAAATAGCATATTGAGCAGAGTTTAAAAATAACACGTTCTATCCACTCATTAGTATTTATGCGTCATAGAAAAGGTAATCTTTATTAATTGAAATGGAAAATTTTAACTCAAAAGAGAGTCCCTGGCTTTTCTGAAATAAAATTTCCTTTTTCAGCCTCAGAGGAAAATGGATGCCTCTCCAATTTGCTGCCCTTTCTAGACTGGCGACTCTCGGCACGGGCCTTTGTGGTGAGTAATATCATACAGTATACTCTGTGGTAATGTCCACCCCATGTCATTTGCTGTTTTTTTACGTCAGTTGTCTTTGAAAATTCACCATGTGTATCCTGGATTGATAATTAGTAACATTTTTAAAAATAAATTTTAATGTAAGAAATATCTCCTTAAATGAATCAATTTTTGAATCAGTTGCATACTATTATCAAAACGGCCGTCAAATTTTTTAAAGAAAGTACACATAGGATAATCTGAGTTTTTTAGTGTAATTTTTACACTATAGTCGCGAGAAAATGAGGTGACGTAGTTATTTTTCTTAATGGTTTCTTGAATCTACGTGTTAGAGGCAAAGGTTAGAGGTTCTTGGCTCAAATTTAGGCAAGACCTATTAAAAATTGTATCGCCAAATATTTTGATGGTGGAGTTTTATCGTCAGTATAACACCGAGGAAATCCACACTTAAACGAGGATGAGGAACTAGTCCCGCAATAAAATCACTATATGATATAAAAAACATTTCTCACACTTCTGGCCTCTTTAAAAGGTAATCCATACTACCAAACATCGAGCGCTACTATCGGTTTGATTACCAAATAAGCGAGTGTCACTTCTTTCGAAATGAATCCGAAAAACATCCATTCGCAATTCATCAACGCTCGGACCTCAGAATAGCGCAGCCGCGGAAATGACAGCTGCACCGCAAGAAGATGGAATGCGCATTCAAATCGAGGACAGTAATGTAATAGCATAGATAGAGAGTGAACGAGCGAGCGGAGAGTGAATCCAGCCCGAGACTGGAATTCAGGAGTCGACCGTAAATACGTCAGTAATTTCAGTATATGTGTGTGTATGCGGAGTCTCTTCCCCGGTGTCAATGGACTCGGAGCGTTCCCCAGTTCCTCTCATTTCACCGCCGCTCGTCGTTGCAAACGACACACATCGCTTCCCGCTTTCCCGTCATCATCACCGTCCTCCTCCCTTCGCGATTGAGGCGAAGTGAGCATTCACCCGGCCCGGCCGTCGATTCCGCCTCGTCTCCAGCGCCGCTCGCTCTTCAGACCCGTCTCTATTCTCATATCACATCTCCCTTTCGTCGAATTCTGCCGCAACCCGACGGCGGGTTATTAAATCCTCATAATGCCGTGGTGTGTGGTGTAAGGTGCGTGTGTGCTCTCTTTCTTCCTCTCCATTACCACCGCTGCTGCCTCTTCTCGAACTACCTCCCTTCTCTTCCGAAGAGGGGAGTCTTTGTGAAGCACTTTGTGGCACGCTGTCCTAAAAAAAAACCCTCGCCAAAATACGCCCAAAAGTCTCTTCGCGCTCACGTCCCCTTTACTCTTCATCTCTCCCATCCCATCTCCCTCCTTTCTCTTCTTCCACACCTCGTGAATGCTCGGATGCGTCCTTTATTCCCTCCCCTCTTTTGTTTTCACCTCCTTTTCTTCCGTTCCTCCTTCCTTACCCCTCTCCCTTTTTCTTACACTTTTGCCTTCATGTCGAGCTAGCATATCTTGTCTCCGTTATTTTCGCAATATACAATTGACCAGTGGCTTGGCCCAATAAACCTTTGTAAATCTGCATTTTTGCAGCAGGTGGAGCCTAAACAATTAAGAGAAAAACTCCTTGATAATGGTACATTAATAATACCAAAATCATGGTCGGTCATAAATTATGGAAATGTGGGAATCACTTAATACTTTTTCCCCACTCGACACGTTGGACGCAAAAAATTTCCACTCCGTGACACCAGACATTTTACATACACCTCTCCCTCCGCTTCATTTTCCCTCATTTGGCTGTCTGTTTGAAGCAGGTGACCTACATCGCGGTAGAGGAAATGTGGAGGGTTTGTTAATGAACGAATAATTTGGGAACTTGAGAAATAATAGAAAAAACATAGCGTTACGTGTATAACTAATGGTTCGCGAGTTATCTTTGTGGAATTAAGAGTTCGTGAAGAAATTAAAATAAACTTAGTTACTTCCTCACTGGTTTATTGGTAATAACCAACTGCCGGTTTCAGGTCTTTCGTGCCGTTATCATGAGGTTAGTACTAACCTCTTGATAATGGCATTAAAGTGTTGAAATCGGTCGGGAGTTGTAACAAAAAAATGACAATGGAAGTTACAAAGTTTATTTAATTTTGCAATACACATTTTGTAAGCTTTTACTCTGTTTTTTAAATTATTTTCCGAGGGAGTACCAAACCCGGTCGAGTGAAGAACTCGACAAGACCTGCGTGGAAGAACCTGAGATGAGTGTCTGCATTTGATACGCCGAAGAAGCACCAGATCACCCGTCGTTGTTTGCTTAGTTGCGTAGGCCACCAGCAACAATTGTCATTTGCGCCATTAGGATAAAGGATGGAGGGGTATATAATTTAGGTAGTTTAGTGTAGAGACCCGGCGACGGCATTAGACTATTCCTAAGAAAAAGTGACTTGGGGAACACGGTCCAGCATCTCATCCTGTAGAACAGATCTGCCCTGGGAGTACCACACAGCTGTCATGTAGATTTCGTTATTTCCCAGATAAATCTCCATCCTGCCTGGATTGGAGTTCGGGCCTTCGGCATGGGAAGTCAAGGGTTCCACTGTTAAGCGTCCGATTCGATGGCGGCATTACTTCACCTGAAGGGATCACCATGAAAGATCCAAACAGGAATCGTAATAGCTCTGTAAAATTCGCCATCTCTCGAATACAAACCCGGACCCTCAATATCTCAAGGTAGTTTTGCAGTATCTCTTGTTTTCGTTCTCTTTTGTACAGCATTTCCATTCCTTTGTTATCCTAGTCTCCTCTGTGGTATTCCTGCAATTTGATGGCAATATGGTCTGGCCTTCTCTTCCCTTCCTGCATCACCTACTCATGCCTTCTTGTCTGTTTTCCTTTGCTCTACTTTTCCCATACTTTCAGTCTCCAGTGTTGGACTTCCTCCTTCCCATCTCTTATATCCCATTTTGCCCTCCTTATCTCTCCCCTCCGTTCGTTCGCTCTCTGTTTCGTCGTACCAAGTTCAACATTTCCCTTCCTTCGTTCGATCACGTCTCAGGCATTGTAATTCTCTCCTCCTTCCTTTTTCTCCCCCTCCATTTCCTACTCCTCGTCTCTCCGTCTTTCGCTCCGACGTTCGCCCTATATTTCCTCTCCTTCATTCGATGCAGTTTCCCTCATTGTATTTCCTTCTTTTTTTCGCCTCATTCTCTACTTCCCCTTCCATTTCTCCTTCTCTTTCTGTCGCTCACTTTAATCTTTCATTTTGTATTACCCTTCCTTCATTCATTCTTTCCTCCGACACTGTTTAATCTCCAATTCTCCTTTCTTCTGCCGATTTTTGGAACATTTTCCGAAGTTTAGAACAAATTGTGAATCAGTTATTTGGCACTCCAGTTTGCTTTAAGGATGTGGAACTATGATTTGTTGTACAAAATTACGATACAAAATAGACTTTATGAATTAAAATTCGAAACGTTTTCATTCGCGTACGACAAATATCACAGCAATATTCAATTAAAACGTCCATATTATCTTCTCCCTGTTCACTTTTATGGATGACTTTAAACTTTTTGTTTATTTATATTATTTTGGTGGTAGACTATGCCTTGTCTCATTGATAAACTGATAATGGTGGATATATGTATGTTATGAAAGATTTTAAAGTAATCTACCTGCCATAATATTATAGATGTATGCAAACCTTTGCACTTAATTAAATTATTTGTCATTTTCTCTTGTTTACATTAAGTTCAATACCGCTTTCTCACTGTTATTTAATAGTCTCATCAAGTCTTTTTGTATAAATAGGTTATGTGATCCTAAGGGCATCGTCCTAGGATAATTATTATATATATATATTTATTTTTCGTTCTCATTTGTCTTCCGTCTTTCTGTATTTCCTCTCTTTCGTCCAATATTGTCCTCGACGTTGTGTGTCGACCCTCTTATTTCCTCTGCCCACTCATTTTTCCAGATCTCTTTCCCAACATTTCGTCCACTTTGTCATTTTTCCTCTCAAACATCACTTGCGTCCTCTTTCGCCCCATATTTCAGCTCTGTTCCGTCAATTCTTTGGCGTTTTGTTCTCCGGCCTTTTCCTCTTGTTATTTTCATCCTTTTCCCAGCAGATCTCATATTTTTCATCATCTTTACTCCTTTGACTCGCATTTATTTTATTCCTTATGCCCTGTTCATTTCCCCCTGATTTTGGTCTTGTTTCCAACCTGTTCCCATGGCATGATGGCACTTTCCTCACACCTTAGGTCCTCCGTTAGCTCTGCGCCATGTTTGGAGCGGTGAAAGTTCCGGCGCCACTAGAAGGCATTTTTTTTGGGATGGAAGTTTATTGCAAATATTGCCTTCGCCGCGGTAGATGATGTATCTTTTCTTGAAAATAATTTCGGTTTCAGAATATATTATGTGAGCGATTTCATGCTTTTTCACAACGTGGCTATTTTTGAGGCTCCTAATCCAGAATGTTCTTTGGATACCTATATAAGTCGACAAATGTTTATTTCTCGAAATGTAGAAAGCTCTTTTAAATAATGTATTTTGTCAGTTTTTGAGAAGGAAGATCATTTTATCCGTTTTTTAAGAAGATTTTTTGAGGTGATCCAAGACGATAATGTCGGAGTAATTTTCAAACTTGATGAAAATCTGTCGTGGTGTTTATTCAGCGATGATATATACCTTTTACGGAATACAAAAGTAGGATTTAGTATGTATGGGCAATTGGTTATATAATTTGTTTACCAGGCATGCACCTTAGGACACGAATTCATTCATTTGGAGCCATAAAATGTTACGAAGGCTGTTATCTACTGCTGTCTGTACTTGGTCTTATGCATGCTTATTACAATTTCAAGGTTTCACTAGCTGCCATGTCCTCCCCATTAACTTTGGGTGGGCATTAATTGAACGTTTGATAATCCTTTACAATAGGAGAGAAAAATTAACTGGGACAAGTTACTCATGTCGCATGGCATAAAGAAATAGGAACTAACCAGGGTTGAGAAGACCAATGTTCAGGTAATTTCCTTTATGCCCGATGGCTCGCCGTATGTCCACCTCTTAGTAAGAATTATCTCTGCCTATGGGATTCCAAAAGCTGCTGCCACAATCTTCTGTGAGGTAAAATATAACGTTATTTATGTAATTGTTGTTCAATAAGCTCGCATATACGAAATAATTTTCAGGTATATGCAATAATTATGTAGCTTACATCTTCAGAAAGGGTGAATCAGGCTATTCCAACACTATTGTTTACTTATAACCGACCTAAGTCCTTCTACTTGCTGTTTTAAAGGTTTTGACATTACTCTACCGCTGTTCCTTTAATCCTTCCTTTGGATCTCTCCATTATTTTCTTCCCCCTCCACGATATTTAAGACCCTTCTCCCCCGTTCGTTTTTCAACTTTGTAAAACAGCGTTGAAGTTATCTGATCCTCTCTTACTCAACTTGTTGAATGCTATGCGTTTCCACCAACCAACGCTCAAGATACTCTATTTTTACATCTTTAGAATTAATTTTTGATGCAATTTCACTGCATGTGGAAGTATATTTGAGATTGAACGTGATTTTAAAGGCTTTGGCCGGATCCACGCTCCACCATCACTCAAATATCGTCGCTCTATCTCACCTTCCAGCTTCTTCCCCTTTATCCGTCCTCTACTAACTAACACCTCCTCTACTCCCTCCACGTCCCTCCCCCTCGGATAATCTCCGATTCTTCCCTCAATTCTCGCGCTTCCAAGACCTCCTGGAGTTTCTTCCCCATCTCATCAGCGAAACCGGGCTCCCCCATTCATTGCAATCCACTGCCTCTTTATCCTTCACTTTCGTCGATCTTACTGTTCCCCCACCCCCCTCCCCTTGTGTACCCTTAAGACCCCTTCCCCAATCATCCTCAAACCATTCTCACAGTCCTCCCTGTCTCGCGGGTCCTTTTCCCCTCTCCCCTTCCCAAAACACCCTGGCTTTTATTTTTGAAGTGAACCAGAATTCGAGATTGGGGGAGTAAAATGGGTGGGGGGCGGGGCATGCTTGGAGGTTGACGCTTTTGATTTTCGCTTTCACAAGGGTATGAGCGGGGGACGAGGCGGCGCGGGATGACTTGTTTCTGAAAAAGGGGACATGGAAGCGGCACAAAAGCAGGGAGTGCGGAAGGAGAGTTGGGAGGGAAGTCAAGGTTTCGTCGTTTTGGGGGGTTTGGCGCGTTTCGGAGAAGAAAGAAGCCTCGAGCACTTGATCACAAGAGAGAGAGAGAGGGAGAGTTTCCTTGGGTGGGAAGTTCAACCTCATCCCGAATGCACCGCAGAGCGTTAAGGGTTCGGTCTAAATCAATGTTGAGAGAGGAGAATTTCCATACACAACTCTCATGAATACTCTCGCGCGGAATGCGCTAGTCTCGTATGAGAATATTACAAGTATTTGAGTGAAAAGTAGACAAGAGAAGCTACTATATTCCTTCGAATGTATTCAAATTTCAATCGAAATACAGGTGAGACAAGACATGTGATGGGTAAGTCCAAACTGGGTGGTAACAGAGCAAGCGGATGTTAACTGGTTCGTCTAAATTTTTACTCATGCTCTTTCATTTTTTAGAGAATCCAATCTAAGAATATATTGCTATCCTCACAAGCAAGTTATTGACAATTTACTTATACTTTACTCTTAATAATTGCATCAAATATGGCTAAAACTCAGACGACGTCAAAATCTGCTCTGTACAATTGTTAATCTTCAGGTAATTGGCCATGAGATTTTGGATTCTTTGAGAGACGAACAATTGATGATAGTGGTACGAATTTTCGGAAGTTTTAATAGTAAAAAAATTTTGACTGCACGAATTGAACGTCTGAGCGGCATCGGTAAACAATACAGGAGTGGTAAATAGATAATCTAGGCTGCTGAAGTGATGTATACAGAGAATTTTGTTTCAACTTCCCATTTATCGCGTTGTGGAATGTTTTGCCGATGTATATCAAATTCGAGATCGGCAGAGTAGGTGGCTGGAGGATGTAATGAGGGGTGAGAGGTTGCTCAAGAATGCGATAGGTTGAAGGATGTTGGGCAAGCGGGGAAGAGGACGAACGAGAATAGGTTTCGTGGACAGGATGAAGAAGGGTGGATCGTATGCTCAGGCGAAAAAGGATATTCTAGATCAAGATAGGCCCCTGAAAATGTGGAAAATGTTAGGAGATTCTCTGACACTAAATAAAACCTACCTTAACCGGTAGATTAATTTGAAAAAAATCAGCCAGCATGAAATGTTTTTTCGCTCAAAGTATTATTTTAGCAGATAATTGAACACACTCCATGTGAATCCTGTCAACGATCAATGAAAGTTGGTCTATCTCATTAGGTCATCTTTATAATATTTTTATAAATCGTCTGTTAAGGCCGCTTTTCACGGTAATTTTATTGCACAAACTAAATTATCACAGATTATACAAGAGAATCAATGGAGTTAGGCCAGGTTCTACTGTCCGTTCAGTCATTCAGATAGCCATACAATTTGCCGCTTTGCATGGCACAATTTTTCTCACGAAGAAGTTCATACATTCGTTTGTACAATAAAATGTGCCGGGTAAGGCACATACTGTCGACTGTGCGTGAAATGGGCAATATAATGGCTGAAATTTCCCGCTTCTGCTATATTCGCATGTTTTGAGTTAGCGCATCGTATCTTCCTTGTGCACTGGGGTGGAACCAAACTGCCCCATAATTCCAAATCATCATATAATATTAACAATTTACTTCCACTTGTAATGATTACGTATGCACTTCTATCGGTGAAATTGTACAGGCCAGGAGAATTCCCTTCGATGGGGTGTACCATCGTATAGGGCGTGGTTAACAGGGTGGGAAGGAGAGGGAGTCGAATTGAAGCTGGGTCGTCAGATAGCTTGGCTATTAATTCTCGTAATTAGGAAACCACGGCGGCATCAGATTATCGGCGGCTTGGATACGAGAGGGATGCTCTAACCCTTGGCAACGCCTCCGGCTTTAGGGCGGTGCTGGCGCACCCTATCAACCAACCAACCACCCTCTCCTCTGCCGCTTCCGTCTTACCCTGCCTCTCCCTCCATCCCGCACCCCGCGCCTCCCTCATCCTTTTACCCCTCCCACTCTACTCGCGGAGAGTTGATCACCCTGGTCCCCGCAGATGAGCACATCTCGCGGTAATTGCCGCAATCCAACCCTTTCTCACTCTCTCTCTCTCTCTCTTGCAGCACGAGCGCATTGAAAGTAAAATCCCCCTCATCATCATCACCATCGTCATTGAATGTATTCCACCGATTTTAATATGTCCCCGTACAAATTCTGCCTCCAATACTACCTCTCATTTCTGTAATCTGTCTTCATCACATCACTTTCAGTTAAGGGGATACTTTCCTGTTTCGTCCTCGGAAAAGAAATCATCCGATCCTTGCTGGCCATTCTTAAAGCCCATTCCACAATCCGTAAGGCGCTGCTGCAAGGTCAAGTCTCATCTTTACGGATTACGTCTCACGGCAGGCAAAATGTCAGCCAATCAGAGCGCACCATTAGTTCTGCCAGTGTCAGTCAAGGCACACTGCTTTAGCGGGAGTATTTCAGTGTTAATATTGGACTAGATGACCCGAGCGAATATTTCGCACAGTATGCAGCTTTTTTCTGTTTCTTCCTTCTTTCTTCCTGTTCATCTACCTGTCGAATATTTCGCACAGTATGCAGCTTCTTCCTGTTTCTTCCTTCTTTCTTCCTGTTCTTTTTACCTGTTTCTTCCCATGGACAATTATATGTTATTTATGTTTGTGTTAGAGATACATAACGTAAACGTAAACAGTAAACGGTCACACTGATTGCATGTAGAATGTAAACAATCTAACTAAACGATGTGTTAATAGATGGCGCCTCCTACTGTCTTTTAAGCACGTAACCATTGCCAACATATTAGTTGATTATATCGTCAGCAGATGGCGTTGTATCATTTTTTAACAAAAACTTAAATATTAAACAATTTGTCTGTTTTTCATCAATATCGGGGAACATAAGCTTTAAAACGATGTTTGAATCATTCATTTTTATGAATAATTCTGGGAATTATGGCCTATCCACAAAAAACACCTTTGAGAAATAATGTATACGGATATTTGCCTACAATACCGTGAAAACTTTAGAATTTTTTTTACTAAACAGTCTTATAAATGGAATATGAAATTTATGTGTCAAGTAGAAAATATATCGAATCTCATTTAACTTCGATATACAAGTCGATCTGTTACGGCTTACTTAAATATCAAAGATCGACTGCCTTAAGGAAATCCTTACGTTTTAACCCTCTGAGTGCGCCATGACGTGATACCACGTCATCAGCACCTGCGCAAAGACAAGCATGACGTAATATCACGTTATGTCGCACTCAAAGGGTTAATTGCCATGACTAAGGTCTAACGGCTTATGTGCATTGTAGAATGAGCTTCGGAATAAAAGTACGAATATTTCGTTTACTTGGCTCTGGCGCCAGAGCCACTTATTCCAGTTTTTTCGATAAACTTGAACCTCTGGAGTGCGTTTTTCAAACTGAGATGAAGAATAGAAATAGGGTTATCAGGGTAGTTCTACTGTAATTCAGACTTGAAACTGTAAATTTTAACATGGGAGTTGGAACTAATATGGCGACGTAATCGTGTCGCATATTGTTATGCCCATCTGGGAGAGGCCATTATTCACCTAATGGCTTTGGAATATTGAACATTCGAGACTCTTCCGGAAGTCTCAGGTTGTGATTTCTTGACTTCGTTTCACTCTAAGCCATTGATATGAAGAGATATTCATCAGGAGTAAGGAGTTTTGTAACTCTTTATTCGTGACTTTATTGTAATTTTAGTACATAAAAGGGCTCCTTTATGCGTCTAATTTGTGGTTTATAGTGGATTTTAGTGGAGTGGGTTTTTTTCAGTGATTCTGGCTCCTGTTATAAGTTCGTCCCTAGACTGTTGGCTTTTTTTTGTAGATTCTTATTGTGTGATGCATGTTCTATTGACCTGACTGCGGGAACACGTTTGGTTTGTCCAACATATGAGTATTTACAAGTGATGAATTTTGTTTGATGTATTCCTGACCTCTCTTTGGGTGGAATCTTGTCATTAGGGATTCAGATTAAGTTTTAAGTGAAAGTCGTGATGAATGGATAACTTCCGCGATGCGTCAGTTTTACGACGACAGTGGCGAGAGCGTTCCAGCTCGCCTCTTCATGCCTGGAGTAAATGCGTGAAAGGATAGCTTAGTAAGATAGATAGAAAGGATAGCATAGTAAGCTGTTGGTTCCTAGTAGCCTAACTCAGTGCGTAACCAGCAAATACTGTATTGAAATTATGAGTTGTCCTCTCTGATTTCTACCGGAATTGGGAGGAGTAAATACGCACCCGTGACTTTGCTGTAACGCTGGAGCCAAAAATTTCATTGCTGCACATAGCCTCACCTCATATTCCTCTATACGAATCACAGATTTCATCGTTTATTACAGCAAATTTTCGAATCGCTTCCTCATCCCCTCTGGTATTTATTTGATATCCACATTAATAACTCACGGCTGAAGCGCTCGCAGAGTTTTCCCCGCGGTTGAAATTGAAACGCAAAACGTGTCGGTGCACGACGTTACCCGGAAAATTTTTCGCCGTGATGTATTTGTTTGGATATTTTTGATATGAGAGATGGGTGCTGCGTGTATATATATCGAGATATTCCACCCGTTCAAATGAAATAATAAAAAAAAAGCATTCGTAGTTGCCTTCTCGTCGGTGTCGATCGATCGCATTCAATTGTTCGGCGGAATTTTCTGCGGGAAGTTTTGCACGCGAAGATAAATGACTGTCGACGAATCGATACCCGCCACGAATCCGTTACTTCGAGTAAATAAAAACTGTGAAAAAATACATCCGTACATTTATAGACGATCGAAGTAAATACAGGGATAGTTTTTCTGTCTCTGTTACGCTGAATCGCCATCTCAATCCTAACAGTAACTTATTATAATCTCGCTCGGCGACGACATTGTTACCGCATGTAGATGAAATAACGAAAAACATATGTATTGAAACTTATGAAAACATGCCTATAATTTCTTTTGGGACGTAAATCATAAAATTTATTGTAAACATACATATTTTTTTACAACTTCAATCCTTCTTTCTCTTGAATTCCCAGGAATCGAGAGTGAAGAAAAATTGCGAAGAAAAAATGCTCAATATGTAAAAAAAAGGCATTGCGTGACATCCGTGCGGCACGTTTGATTTTGTAGAACTTTTTTCCCCCCTTTGTTTAGTTTCTAATTTTCACATTCTTTCAATTTTTCCTACTTTTTCCTGATGCCACAATTGCCGAGAGCAAATGTATTGAATGCAAGTGCAAGATTAGAAGAATATGGTCGAAATATTCATTTCAATTTTGAATCCCCGATCATTAAACCAGGTAACTACACTGCAGAGACTGATTTAACGCTCCAGCTCAATTACTCCAACATACTACAGTACATACGGTAATTCAGGTCATCATTACTGGTTGTTCAATCATAAGATTGGCTAGCCTCCGCCCTTCCCTATCTAATGCTAGTTCCCTTGTCTCCTGGTATCTCTCCGATCTACTTTCCTCTTTATTTGGTCGGATAACTTATTCCTTGGTGTTCCTCTGGGGACTTCTCCCTCTATTTTACATTCAGTTATGTTCTTCACAAATCCGTTGTGTCTCAGGGTGTACCCAATCCATCTGGTTCTTCTTTTCTCTATGTTTTTAAACATGGTGCTTTCCTCTTCTACTCTTCGGTACACTTCATAATTTCTTATTTTCTCCGTCAATTTTATTTTTAGCATCCTCCTCCATCACCAGCTTTCGAAGTCTTCTATTCTTTTTGGTCAATTTTCCCAGTGGTCAATTCTTCCCATCTATAGAGTGCCACGCTCCACACAAATGTTTCCACATACTGTTTCCTCCTTTGTAGTCCAATCGCCTTTGAGCACAGCAGTTGTCTTTTTCCTATGAACGCCTTCTTAGCTTGGGATGTCCGCTCCGCTTGATGTCTGTTCTACTTCTTCTGTCTCACGTGATGGTACTAGGTGAAGGAATCCACGTGCTTGTAAATCAGAACGAGAGAATCAAATTAGGGAAATAGGCCACTGAACGGACAGTTTTAAGAGATCGTTTTCCCTGTTATCTATGGGAGACCATAGTGGTAAATTGATAACTAAGCTTTGAATCAGTCTAGTCTACGGGTCGTGTAGTTGGTTAGTTGATTTTCTCCATAGTGCTAATTTCTTAATATGCCAAGTAATAATAGCATTACGTTTCACGTGATACCTGCATGACTCTTTTATCTAGTTCACGTAGTTGCTATATGCATAAATAGAAGTACTATTTTCTGTAGGATAGGTATTTACTTTAGTGTATGTTGGTGAAAATATATCCTGCATCTTAGTGCATTTTGGTGAAAACCAACCCCCTGCACCACACTCTTGAGGAATCCTGCAAGGCTATATGTAGATGTAGAGTTCGTGAGATAAAAAAATCAAATGTCACTTAACTAATTGCGTCACCTTTTGGGTAGTTACAAGATACATGGAAGGTAAAACGTCATGTTAAATGTGCTTGGGAAATTCAGATATTCTAAATTAAACTCGGGTATAAGCTACAAAATGAGAAAGGTATACTGTCAAACTGATAGAGACAAAAATTCTTTCCTCCAAAGCACTATCAGTGGTGGCAACAAATATAGAGTAAGACATTGGTGCGCTCCGTTGATACACAATTCACCTGCGTCTTCTCCTTAGTCGTATTTTTTTCCCCTATTTCCTCTTTTTTTAATGGCTGACTTTCACACATCCTGCCACAGTATGCAAATGTAAAACTTCACTCACCCCCTTCCCCAGCGTAATGGTACGAATTCTGAGGGTTAATTCAAATAATGAAAGAGATACGTTCACGTATTTTTGGGCGGTGGGGAATTACAAACAATCGCATCTTTTTTTCGTCCTCTTTTTTATTCCAAATTGTCAATTCTCCCTGTCTCCTCATTTTTTTTCTTTCCCTGCGACCGCCCTTCCTCCCCCCTCCCCTCCCCTCCCGTTCACGATTACGAAGCGCCGGCGACGCGGTTCGTCGCCGATAAATTCGTCTGGATCGTTTGTGTGTGTTTTGTGTTCATTCGGGGTCATTCCGTCTGGCTGGATCGCCATGCATGCGGGGCGGCGTTGACCGTTTATGTGGTCGCCCGTCGGAGGGAATTGGGGGTGATGGGACGGGTGTCGCGGGGGTGGCTGGGGGATGCTCCACCCCTCAAACACTACGGCGGCCGTGTCGAGAGCGAGAGCGAGATCGCTCAGGAAAGTCGAAAACGGCCCCTGATTTGACTCGGGAGTGGTTTCAGGAGTCATTTAAGGCTGGTCCAAGGGGGGGAGGATGCAAATGGAATGCGAATTAACGAGGCTGTATACCCGTTCTTTCTGCTCTGTGGCATAGCTCTTGTTACAAATATAAAGTAAGCTTAGTTTTGTTTATGAGGTGAATATTCATGTGGATGGAGAACATCTGGAACAGGTAAAATGATTCAAGTTCCTGGGAACTTAAGTGACGGAGGATTGGAAAAGTAAAATGGAGATAAGAACAAGAATCGGTATGGCTAAGGAGGAATTTAGGAAGAAAAAGACTATACTATCTTCTAGTAAAATAGAGCTGGAACTGAAGAAGAGAATCGTCAAGTGTTTTGTTTGGAGTGTGTTTTTGTAAGATGGGGAAACTTGGACGATGACATAAAGGGATAGAAATAGGATAGAGAGTTTAGAAATGTGGATTTGGAGGAAAGTGATCAACATCAAGTGGTCTGATAGGGTTAGGAATGGAGAGGTGTTGGTGAGAATGAAAGAAGGAAGAAAGCTTTTGAAGAGACCATTGAAGATAGGAAGAAGAGCTGGATGGGACATGTACTGAGAAGGAAATGTTTGTCATGGGATGTGCTGTAAGGAATGGTGGATGGAAACCGCAAAAGAGGCTGAAAGAAAAGAAAGATTTTTGATGACCTGAAGGATGGAGGGAGGTACAGAGAATTGAAGAGGAGAGCAGAGGACGGAGAGAGATGGAGGCACCAAGGACCTGCGAAAGCAGACGACTAATGAAGATGAGTTTTATTGGCCGTTTCACATTTGGTTGTCAGCAAGGGATCTTGTTGAGATGCTAGTCCTGTGTTCATGAATATAGAGTCTGATTATTTTAATGACCATAAGGCTTGAAGTGCGAAGCTGCCAACAGCAACAGAAAAATAAACATAATACTTTGTGCTCCACTAGAGACCATCAAGTCTGAGATTGTCAACCGGACAAGATGAATGGCCCACTTTGGGTGCTTAAGTCATTTAATATATTTAATTACATATTTAATTAATTGTATTTTTATTTAAATATTGATTTGATTAATTATGTACATTCAAATATTAAATATTCAATGTAGATTAATATTTAATAATAAGTAAAAATCGTCTAAAAGTAGAGATAATGTTGTTAATGTTGATGCTAAGTAATTTTTACAATTATTTATGCGGCACTTCATTCAAAATGCACGATTCTCACTTTTTCCGCCATATTTAGTGGCCCACTAATCGAAAGCAGGACCGAGATTGCTTGTCTCTGACTTGAGAGCCTCTACAGTACACTAACTGCACACCGATGAGTCATCCAATATGTCACTATATTTCTCTTAAGTTAATCACTTAACCCTCTCAGTGCCGTCTAATCTTGGGTGACACAAGACAGATATGCGAAAGGCATTCAAATTGGATGTTACACCAGAGCAAAAAAGTATTACGAAGCCATTTTTGAAAGTATCCACCCATGGCTTTTTTTTCCATCTTACCATAAAATGACACTTGTTGTTGGGAAAATATTTAATACCCCTTCAACAATACACTTAATGACTTCAGTTGTATGAACGTAGTCGGCATATGCTCTCAAAAGCCGAAATATATCGGCCCGCAGAACTTCTTGACCTGATAACCGAAAGCCGAAAAATCGGTCCGAGGCCCGACGAGGATTAAATTTGCGCAGTATTTGACAGGTAGGCTTACGTAGCCTGGAGGTAAGTACTTTGTTCGTAATTTTGTTATCAAGATTATCTATAAGATTCATAATATCATCTAAATTGTGAGTACGCTATAGTAATATCACCAAAGCAATAATGGGATAAACAGATGCGGTACATACATAGAAATTTATACGGGAAAATTTATTATTTATTTAATTGATCTCTCCGTTGTCATTCCCGGTGGGGATGGGGTTTAAGGTCCTCGATCATTGGACGTGGGTTCCCCGCCCGCCCGAGTTGATTTTTACACCACTTGTGCTTCGGTGGAGTGGAGTGTTTATGATCGGCCGTTAGTACTTGTCGAAACATTCTATTTAAAAGGCGAGTAGAACTGATGGCGTGGTTGTGGGAAAATGAAATGCTCAAAATAGGCTTTTACGCCTAAAATTTTACGTTTTTTTAAATCTTTATTGTTAATTAAGCGATTTTGGGAAATTAGTCAACCCGTGCCTTCAACAAAATATTTCAATGCGATTCAAACGAATGAAAAATCTCTTCCCTTTTCTCTGCTACCTGTCACGTTTCAAAAGGCTCCCCTCATAAGATTCAAAAGACTCTTCGTGGAGGTGAAGTAGTATGCCTTAAACTCTCATGTATGGGAAAACTATTATGACTCTTATGTGATAATGATTCAGGTATAATTTATCTCTTCGCCGCTTTTAGACTCGTTATTAGTGTTTAGGGGGCTTTTGCTGTGATCGATGTTAATCAGGGCTATTGAATGGAGTAAAAAGGAAAGTTTCCTTCCGGAATGCCTTTTGGGTGCTGTCAAAATTGATGCCAAAATAACAATTAGAAATTTCTTCCCGGAAGAAGGTTATATGAACTGCTCCCCAAAGATATTTTTTTTCTGCCTAACAGTTTTAGTCAGCCTAGGTTGAGTCAATGCTGAGGAACAGGAGCAACCTCACCGGGACGGAACACAACTCTTGCTCAAGAACTTATCGAATTTTAGCCTGTTGCATAGGATTGGATATTTGGGGAGGCGACCGACAGCTAAGGTCATTTGCGCCATAGGAGATAGGTAAGGGAGGAAGGGTGGATAGAAGCTCGGCGTCGGCATTAGCCTGCTCTTAACGAAGGGCTCCAAGGGGACCATGGCTTAACGTCTCATCCGACAGACGGAGAACTGTACTTGAAGTGCCCTCCACAAGAAACTCAAGTAGGGATCGGGTTTCCTCTGAAAAACATCCTTCTCTGCAGGGATTTAAACCCTGGCCGTTTGTATGGATAGCCAGTACTTTAACCACCACACCAACTTGATCCCCTACAGCTTGCTTTATTAAGGCATTTTATTGATGATTATGCTACGATTATCGGAATAAGAGAATATTGGTGTGGAGATGAACATCTTATGAGTCGAACGTGGGAGTAAATGCGAATGATATTAAAGCTGATGGAGAAGTCTCTTAATTTTATCAGAAAAGCCATGACCTCGAGGGTTTCAAGACAGATTTGTAGAAAGGTGAGCCCCAGATTGTTGGGAAGAATACGAAATCGGGAAATTGGGGCAAAATTACGATGCATATGGGAGAGGGGGGACGAAATGGGCGTTGTTTACCTTCGGAGAGCATTGAAGGTTTGTCGTATGGAGATAATGCAGGCGAAAGACGTCTCCTCAAGGTAATCAGTAATAATAAGAACGTGTCTACCAGTTAAAGGAGCTTTGGCTCTCTCTCTCTCCTCCCGAGTCAAGTAATATTCGGTCTCACGCCGGTTCTCTGCTCTCGATTTAGAACTTGTAATATTTTCTTTAAACCTGAGGGTTGAAAAATGTGGTGACGTTTTGGGTTAAACTTTTCCTGCAGTGGAAACTACTTTAGAACTTTTATCCAAAACATTGGAAGAAGCATGAAGTAAACATGGAAATATTATTGATGCAAAGCTTAGTCTAATGCGAGTGAAGTTCTCAATAACTAATTAATTATACCTTTCAAGGCTTTTACTTGACTCATTTGTTCACGCCGAACGATGTAAATGGCTTAATTACTGGAAACTTTCAAAACAGTATGTCCTTACAAATTATAGATGCTATAATTTCTAGAGCGATCTTGGTATCAAAGATTTTTTCCCTTTTTTTTAATATGCGCTCTCCGGAGCGCAAAACCGATCTCAATTTCATGGAAAACATCTTCATTTGTTTTGCTAATACCCCGGAAAGTAGCACTGTGTACCTCATATTTTGGTGTAGTTAGTCTGTTGGTGTACTTGTAATCATAATTATTCCGGATACTTAGCGTTTTATGTGTAGTGATGTCTCCTTCAAATTATAAGATTGAGTGAGGTCCTATCCCATGGCTAGAAATAATCCCCTTAGAATCACATGCATCTCTCCTCAAGTTTTGACGGATCCCTGTCGTACTGTCAACATTATCATACTAATTGCTGCACGCCAGTTTTCTGAAGCAGTCAAAACAGAACGCTTTTTATCACGTGTTTCATTTAAAGAAATAAGGCTAGTCAACTGTGTGGTTGACTCCCCAAAAGTTTCAAGTTTTAGACGTGTCCTCGAAATTAGGTATTTTCCTCAAGAATCGAGAAGTGTAGCGTTTGCAGCATCTTTAAGTGACACAATTTTTGTCCGCGAGGTATTTGGTTTCGGAACATGCATATATCTTGCGCTGCAAACATAAATCATCGAAATATCCTCATTTTTTTAAATTAACGAGTTGTTTGTCGTGAACATATCCAAAGTCAAGTATAACATAAGGTCTATGAGTGAAATTAACGTGGTTGAAGTAATTTCTATCCTTCAATTTTATCTCGATGCACATATCTCACTGAAATTGTGTTGTGTTACTTTGAACAGCTTTTACTGGCTACTGAGACTTCCTAGTTTTCGTAATCTGATATATATATTTAATATTTATGTTAGTTGTGAAAGTCGACATTATTCGTGGTTAATTAACGATCTAGTCCTCAGTGGCGGCCGGAGTAATTTCCTCGTCTGTCAACTTGGCGGTCACAGGTGCAAATCAGGGGAAGCTCTCGGGCTCCAGGTGGATTTTTAATATTTAAGGCATATTTTTGTATGATCGTCTTCGTGTAATACATCGGTGGTGATCCACCTTTGCTATGATCAACATGGACATAATTATAATGTTTAGCTTTGTCTCTAGGCCTTATACTACATATATTGTTTGATTTTTATTTCGAATTACGTACATAGGGCATTGATATGAGTTATACGTGATGCATCTTTTCATCGCTCCTCCTAATATTTGCTGACTCGATGCCATTGATGCGAAAAAAGCAATTATTCGTTTTTTTCTTTCAATGGCCCTCCGATATTATATTTTTTTTCTGCTTATGCACCCGCACCCCATGGTCTGATGCATCAAATGTGTCACCTCTTGGTAAACAGACGCGCCAGCTGTATAAAAGGCTGATAATTACTACAGCGCACACAATTGTTGACCTAATGGAATTCTGTTCCTGCGCCGAGGTGTCGCCTCGTGTAAAGGGGGAAATTTTTCCCATGTCATCCTTGCTTTTCACCACTTCGAAACTTGATGATAATGCAGTGAGTTAGTACTTTGATTCCGATGTCCATTAATCATCATTTCATAAACTGGAAACGGTAATTTTTAGAGGCGTATCAGACATTTCCGGAGAAAATGAGATCGATGTATTTTATGCAGGTCCTGACCGATTGTATGATTATGGGAAAAAAAAGACTTGTCGTTTGTGGCTTTGAGAATTTTTAAATGGATATTGTCATATTTTACGTCGGGGAAAAATATGTTAAACTTCAACGTTCAAATCATGGCGTTAAAAATGGAAATTGTATGATTATGGGGGCAATGATGCACACACTTATAGTAAATTAAACTCACTGCATGTTAATTTTTTATGTCCCATTTCAGCAATACAGCGCAAGCCAATAATTATCCCCGAAAATAACAGCACTTGTCGATGCACCTGGTGTCAGCTAGGAGTCTTGAATATATGAAATCAAGTTGATCCTGAAATTTGGTGTGTGCAGCAATTTTTAGGAAAATCTATGTACAGGGTCATTAAAATCATTCCCGTGAAAGATTTCAACGTCTAATTTTATCAAATCGATTGATTGCGGCGTTACATTGTGGAACGATGAGGAGGAATTACTCATGATGAAAGCGATGCACAGTTCCACTAAAAATGATGGTATTGTCCATCGTTTTTATTATGATTTTTTATAATTTTATATTTCTTCAACGGTTGTTTGAGTTACCTTCACCATAACGGACGGTTTTAATAATAGAGGCGTTAAACGTGTCCACATCTTAAATTGTAATCTGTGCGACGCAAGGTGTATTGGCCAAACAGGTGGGATATCCTAAGTTAAGAACTAAGAAGCTTAAAAGGTGTTTTGTTAATTGTGTCTCGTCGACTAATTTTTCCCAGTACCGTTTAAGAAGAGATCATTGCAACGCTTTGTTCCACAAGTACTGTTCTTGCATCCTATATGAAAAAATTGACTTTTTTAGCAATAAGTTATTATTAACGCAAGAAGGGTCTATCTGGTAGACAACCGGACCTTCGATCATTATTCCTCCCTCTTGTCGATAACCTTACCTTAGAATGGTTCGAATTCATAATGCTCACTGTTTCATTTGTGTTTTTCCATCCCTCCTCCTCCTTTCCTAACCTCACCGCCGCTGACGACAGCAGGGTCCAGGTGGAAAACTGCGCTTCCAACACGATAGCCCGCTGACGCAGCGGGATCACGCATGCCAAAGTTTCCTTGATTACAAAACTTCTAATTAAACTACACATTGAGAAAGACCTAAGTGCAAATTTCAGTGATCATTCATCAAAATTCATTATTATCATCATTGAAGATTACGTTAGCTGTTTTTTTGTATCACTCTCCATCACCTACTTCTACAGCGTTGAAAATTATCCATATCAAACCGAGATTTGAGATGTATTTATTTCCCAAAAGACAAGTCGAATAAACTTTTATTTGAAACTTTTGTCTCAATGCTTCATTTTTTTTTAGCGATGCATGGCGAAGCGAGCATTTTTCTGTCTCCCAGCATGCTACCACGCTCCTGCGCACAATGGTCGGAAATAGAAAAGAAAACTTTTTTTTTTGAGGTAAAGACGAAACTTGGCACATATCTTAAAAAATGATGGTGGATTATGAAATAGCAAGCCATTTGTCTTAGGTCTTGTCCGTTTCGTAAACATGGAGGTTTAAACTTGGTTCAATTTCCCAGGAAACACCCGTTTTCATTTTTCTTCGAAAATCTTAATATTTGCATGGATGGTGATGTATTGGAGGGATTTTAATAAAATAAATAATATTACCCATCTGTCAACATGGAATTTTTTGTACTATGCATAAGTTTCAGAGATTTATGTCCATATTTTAGGCTTTTACGTCACTAAATGTCGGACGCTGTGTTCAGGCAAACGAGGCTTGTTTCATTATTAATCAACTTTATGGGAGCACCTTGTACTTGTAAACATTTTTCCATGAATATGACATTTAAACAAGATAGAAAAATATAATTTTCTCTCTTTTTTCCACTGTCAAATTGTACACCATGTAATTTCGAGTGTATTCGCGAACAAATTTAACTTGTCAGAGCAATATTTTGATGTTCATATCAGATAGAAGATGTGTATTTCTACAAGAATCCAGAATATGAATGAAACGACCTTTATGTCATTTTACGGAGGAACCAGATCAAAACACGATACTTTTTTCCTCGAAGCTCGCCCAAAAGTCGCGCCCCCCCCCAGTCGCTCACATCGTGAATTCGATGGAATCGCACTTTCCCCCATTCTGAGCTCGCATCTCCTCCCTCCCCCAACAAGTCCTCAAATCAGTCCTCCGTCCGGGGCCGCCTTGTTTACGCGTACATGTATTCGAGAACGGGGGCGTGCGTGGCGTGTTTGCCTGTCACGGACACATCCCGCCCGGCCGCCGCCCCCGACCCTTCGCCCCGTTGAGAGAGAGAGAGGCGGTCGACTGCCCCCCGAACGCTTCGTCTCGTCTGCCGGGAGCGAGTGAAGTGGCGGCTCCGGCCGGGGGATGCGACGACGGGGGCGGAGCTGGATTTAAGTGGCGGTGGTTTCGACGAAGGATTTGCCGAAGTGTATTGGGGTAGCAACAACGGGAGAGGACCCTTTCACCTCTGTGAGATATTCGCATTTCAGTGTCGCACTGCGATGGTATGATAGAATTAATATAATAGCGAGACCTCACGGAGGAATCGGTAGTTGCAGGCGGGCATGAAATCGCAAATTGTAAATGAGAAGAATAATTATGAATTTCCACATAAATTTATCACAGTTACGACCAAGGATTACGAGTAGAAGGCCATCATCAGGCATAAAAGGAAGAAAGTAAGCTTAAGACGATCTTCCACGCCTGAGACTCAACCACATCTCCAAAAACCCTGCTCGCCTTCCTTCTCCTACCCTCATCCTAACGGCTCTATATTCTAGTCTCCGTAAAAATGTACCGAATGACTACGTGCCTCATGGAAGCCTAGGGTGTGTATGTGTAACAAGTTTATTTGGAGTTACGAATTTATTCTTGATATTTTTAATCCACCGAGGAAAATCCATTCGCCTCGACCGTGACACAAACCCGGATCCCTTGATGTTACGCCGAGTGCCTCATTCAATTTAGCTACCGGAGGCGCCCTATTACCCAGTGCATGTTTTTGGGCTTTTAAGGGACTAGGTATTCGAAACTGCCGGACATGCAACGTAATGATGCAATCCAAAGTATGTGTTCAGTGTCACAGTCCACGAGGTTGAGGCCAAACTTTGGACGCAGTGGGGCAATCACTCTATTTGACACATTTTGACATATCGCTCCATTTGACAAATTTGGACAATATCGGGACTCAACGCGGTATTGCCTTTACGAGACCGTGCGCAAGTGCGTGTAAGTGTGATATTCGCAAAAAAAATATCGTTCGCCCCGACTGAGACACACATCCCGGTCTCAGTCATGTCCCAGTCTTGGTAAAGGCAAATAAATTCTCCTCTGTGGAATTTTGCGCCTTTGCGCAGTTGCAGGTGACTCCGTAATGGTATCACAGCGTCTTTTTCTGGCATTCTCAAACATTTACCAGAAAATCCACATTATGCGACTGAATGCGAGGCCCTTGGTAATGATATAAGGAAGAATTTCAACATATTCAGGCGAGATATTGAGGAAGTTCGGCATATTAAAACAGAAACGACAATTACACTATTCCACAAGGTATTTAAAGACGTACGACGGATTTCATCTCACAGAGCCATCATCAGGTACAAGATACACAAGTCTATTAATTCTATCAAGTCTACAAGGTACAGCGTTAGATGGGACCTATAGGATCAATTTTTTACATCGTTCTTCTCGAAACTGCTAAACATTTTTGAAATGAAATTAGGATTTAACATCCATAATGACCAGAGAAAAAAAATATTGCACAAAGTAACTTTCTCACTCGGAATCCTTGGGAATTTCTCTGTCTTGATTCAGAATTACCGGGAATCAGCTCTTCAGCAGTTGGTAGCCCTGAGTAGGAGGGTAAGTGAATGGGTGTTTGGGGTTTGGTCCAGGGGATGAATGGGATGATGTTGCATCGATGATGAGGCTGTCTCCGCATCTCTTGTTCCCTCGAGTGGGATGGAAAGCCTCGTCGGGGCTTTGGGCGATCCGAGTGAACAGGAGGCTTCAAGAGAGTTTGGGTATTACACGGTTGGTCGTCCGCGAAATTCGGCTCCGATTCAGCCCTATCACCCGACACGCCGCCCGTGCGCCCAGTCTGCGCGCCCCAGCCATGGAGGGACAAAGTGCTTATCAAGTAGGATGGCGTACAACGTTAATTATGCCAAAAATTCGATCTCCAGAAACTCCACGCTCCCGACATCCGTATTGTTTCAACTAGTTAGTGCTCGGATTTGCACGAGAAATTTAACATACTTTAATTTATTGAAAGAGCCTAAAAAACAAAAAAAGAATTAATATTTTCAATCGTAATTAATATCGTAAAAATAAGCATTACCACTTTAGGTGGCTTTTCTTGGAAGTATCTTATATTCGTGTCAGTATTGAAAATAAGTTTTTCACTTTTCCAAAATTACTTCATTTCATAAAACTTTGGATAAGCACAAAGTTTATTTTCTATATGGATTCAAATATCGCGAAAATTACTCATCATCATAAAAAACTCGAGAGACACTAAATTTTGGGGTAGACAGTAAATGGAATAAAAAATGGAAACCACATGAGGATGTGGCGAGAATAAAATCATCATTACAAAGAGTGTAATTTGGTAATGCAGATGAACTCTCATATTTCTACAAAAATTTTATCCAAAGGTAGTGATAAACATACTAAAATGAGCTATGTATCATTGCATATTAAATAAAAAAAATTTAGCGTCAATGCAAAGAAATATATTTAATCTTTCAATGATATAAAAGTACCAGCTACCCGTTGAATTGATTTTCGGTTAGTTTGCGTAAAAAATAGAAGGCATTTTCCATAGTTGGACATAGAGGATTTATTAAAACAATGAGTTATTTCAATCGCAAGTAAACGCACCCAAATTGCAAAGATGAGTAGTAACAGCTAACCTTGAAAGGTTTAATGAAAAAACCTCAAACGGAACGCAAAATCCAGGAGTAATATCCTTCAACTCCAAGTTCTGTATGGGGCCCATAGGATCCCGGTTCTTTCTAGCCAAACGTCTTTCCTCGTAAAGTCTTCATGAAGTTGATCTCCAGCTTTTATGCAAAATGTCTAAACATTGGCTTCTCCAGTTGTTGTGTTGAGGTAATAAACATGTGGGGCAGACTTTTTGATATCCAGGGCCGATCGGGCCTACGCCCTTGTATCTGAGTTTTTTAAAAATATCTTACAACTTTACAGGTTTGTTGCACAGACATTCTAAAGTTTGCTATTTTAGCCACATTCTTCTAACACCAGAGGGCACAATTTAATCGAGGCTGAGGAGGCTATAAAAAAGGGAGTGGCATTTTTAAAATTCTTGATGATAATAATTCAACCATTACAGTCGACGCAGTTAAGACTTCTCTGAATATAGCCAGTGGTGGTTGCGTTTGGTTCTCGTCAGTTCTAAGTATACATCTATTGGTAAAGCAATTTTGTATGGCAGATAGGACACGCCTATCCGGTAATATTCTTTCCATGTACCCCATTGTCTTGTTCCTTAACCTATGCCTCTTCCATTTCCATTTAATTCCTTATTTGGGTCCCCACGGTCTTGTGATTAACATCATTTTGGGACCGACGTTTCACCCACGTTGGGTCAAAATGCTGGATATGCAGTCAAACTAGAAACAGCCGCTACCAATCAAGAGCAGCGAAATCCTGTGCTACAGAATGGATGAAAATGTGTTCATTCAAACTTAAATGTTTCGTGAAAACTTGTAGTATTTCGGTAGTTTGAGCCAAATATCATTTTACCTGAAATCAATGAATTTGGTCTCATTATAAAGATAAATATATTACCCTTCTTGTGGTACCAAAAATTTAACTCCTTACCACGTTACTTTTGGAGTTATTTGCCAAAAAAATACCAGCCCTTTTACATGGGAAGTGGTACGTGTATGCACTCTAGAGGGGCATTATTTACAAAATTAGTCATTTCTAACACTTAGATGTCGTAAAAAATAACAGCGTGTAGTATGTATGTTTTCTCAACTAATTTTGAAAATTAATCATATTGTCATGGCAATAGGTTCTTGGGTATCACAACAACATTCCGTTTTGATGGATCTTCAAACGAACCGCGCGAAAAAAATTAGTCAAGTTAAAGACTATTTTAGATATTTTCATTTGATTACTTACCATTTCTATCATATGAAACTATACTATCGTACCATTAATAATGCAATATTTAATTCATGTGACCTATAGAAGTGAAATTAAAAGGTATAATTCGAATATGGTCTCTATTATGACTAGGGAACTATCTCGCTCGGACTACCTGAAACCGTTTTGCATTATTGTGTTTGATTTATTGATCAAAACTATTTTTATTAAAAAAACTATTTCTAGGAGCCTTTGAATCTCTCTTATGATTGGTAACTGAAAATCCTCACCTAAGGTACAGTGGCGGAAGAAATTAACGCAAAATTTTTCGCGCGCCAGAATGCGGCATTTTTGGGAACTTCTAGGAGCAGTACACACTCCAAAGACTGGCAACACTGAGGAAAACATCGTCTACCGCAAATATTTGAAATCCGAAATGGAACTCACATTTGTCGGAGCCTAGAACTTAGTCATCAGTCGCCTTATTTTTGAGCTTTCGTCTTATATTATTCGCACATTCAGTCGCGGTGCATCGCTGTTTGTTTCAGCATGGTTCTTACGTCGAATGATATCATTTATACAGAAAGACATTATAATAAATATTCCATATCCCACCCAATTCAGTACACTATATGCTTAAATCTTCATCTTCTACCACCAAGGGATATTTATTGTAGTCTACTTTCCGATGATCTTTTTGAATGACGCGTACTGCGTCTGTTTCATCGAAATGATATAAATCGATATTAATCCGCACCAAATGTCGATACAAAAAAGATTAGATTGAAATAAGTATAGTCTACGTGATGTAATTTTTCACGATTTTCCATTTGTAGATTGACGAAGTTCCTTTAACGGATATTTATTAAATTCAAAACGGATATTTTTAGTGAATCGTTCTTGACCCAATACAAAGCCGTCTTTAGTTCGTCAGAATGTGATTAAACTATGAAAACATAAGTAAATGTATATAATTTCACGAAATAAAAATAAATATGCTTGCATCGATACCGAATAATCTAGGCATATTTTCCCGATATTTCTTTCATCTTATCACAGGAAGCTTGGTGACGAGCTGTCCACTGTTAAGCTTTATCTAGTAAATGCAGGATATACGAATAAACATTCAGAAAAGTTAACCCAAATGAGGTGTAGTTATGGATAACATATGGATGATTGCATAATATCTTATATGCTTAGCTATAAATTCGCCGCTCATATGAAATTAACAAAAAGCCTTTTAAAAGACTTCAGTTTGGAGTAGAATATCATTAATGAAATAAATTAATAGGTAAAGTTAATGTTGTAGCTGTCAGATGTATTTGGCTAGCTAAAGAGTGGTCCGTGTTCGATTTTTAATGAACGCAAATGAGTTTTTATATACATTTTCTCATATGGGCGATATGAATGAATGTAATGTGTAGCTGCAATGACTGGCAGATAATATGAATTTTTTTAAATACAAAAGAGATAAAATTTGACGAATAAAAATAATGTTACTTGACCAGAAATTGAATGAAAAACTCAAAAATGTCTCGACCAGGGGTGGGATCAGGGTTCTTTTCTTCTTATGGTCGTTATCGTCATCCAAAAGGCAGGTCGCATTGGTAGGGCAATGCTCAAAGTCCTGGGAGCGCACTCCACTGCTATGTAGCACCCGATATTTCTTGATGACGATCACGTTTTCGAAATCATGAGTGTACTCGAACAATGTTATTATGAAGAACCATGATTGTGATTCAGGTTTGCAAACCAGTAACAACTACTGAGCTTTCTTATGTCAAGGCGAATTTATGATGATGTTTCGTATCCTTTCGGTGAATTTATTTGCGTCCGTATGCGTTACTGTGAACTAAGTTACTTTTAAAATGAGTGGTGGTATTGTCTACGAACGTTTAAAATAACTAAAGGATAGGAAAAAGCATACTACTCTCCCGGGAATACAAACAGAAAGAAGTAGTTCTCAGATTTCACCTCATCAGCCCAGACCATTCCAATCAAACGCCATTAGTTCCCATCATGCATGGGTTTGGAGGTCAGCTACCTTAAGTCTCAGTTAAAGCAGCGAGCAATCTTGGAGGACTCTTGAGGATCCCTAGAGGTGTCCCTGTGTCGATATAAAGCTCCACCAATACTAATCCATTCAAAATCGGAATGTATGAAGGGCGCATTATATTGATTTGGGAATTAGTATGCCTTTAATGAGAGCTTACTTTCCCATTGTGTTGCGGGCAATACCTTTTCTGCCATGGATAATGCTTCGGACGCCAGTCGTTTAACTCACAGGAAAGAAGTGGTATTTGACTTCTCTTACGCCCTTTACAATATTTGACGGGTGCTTCCGATTTTTTCGAAGCGCGACGAGCCTTTTCTTTCTGGTGCAGCGAGAATTTGAAACCTGTGCTTTATTCACAACAACAAACCACCCTGACCATCACCACCCGGAACTTGGCTAAGGTTTACTGATGACTGCTTCATGGAGACGAGCGTCGATAGACGAAAAAGCAGAGCGGACAGCGCAAGCCAAGATATTGTTCAAAGTTTTAGCGGCCTCTCAAAATTCTTGGAGGAGAAAAAGATATTATTAGCCTTTAAGTATGCCTAATTTTTCTCCCAGGCGGAGGAATCGGATAGTAGGTTTGTAAAAGGCAAAAACATCTGTCGAAAAATTACCCGAAGAGGTGTTGCGCCTTCGACTTTCATCCTCTGAACTTTTATTTGGTGTTTAAAAGTAAAAGAAACCTAATTCTTACTACTATCAAACGAAATTCATTAAATTCATGTCCGCTATAATAAGAGCTATGTTTAATCAAATGTATATCAATATTCATTTTTCGCCCGCAAATAGGAATACTTACGAGTTCACAAATGTCAAAATTCTAGGAGATGGTTCAAAACAAATCATGTAACATAGATGGAGCGAGCTGCACGGAGCGCAGCTTTCATTATGAGAAAAATGCGAGAAACAAACGTTTCTCGACCCCCTCAAACGAAACAACCCCAAATTAAGATGCAATGAGGAAAATCGTGGAGGAAGAATGGGAAATGAACCCAGTAAGATGGTACCAAAATGTGGACAACTCCATGTAACAGAGACTTGGTCAGGAAATCGAGAATGGAGGGGGATGGATTGATTACAAGGCTAATTAACATCCACATTCTTTATGTAAATACCAGGATATTTCTCGATGATCAATTGCTGTGATCATGTGCACACACAACTCAAATTGAGAGAATTACGCATACATTTTAACCTTTTCCACTCGTTCTAAATAAAGCATTATAGTGTGCCTTTTCAACATCCGTTAAAATACATTACCACTAAGAGATGAAATTTATGACCCTGTAAAAAGTCTGTCAATATCTTCATGTGGGGGCACTCACAACTTTAACTTCCATTGAAGCAATAATATTACGACACATTTGAAGTGGAATAGATTCTTTAGGAACGTAGCAATCGTATAATCTTTGATGATGCACATTCCTAATTTGCACTCCATTGACTACTCTGCGGATTTATGAGGAGTATACAAATGACCTTAGGGAAAATATCTAATCACTGTTTATTCGCTACATGAAAAAGATGATTTTTAGTATTTTATCACTTTCACAGGGGAAAATACACGATGCATTTTTGTCGGAGTATTACTTACGCATGGGTATACAAATGCTCCTCGTAAAATTTAACTGCGTTATTTTAGCCAAAGATTTTTCACTGCGAATATGTCAAAAGGTACTTAAGTGATTCATTAATTTACCTTATCCTTTAAGTATTATCCTCCATCCTATAAGCTGAACTCTTGAACTACACGGCTAATGTATTGCTCATAGCAAACCTAGAAAACAATGCGGGGAAAGCTTCAAATACCGTTTTAAAGATATTTTGAAGAAAATTCCACCCTTTTTGGTCTCTCACTCAGATAAGTACTCGGTATTTACAAATTCGGCAGATAGAACCTAACTCTAATTCCTAATAAAAAGACTTGCCCTCTTTACTAAATCATTTCAAAGTAATTTAAAGGTGAATGTAGCATCAGGTAAGTTCACTAAATCGAGTAACTGACACAATCAGAGATCCGGTCCCTCCCTCCTCCGGACCCTCCTTCTTGAATAGATTTTCATTGAGTGATGAATTGGCGAATGAGTGGATATGAGCGTCATACGACCGGTAGGACGTAGAAATCAAGTGGGGCCGAGTACCCGAGAATGGGAAGTAAACATCTCATTCGACGACCAAGGAGACCGCTCTGATTCTTTTACGAAGCCCGAATATGTGTAAAACTCACACACTCATGGTTGAGGTCAATGTCCATTCCCTGAGCCTTCCGCGGATTTCTGCGAAGTTTTGGCTGCAATAATGTCACATCACGTAGATTAATTATAAAGGCACTAAAAGAGGCCACGCCAGGATTTGAACCCCAGTCATTCTTGGCCGCAGACGAACGCTCTCCCTCTAGGCTACTTCATCGGTCAAGAGGAATCCGCGTCCAGTGGTTCTTACTACAAAACGAAAAAAGGGAATTCTAATGCTTCCTTTAAAAAGTGGACCAAATAAAATGTTCTGAATTTTTGAAAGTAGTTTTCAAACATTAAATAATATTACGTTAGGAGGAATTTAGAAATTTAAGTGTTTGAGACGGCCTGTATGCACGAGGGCGGAAACTTACGTAGGGTTTTAAGGTATTGGAAATACTTTTAAAGAAAAATTTTCTCCACATGGAAACCATTCTATTCAACCAGATTTCCCATAGTTTAACTTGAAATTCACATGATATTTCGCCAAAATGTTAATTGCAATGCATCATATTTCTCGGAAGTAGTTTGAGGCCTATTAAAACGATATTCATCCACAGCTATTCCCTACACGCGGAAATACGTTTTATAGTAAGTGAATTTGAGCTGGAGAATAAAGATTTTTTATGTCCCAACAAATAATGCTTTCATCGTATTGTTTCTTAAGTTTCAATCAAGAAAATCTTATTAAACGGTCCAAAGCTCTAAAAAAATATGATAAGCATCTCTACATAATCAACTACGACTTCGGAACCTCGATTGAGTGCGGGTCGAAGCAAGCTCATCACGTTTATAACTCCTAGACGATCTCGCGAACGTAAACCTTATTAGTATGACTATTTAATTGATGCGTAAAATCGATATCCATTCATAGAGAGTTTGAATATTCCCGGTTTCCATATGCTGTCTCATTGTTGTCAAGTTGTCGAAGGAAAAGCGATTTCAATTAGTTTCCGTGTACGCCGCATTCAGACGCCAATGAGTTTTGCGTTAATTTTTTCCGCCACTGTACATGTTTTTCAGTATCGGTTAAAAATACGGCTGCTATCTTCAATATGACCGCATCCTACTCAGCACTGAGATTGTCATTTTATCCCGACTTCACCTACATCTACATCTACGTAATACCCAGAGAGCCGCCACACTGACATGTGGCAGGGGGTGTTAGGTCACCAGCCGAGTAAGGATGTAAGTTTTCGGGAGATGAAATGGTGACATGTATTATAGGAGTGTATTTAGCGGAGCTCAATTTTTAGTGTGGTAGCTTATTGTTTGCGGAAAGAACGAGTTTATGTACTTATCTGTTCGGCAGTGTATCTCTCTTATTTCATCGCATCTGTCAGACCTAGAGATGTAGTGAAGAGTCATGATAATATTCCCCTTGTCGCTCTGAAAAATATCAATTCTGAATTTCTCAGGCATTCTTGCTGGAAGAGAACGAAAACTCAAATTTTTTTACCAAAATATTTTTACACCGTGCAAAAGTGAAAATTTTTAGATAATTAAAAGTCTTTTATTTCATTTAAGAACAAAAATATTTGTATATTTGACAAAAAAATTCAGTGAGATTAACTCAGCCCTGCGTGTCCAAAATGACCTCCGGGAAATGAGGAAAGTTATTTTGCGTTTCACGACTTCCATCGCCTGTAGCTGACATTTTGAGTACATAAATGTGCTTACTCTTTAAATTTTAACCCCATTTGTGTATACATTTGACTTCAAATAACCTTTATTTTCGAGTATAATGAAAGTTTGAATAAGGCATGTTATTTTCTCGGAGTTTTCCGCGAAAAACATTCACATTTCGGTTATTTGTTTCACTTCACAGAGCTTTCATAAGCATCGCAGACAGATGGAGAGGCAAACATTGGCTGAGAGCTTGATTGATTCGTCGCGCACGTATAAACACAATAAACAAACTGGACGGCCGTTAAATTGGATGAAAAATTACATATTTGCACGAATTTCCGTTAAATAGAACGTTGTATCAATATCCAGGCGCGAAATTAGGTCCCCAAGTGTCTCTCTCGCCCGAGGATGAAGATTTATATTTCACCGGGTATCAAGGTCTGATTAATTGCCAAACCATTGGCTTCTCTGATCTCAGGTTTTCCCGGTGTATCAGTTGCAGGAAGGTTTCTCGGGTTTTCCACCGGTTGATATTCTGCATCTCTCCCGACGTTTCGAACAGCGACTTGCTGTTCATCCTCAGGGGATCTTCTGAATGCCGTATTCTCAAAGTGGTCCGGTATATATACATCCCGTTCATGGTCAGGTGTAATCTGATTGGCTCTCGCGTGTTACGCTTTTCCCGCCATTTTTGTCATATATAAAGGTGTTCACTATTGGTTTCCACGCATTGCTGATTTGAAACCCGGTGTCTCTGTTGATGTTGTTGCGGTTGATGCGGATGTGAATGGCTTCTTTGACGAGGCGGTCCCAGTAGCCATGTGCACGGCAGAGCAGTTTCGTCTCCTTCCATTGTATGGCATGGTCCTCATTGATACTATGCTCTGCCACCGCGGATTTTTCCGGTTGGGCCAGTCGCAAATACCTCTGATGTTCTTTCGTCCTCGTTTCAATTGTCCGACTGGTCTCTCCAATGTATGTCTTCCCGCACTCACATGGAATCTCATAAACTCCTGGTGTCTTCAGACCGAGAGGATCCTTCACTTTTACTAGTTGGTCTCTGAGTTTTGGAGGTGGTAAATGAACGGTCTTAATATTGTATCTGTTAAGGATACGTTGGATTTTTCCCGATATGGTGGAGACATAGGGAAGCTTTGGAGATAGGCTTTTCTTGCGGCTCCCGTATGCCGTCAGTGGGCTGTCTAAAGGCCCTCTTCAGGGCCATGGAAATTTGAGTTTCACTATAGCCATTTTTCCGAAACGTCTTCTTCAGATGTTTTATCTCATTCGGGATGCTCTCGGTATCAGGAATGTTCTTGGCTCTGTGCAATAGGGTAGACAGCACCGCCTCCTTCTGTGATGGGTGGTGGTGACTCTGATTGCTCAGATACAGGTCCGTATGAGTCGGTTTCCTGTATATGCTGTGTCCCAGGGTTCCATCTTCCTTTTTCCGGATTAAAATGTCGAGGAACGGGAGCTGGCCATTTTCCTCTTTTTCCATGGTGAATTTAATGTTAGGATGCTGGCTATTCATGTGGGCGAAGAACAGGTCTAGGGCGTCCGTTCCGTGTGGCCAGATCAGAAATGTGTCGTCCACATATCTAAAAAAGCATTTGGGCTGCAGTGGAGCTGAGTTGAGGGCCTGCTTTTCGAAGTTTTCCATGTAAAAATTCGCAATTGCTGGGGATAACGGCGAACCCATGGCTACACCCTCCGTTTGCTCGTAGAATTTTCCATCGAAGGAAAAATAGGTCGAAGTCAGCACATGATGGAATAGCTTGACCGTGTCAGAGTCGAATCTTTCTGCCAGGAGTCGCATTGTGTCAGCCAATGGTACACAGGTAAAGAGTGATACCACGTCCAGACTGACAAGGATGTCAGAAGTGTCCACTCGAATCTCCTTTATTGTCTTGACGAATTCCAGCGAGTTCTTGACATGATGGTCACTAACGCCCACATGTGGTGCAAGTATGCCGGTTAGATGTTTAGCCAAATTATAAGTTGGCGAGCTTATGGCGCTGACGATTGGTCTAAGTGGAACTCCTTCCTTATGTATCTTCGGTAATCCGTAAATTCTGGGAGGCACCGGTGCTTCTGTTCTAAGGTACCTTGCTGTCTCAAATGGGATTCCCGCTTCTTTGATGAGCTTGATAGTCCTTCTGTTTATAGAGTCCGTGGGGTCCCGTGGAATTCTCTTGTACGAGTTGCTTGTGAGTAACTCATGCATCTTCTCATGATAATCCACGGTTTTTATGAGAACGGTAGCGTTGCCCTTGTCGGCTGGTAGGATGGTTACTGCAGTATTTCTCTGTAAGGCTCGCAGAGCAGTCCTCTCTTTGAAATTGATATTGGACTTGGGCAGTACTGCTTTCTTCAAAGTCATGGATATCTCAGCTCTTATGTCTTCCGCGGCGTCCTTGGGTAGTTTACGCACTGCTTGCTCTACTCCACCGATGATGTCGCTAAATGGTATTGATCTTGGCGTTGGTGCAAAGTTCAGACCCTTAGAGAGAACAGCGATCGTGTCTTCGTCGATCCTCTCGTCAGTAAGGTTTATAACCAAACGGTGGCGATCTGGTATCTTGGCTTGTCTTTTTGTTCTTGGTAGACGCTCAAACTTCTGTTTCAATCTCTCCGTGTCTCGGTTATGCAATGAATCGCCCAAGGCTGTAGTGGCCAGATCAACATATTCCCAGTCCATCGGTGAGAGAAAGGAAGAGAGGCGTAGGTGGAGATCTCTCAGGGTTTTGGCGTTGCGATCCAGTATCCGTCGTTTGTTCTGAATTTGTTCTCTGAGTAGAGCCAGGCTCGTCCGGTGGAGAATTCGATCCACCTTCGTCGACTTGAGTGATGATTTCACCTTGGCAAAAGTTGGAATAGCCTCTTCGTCACGGCATTTCAGAAGAAAAGCAAGACTGCATAGTAGTTTTGCTTTCTCCTTGCGTAGGTCCGACAGTTTACGGAGAAAGCAAGGAGAAAGCAAAACTACTATGCAGTCTTGCTTTTCTTCTGAAATGCCGTGACGAAGAGGCTATTCCAACTTTTGCCAAGGTGAAATCATCACTCAAGTCGACGAAGGTGGATCGAATTCTCCACCGGACGAGCCTGGCTCTACTCAGAGAACAAATTCAGAACAAACGACGGATACTGGATCGCAACGCCAAAACCCTGAGAGATCTCCACCTACGCCTCTCTTCCTTTCTCTCACCGATGGACTGGGAATATGTTGATCTGGCCACTACAGCCTTGGGCGATTCATTGCATAACCGAGACACGGAGAGATTGAAACAGAAGTTTGAGCGTCTACCAAGAACAAAAAGACAAGCCAAGATACCAGATCGCCACCGTTTGGTTATAAACCTTACTGACGAGAGGATCGACGAAGACACGATCGCTGTTCTCTCTAAGGGTCTGAACTTTGCACCAACGCCAAGATCAATACCATTTAGCGACATCATCGGTGGAGTAGAGCAAGCAGTGCGTAAACTACCCAAGGACGCCGCGGAAGACATAAGAGCTGAGATATCCATGACTTTGAAGAAAGCAGTACTGCCCAAGTCCAATATCAATTTCAAAGAGAGGACTGCTCTGCGAGCCTTACAGAGAAATACTGCAGTAACCATCCTACCAGCCGACAAGGGCAACGCTACCGTTCTCATAAAAACCGTGGATTATCATGAGAAGATGCATGAGTTACTCACAAGCAACTCGTACAAGAGAATTCCACGGGACCCCACGGACTCTATAAACAGAAGGACTATCAAGCTCATCAAAGAAGCGGGAATCCCATTTGAGACAGCAAGGTACCTTAGAACAGAAGCACCGGTGCCTCCCAGAATTTACGGATTACCGAAGATACATAAGGAAGGAGTTCCACTTAGACCAATCGTCAGCGCCATAAGCTCGCCAACTTATAATTTGGCTAAACATCTAACCGGCATACTTGCACCACATGTGGGCGTTAGTGACCATCATGTCAAGAACTCGCTGGAATTCGTCAAGACAATAAAGGAGATTCGAGTGGACACTTCTGACATCCTTGTCAGTCTGGACGTGGTATCACTCTTTACCTGTGTACCATTGGCTGACACAATGCGACTCCTGGCAGAAAGATTCGACTCTGACACGGTCAAGCTATTCCATCATGTGCTGACTTCGACCTATTTTTCCTTCGATGGAAAATTCTACGAGCAAACGGAGGGTGTAGCCATGGGTTCGCCGTTATCCCCAGCAATTGCGAATTTTTACATGGAAAACTTCGAAAAGCAGGCCCTCAACTCAGCTCCACTGCAGCCCAAATGCTTTTTTAGATATGTGGACGACACATTTCTGATCTGGCCACACGGAACGGACGCCCTAGACCTGTTCTTCGCCCACATGAATAGCCAGCATCCTAACATTAAATTCACCATGGAAAAAGAGGAAAATGGCCAGCTCCCGTTCCTCGACATTTTAATCCGGAAAAAGGAAGATGGAACCCTGGGACACAGCATATACAGGAAACCGACTCATACGGACCTGTATCTGAGCAATCAGAGTCACCACCACCCATCACAGAAGGAGGCGGTGCTGTCTACCCTATTGCACAGAGCCAAGAACATTCCTGATACCGAGAGCATCCCGAATGAGATAAAACATCTGAAGAAGACGTTTCGGAAAAATGGCTATAGTGAAACTCAAATTTCCATGGCCCTGAAGAGGGCCTTTAGACAGCCCACTGACGGCATACGGGAGCCGCAAGAAAAGCCTATCTCCAAAGCTTCCCTATGTCTCCACCATATCGGGAAAAATCCAACGTATCCTTAACAGATACAATATTAAGACCGTTCATTTACCACCTCCAAAACTCAGAGACCAACTAGTAAAAGTGAAGGATCCTCTCGGTCTGAAGACACCAGGAGTTTATGAGATTCCATGTGAGTGCGGGAAGACATACATTGGAGAGACCAGTCGGACAATTGAAACGAGGACGAAAGAACATCAGAGGTATTTGCGACTGGCCCAACCGGAAAAATCCGCGGTGGCAGAGCATAGTATCAATGAGGACCATGCCATACAATGGAAGGAGACGAAACTGCTCTGCCGTGCACATGGCTACTGGGACCGCCTCGTCAAAGAAGCCATTCACATCCGCATCAACCGCAACAACATCAACAGAGACACCGGGTTTCAAATCAGCAATGCGTGGAAACCAATAGTGAACACCTTTATATATGACAAAAATGGCGGGAAAAGCGTAACACGCGAGAGCCAATCAGATTACACCTGACCATGAACGGGATGTATATATACCGGACCACTTTGAGAATACGGCATTCAGAAGATCCCCTGAGGATGAACAGCAAGTCGCTGTTCGAAACGTCGGGAGAGATGCAGAATATCAACCGGTGGAAAACCCGAGAAACCTTCCTGCCATTGGCTTCTCTGTAATGGGCAGCTTAGCCGGACTCCGATTTATTGATCAGCCTACTACTAGAGTATGCATGAACACAAATTAGGGCTCTGATTACCAAAAAGCGTCTCTTTTTAAGAAATGATTGATTTCCTATTTTCCTCACCTCTGCTAAACGTGTTTTGTGTTGTGCGTAGAAGTTTAACCGTGCAAATAATTTACGACTTTGTTACTTTCAATTTCTGAAATTAATAAACGCATCAACAATTCCCCAGTTAGGGATAAAAGTAAAAAAAATCATATTATCAAAGTTAAAGCTTAAACTGTCACAGTTCTTGAACAGACATTCTCATTCATTCCATTCCGACAAATATTTATTTTTAATTTGATCATTTGGATCACATGAGATTTATTTTAGAATTTTCATCCAAACGCTTTGAGTGGGCTCGTTGATATTTTTCTGTCAGTCGTAGAGAAAGGACATCGAGTCAAAGAAGTAAACCTAAGTATTTTGTTTTTTCTTCACGTCAATTGCATATCGGAGTGATTGATACAACGTGAATATATTTCATATTTTGACTATTCAAAATGTAGCCTGGGTTTAGTGCAGTGACGTTTAAGCTTCGTTTGATGTGGGCAGATACTGGACCTATTGGCGGGATAAAGAATACTTTGTAAGTATATTGACAGTGGAAAAAGTAAATAACTCTCAACAATACCATTTTAATGCAAAAATTGGAGCATTCATCCAGTAAAAATCTTTCCTCTAGGCATGGAAGAAAACAAATA
The DNA here is from genome assembly GCA_963169105.1 of Ceriagrion tenellum. NCBI lineage: Eukaryota > Metazoa > Arthropoda > Insecta > Odonata > Coenagrionidae > Ceriagrion > Ceriagrion tenellum. The sequence goes on from OY720632.1 coordinate 44,509,582, forward strand.
AATTAATTCCAATCAAAAAGACTGAATTTATTTTTATCTCATGTTCTTATAAAAAATAGGTATACTTTACATATGTATATATTACATTTATACTTGAAATATGAAACGTACTCAGTGAGGATATCGATTATTTGCCATCGACAAGCTTTGGATAGAAGGTAATTAAGAATATTTTAGCCATTTTGTTGTTGTTTCATATAAATAAATAGAAAGAGAATTCCATTTGAAATCCAATTAATGGCATTCCTCCACAAAACCGTACATTTATCGGTAATAAATAACTGTTGAAAGTTAGTTGTTAAATTAATATTGAAGACGAAAATAATTTCGAGCTTATGAAAACTCCACATTCGCTTTACAATATAAAAAATGTAAAAAAAACTTATTTTTTATGCCCTATTCTGCGTGAATCATAAGAAAATTTGAAATGAAAACTTGTCAGAAACATTTAATAATTAATTTCCAGCCCAGAGAAACGATATGCACTAATTGAACGAAAGTTATGTCATACGCTGTTCTCTATTTATTTAATATTAATCTCTTTTTTCCCTACTAGTTTAATTTTAATCGCTATTTTCTAGCTTAGATTGATGAAGTCATAACTATTTTAAATACAGTAATCGTGACAATTTTACCTGGTTAGTATATTCACGTTGCAAATGCACTTTAACTTTTTTATTTACATGCGTTATTGCTGGTTTTTTTCGCTGCCTAAGGTAGATTTTTATTGGTGAGCGTACAAATCATCTATTATACCCTCAGGCATCACTTCGTTGAAGTATTTTATACTTGAATCCATATTAAAACAATCCTTGTACCTGTCCTAATTATTAATGTATTACGCGTTTTGCAGCTTGCTACATCCTCAGGTACAATTGTTTACCTGTAATTTATTGATGTTTACGATAGTAACCAACGCCAATAAGCTGAGGGGGGTTTGGAGAACAAACTAATTTTTGGCTAGAAAGGCAGTGTTATAGGCTATGGGCTTGTAAAAAGGGAAATATTTGCAACGAATTTCATTTCCGCACCCCTCTCCACTCCTTTCCGAAAAAAATTTCCCTTTCTACGTGCCCCTACTCCCCCCGTCGGTACTTATGTTAACTATCAATAAATTACATGTGAACAATTGTAGCTGAGGTTGCAGCAAGCTGTGAAACGCGTATTACAGTAATAAATATTGGTGGAAAAGTACAAGGATTGTTTTTTTATATGGATTCAAATCATCTGTTGTTGCACAGGCGCAAACATCCAACTACCGACGCAATTCCTTACTTTTCTACTGCATCCATCCTATCTGCCTCAATTCAGTAATTAGAGCGTGTTCAGGTTTCCTCTTCCCTGCATCCCCAACATCCTTTAACTTTCAGCTTTCCTGAAGCCCTAATTACCTGTTCCAACCACCCACTCTGCATCCATCTAATGTCCTTCAGAGGCTTTCTCTCCTCACCCAAATCATAGAAAGCTCTTCCTCGTACGTATTCCGTTCCATCCATTGCACTATCTCCAATTTTCCTCCCAGAAACAGCTTGAAACACTTGCAGTCTGCTCCAATCCTCTTTCCTAATGGTCTACCTTTCTGCACTGTATGAAATAATATAGTTATGTGCAGTCGCGACATCTATTTTTAATGTCCCTATGCCAAGTTTCAGCTGATGCTGGCAGCGCTTCTATCCGCTAGCAAGTAAAACCAACCCGCTCTTTGGGGTATGCTAAGTAAATTCATTGGATTAAGTAAGATATCCGCCAGAGGTAATTTATTAAAGTTTAGTAAAAACTAAACTGCTTCAGCTACATAGGCTGCCTTTATTAAGAGTTACTCTGGGGTGAATAATTTTATTACTCCAAGATATTAGTATTTTACTTCAGACGCACTCAGTACAGGATTTGAATTTACATAGCACTGCAATATCCATATCTTTAAGCTCTCATCTCAAGCGAAATAAAGTTGAAATTATACTTCTTGGTACTTTCAGAAAAAACTGTTTTAAAGTGATTCTCTTTATACTCTCTGAAATTAGTTTTTCCTGGCTCGCCACCGCACGGCGTCACTGAGGTCCGAGCTGCAGGTTAACTGTAACTGTTGTCGTGCATCTACATAATTATAGACTATGAAAAAACTCCGCTCTCCATTTAAAACACTTCCCAAACCATTTTTTAGCGTTCTTTCTCTTTCTTAATACCCTCGTATTCCTGAACGCCTCTTAAACTAACGCGGTTCTCCTTCTATTTTCCTATAGACAATACCAGTCTTCCTCTAAAATAGTACATATCAGGTTGATTGAATTGTTCTGCTCGGTTTGCAAAACTCCCAGAAATAAACAAACATTTATATGGGAAAATTTTATTAATTATTCTGTAGTAGGTTTTAGGTTTTTTCAGCGATATTGGCCACCATTACCAACTATTTTAGGGATTTTCTACAGAATAATTTAATTTTTATATGAAACTCAATATTTGAGTAGTTATTATAAAACACTATTTATTATTTGTAAGTAAAAATATATAAATCCCCTTCAATCATGACAGAATTCTTTTTAATGCAAAGAATTCTGTATACCTATTAATTCTTAATTAATACATTTAATAATGCGAAAAGTTTATAAATTCCGTAATTTCTGATTCTTTGGCGATAATCTTTTGGCAAAAAAATATAAAATGTTAAAAATATAAAATTTTATGAAGTTAAAGGCGTTTTTTCAAAATCTCGAATCTCCTACTCGAACATAATCCTGTAAATCGTATTTTCTACGACTAGTACGAATGTCGAACACCTAATGACCCGAATTGTTTTCGATATTCCCTGCAATCCCATATGAGATACTCCTCACCAACAGAATATTACCTTTTACCTGCTTGTATCACAGTCATTGACCCAAATAAATTCTACATTCCCATCTAAGATACTTTTACTTTATTATGAAACCCCTCACCACAGTAAGTATTTCAAGTCTATAATGTATAGACCTTCAATGCATATATGCCTACAATGTGTACAATCCCGAATTACCTGTATTACAATTATGGGATTCTTTAAATCTACGAAATACCACTGTCAAATTGTATTTTTTTTATTATCTTTAATCCAACTAAATGCTCTATCTCCATCTATAAAGCCTGTTATTCTAGTATCAGCATTCCTTATGGTAAAAGCTAAGCGTTTCGAATTGATTTTGAATGGACTTATATTCTTCCTACAATTTTTATGAGCGGCTACTTCAACAATACTGTCAGCCATCAAATGAGGAGTATTGCAAGATTTTTTTCCAAAATTTCACAATTTCGAGAGTAAAACAAAATTTATCTGAAAGAATAAAGATTGTTATTATGTTCTCCTTAGCTTGGCGTATGTCTAAACTTTGTACGTCCCGTATTACTAATTTGAATATGGAAAAGAAAAGAAGACTCTACGCGAACGAAATGAACTCAATGCATGTATTCACTAATCGGAACGGAAATTGTGGGCAAACAAGCTGAAAAACTTAATGATTACTCCACGCTGCAGAGTAGCCCGACAATTGTTGATGGGGGTATGATTCCGTCATAAGTTAAGATAACAGATATTTCAAGTCTACAATGTACAATCTCGAATCATCCGTAATCACATCATCATGGATTGTTCAAGCCTAAGATTAGGTCACTGCAGCCCTCCACCCTTACCTATCTAATGCTGGGGCCCTTACCTCCTGGTATCTCTTCCTATAAACTTTCCTCTCTATTTGGCCCAGAATCTTATTTCTGGGTCTTCCTTTATGAACTTTTCTCTCTATTTTTCCTTCAATTATGTTCTTCACAAACCCATTGTGCCTCACATTGTGTCAAAACCGTCTTGGTCTTTTTTTGAGTACAGTGTTCGATATGCTCCTATCCTCTTCTACTCTTCTGTACACTTCATCATTTCTTATTTTGTCCGTCCATTTTATCTTTGGCATTCTCCTCCAGCAGCAGATTTTGAACGCTTCCAGTCTTTTCTGGTCATTTTGTCCAATGGTCCATGCTTCCGATCCATAGAGTGCTACGCTCCACACGAATGTTATCACATACTGTTTCCTCTTCGGTAATCCTGTCTTCTTTGATCACAGCAGTTTTCCCATGACCGCCTTCTTAGCTTAGGCAATTCTCCGCTTGAAGTCCGTTGTACTTCTTCCGTCCTACGTGATGGTACTTCCAGGATAGGTGGAGGAATCCACTTTCTCCAATTTTTTATCCTCTCTGGGTGACTATGTTCAGCTTTCCTCTTCCGCATACTATTCCGTAATCCCAGATGGGATACTATAAATCTACTCAATACTGCCATGTAACTGTATTTATTAATGTTTAATACATATAAATGCTATGTCTCCATCTTGTACTCTCTCAAAAAGAATAAAACAGATTAAAACTTGGCAATGTCCACTGGATGTTTTTTTTATTGGTACGACGCGTTTCGACGCTTATGTGCCATCATCAGGTACTCGATGGTGGCGCATAAGCGTCGAAACGCGTCGTGCCAATAAAAAAAATCCAGTGGACATTGCCAAGTTTTAATCTGTTTTATTCTCTTCAACAAAAATGTCCCACAACATCTCGCCGGACTTTGTTGAGTTTATTTGTACTCTCTCGCAAATCCAGAAATTCCTCTCAACTTTGTCTCAAGCGGACTGAGAGTGGCAACGTTGGGTTGGAAAGTAATATTTCCCGCGACAGCAGACAGCATGGGAGGAAGGAGGTTGAAGGAAGGCAAGAGTGGTATCGAACAAATTTACTAAATCCTAGCCTCTGCCACCCTCATCTAACCGATCTCCTAACGGAAAACCTCCAAACTTGATCAACGTGCAGGTAAGCACTTTGTGTCTGCGCAAATGACGTGGGACGCACCACAAAAGAGTATGAACACCTGCTCTCATGGAGTGCCGCCGAGTTGCCGCAATCCACTCTTCCCGGCCGTCCCTTGTTTGCTCTTTGCTTTGGGCAACCCTGACACCTCGGCGGACGGTCTCCCAATCCCATCCCTTGGTCCCATCACTCAACTACCCTCTCTTTCTCTCTCTGCCTCTGTCCCTCTACCGGGTGGAGTCTACCCTCCACACTCCCAAAACCCACCCTATTGTCCCTCCCACCCTTGTCACAACTGTCCCAGAGTCCCGTCATTACGCTGTACTAAATTTACCCACCAAAAAGACTTATTTTTCCGAGTGCGAAACCAATTCATCATCTCTTTCTCCCCCCCTTTAAGAAAATGACCTTTCCCTTTCTTCGTCCTTTCCCTCCCTCTTTCCCTTTCGTCCTTATCCCTTCTCCTGGAAACTGAGACCTTCCTTCTTTCCCCGATCTTCCCGAGGAAATTGACCGATGAGGGGGGGGGAATATACCTTCTACTATTGCAGACAGGGTCTCGGCCGCGGGGAGTTGTAAAAAAAGGGAAATTTCGCTCGAGAGTTTTCCGAGACCCTCGGAAAACGGTCTGACCCAGTCCCTGCCCCCTTCAAGTCCCTCCCTTCATTTTTATTCCCTTTTCCCGTCCCAGCAAGTGTAAAGGCGCGTGTTCTCTTCCGATTCTTATTTCGGGCCTCCGTCGGTCGTGCGTGATCTCGTTGAGTGCGTCCGTGCGTGTTTGGGGACCGGAGTGCGTGAGGTCTTGTCCGATTGGTCGAACTTCGATTGTTTACCAGGGAGGCGGACGGCCTCCTCTTCTCCCCCCCCCCTCCTTGGTATTCTCCCAAAGTGACCAAACTCTCCATCCTCTTCGCCGGTCTACGCCACCAGAACATTGCTACGCATCAGCATGAGCGTGTAAGGCACCAGATACAACCAGTACGTACATCTGCAGACTAACTAAGCTCTAGTGAATGGAACCAGGACTAAATTATAAAAACCTGGAGGAAAATCCCCGTTTCAGAGGTCATGTGACTTCAGCGTGATTCGAACTGCAGAATGTAGTCAAATGTGTTAGTATGCTACACCAACGTACCAACTTAAAGAAAGGTTTACGTATTTACGAGGGGATTAGATGAAACTAGATGCCCTCTTCTTCAATCTCTACTGTACTTGAAGAAGGACTTATAGGTGCAACACTGTAGATAGTCCTTGAATAGTCACAGTCGTGTATGGATACATCTTGCTTACGCGTGCGTGAAGGCGAATCATATCATTGAATGTGAGTTAATGAGGGAATTTTTCAGTTCAAATGGTCGGAAGAAAGATCACGTTAATCAAATAAGGCTAACGCAAATGAGAAAGAGAGATTAGACCTTTTTGCTAAATGAGCAGGTAATGCAGTCGTTCTATCAAAAAATAAAAACATGGCCAAAACAAAAAAATCAAATGAATGGTTTGAGACTAACAGCTACCTTTCAGCTTCAACTTGGTGAATCCAGAAGAGCGTTGCCCGAAGTTGCAACTAAAACAACGCTAATGTGAATGCATATACATCTATATCTACGAAATACCGTGCAAATCATCACTAGGGTGTGTAGCACGGGGTTATTTTACGCGAAACTCAGCACTTATCCCAGCTGAAATCAGAAACGAGCGTGCTCGCCTGGATACCAGGCGCAGGCCAAAAGCAGTCTGGATGATAGTTGGTCAGACCGTAAACTAGGTTAGTACTGCGTAAACTATCATGCTACCATGTAGTATGTTATTTACAACTACTAGTTAGATTCAACTATTGGTTTGCATTACTAATACGACTGATGAATAGTTATACAGGGCACTAAAGCATGCAGGAGCTAATTCTTGCTGGACAGTTTACGCGAGGCTGGTAGCTAATAATGATGTTCAGATATTTCGTAAAAGCTTGTTTACCTAATGGTTTGCAGAAATGTGTACCAGAATTGTTCCATCGCAACTATTATGGCCCCTTTATAGTACGTGGATAAAATGACATTTCAAATGTATTTGCTCAACGTCTATTTGCTTGATTTCCCACACGGAAGAAAAATGTCTAATACATGTACATCAGATATTTGATGGGAGATCTGGCAAAATGACAGCTAGTCTAATAGATGTCTATCTAAAGGTATCTCATAGACATCTATCAATAGATATTTAGTCTAGTAGATATCTATTCATAGATATCTACGTACCAGTATCTATCCATAGATATCTATACATAGATATCTTATAGCTATCTCTTTATTGATACCTAGGCACGCATCTTGGGATTTGGAATTTTTCAAAATAAAATTATTTTATAATAAAAGTATAGTGTTCTTGAAGACCTTTGAAGTTATTTTTTAATACCTTCGTATAACGGTGAACATTGATCACAAATAAATTCTTACTGGCTTGGGGTATCGAACCTACGACCTTTCGCTCGATAATCCTACACTAGCTATTTCGGATCGTGAAAGTTCACGTGTATTTTATGATTTATAAATAATGTAGTCGCTTCTTTAGATATGGATCTCTGCTCTAAGTACGCATTTTCAACATAGCTGACGTTTATTACCTAAGGCTGATGATTTAAGAGCTTCATATCTGACGTCAGGGACGCTTATACGGCTTTTCTTTATAACAAATTATTATTGGCGTTCTAATATACATTATTTCGAAGTAGAATTGAGAAAGAAATAAGATTGCACCAATTTTCATGCCGCGTTACGCCACACTATGGATGCTATTGTTAATTTATTATTGATATTGAATATGCATTTGGGAAACTAGACACGCGGTATACATGACTCGCCAGCGACGTACCATATGCGTCCCGAACGTTCGACTTTAGTCCCGGGACGACGTCGGGACATACGCGTGGGACGTCCCACGGATTTTTGTGCTGTGTGGGTTGGCACAAAGAAATAGAAGGTATGCATTTATTCCCTTGAAGACTACCGGAAAGAAAATGGCTATGTGTTTTCTATAAATTCACAGATGAAGATGAACCTCTAAAAGATATCCATTAGATGTCAATTAGGTGTTGGTGTTTGAGGGTCCGGTGCGCTTCTGCTATATCTCAGAAGTTTGAGAGGCGAGGCCTGCACATTTGCGAGGTAACTGCTGAAAAATAAATGTCTCTGACCAGTCCTGAAATACCCATTTGAAGAAAATTATTATTTAAACAATGTAAACCTGTATTATATTAATGGTTTTTAACTTCTAAGAAATAATTGCAGCAAGAAATCCGAGGGAGATGGATTTTCGGCTTGTTTCTCATCTGAGTGAATAATTCTCCAGAGGTATAAACTCGCGGTTATTTATTCATGATAGAGCTAACAAGAGTAATGAGCAGCAGTCAAAGGTATTTGTCGTTTGAGGACGTACGCCCCTATAAGCCTCTAGCAGAAACTTCTGACTTAGAAGGAGTGATTCCTTAATTTTCCGCCACGGACATGACTCCTACCAATTATAGACATTTAATAGGAATCTATTAGATCTACATCTAGGCATAGATGTCACTAGATCAACAATAGTCATCTATCTTCTGAGTGGTGCTAATGCTATAGTTCCCATTTTCCTCATAATAACTATCATAGGCATCAATTAGATATCTATTAGGTGTTCTTATACAGATAGGTATTTCAGGACAGGTTACTGACCATTTATAGACATCTATTAGATCTACATCTAGGCTTAGATGTGACTAGACCAAATATAGACATAATCTGAGTGATGCTAATTCTGTAGTCCCATTGTCCTCATAAAATCTATCGTAGACATCTATTAGATATATGTATTAGGTGTACATATACTGATGGGTATTAGGGCGTGTCAATTTGGAGGGAAAAATAAAAATTCGTGATTTTTGTGAATGAGGGGGTCTAAAAATTTGTCTTTTGATGTATAATATCCTTATGTAAAAGATTTTTCCTTATTTATAAACATTAACCTTAGTAAATTTGCGCTAGATTATAATTTATATTGAAATTTCCGAAAATATAGGATAATTTAATAAAAAATCCAACAAAATTTGCTCAAAAGTAGTTTAATGAACTCAAACACTTATATATATTTTGTCTCTATTATTAAACACTAAAAACACATGAAAAAAATGTAAAAAGTTGCAACCAACAATATTCATCAAATATTGCTTCGATTCATTCCTAGATATCGATCTTCTGCTTGCTTCCTGGCCTCTAATGAATCCTTCTCGTTTCTCATGAGTATACACTTTGCCAGAAGCCTCTGTTACTTGTTTCACACATCTCTCTATGGATTATTCATGACATGGCCACTTTGGAACTTTCATTGGCTCTTCAACAAACTTTCTTATTTCTGATATTTTGAGTTTACAAGTAAGTGGAGGTTCATACACTTTTTCTGACCAGTCTATCAGTTCCAAAAGGGAAGTTGAATTTGGATTTACTGCAGGTGTTATCCTAGGCCGAACAGGTATGTCTCCTGGTGTATCATCATGTTCATTCCTTAATTCAATTATCTTCTGGACCTCTGCTTCCTTTCTTCTTGGTTTTCCGAGCATAAAAGTGTCTGAAGCATCATTTCACTAAATGCGAACCACGATGCGCGTTGAATCATTGGCAAAACAATATCTGCTACGGCCTTCTTAGATTTTAGGAGCTTCAATTGATAAAGAATGTGGCAAAGTCCTTCCACCAAAGAGCTTTTCTATTTGATTTTAAACCAGCAGGGATAGTAAACGCCAACAGTGTATTCCACAAGCAGTTTTAGCGCCTTCAAGTTGTTGCCTTGAAGGTCGTGTTTTGAAACCCATATGCGACAAATCTTATTTGTAGTTGTTAACCATCCATAACCATAACCATAACCATTAATCGAGAGTGGCTTGCAGGACCAATTTCTAATAATGCTTGATCAGTTGGAAGTACACCTGTCCTTATGGCCTGAGTCATTCTGTAACCATAAGCCTGATCCGTAGAGAGATCCTTGACAACAGTGTCACTCAATGGAACCAATGGCTCTAGAAAGGATATTCTGACAAATGAGGCATTGATTTCAAGTTCTGTTGCAGTATCAAGCATGCTGCCAATCGTACCACTCCACTTGTTGTTAGACAAAGTTTTTCCATCCAAATCTGTGATCTAGTGCCGCAAAGGTAGCTCATTAGCATGAAGAGCACAAACCTACAATATGAGTTTACGATTCAGCTTTGCCTCCACCCAATGCACGACTCCTTCCCAAACAGTGCTAACATTCGTTGAGACACCACCAATAGCCTGCAAACTATTATCATTGCTGATTTTCTTTAAGAAATCCACAAGATGGTTAGCAATAATTTCAACAGGTTTCCTTTTTGTTAAGTCTTTGGTCTTAGAGTAAAATGGCAAAGATACCTTCCACCTGGCTCACTGCACGCATGCTCTTCTTTCACAATACTTGGAAACTGATAACTTAAGTTATCTGCTTGTGACAGAACTTCTGTGGAATCTTTGCGCCCATCAAAGAAGATACATTCAATATTGCCTATCCGGCATAATTCTTCATCAAGTGATTTCATGACTTTTTCTTGTGCCCTTTTACCCTAACTGTGATCAACCACAAGTCTCCTTCAGTAATTAATCCAGCATCCAAAAATGCAGCTGTTGTAATTGCAGCTGTAGGACATAGACCGACACAATATCTAATACTTTGTAATGCAACATTGTGCAATTGTAATGTATTGTAATGACTTGTAATTGATGTAGAAAGTACATCAGAATCATCACATGGAATCTGCAAAGGATTCAAACATCAGTTGGCTCTTCATCTTCGTCGGAGAAAAGTACTTCATTTGGATGTAATGTTAACTCTTCCTTCCTTTTCTGCATATATTCAAAAATTCTACAAAAATAATCTTCTTTCCTCTCCTGCTTTTGAGTTTGTCCTCCGTGCTCAGGTAGATCTGGTAATCCAATTTGAAACAGATCCAACCTTCTCTCTTTGACTCTTAATAAACACTAGTTCTTTCGCAGGGAACTTCATATCCTTAGAACGAGAGCGGGAGATGTGCACTTCCTGTTTACAGTCAGCACCACCTGGACATGGACCCTCAAATTCTGAACATATTTTAATCTCACACTTAAAATTGAGGATGTCAAAGAGCTTGTGTAACGTTGCAATGGAAGCCTCTTTCACTTCCAGTTTTCCTCTGCCGAGTGATATGTATTTGGTCTTTTTCCAGTTTTCCTCTATCTTGTTCAGGGCTGTGACAGTTTGCTGCGAGTTTCACACGAAACGTGAAAATATCACAAATTTGAAGTAGCTATTTACCAATCAAACCAATGTAATTGCCATTTCTTGTTAATATAATTGTGAATAGCTAACCTAAACAACTTTTTGGCCCCCCTCATTTTTAGAAAAAGAAAGTTAAAAAAAATCGACTCGCCCTGATGGGTATTTCAAGACAGGTTACTGACCAATTATAGACATCTAATAGGCATCTATTAGATCTACATCTAGCCATAGACCAGTGTAGACAAGATATAGATATCTATTTTTCGTGTGGGTTTATACCAGTGAAATGTTTACGTGGTTATGTTTGTTACGTATAAGCAGTGTCGATGTCACAGTGGCATTTCTCAAGAGCTTTCTCTCCGTCTTCACTGCTACTTCAGTGTCTTCTTGATCGAACTATACTCCGTGTCTGAAAACCCTCTCCCCTCCCATACTCCATCTCCAAAAGTCTCACCTTCCCGAGGGACTAGCTTTCCTCTCTCCAACTTTTTTCTTCTCTAATCTCCAATAAGGCTAAGAGATAAGTTCCCCGCGACCCGGAGGATGCTAATATCTTTAAATGATTGAGGCAAGCTTGGGATCCATTCACCTCGGCTAAGTAATTAAATGGCTTGGAGTCTCTCACTTGGTGGGGTTTAACTCAAGCGTCCACATCGCCAAGCGTCATCCGAGGTAAGTCTTCGAGTCCACTTACGTGATTAGTGACACATGCATGGACGAAACTCCGAAAACAAAAGCATATTTCTTTCGTTTAAATTAACGTAACACGTCACCTTTGCGCACCCACTTCGGTTGCTAATGGAATTTACTGGAGGAAAAGACATCATTAGAAGTTGCTATGTAACAATCACGTCTGAATAAATCGACCTTTTTCTCCCAAAATCTTAATTTTCAAGTCATCCCTTTTTCAAAGAAACGAAATAACCTCTTTTGTAATTATTATTTAATAGTGATTGAAACTCGGTTATAACCTCTGTCTTGTTTATGAACCAGCGTTAAATAATTTAAAGATAATAAATGTAACATTTAAGGAAAGTTAGAAGGAGGAAAAAGGCCAGTGATGAGGCCGAATGAAATGGCGTTAAAAAGTCGTTGAGAGGGGGAAGGAAGTTAGTGGAGAAATTATAAACTCCTCTTATAAATTCTTTTATAAATTCTTAATTTTTTAAAAATATTTCTCTGAAGTGCATACGCGTACCATTTTCCACGTAAATTGGCTGGTATTTTTCGTCAAAAATCTCGGAAAGTAATTCGGTGAGGGGCTGATATTTTGATATATTTAGAAGAGTAAGATATGTTTCTGGGCCAAATAAAACGATTTGTTAATTCCACATGAGGTTATTTAGCTCAACACGGGTTTCGAAATTTCGTGTTATTTTCAGATACTGCCAAGTCCTGCTAATTAATCTCAAGTGAAGCTAACAAAGTCATTTTATTTGGTCCATAATGGATAACTTCCACAAAGTAAAGCCTGTAACCATTTCCTTTGTGAGATATTTTTCTTAAAAAGTAGTCCAAATTTATTGATTACTAGGTGAAATGATATTTTGCTCAAACTACCTTAAATACCTACTAACCCCGACCACTCATCCATGTTTTTCTCTGTTCCCCTCACCCCAATCTTACGCCCCAATCCCCTCCCCCATCTAGTTTGTCTCTCTGAAATGCATTCTTTGCCTCTTCCCCGGCCGTCCCGTTTTCGTAAAACCCACCGCTTCCCTTGGCCTCTTCTTCTTCTTCCTCGACCACGGCCACGAAGCTGGGTTCCCATCCCATTATGTTACCTTCAAGTTTCGACATTTCAATGGGGAACAAATGGAAGGGGAGGAGCGGCTCAAAAATCGCATACTACTAGTTGGCGACGGAAACCTTTTCTTCTCTCTCGAGAGGGATTTATGTAGTATTTTGTCCTCGTATGCATTTTTCCTTCGAGGACCGAGAATAATTGAGGGAATTTTTCGGGACTTTTCCCGGTCAGGGTCTCGGAAATTATTATTTTCGCTCCCGTGAATCGACTTGAGGCCGTCACTCAACCCTCGCCGGTTTTAGTTCGAGTAATTGTGTGCTCCGGGTGGGTAGGGTACGTGACAAACGGCCAGTTTCATAAATGAGGTACTTAACAACGCGTGTCCCTTCCGTGCCGCTTGAATATTCATTGTCAACGCTTTGCATGCATGCATGCGCGGGGTTAATGGGCTCCCACTATTTCCAACTATGCAGAATTTTGTGGCATAGTGTGTTGGATCGGGTATTGATGTTCAGAATGCTTTCCTCATGAAAAGAAATGAGAGATCAGTGGTCTTCTCCGGTCGAGGTCGTTTAAGTTTAAAATGTCTTTTGAAGCTAGCTGGCTTACATTTCTCTCGAAGATCAAAGAAAATCGATGGCTTATTGACGTCTTTTGTGGTGCATATTTTTTTAAAATCCTGAAATACACAATTAAGATGCCCGTAAAGTTCAAATGTCACACAAAGTTTTAAGTCTCTGCTGCTTATTTTAGGATTTAAAAAAATGTCTTCCGCAAAAGACGTCGATAATTCATTGATTTCCTTTGAAGTTTAAGACACTCTCAGAAGTTAGAGTGCTATTCTGACTACAACCTATTTTTCAGCAAACTCAAGTGAGCCCACAAATTTAACTTCTACAGCATCAGTATCCACCGCTGAATTTTCACCGTTGGTCACACTCATTGTGCGCGGAAATAAAGAGTTTTTGCACCTATCTTTTTGGCAGTGAATTTCTCTTGTTTCACCGCATCTATCAGACGTAAAGATGTAGGGAGGCGTTATGATAGTATTCTCTGTGCCGCACTGAAAAATATAAGTTCTGAATTTCTAAAGCAATCTAAGCCTAGCCTCCGAATTTCTAGGGGCTCCCCCTTTGTTCCCTCTAAAGGTTGTGATACACCAAATGTTTGCTCGTGGCAGGTTTTAACGAAGCGTGCAGCTCTTCTTTGTATTTTATTTATTTTTTTGGTTCAATCTATATGACCAAGGTCCCAACTGCTCGCGGGATATTGGAGGTGTGTGGCACGTAATACTCGGTTATATTACGAATCTATTTTTTTCTATTTCATATAATTTTTGCATATCCCAAATACTTTTTTGGTGTTTCTCTAAGCGTGCTCCTCTGTAACCTTATCGCTACATTACCAATACAATTAAATTATCATATTTCTGATAGTATTCATGTCGTTCATATCGTTTTAGATCAAATATTTTTTAATAATATTTAATAATTTATAATAATCAAATAGATATTTTAGATCAAATAAGTGATATTGTAATATCACTGTTGAAGTAAGTTCGCCCGATCTTGTATTTATGTGTCTCTTTTTTGTAACCACTATTTAATTATGTATATCTCTGAGTCTTTTCTATTTTGAATTAGTTTCTTCACTGTATTGTAAACGTTTTATCGAACATTGTAAACCATTTTCTTTTTTGCTATCGTTTTTTTGCATGGTTTATTTATTTGTCAGTAGCCCCAACACAGGTTATTCCTTAGGGGCTATATATGGTACTACCACTCTGTAATTCCTGAAAAGGAATTAAATTATTATTATATTATAATATAAAAAAGTAGTCTTTGTTTGAAGGTAAATATATATTTTTATTTGTGATTATTATATTTATCAATGATTAATACCAAAAATAAGTACAAATATTCCTTGTTGTTGTTGTTGCTGTAAATAAAACTTTTCATGGATACGATATTTCAAACACTCACTTGGAATGTGTGCCAATGCGGTCCAATTCATGCGCAGTAATCTGCCGAGTGACCAATATATATAATTCGATCCTGTACCTGACTAATGGCTTCAAACGTTGCTCACGTCACTGTGGACGCAGGGAATATTCTTACAGCTTTGATGAATGGCTTTAGTATCCCGCCGTGGTTATCGTTATCAATGGTGTCCGGGAGTTCACTCTGGAGATTCTCGCGCAGGATAGCGGAAATTATTCAAAGGTTGATTTAGGGATTACATCGTTTCATATTCGGAGCCAGTTATAACTGTTTAAAACTCATTTAGACGAGCTCTGAAATTGGAACTGCAATAATTCATCAGGCAAACCATTCCATCTCTGTAATAAATTACGGCCTCATTATTAAAAAGCAGTTAATCAGTCCTCGTTCTTTGGAGATATATGCGAAAGGCTATTAAAACTGACGTTTAAACGATAACGCGTATCAATGTGATCGGGCATTAACGAGGTGGGGCAAATTATTAGGAATTAGCGATAAGCGCAATCAATGGCGTTACTCGATGAGTCGCGAAGGCTGCTATTAGGTGTACTTAAACGAGAGACATAAGAGTCCATTTGAAATCGCGACTGATTTTATTTCAGTCGCAGTCATAACTCAATGGTATTTTATCTGGATAAATTAGCAATGTTGTTTAGCGCTTTCGAACGGGATTACAGCAATGAATTTTAAGACACACGATGATGAGCATATTAGTGAAACAGGTAGCGTCATCAGAGAAATGAGAATTAAATTTGTTTCAATCGAACCAAGCGCTCCAACAATTTTAGTTATAAGGTTAAATGTAAAATAATCTAGTCGCAAAAATGATCTTCATATTAAAATGTTTGTAGAAGGCACGATTTTATTGCGTTAAACTTCACTGTTACTTAATGTACAGGCATTTATGATATATCAGTGAATAAAATGGATTAGAAATTTTATTGACTGATTCCGGAATGCATATAGTAAATTTTTTCCATCTAGTTGAAGCCGTCGGTAAAAGAGTCAAGTGTGACTGTTCATTAGCGTAAAGTGTAGGTCGGCCATTCGTCTATGTTTACAGCACTCGGTATTTTTCCTTAGTTCAATAGAGGTCATGTTCACTCAGAAATGTAAATTTTTTGGCGTCAATATTTTCCAAATCTATCATAATCATATAACAGTACGCGAAAGGGTTAACCAGGAAAACGATAACTCCCAAAGAGAAGCTACACACGGTCATCATATCCTAGCATTTCACCATTTTTTCTTAAGCCATGCAAATCTTCTTCTTATTGTTATATATAAAAAAGTGTGATATTGCGGTCATTTATAACAACCAAACCACTGCTCGGAATGACTCAAAACTTTGTAACGTGATTTATTACGTCATTTGAAAGGTTTATAGCTACTTTTTTTACCTAATGCTCTCCGGTTCGACTCCCTATATTCTGGGGATTACACAAACAAAACATGTATCGAACAGTATTAATGAAACTAGGTTTTGTTAAGCGTATAATAGGAAGGTCTTTGGATGAAAAAGTTAAAGAGAGATGCTACTTCGCTCTGGTTAGGCGACACCTCAAATACGCCGTGAACATTTGGGACCCTGGTTATAAAGATTTAACCAAAAAAATTGATAAAATACAAAGGAAAACAGCGCACTTCGTTAAAAACTGCTACGAGCGTGCATAGAGTATTTCACTACTTTTAGAGGGATTAAGGTGGGAGCCCCTAGATACTTGAAGGTTACACGCAAGGCTTAGGTTGCTTGAGAAATTCAGAACCGGTGATTTTCAGAATGACACAGAGAATATTATCATGACTCCTCACTACATCTCTAGGTCTGAAAGATGCGATGAAATAAGAGAGATACACTGCCGAACAGATAGGTACATAGACTCGTTCTTTCCGCGAACAAAAAGCTACCACAATAAAAATTGAGCTCCGCTAAATACACTCCTATAATACATGTCACCATTTCATCTCCCGAAAACTTACATCCTTACTCGGCTGGTGACCTAACACCCCCTGCCACATGTCAGTGCGGCGGCTCGCTGGGTATTACGTAGATGTAGATGCAGGTGAAGTACAATGCCAATGGTTCCAATTTTAGTGATTTACATTATTTCCTGCGAAATGTGAAAATTGAAAGTTACTGCAAATACTGATTGAAACGCTAGATTATCGGCGCGGGCCTAGAAGGGTTTTTCGTGATCATCCAAAAATCACTGCGAGGACTAATATATTTATTTTTAAAAATACTTGAGGAAACATATGTACAACCTAAAGACTTAAGTTTTTGACGAGATTTCTGCGTTAGATAATCCTCACCTTTTAAGAGTTGTTTCTCTGGAGTGCATGCACGAACCATTTTCGAGGTATATTGCTGGTGCATATTGGAAAATATTTAAAATTCAATGAACGATGAGGCTTACATATTGTACCTTTGGAAGGGCGAGACATATTTCTTAAAAATGAGATAAAAATTAACGATTTCTTGGTAAAATTATGTCTCGCTCAAGGTAATATAAGACAAATCGCACTGCCATGAAATAAAAATGAAGTGATGAGCCGTCCGAGCGTGAAGAATTTGATGCTTTCAATTTTTTTGCAGAAAATTCACAATTTCTCATTAGGTCGCTTCAGTACCAATTGTCAATATTTTGTCTATGCTACTTACTTTAAGTGTGTTGCATTTTTTAACAAAAGTAATGATTAAATTTCGCATGACGCTCCTCTGAATTATCTTCAATCGTGTTCAACCAATGTTTACTATGTTAACATTGTTCAGGTAAATAATATCCTTCTACGGAAGAGAGTCAATATTCAGAGGATTATTTAATTGTTTTCCGTATGCCATTTTTACAACATGTCCATTGTTCATTTTTTCTATAATAAGTTACTCTATTTTGTATATAATAACCATTTGACCTCTTAATTGAAGAATCTGTTAAACGCCTAGAAGATAAACTAACTTTTGAATTTCACAGGAAAAACATACTGGGGAAATTACTGGTCTAGCTAATCGTAAGTTGGGATTTTTTGTTAGAGTACTTAGCGAGTGCGACGATAAAGTCTGAGAAATCACATACTTCTCGCTTGTTAGACCCCGCTTGGAATATACTACGGTTACATGTTACGGATACGCACTATACTAAGGTAGATCAGACCATGAGAGTGAAATTAGCAATATTTAGACTGCAGAACGGACAGGTATAAAATGTTGTTCTTCCCGCGATCGGCAAAAGGCCATTAGTAAATTAGTTGACAGTTTGTGTAGCTGATAGGTTGATTTCCTTCCTAATGCTTGTTTCTTATTCTGCCGCGTAGTACTAACATCACATTTCGCCTGATCCGTGCATGACTCTTGTATTTCGTTGACGAAGTTAAAATACGCATTAATACAAATATCTTTTATGCTTTCGAGGCATACCTAGAGTGCGGTGGATGTAGGTGGAAATTACTAGTACATCATAGTGCATTTTTGTGATAACTGCCAAACACCTTTGAGATGCTGGCAGGGTTATATGTAGCAGTAGACCTCCTTCATCTTTTGGAAAAGTTAACCCAATATATTCAAAATCATCCAATTTTTCAGTTATTTTTTTTGTTTACCCAACTCACACTCTCATTTTTACAACTCTTTCTATCCAAAGCAACCATATTGGTCTTTTTAAACAATTCAAGTACAATTGTGTTTTTTCGTGTATTTTATACACTAATAGTCACAGTGTGACTTCCTCGAGAAAGGATGTGAGATATTAAATAACACTCAGTCCTTCGAACGAGCGCCAATGATTCAGAATGAGGGAGAGACAGACAGAGGGTGACTATGAACCATTACTTTGCAGAAATGGTGTCGATGACGTGAGAATAACATTGCCTGCTCTTATACTCAAAAGGGCACTTTTTCTGCCCCGTCTCCACAACTCACATCCCTCTCCCCATCGACAGTTTCACGACCCTTCTCGGAGATCCTTTCTTCGTCCCCTCTCTACCTCCAGTAAGGCGAAAATGCCAAATATTCCGTGAAAAGAACCCGATTCTTGTGCGAAATACCTCTTGAAGTGTTCCCATTCAACCTCTCCTTCCTTCCCCTCCACTAATCCACCACTCATCCTCTCTGCTTATCCTGCCCTCCACTCAATTTCCTCCGTCAGTCTCTCCCTCTCTGTCGTCCATGGCGCTTTTTAGCTTCTTCCCTTGAAGAGAAGTGGAGTATGACACCCTTGGAGAGGCACTCTGCCGAGCGCACATCGCTGCCCCTCTCAAAAAGCCCAAGGACTCGAGTTATGGGCGGAAATCCGCGGTCCAGCACAAATCGTAGCTTATTCTCCCTCAGTTTCTATCTTGACTGTCTCTGGAAACGGCAAGACTTGCCTTTCTTTACCTATAATTCCATGGTAAAGAAGAAAAAGACGGTCACATATTACAGTTCATAGTGTTGGAAATTACTTTGACATCTGAGATGATTTTAATATTCGAATACTGAATTTCATTGAATACCAACTAGGAATTATACTTGTTACAGCAGTAGTTTGTTTAATATTTTCCGGGAATTTTATATGTTACTACTTTCTTCAGTCTCCAAATCGTGACGAAGAATTTGTTTGCTCCAAATTCTTAACCACTTTGAAAATAAGGCGATTCAGTAACGATTATGAATGAAATTTTAGGATCTGATGAGATCTATAGGATGTACTTCTCTCTTAATTCTTGATGGAACAATTGTGTTCTTACTCTGCTCATAGAAAAATGTGCCATTGTATAGTTGTGCTGTTAGTGAAAATAAGTGTCTGTGTTTTTGAACTGTGTAAAGAAGCAAATAAATTGGAGCAATCAACCCAATTGATAGGGTACATTAACAGGATGGTAATCTACACGCAGTATTTTTTCGGTCGCGAAAACAGGGTCAAACGCGCAACTGATCAGAAGCTTATGCGCACCTTTTAAATGAATATTGTTAAAATAATGAAAGCAAGGGACCACTGATGATTTGCTCGAAAAGAGTATATGATAAAGGTTAGAAAAACAAATTTTTTTATGCTTTCGGAGAATTTTTGCGAAATATGTCCACATTTTATGTAATAAATTGATATGTTTAATTATATTGATATTAAAAATGAATTATTTGGCCATAATGGATCCGTTTAAAATCTTTTGTGAGTAAAAATTATTAATAATTTAAAAAAAAGTTCAATCATCGAATCATTTATTAGTAAGAACTAGAGTAGTCCACCTACGACATGAATGAGGGTCGTTTTATGCAACTTTGATTCATGTGAAATCTTGATATATTGCCAAGTTATCGATACAATGGAAAAAGTTGTGGTTCTCGATGTGCCTCAGGATTGAGGAAATACTAGAAATATTTCCTCAATCCTCAATCCAAGCAGATAAAATCAAACTCGACCGAATATACGCCAGCACATTTCATGATAATAACTTATTCTTGCAAGTAACTCAATGCTTTCAGTCCATTTTTATCGAGTTAAAATTGTTTTCCGACTTTCCTCTATATTTTCGTTGCAGACACAGAATTCATTCGAAAAAATTGGCCATTTAGTTCAAGTGAACAGATGCCAATAGAACATTCTGAAACCGATGTCCCCATTTCTTTCCTCTCTTGTCACGATTATGGACTCATATACATTTCGAAACAAGACGCACCGTTCCCAAACGTGCCTCCCTCTCCTCGTCGAATCTCTCAGCGACAGAAATGAATCGTCCGAACGAGCCTGCTCCGTATGTGACACCTGCACCCCATGCCATCCACCCTTGTGCCTCCCCCGCACTGTCCCCATTTCTCTCTCTGCCCCCACGCACCTCCTCCCCCTTTTGGCGTGGGCAGATTGAAAGCCGACCCTGTGCGGAGGAGTCGGAAAAATGGGGAAGGGGAACAGGGTACCAAACTCCTCCTTTTCTGGGGCACGCGGGGTCCTTTTTGGCCGGATCAGTGGGGAGTCCAGCGCAGCTGGGCGAACAGGGGTTATTGACAGGGCGAGACGAGGGTTTTCGGAGGTTGGAGGTGGCTGAAGGGTATTCCCTCCCCCCCCCCATCCTCTTTTCCCTAGAAAGAGAGAGAGCATATGTGTGGGGACAGCAACAGGGTATCCGCGGTCTCGCACCGCAGAATGAAGACCCTCGGTATCACTATGGTGATTTCGTGGAAAAAGTTTTCACGTTAAACGGCTGAAAAATGAGGAAATTGAGGAAATACTATAAGTTCGGCCCCGGTGGCGGCGGGGTAAAGTCCTCGCCTGCTAACCCGAGGGTCGCGGGTTCGAGTCCCGCCTGGGTAGAATATGCCTAGGACATGGGTGTCTGTGTATGTAAACTGGGTTGGGGGAAGAGGGGACGGTTCTGTCCCATCTAACCCAGGATAAGTAAAAATATGAGAAAATTATGATACGATATTTTTGCCGAGTAAATAACTACGCGAGCCCTATGAAATTGTATTTACAAGTCATGTCTTTCGAATATTGATAGTATTTAGTTATCACCTGACAAGAGAAGAGTTACGAGCAATAATCCAACGTCAATAAATCTGTGGAATTCCATATTAAAATTTTCTTGTTAAATACGCCCGCTTAGCTAACTCTCTTCTCCTCCTAATGTCATTTCAACTACACACATTATCCTCACACACTACCCAGTGAATAAAAATGGTTTACTAACTCCATTTTGTGCCCTCCAAATCTATTTGTCCCGTTTCGCTATATTTTTCCGAGAGGATCTCATTATCTTTGTTTTCTAATGGTCTGTCTTCATTTCCTAAATCTCACAATGAGCAACAAGCGAGACTATATCTAGCTCTCAGAATAAAGCACACCAGGGAGAAATTACGCCAAGGTGAACAAGCAGAAAGTCTATCATTTAAGAATATCTAACCCTCGTCAAACTTTTGCGCAATATCGAATATCTTGGCCGCAGGAAGTTACTACACGTGTATTATTTTCTGTAAGTGTTCCCTGTGATTCCGTAAGATGCTATTAATAGTCTGTGCTCACAACATCCAGAGACTTCCCTTTTCAGGATCAAATGTGATAGCAGTCTTCGTTGTAATAGACACGAATAGTGAATATCATGAGTGCGCGCATAGTAAAAATATATTTTCCAAACTATCCTTTACTTGTACTAGAAGTCCTAGCTTAGGATTCATTCCTTCATCAATAGCATCCAGTAATGTATAGATGACCAGCATTTAAGTAAGGTTGTTCCATTGTTAGAGTCCATATCAAACTGTACGTTTGATATGGACTCTAACGCGTATTTTCAGTTTTTTTTGCGAAATGCGAATTTTCAGTAGCGTACCCTCATAGCTTATACTTCTACTTCGTAATATAGCGTACCTTCTGGCCATGTTCTGCTGAAACGGCATTGATATTACATGGGAAAACACTATTTTTCCCCGAGTTTTTCTCATCTACCACATCATTATCATTGATCGCTCAATCCTAATATTGGTTGACTGCAGCCCTCCACCCTTGCCTATCTAATTCTTGTTCCCTTACCTCCTGGTATCGCTTCCCATATACTCTTCTCTTTATTTGATCCATGAACTTATTCCTGGGTCTGAGGACTTTTCCCTCTATTTTACCTTCAATTATGTTCCTCACAAACCCGTTGTGTCTCAGGGTGTGTCCAATCCATATGGTTCATCTTCTCTGCAT
The DNA here is from genome assembly GCA_963169105.1 of Ceriagrion tenellum. Lineage (NCBI taxonomy): Eukaryota > Metazoa > Arthropoda > Insecta > Odonata > Coenagrionidae > Ceriagrion > Ceriagrion tenellum. Next base: position 44,532,093 of record OY720632.1, read on the forward strand.
GGTGTTCCAAAAGCTACTTACCTCTTCTACTCTTATGTACACTTCATCATTTCTTAATTTGTCCGTCCATTTTATCTTCGGCATTCTCCTCCAGCACCAGGTTTCAAAGGCTACTAGTCGTTTCTCGTCAGGTTTTACAATGGTCCATGCTTACGATCGATATACTGCCACGCTTCACATAAACGTTTTCAAATACTGCTTCCTGGTTTGTAGTCCTATGTTCTTTGAGCACAGAAGCTTCCCATGAACGCCTTCTTGGCTTGGGCTATTCTCCGCTTGATGTTCGCTGTACTTTTTCCGTCCCACGTGATGGTACTTTCGAGATAAATGAAGGAATCCTCTCAGGATTACTACTGAATTCAGCTTTCACTCTCTTTCGCAAACTAGGATTTTAGTCTTCGTCTTATTTATTTTCATGTTGTGTTCTTGGAGAACTTGATCCATGACGTTCATTGACCTTTGAAGATCCTCGCGATTTCCAGCCATTACTGCGATATCATCTGCGAAGCGGAGCATGTCTATTTCTTCTCCGTTTATCTTTATTCCGCTCAGTCCGGTGTCTTGCTCTTCTCGTATGGCCTCCTCCAAGTACATAATGAACAGTGCTGGTGAGAGGTTGCATCCTTGTCTTACTCCTTTGTTAATTTTTGCTTCAATCGGACTTCCGTATCTCATTTGCATAGTGACGACTTGCTTCATGTATACTTGATAGGTAATTTCTCTGTCATCGTAATCCATTCCTAGTTTTCGCCCCATATACACCATTCAATTTCAAGTCCTGTTGGCAAGAAAAATAACACTTTTGTAAGGTAATATTTTTATCACTGATATCAGATTGAGAATGAGTTCTTCTGAAAGTGAACAGAATATAAAGAAAATGAAACTACAGTTCTTTCGCGGTGGAACCATCTTAAGGCGGTTGGAGCACAAGTCCTGAGTCATTGAATGCACATTTTAATAACTTCTCAAGTAAGTTGAAAAAAAGTCTTGATCCACACTTCAAATAAGTACATCTGTTTATGTGGTGAACATATCCATACAATTAGATATATAAATGATACGAGAATTATATCCTCAAATTTTCGTTCTCGTGAAACTATTGAAACGACATGAGTTCACGGCGCGGATTTCAAAATTTAAGTGAAAATTGAAAGTAAAAACGTGTCTTTTACTCAGTATGATCTCTTACTTACATACTTATTTACTTACTTAATAAAAATGAGCCACCAATGCAATAATATGAAACGTATAACTTCAGGTTAATGGGAAAGTTGGTGCATAAAGAATCAAATAATTTCGAAAAAATGTCTGGTACCATAAGGCTTTGTAGTGAAATATCATTAGATTGCCAAGATACCAAGTCTGTAACATGTATTTTTTTTATTAGCATCACTTGGAATAAACCTTGATACTTGTTATCCACCATTGTAATGATATGAAATATGCTACTTCGAGTATATGGGAAATTATGCTCATATCCAATGAAATCATTTCGAAATAAATACTAAGTGTCATAAAGCTACGTGTTAAAGAAGCATTAAATTTCCAAGAAACCAAGACTTGCACTTTTTTTCATTTTCATATCTACATGTTTCTAAAAAGTACAGGAACGCAATCTTTTACGCAAAGCTGTTCAGAAAAGGAAACTCGCTCATGCCGCAATCAATAATAATTTGATCGTTCTCCAGCTGAAACGTGTTTGCTCTGGTGTAAGAGATATATGCTTTTTTTTAGCAGAAGAAGTACCGGAATTTGCGACATACCTTACAGTTATGAAAGGGGTCAAGTGTGCTCCTTAGAAACTATTTGTTGTCCTTATGAAATTCGACGTTTTAAATTGATGTAACTTGCAAATTGTTGCTGTAATAACATTTTATTTATTGTTGCATATTATATTTCCAGAACAAATGCTTGTATCAACGTCCTCTAATTTGCCATTGTAACATTTAAAATGTGGCGCATGATGACTTGAGTTGACCTGGACAGAAGTGAAACCTGAGTCCGTTTGATCTTTGTGCGGCGACTCACGTATTCACGTTCGACTGCCAAACTGTCTATTATATCTAAAAAAGAAGACAGTAAAACTCCATTCTATAAAGAAAATACTATAATTACACTGGGAAGATAGCCAAAAGTCACAAATGAGCCTTCTGATAGAGGATTTTGTACATTAAAAATAATTTCTACTTTGAGGTTCTAATTTTCACATTGTGTTTTCCCGCTAAATAAATAAGAGTTAAGACATATGCATGAGCTGAGACGATTCATGCAGAAGTAATTGATTGTCAAAACTGAAAAGGGCTCGAAATGGCCCCTGTGGTACTTCTAGCATGCCGTCGCTCAGTTTTATGCCCGTGTTAAATTCGTCGATGTTTAGTCGATAAACAATCGGACCTCCTTGAGGGAAAGCCACCAGAGTGAGCATCGCGGCCATATTAGAACGATCCCGCCTTCATATGTATATGCTTCCATGGCATCGCAAATAGGGCCGGGACTGTATGTGGGCCTTCAAAATGTCCCCCCCCCCCTGCGTTGGACTCACAAGCCGTCAGGAACAATATTCGTCCATTCGGTCGTCGCCTCTCTCCTTCGGGCGAACCGATGGTCCCGTGTGTGACGCACGCGTCCATCTCTATCTCCCTGTTGACAGTTCGTGATTTGGTGCGCGTGAGTACGCAAACAAGGTTTGTCGTAAACCTCAGGGGCGCTGCACAACACGAGTCGAGACAAGCTCCATTGTCCGGCAGAGATCTCCATTCGTTAACTGGGGATGGCCGAAATGCCTTCATTTGCAGCTCACGTGTTGTTGTCGATGGCAGTTGTTTAGTTATTAGGGAAGTGGGCGTGAGTTTCCGATGTGCTTTGAAGCTTAATTCGCAGATGTATACTAATGCTCAAAGTGAGGAAAAATGCGGTCAAACTGGGGATAATTAACATGAAGCAGAATCAATATGACCGCTCAATAATCGGTTAATTACATTCGAATTATTTTTCGTACCAAAACATATATTGGACCCGGGTATCCTGTAAAGGAACGTTAAGTCGTTGGCTTGGGTGAGCTTTGATCCCGAGCAAAGTGTTTGCTGCGAACTAATTTTTTTCATTTACTTTTTCATATGGGGCTTATTTTTCTAGACTTTGGTAAAAAAAGATCATTTTATTTTCCATGGTGATATCAGATTCCATTTTCTAGAGAAAATTGTGTATTTTTATAATAGTGCTTTTTCCGTTGCCAATATCGAGAGGACTCTATCATCATTTTTGCATAAGAGCTTTGGTTTTACTGAACTGTTTGCTTTCATGTTAGAATTCATTTTGTGCGAATAAGTTAAGAGTGAATATGGTAGAACGGAAATCCGCAAGAGAAGGAAATTTATATGAGCCCGCTGAAACGTGATATGAAATAGAAGAACAATGAAGCCCCAAGGGAGTTTGTTAAGGGAGGATAGGGTAAAATCTTGAGCTGCAGTCAACCAATCTTAGGATTTACTGACTGAAGTTAAAATGGATATTCATCAGGTGACACTTTTTTTTAACTCAGGAGAAGTATTCCGTCTCCCTATTATTGTATTGAAAATCATTTCCCTGTGAATTTGGCCTACCTCACGAGGCCTGGTAAAATGTTTACTTTTGCATTCGGCCCGTTGTTAGCTTTGGGTTTAGGAGTGCAGATACGCATTCAATGTGATCAGTCAAAGCCAATTTGGTCTCTGCATGCTCCACAAATTGCTTTCTCGGGGATTGTAACCCAGTCCCCGTTGCCAATGATTATACCAAAGCCATCCTCGCCGAATAAAATTCACGCAGCCCGAAGCGGTTGACCTTTGATACCGCCACCGGAAAACATCAAGTGATGTACTGGAGCCGACAACGTATTACGTATCCCTGTGGTCTTCCACACATAAAAATAATTCAGTAGGTTGGACAAAGAGATCTAATTCCCATTCAACTCTGTGCCGAAATTTGCAAGCCACCTCAAGATTGAATATCAGACAGTGAATTTTCACCTTCATGTGATACGCTTTATTTGCTGCAAATGTTGTAGAAAAAATAAATGTATTTACGGGGTGAATTTTTACCTGAGTTAGCTGAAGAATATTCCACAAATGTTCTAGAAACTAGGAGGAAATACCTAATATGTAACCACTTAAATGCACGGAGATATAAGATATTTCACTGGAAGCTTGCATGACGTGCTGTTATAACCACTCATAATATTGATAGAGAAGCATTAGGGAGTGACTTAACCAATATAGCCACACTATCTGTCCATCAGTTTATTATATACATTTTTTTATATTATTATATATATATAATATAAATATATAATATATATTATATAATAATATATTATTATATAAAAATATAATATATAATATATATTATTATATACATAATTACAAATCTTCTATGGCACCTGCAATAATATCTTATCGTTCTGGGAAGGCATTATAAAATCCACTATTTCTGCAGTTTATTTTCCTAATTTTATGCCCACAATCTACTCAACCGAAATATATCTGTGTCCCGAATTATTCTGAACATGAAAAAAAAACTTGGGCCTGTTTATTATTATTTTAGAGAATGGAATACAGCGTAAAAACTTAGGATATGGCACTCGATACACGGCATGAATCAAGCGAGGAGGTTCATTGATGGAGCAAACTCCAATCATACAAATGTGCTCCTTCCATCGAATGACAGCACACTGAAAACAGCGGTAGGACTGTTTACTGGCCAATACTGAATGAAAAATCGCCTTCACATCATTGGAATCGAAGATGTATCGGGTTGTAGATGGCGTGAAGAGTACGAGACGGCCACATCTCATTTAATGAGCGAATTCCCAGCAATGGACTTGTAATCGCTACGTGAGTGTGCCTTTCCGGAACCCAAGAGAATCTAGGATAAATCCATTGGAGAAATGCTAATCTTTGGTAAAGCTGCAGTATATTGTGAGTGAACAAAGTAAATGGTGGCACAATCAAACCAAAGTATCTATATGCCTAAAGATTCAGATGAGGAAACTCCATCAAAATATGTTTAAATGATCAATGGCCGGTGGCAAAAACGTGACGATGTACGTATCGAAATAAGTCATGAAATTCAATAGTCAAAGCTCAATCTCTCTTTGCATACCAGGATAATTGGATATATCATTGGCATCATAACGTATTCCGTCTGATGGGATGGTATTCTTCACTTGTTTTATATGATGGATGCAAAATGGTCCACTTGGGGGTTAATTACTCGGTGAAAGAGATTTTTTTGTAATGAATTCTGAGTTTCTTACTGAGTGTTCAACAGTTCAGGCTGACTTGGAAGGCAGAACACATTCAGGCTGACTTGGATTTGTAAGCAGTTGTATGTATACATAAGAAGATAATACGTAATTTAATGCAGCTGAAAGAGAGTAGGGAAAACATTCTACTGAGTAACTATAAGAAGGTAAGGTACAAATGCAATAGTTTCTGCCACCATTTTTTTATTTTTATAAATCCATAACTTTATGTGTCCCTTGGCAACCGATCCCACGGGGTAAAAATTGTTAGTTCAACCGAATGTGAATAAATTTCAATCGACGATCCGGTAGCAATTCTCATTCACTTCCAAGTATGCAGATACACTTTATATAGTCATAGAATGGCTATTTTTTCCTCTTGGAATGAGTAGGAACGGTAGACGGGCAGAGAGGGAAGCGACGCCGGGCTCGATCACGCGTTCTCGCGAAGCGTTTTTGCTATGCATTGCGAATGAATTTTGAAAATCCGCGCTCCGGACGATCCAAACGTTCTTTTGAAATAACGTGGCCGGGATTCAGGGCATTGCATGAAGTGGTGTCGCGTGGACTGTCACGTTAGATTTCAAGAATTATTACGAAACGCGCGAACACGAATGCGAGGATGCGCGTGCATGCGTACCCTTTATTGATTCACGTGGTGGGATGGCGATTTGGGTTCTTGGTTTTAAACTCACTTCATCATACACTGATACTATATTATATTTGCAGCTGGGTCATAATTGTTCTACCCACCAATTTCATCGGAGAAAAGTTGTCAGTGCAATCGAACTTGAATAAATTTTAATCGACATTCCGGCGGTAATTCTTATTCAGTCGCGAGTATGTATATACGCCCTAGACCCGCTATTTTTTTCTATAATGAATGCCGAGTTTATTACATTTTTCTTTTCTTTATTTCTTTATTCGAATTTACACTAAAAGCCTGACGTACCAGCAAAGTTTTCGTGAAATTTTGCTTATCATTTGTTTGTATTTCATGTAAGCCGAAAAGAACTTGGTAGCACTAAATTCGGAAATTTTAGTCCTGTTATTTTTCTGATAACCACGGCAACACAAATACGTTATTCTTATATTTAGTTCCCAATCAATAATCATTTTCAATATACGAGTACCTAAGAAAGTATTCAATAAAACTACCCTGCATCAATTGCGCGTTTGCAGAAGAAAATGGTTTGCCAGTAGTCGTTCACCCGCGTTTCTAGAGAATAAAAATATCCGCGGTTCTTGTGAAAATCTATGTAGATCCATCGATCAGGAAAGATATCGAATAATGATTCACCGTAAAAGTATGTTTAAAATTCTCTTTAAACACACCTATCAAGTTATTACTTTTCTTATTAGGTATATTTAAGTGCCGTTCGTTTTTGACCCACAAAAATGTCTCTGAATCACTCATTTTCTCAAAAGTTCCCCCTCCAAGTACACTTGTTTTTCCTCTGACATATTGTTTCGCAACTTTCATGGTCTAACTGTATTCCAACTGCCTGGTTTAATGACATTACAAATTGAGAAAATTTCGGGTGAATTGAAGAACAGCATTCTGTTTCTCTCCTCTAAGTTTCAGGAACAATAGATTTTGCCACTTGGAAATTTATAAGCGAAATCTCCATTGAGCAGTTTGATTAAAGATAAACATTCTCCGGAATACATTGGCTTGGGAACTCTATCATTCTGGACATATTCCGGTAAATGATCAAAAGTGAGTGGATGTTGAACACTGATGCCTCAGTCATTGGAAGAGTGAATCATCAGCACAAGTCAGGTATGTCCCCTTGACCAGGACATTACGCTTGATATGACTACTTATGGGCATAGTGAAATCATGTAGATGTTTAAAGCAAATGATTATATGCCGTGAAACTATTGTAAAACATCTTTTCTATTTTCCATCCATTGAGTGCTGCGATATTTTTGTATTGTGTTGACGTAGGAAAAAATTGCTAAGTAAAATCTCACGAAGCGCACAAAAAGTATTTACCACTCGACAATTCACGAACTGCAACCGTTTCATTTTCTTCCCTCGGCACATAGAAAAGGCACGATATTAAAAACGTAGAGCTAGATAGCACTCCGCAACAAAAGAATGAAAAAAGACACTATCGAGGAATGAAAATGACTGACGGTGGCGGCGGCTTTCATATCGAGATAGGGATCCAAAAAAATCTGGAGTGAGAGAGTGATAGGGAGGGAGAAAGAAAAAAGTGAACAACACTCGGCGTCATTGTTGTTGTTGGATGACGTTACGTAATATCCCCCGCGCGCGCGCAGAACGCGATGACAGCCCGCGTTGGAGCAACCGACGCGTTTGCCTTGACATGCTCGAAATACGTACTTGGGGGAACCCATTAGGCACTCGTGATCCTGGGAGTAGCGTGGAGAGATGGAGTCGAGGGGAGGAGCGGCGGGGGTGAGGGGGGGGGTGGGAGACAAGGCGAAAGGGGAAATGCGTTGAAATGCTTGAGAATGCAAGAGATGGAAACGCTTTAATTTTTTTAGATAGGTGAGGGAGCGATGTCGGCCTGGCCGCAAGAGAGAGGGAGGCGCAGAAGGAGCGTCGTTTGTTTGCGCTTCTTGCAGCGTCATCTCTGCCGCATTCTTCACTCACCTCGTTTCTGTTCTCCTGCACCACACTTCTTCTACTCTAGTGCCTGCTGCACGACACCTCAGCCACTTCCCTCCCTTAGTTAAGAGTCTCCGCCTCCTACTTTTTGTTTAAGGAGATTTCAACGCGACTGTGTGAGTCAAAAAACTACTATTTTTTCAACTCCACGTTTTTTTAATTGTTTTAAAATCCCTGCTTTCGGTAGTTACCTACATTATCTATTGAAAATTAAATTTGAGGTGCACATTATGCAGATTATAGCGCGACTATATATTATAAAAGAGCGATTTTTCCCAGACATTTCGGCCGAATGCAGCGCCATTCTCTATGAAGCAGCCACATTTTGACTTTAAATATCGCAGTAATTGGCTAACTACCCACAATAAAGTCGGGTATTTGCACATTTTATATTTTCATTCGAATTTGAGAGCTTTTTATTTCTTTCCATGGATAGAATTCCGTGGGAATTTCATCTGTATTATGTGGCAAAATACTTTTCTCCGTGATTCCCAGTATTCGAATTGAATAAAATTCATGTTTTCCGTAGTATTTTTTCGCAGTAAGTTTGTAGCAACGTGCTGTTATGTTTCCCATTTGGATGGAATTCGACATATTCCTTCATTGATAGTTTTGCCAACCACCTCTCGCCTCGCCCCCCCTCTTTCTTAGCCTGTCTGGCTGCGCTACTATTTTACGTTTTCTTTTTCCCATGTTAGCCATAGCTTTCCCATATGATGAACTACCAGTAGCTTGAGTTCCACCTAAAGATTCTTGTATTATTTTTTGATGAGCCTAATGGTTTCATGGCTTCCCTAAAGGGAACCTTCCTACGCTTGTATGTTGCGACTTGAGCTGAAACTCGAGACTTGGCCTATACTGAGATTCCCCGCTGTGACATAACTCAAGAGCTCTTCTAGTCGTACGAAGTACGAGAAGAAGAAATAAAGAGTTCATACCAAGTTTTACTGAAGTTGTCAGATAGCAATTATGGCCTTTACAATGGTTAAAAATGTTGTGCATGGATGAATTTGCCCATTAAAACAATTTTTTGTGCAAGAAAACATAACATCACTCTGAATTTCACATACCTACCAAAACATTGCAAAATTTACGTGAAAAAAACATGAAAAACATCTGCACCAGGATATTGCTGGTCGTGCTCCGTTGACTTATATGTGAAAAGGGTGCTCTGGTAATATGTTTGTCGAAATGTTGACATGGCGTAAGTAGCAGAAGCGTTTGTAATGATATAACATGCACGAAGTGGGTCCTGAGCGTTGAAACAATGCTTTCGCGGAGGCAGCTTTCTTGGTTTGAATTTAATGAGTGCAATGAAATTATTCTCGTTTTGATGTATGCTTTTACCATTCTCTATCAACGGGTATTTCGGACAAATTAATGACCCGACTGGTATATCCGTGCGGAAAATGCGGAAAATGATTTGTAACTGTTGAACCGCGTGGTAAAATTAAATCTTTTCAAGCGTTGAATTACCATATCATTAGTCACCTGGGAACAGATCTATTACTTTTTGCAGGATCCTATGTTCCATATATCTTTCAGTGGCTTCAATTTTCTCCTGCACATGTCTCTGCCGTGCCTGTTTACGCCAATCGAGTGAGCACGGAAGCCGTTTTCGTCCCATCGCCCATCCATCCATATCCCAGAGTTCTCGGCTATATCTTCCGTCCCTCTCTTCCCACTTCCCGTCTCCTCTAATTTCATCTTTTCCCACGCCATCCGCCGACGACACACTCGTTCCAACCCCCTCTTGCCGAATCGGCTGCCAGCAACCCCCTTTCACCCCTCATCCATCCATCCCCGCCCACTATTCCTCCCCCACAGCGGCGGCCCGGTTCCTCATTAACGGCCGCAGTCCGGTCTCTGCTACCACCGACCGCCCCTTCATGGTTTCTCAAAGCATCGAGACGGGGACGGACAACCATCTCTTCTTTCCCTCGTCCAGCCAATAGTGCCAGCGACTCTTTCCTCCCCGAAATCTCCCGCTAACCCCCAATGGACCCCACAGCATCCCGGACCAACCCCTCGGTCGGTTTCGTCGACTGCTTTGCGGCGACCCTTTCGTCGATAATTCGTGTCTCTCTCCCTGACGCCTTTTCCTCCATTCCCTACCCCCCCCCCCCCACTTCCCGTCTCGACCGAGATGGCTTTCCGGAGCGGCGAGACACATTTTTTTCCCACTGTTTCGTGGTCGCCTCTTCCTCGCCCGTTTTGACTGGGATTTCCTTCCCTTTTTCCGAAGGGGAAGGGGTCCTGATGTCGGTGGCGTGCAAAGGAGAAGGGAAGTATGTTTCGGCACATTTCTTCCTCCTCTTTCCATCGTCAATTGTCGTGGCTGACTGGGTCTGCAAGCCGCTCTCTTCTCTCGGTCACCATGGGTTCCGTCGCCTCGTGAATTGGATGAATTTTTAAGACAAATTGTCTGGCGCGTGATTCTGCTGATTCAGTCTTTACGTGCTTCCCTTTTCATACCGGTCCGCTCACCCTGATCTGTATTCTACTTAAGATTCTCGACCATATTGGGAAAGAATTGTTTTTATTTTTAGTTTTGGCAAAATTCCCATTCTCTACGGATACTTTTTCATATGTTTTCATTGGAATGAGTTGTATCCCGGATTTTTCAGTCGGCCAAGTCCTTTTTTGTGGAAATTTACCACGTCTTATATTCAGTCAATTTAAATAAATGCATCGACATTTGAATCCTTTTTCTAGGATATTCTCAGAATATTTTTAGCTGATGCAATATTCCTTGATTTCTAGTAGGCATTTGACAAGGATCCCCACAGAAAACTCAAAAACGTGCATAATAATGTAAGCATGAACAATTCGAGAATTTGGAAGATTTTACCATGTTTTCATTTGTTTCCTTGAGACTTACATCAAGCATACGAATGACATCGACCCAAAATATATTTTATTTTGAAGGTAAATACATTTTCCTTCCGGTGACGTATGATATGTTCCACTAATTTTGCTCAGTGTTCACGTGAAACATGTCAAAGTTCAGGTCTATACTATTTTGACGTCGACACACTGCAAAACCTAGATATTATCCGTTCATAAAAAACTTTATGAAATTCTACAAAATGCCTTAAATTCAGGAAGTACTCGGGATTAAACTTTTCAGACTTTTTCAGAAAAAAAAACTTGATGAGATTCAGCAAAATGCCTGAATTGAAGTTAGTCTCAGACATCCGCAAACCTATTCATTGTTTGTCTCTAAAAATCTGGATGAAATGCATTTAGTTACCACAAAGATAATTCTTCCAAATAGAATGTGGGGTTGCTGTATTATTTAATGGCGTATATTTCTCTGAACCTGAGCCTAAGGCCTGAAACCATATATGCCGAAAATTTGCTGAATTTCAGCTAGTTTTCCTTGATGGACCAAATAAAAATGACTGTTGACTCCCCTAGAGGTTTATTGGCACGCCCCGGGTTTCGGCACTTCATGTCATCTTCAGGTCACTTCAAGTCATCACCTGAAGATGGCACGGAGTGCACAAACCCGGGTCGTGCCAATAAACCTCTAGTGGAGTTATCAAAGTCATTTTTATTTGGTCCATTATGGATAACTACCACAATGTAGAGCCTACAGCCATTTCTTTTGTGAATTTTTCCTGGCTTAAAATTTTACGGTTTCCAGATTTGCTTTAAAGTTGGTGCAACTTCAGTTGAGGAAACCTTTCTGAATTTCAGAAAATTCTGGGGGAAACATTTTATAGTGCAGTAATGAGAAATTAGTAGAACATCGAGGGATTTCGCACGCATGGCTGACAATTTGATTGGGTTGCGTGAACTCTTTGATACTTAATCATCATGGATTTAGAAATGATGGATGTTGCAAGACTTAAAAATGCCTATTCCTTCTTAACATTTCAGCCCCAGGTTAAAATAATTTTTGATTTAATATGAGTCAAACCTCCCAGTAGTGGATACGTTCGGGCCCGGAAAAATCGTCCGCTACGATGAGGTATTTGCTATTCAGAGGGGAACCTAAATTACGACACGCTTCTCTATGCAGTAACTACCCCGGTGCAATAAAATATAAATGCGTAAATATACTTTATTTATATTTTATGTCTTAATATTGAAAAATTACGCATTCTAGCAAAATCTGTGGAATGACATCATCGTACATTTTTTTAATCCATAGAGCAGCTAGTAGCACGTCACCAAGATTGTCCCCGATAACTGCTAAGATAGGCTTTAATCTAGAAAAGTTTCCGAGTTCCTTCAAGAAATGAGGTTTATTGTGCAGGAGAGGAGAAATTTTTACAGAATAGCTCGTGGTGAGTGTCCGTTAATGGAGGTAATTGAAGGAGAAACGTTTCTTTACTGTTATCCGCGTCCATCATTGAGAGTGCTCCCTATTTGGAGGTGGTATTTCCTTAAGTTTCCATGTTCTACTGCCGGGGATTGGAAAACTGTCCGTTTTTAGGGGGTGTCCACTATTTAGAGGCGTCCGTTAAGAGAGGTCTGACTGTATGTATTTGTTCCTAAGAAACTTACGACATTTTACCTTCCTGTTGATGAAAATTTTTGCTTACTGTTAATAATAATTTTTGTGTTGGGTGCATATTTAGAGAATACAAATTTTGTACTTTTCCACAGAATTTCATTTTGTGCGGCACGACGCGTTTCACCGGCTTGCAGCATCATCAGGTACAAAAGGTTCATCAGGTACAGGTTTTGTACGTGATGATGCCTGATGAAAATTTGTATTCTCTAAACATGAATACTAATAGAATTCTACGAAGTGAAGCCTGAAACTGTCGAGTGTATTTGTGTTGGGGATTTTTTTTAGGCGAATGAAACAGTTCAGCGATGTTACATTTTTATTAGGAGAAATTTCGATGCGAATTAATACAGCAATGATCGAAAGGTTTCGTGTGTCGCCCTCCCAGGTGAAAGAAATGCTCGCCAATAGAACCCAATAGAATTGAAGAATTCGTAGTTGGAAAATAAAATAATAATAATAGTAGAGGAGAAAAATGAAAAAAAATCTTATCATCAGAAGCACGGATCTTCAGAGTCATAAGCTCCTTCGCATTCTCGACGCTGACGCAGAGTTTCTCCATAATGTTCCATCAGGTCGGCAAGGCGCAGTTCCTTGTCGCGTAATTCGCAATGCAAGTCGTCCATCTCTCTCTGGTGTGCTTCACTCATCTCTCTCGACTTCCTCCTCATCATGTTAATCGTCTTCACTCCTTCCTCGATGGCCCTCGAAAAATTTTCCTTCTTACGGCGAAGCATATTCAGTTGTTTGTCGAGTGCTTCGCGTTTCGCGGAACCTGTCATCTTTTCGAGCTCTTGCTGTAGCTTTCCGCGCGCTCCACATGCAGTTTCGTAGGCAAGTCTTTCCCTGCGATTGGCAGCCTTTGCGCTGCTCACGTCGAGGTTTATTTCTTCCCTCAGCGATTCCAATTTTTCGTCCAATTCCATTGCGGCTTCCGTCTCAAGCTCTTCCATCGCTCTGCTTATTATGGGATGGACATCATCAGTCTATTCATGAAAGAAAAATCGTCACAATGTGCTTACTTTTACTCAAAAAGATAGGAAATCACAGTGGCAAATAAAAGCAACACAGCACCAAGGGCGCTGTCTTTATCGGGTCACACAACTAAGTCCATACTGGAATGAATTCGCGTTTTGAAATTCTTAATTACGAGGAAATACTTCGTGATTTGCATCAATTACTAGAATTACTAGAAAGGATTGATTTCCAGAGCCACATCCGTGAACAATTATTTTCTGAGATCACAGACACGTTGAGATGGGCTTCCTTCAGCCCAAATAATGAATCGCTGCAAAAAAAGTACTCCATCCAAATCAAACTCATTAAAATCTGTACAAGCAAATGTTAAATACCACAAGCAAAGAAGTATTCCCCTTCACACAGTAAATAATATGCTCCCAGCTTCTATTCCCTGAGCGATAATGTCAACTAAAAGAGTATCACAGTTCCTAACTAAAGTGGAATCTTTGAATTGCATCTATCTCGGACATGGACTTATTTATATGCGGATTTCAGTATTTGAATTTACACATGTCGAAAAAATTCTCACGTTTATAAAGGGTTTATTACACACTTGTTCTGATGATATGCTTTTGCGAGTGCCGGAGAATTTCCTTCGGAAGAGCAGAATGACTGTATCACATGGCGGAAATTTAATGCCAGAGAGGCAGGGTTTGGATTCTGGGAGATATACTAACAGAGTATATATTATCTTTTGAATGACCGATGCATTACGAGCGATGACTTACCTGATCATGATGAGCGCAGCTTGCTTGTCGACTAACGTTGAGACACGAGGGCTTCACTGGAGGTGTCCTCTCTTGGTCACAAGCGAATCTTTCCTCGATGGGAGCGTTGCATCCAATGCAACGAGAGACCCTGCCCTCCATTCGTCCCAAGAATGCCTCTCTTTTCATGTATCGTCCCCTCTTATGAATAGTCATGTCCAAAAGTCTTCCGAGTAGCTCGTTCCTGACGGCATGTGGGGGCAGATCGTAGAGATAATCGTTGGCGGGATCCGTGATCATATCTTCCCACATTTGCTCGAGGATCATCTCCACCCGTGGAACTATTTCACCTGCCAATGCTCGCTCGATTAGAGACAAGAGATTCTCGTACGTTCTGTTCAACGTTTCTCTTTCCTCTCGAGGTCTCCTTCCCGCGAGCATTTGCGATGCCCTCGCCGGAGTCGGTAATGGACAGGGGCCTCCTTGGTATCCTGCAATGCCTTGTCTATCAAAGCGGCGGTCCCAGTGCATCTCATCTCTATTGGGATGGACTCTAGCATGCCCTGGGCGGAATCCAACGCAAGGTCCTTCGCTCTTCTTTTCGGTTGACATGGAGAAATATCCATATGCGCCAGAGTGCTGGGGGAAAGCCTTGGTGGCCAAGTAAACTCTCCCATCCCTGGACACATGCCGCACTTCAGGCTCCTTTACAGTCTTCGCTGACTGTCCATCTTCCTCTCCGTCGATGATCATCTGTACCCAATCCGGGACTGGAGAGCGTTCGTCTCTCTCTCTGGGGACTTGGGAAGGAGCATCCTCGGGGATGATGGCCATCGTGTAAGGTGGAATTGGTTCGTCCGGTTTCGGCGGATCGCTATCGGCGTAAATACCCCTCAATTGACCAAAAGTCATGTCGAGGAGGAGAGAAGATAAGTGCAAGTTGCGCAATTTCTTTTTCTCCACCGTTTCTGGCTTCATTCCAAGGAGATATTTCACCCATTTTCCCGTTTGTTTTTTTAAATTTTCTGGCACAAACGTCAAGCACCAATGGGTGTGCTGAAGATAGTAGAGGAAATCTTCATGCAGCTTCTCCTCCAACTTACAACTTCGCTCACAACCTTTCATAGCTGGCTTCATGTCCTTTTGATAACCGAGCAAATTCGCGATCAATCCTAAGGACAGGAATTATGTCCGAACTCGAAATAAAGGTCGTTATCTTTTTTCCCCTCTTTTGTGAAACCTTTAGTATACACTTGAAACCTTATATTTGTCGTTATATCGCCAAAGTAAAGCACTATCGTCGTGAGATATCTCTCAAGGTACGATTCTGCTCCGCTCAGAACACCAAAATGAGCCCCTTTTACTTTTCGTTGCCTAGGTGACGAAGAGCCCTTTTTTGATCTCGTCGCATTGTTGCATTACCGCCCCCGCCGCCTTCTGAGCGGTGCAGAGAGCTCATCCTGGATCCCATTCTTCAAAAGTTAATTAAGCATAGGCTTATTCATGCCATCTAAGCAAAAATGAGATATCAAAGACGATCGCTCCTTTGCACGTATCGCCATTGAGAACCGTGACCGATGTCATGTATCCCCTAGATTACATTTCATTAATATGGGAAATATCCTAGATCCACATTTACCATACTTTAACGCTATACCAGCTATTTGTGTTATCCGTAATTCTACCTCGCAAAAAATTTCATGCCCGATATCCCTTTAGTTTGACATGCCACCTATGTTGGAAAGAAATGGAACTGTGGTCGCTGTCTATCGCGAAAAAGATTGCTTCACCGATTTCGTCTATTAGGTGGCTTTCTGTCGAGAACTTTTTAAGCGTAATCAGATCTAAAAGCAAAATAGCGTAGCGTAGGCTATACGCTGTGAATTTACGGGATATTTTTCTCATAATCGCTCATTATCGAGATAGAGTCGGCATTTTTATCACTTGAATTCCGATTAATCAGTTCACAATTGAGCATTGGTGGAATGAATCATCGATGGTAACCCGACGGTATGAAGAAATGATGCTCTGTTCGAATAAAATGGATGCGGAAGAGAAAATTTAAAACATTAAATCAGAAAATGAAAAGTTGACTTTGACTTCCATAAGGCTCATCTCAAGCCGCTGACACTATTCCACAAGGCGTTGGTCAGTCAATCATCGAAGGGATACCAAAGTTTTAATGGACGCATTCCAAATGAAGAGTTTGGAATTCGGAATGAAGATATATCTCAGGAAAACAAGAGTAATCAGGTTCTTAAGGACATAGAAATCAAATCTAGTCATATATGTCGGAGGGAACTAGGCGAAGCTCGCAAAGCAATTAAAATACGATGAGAGATCTAAGGTTTTCCAAGCGTGCATGGTGAATATAGCGTATAGAATACATGAAATGAGTTCGAACCCTTAAGAATGAAACCTCGATCTTCGAAACGTCGAGAGACAATAAGCCTGTAACCGTGTGGAACACCCGAGAGACCTTACGTCACAATTTAAATACGCAGGTAGTCCGCTATAAAAATGGGCGCAGTAGAAATTCAAAGGAAAAGAGCCCGAAATAGAGGGGCGTTTATTAGTCAAAGGGGGCTGATGATAAGGACCTCGGGTAAGAATTAATGGATTAGGCTGGGGAAGTAGTTGCACTGCATGGGGCATCGCATTGCATATAGTAGCATTGGATGGGGCAGAAATGTCGACTCTGGATAAAGGAAGCCCAGATTAGATTGCAGGCGTTCGACGTGTGACGACGCGAAGAAATCAAATTGCTAACGTGAAATATTTGTCAAATTTCTATATTTTGTTGGACGGAAAAAATAAAAATGCTGAGGTTTACAGAAGAGTAGAAGAGGAGATGACCATATGGAACAACATACAGAAAAGAAGAACGAGACGGATAGACACTACCTGAGGCACAATGAGTCTGTGAAGAACATAATTGAAGCCAAAGTAGAGGGATAAGTCCCCGGACGAAGACCCAGGAATGAGTTCATGGACCAAATGAAGAGGAAAGTACATATGAAGAGATACCAGCAGGTAAGGGAACTAGCATTTGATAGGGAAGGGTGGAGGACTGCAGTCAACCAATCTTAGGATTGAACGACAAATGATAATGAAGTGTGGCCCAAGAGTTTTTTCGTCTGGCGTGAAAAGTAATTTAAGGATTTTTTTATTGGTCGCATCACCTACTGTATTAAAGTCAGACCGTAACCTAAGGTCTATAAGTAAGGATTAGGCATATTACTTAGAATCATAAGTTGTGTAAATAACCTAATGACTTACGTTCAGGCAGGAATACGAATAATATATGGTATATGACTTGTAACTCTAAGAAACAAACCACTGGCATTACTCCGCGTAGTTCGAAATTAAAGGTAGTTTGAGCGAAATATCATTTTACCTAGAAATGAATGAATTTGGTCTCATTTCATAGAAAAATATCTCACCCTTCCATTGACACCAAGAATTCAACCCCTTACCTCATTACTTTCCGAAATATTTGCCAAAAAGTACCAGCCCTTTTATATGGGAAATGGTTCGTGTATGCACGTGTTTTATCAACTATTTTTGAAAGTTAATCATATTGTCGCCGCAGTTAATTCTTCGGGATCACAATAAACCTTCCGTTTTGATGGAGTTTCAAACGTACCGCGTGAAAAAAATGAGTCAAGTTAAAGACTTATTTAGATATTTCCATTTGATTACTTACCATTTCTGTCATAGAAAACTATATTACTGCACCATTAATAATGCAATATTTAATTCGTGTGTCTCACAGTTGGTGAAATTAAAACGTATATATATCGAATATGGTCTCTGTTATGCTTAGGTAACTATCTCCCTCGCACTACCTAAAGAGAAACTTTTACGTGAATACGTGTTTTTTTGGCATGATACTTTGATGTTGGCTACCCACCATTGCGATGATATAAAACGTATTATTTCACGTTTACGAGAAAGTCTGTACGCATGTTATCGAAGTATGTACTTCGAGTTGTTTATCATAATTCATTGGGATACGTGTTAAAGTCACATTCAATCGCGAAGAAATCAAATCGCTAACATGCAACAATTGTCAAATATATATCTTTTGTCTATTGACACACGTTTCTCAACGGAAACTTGGACTGAAAAAAGACATATTTGTCCGTCACAGTGACGAATACGAGGACACAGACGACGGAGCGACACAAGGTTTTCTTTTGGGAGTGCGAGCAATGGCGAAGGACGAGGAGGACCCGCTGTCTCGGCCGTCGTCGGCGGGCATTCCTGCATTCGCCGCGCGGGACGTTGGCGAACCACAGTGTTGATCCAACGCCGCCGCGCCTCTCCACTCCCTCCCCCCCTGGTCGATCCCCACTCGAGGTGCCGCCGAGAACCCTCGTCTCTTCCGCCGCCGCGGAGTCGGATGAGCCCCGACCGACGCCGCAGACAAGTGGGGTACACGTTAGGATTGCTCTCACTTGGAACACACTACGGGCAGAGATATTCAACCGAAGGAGGAGCTCCGACTACATGATCTCCCATTGTTCTAATCGCGTCTCCTAACTCACGCTAAAGTTCATCGCGGGAATACAACATGACATCGACAATAACGTAATCTAAAAAGTTTGGTTTCCAATCATTGCATTTAACAAATGATGTGGTACGAAGTCACTCGCACGGGTGCATATCCCGGTCAATTCAAATGATTTTTTTCATGGCGAATTTCAACCCTGGTGTATATGCACCCGTGAGAGTGACTTCGTACCACATCATTTGTTAAATTCAATCTTTGGAAATTTGTCAATTTCGTCGTTTTAATAACGACAATGTTGGGTTTATCCACCACGACCGTGGCTTTGTAAGCACGACTTCGCCCCGTGCGCTACAATGTAGACTTGAGGCGTGAACATCTAGTTCGCATAAACCCCCCTCGAAATTCGTCTTGAAGGAAGATGGCTTGGTCGTGTAACTGGCTAACACACCTGACCGGCAATTGGAAGATCCGGGTTCGAATCCCGGTCCAGTCAAATGATTTTTTCATAGCGAATTTCAACCCTGGTGTATATGCACCCGTGCGAGTGACTTCGTACCACATCATTTGTTACATGCAATGTTTGGAAACTTATATGAGGCTGGAGTGGAGAAGTGCACCAAACCAATCTTCGTATCTTGAAAATTCAAAATGTGGGAGTGCCAGTTGCAGTTAGTTCCTCCATCAACAAGATGCGTGCGTATCATTTGCTTAAGATGTTTTCCCCTCGTATTTAATGAAAAGACTCGCGTGTCATTTCAAATAAAAAGAGTTGTTTCAGGCGTGATCTTGTGGAATATTATAAATCAGTTGAAGAAAATTGGCAATTTTCCTCAATGTAAACTTTAATGCGACCGGTTTCGATGTACTACATCATCATCAGATAGCAAATATAACCAATAGATGTGCTAGACAAGTAATACTCATATATGCTGGACTATGAGTTATGCTTACTTGTTACCTAATGGTGATGTAGTGCATTGAAACCGGTCGCATTAAAGTTTCTGTTGTGGAAAATTGCCAATTTTCTTCAATTCAACGAGTCATTTCGTTTCAAATTTCCATACAAAGTGGTACTGTAGTTTATTTCGTCATAAATATATAAGTATCTACTACTTACCAAAGTAATATCCCCAATGACAGACTCTATCTTGACTCTCATTACTGCCGTAATAATCGTCACCTTATCAATCTCTTTGAACAAGAGTGTTACTTTCACACTCTTGCATAGTGCCTGACCGCAAATAAAATTAAGTTTTCGTGTAACGACGAATTTTTATTCATCCAAAAACGGTATTGCGGCATTGTAATGGGAAAATCCGACGCACCAGGCACAAAGTCACACCCGTCAGTTCCGGTGAAGCACGAGAGAGCGCTCACGCAATTGAGTTACCGTAAAGTGGGGTTACTTTAGTACGTAGGGGTGAAAATGTTACAACCTCGTTTTCATACATTTAGCATTTGATAATTTGTCGTAGTTCAAAAATTTGACAAGAGATGTCAGTTTTATTGGGTAGGTAAAGTTTCTTTGGGTTGGTTACACCGGTCAACAATCGTTTCTTTCGATTTTGAATTCTCACAGCAGGAGGTTATATACAAGTCTGTTTTAGGAGTGAGTTGTTCAGTTCTACAAATCTATTGATGTCAACACGATTGCGATTGTTCCCGAATCAAAGGTAAGCGTGAATATGGTAACAAAAATCCCTGTTTAATTTGCGATAACATCTGCTTTTCTATCTGCATTCGTTAATGTAGTAGTTTGCTAAAATGTAAATATGAAGCTTGGTGGGGTCAGTTTAGTACACCTGTTTAGTCTACAGGTTGGGAGGGTGAGTTTAGTTCACATATTTGTTCTATATAAAAGACAACGTCTTCGTTCCAGAAACAATGCCACGGCAGTATGTTCGTAAATTGGGATCAAGGCCTTATCAAAACTACACAACAGAGGCTAAGGTCAAAGACTGACCTTCTTAAAGGAAAGATGAAGAGACAGGGTTAAATTTATTCCCACTTAAAAGTTTTTTCAGCATTTTTGTTGTTACTCTATTATAAAAGTTGATATATATTTTGGTGTGGCTTCTATTATTTTTTGGTGACATAATACAGAGACGACCGTGAAATTTAAAATTGACAAAATATTCTTAAAAATCTTAAAACATGTTAAAAATATATTTTTATCAGAAATTGGCCTTGCTACTTCTTGAGAATCTGAGGAAACGTTTGTGATGGGGTGAGAATAGTACACAAGGCTCTGCTATGTTATTTCAATATGATATACGCTCGTACTAAACTGACCCCAATTAATGGGGTAACATTAGTACATTTTAAAAATGTTTTTATAACCATTGTAATGCACACAGAACCTTAAGCAATAGCTGATTTTGGCCATGAGGATTGAAGCTTTCACAAAAAAAATTAAATTGGACTGAAAAAAACATAGCTTGCTGCAGGTTCAAAAAATATGTCAAAAATGTACTAAAGTAACCCCATGGTACGGTGATGGACCTTTCGGGGGGAGTTTTTTTTTTTAAAAAACGTTATAAAATAATCTTTCCCCCCGAATAAAACACTTTCACGCTCTCCCGTTCTGTCTCTCTCCGATTAGTTCGAGTGCCCATGGACATCCCATGGGCACCTCATACTTACCAGTTGAGAGCGCCCGGACTTGCCAATTTCCCTGACCCACACACCACCTTCAATCATGAAGGCATGTGGGCTAAGAAGTCACGACATAGCCTTTTTTTTTCGACAACAGCAATAGCTGGTGGCCAGGGTGGGTGGTTGTTATCGTCGATCGGGATAGGATATAGGAGGCAGAGTGAGGCATTGACGAAAGAGTGGGAGGTGACGATGAACAAAAGCAATTGTTGCGGATGTTTGAGAACGTTAACGAATCTACATCTCCATCTATGAAATACCGTGCAAGTCACAGCTAGGGGGTGCGGCACGGGGTAAATCCACACCAGACATGCAGCACTCATCCCAGTTCAATCAGAACCGCACACCTTCCCCAGAATTCCAGGCGCAGACAAAAGCAGTCAGGACAACGGTACGCAGTCAGACCACAAACCGGGAGAGTGATACATAGGACATGCTACCATGCAACACATACTGGTTAGTATTATTAATGCGACAAATTAATAGCACTACAGGATACTAAGACATGCGGGAGTATTTCATGCCGGAGATTGCATGCGAAGTTAGTATCTACAATTCATGTTAAGCGACACTTACTTAGCACGACTGAAAAAACCTATTTAACCTAGTCAGTATCCTAGAGCTAATATATCACAACTATTATGGCCCATTATTGTACGTGGAAAATATGGCTTCTAAAATCTATCTGTTCTGCAGTCTATTTCCTTAATCTTATTTATGTGATCTTTCCTACCATAATAGTTTGGCTCTAGCAAAATATTTTGAACGCCTGGCAAAAAATAGTCTACATCGAACTTTCGGAAAAGATTTAACCTATATTTCTCCCTTCGATAGGATAGAGGTTTGAGTGGAATGAAGATATTTAAAGAAGGAAGACTCTTTTTGCTGATGTGTGAGAAATCACGAGGGAGATCCCGAAAACTCCCAACTTGTTTTTAACTGTAAACTGTGCTCTTTAAATTTGGGACTGTTTGAATTTCATCCGAAGACTAGGTGAGATGGACAATGTACGAATACATGTTTTATAAACTTCATTTACCCCTACTTCTAGAAGAAAATGTAAATAATCTCCGGCTACAATAAATATTAGTGGTAGTAAGTTAGTTTTACGTTCTTGGAATTCTTGGCTAAGGTTAAGTATCACAGGAGGAAGAGTTTTCGGGTTTCCAGCCGGGTTATGGTGTTGAACTGCATCGACGTTTCGATGACGTTGTCCGCCATCTTCTTCAGGGTGAAAAATTTTCGCCAGCACTGTCACATATTTATAGGGTCGAATTTTTGGTCAGGTTTGAATCTGAGGAACCTGACCAAAAATTCGACCCTATAAATATGTGGCAATGCTGGCGAAAATTTTTCACCCTGAAGAAGATGGCGGACAACGTCATCGAAACGTCCATGCAGTTCAACACCATAACCCGGCTGAAAACCTGAGAATCCTATACCCTAAGCATTCACAGGGAAATATTTAGATCCTACATCTTTACATGTCACCTTCTACCAGCCAGTCGCAGGCCGCAGGAGCAGTAATGTCGGATTGGAGGATTACCCCTCCGAATTAAAGCCGAGTATCACGGTACTGAACTTCTGTAATACAACGGGAGCCAGAGTTTCACTTTTGGTGGAGTTGGAGGACTAGAGAATCTCATAAGTTTCGTCTTTTAATAGCCAGATCAAGCGATATCAAAATTTTAAAAAACAAAGATAATATTTCTAATGTTGTTTTCATATTGAAAATGGATTGACACGAGGTCATGCGTGAATTCACCGGTTTTGATAAAATTTAAATGATATACATGAAATGAGAGTTTCAGCAAAAAATACGAATACGGATGAGGTTTATATATTATATACATTTTTTGAGTGAATGCTACTAATCACCAAAACTGAAAATCGTTCATACATATGAGACTAATTTAAGGAAAGGAAAAAGGGGAATACGGTGGGGAAGAGGATATAAATTCTGGACGAAATAATCTCTCTCGAATTCCTCGTATCGTCTCTTTATTCGTAGTTCGATCAGAATTCCTATCCTTTCAATTCTTCTTTCCCAGTATTTTCCCGTCTTCCACAACCTTCAACATTCCCTCTCATTTCAAGACGCCTTCCATCTCCTATCCATTGATAGTTTCTCTTAACAGCTGAATACTGCATATATTTTTTCACTACCTTTTCCAAAAATATATCATGGAACTCTCGCACTGCTATCAGTTTCCTTATACTCCTGATCCATGAATTTGAGACATGAGATCTCCTGCCGCTTGAAAATAGAATTACCCTAATGAATCTTAGAGGTTTCTTGTGAATTGACGCCGAGTCAGATTTCGATGGCTATCAAACCACAACAAGGTGGAAGAGAAACATCCACAAAACTCTTACTAAATGTGAAAACGACACCATTCACCTATATTTTTTTAAAGTGACAGCTAAGATGTCTAGCGAGAAAGAATAAATTTGCAAATCAATAAAATCTCCATCATTTTCCCTCCGGTATGACATCTATCTGGAATTTGGGGAAAGACTCGAGAATAGCAGAGTGAAAAGTGTGTTTAAAAAAAGCAGTTTATTCAGTGCGATTTTATTTAAACAGTGAGTACAAGTTAGTTTTAGGAATAATTCAGAGCCAGGAAACAATCGTAGTATTGTTTGAACAGAGAATGCTTGTCAGATCTCAATTAAACGTATATATGAAGACGATTTGGTACGTTTTTCCCCTGTCGGCTGAAGGAGAAAAAACGGCTAGGTATTTTAAATATTTTAAACGCTAAAAAAATTTCCATTTGCTTTTTTCAAAGATGCCAATCTCTTGTGGCAGGTAGCTTAACCAAAGGGTAAAAAGGGGTTCCAGTGGTCCCTCCTACCGACGCATCAGGGAGTTTAAAAAAAATCTTCCACCCACATTAACCCGTTTACACGGGATAAGGGAAGGACGGGCGGTGGTATCCTTCTTTGGTCACAAAAAAAGGTGCCTCGACCGCCACCTCCAATTAACTCACCTCTTCCCCCCTTCCCTCTCTCGCATCTCCTCCCATTTCTCCCCTTCCTCTTATCTTCTCCCTCCTCCCTCCATTCTTTCTGACGCCCCGCCCCTTCCTCCTCCTCCCTATCTCTCTCTCTCTCTCCCTTTCTCTCTAATTCCTCCCATTCCTTCCTTCCCAACTCCCTCATTTTCCTCCTCCTTTCGACACGCGGTGTTATATTCCTCGGTCTGAAAACAGGTTCGGCCTAGGTTCATCCCACAATCGCCGTTTCAGTTATGTGACGAAGGCACGCAAAACATTTATTCCTTCGGCCACCTTTTTTTGCGAATGAAATGACCAGTTTTTTCCTCCTGTAATAGGGTTCCCTTATGGCACAAGAGTTGATTCTGTTATTTATAACATTAAATAAATTAAAATTAAAATACGCTCTGATGGGACGTATTTGATCCTGCTTTGTAGGATATTCCTTAGGGGTCTGTAGATGGCCCAGTGCTGATGACCTCTGCAAACCAGTCACGTTTCGTGTTGACGTACCAAATATAATCGGAATTACTCAGGCATAGAAACTAAAGAAAAATGATAAATTTTCTCTTCTCACTTGGTTTATTCCTTAAGTTTCATGATTGCTTGAGTATACAATGATTTTTTTCTCAAATTTAAATGAATCGTGTTGCTTAACGTTAAGCAGGGTATTTCTTGAAAGTAATTACCTTCATGAAATAACAGTAAAAAAAACAGTATTTCAAGAGAGTTTGTAGACTGCACGAGATATAACCACAAGAATGTATAATTTCTAGCTTTGGTTAAATAATTGCGGAAATTAACGATAGGTACTATTACGCAAAAACTTACGTTTTCTTTTATTCTGCAATTGTTCTGAAACGGACCACTTCCTTTTTTAATTACTTGCACATATTTTGTCTGTTCTATTAAATAACCACCATCCATTATTCTTCATTGTTGAGAGTTTTGGGTTTTTGGAATATTCTATTTTCCATTTGATGTATCTGAAACCTTCATTTGCATGCTAGCCAGTATTTTGATACAGTTCAATTGTACACAAGGATCACATTTTTTCCCAATTTAAGTTCAATTTAGTTCCATTTTTCCATTTGTAATTGCACCGTAGTTTTTTTTAAATGTTGCACGCTATATTTAACCGTGTTTTTCCTACACCAATTTTCTGCCGTATCTAACTTCTTTCCTGATATCGTCCACCTGCTCCCGGATATTGAGGCACCTATCTTCTTCTTCTGAAGAAGGAGGCTTGGCAATAGGAATAAGAATATTAGACTAAACCCTCCTGGCGTGTTTCCAAAGAAAAAGCGTCCCTTTATGGCAGGGACCCCAAAATTAGGGCTTTCGTTGGTACATACATTCATTCCCGGGACACCATAGAGAAAATTTCTGTTTATTAGTGACGTTTCATTA
The DNA here is from genome assembly GCA_963169105.1 of Ceriagrion tenellum. Classification (NCBI taxonomy): domain Eukaryota; kingdom Metazoa; phylum Arthropoda; class Insecta; order Odonata; family Coenagrionidae; genus Ceriagrion; species Ceriagrion tenellum. The sequence goes on from OY720632.1 coordinate 44,557,844, forward strand.
AAATAATTAAAACAATGCGCGGGGTAACAAAGTTTAATTCATCTTGCTGTAAAAAAGGCCACGGAACGTAGCAAAAAGCAGCCGTTGACGGATACAAATGAAATGGGTTGAGACCAAGAGGTTGTCCTTGTGGTATCCTTTTTATGTTTTCATCCTTGCCCCTTTTCCATGAGTAGATGCTCTCCTTTTCCGGGCTAACCCTATCATTTTCCTCCATTTTCTTCATTTTTTCCTCGTATCTTCTCCATTCCCCGGTAAATACACCACGCCTCTGCCCTGGGGGCATATCTTCCGCCCACATCCCGAATCATCTGGTGTAGGTTCTCGTCTCCTAGTTTCATTGCACTAAAATGGTAAGAAAGTTGAGTTTCTTCAACCTTAAAGGGCATTTTACTTCGTTTTTCGATCTGATTCATATCCTGTCAACTCTAAATTTTTTGTACTTTAGATACCCCATATTGAAGAGAGTACTTCTTCGGGATAGGGCTGGTGTCACGGACTTTACCACGGCCCGTTTTCATGTTCATCTCAGAGGCAGAGATTATGCTGAGAAATCCCGGTCCTTACTCGAGAGCTATGTCGGGAGTACTTGAAGTGAAGTTATCCATCCGTCGGATAGGACGTCAAGCTCTGGACCCCTTGGTGCCTGTCGTTCTGAGAGGACTAACACCGGTGCCTCGTTTCTCCCTACCCACTCTCCATATCCCTTTCTCTCTCTTACCCACTCATCCCATAGCGCACGTCGAAACTGTCGTTCGACTGGAAAAAGTGGTAATTTGTCTGTTTCGCGTATTCATTTTGATATGAGTGAGAGCAGTAAGGGATCTTATACAAATGTAAAGAAAGATTCACATTTACCATAGAAATGAGATGGCCTATTACGTCAAGAGAATAATTTTATCTACTGGGCTTATTGGTCCGATCGAATTGCAAGACTGCTGAAAACGTTAGTGGCCGTGTGCATCAAAGGAATGGAAATCACATTGGGCTTTTTATTTTGTTCACAATTTTCTTTTGCTCCTGCGAATTTTATTCGTGAAATGTTTTATTTTATGCAGATATTTTAACCTAAAAAGGAATGCTCGGTAAATTTAACTATTAAAATATTTCTTTAAGTTCAACAAACATATATTCCATTCGATTCCGTTCATGTAATAGCCCCCATTGAATGAAATAATAGTTTTCAAGTCGCTAAACCATCATGCAATATCACTGCAAGTGTCTTTATCTAATGCCGGTTGGAGAGCATTTATTTGCAATGGTATTAAGGTGGAATATAGTTTTTATCTATGTGAATTTTCATACTTAATGCTAAAAAATTACAATTGTCGGCAGTTCATAATTTTTAAACAATAACGTGATTGATTTGAATTAGCCATCATCAGTTACAGGAGCTTATTTTTCCGTTATTTGCTGTAAATCTAACGAATATTACTTGTTTGAAATGTGTAAACCTAACTTCTGGACTGATTGTATGACCGACTTCCAACTCTCCACGTCTCCCCGAGAACTATTAATGTGATATTTCATGGCGAGCTTTTCTTGTCCAAGGAAATTCTTGAGTGGCCACTCGATGATATTTTTTCATCCTCGTTCCTTACGATATAAGTCACTGCATTTCAGGGTCCCATCGAATTGCTCCTCCCCCTCCGTCATCTCCGTTTTTTTTCCGTTCCGTCCCTCTCAATCTCCCAATCATCTTGTCACTCCCTCGTCTCTCTTCTCTCCCACTCTCTCTCGCCCATAAAAACCCACGCACCTCCGCATAGGGAGAGTCCCTCGGAGCCTCTCCCTATCTCCGCCGCGCTTTTCCCTCGCTCGCTCCCAGAAGGGGAGCTCTCTCATTTTCCCAGCCCTGCCTATCCCAATTAGCCCCGGAGACCTCCTTTTTCTTTCCTCCGTCCGCATAGCCTCACCCTACCCGTCCCTCCCTTCCCACTCCCCTCTCCCCCCTCACCCTTCTCCCCCGCCACCTAGTCCACCCATCTTCACGCATTTCCCCCCTTCCCCGCCCGTCCGTTCCACACATTTCCACCTCGACCAGCCAATCAGATCGTTCGATTTCCTCTTCCCCGGCACATCGTTTCGTATACACGCCACCCAATTAACAGGAATCTACACACGAAAGTTGTTGTTATTCGTTTTATTTTTTACTTCCCCATCTCATTCCGGGGGCTGGTCTGGTAGAGAGGGTGATGGGGAGGATGGCTGTGGGAGCAGAGGATAGGCAGGGGCCCTCCTAAACTGGCCACTACCCGGACGAACGAAAAAAAAATAAAAGGAAAAGATAACCAAAAGTTTGTTTTATTTTCCCTTCGTTTCCCTAGTGATTCGGCAGCTCCGATGGAATCTCTCAGGCGTGTGTAGGTGTGGTGAAGAGGTATGTGTATATAGAGTGGAACATCATCCTTTTGCTGGCAATTCCGTATAAGAGAGAGTACCGGGGAAAGAATTTTGTGGAGTCTTTGGATTGGACTCCTTTGAGGGAAGTGAGAATTTGGTCTCCGTGAAAAGACGGTTTGGTTGTGAGTCGTAGGAAGTTTCGAGGTGAAAGGAAAGACGGATCTCTTCGACGGTGCCGCTCCCGGGTAATATCATTCCCAGCTCTTTGATGGACTTTTTTCCTATCAAAGGCTCCCTGGCTACCCACTTATTTGTTTTTTTTTTAAGTTATAGCTGAAAATAAAAAAGACCCTTACCCGGAGGATTTAATTACCTTCCCGAGAGAAAGCAATATCGTCTTTTTACTTCGAGTTTTTTCTCCTCTGTTATTTATATTACGTGAATATATTTTTGCTTGATCTAAACTTGAGAGGACAGACAGACTGATAGAGGTACTTGATTACCGATTCATCCCGCATCCATTAATTGTTACCTCGCAACTACCGAAATATCGTGTTAATGCTCATCAAACCTTAATTCATTTAGATTAGAAGTACCGCAGGGAGTCATTTTGACCCCTTTTCATTTCTAACAATCAAATCCTTCTGACTGAATCGTCCCAGCTCTTGCAAATTTCTTGACTCATAATTTTTTAGCAGGAGAATATTGTGTAAAAATAAGGACCTCATAGCAGCAATAGGTTTTAATTTACATTACTTTCTACCAATTAGTACAAGAGGGGTCATTTTGACCCCAGACTCTCCCCTATTTCATTTGAGCCTTTCATCATAAAGCGTAGCTTTGTTGTCTTTCGTTGAAAGTTTATGGACAGTTCGACAGCCGAACGTTAGTACCCAAGGGTGAATAGCCGCACGAAGATCTGACAGACCCAGACTTCGTATGAGAACTTGGGACACAGATCAGTCCCTGTCCACGTCTCTGGTCCAAGTCCTCACGTGCAACAATCCTATATGTTCTGAGAGATAATTATAGTGAGTTGATATAAGCCTTTATTCTTACAATATGATGTGCAGTATTTATTCAAGGTATTTCGAAACAATTTTCATATAATTTCAATTTAAAACGTCAAATTTCTTTTAGAGGGCAAAATATTTCTAATGGGTCAAATCGGTACCAATAGGTGTACCGCTAAGTCTGGTACCTCTAAGTGTTAAAGTATGTCATTTGATCACTTTTGCTTGGATTGATATTTTACCTACAGTCCGATGTATCCAGTACGCAGCCCATGCTAGTATAATAATCTCTATCTACACTTATGATACTTGCCTTTTAAAATGAGGCCATCGTGCAGTTGTAGTCCATTGGATGAGGATTGCCTTCAAAGTCTCCTTTTTTAATATTTGACATAAAGTCTGAATTTTATTACTTCAAAGCAAACGAGAACACAATATGACCGCTTTGGGAGGGTAGGTTTCTTTTTTCCCATGCATTGGCGACTACCGTCATTTCGCATCTTTACTGAATTTATTAGGGCAAATTGTTATTCTGTGCAATAATATTTTCATGCAACAGATTTGTTCTTAATAGGAATATGCTAAAAAATAGGAGAGGGAATCCATAAATGGGTATATGAGCAGCTGATCCATTTTGAACAGTCATCACCTTGAATAAGCCATGGCGTACACGAACTAAATTCATTAAAACTAAATACTCTGAGGGATGTTTTAACGTTAACAGAGAGAAATCCATCGTAAATACATGCCTATTCGTCAGGCATCAATATTTTACGTGTAGAATTTCGTCCTTGATGTGAACATATAATTTTTTACAAAATTGAATCTCATTGGTTAACGTATAAGATACTCTCGTTGCTTGTTTAACTCTAGTTTTGACGATTTAGATGTTATGAAGCCATATCAATGTTAATTGGCCGATGTTATACCTGAAATGATACCAGACCAAGAGCATTTTATAGCCACTTCCTATAATTATCTTGATATTTTTTTATTGTTTGACTACTAGATAATTGGGGGCCATAAGGAAATTACGAGACAAATAGCTGATATGTAAGCAGGTGATAGGGATTTTATGGCATATTTATCATGTATGATAAATATTGAAAAGCCTAGTTAATTACGTGTGGCTATTAACTCTTTAGGTCGTCCCTAACCATATAATAAAATGCGTATCTGAAAGAATTCCACTGAAACATAAAAAGAGGCAAAAATATTATAGGCTTTAGACGTTTTGGACTTTATTTTGAGTCAGATTTTGCAACAAAATAAAAGTTTGAAGATTTATCCGGAGGTACATAAAATGAATGAGTCATTGTAAGCTAAGAAACTGTGCAAAATTCCAAAAATTTAAATTGTTTCATCCTGGTGGATATAGAATAGTACTCATAAAGCTCTCAAAAATCTGAAAATGGTAAGTAAACAATGGTAACTATGTAGAGCTGATTGTAACGTATGATTCAAAATTACATTTATGTCACGCGAGCTATAAAGTAGTTTACAAAACTAGTAGTAGTACACGGCGTGCTATCGCCGTGTAAAAATGAGCCACTACTATCAAGATGTACTATATTATGTTCGGGAACATATTACGAGTATGACTGTTTAGCGCATGTTACAAAGTGCCGTTACATAACTCTTGAGTCTATGATCAACTCAGAACCTCTCATTTGCATGCTGGTAGAAATTAACTTCAGTTAGTTCAATAAACGCTAATTTCTGTTGTAGATCACCCAGAGTAGTGTGAGGTGTTACGGAAAGTTTCTTTGCTTCACCCACCTCCTGGCTTTCAGAGAATATAACCTCACAAATAATCATTGTTTTTATCGTCGAAGATTTCCATCCAAAGACCCAGACCTTTAATACTTCTGAGTGAAATACGAGGTACGTTCGGAAAGTAAGTTCCGTTTTTATACAAAAAAAGAACAAGTACAGATACAGCAAAAAAATTTATTGCAAACAAATCTACAACTCTTACATTATTTTTCGACATAGCACCCGTGAGTTTCCAGGCATTTGTCATAGCGTGGCACAAGTTTTTGTATACCCTCTTCGTAGAATGTTGCCGCCATGAGTGAGTGTAGTCAACCATGATGTAACATGTTCTGTCAGCTCTTCGTCACTGTTTAACCGCTGAGCGCCAAGGAAAGACTTCAGATGCACAAACAAATGAAAGTCGCTAGGAGCGAGGTCGGGGCTGTATACGGAGGATGGTCAAACACATCCCAGCCAAAGCCCTGAAGGAGTGTTTTTGTCACTTTGGCAGTGTGTGGTCGGGCATCATCGTGAATGAAAACCACGCCTTTTGTCAGCATTCCTCGGCGATTGTTCTGTATTGCGCGGCGCAGTTTCTTCAGCGTCTCGCAATAAACTTCTTTATTGATTATTTCACCTCGCGGCAAAAAATCAATCAACAAAATGCCTTTCCTGTCCCATAAAACTGTGCACATGACTTTTCGAGGTGTCAAGACTTGCTTGGGTTTAACTTTTGCCGGGGACGAAGTGTGCCTCCATTCCATTGATTGCCGTTTGGTTTCAGAGGTATCATAAGCAACCCAAGTTTCATCCCCCGTGACTATCTGCGACAAAAACGCATCGCCCTCGTAGTATTTGGACTAAATTCTTTAATTCTATATTTCGTGTATTTCAGTCCGTGTACAAAATAAAATCTTCAAAAGGAAGCAGCCTGCCTTCAACTGTATTGGTTAAGTTTGATTCTTCTTGATATCTTCTTGATGATGTCGCGAAGCCAAAATCTTCATAAGGAGAAAACAGCCAATATTTAGTATATTGTGATACCTAGTTTTTTTTTATTTTTACTTTTCACTAGCTGAGAAAAGGTGGAGCAATTATCACAAATCACTGATCAGATGGAGGGAATCTAGAAATATGTCCCCATTCACAATGAGCTCGTCGAGATTAAAAAATAATACGACTTTCAAATTTTGATGTTGTCAAAAAAATTATGAAGGAACTGAGACCGTGCAACAATCTGGCGCCGGTTAAAAAATTAGCCAAGTTTTTCTCTCCAAAGGTCTAAACAGAAATAGTCGAGCTTTGGCGTCGGGTACGCCTCCTGTCGACATCGTTAAGATTATCGTAACTCCGTTTTGACACGACGCTTCCAAACGCGGGTTATTTCTTCCGAACATCTGTTCCAAGCATCGGGCGATAAATCAGGTCAGTGCTGTAACACTTTTGTTGGACTCCCTCGCGAACACAAACGCACACACCCCGCAGCACAAATCACTTAAGGAAAATTAAGAGCGAAAGGGCGACGAGGGAGAACAGGAGAGGGGGAGAGAAGACGGAAGATCGACCTTTCCAGAGGAGTGTAAGGATAGGGGGGGGGGGGGTGAGGGGGATGTAACACACAGAGATAAAGGAGGACCATTTCGGAAAGGAATAAAAAAATAAATGAAACACATCAAGTCGTTAAATCCGTCTTGAAAAAAAAATACGATACAGAAAATTAGGGGCGGTCCGATATGTTTCTCCTCTCGGTGATACACCCGATACGATGTATACGATGGAAATATCGATCTATATACTAGAACCTCCCACGTATTAGAAATGGCCGAAAAAGGTCTCTGTTTTTTTGGTTTTATCAGGAATGTCTAAAAATTTTGGCCTAAAAAATGACGCCATATCATCGCAAATTTCAGATATTGCCATTTTTAAGGTTGACGTTTATCTAGTCTGTGAAGTTACGAGGCCGAGTTTTTCCTGAATTATGCCCATGGGAATGACTTAAATCCAAATAAGTAACACTGGTATAATATTTTATAGGCATGGAAACCAGATTAATTACGTTCTCTTATAAGTAATGCTTACCAAAGAGCAATAAATAAGAAATATTACCGCAAACGCATCTGATTAACCGGTGAAAAATTGACGAGTATGTGAAAATTGAAGTGGTTGGTTAGTAGCTCGAGGAATTTAATAAGGTTAGGATTGATGGTTGGAGCAGGTTTGAATAGTGAGATAATGCTGAAGATTTCATACGAGAGACTGATTTTTGGGAAGCAGGAAGAAAAAGAAGTTAATTGAATCGATGCAGATTTGGTAGGATGTAAGCTTACTTGAAGAAAGATATCCCTCAAGTTTTTTGGCGCTCACTATTCTGAAACCTTTGCAGAGGCACTCTCATCTCCATCCAAACCTATCGGTAGATTAACTCTAATAGTAATAAAAACGTATGAATTAGTGTCAAATGTCTACACTGATGAACTACCCATGTTTGCAAATCGTCAACATCGCCTGCCAGTGGCGTAACATGTACAGGCAAAATATCGATATCGGTCTGGCTCGTAAAAATCTGGTATCGGGCCTGGCCTGAATAAAACAAAGCCGTTCATAAGTTATTCAAAATTGATGAGTTTTGGACCCAAAATGGTGTTACGAACAATGAACCCTCGCTTTAAGGCTGTTTGGTTGGGGAACGGAATGTATATTTTTACGGTCAAGAGCGCATTTTCGGGCCCACAGTGGCGGTGTAAAATTTGATGAAAGAAAGAGCAAAACACAATGGAGATGTGGGGTGCTCGGTGCTGAAAGGATAAATAAAAAATGAAAATTCGTCGCATGGCAACGAGGTCTCGGCGCCACGTCAGGATGGTCCCCTGTCCGTCTCTTTAATTGATGAATGGTCCACGGACTGGGAGAAGGGTATACCGCTCCTCTCAGGGAGTTACTGGGGTGATTTAAGGTTTACGCATGGATTTTTACTCCAACCCCCCTCACTAATCCCCCCCAGAAGGTCCTCGCTGTATATCAACTCCCTTCCCATCTCACTTCTTTTGAGTGTGATACCTGAGAAGCCTTCAAATTGGATGAGAATACGGTTTAACAGCTTTGGTGACCCAAGTATGTGACTTTCGACTTAGGCGATGATCAAGGATTTCCTCGTTTTGTAACGCTCTTCTTCAAGTTCGCTGTCAATACAGTGCCTGGCATTAGTGTACATTTCTCGGGCTCGCCACCGGGTAAGATAGTCATAGGCAGCCGACGTTTCGGGTTCCGACTCGTTACCCATTCTCAAGGCTACTGATGCGAGCTTGAAAAGACTGTTTACTTGAGCGCTAGCCGGGGCGGGATGGCGCTCACATTGATTGAGCCCCGATTGTTGTGGTGGAGGACCGTTGACCAGCGGGGACTTTGCTCTGGCGTTCTGAATTCTTCTCAGAATTCTATTCCAAGAGTTGCTGATCGTGTAACCAGGATCCCGGTGGAAATTCTTCCTCTCCAACCTTATCTCTATCGTCTCTTTGGTTAAGCGATCCCAAAATTTTCCGGATCGCCAAAGAACAGTCGTGTCATCCCAAATGATCTTATGGTCCCGACTCAGGCTATGCTCAACTACTGCTGATTTTTCCAGTTGACCAAGCCGGAAATGCCTACGGTGTCCCTTCAGACGCGTGGATATAGTTCGCCCAGTCTCTCCCACGTAGATTTCACCACATCCGCATTCGCAGTGCCTGGCATGTTCGCGTTGTTTGAAGAATGATATTCATCAAACTGACTCTCGTTTGTTTGAAAAATTCCGATATCTGCCGGAGGGTAGTTTCAGCGTGGGGCTGCAGGACGGAGACCATAATTCGAATTTTATTTTCAATAATAAATACTTGAAATAAGCGTAAGACAGTTTTAGTTATATCAGTGGCGCACTGACTTTGTATCATTCGACAGAACTCCTCTCTAATTAAATGTAGAAATCATGGGCATACTTATCTACATCTACATCTACGTGATACCCTGCAAGCCACCACGAGGGTGTGTGGCAGGGGGTGAAGATCACCAAACATGCACTATTGCCGTGCAAGTAGGATATTTAAGGGAGATATGCTAGATAATAGGGTCACATGGAGCTAGATGGTTAGTATCTACATAATAAGGAAGGGATTATTGGTTGTTATTACATGCATCATGCACTACAGACTACTCTAACTATATTTCACCTACCTATCCCCTTGCTACGCTGCCTATTGTTCTCTCTTATAGTACGAGGGAAAAATGACATTTTAAATCTATCGGTACGACAATCTATCTCTCTAATCTTGTTAAGATGATCAAACCTAGCATGATACGCAGGGGTTCTCAATATGTATCTAACGTCATCTGTGAACAACTCTGTTTCGAATTTACTTAAAAGGTTTAACCTAAATTTTAACCTGCGTTCTGATAGTAATTCCCATCCTAGTTCTTCTATTTAACGGCCTTTAACAAATCTAGCGGATCTCCTTTGCACGCGCTCTAATTCTTTTGTCATACCTTCCTCGTACGGATCCCATACACTAGCGGCGTATTCTAAATGAGGGCTGACAAGTGTAAAATATCTTCTTTCTCGTACTCTCTCATCGCATTTGCCTAGAACCCTTTTTACGAATCCTAATCTACGGTTTGCTACACTAGTTATTTATTAACTTCTCACTTATTCTTAACTTCTCTTTCTCACTTATTTGTAGCTCTGAATTTGCTTTTCAGTTTCACGATGCATGGTGAAAACGCTTTCGAAACCGAATGCTTATTTTGTGAAGATATAAATGCATTAATGTGTTTCATGATTTATTTTTGATAGAACAAAGGTAAGAACTACGTAACGTTACATATCTGACGTAATCGGTGAATTGGAATTTCAACATTTTCTTAAAATACTTCTCTGGAATCACCACCGTGACTGGTAAATTATCTGTAAAACACGAGCAGTTAGTGGTTGGCATTTCGGTATCGTTAGAAATATGAGATATTTTTCATTATACCCAACGAGGCTAAATTTATGTATAATTTTTAAGTATATCATATTTATATTTAACACTTTCTCAAAATCTTTCTTCCGAGTGCACCACCGTGCCTGAAAAAAATCTGTAAAATACGAGCAATTAGTGGCTGGTATTTTGGTATCGTGAGAAATATGACATTTTTTCATTATACACAAGGAGACTAAATTTATATATAATTTTTAAGTATATTTTTACACAAGGATATCGTTTGGGGCTAAGGGTCGAATTTTTAATAAAACTTAGACAGCCATAAGAACGATTATTCAAATTTTTTGGCGTCATTGGGACGAAGAAATGATAAAAATACATAACACTAGGATACTATAATAACTAATGAGCATTCATATAAATATATAACTTATGAGTTGTGTTAAACTTTTCCTGACTACCTTAACCACTTTATCTGGAGTATCTCACGACTACGTGTATTTAGACTTAAGTGATTATCAAAGATTCGTCTATTTCGTTGAGCTTTGATCCCTTCCGTTTTGTTATTACATTTTATGGCCGTGTCGTTCAAGGAGCGATATCCATCACCCCTGATTTGGTTTGATGGATGAGATTTCCACTCGCAATTAGCCTTAATAGGTGCGCGCATTCGCGATTAGAAGATGATGCTCACGGATGGATGACGCACGGATTCACTGGACTGCATTGGGAAAGTGAAAGTGCCTTGTAATACATTTAGGCTTCTGTACCAATAATTTTGAACCTAATATTGAGTTGCGAAATAATTTTTCTACACCGAAGATGGCGCTCACAGAAGAGAACTATTAGGATCTGCCTAGGAAAACAACTGAGGTTTATCGTATGATGCGTAAATGTTATTTCATTGGTCGTTCAATCCTAAGGTTGGTTTACTGCAGCCCTCCACCCTTCCCCATCCAATGTTGGTTCCCTTACCTGCCGGTATCTCTTCCCATGTACTTTCCCCTTCATTTGGTCCATAAACTTATTCCTGCGTCTTCCTTGGGGACTTTTTCCTCTATTTTCCCTTCAGTTATGTTCTTTACAACGCTTTGATTGATTTCAGGTGATGGAATTAGATCGAACCATGATATATCATAGCTAACGGATATCTATTAGAACGAGCGTGAATTTATGTGTATTGAAAATACTATCACTCAGTATCTATGATACATATAAAACATTCTCCATGTCTTTTGGAAACTACGGGTGAAGAACTGGTACGCTAGGTTTATAACAAATATTATGAGAAAACCGAAGTACAACCGAGGTTCTGGAGGAACTATTATGAGATAATCTCCTCACACGAAGGAAGCAAAAATTTTTACGACTTTTTTATAAGGTACCCGAGTCCCAAGTGTACTTTTGATAGAACAAGGGTAAGAACTACGTAACGTTACATATCTGACGTAATCTGTGAATTGGAATTTCAGCATTTTCTTAAAATACTTCTCTGGAATCACCACCGTGACTGGTAAATAAGCTGTAAAATACGAGCAGTTAGTGGTTGGCATTTTGGTATCGCTTTATCGCTTATTTCAACTATTTATTATTTAAAATAAAATTCGAATTATGGTCTCCATCCTGCACATAACATATTTCCCAAGTGTACTTTCTTCACCGAAGAAATGGTGATCGTACCTTTTAACATTTGTATACTTGTTGATATAAATAAAAAGAAATGGGCTCCTAGACTGGTAGGTTTGAATGCTCTTGTTTTCCTTTCACATTTCTTTTACTGCAGTTGAAACTCAGTATTGAACCCATCAATTTCAGCGCATGATTAAAACCCCACGAATGCGTATTTTATGTCATAATACGAAGAAATGTCCGAATATATTGATGACAACAGAATCTGCCAAATAAATGCCGGTTGGTGGTTTTAGGCCCAGTTTTAGGGATGGATATTCTCATATTTCATTTATTAGATTAATGGAAGAGAGTAAGAAATTATATATCTTCGGTCCCTCAAGTGGATACCTTAAAAAAAAAACATTTTTCCCTGTCACCACTACCGAGAAAAAACGTTTTCATTGCCATTTTTCTCCCAAAAATTTAACTAAGCATTCATTGATTACGGCCCACCTGTGAAATCCGAAGCATGGCTTCTTAAATTAGGAATTTCATTTATTTTTCCCTTTACATAGCCGGCAGATGGACTTTTCATTCTTCGTCGCATCACCTTTTAATCTTGCTTGACGGTAAGGTTTTTACACCATCTTTTTGGCTCTCCGTAGATTTTTACAACGGTAATTTATTACAAGCTATTGACACTATGCTTCTTTTTACCATTATGTGTTTATTTAACATATTTCAATCGATTGTTTTCGTATTTGATTTTTCAGGTGAGGATTTTGGTAGCACGCAAAATATTTCATTCGGCGAGATCTCTCCTAACATTTTACAACGTGTTTACTCTAAAGATATTTATATGCTCCGTCCTCTAATCTGCGCCCTTTGCTCAATTATGGCGAGTTCACGTTAGGGTATGAGAAACACACCACTTACAACTAATTCACGTTAGCCCAACTTTTAAGAATATAGTTGTTACTGCAGAACCTTTAGGGTACCTAATTACCAAAAATCCCTACGGACTCTTCAAATACATCCTTATCATTCGTTTGGTCTCCCGCTCTCGCTTTCTCTGTATCAAATGTCTTTTAATTTTTAAGAATAGTGATCTTGGCAAAATGCAGGCTTCAAATTGTTAACCAATGGACTCATTATTTTTGGCTGATATTCTCTCTTGAAGCGATAATTTTCCTTGCGCGCGATATTCATTATTTTGCTACCTAGGGTCTGTATTCTTCGAGTATAGCTTGATTGAACTCGAGAAAGCGAGCAATAAAGTCCGGAGAGCTAAAAACTATTAAACAGCTGTGGGATAGGATTGCGTGACTATGGAGGTATATATCTTTATTTCCTTTTCATAAATATTTTCTCTTTTTCCTCCCAGTAAAATCAGAATTTCTTGTAAATAATTGGGCAAGTACGTCTTTAAAGTCCTCAACAGGTTATAATTGACGTATGTCCATTTGAAGAGTAACAATCTCTTTGACTTCGTCAAATGAGAAACAGTTGGCATTTTGTGTCCTCCTATTTCCGTTGGCCGCTTATTCATTGCCGTCTAAGAAGATATGTCCCGGCGCCCGTCTGCTACGTTCAATTATGATTGAAGCTCTGTGGATTTGCTGGTCTATGCTCTTGCCTTCCTCATTTGGCAAAAAGAGGGCGATAGAGGGAAAGACGGAGAGGGGGAGGAGCAGCAGGCGGTGCGACATCCTCATGTGCCCCGAAACAGATTGCCTCTCTCGACTCAGCGGAGCGTGGAGGAAATATATTGCTTTAGTCTCCAAGTCAGATATAGGCAGGGGCGTCTTAGACCTCTCAGTTGGACTGTTTCTTTCCCTCTTCCTTATTAATACAGCAGGAATAAAATTGCGTGTATGTTATGGCCGGAAAAATCCGAAGATCACATTCTCGGAAGGTAGATGTGGTATATCCCTACAGATATATATTAATAAATATCTGTTTATATTCCCAAGGACATAAACCTCGTGTATTTCAGTTACAAAGTAGCCTACAGTAATTTGAGGAGGCATGAGAACTTCGTCCGTTGGATGGGACGTAAACATTTTTCAGCTCATGGCGCCGTCTGTGTAGAGCAGGAACCCTTAAATGATCTACTTCTTTCATCATATAGGTACACACCTACAAATTTGGGAGATATGCATCATTTTTAGGCCTTGGGTGACACACTACCAGCTACTCTTATGCGGTATTTATAACCCACTAAATCCTAGAGTTTTTAGTAGAAAAAATAGCCTATGTATTTATGGATCAAAGTATGTTATTAGGGAAACCACGGTATGCCATTGTATGCAATTGCCATGCCATTAAAATGTATTACATGCCCTTGACACCTAGCTTGATTTTGACGAGTTCACGTTAGTTTATGAGGAACACATCACTTCCAGTTATTTCACGTGAGCTCAATATTTAAGAATTGTGTTCTTACTGCAGTACTTTGAGAGTACCAAAGTAATATTTATCCCTGCAAACTCTTCAAACATATCCTGATCGTACGTCTGGTCTGCCATTCCCACTTTCTGCTTATCAGATGCATTTTTATTTCAAGAATAGTTATCGCGGCGGAATGCAGGCTTCTAATTGTTTAGCAACGGACTCATTATTCTATGCTAATATTCTCTCTTGAAGCGATAATTTCACCCTGCACGTGTTGTTTTTTTATTTTACTATATCTAATAGGTAATCTTTATATATGGAATTCGCTATTGCTGATAAGAAATTAAGAGTTTATCCTACTTGGAATTTAATTAGACGATTCTCTTCGATAGAGTTACTTTAACATAATTAAACGGGGTTTTCTTACCATTTCTAAACGTTGTAATGGCTTATGGCTATTAAATAGATCGCAAGCTTGTACATATATAGCGTGGTAAAACGCTTCTTCTTGCATTTATAATTTAATCCTTCCAGGTATAGCGTGGCCTATTATTTTGATGGAGGGATTATGCAATTCATTTGTTTCTAGCCTAGCATTTTCGAAAAAAGATGGCAGTTTCCAAAGATAGCTATGGCTTACCATTTTTTCTCCCTCACCGTTTTTACGACCTTTTGTTAAAAAGCTGTTCTCCCCGCCCCCCCCCCCTCCCCCGCTATAGCCTCCCTCAGTCCTTTGGAATACAATTGGGTGGTGTGCGGTGAGTCTGTTCTGAGTGTCATTGTTTGGTGGGGTAAGCCTTGCAATCGGCTGCCGCTTCTCTGTCAATGAAACAAATTCCTTGGTGCAGTATCCAACTTTCCACATGCCTAAGTAAACATAGTGTGTAGTTCTCGATATTATAAAGCGCTTTTGCCCAGTGGTCGTTTGGCCCTAACTTCTCTCTAGTTTTTTTCTTGGCTCTCGTCTAAACCGAACATACTTTATGCCCATTGTTTCCCTAAGCGCTTGACTCTGGTTGATCTACTCGTAATATTTGAGATTAAAATTTTCGTTCCTTTTTCCGGCATAGGAGGAGTTATTGACAATGAATATTTTCGGGAAAAAACACTGATAATTAAAAAGCCTGTCTACCTATATTCATAGTTGATAGAATGAGGACAGCCATTGTAACTTAAGCTCCAAAAACTTATCGATCATCAATCATTATTCATCGATGGGTCATAAACCAAGCAACAAAAAACATCTTTTCTGAATGTGCCGCACTCTTCAATCCTTCTCCAAAAATCAGCAAGTCAAACAAAAATTGTAGCTGTGTTTCACTGATGTAATCGTGCTTACGACCTTTTCTTTGTTCAGATGAAAAATTTCAAGTTGATTTTTCATGAAATGACTGCTTTTTCAGTGAAAAGAGCTCGGGATTGTCTTCAAACCCCAAAATTGGAACCTAAATGGTTTAACCAAAATTTAATGACTTGAAACAAGGTTGAAGTTGTGGTTGATTTACACCCTTTTCATAGTTTGGATGATAAAATTAAGTTTAAATTGCGATGAAGTGGATGCTATTTACTGAAAATGGCACTGGATTTCCTCAATTTTGTTCCATCGAAGCCATAAGTTGGTTTAAGGAAGTATGTAGTTTAACTAAAGATTTTTGGTAGACCGATGGGCGAGAAAAGCCATTTAAATACCAAACTATAACGTTCCGTGGATGGAAAAATCACGAGGTTCTTGTCATGGCCTCCGGGCCGAGTAATACTAATACTAGTAATAAGAACCCAAAGTCAGTCACAGTTCATGCTTTCGTTTTACGACCATCCAGAGGGCTAACTTTATCTCATGTGTGTGCCCTTAACGGAGGCGCTGCTCCTAAAAATGAAGTATCCGTTTATGCCCTCCGGGAGTTTGGAACCAACCAACCCCCTCGTACGCTTCCACTCTTTCGCTCGGAACCCTTTCCTCCTCTTCCACAAACCACCTCCAGTACTCCTCCTCCATCTCTCTTACTCCCCGGTACCCCAGGAGGCCGACGCATACACACACTTTCACAACCCCGGACTCTCTTACGCTCATCCCGTTTCAACTTTGACACGCCCATTCTCACCCATCCACCCACCCACCCACCCATTTTACCCTCCCACCCATCCAGAAACCCACTCACGGTTTTTAACCCTCTTCATCCTTTGCCACCAGCACAGAAAAGAAGAAAAAATAAAACAGGAGGAGGAAGAGGCCCAGGCCCTAAAAACTCATCCCCCTCCCGTAGAGGTCTCTCGCAGACCCCGCCGCGCCCCTTCAAACAGGCAAAGCCCAGTTGTGGCATCTCTCACAAAACCCCTCGACGGCTGCAGTTACTCAACAAACCCTCCCTTCCCACCAAACTGTCCTCCTACCGCTCACCCCCCCCCCCCCAAATCCCTCCTCCCTCCCTTCCACTCCGCCCCCGCCTGTCCTACGCAGGACGTCTCTTGAGCAAAGATACGAAAGGGAGACCCCAAAACGCTCGTCTTCAGCGAGGTCCTCCGCCACGCAAAATCGAGGGTTCGGTTTCGGCGAGAGCTAAACGACCTCTAAAAGCCATGTACCGACGAGTTTGAGGGTCAATTAGGGAGCGTGTTTACTTCGTAATTTATACGAAGAACAAGGGCGGATTGTTATGTGAATAAGTCAGGCCATTTGTCAACATTTTTTTGCTCGTTCGCGTGACTATACGGAACAATACTGAGCGATTTGACCTCACAAACAATGTTGAAAGTTTTGAAGAGAGATGGTAAGAAGACTATTATTCCCTGCCGCACTTTTTGATGACTCGTCGATTATCGGATGAAATAAAAGTTAAACTAATCGTTCGATACATTCGAGGATTTTAGCACAGATGTGCGATTTAAATTACATAACATAAACTTATTAAACTGAAATTCTTTTTCGCGTGATTTTTTGAGAAAATTTATTGCTTCAAGCCTACTCTTCACTAATCTTTTCTATTTTTTCTAACCTTAAGCCTAATTTTTTTCGCTATCTTGAATTAGGTACATAAAGTGTGTATGATCATTTGGATACATTATTATTTTCGTTGCAAATCGCCGTGAGAGCCCAATTATGGACGAATTTTGACGTGAGCTATGGGAATGTGACCAAGTGCTTGGATGAAGTGAGTAAAGATCAATAGTAACAAAGACATTACATACCAATTGCTTAACGACCATAAGGAACAAAAAATAGAGGCTGCTGCCACCAGGTCCAGTTGGAAGTAGTCATATTGAAAATGCGTTATATTAATTTTTTAAAGTGGTCAGTTTAAGTGAAACCTTGATCTGAAACGCGGAGTTGAAAAATTAGCGATGGAGGAATAAAGCCCCGAGTTAAATATGTTACATTAGGGCATGCAACTATGGATCGTGATCTAAAAAACATTTATAAAAGTCGAGTCGAGTGTTTTAAACACTCAGTGATACATTAGGTTTAGCGTATCTGGCGATATTTTCTGGAAATGGAACACAGATGCCGTAATCCCACAATGTAAGATGCGGTTCACATTCCACAAAATTTTATTCACACCAACCTTAGGTTTCGACATAAGCTGTCTTACCTTGAAAATGACATACCTTATGTCGAAACCTTGGTCGGTGTGAATAAAATTCAGCGGGAAATAGAACAAAATTTCTTATTGTGATGAATAGAAATCACACTCAGTTATGCGTCTGTCCAGAATTCGACACTCGAGTTTCGCCATCTCACCAAACCTCTCGTGGAAATAAATATTGTGGGTGGTCGAAGAGAAAAGATTACGCACGCGAGTCTCATCCGCCACCTGGGAAGGATGCTGGGACTCGACCCGGAGAAAGACGGGACGCACAAACACACAAAAAAACCCTCTCCCTCGCACTTCCATGGGTGAATTATCGGAAAAGAACGTATTCACGATCACCCTCCTCCTCCGCCTTCACAAAAGCATCCTAAAATTGAGGAAGTATGCCGCCCGTCGTTTTGGGCGGCGTTGCCAAACCTAAGCGGCCTTCGCCTACTATCTCTCTCCTCCTCGCCTAGGTTCCTTCTTTTTCTCTCTCACTCCTCCAAAGCGGCCGCTCTCAACAAGATCAGCTGGGCAGCTGTGGTTTTGGGCCACCCCTCCCTTCCACACCTCACACCCCTTCTCTCTCACTCTCTCTCTCTTCTGTCCGTTCCCTCATCCTCCATCTCCTCCGCCACTTCTCCATCTTCTTCTTCTCCACGCGTGAGTTTGTGTGTGTGCGTGCGTTTGGAGGAGCCTACGTTCCATTGTTCACGCATCGAACGTTCGGAGGAGGCTTTTTTCAGTCGTCGTCGGCCGGCCGCCACGTGAAAAGCCCCGCTCTCTCGCCTAGGCCTCGCGCTCTTCTGGGAACCCCGGGCCGATGGCAGAAAGGTATCCGGGGAGCGCCGATTGGTGTAGTTTTTGGTTATTGGTGTTCGTTCCTTGGGCGGCGGAGGCGGCGGGAGGGAAGGGAGGGCGAGTTGATCGGTGTGAAGGGATCTCTGGAAGGACATTCGGTCGTTGGAATTTCCTCACAAGAGGTGCGCCGGCGGAGAGTGAGGGAGAGAGCTAGATAGGCGCTGGCCGGCTAGCGTAGTTGGCGGGTGAAGCAAGAAGTGGGACCGCCGGGTTTGGGTGAGAAAATCTACGGCCCCGGCTTCTTCAAGTCCGGCTCGCCTTGGAGTGGCCAGTGCCACCGCCACCACTCTTTTTAACCCCGACCGTGAGTTCTCCAAGTGTTATTTTGTGTGCCCGAGTCTCTTCCTCCGGAATTCTTGGATTAACACATGCGGGAGTGTTGTTTGTTTTTTATTCTTAAGTGTGCAGTGGGATAATCACAAAATTGTGAAAAAATAGCGTACGTAGAATTGAATTTCTCTTTTAAAAAATCGGCATCTATACGGTCATTCTGTACCTCCAGATTTTCCCCCCTCCCTCACCATGCTGTGAAACATCAACGAAGGCGTGAGGAAAATCAGCCAACGTTTTTTTGCACATTCGACGAGGAAAATTCTGTATCTTCCTTGTTTTGCAGCCTCTCAAGAGCGTTCCTTTTCTTTTCTCATCAGGCAGTGATATGTATACTCGTAAGCCGTGGATAAAAGGAAGCATTCTCGTGTGTTTACGTCGAAGAGGAATTGGAATGTGGTACAGTTCAATGTCTCACCAATTTGACACCTCTTGCAGATTGCCGATTGTGTTTAGTTAGAGTGTGCACCTGAGTGGTTCAATATGTCTCAACTTCCCTCTGCGGAACTTATCCCTCCTGTTGATCGCTGCGAAAGAGGGTAGTAAATGCGTGTGTGCGTGATGTGATGGAAGTTCCACGTGACGAAGGTAAGATGTGAGCGCGGGAAACTCGGATCACGCGCGCTGTAGTCTGTAGTCGGTGCCCTTTCCCGACTTTATTATCCTCATTCTAAAGACGCGAAACAAATTAAGTATGGATGAAAACTACATGTAAAAGCGCTCACCTCGGGCTTACTACCCCTGATCTATGTTCACGTGCGGTTCGCATGGAATACATATTTCTGTCCAATTTCACCAACTCCCATTGAGTAACTTCGTCCATAATTCGTCGAAGGAGTTCAGTGCTTTACAAATCGATTAAGAAAATATCTAGGCGGGGTTGTCGTGCAGGGCATGCTCCTTTAGAGATCAGTTGACATATTAGGAAGAGAAAACGTAGAATAATAGTTAATATTAACTGGTAGGAATAATTGTGTTACTATGGGTTATCGTCGATTGCCTTGTAGTATTCATTCATGTTTATTTTATGAATTTGTCAGCTTGTGCCTTGAAATTTAAAAGTACATTTATAATTGGTACAAATTTTCCGTAATTTCTATTAACGTAATTTAAATGAGATATCAAAAATGAAAAAAAATGAAGGAAAAATGAATCGGAATCCACTAACCATGAGGTAGTTCGATAGATTTAATCGTAATGTGGTGGCATTTCGTCATAATGAACAACAATCGAACTTCTCCGCAGACATGTTGACAACAATAACTAGGTGTTTCGACACATCGAGTCATCATCAGGCACTAGACACTGAGGAAAAGGAGTCATCACTTTTTCTGTTGAAATATAAAGATATACCTATACCTACCCCTGCTATCAACCATATAAATATGATTTTTCCTTATTCTCAGTGTTTAGTACCTTTTGATGACTCTATGAGTCGAAATGCTTTGTACTTGTCATTGTGTCTGTGGACAATTAGGATTGTTGTTCTCATTATTGCCATGAACTATTAAGAGTCATCGCAGAATTACCTGCTTCTTTTAGCTTAGGAAGATTAAAATCATCGATGAAAGAGTATTCTTTGTTAATATTATATCCCTACCCTTGTTGTTTTCCCTGAGACTTTCTGTGAGTCCATGTAAAAAATAAACCCTAAACTGCCTAAACCCGCTCCCTTGAAAAATTTGCTTTAGACTATTGAAAGAGTAGTTATTGTGAGGGTAATTATATTAATATTAGTGCTGAACGCGAGATTCAAGGCAACCTGACCCGAGTACCCACAAAATATTGATCCTAGGTACGGCATTTGGCCTGTGTCGCTCAAGATTTTCTTTGTGCGCTTCTCGATGCTCCGTTGTTCCATCTCCCAGCGTATCATCCTCTTTTTTTCTGCTGAAAACGAGGGATTCCCTTGATGACGGGACCTCATTCCACGTAACTCTTTTTCCTCCAATCTAGAACTCAGAAAATCACTTCCGAAGTCGCCATCCAACCATTGGGAAAGATGCTTGTAAGGAATTTCGTGTGAAAGAAAGAGCGTACAACAAGAGTTGTTGACATATTCCTGTTTATCTCATTTTAATACCTCTCTTATACGCTGCCCTAAAACAGGCAGGAGGTGTGAGACTTGGGGCTGTTAACCACTGTCGCTTTACCTAAGGTTCTCTTCGTGCTCAAGGCCAACATATGACAGTCCATTAATTCTCAGCCACTATTATTGGAAATAATGACGTTTTATATCTCCCATTAAATTTAGAAGGTACTTTTCTCATCTTTAATTCATGACCTTACCCTCGCAAGCGTCGTTAGAGTGGGCTGTAAGCATATTTTTGAAAAGCTATCTAAAACAAGTTTTTTATACTGCTTTTTAGGCATATATCAATTTGCAACTCTTGAATGGAAATCATATTTCTTATTCTACTTTTGATCTGGTATCTTGGGGGTTTCGATACCTAAGAATGCAACAGCTCGATTCTGATTATTTTTCCAGTCTTGTTTCAGAAGACCCCGATTTTATTGCTGTCATTTTATTTTTGTAGCAATTGTCATTCCTGCCGCTGATTATACGGAAGAATCCCACGTGGAATGGTCTGTTAATTATGGCCTCTTCACATAACTGTAAATATTGAAATGGGTTTCACGATTTTTCCTTTGAATACCAAACATATTCTGTATTAAGTAATTACCTTTTTAACGGCTTTATTTTTACGACGTATTCCCTTCAGTAGGTAAATAAAAGTGAATTTTATTGGACACCACCATCTAGCGTTCGAAATCATAAACATAAATCTCATCTTATATTGATCTTTTATGTATCTAATGAATATCTTATACTTAAATGTCGAGAGCAATACAGGTTTTGTGACAGTACGTCACGTTACCACCAGAAGCTCCAATTTCTTTTTTTGCAAGGCATTCTGAAAAGTCATCCCCAGTTTTTCCTATGCATACATTGCATAGCTACTTGCATCATTTAAAAACTATATCCATTTAAATTACATTGTATTATGACTGCCACACACCCTCGTGGTGGTTCGCAGGGTATTACGTAGATGTAAATGTTAGACGCATCGCTGCCATTCACCAACATGACCCGATTAGGAAACCCCAGACCTCCAATTCGTCACATTTAACTTTCCTTGCGGTATTGAAGTGTCGAAAATGGAATGATATACGAATGCTGCGATAATGTATCTTCACTTAGGATTGGATTGGATATTAGGGTAGGTGACCGACAGCTAATGTCATCTGCGCCATAGGGAACAGGTAAGGGAGGAAGGGTGGATAGAAACCCGGCGTTGGCATTAGCCTCTTATCAAAAGGCGCCAAGGGGACCACGGCTTAACGTCTCATCCGACAGACGGAGCACTGCACTTGAGCGCCATCCACAATACACTCAAGTAGGGATCGGGTTTCCTCTGAAAAACATCCTCCTCTGAGTGGGATTTGAACCCTGGCAGTCAGTATGGTTAGCCAGTACTCTAGCCACCAGAGCAACCCGATCTCCCTTCACTTATGCTAGAAATATTACTTAAAGCCATCGTTTGAATGGTATTCATAACTTCATTATCCTTTATGTAACCCTAGTCTTCATCTTTATGTGTTAAAATAAAATGAATAGGGCTGACTGATTACCCAGTGGATACAGAACTCGACCTCTGGCCGGAAGCATTGATATTTGAACGGATGCACTTAACTCCCTCCATCTCATGCCTAAAGAAATTGCTTTCCCTGTGTGAATTATTTGATGATCATTGAATATTTTTTAGAAATATCTGCAAAAAATGGCCCAAAGAAGGAATTTTCAACTTGTAAAATGATTGAATGTTTTATTTAATTGTTTCTTGTGATCCCCAAAGCCATAATTTGTTTTTAACAGTAATGTCGAGATAAATAGTTTTTCTCAAGGGCGAACTTTGTACTGTGAACAGTAGGTTGTAATCGGGTATTCCAAGTTACATAGATTTTCAGTACACTTGTCACAGAACACTTGTAGTTGGAGTAAATGCTTCACTGACCAAAGTTGTGGCTTTTGATGAGGAGAACTAAATGAATATTTGCCGAATTTTGGTGAACGATAGGTGAAATGATGAAGTAATTACATGCGTGCGAATGCTGGAAGGAAAGTTAAATGTGACGAATTGGAGATCTGGGGTTTCCCAATCGGGTGATGTTGGTGAATGGCAGCGATGCGTCAACATCTACATCTACATCTACGTAATACCCTGCGAGCCACCATGAGGGTGTGTGGCAGGGGGTGAAGATCACCAAACATGTACTATGGCCATGCAATTAGGATATTTAAGGGAGGCATGCTAGAGAACAGGGCCACTTGCAGCTAGATGGTTAGTATCTACATAACAAGAAAGGGATTATTGGTTGTTATTACATGCATCATGCACTACAGACTACTCCAACTATATTTCACCTACCTATCCATTTGCTACGCTGCCTATTGTTCTCTCTTATGGTACGCGGGAAAAATGACATTTTAAATCTATCGGTACGACAATCTATCTCTCTAATCTTGTTAATATGATCAAACCTAGCATAATACGTAGGGGTTCTCAATATATATCTAACGTCATCTGTGACCAAATCGGTTTCGAATTTATTTAAAAGGTTTAACCTAAATTTTAACTTGCGTTTACCTCTAAGGCGCAGCCTTCCACTGTCCTCAGATTGAATCGTGAAACACCAAGAAAGCCTTAAATTTTACAAGATGTTGGTGGTTTTGTTAGTAAACCAAAGAGTAAATACTGAAATATATGTGCAAAATTAGTATTGTAAAGTAGAGTACCTCTTTCCATTTTTCTTATTGTACGGTATTGCAACTTATTGCTTGGATTAGCACTGGAGCAGACTAAATACAATGGATATGATGTATCTGATAACTGTTTGCAGTAACATTAAAAGAGTCAGGGTTATAAATGAGTGTGTTATGGAAGAAT
This sequence comes from Ceriagrion tenellum, assembly GCA_963169105.1. Classification (NCBI taxonomy): domain Eukaryota; kingdom Metazoa; phylum Arthropoda; class Insecta; order Odonata; family Coenagrionidae; genus Ceriagrion; species Ceriagrion tenellum. The sequence continues at coordinate 44,581,621 of OY720632.1, forward strand.
GCGGAGTGGATTCCATCGCATTGAGCATACTTAAAGAGAGCATGATTCGCTGGTTTGGCTTAGACGTGAGAACGGACAGGAGTGGTACCACTCGTCAGTTTTTGAGAGAAGACTAAATAATATGCGAGGAAGTAGGAGACTGAAAAAGTCGAGTGAGAATATGGGTACTCTTTCAGTAAAAGTATATAAGGAGTCTTTAGAACAAGGGACCGTGTCTGAAGCAATGTTCGTGTGTAACTGAAGGGAAAGTTATATTTATGCTGAGGGGAAGTATGGGGGAAAAGATCCAGCATTAGAAGTCTTTTGCAGAGAATAAAACGGGTTTTATCTTCTTTAGTTGTAAAAAGAAACTTTGGACCACTTGAGAGCCGGTGATTTAAATGGCAACCTTAAGAAGCATAATTATGCAAGTATATTTTATGTAATTTTCTGTTTACCGGCGAGAATTCACATTTTCCTATACTCTTTTCCTCCGACTGCTGTGTGTTTTGAAGGCTTCTTAAAAAACAGTTTAGCTTAAAACTATTGAGCATGAAGCAATATGATTCAGTTTTGGAGAAGCCCCTCCCATCATTTAGCGTGATATACATCCCTATTCAAATTATTAACATATTTCATTATTGCGCCTTTATTGAGAACGCTGCATTTTTCGCTGATCTCTATTGAAAACTTTTATTCCCATCTCTCAATACAGGTATCAATTAATGGAAGATTTCATTTGGCATAGTTTTGACTCTCCGTTCTTCTTTCTTGCAGAAATGACTGTGACTTCTTGAGTTGTGGACATGGCCTGTGGCACTTCCCGTATTTCGACTGTGGGCCTTCTGCCTCAAGAGGGCGAAGACGACGAGGATGATTCCGCCGAGAGCAAGGAAGAGATTGCCACAAAGGCCTCTGGAGCTACTTCAAGAGAAGAACTCGACCGCGCTGCCATCGGCGTGTCCAACGCGGGTTTTGAGCCCGGGTCTGTCGATGGAGGGAGGGCGAAAGAAGAGAAACGGGTGGATGCGGTGCAAGACATGAGCGCTGAAAATGGAGAGGCACTGTCGAATGAACCTGCGGCGGAGAAAACATTGGGAAAGGAACATGTCGTACTTAAGGAGGAGGTCGAAGTAGGCGGGGCAGTGGACGGAAAAGCTGAAAGGGTTCGTGAGGAGAAAGTGAGGAAACATCGCGATGAAAGGGCACAGGATGCCGATTATCGGGCGCACGCGAGTGGAGAGTGCTCCTCTAGGGGTTGCGCTGGGGAGGGGTCGGACAACAGGATCAGGGAGCAGAGACAGGGTAACGCCGGGGAGGAGAAGAAGCGACCCGCCGATGTAGGGAGGGGAGTGTCCTCGGGAATCGTCCTTTCGGTGTCCAACATTGCAGGAGCCGCCGGTGCGCGGGCGTTGGAGTCTCCACGGCGCCGGGCGTTGGAGTCTCCGCACCGCCGGCGAGTGACGAGTGGGGCGTCCACCGCCTTGAGGCGGCGCCGAGTCGAGGACTCGAGGGGTGCGGCTTCCAACGCCGTTAGCGCCTGGGGATCCCCTGCAGATGGCGGCAATCCGGAAACCGCCGTGGTCCCCATGGCGACAGGAACATCTCCCGCACCTCCCGCCCAGGCGGCGGCGGGCGCGGTTTCCGGACCAAGGGTGCCTTCTAATTCCGCCCCGGGCCCTTCCCGGCCCCCACGTCGCTCTTCAGGGCCTCGCTGCCAAGAGGCCCTCTCGTCCATCTTATGGGAGCCGTACGACTGTCGCCGGAGGAGGCCCTCACTGCTGGCGGCCGACGGGTTCAGGATGCAGGGCCTGCCTCCTACGTCCACTTTCTACTACCACACAACCTTCTCCCATCCCCTTGAGGATTATGCATTGTGGCTCCCACCGCCTCCTTACGAGGCGGCGACGGCTCTGCCCCTTGAAGGACCCCCTCCGAATCTCCCGGACTTCTTCCCGATAGCTTTTTCGTCGTGTTCCTCAGCCTCATCCTCCGCAGCCTCATCCCTGTCCACATCCCCTTCCTCATCATCCTCCTTCCTCTGCTGCTCCTCGGCTAACGTCAACAACGCGAACCGCCTCAGCATAGACGTGGCAACGGCGCGCCGGGCAGTGGAAAAGGCGGAGCGGGCTGCCGAGGAGGCCAGCGAAGCCGCTCTGAGGAGGGCGAGAAGCTTCCAGTGCCTGCCACCGGAGGGAGGTTGCGCGGCCGTCGCCGACTCGGATCCGAGCCGACTCCCTCTAGCGGCGTCCGGGGAAAGCGGGGCGAATAGGGCCGCTGACGAGCCGGAGGGAGCGGCGGGGGCGGCCGGGGGCGGCGGAGGGGAAGTGAGGCCCGCGGAGGCGAGCAGAAAAAGCGGCGCTTTGGTCGCTGACCTCGGAAGAGGGGAAGAGGGCTGGTGCCCGTATTGCCTCCACCGGCCGCGAGAGGCGCTGGGGTCGCGCACGACTCAGCGGGGGCGGTGCCGGTGCAAAGCCACGGGGGCAGTGGAGTGCGCGTCTTCGTCGAGGTGGGTAGGGAGCGCGTGTTCGGCTAGGAAGGATACCGCCGGGGAGTCTTCGAAGCGGAAGAGTTGTGCGCATTCGCGGTGCGAGGGACGCGGGGATCGGTGTCCGAGGAGGTCGCGGGGGGCCGGAAGGACGCCAGCCGCCGCCGAGATGGTGAGCGTCGCGGTGGAGGGTGTCCGGGCGGAGGCGGGGGCGCCGCCGAATACGGCGGCACCCGGCCCGCCCCCGGACGAAGAGGCGCCGCGCGGGGGCGCTGGTGGCGTGCACGCGAGTGTTGGATACACGAGTGAGGCCGCGGACGGCGGCGATGCGAGTGGTGCAGTGGTCGGTGGTGTGGTGAAGGTTGTGAGCTGCAGGGCCGCAGCACCCGACGCCCTCCGAGTGCCGGTGCCGGGTGCGGCCCACAGGGGAGTTTCGGTGGGCAACCCTAACGTGTCGAACGTCAGAATATCCTCGGACTCAGCGTCCGGAAGAGGAGTCGCGGGACCTGCCGCCGCGGGAGGACCGTCGGGGGAGGCGGGTCGAACCTTCACGTCCACGGAGGCCCAGACGGACGAGACCGGGGGCGTGGGTGGCGGTTCGGAGAGCAGGCAGGGGGCGGGCGAGGGTTGCGTCGGGGTGCAGCAGCACCACCAGCAGGAGAGCCGGGAGCAGAGGAGGCGGGAGAGGCGGGAGCGGAGGCACCACAGGAGGAGCGTGGCGGGCGGGCAGCCGCTCCCTCAGCCTCTCCCGCCCCCACAGGCTCCACCTCCGCCCCCGCAGATGCTGCACCCGGCCGACGCCCACTGGCAGACGCGTCTCGACGCCATCCCGTGCGGCGTCGGCGCCATGGGTGTAGGTGAGCGGCTGCTACCCGACCTGCTCAATTCGCATCTCCCGCCCCCGTACTCCACGCTGCCCATGCCCCCTGCACCGCCCCCGCGGCTCATACCAATGGTTGGGGGTCCCCCGCCCCCTATGGCGCCCCCCAATGGGCCCCCAATGATGCCGCCACCACCCCCGCCTCCCCCACCACCTGGTTCGCCGCCTCAAATGGGAGCAGGAATGCGGTTTCCGTTCCCCACTCCTCCTGGAAGAAGGTAGGTGGATACATTTACTTCATATCTCCTAAAATGACAGGCAAAAGGCCTTTTACGTTGTTTTTTTGTCGAGGATTGTACCCAATAGAAATAACGACTTGAGGAGGTGAAGGACAAAGAAAGCGACAAAGAAAACAACTTACTGTCGACTATTTATGAGATTGAGTTTAGGTGATAGCGGCTTGGGGAGAAGACAGATTTGTTTTTCGGAGAAAAGAGGTCAAGAGGAGCATACTTAATGAACAGATTTTTAAAAGGGATGGGGTTCAGTTGAAGAGGGATCTTGAGATTGGGTTGTGGTGGATACAGTGGGTAACTCCCACCCTGGAGGCCTCAGTGTGAACCCCAACAATCCCAGAAGATGCTTTTCAGGAATTACATCATGTCCCTTGGTGCAATGTGGGGTAAATATGAAATATTGCACTCACTTCCTTGGATTGGCCGTTTTAATCCCTTGGCGCCTTTTATTAAGATTAGTCTTACGCTAATGCCGGGTTTCTCTTCACTCTCCGCCAGTCTCCTGTAATACTTATGTTATTAGAACGCATAACTTTCGTAAATATCCCAAATGTATTTCAGTTATCGGTCGCCTCTCCAAAACAACCAAACAGCTAGTCAACTGAGATCTTTTGGAAATGGACGGAACACGTGAGTATAAATATGATTTGTTCGGAGAGGGGCGAGTAGGGATGAGAAGTTAGAACGATTGAAGAATTTCAGGGGAACAGAAGGAGCATTCAAGTTGTTTTATATTTTTTTCTCTTTATTACCAATGCTGAAATTGTGCCCATATAATTTGAATTGGGGCTATACGGGTCAGACAGTATTGCCATTAAGTCGATTTATGTTATTCCCGGCGGGTTCATTCCAGCAAGTTGTTTTTTAACTTGTCCATTATCTTTGGCAACCATGCGATTCAAACCTATGATTTTCTCGTGGCTCTGTTATTATATCAGTCGAACTGCCGGCGATGTTGGAATCCGTGTTGTTGTTCTCCCCGGCTCGTAGCAAAGAACAGGAGAAAATTCGCCCTTCCCGAACCGGATTCATCGTCCGTTTATGGCACATAATGTATATTGGAGCAGTGGTATAATTTATTGCCTTGATCATTTTCCATGACTTCGGAACTTTAAATTTCTTCATTTCGTATTAAGTCAAATACAGTTCCTTGTGCGTTATACCACCTCATGATATCAGGTTTATTATCGTCACTATTGTTAAAAAATGTTCCTAGGTAGCGCTCATAAGAGGCACCTTTCGGGAGAAAAGTATGAGAAAAGTAAGAAAAAATTTCCTTACAGATATACGCAGGGAAGACGGTGATTGTAAATGTCAACAGTTATTTTGTCGCCTGATGTTACTGGAGAGGCTCGGTAATCGGCCGTATTATTCATTAATTTCCAGCCCTCAGGATCATAAAGCCATGTGGCATCTCTCCTCCGCCTCGTCTGTTGATCGGATCTCGGTGGAAATCTCTTCAATTTCTATGCAAAATTATCCCTCAGTGCAATTTTGTTGGTTTCGTAGCTGGAAATTATCTTACTCAGTAATCCACCTTAATAGCATTCCGTTTTGATTCTGAAAATCCATGCTTACACCTTAATTTGCTCTCATTCGTCCAAGTTTTTATCACTGTATCAGTTTATCAGTGTTTTGGGGTCATTTGAAGAGTATTTTCCGTTTATTACGTACATAGAATTGTAAGGCATTGGTTGTAGCTACTGCCCATGTTTTAAGACGTTCATTTTCATTATAGAAAGATTCAGTGGCTTCACTTGCACATAGTAATCAATTTTAATGTGAGGAAATCTTCATGAATTATTATGGTCTGAACAAAGATCCTTTGATTCTGTCCTCCGAATCTATCCGGGAATAAAGTTATTAATACTCAGTAATGATATGTTTTATAAGGAATAAATTGATAGCAATTGTTATCATCCTTTCTTTCTATTATACTATTCCATTAGTATGGTAGTTGTCACACGTACTCTGTATTGTGATATGAATATTTTGCTTTTTTTCATTTGGGACGGGTTACTGCTGATTGTATTGCCTGTTGAAATGGAAGTAATTTCGCATACGGATATGCTATCGGCAGTTTTGTTCTTCTTATGTTTTTGTTACGATCGTCCGTGATTTGATCGTCCTCTTGCTTGTTGGTATCCAATTCCTGTATCCAGAGCTAAAGAGACACCTAATTTTTTAAATAAAAAAAAATCAATTTTGTAAAAGTTAAAGACATCAATTTTATCTTTTCCAACAGATTTGACAAATCAAAGGAATTAATGCTACCTTCTTCGTCATACTTATCAGTATTTGTTATCCTGAATCTTCGTTGAGCATTCTGAGAAATTATAGGGACCTCCAATTTTGATTTATTCCAGTTGGAACAGTTAGAGATACTCGTAGATGTGTGCTGCATTAATGTCACGCATAAAAACTTCGGGATAAATAAGATAAAGTCCATCGAAAGGAGTACTTACAATAGTGATATATATGCTAGTATTATTCTATTATTTGTAAAAAGTAAACTGAGACGACATTTATGGAAATTCACTCAGAAGCAATAGCTTTTTCCTCCAAATCTCAGATGTGCCCGTGAAGTTCAAATCAACGATTGTTGCGTCATTGGTGTTTTTGGTCAAATTTTAGCCCGCAACGTTGCATCTATCTTTTGTTTTAACACTTTTAGTGTTCTGCAGCATTCCTCACTCTGTCATATCCCATAAATCTTTTGCTTGGTCCACGTGACTGATCGCCCTATTGATGTGTTTGTTGTTTAACTCAAATATCTTATTCATAAGTGGAAGAACAAAATAGATAGAGCAATGAACTGGTGTAAAGGATGTCTCTCTTAGTGTAAGCATAGAGAGTAATGAGCTATTTCGGGCAGCTTATTCAAGCTTTTTCTCCTGAATGCGGTTAATATTCGCACTGCATGCTAATATTATTGATCCTAGGACTGCTTAGGAAAATATAAGTGCTTTAGTGAGTGTTTAGTAGATTTTAAACCACTTTTACATGTATCGGCGATATGATAGCTAAGCCATTTATTATCGTTGCACGTTATTTAATTACGGACGTAAGTATATAAAAGGGAACACACTTTAATGAGGGCGGCCATTGCAACAATCGGCATTGTTTGATCGAGATTCTAACTCCCATGCCACAAAAGGTTTTTTCACTTAAGATACCCATATATGTCCATCACTAGAAGCTTTCATTCTGATTTAAAGCCCGAGAACTTTGATGAACCTCTCTTGTTTACACCATTGTGGAGCGGACACAGGTGGCGACACTTCTCAGAAGTGACGCAAGGGCGCCTTTCCGCCACTTATAGTGGTGAGTCCGTGACGTAGCGGGCATTAAAGTCCATCTTGATTCTCTCCTCCTCATCGTGGAATAGATTTAGCAATAACTTCTTGCCTTACTCTTATTCTCTGCTATATTTGATTCATGATATACCGCTTTCAAAATCTGGAATCAGTTGTTAAAAGTCATGGGTCGCGTAGATATGGCGGTCACGTTGCGTCACCTTGTTATCATTGGTAGATTTTGTGCAGCTCTTGGTTACGCTACTTTGCCATATCCGTTGGTTGGGCATAAATCCTGCGATTAGTGACCATTAACTGCAGACGAGGAGATTAGCAGGCGTAGACTCTAATTTCAAGTTGCAAATGTGAAAATTTTAACGGAATTTTAGAGCCATTTTTAAAAAATATTTTGGATTCATTCTCTGTAATTAATTGCGTATAAAACGGATTTTCTGATTAGAGTAGTTCCAATTTTCCGTTTAGGATTATAATTAACTTATAAGATTACCTGGTTAGAGATAATTCAAACTATTAACTATTATTTTCAAACGAAGTAGTGCGTAGTATTTTAGCTGGGGAAAGGGATTGAGGAATTGAAATCTTAATCGCTCAAAAATGCGCTTCTTCATTTCAAGGTGACTCGTAATTGCCTCTAATTGTCTCTTTCAAGTCAACTTTGCTTGCGCCCTCCCGGTACTCATGTGCGTTTATTTTTTTTCCTAAAAATCTGACGATCGTATTACCCGGACATGGATGTAAACATTTCCTTTCCAGGCATTTTTAGATTTCCCCGATCTTCTCTCTTTCTTTATGTCAATCTCTCTCCTCGAGTGCCCTCTCTCTCTCGCGCAATCTTCCCAGCGTGACCCGCGAACCGTGACGACGGTTTTTAACCTGAAATTTCGTTCCTTCCCTTCGCAACGTGCTCCCGTAAAAATACAGCGATAGCCATCTCTTCATAACCAGGGATACGAGGAGGAGGGAAGGGACTGTTGTCGCATTTGCATTCGGAGTTGAGGCAAACGGTGCGATTGGGGAAGATTACGGGCGCCTCTCTCTCCTCCCCCCTCCCTCCCTCTCTTTCAACCCCCTCTTCTTCTCCCCTCAACCCCGCCCCCTTTCGTCTTCCTACCTCTCGATCCTTACCCCCCCCCCACCCCGCACCCGCGTTGCCCTCGTGACCCACTCACTGATTGAAGCAAACCCCAAGGGGGGACTCTTGAGCGGGATTAAGCTGGTGATTGAACGATCCTCTTAAGGCGGCTCTGGCTTTACGACGCGAGTCAGGAAAAATACTAGGTTACCCGTTTTTTATTTATCCAGTTTTAAAAAGTCTACTACCTACTTTCGCTGATGAAATGGTTTATGATTGAAAAAAAAATTAATCTGCAAAATATCCAGAATATTCCATGAATACGTTTTTAATTGCCGCATTTGTCCAGCACAAGGAGCCGATAGCAGCGCCATTAGCCCAGAACTACCGCGTTTTGACTCCAATTATGGCAATAATTCGCTAATACTTTAGGTAGTTGGAGCGAAATATCACTTTACTTAGAAATCAATGAATTTGGTCTCATTTCAAAGAAAAATATCTCACCCTTCTAATGACACAAAAAAATCAACTCCTTACCACAATACTTTCCGAGATATTTGTGAAGAAATATCAGCCATTTTACATGGGAAATGGTAGATACGTGTATGCACTCCAGGGAGACACTATTTACAAAATGAGGAATTTCCTACACTTAGATGTCGTAAAAAAACTAACAGCGTGTAGTTGTGTAGTTTGTATATTTTCTCAACTACATTTGAAAATGAATCATAATGTCTCCACAGTAGGCTCTTGGGAATCACAAAAAAACCTTCCGTTTTGATGGATTTTCAAATGAACCGCGCGAAAAAAATGAGTCAAGTTAAAGACTTAATTAGATATTTTCATTTAATTACTTACCATTTCTGTCATAGAAAACTATATTATTGCACCATTAATAATGCAGTATTTAATACATGTGTCCTACAGCTGGTGAAATTAAAACGTATAATTCGAATATAGTCTCTATTACGACTAGGGAACTATCTCGTTCTGACTACCTTAAAAAGAAGTTGGTGGGAAGATGTCTATTTTTTTACGACTCAATTTCAAGAATTTTTTGGTTTTCATAAGCAGTTTTAATTTAAAGCTCTTATGAACCAGAACTCTGTCGTTTTCCGATGAGAAATTGCTTTGTTTTCACCTCGTTTATAATACGCGCTTATGAATGTGATTATAAAGTTTTCTGAATAAAGTAGCGCTGAAGCCAGACCCCCCCCCCCTCTGGCATGGTTTGTAATACTGCATTGCTGCAAGTTTAAAGGTGTCTGGAGAGCGGTAATCGTGGTACATTTAACACCTCCTTTAATATTTTATTTGAGTAATTAGAAAAAAAATTCTTGGACCGCATGTCACTTAAATGCAACTATTTATTCGCCTGAACCATGGGTGGAGGTATTACTGGAAATTGGAAAGACACAGGATTGAAATATTTTTCCTTACTTATAACATGTCATTTTTTGAGCTTTCAGCAGGATATTCGAAATTTTGACAAATTTGTAGTGTAGTATGATGTAATTCCTTGATATTTATCAGCAACAGTAATAAAAATAGTGAGAAATACGTCATTTAGTCTCTGGAACAAAAATTCCGCGTTTGTAATCGAAACATTATGAAAAACGTGTCATGTGCCATAGGGATATGTGTTAAAATAGCGTTTGAAGCTACGAGTAAACGAGATTCGCTCCTATCCTATCATTTGAATGCAAACCTGAAGATCACTCGTCAACGAAACGCCAAGGGCCACAGCGTTTTCCTCAAACACAAACAAAAACGCAACTACTGTGCATGTGGGTCAAACGCTCTCGGCGTTAGAGGGAAAAGTTTTGATTCCTATGGTCTATGAGACGAACGATTGTTTGTACGCAAAAATAAACGCTTAAAGCTACCAATGGAGCTGTCTACATCAAATAGTCCTCCAGCTGGTCATAACGAAGGCTTGCTGACCTAAAATAGTGACTACCTTACCATTTAATCTGTGTCCCCCGGCGTATTTAAATCCATTTAGGTTCTCTCTAGGTTTTCTATTGTCTTCAAATTTATTCATATATATATATATATATATATATATATATAAATAAAACTTTGTCACAGGGTGACACTAAACATAAAACATATAAAAAGCAAACTCACGAGTTTAAAATTTTAGGTGGGTCGCCCGCTTTTTATATGCTTTATGTTTAGTGTCACCCTGTGACGAAGTTTTATATTGTTTGCCACGTTCGTGGAATCTTTGCAAGAACTAAAGATAGATATATATACACACACTCACACACCTCATTATATTAACATTTCCTCCCACAATATCTTGCAAAACCTTCTTTTTAACAGTGATCAACCGATGATTGCTTTGAGGCATATCTTAATTTCACTCTTCGTTCAGGGAAATGGTTTATTCCTTTCTTAAGTCGTATATTAATATTCTTCATTATTTTCCGTATATTTACATCCCAGAACTATGAGAGTAGTAATTATTTTCGAATGATAGCCTCTGAGGTTATTAATGTGTGTAATTTGGACACAAAATCTGGTAGGACCACGTGACACTGTGATTTTTTATTGAAATAACAATTGAGTCTCATTTTTATTTAAAAATATTATAATCGTTCAGTTTTATTTTACATTTGTTTCATTATTCATGTTACCTTTATTTGTCGTTGAAACTTGAGTGTCGAATCTATCGCGAACACTGTATTGTATGATATTACATCGATTGCACGATAAGCCCTAAACCCGATACCTACATGTCGCAGGATAAGTTCATTACTTTTATGACAAATTTTGGTAACTATAGTATCGGTTTTTTTCCCATATGTCATAACCGCCTATCCGTGATCATGCACGCCCATTAATTTTTGTTTACCGCCCTATGAGAAACATTTTTCTGCCGGTCTTTGGTACCTCATAGGCAATGTCTCAATTTATATGCGAATAATGACGGTTTTTTGCGGATTTTCGCTTCACTTTAGCGGAGGGTTTTACAATCTTTTTTATTCTATTTCCTCCGATGAGTTGATGCTCCTTTATTTGCATAGATGTAAGGCAATAGTCGTATTTATCCACCGCCGCGAAGTCTTTTATCACCTGCGAGTTTTGAATTTAAATGCTGGTATTGGCCCCAGGGGTATATATAATTTCCCCACCATAATGACCCACGTAATAACCCATCCAATTCTTCCAGCGGATATTGGGCCGTCATAATCGGTGCGGCTTAGACACGTATTCGGGTCGAAGTCGTTCCATCCCTTAAATTGAGGAAATGAACGGTCTCGGGAGACGCGGAGTCCTTCGCATCCTATAATCCCAATCCCCCCGCCACCAAAAGCCTCTCCTCTCCGCTATTAGAGCTTCTCATCTCCTGGTCGAAGTCCCTCCATCCGCGAAAAGTACGGTTCCGAATACGCAGCAGGTGATGACCCTTCGCTGACGCTTCGTTCGCTCAATTGGATGACCATCTTGAAGGTCAGTTCGCATTCCACGAAAGAGTATTGCTCAAGAGCGTGTCGGGTTGTAAACGCACTTGTCAGAGAACCAACCAGTGAACAAATTCTGTCTTTCCCGAAGTAGACCTTTTTTTGTTTTGAATAGTTTTGCTTCTTCTGTCATGCTCGTATGCAGATTTTTCCACGGATATGTTTTTGATGAGAAGAATAATCGAAGGCTTTCCCGGCGTATGGTGTCGTGGAAGGTTACTCGGATTTTCCACCGGGTCAGGTTCTCCATTTCCACCGACGTTTCGATGAACGAGTCGTCCATCATCCTCAGGGCATCATGCCCTGATGATCAACCTGACCCGGTGGAAAACCCGAGTAATCTTCCACTATGTTTTTGATGAGCTTCCATGAATGAGCGATAGAATGCGACTGCTGCTGCTGCAGGAATACTCCATCTTGTTCCAATTCTCATTTTTCTGCTATTATCTGAGCAATCTCCATGAGTGCCCATGTTAAAATCTCCACATCCAAGGCAGAATTACAGTAAAAAAAGCCTTGATACCCTACTTCACTTTCATCTCAGTTTATAAAACGCAATTAAAAGAGGCGATGATAAAATTTTTCACGCAAAAAATAAATTATAGTTAAAAAAGACGAAAAAAGCCACAATAAAAACACTGAGCTCCATTAAATACACTCCCGCAATACACGTCACCATTTCACCTCCCAAAACCTTATCCCTTACAATTTTGCACGGCAAGGGGTATTCTAACGCCCCCTGCCACACGCTTATGCGGCTGTTCGCAGTATTGTATGTAGATCTAGACGCTATTTTTTAAGTTTTCAAAAAAACCTGGAATGAGTGAATTTGAGACCGGAGCCATCTTTAGTTTATAATCTGTACTCTTCAACCGCTCTTAAAGCTTTATTTTCCTCTCTACCCTTTACCTCACTTGTTTTTCTTTTGCTTTCTTCCCTTCTCTCGCGAAGAGGAGGGGAAGCGAGACGCCTAAATCCGCTGGCTCGCCCGGATGGTTCGGCGCCTCTTCGCAAAGTGGGTCGACTCGATCGAAAGACACGAAAGAGAGGCGGCGATGGAGGATGCTGGAGGCCCAGAGCGGGATGTGAGGGGGGACTTGCACAAAAAATAGTAGGAAGGAGACGAGACCAATTAACCGCCTTTTCCTCCCCCTTACCCTCACTCCCAAGTGTTTTTTTTCCCTCGTTGCTCATCTTTCCGCCGGGCCTTTCAGTTCGGCGGGTCGTCGTCTTGAAAACGTCCCGCGACTCGTGATAATCACCGAATAGTCTAGATCAGGAGTAGGCAATCCTTGGCATGGACGCCAAACTTGGCCAGCCAATGAGACGAAGCCGAGTTTCTGGCGCGTGAAACGAATCCTTTGCCAAATTTATTTTCAAGTTTTAGGGGACACCTTTAAGCTGCGGGGAAAATCCTTGAGTGTGCAAGCGAGCGAGTCTCTTGTGTCACAGTCATAGACAAAGTTTATGTCTCGTTCGAGTATAAAAGCAATCGCGTATCGGGAGCGGTCGGTAGCCCACTGCCGGTACAAATGCTGACCTCAAACGGAGAAGCTGTCTTTTTGTAGACGCTAAGATATTGTCTGGCTGTACCTTATTTCCGGAGCAGTTCGAGCGCCAAAACTAATCCTCTATAGACGCAAAGTTTAATGTCTGACTGGTGAGATTAAAGCAACGGGGAACGAGAGGAACGCAGTCTTTCAATGAAGGTAAACGCGAAGGTATGGGTGTAACAGAACATGTCATATTCTTGAGTTTGGACTATGCCGCTTTCAGCGGAAGCGGATTTATTAATTTTAGCGCTTGTGTAAATTTGGAATGAATATTCCCTCCCGTCTCATATTTTCGCCGCCACACTCTAACTTAAGTCTCTAAATGCTGTCACGTAATCTTATACTGCGCCATCTGTTAACGTTTAGAGGTGAAGGCTACACATCCCGTTAAATGGTGTATCCGGAGAATAACTTCACTCAGAAGCGTTAATTTCATTCATACTTTGGGCATCTCAAATTACTTTTAGAGCTATGTTAAGTGAAAATGACCCTCTTCTTAGTAAGCTTTACTTTCACATAGTGTTAAAAACTCATAAAACAGCGTCTTTTGAAGACTATATTCATCCAATATTTTCTTACCATGTTTATCACCATAATTTATTCATAGAAAATCTTTCTTGTGCTTTCTTTTCGCATATTATTTTTCTGTGAACCTTATGTGATTACATGGAGTTCTAGGAATTTGAAGAGCATAAAATATTTCCTAAAGTATTCTTTTTTCGCATTCAAATAATTTTTTCGAAGGGAACTCGGCCCAAGAAACTTATAAAAGTTTCTCTGGTAAACATAATTAGAAGACCTTATGTAAGCGTGAAATTCTACTCCCCTATGTCCGGTCGTTGCCAAATTGCAAGCTGTTCCGCGTGTAATATTTTATCATCGAAGTCAAGTGAGTGAGAGATGGCCGACCGGATGTGCGGCGAAGGGTGGTTCTTAAGTGGGAGGGCCCGTCGTCCGAATCCCGTGTCCCCCTTCTCTTCTCTGACGTAATAATGAGGCCATGATAATGAGTTTGCTTTGGTGCTTCAGGTGGGAGGGAAAAATTTTTCACCCGTATTTCGCAGTTGGGAGTGGCTCTCCGTTTATTTGCTCGAGGGATGTGGCGCAGATGATTTCCTGTAATGACTTTACCATTATACAGTCAATAACATGCGGAAATTTTAACGCAATCTACGGAGCGGTGAAAGTTACTGATAGAATTTTTCTTCCCCTGTGTATTTTTCGCGGGATAAGTGAAAATTTTGACCATCTGCCTCTATCAGGGGAGCAGTATCAATACATGTGAACAGTATTCTTTACTTCTGTATCAGGAATTAACAAAACTTACAGTTTTTTCTTAGTTCCTGAAAATTATGGAAAAGTTTCACAAAGTTAAGGCTGAAACTATTGAACATATGAGTAGGTTTTGTTTCAATTTGTCGCTATTTTGTGAAGAGATTTGCCCATCTCACATGATGGTATAATTTCTGTGAAGATAGCGTGAATGGAAAGTTTTTTGAGCCAACGGCGATTCAGCGAACTGGCATAAACTTTTTTATGTGGCTTAAGACTGGAAACAAACGTGAATATAAGAGTCGTATGGTGTGATCATCACGTCGTATGGCATTCTCAATAAAAGCTCCGTCGTTCTGTGCTTTCGACTTCTGGTTGTAAAATTTATTTGCCGAATAAATTTTTATTGGTGGCTGTTAGTGGTGTTTGCAAAAGTTACCGAGTGTTATAATCCAAAGAAAATATTTTGAACCGGATGTGAGGCAGAGGAGAGCGCGGAGTATGCCGAGATGCAAAATTAGTGAATAATTCAATTAAATACGTAGGATCAATTCATTCAGCAAATGACGTTTAGCCTTCTTCGCCAATCGCTTCCTTTTTTTAATGAGTTTGATAGCTAGTGTTAGCCGCAGTTTTCTCATATCCAGTTTGGGACAGCTGATATGCCGTTAATGTTACAGATGGTATCTTATTTCTTACTCATCAACTGCTTATTAGTCCGCACATATCTCGCGAGGGCCCAGGCATGTCAGTAATATGACACGATCACTGTAATAAATTGCTTTCCTTATTTCATAATCGAGTGACGCTCGAAGCTTCTCAGCTTCAGTTTGCAGAAATGAAGTACGTTTGAGCATTGTTCTTTCACAGCAATTCCCGAGAAGCAAGAAATGTACATGGTCTTCACTGTGAAGGTTGTCTCATGTCTGTCCACTGTTGTTCCTAATGACTTCTGGCTTACCATTATAATATCGTGGCATGTATGTATCGTATGTGTGGCGCGTATCGTGTGTGAGTTCATATAAAATTTCTTGAACGAGTTAGATACGGAGTCAGCGTGAATAACTTACTTGCAATTCTGTGTGCGTTGTTGTCTGCGTGGAGTAACCCTGGGCTTCTCGAGAAGTCACTAAGGAGAGTAATGATGTTTGCAATCTTGCATAAGCCGATTCCGTATGGAACCGGATGAAGTTTTCTGAGTGGGAGGGGCGTCGATTAGTCTTACCCACGCAAAATGCCAACGCAATACGGCGGAGAAATGTTAACGCTTGCATTGTTCGTTCGGGATTAATGTGAGAAGATATATGTGACATTGCGGCATGCTTGAAGAGAGCTGCGAAGGGAAGCGAGTTGAGCCCCATAAATCCTGACTGAGGATTACGACAGAAGTGCCTTCGGCCAAGGGAATTCAGCTCGATCCGTTCTCGTCGGAGAAGAATTAGTGTAAACACGAGTCCGCCTGTTTGTAAATCGTTTCATTTGTTGGTACTTCAATGCCGAATTTGCTTGTAAAGATACTTCCCGCCATCGATTTTTTTTGTGCTCCATGGAGTTGTAAAGTTGTTCTGACCTTAAAAACCTGATAAGTATCCTCGCGGAATTCGCAAAACTTGGAATTTAATTAACTAGGATTTCTCTCTCTGTAAAACTCCTAGTCTAAAACTTGATGCGGTTTGAAATTTGGGAAAATTCATCCTAATCAGTCATGGGCGGGAGAACAAGTAAATTTGCCGTTTGGATAATGGTTGCTAGCGGCCTCATTTTGCCTTTGGCCTCAACTCGGGAAATTAGTACCTCTACCTGGTAGTTATCTCCGTGTATATATTCTTTGATATGCCTCGGCGAAGGCTGGAATGAATTCGTGTTTAGTTGTTAAATTAGTTACATATATAGATTTTTACTAGATAGATCCCCCTTACGGCCATCTATTTATTCATTAATTTAGCAGTTAAAACATAAAAGATATCTTGGCAAGAGTTAAAGAATGCCGTTTTAAGAATTAAAGGGAATGAGTCTTGAAAAACTGTGTGACTGAACAAAAGAGTCACAAACTTGATGCAAACTTTTCCTTCTTTTTCGAAACGCTTGAAAGTCGCCGTTCCGTTAAGCTGGCTCTGTCAATGTCCCAGTTTCCACCGGCTTTTCCGAACAGGCTGCCTTGAGAGACATTAATTTCATTTTTCTGATATATGAGCAGACGTCTTCATGCTCTCTAAGACATTCTCTTAAGTATCGTTGTTGGTTGTATTTCATTTCAAAATGAACATCAAAAGTCATGCAAGTGTGTGTGATTTGCATATCCGGTAGTTTTTTACTGGCATGAATCACCACAGAATCCAGTAAGGAGAAATCGTATATACCTACCCCTAGATATGAATGCAGTGGATTACAGGGTATCGCCGCAAGCTCAGTGAAATTCGCACCGTCTATAATCGAGTTTAGTAAGCACTTCTCTATGACTTCTCTTTCCAAATAATGGATTGCATTTTTATGAATTCGCTGATGCGCAATTTTCTGATCTCATTCTCGTACTTTCTCCACGATTGTCATCTCATGTCATTTGATGAATATATGAAGGAAATCTTCCATCCCATCTTCCATGATGGTTCCTCGGCTGATGGTTTTGCTGCGGAATGCCGGATTCTTGCGACGTTGATTCGATGCTCACATTCTAGCATCCCCATTTTAAATGAAGATGTTACTTCATCTGACGAGCAACGATACCTCGGATGACAGATTCATATTGGCAAAAGTTTGGGAAACTTTGACCTCCATTATCATTGACACTACCGTGGTAAATTTTCAAAAACTTCAGTTTCGGTTCAGTTTTAACTGCAGTCGAGCGTCGATGATCGGGATCAATTTTTACCGGATCCAGTCCGGATTTTCGAAAAGAACCAAAAATGGCCGTTTGATGCCTTAAACATAAAGGAACTTAGCTAAAAACAGTAGTTTAATTCCGTGCTGTAGTTAAATAATTAGAGAAGATAAATAAAAACCTTGTAGCGGTCGATGACCACGCCGAGTCTCGCATCAACGCTTTTGACAAATATGTACAGTCACTTCATAAAGTATCGCGACACACTACGCTAGCGGTTTGAATAGGTCGGCTTTCGAAGCTGGAAGTACGTTGGCTATCCTGAGCCATCTCTGTTGACCATGAGCATTTCCAGGTACAGTATGATATTTTTTGAAATTCAAGAGGGACATAGCCACCAGAGATAGTTCAGGATAGCAAAGTTGTTTAGAGCTTCGACATCCAACCTATACGAACCGCTTTCGTACTGTGTCGCAATACTTTATGAAGTGACTGTACATTGTATTTACTTCAACTTATTTTTCGCCATATGTGAATCCGGATTATCGAAGGTCCGGATTTTCGACTTCCGTATTATTGACGCTGTACTGTAGTTGCTTCGACCTTGATTGTCATCAGAAGATGGGCAAATGAAACGGATTGGTAGAATATTACCCTTTCATTGATATACACAGTCATTACAATCACAAAAATAACTCTCAGATATTTGCAAAGTTGTTGTTGTCCTCTGTTTTTAGGGTAAAAATAATGTCAAGAAGTTATCCATGCCTTCGTTCATTTTTTTCTCTATTATCGAGGCTATTGAAAGTTTGTAGTCGCTCAACAATCTAGCCTTCCGGGTTCCCCAACGCGGAGTCTCAGAACTCACGTTTGACTGCAGGTCATTGAATGAGATTACTGCAAAAAAAAAAAAAAGAAAATCGCTGCACGATATCCGAAGCCACGACGGGAGCTTGGAGAGGACGGGAGGGAGGGCGATCGAGGAAAGAGAAAGTGTTTGCTTGCTGACGCCGATGCCGAGAGGACTTCATTGCCCCTCGCGGTTCTGCTCCGTGCGCGGAGCCCTTACGGCCAAACTGCGATAAAATGAGATTAAGCCACCGTGGAGTCTGTCGAAAGGGAGCTGGCGTGAAAAGTGGACTTCGGTGTATGTGTGTGTGTATGTTATGAGCTTCGTCGCTCTTGCATTGAATCATTAATATCGGCGGGATGAGGAAACTAACTAATTTGCAGTAAGGTCGCATGTTCAGTCATCCGACGATGAAGTTTTCTCTTCGTGACTCAGTATGGATACTACTCCTAAAAATGATTGCTGTCGCGCGTGAGTTGGATTGAGAACTATGGAGAAGATCAGACAAGCTTAGCTTTTTTTTTGTTTTTAATCATTGGCTGTTTTCCTATTTTGATGGAGATAAATTCGAAGCATTTTTTTCTCTAGTTTGCGCCTGTCAATTGAGTTTCTTCGAGAGCATCTCTTCAAATATGCTGGTATCAACACGTATAGCGTCTCCGTATTAGGTATCTCCGAAGAAGTTGGTGGATTGTTCCATGTGATAGTTTTCTCCATGCAGCTAATGCAGGTTTAGCTTACTTTTTTCCCAATTTTAATAATTCTAAACTTTTAATTTTGGTTGAATTGGTAGGGGAAGTATTGTTTTCAGTAGAGTTCTTTCCTCCCTAGCTCTTACCAGTACCTCCTCAATTCTTACTCTATCCACCCATTACACTCTCTCTAGTCTCCTCCACACGCACAACTCAAAAGCATTGATCCTTTCCTTCTATCTTCTTCCCTATGATTGACTGAAAACAATACAGAAGGGAATGGTAAACTGGATCGGACATATTTTACGAGGGAAGGGGATTTTAAATACAGCAGTCAAGGTAACAGTGGAGGGAGATAAGAGATGAGGAAGAAGATGGCTGAAAATGACAGACGAAGTGAAGATAACAAGAAGTTACCAGGAAACCAAGGGCCCGGCGGGCCCGGCCCGGGACAGGACGAATTGGAGACAGCTTAGGTGTTTGGGACACGTCAGTGGGCGGAATACTAGTTGATGATGAAGGGGAGGGGGTTAATTTAACAAGACTTTAAGCGTGGTAAACCTCGATTAAAGATGGTTCGGAAATTTTATCCTTGCCTTTGCATTTTACTCATTTCAAAACCCTCACGGAGCATTTATTAGATCCATTTATTTTTCAGATGTAACCCCTTCACGTCATAAATTTATTTTGGCCTCCTGAGCATCCTTACGAAGGCATCCTGTTGAGCTCTCGTCTTTGAGCCCTCGTGCTTTAGAAAATAAAAATGTCCCCACTTAAGGAAGAAAAGTGTTGAAGGACTATGTATTGAGCTCTGAAACATTTAGATTTTACAGTTTTCTCTGTTTTATAATTCCCAGGTTAATTTCTTTTCCTCTACGATTTTGAAAACCCTTTCATTTGAAACGCTTGAACTCTTAAGCGCGCTGCAAATGGACGTCGAGACTAGGGGATATTTTTTTAAAAGCAGGCTGAGGGAATTTTTCAATCCATGTTAGTGCTTTGGAAGAAGGATGGGACGAGGGGAAGTGGTTTGGTGCGAAGGGAGGAAGAAGGAGGGGGGAGGGGCCCGCGGTGGTGACTTGGATTTGTAACGACCAGTCGGGGAAACACACACACATACAGGTAGAGTGGATGTAGAAACGCCCTCTTTCTCTCTGTGCCTTCTTAGGGGAAGGGATAGAGGGGGGAGTGATACAGCGGAGAGACACGCACGTGATGTAACCTATTGATTCACTCGGAAGAAGAGAGAGAGCAAGACTTCCCTTGCGATCGCATTTCTGGTTTTTCCTTCTCTCTATCCTTTCTTCCTTCCCGGAGAGCATTTCCATTTACAAAGAGAGAGAGAGAGGGATGGTCCGGCTTCGTGATCCGCTCCGCTCCTCTCTTCACATACCAGTTTCCCATCGCCATTAAAGTGTGCGTTCCCCCCTCCTTCACCTCGCGCACTACGTGTGTGTGACTTATCCTCCTCTTCTTCCGCCGTTTTATCTGCCTCCGCATGCATCTCCGACTCGACTCGTAGTACGACGATACGTGATACGACTTCTTTTCCTTCCCCCTCAGCCTTTCCAAATGCCATTCCTCTCCTCGACAAAGCCCACATCGTCTGTTTCAAAGGCCAGTTAACATTGATCACGGGGGTATAACTCAAAGGGAAGAGGACACTTCAAACCAAAATTCGAACAAAAAACTTGCCAAAATGCAGAATTTCAGAGATGGCCCATGAAGGTGGTGGGGAAGAGGCGATTTTGGCGTGAAAAATGGTACAGCCTGCAGGTCAGCTAGCCGAGAATGGCTGATGGCACCCTCGTTGGTTATCACAATTACTAGAGTTCTGTGTAATATATACCCTTGAGAAATTTCTGAACTTGAAGGATCATTGGAGACACCTACGTTAGTTGGCTGCTTGTTGGTTATTGCGTAGCTCCCCAATATCAAATTCTGTGTCATTCAAAATGGTTCAACTTCAGCCAAGTTTGCGTTTTTTTTCATTCCAAATATATCGTTTTCAACTCTTCAAATAATTCATCTTATTTTCCACCCTTATTATACCAAAGAGCGAGAACAAAATTTTCTTTTATTAGATCATACTCGTTAGGATGAAATACAACCGATAAAAAAATGCCTTTTTAGGTCCAGAATCCTTCTTATCCTTAAGTACTCTTCTAATGTCGAATGAACTTGAGAAAATGGTTCACAACGCGCATTTGAACTAATATTTCAGCTGTTCATCTATCATGCCAGTAAGTCGACCAATCATGGTGGAGAACAATTTCTTACGCTGAGGAATGTAGAAGCTACACTGCTGGTTAAACTTATTCCATCATCGATGTGAATTTTAAGTGAAAAAATAAAAAAATGTTTTTTTTTCTGATGGGGCTGCTTCTCTACTAGATGACTCTCTATCAACCACTTAAGTTCGACAAGATGGACAGCTCTTTGATTTTAATCCTTCAACTGAAGCCAAATCATGGCGTAGCATTGTGGTCATTCTTGGAAATAAAACATTGTAGTAAAGAAAACTCCATTGATCCTAATATCGTGGTGGTTGTTTTTTTAAGAGGCCGACGATAGCACCATTGGGTTAAGTTGCGTAACATTCCTAGGGTATGCTTAGTGTTAAAGGACTTAAAGGTGTTCACTACCTCACATTCTTTTCATCATTCTCCTTTGCATCCCAAGGTAGAGTTGGATTGCTAGATCTGGCGGTAGATGGCGGGGGGCGGGGTAGGGAGACGATAAGGCAAAGGCTTTAATGCAGCATCAGTAAATCCCCTGTGGTACCGTAGCCAAAGAGTGACGTGGTATCTCTGCTGGAAAATGCGGACTGAGGGAATGCCTTAACTACCTCTTCCTCGTCTGTAATCTCTTTCAGCTTTGATTGCTGTAAGCATACTCCGTTGCCTACCCATCGTGAGGTCAAAAATCAGTGCTCTGCAAGTCTCTTTTCCCTCTCTCTCTCTTCATCGAGAGCCGAGTCCAAGTATGGCAAAGTCTTACTCGTTTCTTCCTTGGACGGTTTTCGCATCGAAATCTTTATCTTGGAAGCGGAGCGCGTTCTCTTCCGGAGGCGGATGGAATACTGAGGGGCGTTTAATCGAATCCCTTCAAAAGGCGGAAAATCCCATCAGACCTCATGCTCGATCGTCGCTTTGATCTCGGACCATTGCCTTTGACTGCTTCAGAAAGCACTTACTGCCATCGATCATTTACGATACGGTAAATATGGCTCTTTTTTTAATAGTCGCCATGAGGACTCATTTTCTCTCCGTACCTCTCACGAGTTTAATGAAGGTTTTCAAAATTTTCCGCTTTGCGACTCTGTCCCGTTTTTCTTGGGCCATTGCCAATGCTGGTTGCCTCATAATCATTGTGCTTACCACACGTGGTCCATTTCGCTCTACCAGCCGAACTGAATAAAAATGTCCGGATGTCATCATCATCAGATTTAGTCATCAGTCTGGGGATAGGCTTGCTGTAGCTCTCCACTTAATTTTTCTATTGGCCAACCGATTCATTCCAGTATTAGTCCCTTCACTTTTGCGTCTCTCATAGTTTGCATTCAATAGATAAATTCTATTTTTGGTCGTCGTCAAAAGTGGTTATTTATATCTCCGTCAGTACATCTACATCTACATCTACGTCATGCCCTGCAAGCCACCCAAAGCGTGTGTGGCAGGGGGTGATTTCGCACCAGGCATGCATGAATGATATGGTAGAATACCGACATTACATTAAAACCCGCGTACCACACATACAAAGCGCCAATTAAAAATCTAATACCCAAGAAACATTCAATCTTCAATAGTTCCAACATGCAAGGGATACAAGGAGTACTACTACAGATTCAAAATATCATGCATAAATAAGAACACCAATATTTACATCATGCATAAATAAGAGAGTAGAATATATAATGAGAAAGATTTACTGCCTGCCTATTGTCAATACTCGAACTATTCATGACGACGATCACAGCTGTTATGGTCCCGAATGGTACGCGGAAAAAATGACGTTTTATACCTATCGGTTCTACAATCTAGCTCTCTAATTTTATTGGCGCGATCTAATCTGCCGTAGTACGAAGGGGTTAATAGTATGTTAGTAGTAATTGATTTCGACGGGGTGTTGTGTGCACTACGCACCTTTAGCACACGTTTAATTGCTCCTTTAATATATACTCTCATAACGCGCTTTAAAAAAGTGTTAAAAATTCCCACGTAAATAAGTTCATTTTAAACCGTATTTTTTATGGTCAATTCACGAGTCTATTTTTTTGGCGGAAAGTGACTTCTTTTCTTCTTCTTTCGTGGTGGACGTCTTAGTGAAGGCTTAGGACGGGGATACATATTTGTCACAACCTGGTGAAATGAAAACGTTAAAACGGACGCGGTGTTCCCAAGTTTAGCAAAACAACCTTACGTGTTATATTTTATCACTTCAGTTTTACTGACGTGATCTGGATCAGATCGGATTATTCTCTTTAGTCAAGACTTTTTATTCATGAAGTTGATAACTATGAATATCATGGAGATTTGAATGAAAGATAAATTTTTATCAACACCCATACAAATAGGTTTGTGAAAGAAGCTCGTGAATTTCTGGCCGGCAAAATGAACGTCTAAATCAGGAAATTCGTATCTAGAGCTATTTTTCATCACTGAAAAAGTAGGTAGACTTATTGTTTGTCATCAAGGCATCAAACGGAATTGCTGAGATAAATTTGGATATGGTGACAGGAAAGGCGCGTCAAATTGCGAGTCCATCCGACTTAAAGCTTCCGGACTACTCGGCTTTTCGCTCGTGCTGCATCATTTAAAGAGTCATTGCCTCGGGGTGGCTCTTTTCAATCTTCAGTCGATTTATCCCTTCCATAGGGGAACGAACCACGAACGAGTCGTAGGCGCTGGCAGGGGCCGAGAGCCTCCCTTCTTAAACAGTCGTCCTTCCCTTCCTGTATCTCAAGTCTGCCCTTTCACTCTCTCTCTCTCTCTCTTTGTATACACCTCCTCCCTCCTTCTCCTCAACATCCACCCACCTCTCTCTACACCCTCTCCCCCCTTGCGACTTCCTCCCTCCCCATCGCTTGGCTGCCCGCTCACGATCACGGGGCGTGACCCGAGTGATGCACGGCCGCCTACACGTGTTTACCGTGGAGCGAGTTTAAGGGACACGGAAGGGAGGGAGGGGATCGGAGAGAGGAGGCTCACACATAAGGGGGGGGGGCTTCACTCCGGTGGTAAAGCGTAGGTAGGCATACGTGACTCCTCTCCTTGAAACTAAAGGGGGAGAGAGAGAGAGAGCCCGGACCCTCTTCCACCTCCGCGGTCTGTGTTGTGTGCTGTTGCACCGGGCCGACGACGCCGCTGCCACTGCAACCCGTCGTCCCTTGCGGGAGCTTTTGTCACGGTAGTTCGGCCGGCTCGTCTCGTGTGTACGTGTGCATGTGTGTACACCTTCGCACGAACGTAACGTGGGTGGGTAGTTGGGTCTGTCCTCGTTTCCACACCCCCCATCTCTCTCCCCTTCATGGGTGCCCCTAATCTTTTCACGTGCAACTCTCCTCCTGCTTGCTCCCGCTCTTTACTTTCGCTGCTACCGTGAGCGAGCGCACCCTCCCAGCATGCCCCCCTACCCCAGGGTGCCCCTCCTCCGAAGGGGAGAAAGGGAACCTATCCCTCGTTTGGGGTGGCGGCTGT
This sequence comes from Ceriagrion tenellum, assembly GCA_963169105.1. Lineage (NCBI taxonomy): Eukaryota > Metazoa > Arthropoda > Insecta > Odonata > Coenagrionidae > Ceriagrion > Ceriagrion tenellum. The sequence goes on from OY720632.1 coordinate 44,605,947, forward strand.
GGCTTTTTTATTATTGTTAAGTCGTGCGGTCGTCGCGCGTTTGTCGTTCTCCGATGTATCCCAGCCGCAGCTATTATTATTCTCCACCTATCGGCTGGGTTACCGGTCGCGGCGACGCGTTGAGAGAGGCTGTTGACAAATGTTGGAGGGGTCGCTTCCAGTGCGATGTTGAAAGAGAGAGACTTGGTGTCGTTGTGGGTTAATGGGACGGTGTTGTGCATTGCGTAGTTTATTTCTCAAACATATCTTCTTAGGCGTTGGTCCTCATTTACTCAATGTTGAAGATTTTCTATGATCTAGTGGTCGATTGAATAACAGGAACATTCAATCATTCTGCCTTCATTTAAGCAATGCAGAGGCAATGAAATTTTTATCCTCACACAGTCTCGTGTTGGAGTGCTTCGTAATTATCTTCATTGACGTAAGGTAACTAAAGATAATTTCAGTTCTTTTTCACAATTATCGAAGGCATAAAATTCCTTCGGTTGGAATAAGTCATATATAGACATTTATCTTAGTTTTTTTAAATTATTCTCTCCGCAATATTTTGAATAAATTGGCATGAAAGTGTTTCAATATGGTTTCACCTTTTTATTTTCGTTTCTAAAGTTTAAAAATTGGAGGGGTTTTGAGCCAGACGCCATGGAAGACTGAGTCTAGAAGATATTTTCTTGTGTTTAGCTTTTATTTTTTTCTTGTTAGGGGAATTCACCAATTTGGCTTTCTACTATTAAAACTAATGAGGTAGGAATATTTGGCCATTTGTTGTTGAGATTCAGTTGGCCTTCGCTCCATTCAGAAATTAATGATACGTGACCTTTCCTCGAGCCCTTCGGATCTCACTTTTCCATTTGTCATTATGGGCGGCCTTCACGCCATGTATATGCTTGCGAGGTGTTTCGGAATCAGCCATCAATATGATAACTTATAAAATGAAGGTATTTACATGAATTGTAAGCTTGAAATTATAGCATGCCGCTAATCCATCAGATGCACCGCTTGGCATAACTACCCCTGATTTCTGTCTGCATGAGCCATGATTGGTTGCACCTCATAAGCTCGACCGAATAATTCTGTTCCCTTATGATGGATTCAAATCAAACAATATCTTCCCCGCCGCAGTTCATTCAATACTGACTGTGGGTCAACCTATCTCGTCCGTTTTGAAACAAACGCATCTCGTACCAACCTATCTTATTTGTTTGTCTCCTCCCAGGGCGCAAACCTTCCTTCTACCCTGTTTCTTTGCTGTTAATCCTATTGACCTTATCTTTTGCATATGGTTAACAGTTTTGTCGTAAACACCGTTTTCATATTAAAATAAAAGAAGCAGAACATGTGGTGTTTATCGTTTGCTTGAATTCGGCTTGAATTCTAAAGACTTCATAGCGTGCATCTTTATTTCAAATAAAGTGTGACAGCAAAAAAGAATTTTCTATCATTTCAACGTATGCATGTGAGCATAGACATGCTTATGACGTTCTTCGGCATTGTCCGATTCCCAATTTCCGTTTTGTTCTGTCATTCCAATGTCCATCTTCAAGACCACTCCCTCTCTCATCATTCTTTTAATCCCTTCCATAAAGCTCTTTCCAGACCTTCCCCTTTTTCCATTACCCAAGAGGTCACATCAGTACTTGTTTTGGTAGCCTCTCATTTTCCATTCGCTTTACGTGTCCATACCATTTCAGCAGATTTCCTCTTATTTCCCCGATAATATTCTACCATTTTTCCATAGTTTCCAAAACTTCTCTAATGCTGATGTTTCTGACCTCAACCCGTCGGAATATTCTGGAGGCTCTTCTCCAAAAATCTATTCCTGCCGCTCTCAATGTTCTTTCTGATTTTTCTTTTAATATCCATGCTTTACCCCTATATGTTGATGTAGTCTGAACACTAAATTCTTTACTTGTTTTTCTTTGAGATATTTTTGTTCCAAAGAACACTGTCGAGCAATGTGGCCCATTTCAAAATTTCATTTGCGTTAATTGGGCTTTCACTCATTACCGACACAGTGCTCCCTGTGTTCTGTGTTGCCAGGCTACACGAGCAACCACCGCCTTTGAGTTGAGCGGTCACATTAGGTAGCTAGAGGTTAAAGGAAGCAGAGAGAGGCGAGATAAAGCACCCCAGAGATGTTCGACATCGGAAACACGTCGTTTTTCGACCACCTCCATGCCCATTGACAACCTTGACACATATATGAATTAATTTTTACGCTGGTTAGTGTGAGATTATTTCATATATATGTGTGTGTGGGTGTGTATGTGAGAGAGGAAGATAAGGGGATATACTGGTGAAGGCAACTTTCCATTCTTTGGAAACACGCGTAGGCTCTCTCGATCACCCGCCGAGATAAGGCGCCCGGCCTGGCTTCTCTCCCGCTCCTCCCCCCTTCCCTCGCCGCCACTATAGCCTGGATGATCATCCGAATGTGCCGCAATAAAAAAAAGTGAGGCGAAGGCGAGGGAAAGAGAAGGAATGGGTAGCGGAGAGAAGCTTCGACTCTTCTTCCGCACACAGATTCATTAGTAGTAATTAGCGCCGGTCGCTGGCTTATTCCTGCCACCTCCTCATCTCTATCGTTTCCCTATATCCCCTATCCCCGAGAATCCGAAAAGCCTCCTATTCCCTCATTCGTAGGAAAACGAGGTAGTTAGCGCACTGCATTCTCGTACCGAGTGTCCAGGTTCCAGTGCTAGCGGTGGCGGAGACTACTGAGACAATGGAGAGCACTAGGCCCATTCGTCTACACCTTTCGTTGTATATTTTTTTCCATTTGGTGACTGACATTAATAGGTTCTCCAATTCCGTTACGCACTCGTTAACTAGCCATCAGTTTGATTTTATTTATGTCCAAACTCTTAGTGAACATCACAGTGTTGGAAATACTGCATTAGCAAGAGGTTAACGTTAATTAGACATTACAATACCGACGTTAAGAGTAGTAATCCGTCCGTCGGATGGGATTTTAAACTGTGGACACCTTGACACTTTTTGTTAAGAGTAGACAAATACGACAAATGCTGATGATGAGATCGTCTCAACCCATCCTTCATTTCCCAAATAACCTGTGCCATATTTATCCACCTGACCGTTATGATGAAGGTAACCTCAGTCCCCTTTCCAAATAACTTAGAAAAAAATTATGGGATTGATGATGCCCAGTGAAGGAAGACCCTCAAAATCGTAGCGAAGATATACTTTGTTGCGCTATAGTTAAGTAACATCAAGCATCAAGCAGCCCTTTGCGAACGCCCCATTTGACGTGAACAAATTACAAATTGACCAGCCACGTCAAACTAATAGATTATGTATACTTAAAAATATATTGCTCGGTGCAATAGAACTTTTCCTGTATTCATCGCGAGCGTATTAATAGTTTTGTTTTAAACAGTAATGATGTCAATTGTAGTTCATCCTGTGCGTCCATTCTACTGGTACCTATTTGTATCGTCGTTTGAAGCCCGGATTAATCCGTAGAAATCTAAATGCTAAGGTATGTTGAGGCAAAGTTTAAGGTAATGCGAGTGAGATAGTTCCCTAATCATAATAGAGACCATATTCGAATTATACATTTTAACTTCACCAGCTGTGAGACCCACGAATTAAATATTACATTATTGATGGTGCTATAATATAGTTTTATATGACAGAAATTGTAAGTAATCACATGAAAATATCCAAAGAAGTCATTAACTAGACTCATTTTTTTCACGCGGTACGTTTGAAACTCGATCAAAACGGAAAGTTTATTGTGATTCCGGAGAATTCACTGCGGAGAATTAATATACAAAAATAGTTGAGAAAACACACAAACTACACACTGTTGATTTTTTGACGAGATCAAGGTGTTAGAAATTCCTCATTTGTTAAATAAGGTCTCTCTGGAGTGCACACACGTACCTACCATTTCTCATGTAAATGGGCCGGTATTTTCCGGCAAATATCTTGGAAAGTAACTTGGTAAAGGATTGAATTTTTTGAGTCAATGGTAGGGAAATATATATATATTTTTTAATGAGACCAAATTCATTGATTTCTAGGTAAAATGATATTTCGCTCAAACTACCTTAACGTGGAAACCGAATGTTACTTTCAGCCCCAATGGAATCCTCTCTCAGAATGATGCTCGTTAGCAACCCTGTTGACCGGGGCTTAACTTGCAACCAATGAATAAGTCGAGCCATAGCCTATTAAGGAGGTTAGGGATTTCAACGTCCGAGTCAAATCAGAACAAACAAACGCCAACAAACATATCGGGATAGATATGGCGGATAGGGGGGGGAGGGGCAGGTTTCGACGCTCCCTCGACACACAAGCTCGCGGGAAGTAATTAGCGCCGGTCGGTGGCTTGGTGCTTTCAGACCCTTCCCCCCCCTCCCTTCATCCCTATCGTCCCTCTATCTCCCTCCTCCGTGCATCCTCAAAGCCCCTATTCTCATCCCCTCTCTTCCCCCATCCGCTCTCCTATCTCCTACCTACCGCTCCTCCTTCTCTGCCTCCATAATCTCATCTTCTCATCGCAGCATTCATTCCGTCACAACACTTTCCGCCGTGGTTTCATTAATCTCTCGGAGTAATAACATTTCCTCGCTGTGTGAGATGCGCAGGATGGAATTGCTGCTTCCAGGCACCGCGGATTTTTCTTTCTTTTTTTAATTTCGCATAAAAGGATTGGGAGGTTGAATAACGCCGTGCGCGCCTCAGCGCCATCGTGTAGTTTACTCGGGAAATAAACTGTTATGTAGTGGTTGAGTTCGTTTGATAAAGCTCGCAAAGTGATTAGCATCTACCCATTGCATGCATCCATTAACTCATCGTCGTATCCTCCTCCACAACAACCAGCTTCCATTACGTCGATAAAGATATTCGGGAAGCCCAGCGACAGGTGATATTGCATGGAAACATGATTGCGCATCGTTTTATGTCCATGATCTGCCATTGAATACTTAATTGCTCTCTTTTAACTTTTGTAAGCTTTATGATTTCAGCCGAAGGCCGTGAAAGGTTTTCTTTTTGGTATGTATTCCTGTCTTTTTTTCCAAGGCTCTACGCTTGGGATGTATACGGCTGAGCGGTTGAACACTTTCATCCAGTTTGGTAGAAATTTTCGAAATGTAATGCCGTACCATCCGACTCCAATGTTGCGTGAGAATAACTCCATGAGCTACCTGACTTTCTAAATTGACATTAGCGCGATCCTTAGATCCGCCAGAAACTACATTGAGGCGATTATAACTCGAGTTCTTTTCTTTTTACGGATGTCTCTGCTTCGTATTTAACGCTTATTGGTTACAGTTCGTTAGTCTGCCTGTACTACCATAGCAACTCTCGGAGCCGAAAAAGGATAAAGGTCTTTGAAAAAACTCAATCGCATGAATGAATACCTGCAGTGTCCTACCCGCTTGATCATTATAATGGATTTTTAGCTTGAAAGATTTATGAATTCTCGCTTCGAGTGAAAAAGAAATTTTGATGCAGCTATTTCTACGTGTCCATGCACAAAATTTATAACCGGTAAAATTATGCACTTCCACTTGAAGGTTAAAATATTGTCTGTAAATGAGGTGCACCTCATAGCCCGCAGCTCGCATGTTATTGCTGCGGTTTATAAAATCCTCAGCTGTGAGACATGTCCCTCGTGGACTGTAACTCCTGTAGTTGACAAATTAGTGCCTTGTAGTGCTACTCGTTTCGTTTCTCCAATCATTACTAGTGGAGGATGCTTCGTTTATCTTGTTTACTTAACTGATACTCCCTTCTCCACTTTCAGCATGCACTTATGCAATGCTGATGGAGATTGGATGCATAGGAAAACGTTCTTTTTGATTAACTTGTTTGCAATCCGTATACTTACCATCAAAGCTGTCTGAATCCCTTTTTTAATGACCCATGCTTTTCTACCCCACATGCCCATGGCAAGCCCGCAACTTTCACGTTCCCTACGGGTGCCTATAAGTCTCTGTTACCCCATCTGAAGGCTTTATGAAGCCCGTGCTGTGTGGGGCCACATGAAGTGTTTTTAGACCCGCGAGAAAAGGGCAAAACAATGGAACGATATCAGGATCCCTAGCATAAACGGATGTTTACACGATTAAAGTGCGGCCGCACAATGGTTATCGTCGAGTCCGTTGAGGCAATTTCCGACGTAGGTGAAGAGTTAGTGGGATGATGATACATTCGCAAACTCGTTATTCCATCCGCCTCTGCTGCATCACGTTGGAGGCATCGAGTCTTCGCTCTGCACTCCGCGAGAGTGGATGTTAATGGCCTGCGTTGAAAGTATTCTCTCAGGGCTGGTGATTTTAGGGACATCAGGCGTTTGAACTGTTCCAGTTTACGTTAAAAAATTCACGACACGGAGTTGTGGAGGTTGATATCATGTCATAATACTAATTATAAGTTAATATAGTTCGAAATTAATGTCACCGGTCGTTTCGTTTGGTCAACGATAATGCTCGGAAAAACTTCCCTTAGCAAATGAAATCATTCGGGATGGTTGATCGCCATTCGTAAGTAAAGCGATATACGATTAAACTAAAGGAAAGAATGACCTGAGACCTAATAAAGTTGCCATCTGAGTAACTTACTTATTATAAGTTGTATGAGTCAAATAGCTATCGGCTCTGTAATCACTAAGTGTAGGCGTTTTCCACTCTTCAAGTCCGGTAACTGCTATTTCGTTATTAGCCGTGTATACTTGCACATCTGCGTTCGAACTTTTATCTTTAGGATGACCTGTGGATACTCGGTCTCAAGCGCACAAATACTTGGTCGTTCATTTAATCTGCCTATCGCAATCAAGGGGAATATATTCACTCAAAGTTGCTAAGTTAATTCTGAGGGAATGATTTTTGCATTAAGAAAAATCTTAATCGACTTTAACTTTGGTAGATCGTTCAACGCCTATTTTTACTTAAATGTTTATGAGATATTCTTTGAAGCAACTGAATGGAGTTGACGTTATATGTCACTGACGGAGATATATCAGCTTTCGTATCAGTTAGTTGACACCAACTTGCCGTTGGGACTATTGGAGTTGCGGATCAGAATTTCTCGTCTCTTCTCGCGTGAGCATTCTGAGTTTAAACTCTATTTCTTATTGGATTTTGTTAAATTTTTGCCGGCAATACTTCAATTAATGCTTGATTTGATAGTCAGGATAAACCTAATTTTAGTGAACTTCCTTACTGTTCGACGCATGAATAAGAGTAAAGCAGCTGCCAGTAGCTCTGAAATCCCGAAACTGGGTACGGTCGTGTCATTCAACTTTTGAAGAATATTTTTTCCGTCGTCACAGTCATCATGTTTTCGATGTGACAGCACTGAGAAAGTCAAGTGAAACTCGCGGCAGGATTATGGCGCTTCTCTCATCGGAGATCGCACGACATCAAAGTTGGGAGACCAGGAAGCAGGTCTTTCTCAGAGCCCTCAGCCGTGACAAGATTCTCTCTCTCCTTGCGTTTCGCCGCCCATCCCTCCTATTTCCCTCATCTACTCACAAAGGGCGTGGCGGACCTAATTGTTGCTGTTCCTCAAGACTTCTCCTCCACCTCTATCGTTTTAATGCGAGGTATTCGCTGTGCTCCATGATGGCTTGTAAGAAGAGAAGTAGCACTTTAGGACTGGCCGTCTGGCTCTATACGATTGTTGTCCTTTATTTTCGTAACGACGGCAAACGCCGGCTTAGCAAAGAGCCGGATGCGATAACGTTTCTCAGAGTAATTTTCTTTATGCGTCACGCACAAGTCGACAGCTGACGGAACTTGGAGCCCGCATATGAGTGGCGATTAGCACCACCTCGTGACCTTAAAAAAGGTGGTGGTGCTTTATTTATCTGGACGAGGTAAAAACTTGAATTGTCTTAATACTTTTGAACGTCAATCCATGAATCAGCATTTTTCCTAATCGGCATGTTTCTGAAGGGCTGGAATGACTTTCATCGCAAAAACTATAAAGAAATGTGTTTGCTCTATTGACAGTGGCCGTAAAAAGTCGTTGTGCTGCGTAAATCCTGGAATTTCCAGTAAATTTATTTTACAAGCCTTCCTTGTCGTTCCATTAAGATAGGTATATACGAAATGCACCTACTTTGTATTTTGTCTGAATCATTCTAGTTTTTCTCTCGTCTGATTTTGAGGCACGCTTATTGTGGCAACTCTAAGAAGACGATCGAAACCTTATATATAGTTTCATTCCTGGCTAAAGTGTCTGTTCCTCCGTTTAAGGATAGAAGTTGTTCAGATAAAGGATTATGTGTTTTAGCAGCAGATGGAAGCTAGTTGAGATTTAAAAAATGATTTCATATCCATCCCGTTGGTATTTCAGTTAATCATTCATAGACAAGTCTTCATTTTCTGTTTTCTTTTTTCAGACTGAATTTTAATGGAACTTAAGCAATATCAACAAGAGTTATATTTTCATTGTATTTATAAAACCTGAATGATATTTACATCCGGGAATTACTCTCATCTATGTCGGAGTACACTTTATGTCGCGTGGAAAGGCCTTTCTCCTCATTTTAAGCGTTCAAGCCGTCATTCCTGTCCGCTGTTTTGGGCGAGGAGATGTTGAGGGCGGGGCCGAGACTCACGAACCGTTTTAAGGGGTGTGGGTATCTGTGCGCGCGTGTTACAATGCAAGCAGGTTGATTGCATTGGGTGAGAGCTGGCCGTTTTCAGCACCACACGGGAGGACGGGAAACCGGGCGTTGGTCAAGCTGTCTCGGCTTGTGTCCGCGCGCCGACGAAGGAAAAGGAATATACTACCTACAGGCCTTCGTAAGCTTTCTCCCCTTTGTTCGCGTCTCCCTCTCCTGTCCCTTGGGCCGACTGCGTCTTACTTCAAACCTCCCCATCCAAGAAGGGGGAGGAAGACGAAAGACTCCACTCATGAATAGAAATACGATTCTTAATGGGCGCGTCCCTAAATGAACACGCTCTCAAACGGGAGTGTAATTGCAGAATTATAGACCTGGTGTGGGGACTCTTTATCTTTTTTTCTTTAAGACGATCGGACACGTACCTGCACCATGGTGATCCTGTGGGGAAATACAGAAGGCCAATCATCATCACCTGAGGAGTGGATTGAAGCGTTTACCATAAACATAGTCTTACCTACCGCTTTTAATGGCAGCATTTTTATTGCGGCAGCGTTTTCATTGTGGACGAAACTGGCGCGGCGATGGTTAAGTGTAATCAAATTTTTGGGACGCCGACGCAATCGACCCACAATGGTGCTGCGACGGTTATGCAAAGGTAAATGTTACGCGGGAAAATATGGTAATATGATTGTGAAAGATCATTTCAAGAGAGCCGACTGCATTCTTTTTAAACCTCGGTAGCGCGAACAAGCAGTGAAAACTATTTCAAGGGCGTATCTCACGATTTGTGGGAAATTTTCCCTTCAGGATCGCGCTAATCATTTTTGTCGATGAAAGTATTTCACCGAAACGTTCGTTAAGCGCCTTCATACAATGCATGAACATTTTTATGTATTTTGAGCAAACATGGTGAATCGATAGTGAGTTTGTAGGCGTTGTTTTGGTGATTTTAGTGATGTGATCAAAGGTATTGGGCTAATTAATTAACTACCAAGTCTGAGATAAATATCGATTAATGATTGGTTATTGTGAAATATCTATAAAGAAGTCTAGCCTCGACGTCCTAAGCCCGTTCTACAATGGAGGCCAACAGTTAGACGTAAGCCGTATCCCTTAAGACGTAAGGATTTCCTTAAGGCAGTCATTCTTCGATGCTGAAGTAAGCCGTAATACATCGACATGGATATCGAAGACAAATGGCAGTCGAAATACACACAAATTCTGCGTGTCATGGAATTACATATTAATTGTATGAGAGTGTTTCGATAAGTTTCTAAAATTTTGACTGTGATGTTTATTATCATCCGATATTAACTTTTAGCCTTGAAAGTACTTCCGCTAAAGCACTGTGCCGTGACTGACACCGGCAGTAGTATTGGCGCGATCTGATTGGCTGACATTTCACCTGCCGTAAGACGTGAGCCGTAAATATGGGACTTGACTATCTTCCTCACGGCAGCGCCTTACGGCTCACGGCAGGGCCTTGCGGCTCTCTTACGGCTTGCGTCCATCGCAGAATGGGCTTTATTGTCCTGAGTTAATGACCAAATCGTAATCTCTCTTTCAGTTACTGGATAGTGAATCAACGGTAAACTAATTCTGCCATGTAAAATAATCCCATGCATGAGGCACACTACCAGCAAAAAAATCAATATTTGTGACACCTTAAAGATATTAATGTGTTTCAAGTACATCAATTGTCCCTTGGCTCTGTTGAAGCACCAGCGGGAGCTTTGTGTAGTGCCAAGATTATGTCGGAGATGCAGTGACCTGAGAATAGGAGCGGGACTCGTCGCAGCTGATCCTTCGTGGCGAATGTAGGACAGATATCCCGGTACGTCCGCGTGCATACTCCGGATTCATCTGCGCGCGTCAGTCATCTCTGCAGTTCCACGATTCTCACTTGCGCTCGACTTCTCGTTCCCGATTGGGTCGCGGCACGAGTGGCGGGAGAAGCCCTCTCGCCTCGCGGGAGAACAACCCTCGCCACGCTCCGCTGCCCATCCAAGTTCACGTCACTCCTTTTGACACTAGGCCGCGGAAAACCCAGCTCTCTTGCCATACTGCAACCTCACGTGATTGCCCTCCGCTTGTACGTGCATACCCATCCAGGGTGCTTAACATACTTCAGCTACACTGTGTTGGTGGGAAATAGGAACGATTCGGTTCGTTGGCTCTTGTGGTAGCCTTGCTAATATTGCACTCGCATGCAGACCAAGGTCGTCGGCAAGATCTCACTCCTGGGTGTGTGCGAATAATTATGTATAAAAAGTGGCAGCTATAGGTGTAGATATGCATCGACATCCACTTATTCCCCAGTAGGCAGCTTCAAGGATTGGTGGCTGGGGTTGATTACTATTCACCATCCCTGAAAAAGGAGGACTTCGAGATAAATGAGAATGGATGCATGGAAGGGGAAATGTGTTTCGATGCATTGTTGCCGCGTACAATGCTTGAGAAAATCATATCTCCTACCCACTTGCCTGGAAAGCTAATTTATTTCTTTTTTTCTCAATTTTTTCGCATTTTTTTAGCTTTAAATTATGACTTATGGCGAAAATATTTCTTCAAATTGGAATCAAGAATCTTTTTTTAAGCCCTTCAGAAAAACCGTCTCTTAATTGATTTCTCTCGTGGGAATTAAAAATCTCTGCAATCCGTCTATTGCCTGTCTTCCACGTCTTCATTCTCAGTTTTGCTGTTCCTATCTAATCATCCTTGTTCTCAAGGCTCTCTCATTTTATATCTACTTTGGATTCCTTTCTCGTGTTTATTATCTCCATGCGACCTCTTCAAACTCACGCTCTTCATATTTGCTGTAGAGACTTCATTCTTATGATACCGTTTTAAGTCTCCCGTAGATTTAGACCTCGCGTAGAAGTTTTTGTTCTTGAATCGCATCTATAATGGCCTTTCCAAAGTCTGCAAGCTCATAACAACTAAAATATGTCATAGGGGGCTATAAGATGGAATTATACCAAAAAAGATGATGCTTTTCTTAGACGTGAGAGCGGTGGGACACGAACGAATGGTGAAGCTGAGGTGCAAAATCGAGAATTAGCGGAATTTTGTCCGCCGGATTTGTCACCGTTCGGTGATGTATATTGTGTGTGTATAATCCCGCCCATCCCGCCTCTCATCTTTTCCTGCTTCCTTCCTCGCGCGGACCCAATTTCACCGCGGGCCGCACCTCCCATTCCAACCCTCCCGCCCCTCGCTTGTTGGGATGGACCCCCACTTCTGGACTCTTCGCAACTGGTTCCAGCCGACCCGGATTTCGGAACCGGGTGCCAATGCCTCGCGGACTTCGTCATCATCATCATCAAAATCATCGCGTGTTACAGGGGAGGAGAACGACGGCGCGGCCCTTCTCTCATAATGCGAGGATAGGTTGTTTCCTCCTGCTTTTTTTTATACAATCCCTCCCTCCACCATCTCTCTCTCTCTCTCTCTCCCTCTTTCTCTATCCCAAGTCGGTCGCCTCACCCATGTAATCCGAAGGAGGCGTGCGTGGGCGCGGAGGAGGAGCAAGCACTCTTTGCCTCCTCTCCCCTCCTCCTCCCTCGATAGTCTCGTCTTTCTCTCTTGAAGTGCGGCGGAGAGATTCAGTGCCCCCTTCGGCCATCTCCCGACACACATACCGCCCGGAAGGAGGCCCGATTCCCGTTCTCTCCCTCCTCATCACCCCCGAGAAAAGGGAAGCGGGAAGCAGGTCCTGACTTCAAAATTAATTCACTCCCTTCTTAAGATAGTGCGAGCGAGATAGTTCCCTAACCATAGAAAAGACCATGCATTTTAATTTCACCAGCTGTGAGATACACGAATTAAATGTAGCATAACTAATGGTGCATAAGTATAGCTTTATATGACAGAAATTGTAAGTAATCATATGAAAATATCTAAATAAGCCTTTAACTTGACTCATATTTCTCACGCGGTACGTTTGAAACTCCATCAAATCGGAAAGTTTATTGTGATCCCGAAGAATTTACTGCGGTTATAATAAGATAAATTTTCAAAAGTAGTTGAGAAAACACACAAACTACACACCGTTGATTTTTTTTACGAGATCTAAGTGTAGTTAATGTCTTTCTGGGGTGCATACACGTACCATTTTCCATGTAAAAGGTCTGGTATTTTTTGGCAAATATCTCGAAAAGTGATGTGGTAAGGGGTTGACTTTTTTATGTCAATGGAAGAGCGATATATTTTTCTTTAAAATGAGACCAAATTCATTTATTTCTAGGTAAAATGATATTTCGCTCAAATTCCCAAAACCATTGCTCCCTAATCCACACGCGCACACGAACACGTTTGCGAGTCAATCCTTATTCATCATCGACAAACTCCCCCGCGACGCGCCTTTCTGGTCCACCCAGCATTTTCGGGGTCTTTTCCCGCTCGGCTCCACAATGGTGCGTGGATTCTTGTGTGTCGACTTAATTAATATCCTTGCAAAAAGTCGAGAGACCCGAGTTTGAGATGCTATGGCCGTGTTCCAATCCGATATTATGCACACTTCGTACCCTTATGTGCTCTTTTCGATTGTCATTTTCCGGATGTGACGTTGTATAGTGCGGTTCCAATCCGTTAGAGCGCATCATGGCTAGGGCGCTAGTGCACATAGAAGGTAAGTGTATGACGATGAGCCCTTTTGCGCCCTAAGAATTTCCCATTCGTGAATAATACGAATTTCCAATGCGATGTCTTGCGATAAATTACAATTCTGAGTGGCTAATGGATGTTCTTCTGATATACTAGCGACAGACGAAAGGATAATACAATCCATCGGCCTGCGGAAGAAGTACGCAGACCAATTTACGGGTCGAGGCGGTTCTGATATAGTTCCGACAGTGGACACTGTGAGACATTGGCGCTAGCTACCTTAAGAGCAGAAAGTGCGTGAAGTACAGGATAGGGCACAAGGGCGTAAGTGCATAGGGTGCACCCTACGGATTGGAACACGATCTATGAGCGCTAACCAATAGACCATTTTCAGTGAAAAGAAATATATGTGTGCAGTATGATAAGCCACGAATGGCTTAGCAGGATCATGAAGTTGTAAAGTTGTTTAATAGTGTGCATTTTACAAGATTTATATTATATTGATTTAACATGAGTTGGCTTTGATATCTAAGGTATTGAATTTGTGCATTTGTTGTGAATTCCATGTAATGTAATAAATGGGAAAAAATATTTATTTCGTGATATTTTCAATGCATATGACTATTGTAAAAATAGCTCTGCAAAGCCTACAGTGCTTACGACTGAAATGTACGTTTTTACCGCCGAAAATAACGTTATTACCACATGGGACCCTAATAACCTAACAAAAAAAACCTATCAAACCTGTTCACGAGCTTGAACTTATGCTAATACGAGCCTATTAGAAATACTTACATGCATACAGACTTTTTTAAATTTACATTATTAGCTAACGATTTTATTTTTGGAAACTGCACTTCCCAAACAGTTCTAACACACACTGAAGTGATATCGTAGGTGTGTCGCCGAAGTGTGAGAATTTGACTCGGAAAAATTACATTCGTCCCTGATCAGGAACCAACCTCCGATCTCCCATTTGTGGTTTTAGTTTTCAGTCAGTTATACCTCCGAGCCAACTCAGAGTAGGGGAAAATATGTCGAGGCTTCATGAAAACTAGATGCTCTCGGCTCTAGTCAACTGTGCAGCATAGGAGGCACTTTTTTATTGCTAATTGAACGGCGCTGTCATAAATTTATATATTTAAGCTTTCCGCAAAAACAGTTGTTTTGACTATTACATCGGAGTTGTTCAATTAAATAAATTATTATATACAAAATACATAGCAAAAGCTGGGAGTTACACGAGAAGCCAAGTAAAAAAGATACAGGTGGCTATAAATATGGCTGTAAAAGTAAACGCCTAGTGAGGAGGTAAAACTATTGTGCCCTTTTTGCTATGAACTCGGTTTATTGGTTTGAAAGTGTTAGGAATGACAAGTTTTTAATCGGAAGATCGCGCATTCCCTCAGCTTTTTCCGACATTGACGGTTGGTATATCATTAGAAAAAACTTATACACTCCCGTTCCATTGCCTCTATGATCCCAATCCTATATATTATTACAGAAAGGTCTTTTTCTGTCATTCCGTATATGCTCCGTTAATACTGCACCTACAGTGATAAATGATGTATCATTTTAAACGTTGAATCACCGGTTTCTGACGAAAAATACAATCTCAATCTCAAATTTCGCTATTTACCCATTAATTTGACTTAAAAGTTTCGATTTTTCCATGTCGATTACTCGCTCGAGGTATATCGACTCCACACATTTTTTTCATTCTAAACTTAAAAAAAAAGGTTTAAAATGAAAATAGTACGAAATGCACATAGTGATTGTACATGGGTGAATGGTCATCTGGTAAGTCAGTGCAATTAAAACTTTTTGATTTCATATTTATATGATATATTCGCTCTTGAATTCATTAAATCCTTCAGGTCTCCCACCTCATAAGTTGTCGGTAAAGAAAAATGCCATAGTAATGTTGATCCGCGACCTCAACGCAAAGCAAGGGTTGATTAACGGTGCCAGGTTAATAATTACTAATTTAGGCGAATACACAATCGCTGCTAAATTAATTGACTCGGGTAGAACAGTCATAATTCCGAGAATTAAACTCATCCCTTCGGATCCGACCATGCCTTTCCAAATGACAAGAAAACTTTTCCCAATCAAAGTGGCCTTTGCAATGACAATTAATAAAGCACAGGGTCAGACTCTTCAGAGAGACGGATTGTACTTGCCAGAACCCGTTTTTTCGCATGGGCAGTTGTATGTAGCATTTTCTAGAGTTCGCACTTTCCGTGATATTTATGTTTGTGTTAAAGAAACTCATAACCAAAAAGTTACAGACGACAACATTGTTACTTCTAATATTGTCTTTAAAGAAGTTTTGTAAATTGCGTGCCATTATTCAGTAACAGACGTCATGATTGTTCCTACTGGTACCAAACTCTCTTGCCTGTATTGTATTCATATGTTTTGTATATTTTTGCAAGAAAACAAGTATAAAGAAAGTACTTTATGATACACCTTCTTCTCTATTTAAAACCCAATTACACCGTTTCCTTAACATACTTATTCCCTGATAGCGTGAAAGTGAGAAATTTTCGCACGGGTTACCTAGTGTAGTGAATTAATGAAAATGTTTTAATTAAATATTTATACTCAAAGGTATTCACCATTCGCAATTTGAACGGCGTGCGTTATTCCACCCGCAGCCCAATCAATTAGTTTTCATTCAGTTCGAATTTCCATGAAATCGGTTAAAAAATCTCCCTCCGTTGAGGTATTCCCTCGAGTCCTACCTGTGTTGTTCTTCGTTTTTGCTGAAATTGATTCGCGTTTCGAAAATAAATCAATCAATCACGTTGAAAGTTTTGCCTCCACGGTGAATGCGGTCTTTGTAACATTATTATCCGCCGCCTAAATTTCTCTATTTCTCATTCTCTCAGCCTACCTCCGTGAGATCGATATGGGTTATTCCTGGCGCGACGCTCTCGTCATCTGTGGTACATCCCCTTCAAAAGATTTCGCTGTCGAGCTACTGGTGGTTTGTCAACCGCCGATGAAAAAAATCCTTGAAAGCTAGCGGGAGAATCGCGTGTGTGCGAATTCTCCCCGTGGACACGCGCGTTCGGGAGAGTAAATAAGTGGGAGTTCTCTCGAATTCCTTTCCGCCCCGTGCTCTGGTTACCTCGCGGAGGCGAAGGCGTTTGTTTCGTTATTATCCTCGCATCGCTTCCCCCGGCGAGTCATCGCGGGAAGTGTGCCGGCGAACGCCGAATGGGAGAAAACGAACGCCTCTTATGTCTCTCTCATTCTCGAACGCCGGAGCTTATCCGCTGCCCTCCGCCCGGCACTCATTCGCAGTGCCTTCATTCCGAGAAATATCGTTTGGACGAAGCGGAGGAAGTGACCTGTGTCAGCAGTGAGGAAATAGGGATAAACTTTAGGTGGTCTCACAAAGGGAATGGTTCCAGGCTTGACTTTGTGGAAGTTATTCTTAGTAGATTAATAAAACTAACTTTGTATACTCCACTAGTTTATTAACACGACCTGGGTTTTGATACTTCGTGTCATCTTTAGGTGGTCTTCCTGTCGGAGGAGTTTATTGATGCGCGAATGTGCAATCTCTCTCTCCAATGGCGCTACAGCCCTAGTTGAGCCTTGGCCTCGTCAATTTTCCGTCTCCATCCATCTCGGTCTATGGACCGTTCTCTCCAGTTCCTGATCTTTAGTAGATCTCCTGCATCCTTGCTTATGTTATATTCCCACCTTGCCTTTGGTTTTCCCACTGATCTCTTTCCTCCTATACTCTCAAGGAAGACTTTTGTTACCACCCTCGTCTTTGGCATCCGCTGGACATATCCTGCCCATCGGAGCCTCTTTAGCTTAATGTGTTGAGAAATTTTGGGTTCTTTGTTCAGTTCATTTATCATGGTTCCAACGAATTCTCCCTTCACTGTTTACTGGCCCATAGATTCTCCTTAGCATTCTTCTCTCTAGGCTGTCCAACGAATGTGCAATATTAAAGTGTAAATAAACATGTGGATAATGCGTGCGTTGCTGTCGCCCTTATGTTGCTATCATTGCTGTTCACTCGCTGTATGTCCCATGGCAGGGGCGGGCAACCACTCTGAGAGTGCGCGCCAAAATCGGCCAAATTATAGGCCCAACATTTTCCACGTGCCAACAAAAATTTTTAGGGAATGAATTAATTTATATATTGATCCTTGATTTGTAAGTGATAATTTAAATCATGTATAATTGACTGAGAGAAAAAATAAGAATTTGTACTGACCCCTACCAGTTGCGCGAAGTCGTTAATATAGCCTAATAAGTAATAGACTTCCTTTATTCAGAAGCAGGTTGGCTTGAACACTTGAAGACTCACTCCGCCGGGTAAGCATATCGTATAAAAATTGAACAAAAATTTGGTATGGAGTTGTTTCGTGTGCCAAAAATAATTCATCGGCGTGCTAAGGGTTCTTCATCTCCCCTGTTCTAGGGTGATACAATTTTTGCTCCTATTTCCTATCTTCAGTTCAGCATACTTCCTCATCAAGTTCGAAATACATATCGTCCTTCTCCCATTTTCCTTATTCCCTAGCACTGCTCCCTTCTAAACGGCATTCATCGCCCCGGTCACTTAGCCTCGCTTTCCTTCCCTCTCGTAGCTTTCTTCTGTCCTCCCCTACGATTTACTTCAACATCCTTACATTTCATTGTACTTTCTCCTCCTCTGTCCATTCTCTCATCTCAAGCGCCTCCAAATTTTCAAATCTATTCTCAGATAATTGGGATGGGCATTCGTGGTGCTCTAAATGGCAGAGGGAGAAACTGGTGATTAGGGCCTGGAAAGAGAACAAACTTGTATTTTTGCCTGAACATTTGATGGGCTTTCCTTTTGCTTTCCTTCTCGTTTTCTGACATATATGGAAGCTGAGTGAGGTGACAGCCTTGACAGGCAGTACGCAGAAAGGCATAAAATATGTGATTACTGGTATCCTGTGTCATTTTTTTCTTATAAGGCCATAATTCCCAATGCTGGTGGACAAAACCTTTTGAAAGTTTTTTCTTAGAAAGCTCACCGTCTTTTCAAGATATATTTTTCTGATTGACTTCATATATAGAGTGAGGGAATAAATGGTATATGAGTCTTGGGCCTCCTCATGAATTAACATACTTCACATTATATAAATCACATTTTGAAAATAAAAAATAATCAAACTCACTCATTCGGAATTAATTGGCTGCACATGTTATATATTGCTGAAACATAAATATATCATTGGAAAAGTTGGTGGCTAAGGAGCGTTAAATTATCGCAGCGTTGCGGGCAAACATTCTTTTCTTGCAAAATAACGTCCTTGATACCAGATCTTCATCCGGCGAGATTTCTCTTTCATCCGCTATTCTATCGAGTTCATTAAGGAAATAAATTGAAAGGGCCAATATAGCGCAATTTTTCATCCAATAATCTCAAGTTTTTCAGTCTCGCGGCCAAGATATTATCTCAAGGACAGAGTGCGATAACAATTATTGCATTTCCTTCCTTGCTCTTACCTTAGGCTCCATCCGATCCCTTTCCACGATCGGAACGGATAAAGGCGGGGTGTGCAAACCTTGTGGTTGCAAACCTAGCAGAGACGAATAAATAATTCTCGGGCTTCTAGCCGAGTAAGAATTTTTGTGGCTTGCGTTTCGATGGATAACACTTCCATCGTCCTCAGAGCAGTAACGCATTTTTTTTACCTGTATCCAAGCAAATCACACACATACACCACAATTAGCACATGCAAGCAAACTTACACGCAAATCTGAACGTAACTGAAAATCGCTGCCTTAAGCGAGATGAGAATTTTCGCGAGGGAGGGAAAGCGGATTACTGCTCTGAGGACGATGGAAGTGTTATCCATCGAAACGTCAGTCACAAAAAATTCTTACTCGGCTAGAATCCCGAGAATTATTTATTCATATAATTCGCCGAGAAAGGACAAGATCGTACATCTAGCAGAGACGGTTTGAAAATTGTCTGCCGTTGTATTTCACAGTAAAATTACTTCATTCGTATTTTAATTGAAGCATTTTCGTGGCTATTTCATTGATTTTGTCAAATTCTCTATTAAAAATTAACAATTGTCTGATAACGACAGAGGCTTACTCCAATTGCATCCTTAAAGCCAAACATGAAAACAGTGCTATTAATTACAGTGATCTCACTTTAACCTTTGTTTATGGTAGTCCAGGAGAAAAATAAAGTCCTCAGCAATGGTCGTTCAATATGAAGACGAGTTTACTACAGCCCTCCATACCTACCCATCTAATCCAAGTTCCCTTTCTCCCTACTAGTTCTTTATATTCACTTAATTTTTCATTAATCCTATGCATTTAGCCATTAACCCTCTGGTAACTCACCCCTCTATTTTTTCTTCAATTATATACCCATTGTGTCTAAGGTTGTGCCTATTACATATGGGTCATTATTGTATAGTGTTCATTAGAGTCCTCTAATTTCAGCTACTCCTCTGCATAATTCATCATTTTACTTTTTGTTCGTCCATTTTATCTTTAACAATAGGTTTCGAAGGCTTCTTGTCTTATCTGGTCTGCTTTTATAATGGTTCATGCCTCTGATTCATAGAGTGTATGTAAATAAATATAAATGCCTATTTTCTCTCCAACATAACTATTAATAGAGTGCCAGTAAATAAAGTATCGGGACAATGTTGAGATTGCGCTATTTTTTTTCTACGGGAAAGGGGAAATTTCCATTTATTCTCGTGCTTTATTGCAGTAACTTACGGTACCAGAGGGTCAGAAAATTTTGGCGTTGAACCACTTAAAAAAAACTTATTAATACATTAATAATGCATTCCAAAACTTTTATATTGTACAGTGACACAAGGCGCACGCCACATCCACTCGCGACCGCCTTCCAAATGAAAATGTTCCCTCCCTCTTCACGTCCAGAACCCTTCCTCCCCTCTCTCCCACAGCAACAATCCCATTGTTTCCTCAGAATGCAATGCGGTCTCCCATTCCACTTCTCCTAATGTCGAAACGCCCGACCGCCCGCTTGCCGCCGTCCAGGTCGACTTGATGAAGAAGATGGCCGCTTTCCCTCCCTCGCGAAAATTCTCATCTCGCTTAAGGCAGCGATTTTCAGTTACGTTCAGATTTGCGTGTAAGTTTTCTTGCATGTGCTAATTGTGATGTATGTGTGTGATTTGCTTGGATACAGGTAAAAAAATGCGTTACACCGAAAAAAAAACGGTATTTTGAAATTGAGTGGGAAATATTATTACGTCAGATGTTAAAGACGAAATTCTTGTACATGGGTCATGTTCCAGTCCTAGTTCGTTGGAAGTAATGACATATGGTAGTCTCGGCCTGAAAGTAATAAGGTCTAATAAAGTGTTCTAAATCTGAGAATATGTTCTTCTTAATTTGAGAGAACAAAATTCTTCCAGCGGTAATAGAGCATTCCTGATGAAAGAATGAAGTGTACTGATCTCCCGAGAGGGTAATCTTCATTTAATAATACAGTACTGTGATCAACGTTGGAGGATATCTTTCTTATTCGTGAGAATCATTTTCTCCTGGCTACCACAGTTGTGGGATCTTCTTATAGACTTAGAATATGAATATGTTTGGCACCTATTTTTGTGGCCTCTAATCCTAAAGGAAGTGGGTACCTATCTATTTCAGAATACTGTTTTTTCGGTGCTTCAAGTTTGAGCGAGATAGTTCCCAAGTCATAATGGAGACCATATTCGAATTATATAATTAAATTTTAGCAGCTGTGGGAAGCATAAATTAAACATTGCACGATTAATGGCGAAATAACATACTTTTATATGACTGATATTCTTGGTAATTGAATAAATATATCTATATAGCTCTTTTACTTGACTCGTTTTTTCCGCGCGGTACGCGCTGAGACTCATTTACAGCAGAAGATATTTTGTGATCCTGAAAAAATTTCTGCTGTAGCAATGTGATTTATTTTAAAAAAGAGTTGAGAAAACAAACAAGCTACCCACTATCAATTTTTTGACGAGATCTAGGTGTTAGAAATTCCTCGTCTTTTAAATAATATCTCTCTGGAGTGCACACACGCTCCATTTCCCACGAAAAAAGGCTGGTATTTTTCGTCAACAATCTCGGAAAGTTGTTTGGTTAGGGGGCTGATATTTTGGTATTTTTGGACGGGTTAGATACTTTTGTTTAAAGTGAGACCAAATTCACTGGTTTCAAGGTGAAATGATATTTCCCTCAAGCTACCTTAAGTGAAGGGTGGTCCATGAATATTTTCTCGACTTATTTTAAAAAAGTTATTAAAATGTATACTCAATGAATCTTGACTACCTTTTCAGTCACCTTAATTTCTCTCTCCCTGGCGTTATATTTTCTTCTCGGAGGGAGAGCTAGGAGCTATTGGTTCCGCCCCCGCACCCATCATCTTTCTCGCAGACGAAGACGACTTCGCCGAAGTGAAAACGCTCGGAGGAAAAAAAATAATAAGAAGAAACCGACGGAAGAGCGTAATTGACGCTGGGAACAGGCGCCGTTGTGTGTGTGTGTGCGGGTGGAGGGGCGTTGTGCAACGTCGTGGCGAGAAGACGGCGCTGAACACAAGACGCGCGCAATCCGTGGAATTTTTCGGGGCCTCAAAAGAGAATGAGGTGAGGAGGCTTCCGAAAAATTTCCGAAAGAAAGAGTCCTTTCTCGCCTCACATACATTATTTTTTTTAAATTAGCGTGCCGAGGAAGACGGAATGTGCCCAAGGCCATTTTCATAAGCACCGATGTAAACTCACGCTTTGGCAAGGAAAAGCCAGTAGTGCAATTGAGCAATTCGAAGAGTTTCAGAGCGTGAAAAACTCGCTAGCCAAGTCATCCAAGTATTATCAGGCCTGCGTGCCGTTTGAGATGATATTAGTAAATATCACCTCAAAGGATATTAGTAAATATCATCATAAAGGAAAGATAAAGTAAAAGACTCGTGATATTAATAAAACGCCTATGGATAAAATATCTTGGAAAAACATCTCTAATCTTACACGAAAACCAATTTTAAAAAAAGTCTACTGTCAAATGGAATCGGTAGCTAATTTTCTTTCCATGACTCCATATTAATTCATGTGGATCAAGATTTTGACATGTATCAAGGTTCCTTTCTAGGCCGAAACTTAGAACAAAATCGGCGACTGTGTTTCTTAACAGAAGGGAGAAAATTTACTCGGAGACGCATCACTGAACTGATCAATTCTGCTCAGTTGTCCGGTTTTGGGCGCAACGTCGTGGTTTTCCTCCGCAGCTTTTAACTGCTGTTTGAATTTTGAGCACCGTTTACTTTGTATGCACAAGGTTTAGAGAATCGTACATAAAACATGGTGTACTCGTTGTAAAAATAAACATTTTGCTGCAATCAGACAAGTAAGACCCTTCCTGGCTCCACTGTCTGGAGTTACTTCATTTTGAAACCGTAAAAATTGCGAATTTTTATTTTAAAATGATTCAGCCCACAAAAAAATGTTGGCATATTGGCGTGAGGCCTGTTCATATTTGTACGATGATATCAGTAATTTACAGGCTGGCGGAATATGAAGGAAAAAATTCGAGCTACATGCTATTCGTTTCCCGTTGAAGCCCTCATAAGTCATCATTGTCCGGTAAATTGACATAATTTGGCGTATTCTGTTTACTGTTTTTGCGCGGACTTTTTTCACGGGCAAACACGATATAATTAATTAAATTTTCCGTCATGTAAAATGGATAAAACTAATGATCATCATGTTTTTTTATGAATTGCAAATGGCGATCTTCATTTCCTTCGTTATTGAATTATGTTACGGATTAACGTAACGTGATTAGTATTATTCACAGTCGATAAAAATACCTCTTTGATGGTGTCTGTAGTGTCATCTCTGTGAAGTTAAAGAGGAAAAGGTATCCTACCGGTTGAAATAATATTATTTAAAGGGGTTAAGTCAATGATCATTTGCGCATAAATCATATTCATTGCAATAGATCTGCTTACTCATAACTCGCTCGTAGTTTTTAATTGGCCCATACTATTACGGACGTAGAACACTTTCAGCAATTTATTTATTTATTGTGTTCAATGTTCGCCCAACATATACATAATTATAGGGTGAACAATTCAAAAGTATAAGTACAAAAATTAAAAATAAACTGGTCACAGCCACAAAATAATAATAATGAAGATTACAAATACTGAAAATACTGACTAAATTGGTCGCAGTCGCAAAAAACACACAAAAACCTAATCAACCTAAATCACTTCACAAACAGATTCTTAGCTTCTTTTAAAAAGTTGTCTTTCCTTATGTATAAGTCCAGGTCGTTACAATGCTTGTTATATATTACACAAATCCTTTGTATTGGCGAATTTGCATAATAATTGGTATTCGCCCTTGGTATGTAAAAGGTTCTTTTTAACCTACTATTAACATTAGGAACTATGATTCTTATTTCCTTCAATAACTCATTAGATAGTCCCTTATTGATGACATCATGAAGAAATAGCCGATCGTTTATGCTTCTTCTATTTTTTTAGGGTCTGGAAATCAAACTCTTTTAACAATTCATTATAACAAACATAATTGTCAAAAAGCGGATACACATGATATAATACAAAATATAAAAATCTTAAAAGCAATGATTATGTGTCTAGCGGTTCTAAATTATGCCGGAAACTGTTGCGCTATGTTTAGCGGTGAAAGAAACTGATGAAGTTTTCGAGAGCGGAGCCCCAGATTCTGAATAATCCCTCAACAATGCTCTCCGAATGGATTCTCGTCGTCGATATTGTTTCCAAAAAATCAATGGCCTGCGGTCGCTTTCTCTGCGCTTTTGTTTTTGGAATAATTTCTTTTTGTTTTTTATTCTGGAAAGACCGTGCCACCAAGAACGATATTAATCATTTTGAGTGCGAGTGATTAATGTTTTCGGGCAATTACTGGAATTCAATTTCGCTTCTCTCACATTTTGATAGCTGCCATTGTTAACTGTAACGAAGAATCTAACTGGTTATTAAAGGTGCTGTCTCGTCTCTTTCCCCTCTGGAATTTTGAGTCCACGCCCGTGCTGAATTATTACCATACTCGGTTTCACCTCAACATTTCAAGCGTTTGTTAACTTTTTTTTATTTAATTTTAACTTCAATCACCAAACAGATAACAAAAGTCAAGTATTTTATTGGAGTAGAAATTTGAAATGTTACTTGGATATTGGAGTGGTGGTAATCGATAATTCGAAGAATAGTAAAGTTGTGTGACAAAGTTGAATGTTTTGAGTGTGAATGTACATTGATATATATTGATTGGTTTTTTAGAGTGCTCATTGATATATAGCCAAATGGGAGCAAACTATTGTGTATGAGTTATCAATTTAAATTCCAATGTCTCCTTACACGTTATGCCATTATGGCATGTCTCTTCTTGATGTATTGTGGCCAATAATTGCTCTCTTCTGCCCATTAACGGGTGCCACGGTGAGTAGTCAAGATTATGGGTTTGTTCGCTGAGGGTTCACGTGAGTTTATTAATGCATTCATGCTAAAGTGATTGGTTTAGAGATGAAATGATTGTCATGGTGGATTTTCTGGTTGCATACAGACGTGGATTCACAACCAAGTCGTTGAGCGTCCAAGACTTGAAGGCGGTGTACTTATCGAAGGTTTTGTTGAATGGATATAAACGTTCATTAAGATATCATTATCCTAATGTAGGAAAAACAATTGCACTTTTCCACAAAATTGTTTTATTGCGTACAACGCGTTTCGGCTCACAGAGCAATCATCAGGTACAAGAGTGCAATTGTTTTTCCTACATTATGAAGAACTTCCACGATATCGTGCCTGAATCTGTTGAATTTATATCATTATCCTCTTAAATTCAACAGATTCAGGCGAGATATCGTGGAAGTTCTTCATAATGTAAGAGAAACAATTGCAATTATCATCATTATCCTCTTCCTTCGACGAATCCAAAGACAATGAGTGCAGATACTAAGAATAGCATTTTCCTCTATTGATCGTAAGGCACGAATTCACCACCGAGCTGTCAGTTAAGTCGCAAGCCTTTCCCTCCGCTTCCTATCATCGCTCAAATGTCTTGGCCATTATCCGTTCTCGGAGAGAGTGAATACCTTGCAGTAGCGTAGACCGTTGGTCTTACGGAAACAACTCTCGTCGAAATATTCGCTATCCTACGAAGCAGACTCTATGAATATCTGATCTATTTCAGATGAAGAGAGTAAATTCCCCCGTAAACCCAAATTATGATCATTCATTCTATGAGTAGTTTTTGCTATAATTGAGAGTGAGATATAGGAGTAATTCAACCGTATTGCCTTGGAGTAGTCTTTGAAGTAAATACGTGTGCATATTCATTTGTGAACATAATGCGTGCGTTTACAGGCGTGATTGTTTTTGCAACTTATCAGGGAAGCTAAGGCTCTGAAAAAATTCTGCGACTCCATTTATTTCGACTTAATTGAGAAGCAGCATGTGAAAATCATATATATTTCGTTTTGGTTTGACATCATTCATATCATAATCATGTGGCATTTATATGAAATTTCTGATTCTAGTTTCTCTCCGTATTTCCCATGTTATTTCAACGCATTACCTTGTACTACTAACCCAAACTCAAGTAAGTCTTCTACTATCATTTTGCCCTCATTAAATATCTCATCTCCAAGTGGAAATTAATGATGAAATCTCCGTCTAGTGTCTCATGTGCGGTAACCTTAGTGATAAAACTCGCGTGATAGTTCTCTGTAAATAAAATACATTGTAAAATGAAAAGATGTCCTATTATTTAGAAAGAAAAAGTTTTTGATGATGACCTGTAGTTTTTCAATCTCAAGGTAATATCTTGATGGAAGAAATAATTTGGAATTATTCCGTACCCCTATACCTCAAAAAATGTAAAACTTAATGTTTAGCTCATATTTAGGACATACATAACTTGACTACGGAGAAAACTAATTCACCAATCATTTTCAGCAAATATAAAAATCTTTGCGTATATTTGGAGGACAGTTTTACGGATGACGACAACATTTTTAAGGACCTATTAAAAGCGATGGATAAACAAATGAAAAAGCAGAGAGGGCTTCATTCCAAACGTTTTGGGAAATGAGTCGAGTGGGGGTTACCTAAACGTCCTTTGAGTAGCTTTGAGCACAGTCCAATCGTCGTCAAAGACGTTCAGAATGGGAGCATAGCATGAGCTGGGGAAGGGTAAATCTCCTGGAGAATGAGTGCAAAGGGGACCGCAGAATTGTTTCTGTGATGATTAGGTTCCGCAACACTCCGGACAATTCGCTCGGGGAAGCGAAAAGGGTACTTGCCGGGCTCCACCAGCATCTCCGCCCCCACCATTGTTGTGCCTACGGCATCACGCGCTCTCCGTATGTTTAAAGCATTTTGAGTCTGGAAGACCGACCTCTTGAAAACTCTAAGTTGGACGTTTTGGAAACCGTGTCTCTTTCTTCCTACCTCTCGCGCCTCCCAGATAAAGAGAGAGAAGCGAGTAGGTTCGTCGGTTGGTAGGTTATCCCCCTTCAGGGGTGGGTGGGTGTCTTGTCTGGCGCGCATGCGCCGTGGGAATAACACAGGTATTCATTCTTCCTTCTCTCCGTCTTTACTCCCCCCCCTCTCTCTCTCTAGCTCACTCTCGCAAGACATCCTTGAAATGCCTCTCCGAGAGAGTCGGCCATTACCAAAAACGACCTCGTTCGCCTAAAAAAGAAAGAAGCTTCCATTTGCATCCCTAATGTCCCACTACACTTCCTTTCCGATGTTAACGCCTATTTTACCACTGGAAAGTGTTTCCAAATGGTGGAGTTCATCCGTTAATTGGTTCCTTTTTTGTCTGGGGAAGACATTTACTGCTTAAAAGGAGGCGAAGTGCGGCAAAGCGAGTATGCGGCAAGGCCATTCATTACTGGGAGAAGGGATTCGGTGTTCAAAGCGTCCCCATGCTTACGTTTTAGTGCAATGAACTACTAGACATTTTTTTGCAGTTTTACCGGAGTACGGACGGAGGAAAACTGACCGATGCGGATTGGAGCCGAAACATTCGCGTTTTCTGTGCGCTAAAGTCATGTGTATTGCCTAAATTTAATCCAAATGACGTCTCGAACGAAACTTTAGAACCATCAAGACTTGATACGCCTTTAGAATAGGTATGTTGTGGTGAATTTTCGATGAGTTTATCTTTAGTATGCAGTAAGTCTTTCCAATTATTCGTAACCGTGTCGGAATATTAGAGGGAATTTCCAGTCTTCAATATCATATTTACCAGTTACAAAAAACAGACAGTAGGCTTATCATCACAATTTATCGTTGAGGAGATAATATTTAGCTTTTTATGAATTTATTTGGGAGCAAGAGAGGATGGGGAGGCTCTCTAAAATTTAAAAGTGATTGCCCACAGCCATTCATAAGGTCCATTGTTATAAGTGAGCAGTTTTCCTCCGTTTATTCGCTTGGTCAGAAATAATACGGTTGGATGAATGGCCTGCGGCCATGATATCCATTACTCTTTGTTGTTGCTCGCCATGCCAAGGTCCCACATGGGGCAGAGTAGGGAAAACTCTATGATTTTCGTATTAAAGAGACCGTAGGCCGCTTGGAGAATCCTCCCCTTTACAAAGACTCAATCCGTGCGCTCCATTCGATGCTGAGCGCTGGACCATCCTTGACTTTAGTTCTCTTGGAAGGTCGAATCAAGGTCGGTTAGAAGGTAGGGGTTGAAAGGATGAGGGGGGAGAGCAGGAAGGGGGGGGGGAGTCGGTGAGGGGGACTGGGCGTTGGTGAGCGCCACCCCCCACTATTCGGGCCCTCCCCCTCTTGTCCACCCTAAGTCCGCACCACCTTTGTGGTTTCAGTATTATTTATCTTTCACCTTTCCTGTCCACGAATCATACGGACATGCAAACCTGTGGACCCAACGAACGTCCTTTGAGCGCTTGTGAGAGTACAAAAGTGGTTATTTTTCCTAGGTCATAAATGATTATAGAAATTGATGGCTGAGTAACCTTTGAATAGGGAGTATGTAGTTAAGGGGGCTCACTACCTCAGCTAAAATCGCCTCTGCAGACCACTTTTATTTTAATTGTCACCCTATTATTTTTTTGTGTAGGAAGTTTAAGTTTTCACATTTTTGTTAGGAAAGAATGTATCTGAGCTTTCATTGAGATACATTGTTCACTTCACTAGACATATTAATGATAATTAGTGTTTTCAGTGACCTTTTTCAGTCATTTTTCAGACCTCTTCATTGCCCTTTTAATTCACTAAAAGAAACATATCGCGTAGTAAGATCACATAATGGTCTTTGGTATTTAATTTGGTGTCATCTACTTTATTATGCTCGTCACTATAAGGCCTCAGACTTTAAAATGCTAACGCATGTTTCGTGTTTTTTCGCGATCTAGTCACGGCATATGGCCGACTGCCCCCACCTCCTCTGCCGTCACCCCCTCCTCTGACTACTCCACCCCCTCGACAAGAAGATTAGGACTTTCCCATTCCACTCAGGTCTCGGAGGGGAGAAGCCAGTCGAGGAGAATCTGAGAAGTAGTGAGCCCCCTTAAAATGTTACGTCTTGGGAAAATAGAGGGCGCTCTTTTTTACTACGTGCAGCAGTAAGTCTCCTCCCGGCACAGGAAGACCTAAGTATTTATTTTAAAATTTTTTCCCTAATATGTGTGAACTGTAAAGGTGCAGGCGAAAATAATCCTGAGATTAAGCCGATGGAGATGATTTGAAGGGTGACTAGTTCTGTCTCTCTTGAGTCCAATTGTCCCGCAAATGTTTATAAAATTGTATATTCGTGAAGTGAAAGAGTCTCCCTATGTGAATGCGATTCTAAATGTCACAAAGTATATCCTGAAAGATGTTTTCTTCATTGTTGATGTGGAAAGGTTTGATTTTCATCTCTGTTATGATTTTGAGACTTCCCTGATGAAGGAACTGAACTCCTAAGCGTATGACTCATGTTGCTCAAGACTCTAACGTCCTCAAATACGTAGCAAAGTGTAGCGGTATCAGTTGTAGGCGTTTATACAGAGAAGTCGTTAACAATCGACCTACTTGCTATTCATGCTTGGTGCGAAAAGTGGCAGATGGAACTAAACATAAAAAAGTGCGTAGCAGTCAGCTTTTGGAAAAAGAAAAATTGGCCAGTTAGGGCTTACAGAATTAAAAATACAGAAATTATTCACGCCGAGTCTGTTAAGTACTTAGGAGTCACAATTAGTCACGACCTATCTTGGGGAAAACATATTAGGGAAATATGCGGTCAAGCATATAGGAAGCTAGGCTTTATCAAGAGAGTACTCGGAAAATGTGATGAGAAAGTGAAAGAACGTTGTTATTTTTCAATCGTTAGGCCTCATCTGGAATATGCTGTTAGTGTATGGGATCCATACGAAACGGGGTTGATATCAGAGTTAGATCGCGTCCAGCGAAGAGGAGCTAGGTTTGTGAAACGATGCTACGATAAGTTGGCTAGTGTGTCTGGACTGTTAGAAGAATTAGGATGCGAATCGCTATCACAGCGTAGATTAAATTATAGGCTTAACCTCCTAAATAAATTTCAAGAAAATCATTTCTCTGACGACGTAAAAACATACTATTAACCCCTTCGTACTACGGCAGATTAGATCGCGCCAATAAAATTAGAGAGCTAGATTGTAGAACCGATAGGTATAAAATGACATTTTTTCCGCGTACCATTCGGGACCATGACAGCTGTGATCGTCGTCATGAATAGTTCGAGTATTGACAATAGGCAGGCAGTTAATCTTTCTCATTATATTCTCCTCTTTCTTATTTATGCATGATGTAAATAATGATGTTCTTATTTATGCATGATATTTTGAATCTGTAGTAGTAGTCTTTGTATCCCTTGCATGTTGGAACGATTGGAGATACAATGTTTCTTGGGTATTAGATTTGTAATTGGCGCTTTGCATGTGTGGTACGCGGGTTTTAATGTAATGTCGGTGTTCTACCATATCATTCATGCATGCCTGGTGCGAAAGCACCCCCTGCCACACACCCTTTGGGTGGCTTGCAGGGTATGACGTAGATGTAGGTGTAGATGAAGTCTGCTTCTCAAAGTACGACTTAGTTTAAAAGCAGTAGCATTTGTCTCACCGTACACTTTCCAATAAAGAAAAATAACTTTTCCCAATTAGTTAGTCTACCCATTTCATTGTGTGGTATCCTTTTATATTTCCTTTATGATGATTTTCTGGAAGATTGTAAATAAATTGATTGATTGGTTATTTACGTGGTTATATTCATTCCATTGATCCGATTCGGTTCCATATGTAAATTAGGCATGTATGTTATACGTGTAATCCAGGTGTCTGAAAAGCACATTCATATATCGTCGTCTTATCGTATCAATCATAAAAATATCATTATTCAGGTTATTATAACCTTTCCCAATTTTTTTCTGTCTTTGCACTCCATACTCCAGGATTCAAGTGACTTTTCAGACTTGGACCATTAATTCAACATTTTCTAGAGAAGCATCGTGGAGAAGCGCTGACATATATTGCTCTAGGAATGTTTCTTTGGCCTGAGTTAGCAGTAAAGACCGGCGAAAGGAGCGAAAATGAAAAGGGAAAAAAATAAGGGCTCTGAGAAAATAGCACCGCATTGTAGGAATGCACGGTGGTCACACTTGGACGGCCATGTCTATGCATGCTCTGAGTGAGTGACCGCTCGGACGTCCAATTCCTCCCGAGCACGCCTACGCTCGCGTGATTCTGCCTTTGATGCAACTGCACGATGTGCTCCTCGAACGGCCTTGCTTACAGGTAGCGACGTGAAACTGGGACAGTGGGACATAATTGTCTGATGCTCGCGCAAATTATCGACGTGCACATAATATGATGCCCTAACTGTACGCTATAATGCCTTTGTAATGCGTCTATGTAAATCCAGCATTGTCATTGCTATTGCAATTCAAACGCACGTGTGAGAAGATGCTGTTTATGTGAAATGTTGGAATTTTTATCGAGTGAAGCCACAAAAATATGTACCCTTATGAATTAATTTTGTAAATGCTAGCCTCCGAGACCTGAAGATGGAATGAAGTATATTCTGAAACGTCGGTACTGGTACACTAACGTTTTAACTTTGACCTAAACCCTCAAAATAAGATAACTATTGTTGTTTAAGAACTGAGTTCAATATGAGGAACATTAAAATAATTCCTTCGTTTATAACAGGTCTCAAATATGCACGGTTTCTAGCATCGTGGTGCTGTAGTAGTGAAAAAATTCGTCAAATGAGCTCTGCAAATAATGTAGAGTATCTTAGAGAGAGAAAAAATTGGGATATTTGTCATTCACAATGAGTGTTTAATTTGTAATAATTATCATCAACGCTTGGAAAAAGGTTTATTTTGACTTTCACGTCCCGTATACGTCGTTTCATAATGGATAGAATGCTTTACATAAATCACGAGTGCGTGGAGAGCAGCTCTCTCAGACTTTCCTCTGGGCCTTAGCTTTTCAATAAGTGATGTATATTCAGTCAGAAATTCGATTTGCGGGCTATTTTCACTAATCTGAAGGAATTTGTATTAATTATTCCTCATCATTCATAGGTAAGTGCAATTAATGTTGCCTTTTAGAATGTCACTTCATCGTAGTATAATTATCCTTCGATTGGGAGTTACTCGTGACCGTTGAATGTTTTTTTACTGAATGGTAGTCGATTTATACCATTAGTAATCTTCTCTATTTTTTTACGATCTTGTAGTAATTGATTTTTCCCAAGAATGACTTGATGTTGGATAGGCGGCACGACTGCGCTTCGTCCATTTCAAGTGAGAGCGGTCGCGTGTTTACGCAATCGAGTGCATGTATTGTGAAAAAGTGGAATCAATCTATACCTTTTCTTGTGTAACAAGAACGATGGAAGGCCTGAGTGTCAACATTATGATGCGACAATGATCACATAATACCTTAGCGCATGGTCAGCTGAAGTTTTCAGTTTACATAATGAACAAGCAAGTTAACATTTTTTTTTAATGAATAGCGTGGTGTTTATTTGGTGGTTCGCGACTATTTTATCATTTTAAAAAGTTTCAGGCACCGGGATATCTCTCCGCGTGCTTCAGTTTCTTTGCGATTTTCAAACGATAATTGATACTCTCTGTCTCAAGTCGATGATGCGCCGAGTCTAATTTATTAAGTCCTTTCGATAGAGCGACAGGTACGTGGTAATATTTCGCAAAAATTGACCATCTACTTTTTCTTGTGATGCGAAACATGTAACTAAGTATAAATCCTAAGGCATCATTACCGCAGCGGCATCGTTAGTCACGACCACGACGGAATCTTACAGTTTTTATTTTCCTCGTATTCCGTCGAGAATGCCATCGTCTCATACCTGTTTTAAAAAAAACAAAGGACGGCAGATATGATGAGTCGAATTCACTCCCTGGCCACCATGCCTCATTCGGTCGCCTCCCAGTGCCAGGAGGTCAAACTCTTCCGTCCGCCCGCATGTTATGTACCAGCATCTAGTCTCCCTCAGCGTGCGACGCGGTGAAAAAAGAAACGGAATTCATTCATCCTAAATTTTTTTTTTTTCGGCTTCGATAGGGAAGGGGATGGTGTGGAAGTTAGGTAAAGGATGAGAACATGACGAATGCGTAAGAGGAATGCGTGGTGGTGGTGTGGACGAGGAGAAGGTGGGAAGATGGGGGTGGGAGGTTGGTGAGAAAGAGGAGAGGCGGGAGGATTAAAAGGAGTGGAGGGGGAGGGCGTGGAAGCGTGAAGAAGGAGGCCGTCGCTTGCTCCAAGCGGCGGCAGCAGCAGCTCCGTGGCCTGCTAACCTGCTTCCGAAAAAAAGCCGGGTTCACTTGCATCCACTCCGCGAGAGATCTTCGATGTGGGCTGGGAGGGAAGGGTGGAAAGGGTAGAGAGGAGGTGTGACATGAGTGGACCGAGGGCCATTTACCCCCGCACTCAAGTACCTGATGATGTCTAAAACACTAGCAAGCCAAAATTTACTTTTTTAAACATTTTATCACTTGAGATAGCATTTACCACTGATTATAATTGATTGGACACCTTGAGAGCGACATGTAATTTTTTTCTGCTGCAGAACTGCTCGCTTTTTTCACTAATCTAATGGAAATTTTATTAGTTTTGCCCCATCATAGATAGGAAAATGCAATTTATATTGTCCTTTGGAATACCACGTCATCACATTGGAATTATTCTTCGAATGAGAGTATATTTTTTAATACGATGCCTATTTAATATATTTCCAGTACCTGTGGGACTTAAATGTATCTAGATATTAAGTTACCAGAAGTACTCTGGAGATTCATTGTTAACGTGTTATTACGTCATTAGCCTAAAAGTGTGAAATTACTCTGAAAAGGTATAGGTTCTGAGTATCCATAGTTGTTATGGTCGTATATTATATGTTTATAACTATTTTCAGAGTGAATTATCAATTAGAGGTTGCTTTTTAAATCTTATCCCACCAGCACATCTGTAAAAATTATATGCTCCTTTGGCATGCTAAATATCAGTCTCTTCTAATAGAGTTAATATAGTTTTAGCTCGGCGACTGTTGTGTCACACGTGAAAACTCTTTGGCACAACGTTTCTGTCTACTTTATGCACGGAAAACTTTCATAGAGACAACATTGACTGGTTAGCTTAGTGTGATAAATTGACTTAAAATTTTCAATCTACTAAGTGAATTATCAAGAACCTAATAAACACAGCAAGGAACTGAATATGTAAAGTATACATTATTTTTTATATCCCCATTAGAAAGAATCTTTAAAATTCCATACTATTTTTATCAAATGAAAATAATTTTTACATATGGCTAGTCTAATAATCTTATTTTTTTAAATTACAAGATATATTTTGCAGCTCAGGGATTCTATATTTGTAATCGGTAAAGACATTGCTTACGCATACATGAATTATTGATACTTCTTCTCTTTCTCTCTACTTTTAGCCTAAAAAAATTTTATGATTTATGTACTGCCGAAATGAACCGGATATATTCAACGCGGTAGTGAAGAGGCGGAGGAAACCTCTCACTTCGCTTTGAACTAGTCTTTCGGAACCAATTTTAGAATTCAGATTCAGGAAAAATGCTCAACCTTGACTTTAATCTTCTGATTGATCACCGCTTCAAGGCTGATTGCCTTTCATTAATAAATAAAAAAGTGTATATTCACTTTTACATTTCAACCGAATGGCTTTTAGAAGCTGATGAGAAGTGACCATTCCGCTGTGTAACCAATGGAGCTACAATGACCATTACTATGTTGTCAACGACCCTTGTTGGTATTCATATATCCACTCAAGGTTAAAGCTAAGCAAAGCGATCCATTAAGATGCCCCGGAAAAAGAGAAAATTATGGTTTTCAACCCCTTTCAGCTAGAGTAACTCTTGAAAGCACATGATTCGTGCCTCGTCGGTAATTTTAAGGTCCCGTAAGAGTAATGGTCATTGGCTCAGCTTTATCTACCTACCTCCCCGCAAGTCACCCAAATGGCATCTGAATGATGATGTTGGAACGCCGGTTAAGAGGAAGACTGACAAAAGTGTTATGGTGAATTAGAGTATCGCTCTGTTCTGCTTGTAGTTGCGCGTGGTGATAAAGAGTTCTCGTCCGTTCGAAGTTACATTACTCCTTATAAATTTTATCTGAACCACAAATACATCCAAAATCTTTTTTTTTCCTTTACGTGGCTCTTGTCCTAACACCCCCTGTGGAAATCGCCATGAAAAAATCATTATGCTCGACCGGGGTTCGAAGTCAGTTACCTCCATTTTCGATCGAGTTAATCATGCGCGAAAAGTTTCCTCACTTTTTGGTGTCATTTCTTGTGCCCACATGACTTGGCATCAAATCATTTTCGTAATTTCCAATAATACTCAGGAGATGTCGTTAGTTTTCCCTCATGTTGAGAAATAAACCGATTATTTGGCGCCACAGCGTGGAGGAATCAATTCAAACAAGAGGAAATTACGTGTTATTCAAAAGGAAGTTGCCCACTTGGGGCTGCCGCCGATCAGTTTCCTTCCCGAACGAGAAGCGACAGCCACTGACAAGCTATGCAGACGACCAAGTTATTCCATCACAAGACTATGAAGATTTAGAATATATGCCCAGAAAAATAATATAAGAACACCAAAGTTGGGGTCCGGATATCAGTATTGACAAAACAAAATATATTTGTATGAGAGGAATGCTACAGGAAATTATTTTAGAAGGTGGGCAACAAATAGAACTCTGTAAAGAGTATACCTAGGGATGCAACTTGCAGAAAATAAAAGAATTGAGGCAGCCATTGGGGATAGATGTAATACAGGTAAAAAAGGCAGTAGCACTATTGAATAGCTTATGTGGGACCAGACAATATCCAATGAAAATAAAAAGAGAATTTACAAAACCATAGTAAAGATCATAGTAATTTATAGCAGTGAAATATGGCCACTTAACTGAAAATTCAGAAAAAAACTATTATTGACCACTGAAATGGACTTCTGGGGAAGAGCAGCCGGAAAATCAAAAGAAAAAAGAAAGAATACGGAATGAAAGGATCAGAGAAATTATGATTGTCAATGACACAAGAGTAGATGAATCAAAAACACAACGATTGAGGTGGTATGTGCGCATGCAACGAATGGGGAATGAAAAGGCTTCCAAAACAAATGTTACTGTGGAACCCGGAAGGAAGGCGGCGGAGAGGCAGACCGAGGAAAAGCTAGATACTAGGGATACAGAAAGAAATGGGATACTAGGGAATGAGAGAAAGAGGATTAGATGAAGAATTGTGGAATGTTCGGGAGGCATGGAAATAGGGAATCAGAAGACGTAGAACTTCGTAAACCGATATATTCCGATATATCAGTATATATGTGAGAGGCGACAACCATTTTATTCTCAACCCTGCTTGAGCAAAGTGATTCGATCGAGTACCTCAATCTTCCGCGCGCCTCGGAAGAAGTAGGTGGCGGATGATAACGATGGTTATGTTTGATGGCCTGCTCCTCATCGTGCGATTCCTTCCTCCTTGAATATCCCTCTCTCTCTCTCTCTCTCTCTCTCTTCGCGAGCCTTGTACGGGACAGAAGTGGGCATTTCCTCGGAACTCTGTCCCCAACTTAAAACGAGAGGAGAAGATCCGTTTACGTTAATGCACTCCCAGAATGGGGTCGACGGCCGCCGGTTCATATATCTGACGCGCGGTTTTTCCCCTCCCATCTTTCTCCGTGCCGTGCGCACGCGAAAAACATACGTTTTATCACAATCTCTCTTTATCCGCGAAGGCGGATATTTATCCGCTCCAGTGTTTCGCGTGTTCCTTTTCGAAAAGCAGGATGCGACGCGTCCGTAATACGAGGAGGCTATGAGACTCGCCGTTCCGGGAGACGCGAACGCGACGACGAGGATTCGCCATTCTGTTTTGAAAGAGGGGGAAGGATAGTCATTTGAGCGGGCGGGGGTTGAATGAGTCGGAAGAGTCGTGCATTACGTTTCTCTTTCCTTATCATCCACGCGCTCGAGAGAGGAAAGTTTATTCACCATTATTTGGACCATCCATGGGATACATGGGATGGCGGCCGATAATTCCAAAAGTGAGCCGCTCACTAAAGATTACTCCTCGTCGATTTCAAAGGACAAAACGGCAGGTCCTGCAGTTTTTGCGTATTTGAGAGTTAGAGAGTTCCATTTTGCATTGAAAAAAGGCAAACGTGGCAGAACTGGTAAACTAGTCCAAACGGACAGTCGCCTCATTTCCCAACGGAAGCGTAATTTTATTGCTTTTGCAAGGAAGTCGTGCATATGATATGTATTTCACTCTTTGAAGTTAGCTGTTTCTTCCCAAATGCACGTCTTCATGAGAGCTCTCCTTTCTTTCTTCTCCTCTTGCATATACCGAGCAAATGGAACGTTTCGCCATCTCATTCAGCCGTGATCCTTTCATTTTTAATCGAAGAACTCACATGCAGAATGACATCTTACACAGCCTGCGAGTAACACACGGTCATATTTTATTTAAAATTAGCGTTAAATGTCAGTATTTTGTTAAATTTTGAAATTTTTTGGCGATGGCATCTTCAGTTCCCTTGAAAAGCCATGTTTCCTTCAATTTCTTTTTTCATGTTTTTCTTTTACATAAATTTAACTGTGGCTGAAAAGGTATTTTTCACCATAACATTTTCTCATTCAGCAGAGAATGAATTGGATTTTTCTTCAAAGAGCTCATATTTTGATTTAGAAGAGTAGCCAGAATATCTTGGAAAGATATTGCTGATTCCAATAAATACAATACTGAGATTGATATTTCTTTTTATGCTATTAAGTTCATTTGTTTCTAGTATATTGTAGTTAGGTTGATTACAAAAGTTTTGTCGTGTTTAGGAATATAACTCTATTAGGGTATTTTTAAAATGAAAAATTACATCAAATAAAAGAGGAAACATAAGGGGTATGCCTGCATTTAGGGTCTATATTTCATTTTTTTCTCTCACCACTCAGGAAGAAGAAAATATTTTTGGAAAAAATCTTTAACCCTTTATCGTATATTTTCCTTCCCTTTTTCTTATGTTATCTTTCCTGTTTCGTAACTGGCCTTTGCTTATCTGACACCCGCCGCCCCATGCCTGAGCGATGACTTAGCAGGTTATCACGCAGATTTAGAAATGTAAAAAAATGAAAATGTTTGCTCATTATCTCTTCGAGAACACCGTGTATTTTTTTCGTCGTCTCAGTGAGGAGAGATGATAATTCTCGGCAGCTGGCTTCTCCTCGATCTCAAAGCGCATCTCGCCCACGCTTAATTCTCGTTGAATTCATAATTCACTCTCCGCTTTTCCCTTCCCTCCACGATCCCAGGACGCTGGGCTCTTCCACACATACTGCCTCGCCCTTGCGTTGTGGGGGATAACACGGCGCCTGGGCGATCCCTCCGTGATCGAATGCAGTTATCCTCGAGAGCACTCCTGTTTGTGCGGCGGCGGTCTAATGCTGAGGTACTCGGTCACGAAACGCACACATGCATGCATTTTGGTGAGCTTCACCTTTTCAGGAATGCGCATGGAATTATGTGAATTGAATTCTCCCTGTTGGTCTAACCTTTGCATGGCGTTGGAGAAAAAAATCGGAGAGAAGTGGTGTAGATGTACTGAGAGTGATGCAGGGAAGGGGTAGATTGACGTAGAAGCCGCAGTAAGGGTTTCCCAAATTGAAGACCTTTGTCCAAATCCAGACAGGGTCGGGGAATTTTCACTTCAACCCCTATCAATATTTTAATTCTATATAGAGGACACTTAAAGTTAGGACACCGTTCGTCGTTCGGGACGATAAACTATAGACGCGTAAGTGCCTGCCGTTAATGAAGCCTTCTCGTGTTTTCCACAGAGTCAAGTGTTGGTTGGTCGACGTTTCGATGACTGCCTCCGCCATCGTCCTCAGGGCATGGCGGAAGCAGTCATCGAAACGTTGGTCTACCAATACCTGGCAGTGTGGAAAACACGAGACGACTTAATTATTATTTTACGCCGGGAAAGAACCAAATCATTCAGCCTGCCGTTAGTATTGGAGGTTACCTACCGGTTAAGGTTGGTTTAGAAGGAAAGAACGGGTTGCCAATATGTATCATTTGCAGCCAGATGTTCTTTCCTCAGCACTGCTTGCGTGTTACCTTTCTTCGTCCCGTTGTTATTCCTCCCCTCCCCGCTAACTCCACACCCTCTCCTCTTTCGGATTACGGCATTCTTTCTCTCCTCATTACCACCAACAGTCGCCAACGCTGCCTCTTAAAGCAGTTTCCTCCCCTCATCCACCACGCAGAGCTTATCTCCTTCGCCTTCCCTTCCGACCATCGTACTTTCTCCATTCTCCTGCCCACCCTGATATTATCCTCGAAAGCACTATCATCTCATTGTCTAGTATCCCTAACACCGCTTTTCCGATCTCCAAGTTATTCTCCCTTAACCAACCGACCCATCCGCCTGAAGTGGCGTCAATCGCCTCAGTTGTCGCCCGCCGCCAGAAAATAAAATAAGTGACCCCCAGAAACTTCCTTTATCTCTTGGTTTCCTTTCAGCGTCCTGTAAAGGGGCAAGATGAATTAGAGAAGTCAGGAATAGAGGTAGAGAACGGAAGATAGGGATGTCGGAATCGATTAAAAGTAAGATTGGGACTACTTATATAGTGCTTTCGTTTCCTCCAATAGTATTCCCGAGCGTATTCGTGGAGAATAGGATTCCAGAGAGAGAGAAAGAGCTGTTACGGAGTCCCGACTGGCTGTGTGCTGCTTTTTATCTGATAAAAGAAAAATAAAATGATAAAAATAAAGACTCCAGCACAAAAGGATTCATTCCCCCCGTACCAGCCATCCCGTTGGCCCTACGTGGATACGGAGATGCTCCGTCATCGGGGAACTCCCGCGCCCCCTAATGTATCCCTTGCTCCGCGGTATATAATCCTCTGCTCCGCTCTTCATACTAACAGGATTTGGTCAAATATATATGGTGCCGGATTATGTTGCTCGAGTCTCTTTCCTCGAGATGGGAGCTCATTGCATAAATTTAAGTTTAATAATTTTTTAAATTCTGATGGGCGTGCCACGTACCGTATTGATTTTTTGCTGGGTAAAAGGTATTAGAGGGAGAGTGATTATGCGGTCACATCATTGCATGGTGTTTTTAAAGGTTTCTTGCAGTAATATTACGTGCCGTTAACGTATCGGCAAGTTAAATTTTCTCGGAATCAGCTTCGTGAAATCTAATGATGTAAGAGGAACTTCGCAAATTTAACAAATGTTCAACAAATGCCAAATTTTCTAGACGACTGTGGTAGTTACCCAAATAGAAATCAGCATACGTAAGATTTTTTTTATTTTCTCTTACAAATTACTCACCAGAAATGTTAAAAAAGACACGATGATGACAATGAATGTGCATTGAATTTAGACAGAATTTCTCCCACTCCCTTTATTCAAGTGAAATTTCGAATACTATGGGCAACTTAACCCAGCGGAAACTGCCGTTCTCTAGTCTTTCACCCGATATTTGATTTATCTTCCGTTCTTTTGAAGGAAACCGTCTGGCGAAACCGCTATTTGAGCGGAAAGCTTGGTAGCGGTAAATTTCAATGGTTCACTGACTTTCCTCCATCACCCAGGTGGTATTTCTTATTTTTGTTTTGCTTCATTCCCTCCACCGAACTGGATCATAGATATTCACGCCGTTTCTCGACGGGAAATATTTACGAACAAACCCGGTGTGAATCGGATGCTCCTTCGTTTTACTCCAACCGAATCACGATACTGGTCGCTGGCTGCACCCTTCATTCTTGACCTCTAAAATTTCAACATTTCGCTTCTTTCTTTTTTTTTGTTTTTGCATTCGATGAGCCCAAGGAAATTGAGGACGCGAGCCGAAGTTGAGAGAGCTCTCTCGCACTGGCATGAAAATTGTTTAATATGGGTTAGCCGTTGGTAGGTATATTTTTACCTACTTTTTACGTTCCGCCTCCATGGGTTGGGAGAGGGGGTGGGGCTGTGAGGGATAGGGTGGGAGGAGCGTTTAATTCTGAGAGTAATTACTCCCAGCCCCTTCTCGGTCCATTAAGGCACTTTCTGGACGCCCCTACCCATCCTGTGACAGCAAAAATCTCCTACATTCCCCCTCTTTTTTACGGAGAGTCCACGAGGAAAATTTTTGATTGCGAGGCCGGGCGGTTGATTTAAAAAAATCTATTTCAGTCTCCGTACTCAGAAATCTAATAACTCGTCCCCTTCGCGTGGAATGATCCCTCCGGAGATCCGCCTACCCCTCTCACATTTTTAGTGTTTAACAAACGAAATCCTTTCCAAAAGAAAAATTAGCCAGTGAAAGGTTCTATCACTCCATGCTCTCGTTAAATATTCGAACTAAAAACCTCGAGGCCAAATAAACGGATCGTTTGGGTTGACAGCGCGTCAAGCACTCGCCCCCGAAAAACTGTCAGTTAGCATTCGGCCTCTCAAATCGTCGGATGGGTGGATGAAATACAGACGTTGGGATGGGATTGTGAACGTTTTTGAAGTGTGCCAACACAGGAAGCTTAAGCCTCACTCGAGACATTTCTCTATTAAATTATATCTGAGATCACGTATTGGAATTTGATCCGAGAATCGTGCGTTTTTCCTCTTGTCAAGAGGCAAAACATAAATTATATTGGCCAATTGTCCACCTACACATACATTTACGAGGCCCATTTTCATTCTTGAGTTTCACCTTGAGTTTTATTTGCTGTACTTTGGCCATTTACCTACCATTTTACATATTATCTTCGACCTTGATTTATTTGTATATTCTATTCTCTTTTCTGTTTGCTACCAATTCTCCCGGAGTCCTTTTTAATTGACTTTTTAAATATTAATCGCCCCTGGTTTTGCCGTCGTTCAGCCAGGAGTTTAAGCATTATGTTATAATTTTGTCATTTTTGTCTGCATCAAGAGGAGTTATTTACATCGAGTACTTTAGGCCATACTAATTTATTTTTTTACCTCAATTAGCTCCAATTTCAGATATTCTGACGGCTTCAAAATTTTCTGCTCAGTTGCGAATCGTGAAATGAAAATAAAAAGGTGTCCGTGATTTGATTGCGCCATCCAGGCGTTTAAAAATGCCTAATGCAATTATCCCCGTTTGCTGCTTAAAGGAGTCGTGTCAATGGTTTCTGTTTTGCATTAATGTCATGCATCATAAAATGCAAACTCATTTTCACCTCTGGTCTCGTGGTGAAATTAGCTTTTCGCTATCAACAAAAAGTTCGTTAGCGCTTGAGAAGGTGCTTATTAAAATTATTGATAGCGCAATAATTAGAAAGTGCTAATATTCGCAAAGTGCTCTTCGAATCCTCGTCGTATTTTCTCGCTAATAGCTTATCGTCACACCCTGCTGTGGCTGTTTGTAGTCGTTTAGGCCTTGGTCGTAAAATTAAAATGTAGGCGGGCACTTTGTGACTGCATCCATTTACTGAGGGACCTACAGCCCCACTCTGATCGATGTTAACTCCGATGTCATTAGCGTCATCTAGAATTGGGGCATTCAGTTTTTCCGCCTATCTGCAAAAAAAATCGTGGAAACCGCCTATTCCTCCTTTTATTGCATATAGGCAGAGCTTTTTAGTTGAAAAAGTAGTCTGCAAAGGCCGCTTTTTCCAGTGAATTTGTATTATTGTACATACGATTGAACCATAGAATGTACAGTCACTTCATAAAGTATCGCGACACTTTATGCTAGCGGTTTGTATAGGTCGGCTTTCGAAGCTGGAAGTACGTTGGCTATCCTGAGCCATCTCTGTTGACTATGAGCATTTCCAGGTACAGTATGATATTTATTGAAAGTCAAGAGGGACATAGGCACCAGAGATAGTTCAGTATAGCCAACATATTTCGAACTACGACATCCGACCTGTACGAACCGCTAGCATAGTGTGTCGCGATACTTTATGAAGGGACTGTACAAGAATATTAATGGAATTAAAGCTGGTTCTATCTCCCGTTCAGCCATTCGGACTATCACACACTTTGCCGCTTTACTCGGTGTAATTTTCCTCATGAAAGAGTTCATGCATTCGTTTGCACAATAAAATGTACCGTGTTAAGCTACCTTAAGAATAGTTAATTATTCCCATACCTTTGCGTACCCTCATTTTGTAATTAACACAGTACAATACATTGCCTTTCATAAATTAAACATGCTTGATAATCTCCTGGATGTGAAAATGTGTGCTGGTAGTTTCTTTTTTATCCTTATTTATGATATTCCATTTATGAGTTCAAACGTGGTTGGTTTTCAGAAAACGAGTCATTTTGAAACTTCTGAGGTCTAAAATAATTCCCTCATGGGAGCCACGCTTTCATAAAAAATTCTGGTACCAAAATTATAAAAACAAAGATCTAACCCTAAAACACAGATGCATAACTGAAAGCATGGATAATTTTCATTCTGATTAACACCTCTGCCGTCACGGTTTATAATATGCAAGTGGATTTTTGTTCGGAGAATTTCCCATTTCTGTCTCATTTCCGTTATTACATTATTTAACTCATCGCTCCTTAGGCTGGAAATGGAAAATAATCACGCCCAATCCTTGGACATTAAGCCCCGCAGAGGCAAGTGAGTGGGCATTCCCGACCTAAGCACGGTTCTTCCGGGCATTGGCCGAAAAGTGTTAAAATTTCTGGGACACATAAAGGAGACCCCTGTCTCCGAGTCCATTAGCAAAAAGATGCGCTATTTTTCCTTTTGTGCGCACTCGACAAGTTTCGTGGAGTGCGTGCATTTGAGGGTAAATGACGAAAATTATCGCGCCACTGTCCACTCGGTTTGGAAAAATGCGGAAAATGTGCACGCAGACCCATATATTTCGTAACGTTTTGTGCTACGGATTTGTGCCTGGGAGAAACTGGTAAGGAGTTTGCGTCGACTGGACAAGAGGGAAGCCTGAGTGACAACTCTCGAGAGGTCATCCACCTAAAACGATGTATGATAAATATATGTATTTTTGTGCGAGAGCTTTTTGGGGTTAAAAGCGGAGATTTGTGTCGTGGTTTGAAGGGCGGGGCCGGGTGCGTCACCCCCCTTGAATGTTCACGCCTCGTTGAAGTGCATTCTCAGGTTCCTTTTCACCCGTCGCTAACGATTTATTTCTCCGTTCATTCTTCCTCTCCGAGGCTCTCGGGCCGAAGGATTTCGTCGCTGTGAACCTCTTGAATTTTCGCAAACCCTGACGGAGAGTTCCTCTCTGTGAAGCGCTGTCCCCGTCCATAGATTATCCCATTCTGCTATTGAGAATCGTCCTTTAGTCTTTCGGCCTCGACGAAAAACTGGAGACTCAAGTCCATCTCTTCGCTTGAATTTCTAAATGATTATTAT
Source organism: Ceriagrion tenellum (assembly GCA_963169105.1). Taxonomy (NCBI): domain Eukaryota; kingdom Metazoa; phylum Arthropoda; class Insecta; order Odonata; family Coenagrionidae; genus Ceriagrion; species Ceriagrion tenellum. The sequence continues at coordinate 44,650,088 of OY720632.1, forward strand.
TTTTTGACGCTGGTTCTTCTCTTTGATGTAATCGACCCTCTGAAAGTTAAAAAGTCATGAGTCCGACGGAAATATGAACGAGAAAATCGTAATATTCCACGCATGACTTAGAATTCTTATCTTCCCATTTTGTTATGATGTCATTATTAGCTTCATCATGATCTTAAAGCGTGTTTATACTTCCGGTTTTGCCTTTGATCGTTTTTGAGAGACGGTTTTTCACGTCGGAAGCACGCGTGAAATTAAAATATTTTTTCTTTTTATTTTTTAAATATGTACTGGGTAGGTATTATAGTGAATTTTTTTATGGATTCTTCCTTTAAAATAATTCATGAATCTCGTTGTAATAATCGGTTCATCAGCACGTTTTAGATTTTCATTGTTGAAGTAAAAGTGCCTTTTCGATCCATGAATGCCTTTCCTGTATGTTATCGAGAAAGGAATGTACCAAATGACTAGCAAAAGTAGAAGAGCCATTTTAGGACATGATATTCAAATACATATCAGGAGATAAGGCTTTACTTTACTGAGGCGCTCCACAATATAGATTCATTGCTCGTGGAATTCTATTATTGGTGGACCGAAGTCCTTCATCCTTCCCTATCTAATGCTTGGCCTTTTATTTCCTGGCCACTGTACAGGGATAGGTTTAAACTTTCCTCAGTGACATATAAAAAAAGAAACCTACCCATGTATAATAAATATGGCTGTTCTTTTTATGATAAAAGAACAAAAACCGTATGGCAAGGACTAGAGTCGGATTCTAATCATTATAAACCAGTCTGGGAAGTACTAAGCTCCTCCTTGAACGTGATTGGTTATGTAAAATGCCGATAGCATAACTGCCCGTCCCAATTCATTCCGTTTCGATTCCTTATTTTTATTGGTAGTAACTTGAGCTTTATCCGAATAATATCTTTCTCTAATAAAAGAGAGGTTGGCATGCTGTCACGGAAAGAGATGGAGTGGGAGGTATATATGTGTGCGTATGAACTGAAAGAAAGGGGTGGGGGCGAAGTAAATCAGGATTGGGAAACATTTCGTCGAGGGCGGCGTTGAGGCGCAGAGATGGAAGACGGGTGCCGCGCAATCTTATCTATCGCCTCCTCCTCCTCCTCCTACCGCTTAGTGAGGCGCACTAAACAAGCCGTAAACGCCTTGCTCGAACCAACCTTAAGTGCACCAGTCCCATCCACCCAACCCCTTCCCCATCCCCTCATCCCCAAAGGCGCCGATAATTTACTTTGTGCCCGGCCTTCCTCTTATCTCCCAACCCCCGCACAACACTCACGCGGCGTTCCCCCAATCTCTTTCTCTTCCTCCACTTCCGCCTCTTTCTCTCGCTCATCCCTTCATCCCATCTAATCTGCGTTCCCCTCATTCTCCTTCATGTGATTTTCTCCCTGTAGACTGGAAACTGGGGAACAGATCCATTTGGCCATTATTTTTTGGGGAATTCTCTGCAAAAATGTGAAATAACAAATTCCTCAAAATCACTTGAAGAAGTATATACTTGGCGACCATTGGTCATATCAGGCACGTGATTCCCCGACTCCGAAAGAATTTAGGGGTAAATCTGGTAGTCAATGTTTAAATTTCGGGTGACCAAATTATATTCGCAAGGAAATAAAACTCAGTGGACTTCGCAGGGTTTATTTTACTTCTACTAATGTTTTAATTAATATATATTTTTGCACTTTTTCATTTACTATATTCCGCGAACGGCTGCTGAACTTCCCTGTCTCTTTAGTTTACATTCATACCCTCACTTTGGCCCTCATGAATAGCATTCTGTTATAAAATTGTTTTACCAAGCATCCAGTCGCATACTACACTTTCTTGATATTTACCTAATCTTACTCCTGTGACTTCATCTAAAGCATCACCTATTTCTGTATCGCTGTAAGTATGTGCTGCTTCATGTGTTTGTCCGGAGAAGTGTCAGACAGTGAGGAAAAAACTCCAAAGTTCTTAATCAATGTTTATGCTGTGACTTAATCAAATGTATTTTGAGCAACTATCTCAATAACTGCAGTTAAACTCAAGAAAAAAATGACTAAGAAAGATTCTGACGCATCCACTGCATTTTTTCTTCAATTTGTACGAGAACCGCGGTATCTATCTATTGCTGACAATGTCTACATGTAATATATTTTCATATATCGGTTAAAAATGTAATCTTTCTGGTTTGTTTGATCAATTAAAGTATGCTTCGGCATTTCGCGTGCTTTTCTCACCCTTTCATATTTCCCAATCATTTCATACTTTTTATTGCGAGCTCTAGTTCACGTCGCGGCGAAGGTATAATTGAGATTTCTCCGCCCTGCTCCTCTTCGATATAAATCCAAAAAAACTCAAGAAATTACCGCAGTAAATCCTTTCCCTTTTTTCAACTCTCCACGGTCGTGTTTGCTCTCAACGCATGCCCTTTATTCACTCACCTCATCGTGACTTTCTCCCAAGCTAAGAATTGACCTCCGGCATCTGTGGTCCAATTTTACTCAATAGATACGTATTTTCTCGTGCCTCATTTCTACTTTCGAGCCAATCCACTCCCCTTAAAATAGCCAACCTCTATGATATGACGTGAGTGAGGCATTTTATTTCATTTCGACAGCTTTCTCTCCGCCCGAAAGGAAACCCTTTTTAAGAACTAAGAATAACTGAGCATTGGGGGCAATGTGGCATCGAAAGTGATCTACTGTGTTTATTCATATCATTTACCGAATGGCTACGTGGATTAAATTATCTATTTACTGCGCTCATAGCTAATTTTATATTATTTACCGAATGGCTACGTGGATTAAATTATCTATTTACTGCGCTCATAGCTAGTTTTGTTGAACGTTATATTATTTCAAAAACTGTGGCTAGTTTTGAAACCAAATTCTGAGGAATTTATGACTAATGGAGAAAATCAGGTGTTTGTTCGAGTCTTGGTCATAAGAGATTCGTGTAAAAGTGAGTTATTATGTCCATCTATCTAAGAAACTGATTCTCTAATGTTGTCGTCCCTAAACAGTGGGTGTGATGCGAGGATAGAGTTTTAAAATTCGAAATTGCCTCAACTTTATCCACTTAGCATTACTTTTCATTTAAGTCTCGCATGTAGCATCAAATCTTTACTCATATTCCCATTTTGTTCACTCAATTCGTATCACACATTTTCTACTCTGCTACCAATCGCTATGCTATTGCTCGCTTACGAACTTTTACCTGGACTTTCGGAATTTTCGTCGTATTAATCCGATAACTTTCGGAATTCCAAATATAGGCTTGCGGCGAATTCCGATACAACTGGGATGGTGAGAGTGGGAGGAGATCGACCACAACGATCGACCAGTTCGTGAATGACCTTTCTCCGAACTGAATCCAACAGCCTTTCCATATCGTTTCCCTTTAAGAGCCATCGTGAGGTTGTTGCATGTGCTTCTACGATCCTCCTCTTTCCTTCTGGAGGCACGTTTTCATCTTTTTATCTTGCAAGGGTGTTGAAGTAAGTGTCCTTACCCACCCACCCCCCTCAAATAACAGTTTCCTCGTGATAGAAAAGAAAGGCGGTCGGACACGTTTTATCTCTCTGTTCTTCCTAATAAACTAAGTTTTCGATTTACGTCTGCTTCGATGCTACGTCCAAGAAAATATTTCCTTTTTTAATGCTAATAAAATGGAACATTACATCTACATACTACCCTACGAGCCGCCGCAAGGGCGTGTGGCAGGGGGTGTTAGGACACCAGCCGTGTAAAGATGTAAGGGATAAGGTTTTGGGAGCTGAAATGGTGACGTGTATTGTGGGAGTGTATTGGGTGGAGCTCAATTTTCACTGTGGCCGCTTGTTGTGTGCGGAAAAAACGAGTTTTTGCAACTATCTCTTCAGCAATGTATCTTTCTTATTTTATCGCTTCCGTCAGACCTGGAGATATAGTGAGGCGTCATGATAATATTCTCTGTCGCTCTGAAACACACGAGTTCTGAGCTTCTCCAGCAAGCTAAGCCTATCATGTAGCCTCCAAGTCTCTAGGGGCTCCCACCTTATTCCCTCTAAAAGTTGTGAAACACTCTATGTTTGCTCGTAGCAGTTTTTAACGAAGCATGCAGCTTTTCTTTGTATTAAATTAATATTAAATTAATTTTTTTGTTAGATCTGTATGACCAGGGTCCCAAATGCTCAAGGCGTATTCATGGTGTGGCCTAACCAAAGCGAATTGGCATCTCTCTTTGACTTTTTCTACCGAGGACCTTCCTGTTATGTTCATAAACATGCAATACATGCATATGTTTGAGTTTTTTTTATATTTTAGATATGTTCATACAATTTTGGAATATTTTTTTTGTTTGATTTACTGGAATTGTTAGAAAAATTCGTGATAGAAGGTAAAAAAAGGGACTTAGGAATGAAAGTGTTGGTATATAACGCAGTTAAAGTGCGCACGAATATCTTGTTTCGTTTTGCGTCCATTCTATTTGCGTCGCACTTCTTTGCCCCAACAGATCTGAACCATTCGAGGAGTGCAAATAGTAGTAAGAAAATATATTCTTTTCATATTCGAGTATTAACGTCTCTCTGGAAGATTTTTCAGAAAGTTTGATGCATTTTTCATCATAAATAAATAAGTTAGAGGATGTACAGTAGACTGTACATGCTGAAGCGTGTGTTGCATTCTTTTGGATACTTGAGGATGGAAACAAAATATATCTAAATAAATAAATCATGCACGATTTAATAGAATCGCAGTTTATAGAAAAAATTATTTATTCACAGTATTTGGTAACCATGGCTTTAGAAATACTTTTTATGTTAATTAATTTTTAATGCATTATTGATGGTCATTCTAGTGATGCATATAGGCTGCAGTACCTGAACAATTGTAACTTATTTCACAGCTTGATCCTATTAATAATTGCGGAAATTGCAAAAAAATTGAACCCTCTCTCCACGCACAGATGAACGCTACACTTTTTACTAAATGTGTGTGACTTTTGAGAACGTTTCGCCCAAATCCGCCCGAATAGGCAGTATTTATTATGCACAGCATACTGTACACTAGGAATGAAAGGGTTAGGCACGCGCCTCCGACTTAAATCAAGGACTTACTGTATCGCCCAACACACTCTCCACGTCACTCTCTCTCTCTATCCATTGCTCTCGCTTTCCGGCTCTCGCGCCCATTTCCAGCCCGCGCGCGGAGTGGCCACGGCACCCAGAGCGCCAAGTCGAGGGGAGAGTCGGGAGCGCCCTCCAAGTCCTTATTTGTCGCCGGACGCGAACAAAAGTATTTCCTATTGCGTGGACACTTTCACTCACCGCCCAACCGGCCGAACGCGTGCGAGCACGCAGAGGGGCGCCCCAAACGCGTTCTTTGCTTCCTCCACCGCCGCCGTCGGCGTCAAGAGCTCTCTCACACGTCCGCTTCCTGCTTTTCAATCGGATCCCAACTGCTTGCAAGAGTTGGGCTCTGCCGTTGCCGCCCATCTCTTCGTCGGCACGGGGTCGTTGCATGCTTGCATTTCAGATTTTACAACTCCATTACGGCTGTTGTCTGAAATGATCTCTCATGACTAGCGATGAGAGAGGAAAGATGTCCCCCTCCACTTATGGCGATTCATTTAATCGAAAAACCTATTTATTTTTGCCTTAATTACGCTTTATGCTCTCAGTTTTCTCCTCTGAACTGGCTTCTTTGAGTATCAACTCAATTCCTCTTTCCGCTTTCCTCTTCAAATGAACGGGTTTTAATTACTCTGTAAACCAAATGGGCTTTGCGAGTGCCTACCGACTTATTTTACTATCTGGATTATTAATCGCTTTTAACTGATTGAGAGAAGGAGATCGTTAGCAATGTCTTTCAAAATCTTACCGCATTCCTCAGCATATCTACAAAAGCTAATTGGATGGAGACTTTTGCGAGCTTTCCATTTTCCTCCGTGCTCTGTATTCTTCGCAACATACTTCTTTGCTAAAATAGTTAAGAATAGATAGGTATGTTTTTCGTTCTCTGCCAAAGGATGTGGCCAAGAAAGACACAGAATCGGCATTTGCTTCAGCCGTTAAAAAATGGTTAATGTGTCACGAGGAAGTAGAGTCTTTGTCTCAAAAGATTGTATAAAAATGTATTAGGAATGTTAATTACTAAAATTGGGGTTGTGTTTGATTTGAGATTGTTTACTGTCAACTTAATTCATCTATTATATGTTGTATATGCATTTTTTGTTTCCTAAATATAAGTTTTCGTTGAACTGTGTAAATGATTGTTATTGCTCAAGTTATTGTAAAAACTCAAGTTATAATGAACGCGTAATAACTTGAATTTTTCGTTTTTTTATATATGAATGCACAATAAGGTATAGAAGCACAATAAAATTTTTGAGAAAATGTGTTTGATAACGGATCAGCACCAGCTCTGCCACAAAAACTTTCAGATGATGGTAACCCCAAATCAGGTAGTTCCTCTGGGGTACCTATGTTCCTATACTTTGTATAAATAACCAAATGTACACACATATGAATGGAATAAAGAATTATTATTATTATTATTTACTTTAAAATAACACTTTACTTAATAATATTTACACAAGGTATGCTTCAATATTACCTTCAAAACGTACCTTTTTAAACTTTCCCAATTTTTTCTTCATGTGACAGCTATAACTATTTATTTCTGAGCTCCACCAGGCACGCCATCGTCAGTGAATAGCGTCACACATTCATCTATTCAAATTGTTTGACGAATCGCCGAAAGAGACGCAACTCTCCACACAATCCGAAGCGTTACAATTCTGTGTAGAGTGGCAACTACATCTACATCTACGTCATAACCTGCAAGCCACCCAAAGGGTGTGTGGCAGGGGGTGCTTTCGCACCCGGCATGCATGAATGATATGGTAGAACACCGACATTACATTAAAACCCGCCTCCCACACATGCAAAACACCAATTAAAAATCTGATAACCAAGAAACATTCTATGTTCAATCGTTCAAACATGCAAGGGATACAAAGACTACTACTACACATTCAACATATCATGCATAAATAAGAACATCAATATTTACATCATGCATAAATAAGAAAGAGTAGAATATATTATGAGAAAGGTTTACTGCCTGCCTATTGTCAATACTCGAACTATTCATGACGACGATCACAGCTGTTATGGTCCCGAATGGTACGCGGAAAAAATGACATTTTATACCTATCGGTTCTACAATCTAACTCTCTAATTTTATTGGCGCGATCTAATCTGCCGTAATACTACAATGGAAAAGTCTCTTAGAAAGCAGATCTTTCAATTATTTCACACGCTCGTCCATAAACGGTTAAATTCGCGGTTTGGACGTTGTCACGTCATCTTCAGTAGGAGACTTTAAGTCGAGACGTCAATTTCACTCCGCGATTTGTGTATTTCACTGCCCTTTAATGCGTGCCGCGTTCCCTCCCAATCCATTTCTCCACCTTCGCCCATAACTTGTTTCTCAACACGTGAACAGGAATGCCGGGTGTGTGCTGCAATTAGAAAAAAAAGGAGAAATAGAGATATGGCGAGGGGTTGTATCGGGAAAGGAAGGCGCGTCCCACTTGGAGGACACGCGGAGTGGCGGGAGTTACTGCGTGTCGTCCGGACGACCGTGATGGTCATCCGATACCCTCTTCGCTTGCGACACCTCCGCCCGCGCGCCGGCGACAGTCGACTGTTTCCCAAGTGTCAGTTGTTTCGTAGGATCCCCTCCTATATTTACACCTGACTACGCTCATTTACTCGCGTGGGTTGTCCCGCTGAAAGGCGCCATGTCTTTATCAGGCAAGTGGAAGCCTGCGGGTCCTCAGGCATATGAGGATTTGTTTACCTAGGGTGGCCTTATCGGAGTGTTTTAATCGACAGAGCAAAATATTTACCCTCAATACACCGACTTTATTATCCAACATGTGCAGTCATTTCACATGCTGCCCCACTCGTGGAAGAATAAGAACCACAAGTTACGAATGAGAGATATTTTCGTCGCCAAGATGTAAAATTTGATGTCACAAAGGCATATAGACGTAAATAAACCTAATCGGAGACAAAAATGAAACTCTTCTAAGTGTTACCTCTAGATCACACTGCGTGATAGAGGGTAAAACTATTTTCAGCGCCCACACCACCTAGCAAGATTTTCACTAATAGCGCAAAAGATAATTTCTTACTTGGACGTCGTATTTCTGTTTCTTACTCAATTTTGGCCTATAATGGATTTGTGAATATAATAACATTAAAAATAGACGAGAAAAATAGCATAGTCTAAGTTTGGTGATGATTTACTTAAAAATGACATGCAACGGAGCAAATTTGCCTCTGGTATGATGAGTGTCATGGTTCCCCACATTTCTTCATTGAATTTTTGTTGAAAACTCAGCCAAATCTTCCTTAACTTTGACGAGAAAATTGGCTACAATTGTCGCTTTTCCCCAATGAGTGGGAGCCACTTAAGACATGCTCGTTTATCAGTCACTCAAATCAGATTTATTTATTATGCTTGTGGCTTAGGAAATGGAGAATAATATTTTTGTCACGTTTGACGACTTTATCGTTTGGTTTTAATCATTTTGAGCATAAAAATAGCTCATATCTAATAAGAATAACCGCATTGTGCTCATTATATATGAGCTGAGTGTTACTGTGATATAATCACAGAATAAGAATTTGCTACCACTGGTATTGCAAATTGTGCACGCTGTCCACGGAAACGTTAAATACGCCAAGAGAGACGTATTTCTTCAATGTTATCACGTGGCTATTGTATCGGAGTAGTATGCAATTTTTTTAAAAATGCGTGAGATTATTTTGACGGCGTAAAAGCAGCGAAATTTACGGTTACCGCCGCAGAAAGCTTCGCGAATACGATCATGAATATTTTAAATGTTTACGTCTAGCGAGGAGACATTGATAAATAACATTTTTCAAAACTTTAGGAGCAAAAACGAGTCGGAATTCTGTGGTGAAAAGTGAAGAAGAATTACAAATATATATATATATATATATATATATATATATATATATATTCGTTCACTCATTCACTCAGACCGCACAGCGGCAATTTTATATGTTCCTATCCACTTTCTTTCTACCTTTCTGTATAAATATTTATGTGAGTGTATATATATATATATATATATATATATATATATATATATATATATATATATATATATATATATATATATATATATATATATATATATATATATATATATATATATATATATATATATATATATATATATATATATATATATATATGTATCGGGCTGAATGAGGTGACGTGCCCGTAACTCCTTTTCGAATGGGAGAAGATTTACGACTCGAGTCTTGTGTACGAAATGCAATATTACTTCTCATTCGGGGGACGCAACTACGGAAGGGGGGCGGTGATATTTGTGTTTGGATGGGGGTGTCGGGCAGAGGGTGAGGGCGTAGTATGGAAAACTAGCCCTCGCCGCTCTGCTTCCATCTCCTTGGCAGGCAAGAGCAATGGGAAGTCCTTTTTTGTATTTCATTCGCCTCCCCGGCGCGTTGTGTCATCTCGTTGCTCGCACCTTAAGAACGCTGGCGAAACTCTACTCTCTCTCTCTCTCTCTCTCTGTGTCCCTCAACCATCCTGAGACGTTCCATCTCCTTATAAGCGAGAGAGAGGGAGGACACACGACACAATGGTTTCCCTCGGCAAATATGGGGCACGCCGACGTACACTCCGCTGCTTTCGAGAGGACCGAATGGGCGTCGTTTAAATGTTTGCTCTTCCCTATATCTCTCCTCCCGAAGTCGGAAGTCTGAGAGCGTGCAGTCTTGGGCGGCGTAGGCGGCCCAAAGTGACGACCTGTGTCCTTCTCCCCCACCCCCCCCTCCCCATACCACCACACACCCTCCGTTCCCTGCATCTGGGCCTCCTTTCTTGTTACTCCTTTGCCATATCCCGAGAACGCGCCCTCTTCAAGTCGGTGTGTTTGCACAACACTAATACTACGAACCACCTTTCACATGTCGCGCGGTTAACGCCCGGCACAATTTTCCCGATGGAAAGCGTTATGAGCGTCGCGCACATTTAAACTGTCTTCTTCCCACTTCGGGACGGGTCCCGATTTCCCATCCTTGCCCAAATCCTTCAAGATGGTCGATTATCCATTCAAATCTGGCAACAATGGTCGGCTTAAGCAGAGAGTAGAAAGTCTGTGGAAGCTTTTATGGCATAGCAACGAGTGTAGTGCGTAATAAACAAATAATTTCATAAGCGTTTCCAAGATTAAAGGGGAAACTAGAATTCGGTTTGGAAAAGTGGACCGCACAAGACCATAGAGCTCAAAGCTCAAATTTGTTGGCTGTCCTAAGCCTTCAATAAAAACATTCATTGTGAAACAACCAAATATGTGATGGGGAACTACAAAATAAATGAATTTATTAAGGATTGCCAAAAAAATTGCCGAAGAAAAAAAATGATCGCTTAGGAACGTTTCCATTGGAGATACAACAGTTTCGACTATAATTATCCGTGGATATCAGTTCAAACTTAAAATATTATTAGACAACCAGAACAAAAAAGCTGCGTTTTCTAACTCCTGTTCATCACAATTTTTTTTCTATTCATTGATGAATTGCAAAATCCGTGTTGAAAAATAATCACTAGTGTTACCCTTAAAAACAGTGTTGTTTTTATCATCTCGTGGAGAAAAAATTAGCACGGCTGTACAATAATCTAGGTAAGTGTATTCCAGAGGAAGATTGGTTTCATTATTTATTTACTAAATATTTCCATAATGTAGTATAGAGTATGAAATTCGGAACACTATTCACTCTGGCGATGCATGAACTTTTACTGCCACACATCTTCGAAGATTTATGGTGTCTTACGGAAAAAAAGAAAGGGTTTTTGTGTTGAGCCCTAAATATGCGTGATATTACTTTTGTAGGTAGATGTTTTGAGTTAGAAATTGATTTTGCAACTGGTGGCGGTACGCTCTTCATTGTTTAGCGTATACTTCCGCTGGGATATTTTCAACTGCTAATTGCTTCGATTGCACCTACCTCTCGTGGAAATAAAAAGCAGCGTGAAGGGGAAATGACTTCTGAGAAAAAGACAGGCGTGTTGAAAGCGCACACCTCTTTTCCCCGGAATCCTCGAGGAGGAGAGGGGTGACGGGAGAGGTCGGCGACCCACGGGCGAAGCCGTAAAGTGGACCTCGGAAAATCCTTTAGGAAGAGCCGAGAGAAACCGTATGAAGTGGAAAAAAATTAATGGTCGTGACTAGTAATGGCCCGACAAAAATCCGAGGCCAAATGATGTATTTCTTGACTCTCGTTTGGGTTCGAATAAACTTTTCTTTAGTGCTTAGGGTCCTGATTCATCTCAAGAATTAGAAACTCCGTTGAGCCCAAAAAGCCCGTTGTTTTAAAGATGTAGTGTTTCGGCCAATTTTCAGTTATTATTCCATAGTTTATTGCTTACTGTCTCCGCGCAGTATAGGTATCTCTTAATTCCTAACCGATAGTGCACGATGTTAACATTTTTGTAGTATTGCCGGCCGCAGTTTTTCTCGGTCACTTAAAATTTCTAGTTGTAGATGGTAGCACTTGTTAAACTCACCGTTAACCGAGCAAGACTCAGTTATAGTGGTGCCATAAGGCACTCTTTGCTTGAAAAGTATTAACATTTTTTGCTTTTTGGTTACATGATTTGATAACGTCAACTTTCCCACCCCACTCCCTCGTGTTGTTTTGAAAAAAAATGAGTTGTCCAGCTACAGTTAACCCATAAGGCAGGCACGTTTATTTTCCAATTTTACCTTTATGCCTTCTATAGTGGAGAGATGGCGCTTTAGGCCGTAAGATGTCTCGGACACACTCCCAATACGGAATCTTTTTTACTCGCTCGGGTTCTGTCCGGACGAGGTAAGTTTCATGCTTCGGCGAGTTTTGGGCTCACTTCCGACCCCACTGCCAATAACCAACCACCTCCGTCTCCTACCCTCCTCCGCCCTAAATCCCTCCCCCATACCACCCCCCATCCGCCTTCCGGTTCCCTCCCAACCCTCGTCGGCTTTCTTATTCCACCCTCTCCCCGCTTCATCCCTCCGTCTGCCGCACCACCACCGTGTGCCATGTCATTGGGGGAGGGAAGAGGGGGTGAACACCCCTCAGCCCTTTCACCTCCCTTACCATAACCGCTCTCATGACCATCCCCTCTCTACTTTCGCCCAACCACCCCCAGCCCACCCACCGAAGATGGAAGAAAAAACGAAATAATATCGGAGGGCTTCTCTCTCTCTCCCCCCCATCTCTCTCTCTCTCTCTCTCTCTCTCTCAATATATATATTTTTCCGTACCCCGGAGAAAAATTGGACAAGTGCTCTTTTATTGAATGGGGGAGAGATTTTCGGGAAGAAATAAAAGCATTGGGGATTGGGGGGAGGTGGGGTGGAGGGAAAAGGTTGATAAAGGGACGTAGAGGAAGGAAAAGGGAGGTGGAGTGGGAAAGTGGAAGAGGGAGGGAAGAAAGAGGGAGGAGAATTGGAAGTGGGAGGAGTATAGGAAGGCGGGGCGCGGAGGGAAATAGCGGAGGATGGAAAATGTTGAGAAAGCCAGAGGAGGGAGACGGACGGAAAGCGAACGGTGAAGCTGAGTGGTCCGGACATAAAATTTGGTGTCTCCACCTGTCAATTGCCTGGCGGCACGTGTGACTTATGCTGAGTAATTCCCCCCTTTCCCATTTTTTTCTATTTTTTTCATATAGTCAATGTACAGCATTCATTCGTACACTTTTCGAATTTTAGTGGCGTGGATATGTAAGTATATGCCTATTTTAGGGAGTGATTCTTGTACTGCTAAAGTTCTCAAACCTCATCATTAAATTTGTTCTAAGTCTTCATTGTGTCGTGGCACCTGGGCTTAAAACTGTAAGTAAATCTAATTTTAGTATTGCAGACGTGATATTTTTATATTTTATTCTTTAAATTTGCCGCATGGTTGGATAAATGGACCACATTTGGGAAATCAATTGTTTATTTTCCCTATCTAATACGCAATAGAATAGCTATCTGGGGAGAAGTTAGTTATTTTCATCGAACGAATTGTGAGAGAGTTTATGTTGAATGACGAGGAAGTAGGAAGGATGAAGTAAATAGGTATTACCCGCTGTCTCTCCATTCCAGAATTAAGAGGAGACATATTTATCCGTGCAAAGAGACATGTTGAGTGTCCACGACTGATAGAAAACGAGTCGAAAGTTTGCTGCGAGAGGAGGCACGTGCGTCGCGGTGGATTGAAGGAAGAGGGACCGACTCATGAAAGAAAAACATTATTCGAAATGGTGGCGAAAAGAGGGAGAGAAAGAGAAAGAGGGAAGAGGGAGGAAAAATGGATTGGATTCTGCGAGTTCTTTGTGGGGGAGGGGGTTGGAAAAGAGGGTGGGTGGTGGGGTTTGTGTTATTTCAGGAAGGGAAAAGGAGGCATGAAGGAAGAGCGAATTTCATTTCCTCCAAATTGCAGTCACCACCCCACTCTATTCTCTCTCTCTCTCTCTCTCTCTCACTCACACGCGTATCAGCCTGGGCATTCAGAGAAAAAGGGAGAAAAATCCGCCTTTTTATTATTATTATTATTTCCACCCTCCATCCCTCTCTCGTTTTTCCGTCCTTTTCCCGTGCTCCCTCCCCCATCCTCCTCCTCCTCGGTTCGGGAAAATCTGCGATTTATGGGCCCGGCCGCTGCTGTGTGGTTTGGATTTACAATGGAAGCTATGGAGTCGAACGTGTAAACATTGGCCCTTGGTTACTGAGCCGAATATATTGAATCTTTCCTCAGTCCCACCGGGAGGGTATCCGTCCGGCAAACTGCCGGCCCAGAAGGCCTATACCACCGGGCCGCCGCTGCCGCCGCAGCCGCCCGGAGGGGTTGAATCGAGCAACCAATCGCTGATGACCATTAACAATTGGGACCTACCTAGCGTTCGTTCGTTTGTCAGGTGCGCTTTTGTAAACGGACGCGCCCACCGCTCGCCCATTAAGCTTCCGTGCATCGTGAATATTGTCCGCCTATTTCATCGGCCTTGGTTTTGCGTCCGGGGAACTTCTCATAAATTACATTTCGCAAGGCTTTCATTTTTTAGGCTGTAAATATTTGTCTGCTGTGGAAAAAAATACCCAAAGGCGTTTCTTTATTTATATCACGTGTGAATTTGAGCCTCACTATATCAATTTAAAAAAAAATGAACAATAATAAATATATATTTAGATACGGGGCAGTTCGTATTAAATTTAGGAGTTGAATTGCTAATAACTTACCATTCATTTATCTCTATTTTATCGGAGCATTCGAGAACTCATTGGTTCTCTTCCGAATCGTACGGTTCGTCTGATTTATGCGATATGAAGTGATTCGAGCGGATGAATCTTTTTGCTATCTCTGAGAACTGCTCATATCACTGTAAAATCTTTTCTTCTGTTCAGCTTTCTATGGGTACTGGAGGTTTACTTAATTTCTCAAAAACCAGCGTTCATAATTAAGTCTTAATGTTGCTGGAATCAAATCATTAGTTCACTCGAAAAGAGCTAGGGTGATTATTTACTGAAAACAAATTAATCAAGCATCTTTTCCAATTTGTGATCAATGCGTTATAAGTATTTTTTATCGGGATAGCATGCAGTTATTTTTTTCCCTTTGAGATTTGTGGTTTATCGAATCTTTCACAAAAAGGTTTTGTAATGGAGTTGAGTGCGATATTATACGGTGGAGGGTACGTACAGTCACTTCATAAAGTATCGCGACACACTACGCTAGCGGTTCGTATAGGTCGGATGTCGAAGCTCGAAATAAGTTGGCTATCCTGAACTATCTCTGGTGGCTATGTCCTTCTTGACTTTCAAGAAATGTCATACTGTACCTGTAAATGCTCATAGTCAACAGAGTCAACAGAGACTCAGGATAGCCAACGTACTTCCAGCTTCGAAAGCCGACCTATACAAACCGCTAGCATAGTGTGTCGCGTTACTTTATGAAGTGACTGTACATGTTTAACAATGTAGTCCCACGATTTGGATTATGGATTGAATACTGCTGTCTGTGTTGATGTATGATTATATCTGATTATTCAGAGTAAAAGCGATCACCATAGGATATTTGAGGCTTGATTTATATTTTTTATGTGCAATATATGATTCAATTGTAATAAAGAGATAAACTAAAGAAGCTTATACTTAGATTGTTCTTAGTCTAGTTTAAACTACGTTTGTCTTTTACATTTAGGACTTGACCCGACCAAAGTTATTGACCCCGGGTGTTCTCAATTATTTCAGAGCAAAAGGGTTGATCTTTCGATCTCCACCAATTTTCTCCATTGGGCTCTCCGCCCTTTCACCACCACCTCCATTCCAACCTCAACCAGTATATCACTTCCCCTTCTCCCTCCCTCCTCTCTCTCTCTCCATCCCTCCACGGCATCTCTCCTTATCTCCCGCCCGTCGGTGCTCAATTCCCTCTCCTCTCACGCCCTTCTGAATTTATTCCCCCAACCGAAATCGTCTGTCTATTTTTTCCTGCTTTCTTCAGCCATATGCTGGTGGAAAAGCCATTCATCTTCGCTAATACGTTTCTCGGCCAATTCGGACAAAAAAATAAATCCAATCCATCCTTTGAGGAGAGGACCATTGATCGCGTTCTCTTTTGTTTTTTTTTTCGTTTCAGGCAATTATTGAAGCCCAATGCTCTATTTTATTTGGGAAAAAGCTCGTTTTGAGGAACATGGGATATATTGCTCTCCATATGTTTTACGTTCTAATGAGAGCTACATAGACGATATTCTCTATGCTAAAATAGGCGGAGAAAATGATGAATTTTTCTGTACACTACATCTAAATCCGAAAATGTATCATGTATCACGAATTACAATTCTATAAAATAGATAAATTTACGAGAAACAGTATGAAAAAATCGCTGGTCCATCTGGTGGCTGTGATCATTTATACTAATTGTAAGCCAAAATTTGGTACCAGCTCCGGGGAATAGTTATAATTTATGTACCCAATGGAATGGGAGGAAATGATGAATTTTTCATGATGAATTTACTCATTCTCACTTAGACCCAGCTACGTCATTATCCCAATAATCCTATTGCGGCAAAATAATATTCATGGTTCAAGTGAATCTTGCTGTGTAGGAAATGTTGTAAATTCTTGAAGCTTGGAGTCAAAATAAACTTGAAATATATTTTTTTAAAACACCCCTGCCTCACGCACATAGAGTGGCTCGCAGGGTAGTATGTAGATAATGAAATTATTAACTTGAATGTAGGAAAATTTGCGATTGTTACTTGCGCAGCGGAATTAGCATGCCAAAGACATTGCGTATACTCAATTCCTGTAAGGAAAAAATACGGAAGAAATATCTAAAAAAAAGATAAAGGCGATTGTAGCCAGTGAATGATGCCACATTAGGTTCAGAAGAAAGTTCATGAAGAGAGTTATTCACTCTGGCGACAGCTCAGCTGCTCCTCCTTCCTAAATCTCAAGGCCACACTCCTCACGTCCGCGATCCTTGGATCAAGAGGCAAGGAAGACGGGTAGAGGTAACGGTTCATCTTCCTCGCGAGAAGCGCACCCTGGAGGAGTTTTCGATGGAAAGCCGAAGTGCATGCATTTCGGATTCCGAGCGACCGCTCGTGGCGGTTTTTTGAACGCTCTCTAACGGCTCTCCTTACCGTGGTGAGAAAATTCTGTTCACGCAAGTCACCATTAATTCGGTCGAGGGTATCATTCTTCTCTCTCAAGTGTTTCTGCCGGAAGGCGGAGTTGGGATACTGAGCTCATCTCTGGTAAAACACTTCATAGAATTTAACTACCAAAGTAGATGAGGTGAGCTCGTCCTATGAAACTCCTTGAGCTTTATAAAATGGATAGAGACGTTCTTGGGCAGAACTTGGGCCCTTTGAGAATATGTATCTTTCTAATTGATTCTTGCCTTTTAATTGATCATATGTCGACCATCGAGTGCGTGAAGTGTAGCAAAAGATAGAGAAAATTTGATGTGAAATACTGATTCTGGCGTAACTCGGTGGAAATCCGCAATGTTCAACATAATGAAGAGGTAACTTGGCCCGATACCACATTATATCAACCTTAAAAATAGCACGATGTGCAGAAGCTTAGGTTGGTGTGAGAGGATAGAGAGTACAATTACTGTACACTAGATTACTATAACTGATAATCTTCTACTGTTGACTGCACACTAGAGTACAATTACTGTACACCTTGAAAATGACACGATTTACCGAAGCTTGGGTTGGTGTGAGAGGATAGAGAATACAATCAGGCCGAGTTACCATTTCATTATGAAGAAAATTTGATGCGATTTTCAACAGATTCAGGCTAGATATCGTGGACGTTCGTCATATTATAGCAGAAACAACACAGATGATTCCTTGTTTTTTTGCCCTTTACCTGCCACTTCCCTCTACCTTACTTCTGTTCCCACCCCTCTCTTTCCTTCAAACATGGCGAGTCTTTAAATGTGATGTGCCCTCTGATTTGGGTGTCTTGTACCTGATAATGTCTCTGTGAGATGAATCTCGTCGTACTCATTAAAATATCCAGTGGAAAAGTGCAATTGTCGTTTTTATGATAATAAAATATGATGCGTTGAAATCCAAACTTCCTTCCGATTCCAAACTACCTTCAAATAAAACTTCATCCTACCTTTCTTAATTTTTTCATTCTGTAACCTTATGGTGAAAGGTTCTGTTTTAAGTCCATTACTATTTTCCCTGTGCATAAACGATCTCCCAAGGTCCCTTAAGAGTTGTCAATATCATCTATATGCTGACGATTTTCAGGTGTACCAGCATTCTGCTGTGATGAATCTACCAAATACTATTAATAGCATTAATACTGACATCGAAAAAATATGTAGGTGGGCGGAGATAAATGGTTTGGAACTTAATGAAAACAAAACCAAGGCTAACATCATCGGAAGCCGACAGTTAATTGCTAAAGTAAATTTTCATCAAATTCCATCCATAATTGTCAAAAACAAAATTATTCCGTATGAAGAACATGTAAAAAATCTGGGGGTCTTTATTGAGAGAAATATGGACTGGAAAATGCACTGCCAAAGCATTAGAAGTAAGTGTTTCAGGAACCTTCATCAATTGATTAGGGCCAAAAAGCAACTTCCCTTCAACATCCGGAAGTCAGTTGTGCACGCAATAATCTTTCCACATTTCGACTATTGCTGTAGTATGATATGTAATATAGACGAGGATAATAACCGCAGACTTCAAGTAGCAATGAATGCTTCAGTACGATTTATATGCGACCTTAAAAGTTGGAAGCATATAAGTGAGGCATACACAAGTCTCGAATGGCAAAAAGCACGTGAAAGACGAGTCTATTTTACTCTAATAACATATAAAATATGTAATATAAAATCGGCATATAAAATTCTTAAGTCTGGATGTCCGCCTTATCTGTTCAACCAATTTGTCTTTAAAAGAAATGTACTACAAAGTCCTACAAGAACTCATCTTTCCGATCTATTGATCCCACACCATCGTGCAGAGATGTATCATAGATCTTTCGTAGTGTCTATTTCCAGCAGATGGAATTCACTGCCTGATGATGTTATAGCATGTAAATCCATCGCAAGTTTTATTTTAAGTTAAGTTAATGTTAAGTTAAAGCTAAGAAAAGTTTTCGATTTGATAAATTCCAACACGTTTAAATGAAAAGTGAAATTGATTGTTGAATCTTTTGGATTATCAAATATTATGTAATATCATGTACACATTCTCATTTCACTCTATGTAATATTATGTATACATTTATTCAGGATCTTTGAGTTGCATTCTTTGTAGTTGTTCATTCATCAATGTCTCAAGGACCAATGAGTCCACGACAATAAATGTTTATTATTTATTATTATTATTTCATTTCACGTGGCACTTATGCGATTCTCGTGCGAGTGATATTGCGCTTATGTCTAGTATAAAAAATGTAAACTGAACGTTTAAGTTATGCAAAAATGTTTTGAGTGTGCATCGTAGTAAACATTTATGACTATGTCTTGGCGTTTCGTTTTCTTTCACCTGAACCGTTCTTCCTCGCTTACGGGGGGCTTTCATGCGCATTCTCGCCCGCCCTTGTGTACTGTTGCTGGAATACCCCGTGCCAAAGGGTGGCTGACTCAATTGCACATTATAGGGGCCGCAGTTTTTCTTCTTCGTCTTCGAAGGGATTTTATTACGGCACAGTTAAATGGAGGAGTTGGAAGAAATATTGCCACGCACATTAATGTGATGCAAAATGTTACTTCTTTGTCTTCACTATAGCGCTCGTAGTCATGTGACCGGTGCCATTGTTGCCTGATAATATGATAATGGGGGTAAAATCTAAAGGTTTTCTGTTTTGAATTGCGAATATTTAGCCGCTGAATGGAAAGTTGAGAATAAATTGTTCAATACTCTCAGGTTCACCGGGATGACAGCCGTGTAGTATATACAATTGATTGGAACTCTGCTCTTCCTGGAAAATCTTCTAAAGAGCAGAGAATGGAGTTCTATTTTGAAATAGCTCATAAAGCATTTTTTGTGTACTTTCATTCGGAATTCGATGGGCCGAAGTACTTAACTAAGAAAATAAAATCTATTCGGTCACTTAATTTGATTTTGGGGTTGATATCAGAGTTAGATCGCGTACAGCGAAGAGGAGCTAGGTTTGAGAAACGATGCTACGATAAGTTGGCTAGTGTGTCTGGACTGTTAGAAGAATTAGGATGGGAATCGCTATCACAGCGTAGATTAAATTATAGTCTTAACCTCCTAAATAAATTTCAGGAAAATCATTTTACTGACGACGTAAAAAACATACTATTAACCCCTTCGTACTACGGCAGATTAGATCGCGCCAATAAAATTAGAGAGCTAGATTGTAGAACCGATAGGTATAAAATGTCATTTTTTTCCGCGTACCATTCGGGACCATAACAGCTGTGATCGTCGTCATGAATAGTTCAAGTATTGACAATAGGCAGGCAGTAAATCTTTCTCATTATATTCTCTACTCTCTTATTTATGCATGATGTAAATATTGATGTTCTTATTTATGCATGATATTTTGAATCTGTAGTAGTAGTCTTTGTATCCCTTGCATGTTGGAACGATTGACGATAGAATGTTTGTTGGTTATTAGATTGTTAATTGGCGCTTTGCATGTGTGGTACGCGGGTTTTAACGTAATGTCGGTGTTCTACCATATCATTCATGCATGCCTGGTGCGAAATCACCCCCTGCCGCACACCCTTTGGGTGGCTTGCAGGGTATGACGTAGCTGTAGATGTAGATGTTAATTTGCCGCCGTAGACATTAAAGGCTCTTTTATGCTGGCATTTCTCCATTTCGGTCCTCCAAGTCCTAATTAGCACCTATGAATTGGACAAGTTTCTGTGTTCTTATATAGGTACTGTTATTCACGAACTCATTGCAGCTCTGTTCCTCTAAATTTTGTGCATCATTGCATTTTTATCACCAGCTGGTATTCCAGAAGTGTCTGCATCATGGATTTTTTAGCAGTGGAAATATCAGACACGATTTGATTGAGCAAGGCTCAACTTAGTGAAATCTCTCTGCCATAAATGACTGAAACCATGTGCAGTTTCACAAAATTTTATTCCGACGACTAGTTTCGTCTAACAATGATGACTTAAACAGTTGGCCGGAACCGGTCGGTCGTCTTGACCAGAATCTGAGAAATTTCACACTTTTCATGTTTTGTGAGTTAGATACGATTTTTACTGGCTTTTAACAATCGTAAGCTTTGAATTTTGTTTATCGATTGTACCTACTTTCTTTTCTTTTAAGCAAGCTTGATAGAAATGCTTTCAACGTATAAATTAATTGGCTGCAAATGATCTCAATTGGCTGAACGACATCTACATCTACGTGATACCCTGCGAGCCACCTCGAGGGTGTGTGGCAGGGGGTGAAGATCACCAAACATGCACTATTGACATGCAAGTAGGATATTTAAAATTAAAGGGAGATATGCTAGATAATAGGGTCACATGGAGCTAGATGGTTAGTATCTACATAATAAGGAAGGGATTATTGGTTGTTATTACATGCATCATGCACTACAGACTACTCTAACTATATTTCACCTACCTATCCCTTTGCTACGCTGCTTATTGTTCTCTCTTATAGTACGAGGGAAAAATGACATTTTAAATCTATCGGTACGACAATCTATCTCTCTAATCTTGTTAATCTGATCAAACCTAGCATGATACGCATGGGTTCTCAATATATATCTAACTTCATCTGTGAACAAATCGGTTTCGAATTTACTTAAAAGGTTTAACCTAAATTTTAACCTGCGTTCTGATAGTAATTCCCATCCTAGTTCTTCTATTAAGCTCGTAACACTTACACAATTATTATAACGGCCTTTAACTTTAAACCTAGCAGATCTCCTTTGCACGCGTTCTAATTCTTTAATCATACCTTCCTCGTACGGATCCCATATACTAACGGCATATTGGAAAATGGAAAATTGACGAAAAATTGACGACGGCGACAGTTGGAAAATGTTTTCGTCCATTCACTCAAGTCTCTCGCCAAGTACGTATCTACCTTAATCTTTAAAGTGACCTGTCATGGGATTTCGGAGGAGTCACGCGAAGTGGAGCGAAGGCCTTCGGGAGGAGGAGGGAGGAACATCCCGCCCCAACGTGAGAGGCACTCCCCTCGCAGGTCGCCGACCCCGTGTCAAATCACAACTCGCACGTCGGGCTGTTTTATTATTTTCTTCAGACGCGCGCAGTACAGGCCGGTGTCCCGTGGCCGCATGCAAACGATGCCCGGAACCCGTACTTCACCCAGCGTTGCCATCTAATTTGTTCGCCCTTTCTCGTATCACCCACGCAGCCGCGCCGAATAAGTGAAAGGGTCACAGACTTGTTTCCCCCGTCGCTTGCGAAATCCCTTCACCGGCGACGCCGAGGCAAGAGTGTTTGGGGGGGGAGGGGGGGTTACGGATCCATTCGTTTTTCTGTCGACCTTTTGAGTCTCGCGGCGTTGAACAACGGTTTTACGGTCCGCAAGGTTAGCTGGCTTCACATTATTCCGGGCTTTGCTCGCATCCCATTGGCATAAAAGGGCGAAACGGGTCATTTCGTGATGTTACGTTCAATTATAGTTTGAATTAAGCAAGTCATGGGCTCTCGTCATGACGATGACTGGAAATGCTCTTGGCCATTCCGTGAGACTTGTACCAGAAAATTCTTTTAACATGTGGGCTTCGTCATTCCTTATTTTTGTGCCCGAAGTTGACGCTTTTGCTTCACAATCGGGGCCGTGTTTGCACTCATTTAAATAATAATCTAATGGAATAGCCAAAAATTCTTCTCAATATCATTGATACCATACCCATAAGGTCTCGTCTGATATTGTCTCGTATCAGAACAAACTACTATAAATCCTCATTTATCTAAGTCTTGCTTATTATCTCATCAAATCTCGTTGCTCGCATCCGGTTTTAATTGAGTTGAATGTACGTTAAACTCTGAATACACCACGGTAATTAGACGTAGAATTGACAATGAAATAAAAATTAGGGCATTGAAAATGTGTCATCAATCTGGATTTTACCAATTTATGAATATAAACTAACAACTTCTTTGTTTATTTAAATCCAACTTTCTTCTCCTCTACTGACTTCTGTCTTTTTTATGCATCGATAGGCACAAAGCTTTCTTCCTCCGCGTCCGTTTTGTATCTCGAAAGCCCCTTTGAAATACGTCGTGATACCGGCGGCAGATGTGTTTTTCCTAAATGATTTATATCTCCAAAACGCTTTCCGACAACATGATTGTACGGCACCGCTATCAAAGCGACTTTTGTGCGATGAAAAAGCAAACGCATCCATTCCTTATGTTAATATATTCCCGTGCGGGATAAAATCGACCCTCGGGCGATGCTTAAACCTCGACCACAAAAGAGGTTCATAAAGAGGCAGTCTCGCTCTTGTGCGGAAATCCCTCCGAAAGAGTTTCGCGGTCGTATTCGAAGAATCGCAGCTCTCAGCACTCCCATTATGTGAAACATTTTCCCTTCGCGAACGAGCTCTCTGAAAGAGTCGTTCAGGAGTGGACGGACTCTGGGCAATCGCTGTAAATGAGAGCTTTCGACGAACTTTCGCCGGGCTTTATAAAGATAATAATCTCAGGCCTCGGCGGTGGCGAGGCGGCGAGCCGCGACCCACCCACAAGTCTCTCCTCCACACCCCACCCCCCTTCTCCTTAACTTTCCTCCAATCTCAATCCTGCGGGAACCTACTGATGGGTATTGAATGCATTAGATGGAACAAGAGCTGTCACTTGGGGGGAGGGAGGGCGACCCATACGGTGAGTCAAAAGGATTAAAAATTAGTGCAACCGTCTACTCTTTTGATTTCCTTCAATTTAATATTAAAATGATTGATATGTTAATTTTTTAACTGATCAGCGCACAAGAACATATGCCGGAATCGGGGAACGTGCAAAGACTTTGATCAAAAAAATGTAGAATACTTTCAGTGGAATCCTCTATCCAACATTGAACTAAATTATTGTGAGGCCTTGCTGTATTCCGTATGTGTTGGACTTTATAGCCCTCTTACAACATTTACGCCCCTCTTAATGGTAAACAGGACTCTAGTGGACGATGAAATAAAAGACAGAGAATCTCCAAAAGCAGTAAACAATTGGCACCCTTCGTCAATAAACACCAAATTCATCAATCAATAGTCAATAAAAATCAAATCATAAATATGCTACCTTTGTGATTGCTATAATGTTTAAGTATGGAATTGTAATATTTGTTGTAGACAAGTGCTGTGATTGTGATTTTTGTACATAGTGACATGTTTCCTATGTGATTGTTATTATTTTTTTTTCTTTTGCCTGAGTTGTAATTAATTATGCCTGCTCCAAAGGAATTCTTTCCTAGAGCTAATAAATATTATTATTATATTATATTCCAAATTTGCTGTCTTGGTATGCTGGGAAAACCACAGCAGAGACCAACCACAGCCTCTCAACCAAGAATACCCCCCTGTGTTGGTTTACGGGAATGTTACTTCCTCGCCAGGGACCAAACACAGACGCACACACACAACCCAAATAGGATCCTTTGCAAGGGCTAATGGGACCCCGCTAAGGATGTTTGGGTTATAACCTGGGATCCTTCACAGGGCTAATGAGACCCCGCTAAGGATGCCCGGTTATTTACGCAAGCACACTCACAAGCACACAAAATCACTCACTCGCACACACAAATGGGCCCAACTTCTGGGAGAATCAGCTCAAAAAGAGCGTGGTCAAATCGACACAGTAGGACGAGGGTGGGGGGTCGACTGGGGGTCGTTGTATTTCATTGTCTAGCCGTAAGAAGCTCACCCCATCTTTGTGATGGCTTTCCACTCTAGTGGACGTTTCAAAAGTAGAAATGGCCATAAGTTTTACGGCTGTTGGAGTCCTGTTTCTTGGTGAATCAATTTCTGGCGCTTTGAATATAAAATGTGGTGTTTTGCACTGTTTGAAAAAAAATTGAAAGCGATTTTGTGTAATGCGTAAAAAATATGGGAGTAACGTAGGTACTTGTATCTAAGTCCAAAAATTATTAGCTTTACTGCTTTGATGCCAGATCCACGCGTAGAAGGTCACGCACTATTTTTTTTTCAATTTTTTGGTCGCAGCGGCCGCCGGACCTGCTGTGTTTTTACACCGGCGCAGGTGCATCGCGCCTCAACCGGCGAACTTGTGCCCGGCTACCGCTCAGCGCTCCGTCCACGTAACGGTCACGGAGACTGCCGATCCCGGGGAACGTTACCCCCTTGGCTGAGTCGCGCGGCTCGTGAGGAGGAGTCGTTTTCGCATAATGCGGAACTTTGCCAAGCAATGAGAGAGGGAGAGAGAGGGAATGGGGGTGGTTGGAGCCCGGGTGGGGTGAGAGGGGGGTGTGGTAAGTGAGGGGATGATATGAGGGAAGGGGGTAGGTTGGGAGAGAACGGGTTGCCATGACGCTGGAGAAGACGAGAAGAAAAGAAGTATTCCTCCCCTCACGCGCGTGAGAGTTTTTTAATATGCTAATGAAGGCCAATAGCCTAACGGTCGCGCAATTACGCGTTCATTCTGATGTCGAACTTCCTTTTTTTCCGTCCACACTCGGGGCATTCGAAAGTGAAGAAATATAAATTTCAAATCGGATAAAGAGATGCGGAGCACGCAACGCGGAAACGTCCTCTCGCTCGCCGGGCATATGGTTCGATTCCATTATCCTTAATCGATGCTTATCTCCCCATTGCGTCCACGGGCTTTTCGAACTGTTTGTCGCGATTCCGCGAACCGAGCTGCGTTGAACCGTGAATGCATTGGAGTTAAAAATAGAAGGAAACTGGTCACCATATCACAATACTGTACACAGAAGCATAGAGGTTTCGAGGAGTAAGCTTCCCTACTTGACGGAGAATTTCCGTGTAAATGTGCATACCTTGCTCATGCGTTTGCTGCAAGATAAGATGAGACGTCTAGACGCAAATGCATTCCTTCTGCACTCGTTTTTCATTATAACTCTGAAACATGTGCGCATTATCTGTCGTCTGGCATGTCTCTTATTATTTCAGAAATGTTGGAATAAATGTTTTAGGTTCCCATCACACACATTGCTGGCCAATACTGAATATCTGACGATAGGTTTGGTATCTGAAATTAATTATTGGCGAAAGAACTTTTTGGAAATTGTCCATAGTGAGATGAAGCAGTCATTTTGTTGTTTTCCGCAAAATATTTTACCTCCCCCAGTTTCGACGTTTCCATATTATTTTCCAGAGTCAACTTGTGAATATTTCTACAAAAGGGTATTTCTTTTACACTAAAAGCTGATTGGACGATGAGTCTCTTTTGGAGATGAGAGCCGATAATTTTTTTCTTTGGTTGTAATATCCTTGTAAATACAACAATCTGAACCGGTCGGCCACAGGTTTTGCGACTTACAAAATGAATACTCTTGAAGATCTGTCAGTCAAAACGAGGATGAATAACGCCTATTGGATGGTGAAAAATTTGAATAGAGGCGATTTGGAAGAAGGAAAGTCGGGGTAGTAAGAGAATTGAGCAGAGAACTTAAAAAAAACTCACCCGTACTTTAATGACCTCTCAGTGTAATTGAATTCTTGTACTAGTGATCGAAGTTTATATTTTGTATCTGGACGAGTACATACACTTCACATCGTTTAGGAAAGATGCACTGCATGGAAGCCAGTAATGGGATGAGTAATGTCTGTCATTGAGATGTTTCTTAATTGTACTCTATAATCTTAGCTTAAAATTTTATAACTCGGATTGAAAATTCTACTGTCTGTAAAAACTATTTACAATCAACTCTTAAACATCAAACTGGAAAAATGTAATTGAGTTCTGATGAAAAGTCAAAAATTTTTAATTGAATCTCGAGTTTCTGTTCACGTCAGTATTCGCAATAATACTCAAATACATCATAAGCATCGCCGTCGGCAGCAATTCGATTGTCGTATCGGGGTGTCGGGGCAGCTGCCTCGGGGGTCAGATGGAAAGTCCCACATGCCACGGTTATGGATTAACATGGAACCGCTTTCAATGATGCCGGAAGAGGGCAGGGACTCCGGCAGTCTATCCCGGGGTCCTTGAACCTGTCCCGGGTGCCATAAAAATTAGCCCGTTCCGCCCCCTGGCCCGCTCTAAATGGCTGCGGTCACCTGGTCGTTCATCGGCTCACTCTTTCCGTCACCCGCAGGCCGCTCTGCAGGGAGCAGAGGGCAGATGCGGTTGGACTGCGCTCTGTGCACGAGGTAGAGAGAGAGAGAGAGAGAGAGAGAGAGAGAGGGAGAGTGTGTGTGTGGAACTTAATGAGGTGGGGTTGAAGGGGAGGAAATTTTAACACCACCCGCGCTGACCGACCAGATGGTGAGACTGAGTGGAGCTGGCCAGCAGCGGCAGTTGAGTTAATTTCGGAGGATTTTCTTTGGAGATTAGAAAAATTAGATTTTTTTTGTTCATTCACCACCACCAGTGCGAGGCTCCTTTCCCTCTCCCCTCACACCCCCAAATGAATATAGCCACTAATGTTATCCAAGGCTCGAGAAAACAAAATCACGCGTCCTTCTCCCAAACCCGACTCGGAATCTCCCCTCATGCGATTACGCGTCCCTATTGTTGTCCCGGAGAGCGGAACGAGAGCGGTAGCGGTTCCTATGGCGGTGGCGTCCTACAGCGTGGCGCTTGTGCCGTGTTTGGAGGTTGGTTGAAGGGCGAGTTGGCTGGTTGGTTGGGTCAAGACGAGGCATGTGGAGTGCGGGGGACGGCGATTGAGAGGAAAGAGTGGCTCTGCTGTCTGTGGCGACTTCCGAGCCTTGGGATACTCGGAAGCACGGAGTAGGATAAGGAGTACGATCGGGATAGGGAAAAAGGGGAGGAAAAGAGCCCGGATGGTAAGCAAGGGAAGAGGTTTACAACTTTCCGATAGAGGCGCTGTAAGTGGCCGGAAGTCTCTCTTTCCTCAAGTTAGCGTGGTGGAGAAAGGAGGTGAATTCGGAACTGTGTCGATTTTGACTGGGAAGAGTTTAAGTCTTTGATTTAAACAGTGAAGATTTAAACATTAAAATGACTAGTACGTGTTTTGTGCCGGGATGTACCAGTGGATACCGGACTACATTAAAATACAACCGGGATCATGGATTGAAGAATGTAAGCCTTTTCAAGGCACCCAAGGTAAGCTCTCTTCCTCTTACATGAGGTAATCATTCCTACATTCATATCCTACTCCGTGCTCGGAAGTATCGCGTTCGGAGTTCGTCGCCTTTTTTTAAAAGAATGGCAAAAACAAGAATGCCAAAAGTAATGTTAAGCACAACTGAGGAAGGTTATAGACCGAGAGGAAAGCCGGGAAGAGACGTTGGATTGACGAAGTAGGTAGGGACGTGGACGCAAGAGGGTGCCATTGTTGTTGTCCGACAATAGCTATGGAACGATGGAGGGCAATGGCGAAGCTTAGTGAACTCCTAGTCACTCGTTGAGTGGAACAGGATTTGGATATGTATATATGTAAAAATTGGAAAAGTGATAATTTTGAGTTCCTTGTGGAAATATCTGTAAGATGTCCGCTCTTTGAGACCGAACAAGGGTTGAAAAAAAAAGCTGGCCGAGTCGTTTCGAGTGCCTTGAACGAAAGACACCGAAGGGTCCATAGTTTATTGGCCCACCCTGAGGAGTAGAAAAACAGTAAGGTAACCAAGTAAAGATTGAAATTACACTGACATATTTCCACCGCTGCCGAGATTCAAACCCGAGCTCTAGGAAGGTTGATGCGGTATCACTGATACCCACATCCAACGCAGCAACCCGATCCCCGTGGCGCTGGTGGTGTTGGAGGCTGGTTGTCGAGAGAGCCGAGTAAGTAGGTTGGTTATACTGAGCTGGTAGGGCATTATGGCATTTTTGGTTGAGCCGTGGAGACATCCAGGGGGTTTGGAACAGGGGGCGGTGGAAGAGGGGCTCGGTGAGAGGGTGGGAGGCAGATGCGGGGGCGAAAAAGGGGCAGGATTCACGGGTCCTGGGGCCGGGTGTCACCGCAGAGATCTCGTGCCCCATGCGTGAAAATAATTACGTCACGCCTGAGCTCCCTCGACAAAACCTTCAGATTAGAAAAGGAAATCGTGTCTGCCTGCGTTCATATTCCGTGCACTAGTCTAGTGTGCTTCAGTACTTTTGCTGGATGGACTGGATTTTTGGGGAGGCGACCGACGGCTAAGGTCAATTGCGCCATAGGGGACAGGTAAGGGAGGAAGGGTGGATAGAAACCCGGCGTCGGCATTAGCCTGCTCTTAACGAAAGGCGCCAAGGGGACCACGGCTTAACGTCTCCTCCGACAGACGGAGTACTCCACTTGAAGTGCCCTCCACAAAACACTCAAGTAGGGATCGGGTTCCTCTGAAAAACATCCGCCATTCAGTACTTTTGCCATCATAGATATTACTATTACCTCTTCTCTACCCGAAAAATTAAAAGATCTCTATTATGCGTCATTTTTTAAGCTACTTATTGAAATCTTTTCTATTTTTAATGATATCACCATGAGTACTTTAATACTAGGATTTATAGACTGCAGCCCTCTGATTCTCTGTAAATGGCGTTAGAAACTACGGAAATTACACCCAGTAACGCTTACCAGCCTTGCCGATTCTTTTATTTCCTGCGTGCCATATCATATTCTGCATTTGACATTTTATGTAAAGTTTGATTGATGAGTGGGTTTTTTTCAAATTTAAAGTACTTTGAAGAGAAATATGCCAAAATGGAAATCAGAGATGAATGTGAGAGTCATTCGTCACAGCTGTGGAATTAGAAGGCAGACCAGTATTTTTTCCATTATATGAGTCCTTAAAGACGTGCTTGTGAATTTTCTCATCTGGATTTAATAATATTTGTCGCTGAACTGTACTTGCGTGCGGTTGAATAGCATGAAATTATAAAATAGAAGCCTTTTGCTGCGAAAGCTCCTATTTTCTCACGAGTTGTTCGTGAGGTGCCAAGATAAAGTACCTACCTCACATTTATTACTATCGTTATTTTCCCTTTACTGACAATTCCGTATGACCTGATGCAAATTCCGTTTGTCGGCACATGGAGGAACAATAATAGATCACGGAAAGCTGGCTTACCGCACCGTAAAGCCCTTAATGGCTTTTGTCAATCGCAAGCACAGAAGTCGTATCCATTCAAATGGAATAGAATAACCTAGCGCAAGCTGTTTCAATGTTTTCTGTCATTATTTTCCGTTTACTTTGAACTTCTCGTAGCGCTCCGTCCCGCGAACGGAAACTTCAACACCCATTGAAAATGATAGAGAATGGAATGGTTTTTATTGGCCAACTGAAAGATTCAAGTATGGTATCGAGGGAGTTTTATTATATTGGAACTAGTATGAATAAAAACATTACGGCTGAGATCAACACTAAGAACGAATAGAGTTGTTGTTTTCATTGTTTCTCAACCAATGAAGAGAATTTTATGATTAAGTGATGGACATATATATATACGAATCACGCCGTTCCCTTCCGGGGTAGGCACAGTCTCAAAGTTTCACTCATAAATACATATTTCTACACCTAACTCTGCTTCAATAATTTCCTCCATACTGACCTATCCTCGCAAACTTCTTTTGCCTCATTTACCCCCATACACTGCTTCGTACACGCCCTCCTGTTTTTTAGACTCTTAATATTCCTCCTCCTAAGAATTTCCTCAACCACATTCAACCACAACTTTCTCGGCCTACCTCTACCTCTCGCGCCATTCATTTCACTCTTATATATTTGTTTCGTTATTCGACTCTCATCCATTCTCTCTACATGGCCAACCCAACGAAGCACACTCCTTTCATACACCTCCATTACTGGAGCATCTAACCCACATTCATTCGTTACCCACTCATTCCTGACCCTATCCTTCCTACTTTTGCCGCAATAATTCTTTATATAAACAGTACAGTAGTACAGTACATTAATTATATTAGTAATTAACTATATTAGTCGTTCCAAAGAAAATTGTATCGCGAGAGTTTTTAATGGTTCCAGTCTCTTATTCCAGATTTTCTGCAAATTGATTAGAACATCGTTGAAGTGAGTTTCATAAACTGAAATTAAAATAAAATAGGATTTCTTGGTTGGTTTTATTACAATCGGCCATAAAAGAGGAGATTTAACCATAGGCTCTAATGGAGATTTCTCCGATTATAGCAGAAAAATGTCAATTTGAGGGAAAAATCATTGTATACCTTTTAATCAAAACAGTTTATAAATAGCGGAAAGTGCAGGAAAATCGTTAAAAAATAAAATATAGGCATGTTTCCGCCTATTTCTTTAAGATATTGTTGATTTACTGCCGTCATTAAAATCAAAGTGCAGTGGTTCCAAGAAATTGGCGCTGCAGTCGGCTCCTATGATTGGACAAATGGGGCAAATGAAAATATAATCTTGAAAAAACCTAAATATTTTGGGCAGTAATATAGGTTTTCAATTAGTTATTCATTTCAACGGTGGAAGCCGGATTTTTTAAACTGAGTTGATAAAATTGAGTAGCGTAGCATCTGTCTTGACTCACATTGTCAAATTCAATCATGGCGGGTGAATTTCTTCACATTGTCAAGTCAAAGCTGCCTTAATTAAAGATGCACGGTGAATGGATAGAAACGAAACGGGCATGTTCTTCTCGTTCATCTATCGTTCGCGCTGAGTAGGAGTCTCTGTAAAGGCCACTTCACACCGTATATTTTATTGCACTGACGAATGTATCATTGATTGTGCTAGAAAATGAATGGAATTAGAGCAGGTTCTATCTCTCGTTCTGTCATTCTGGCAATCATACAATTTACCGCTTTACACGGTACAATTTTCCTTTGCCGCTTTGCACGGTACAAAAAAAGAGTTCATACATTCGTTTGTATATACAATAAAACCGTGTAAAGCGGCCTTCAGAGTTGAAGTGAGCTGCTTCAATGCTAACAAATTTTTCTTGTTTTCATAATCACCCTTATCTAAAAACTGTACGAACTGAACTGTGAAATGCACGAACTCACGGTTGCAAATTAATTCACCATTAGGAGTGTATGGAAAACACACCTGACCGGCAATTTAGAGATCCGGTTTCGTATTCCGGTCAAGTAAAATGATTGTTGTCATTGTAAATTTCATCATCATTGGTGTATCGGCATTTCATCGGTTACCTTAACCCTGAAAACAGTCCACTAGACAGCTACATCTGATGTTTACGACAAATAGCTTACGAATTATACTCGTGAATCTGGCCTGAATGATGAGAAATCCACCCAAGCGTTACTCGAGACCGCGACCCCAGGATTAGCTAGTTAGTGCACAACCAGCCCTATATCGAACTACACTGATGATCAGTTCCACCATAAGTGATGATCACTTCCACCGTCTGGTGTTGCAAACGTATGGGGTGTCGGAAGTCTATCATTGTTCGTCCGGCGATTGGTACTCGCCGGACAAGAGGGCGAGGTCGACATTCACGAATGTATGGGTATGTCAGATTGGGGTGGGGATAGAAAGGCGGATGAACAGGGTGGGGAGGTCCACCAACCCGCCAAACCCCCCCCCCCCCCCCCCCCCCCCCCAAAGGGGCCGAGGGAAGTGGACGGCAGAGTTCGACGGAGATCGGCTTGACCTCCGTCTTGTCTCTGGCCTCCGCCCAATCTTTCTTCCTTCGCTTACTCTCTTTTCACTCGCTGTCCCCGTGGCCCGGCACAGCGATTCTTCGAGTACACACCTGGGCATACCCATCCCCGTCCCTCCCCTCCACATTTTAACCGTTCGAGACGTCCGCCCGGATCCATTTCAGACGGACATGCCAACTCAATGGCACGGGTGGTTTGGGGATCGCAACAAAAAAAACCGATGTCCGCTGACGCCTTTGTGCTAACTAAGACGACCGCGCTAAACACTCGGTTGTCTCCGCGTTCGTGAGTCGTATGAATCTCTGGAAGAGCCTCAAGTCACCGTTTTGGTGGCCGAGAGGCAGAAGGCGCTGCCATAACTAATGCAGTGTATGGATATGAGAAAAGTGACTCTGAATTCACTAAGTACTTTCTAAAACTTCTTTCGTGCAACCTATGATGATCTCCTGTGAAACTCAGTTTAAATATAATTTTTCAAATTAGCTAATGTGTTTCAATGTCATTAGGGAGGTTGAGACTGGAGAAGCGTAGTACGTTTCGTAGTTATTAGCAAACAGGAGCACTCTAAAGGCGGCTTTACTCGGTACATTTTATTGCAAAAACTTATTTATCATAGATTCTACAGGAAAATGAATGAAAATAGAGCAGGTCCTATTCTCCGTTCAGTCATTCAGACAATCATACACTTTTCACGGTACAATTATCCTCTTGAAAGAATTTATACGTTCGTTTATACGATATATGTCCGGTGTAAAGCGGCCTTAAGTACGAGGAGAAGTGGAAATTACAATTTTTGCTGTGGTGAAAGAGAACTGTGATAATGTGTGTCATAACGAATAGATGAATAGACTTTTAAGGTTCGGATTATTTGCGGAAGGGACGAATCGTGAAAGTAAGCTCGTTATAGGCAATGAGAGAGTTTTTGAAAAGGCGTAAAGATGTCCAAAAAATTTACTTACCCTCCGAAAGATGACTTAGTCCATTTGAATTGACCTCCACAGGTGATGCACTGGAACTGATGGATTTTAATAATTTTCTCTTTTCGCGAAATTTAAGTCAATTTAAGTTTCACAGATGAGCCCTCAAAGGTCTAAATACAACATAATTGAGATTTTAGTTTTCGGTCATAAATTCGAACATAAGTAGTTACTGCTTCCCTACAGCCCTCTCCCACTTGTCCTCGAGCCGGCGCTCAGCCCACGACTTGAAGATGGTGGCAAAGAGGTGGGATTATGAGTTATTCAATGTCCATCGCTGCTGCATGACATCACTGCCCCACATGCATACAGGTATAATTTATGCAGAGCCATTCAAGTCATTTCCCCATCGAGTTTATCCTTCAACTATTGACCTCAACATTATTTGGCTGACTCAGTTGAGACACCACCCATTCATACGCCCGTGGTTGTTGAAATACGTTTAGCATCGTCTCCGCATGCATTTAGACACTCGGAGTTGCTGCATACATTAGTGTCAATCTTGTTGGGTGGCTTATATTTCTGTTCGTCCTACACGTCCGCGGAGAAAGCACGAGTAAACAAAAGAATATAAAAATATGAGTAAATTGGTATTGCATATTATTAATATCATTGCTGCTTGATTTTTAAAACTATTATGTATTTTTAATTATAAAAGTAGAGCCGACATTGTTTTTATTTCTGTATTACTCCACTTCCCGATTTTTTATGTTAACTTTGCAATCGTTAAAGATGATAACATTTTCTGTCTGGCATACAAACATACCTCATTTCCTCTAAACAGAATGCGTCTGAGAGAAATATACGTATGTGAATAGGCACGTTAGATTTAATCGTATTAAATTCTTTGTATATTGTTGTGCAGTTACAACTGTTTTTAAAATAATGAATATTTTGGGTTATGGTTTGTGATGTAACACACAAGACACCGGTATTGATCATTGAGCATATAACTGTGATTTTAATTCTAATGGTATGGAAAGAATATGTATAGTTAAAAAGTAAATGGAGTGTGTACTGGCCGTATGATAACTCAATTTTTCGCGAAGGTTTTTACTTTGCTGAAATACGTAAAATGCTTTCATTTGACGGAATAATAATAGCCATGAAATTAGCTACAAAAAAAGAAAAGTGAGTTTCAGTTTATCATCTCTAACTAAAACAGGTCTGCAAGTTGGTATGCTATTTATTTTTAAAAAAGAGCTGGATAGTATAATTTTGCTCTGAGATAATGGGCACTTGATAAGAGTTGAGTACGGCACGCTGTTTTCATCGTCTAACTCGTTTTGAAGAGGTAAAAGCTAGTTTTTGAAAGCACAAATTCACATTATCTGGGTACAGAAATCTCCGAGAGAAAGAAAGTTAATTAGCTTTTCACCACGGACTTCACTTATTATCCCAGACGAGTTTTTTCCTTGCTGCAAAAAT
Source organism: Ceriagrion tenellum (assembly GCA_963169105.1). NCBI lineage: Eukaryota > Metazoa > Arthropoda > Insecta > Odonata > Coenagrionidae > Ceriagrion > Ceriagrion tenellum. Next base: position 44,684,772 of record OY720632.1, read on the forward strand.
AAGGAATTAAAGCCCCAAAAACTGAGCTCTTTTGTCACTCAGATGAATGTACCCCTACCTCAAAGTCGTAATCAATTTAAAGAGGTGTTAGTCAATATGCTCATTCGTTGTCGCGTTGCTGTGGCCGGACATCCTCCGCTCGAACCACGAAAGTGGGCGTGAGCTCGCGGAAGATTAGGCGCTCATTCATTCGTACGGGGTTTCCCTGGCTGATTTTATCCTTCCCAAGCCGGTCAATCAGCACGCACACACACTCACAATCATTGGTTTCCGCATCATCCTCTCTCCTCGCCGCCGCAAAACAGCGGGAGGATCGCGGAGCCATCGGATTCATTTCCCAGTGGGTATGAGTGCCTTTCGGTGGATAAAAAGAGGTCGTTTTCATGAAAAGGGGATGTGCCCACTCTCCGTGAATTAATTGCAGGGGGGCACACAATCGAGAGCGTGGCGAGGTAACCTTTAGTCCCCCGCCCACCCGTGTGTGCCCCCTCCAATCCCCCCCCCGTCCTCCCCACCCCCTTTTCGCTCTTTGCCTCGTCGCTCAATCCTTCCCTCCCCCTCACCTCGCTCACGACACGCATGACGGAATGTGATCGACCAATGCCAGCCTGCTTGCCTCTCCCGTCCTTTGTGTGTATAATACCGTTCTCTTGTCCTCTCTCTCCTGTGCAACTCGTTCTCTCTCCTCCGCCACCGCATCCCATACCCTCATCGCAGTGATCCTGTCTGAAAGGGCTGCCAGCTGTCCGCTGTGGACTCGGGAGACCATTCCGACTCCTCCTCTCTTCACGGCTCCTCTTCCTGCTAAAAGGCGACAGATGCCTGCGGGACATTGCCTCCCAATCTCCAACCGCCCCCTCCCCCCGTATTCGCCGATTCTCTTTTTCACGCTCACGGATGTGTGGGCCTTTGCGCACCCGCCTTTCAAGAAGGAAGATCTCCCGTATAGCACTGGGACACAAACGCGCCGCTTGCGTTACAAAACGGGAGGAATAAAAGTGACTACTTGGACGTACCATCAACGCGCTCTTTTCACTTCTCCGGCTCATCCTACTGCGACCTTGACCTCCCATAGGGAGGTTTCAGAATATTACATGCATGTAATTTTTGCATCGCGGTGTAAGGATGTGGTGTATCGCATATCGCGTGTTCATCGGCTTATGTCCCACGCAGATATTGTATTGGGTCAATCGGGGTATATATTGAATCGAATGTTAGAGCATAATCTGTGGTTTCAGGCTTGATAGAGTTGACATGAAACATAGCTGCACTATGAAAAAATGAGCAAAGCTATTTGCAGCATCTTCAGGTGCTGAAAACACCTGAAAGCAAAACCAGTCATAATAAATACTATCACATTGGAAGTTGCTCATTTATTCATAGTCAAATGTTAGAGAGTTAAGTGATGGGTGAAATGTCATGTGGTAGGTAGGAAGGCAGCACTTATGAAGAGTTTAAGATTGAGACAATACTGGGAATGTGTACCAATTCAAGACTGGATTTTACATAAAAGACTCGATGTTTTCTAGAATAAGATATCCGATGCTACTCGTTCCGGAGTCCTGTTAAGATTGTCACAACATTTTTATGATAAAGGTCTCCAAACTATTGTAATGTAACGGTTATGCAAAATTTACATGTTTGCATTTAATAAGTCTCGCATATTGCTCTCGCTACTTCACAGATCGCCTCATGGAAAGTTAGAATAGACTAAATTCTGAGCTCGCGGGAATTCCATGGGGAATCCCAGCGTTTACTCAACGGAGTCCGCCCGAGCAACTGGAAATTATTCAGAGATCGTGGTCGACGCCCTTCGCTAATTTTACCGACCCCCGCCGCGCGTCAGTGTCGGAACGAGGAAGCTCAAATGACAATTGGATGGGTGGAGTGCTACGCTATTCATTCTTTCGATATTTAATGCGGAATTGTGGGGGGAGGAGGTAAAATACTTTGTGGCTTATTGAAAGGCCCGTAGGAAATCAACACACATGCCGTCGTTTTCAACTGAAAAGGATGATGGATACCTCGAGCTCTGTTGGAGGTAAAAATGTACAAAAGGGAGGAAGGCGAAGACTGAGAGAAAGAAACTGATCCTTTTAAGCCTCTTTTACACAGCGCTTTTCATCCGAAAGGATTCCCGACTTCCGTCCAGTAGTCGTAACTTGAACCTTTGTACTTAGAGTATGTTGTTTTTTTCCTCCGGTTGTACTTTTTTAGAGGGGCCCGCGAGCTGTATTCTCTGCCCGAGATCTCGGGTTCGAGGTCGGAAGGAAAAGGTTACGCCTCAGAGATCCTATTTTCCAAGATAGCGCAATGATGCGTTTCAGTTGCAGTATTCGTTGGTTCCATGTATTGCGTGTCTGGTGAAATAGCACCTTTAACATTCAAGCTAGCGAACATTGGCCGCGATGCCGAATCTGGGCCGTTCACCGAGCTGGAAAAAAAATCTCTGTCTGACGGGTGACCTGTGATAAAATGGATATAACTTGGTCAAAAAGTTAGATTTCTTCTCATGTCCTTCTCAGCAGTAAAACTTTGGCTTCAGTGATACTGAAACGGAAACTACTCTGGCTTCACTCAGTTATGGCTACATGGTATGGCTCAAAAATTATACATGAGAGAGAAAAACTTCAATTATTTGGCAGATATTCCCAGTAAATATGTATACAACAAAATGGGACAGAATAAATGATAACGATATCGTAGCGCAGTTTGGTTTCATAGGATCTATGCTTCTACTTTATATATTCATGGTTAATTCTCGTATTAAAGGCCGGCAAATAGCTGCTCTGCTAATGTGGCTTTTTACCGTGAGACATTTTCTCCTCAATTTCTATCGGCAAAGTCGAATAGAATTGAAAACATCGAATATAATTTTACGCAAATCTTTATATTCAATTCAAAACGCCCCGTTAAAGCGTTAACATACTCCATTGACGCCAGTTGAGGCCGGCCGAGAGCAGCAGTTTGAATAAATTGAGTGCGATCTTTTGTTCGCTCGGATAACATATTCATAAAGGCGATCGGGTGCCTTTACATCCGGCTGAAAGCACGGAAGTGTGGCGCGGACTCGTTTTTTTGTCTTCCTGTCCTTTATGCTCTTCCCCTGGTGACAAAACGATTTAATTATACCTCCGTGCGGGAAGAATGTGTCATAACGGCAACATAATATGATCTAGATATTTACGAGAAAAATACTGTATTCGTTTTCCCGCGCGTTTATAAAAAATGCTGCCATGTAATTTCAATTCAATTAAGGGAAAATATTTTCCGTGTTTAATTATTCCAGCTAAGCATCAGCCAATAAACCCCCAACCCTCGGAAACAAAAACAGTTTAATCTATAAATGGAGTTCAACACTTTTCCTGGAATCGAAATGTTCTTTTATTTATGTCTAATTTTAAATTATATAAGAAGAAAAACAGCATTTCTCCAGAACTCAACTCTGTCAAATGATGGCAGACGTATGAATAGAGAGTTTCAAGAAAATATCTGTTTCACAATGCCTTTTGTCAACAGTTCGAAAGGTAAAATTTCAACAACCCTCTTACATTTGCTTAAGGTAGCATTTGTTTAATGTAACATTTGCTTAATGTAACATGTGCTTTTGAAAGCGATGAAAGAGGGAGATTTTCTTGAGGGTGGTTGCAAATTTCTCCACCTGTTTTCATGTGGCTACAACCGAGAGTTGATGCGAATTCTACTTGAGTAGACAGTGTCACTACTATCTTTCTCAGTATGATAGTTGTAACAACATGCACGACTTGCACCGTTGCAGTAATATTAAGATTACTGTTTTTGCTGATTGATGCGATTATTAAGAAAAACTAAAGGAGAAAGCTTGCCTTGTCCACACGGTTAACGTAAGGCATAATACGAACCCCAACTTTGCTGTTATGCGTGTTAATCAAATGTTCGAAAGAGCGACGCAATTCTCGGTTCATACAGACAGATGTCCACTAATTCCCGCCCGGGGAAACCAAGTCGTTAGTTGGATTAAGATTCGGCTCCGGCGGCCGTGTCCAATAACCCAGTGGCGTCAAGCCGCGATGGATGATACTGGAAATTTTATACCATGCGCACGCTTATGGGACGTGGCATTGGCATCCTGCTCGTTTTTTTTTCTTGCTGTTGTTGGGCGGACAAACACGCGAAGCTAGAAATTACCCGGCGGTCGAGTCCCACTCGCTCCTGCGGTCAATTGTTCGGGAGATGTTTGGGCTTTTGGATGGGATACACCGTTGTTGATTCATGAGAAGGGAGGACCAATTCTCGACGCCTCACGTTTACCCCCCCCCTCCCTTCCCTTCCGCTGCGGTCAGCCGAACTCTATTATTGGTTCCCTCTTCGAACTCATTCCCTGAGCAGCTGTCGAGGTGCGTTCATTCCGCACAAATGTTGCTTTTTTTCACCTGTGAACTCGAAGGGCGAGAGGAAGGAACTTCGAGCTCTCTCTCTCATCTCCCTGCGAAAAACCATGCGTGAGAGTAACCGAGAACATTTCTCGACGCTCTCGTGAGTTTGAGGGTATCTCATTGCCTTGTTTTTTTTTTATTTCGCCGTTCATTTTTGTGGTAGGGGACCTGCCGAATTCCTGTGGGCTTCTCTCGCATTGGTGAAAGTGTTTTGACCTTTCGGTCTTTTAGAGGTCGTGCTCACGTGCAGTGTGCTCAATATTCCGCTTCTCATACGACCATCTTTATAAAGTGCCATTCTGTTTACAGAAAAAGTCTTTGATTCAGTAACTGTTGCTAATTCCATCGTGGTATAAATAAAGTATTTCTTATATGACTCCCAAGAGCAAAACCTCGAAAAGGCAAAGGCTTGGTTATTTGTGTTCTATTAAGAGTGTGTCTGTGTGGCTTAGTGTGTCTGGACTGTTAGAAGAATTAGGATGGGAAACGCTATCACAGCGTAGATTGAATTATAGGTTTAACTTCCTAAATAAATTTCAGGAAAATCATTTTACTGACGACGTAAAAAACATACTATTAACCCCTTCGTACTACGGCAGATTAGATCGCGCCAATAAAATTAGAGAGCTAGATTGTAGAACCGATACGTATAAAATGTCATTTTTTCCGCGTACCATTCGGGACCATAACAGCTGTGATCGTCGTCATGAATAGTTCGAGTATTGACATAGGCAGGCAGTAAATCTTTCTCATTATATATTCTGCTCTCTTATTTAGGCATGATGTAAATATTGGTGTTCTTAATTATGCATGATATTTTGAATCTGTAGTAGTAGTCTTTGTATCCCTTGCATGTTGGAACGATTGAAGATTGAATGTTTATTGGGTATTAGATTTTTAATTGGCGCTTTGCATGTGTGGTGCGCGGGTTTTAGTGTAATGTCGGTGTTCTACCATATCATTCATGCATGCCTGGTGCGAAAGCACCCCCTGCCACACACCCTTTGGGTGGCTTGCAGGGTATGACGTAGATGTAGATGAAGAGTTTTTGCTCTTTTTTCCTGGACCAAACAGTGGAGTGAAGGAGATCTTTATGATCATCTAAGGTAAGAAATCCACTTTAAGAGTTTTGTTATTGCATGGCCTTAGAAGCGCCGTTATTTTGCCATTGGTATGATGTTTGAAGTTCTATTCTAATCAAGGGTTGACGTCGTTGGCATGTACTAAGAAGTTTTCTGTGGAAGTGGAAGCCTTATCGATTCGTAGAAAATTGCTAATTATTGCTACAACTATGTAGTAATCGAGGGACATCTATTTCGTTAAGCTGGACGGGAACCATTAGTTACCATTAACAAATATTGCGACGAGATTATAATTTGTATCGTTTTATGGATTAGCCTTGCCATGATCGGCAAGTTTACATATGATTTGAGTCCAGGCTTTTGATAGCAAGTGACACATTTCAAGATCTTTAATGAGCACGTTAGTAATATTATTGAGATTTTTTCGAGAATTAAAAAAAAATATGTAATAGATATTGTAGTATACATATCAAGATAGAGCTCAGTTGGACCAGTACCGCCTGAGATAAAACGTAAATGTTTGCTATAGAGCAATACAGCAGTCATAATTCCAATGGCCCACTTTGGCCTTGAAAGACTAAAACGTTTGAGATCCGCAATCACACGACGATAATTGCGGGATGTCGCCTTTAATGAGACTGTAATATGATGTGCAGAGAACATATTACGGAAGCCCATATATCGCACGGCATTGAGGCACGCCTGGGGTGTTCTCGGTATTCTGAGACCTTGAGTTAGCCTAATCCATGCCCAACCACTTTGCGAGCCATGAATAACAGGCAACGAGACTTGTTTTGGTAAAGGCGCGAGGAATGGGCTTCCTTCTCGGAAAACGCGGCCATTTGACGGTCTTTTGCGAATTACTATTCCCCGCCACAACACCACGAGGGCCTAAGATCGTGACGAGGGTGACTGGGAAATGGCGTTCGGTGACTTTTGGTCCAACTGGCATCGCATGATTGTATGGGGCAAAGTAAAGGTACTGCACTTTTACAGGTATCCTTAAGGCCGCTTTACTCGGTACATTTATTTGTACAAATGAATGTACAAATTTCTTCATGAAGGAAATTGTACCGTGTAAAGCGGCAAATTGTATGATTTGAAAGAGTTAACGGGAAGTAGAACCTGCTCTAATTCTATTCGAAAATATTAACACATTATAGTCCGCTCACGTAAAAATACGTTTCCGCCACCAGCGGTAATGGTCCGGTCTGTTATATAATATGCAACGAATGAAAGTTTCATTAAAAAATATACATTAGTTCTGGAGTTGTGCGAATTTAATTGTATACGTGTACCTTCCCAACAAAAATGCAAAAAATGGCCGGCCCCAAGGGCTAGTCAAATTTAAAAGGCACCGGATCAAGAAGTGTTAACAAAGTTAACAAAAAGATCGAATTAGGAATGCATGTTTTGGCTTTATTACAATCGCGATGGATCCTACTTAGCGTGTGAGCTCGTGTATGCATGTTTTGGCTTAAAGTGGAGATGTAGTGGTCCGAGAGGTTGCCATGTGTCTCGCGTTTGGGCGTGGGTCCTCAAGCCGCGTGGCTCGACGGGGATATGTGTGACAATGGCGGACGTCCACCGCCTATCCTCCCCACACCACCTTGCAATCTTTCCTCGTGTGGGAATGCGAGCGATGTGCTTTTTTTTCTTTGACGCCCCCGTAATTAACGTCTCGAATGTGGTTGGAAGGGATAGATGGGGAAAGGAAGGGCGAGGTATACACGGGAGATACTACTGGAGGCGAGGCAAGGGGAAGTTTGGGTGGAGTTCCCTCTCTTTTTCTTACTTTGGGAGAATGGGGAGGGTGGAAGAAAAGGGAGATGGATGTGACAGGACGGGGAAGAAGAGGGAGAAAGGGAAGAGCGGGAGGGAGTGGCCCGGGAGTGGGTTAGACCAGAGGCACCTATTGTGTGCACGGGCGGAAAGAAGCGAAATAAAGAGCGTTAAGAGGAATGGACGGAGAGGAGAAGGGAGGAAGAAAATATGCCGAGAGGCATCACCACGCGTCACGAACTCCGAAGAAAAAACTGGTCGTTTTTCTCTCTGTCTTCCTTCTCTTCTCTATTCTCTTCTTCTCTTTTTTCCCTCCCTCTCACTCTCTCTACTCGTCTCATTCCACGAATCCAAGCTCTCCGTCTTTTTTTTTCCTGTCCGACCCTTTTTTTCTCTCTTTGAGCAGATCATGATGCGAAAGAAGGATGTAGCCTGCCTCCTTCCGCAGCGGCCAAATTTTAAGGGGTGAAACGCCCTCAATCCCTTAAATTCGGAGGCTTTCTCCTTTTATCTTCTCGTGCGAATAACGACGCTACTGGTGCGAACGTGAAGGGATTCTGAATGTAGTAAGGCCCTATTGTACGCGATTATTAGGGAACCACTTACTAAGATATTCTGAAAATTTTTATTTTTACTAGGGGTCAGGAGTTTTCCTTTGGAAAGATTTTCTGGCCCACCTGAGTTTACGTCTTATCCCCTTCGTTTTCTCCCTATGCCCTGCTAATTCATCTTTCGTTAATAGCATTTTTCTAATTAATGTCTGGTTTAATGCTTGGTTAACTTTAAACGTTTGGTTGCACAGCCTTTTAGTTTCTGTTAATTTGAGTATCGCTAGTGTTTAGCCTTATGCACTGCGGTTAACTGCCATTAATTAATCGAAGGCTTTATCGATGGGGGTATTACCATGGTGAATATATCGAGAAATATGTAACCGAAGATTAAAACTTCTGGCCACAGAGTGGATACTGATGATTTATGAGAAATGTTGCACAGATTTCAGTGCTATCAACTTTTAAACTTTGATTGCATCTCAACACGCTTTTCAACATGTATTAAATACACTCCTGTCCCGTGAAAATCGAATTTTTCCGCATTTAAATAACTCTCCATATATCTTAGGAATGATGTGGTGTCTATTTCTTTTATCAAGTCGATTCTGTAAAAATCAAGATAATGCTGTAAAATATCGTAATGAGTTACGAACAAATCTTGAAATTACCTAAATAGCTACGTAAATGTATAATGCGATACATCTATACCAATCTATCAATCTAGAAATAGCGTCTCGTATATCGTTTCATCTACCCTGATAAACGGCACTTTACCGGTTACATAGTCTGGAGAGACGTCTTTGCTAATGAACAAAACGTTGAAATGCTACGTAAATGCCGTCACCCACAGAGTGAACTCGCCAGGTAACTTGTGTGACTTTTTCTCAGGTGACGTTCGCCCTTGGAAGCCTCGGTTTATGCGTGATCTCTCCATTTGGTGCCGATCTCTCTCGTTGATAAAGCAGGCTTAACTCCAGAAGCGTTAGTGTCTGAGAAAAGTCATCCGTGAGGGCACTGAAATGGCACCCAGCGCAACGGGACATAACAGTTAAAAGTTTGTGGAGTGAATAAAATGCCATGTCCCGTGACCTCAATTACGCGTTGGATTTACTTTATTCTCTAATGTCGAGTCGCTCTTCTCGTTTCTTTTAGGGTCGTTCATTAATCCACTTCTTAAGCGCCCCGGACGATGGCTTGAAATGTATATTTCCCGCGGCGGCCTGGGTCTCAGTTTTTACCTAAATGAGCTGGTTTTCTTGTCACGCTTTTCCTTAAGCTTCTTCAACCCTTCGCTTCTCTTTTTTTCTTCTTCGTATTTACTTTTCCTCCCTTCACTCTCTCCCTCCCTCGGCCCTTCTCTCTCGCTCTCCTTTTCCATCTCTTCTTTCTTTCCATCCCCGAGCACAAAACATATTTGCTTGAACTCTCCCATCCTCTCATCTTCGTCCTACCCCCATTTTCCCTGTTATCTCTCTGCCTCTCTCTCTCTCTCTCTCCCTCTTGCCTATTGTCTCCCTGAGAAAGAAACACAAACCCCTTCCCTCTTCATTCTCTCCCTCTCTCTTATCGGGGGGTGTCTTTTTTCTGCCCTCGGTCGTGGCTGAGACCTCCCTTTCCATGTTATCTCACAATGCCCTTGAATTTATTTTTTTTTGCGTGTTACTTAAGGTTCTACGACGACACTTTATGTTACCACCTGCAGTAAGCAACTAGTTATCCTTTCACTCTCAAAATTTTGTTAACAAAATATCGATTACTCTCTATCGATTTGCCTTAAGGTTTATCGGAAGAATGGTCGAGACAGAGTCTACTTGCATATGTCTCAGAAGACATTCTTTTTAAATAAAGGGTAACTATATTTTTAAGCTAAAATTGCTGTCGAGCCGCTGATATAATATCCATAAAAAGATTATGTTGGTGAAAGCTCGCTTGTAAGCCAAGATTTTATTCCACCAAAATATTCACTCATAACTCATCCCCAATAATCATTACATTCACCATATGTATTCACAGCTCAAATATCATGTCCATCTTCTTTCAAAATGTTATCTCTCAAATATATTGTTAGAAATTGATATTTATCAAGATTATTGTTAAGAGAATAGTTCCTTTGAAGGATACCGTAGCACTATTTTCTTATGGCCTGCTGGCCTTGATTACACTGCCGAGGTATTACTTACACATTCGTTGATCGTACCTCACTCAAAAGATATCGAAATATCGCTTCTTATTTGCTCCTGGCATTTTCATTCACGGGCATGTTCTCTTTTAATGAATGTGTTGTGGCGGCATGACGTCGCGGTAACTTGGTCCAGGCATATCGTTTGTCAATATGTTTGCGTGTCCTTGTCACCCATCCTCCCTCTTCAAAGTCTACCTTCTCCCTCCCTCCAATTCCCCCCCCCCTGTCAACCCCTTCCTTCTTCGAAACCCTTCAGCTCTTGCCTTTCCTCCCGTATCTTCTTCCTCTTTCTTCTCTCCTTTTTTCCTCTCTCTTATCACTCTCGCCAACCCGTCTTCCTCCCTTCATGCCACTCTCTCGACTCACTCCTCCATCCTCCCCCTGTCCACCCTCACTTCCGACTTCGCTCCACCCCTTTTTCCCACCCTCTCCCCCCCCTTCCTACCCACCTCGTGCCCCCAAGGCTCCTCGTCCCTTCTCTCTTCCTCTCTCATCCACCTCGCAGCGGCGAAATATTCTTTTTTTTTTTGCGCGAGCCAAGAGTGAGGTCGGCATTCTCTTTTGTTATCCCAACTCCTTTTCAGGATCACTCAAGGGTTAGACCCCCTCTTAATTTAAGCGCTCTCTCCCCTCCTCCTACCTCTCCTCCTCCGCCTACCCCGCCTTCCCTCTGTCCCCTCTCTTGATTGACTTATCAAAACAAACCAACCCTTTTTTTTTCTTTCTTCGAGCGTACAGAATTAAAAAAAAAAAGAAAACCGCGGTATGGGTCAAGTGGGTAAATATACAGATTTTTAGCGCGCATTGATGCCGCTTTTTATGCTCATGTGCATACATACACTCACGGGAGAAAACTTGGATACACATTCTTGCGATGATATTTATTTAATATGCTTGCATCCGTAAAATCTCTCTTTGGCTTGTCCGGTGATGGTTTTTGCGAGGTCTGGGCCAAGATCTATGCTCAGAAGTACTTTTATTTGGTAGGATTTTAACGCAGTAATTTGCTCTTTAGTACTTCGTTCTCCAGGCAGAGGATCTCTTTTGTTATGTCTTATGTCATCTCTAATAGGCTTGCTACGCGAAAATACGCGTCATATATTTCTAAGCTGAGAGATAAATGCGAAGAGATATTTAAAATGAACAATTTTTTCTCATTTGCATAGGGTACTCAAAAGTTATTGTTAAATTAGAATAGGTTGTGGTGAAGAAATTCTACATATTATGCTCACAATTGGCATAGATTTGAGGGTTTTTTTTACTCATATGTAATTTTACTTGATAGATATTCCACTCTCTAATGCTTAGAACACTGAGGCATAACCATCTCAATTTATGTTGCACGACACAATGGATACAATGTTCATAATGAATGAGACTATGCTTTATAACAAAACTATTTCCGTTAGTTGTTCAACTCGACTATTATGTTTTTACAGGAAAATATAATGTAAAAAGACGCACCTAATAGTACCAATAGATTTTTATGCACATTACTTTCCATTCATTAGTTCCGTAGGGGTCATTATGACCCCAGATTATCTCTACCCTGTTATATTCGAGTTTTGTCATCATAAAATATGTTTTTATTGTCATTCGTTGATGTAAAATACATAGTCGAGTTCAAACAGCTGGGCAAAAATACCCAAGGGTTAATCGCAGCACAATGACCGGACGAACTCAGACTTTGCATGAGGACTTGAATGCACTGGACAGAAGTCTCGGGTTCGAGTCCTCATGCGCCCAATTCTATATGTTGTAACGGAGCAAACTATAGTACGTTCATGTAGAATTCATTCGTGCAAAATGATGTACAACAGTAAGTAAATAATATTTGTGAAGCAATTTGCGTATTATTTCTATTAAGAACGCCAGATTTCCTTGGGGTTCAAATTGACCCATGTCGGTACTCCGTTATGTCCGGTACGTCTAGTGTTAAAAAAATTAGTATAATTCGACGCATGGATATCGTCAAAAACTCGACCCTGCGCAGTTTCTCATTCAACTGATTTTTTAAAAATAACCGATTACTCATTTCAGTAATTGCTTACGTAATTTTACAAAAGTTACAGTGGCGTAAACTAAAAAAAAAAACAAAATGTGAACGTGGAGTCTATAATGTCTTGGGAAAAATCTCTCGCACACCATCTTAAGAAGCGGAGCGTAGTCAAGCACGAGTTTGCCTCCTCGGTGCAAATAAGCAGGTCGGCTCGGTACCAAGAAAGGGATCCCTGCAAGAGGTCAGCGTGTGTGGGGAGCGCCGCGGTGGTGAGTGAGTGAGCGGCCGGCCAAGCAATGCGCGCGCCCTTGAAAGGGAAGCAGCGTAGGAAGCGGACTCTACAGTTAAACTCCCCTCACTCATCCCATTTTCGCACCGTGTACGACTTTTCCTGTTGGCAAGCACCTGTTAGCCCTTGATCATGACATAAAACTCGTGCTCGCTCCTTCGTTCGGTATGCATAACAGCTTCCCCTTTGGACAGTGTCAGTGCGGGCGCTCTTGGGATCCGAAATAGGAAAACTACTCTGCAACGATGCAGGCATTTAACTGCCTCTAAACGGTAACGCGTCTAAGTGTCGTCTTTGAAGCGCGTTTCTCTTGCTCTAAATTTTTTTAACGTAATCTTGAAAAAGCCTATTTTTTAATAGGTCATTGCTTATCAGGACTAGGAATAATTATTTTGTGTTCTGATTAAAATCAATATTTCCCTGTGGATGATAGTCTCGGACCTTACTTGGTAGAATTCCTTGATATCGGGGATAGAAGAATTAACACTGCTATTCCACATGGCATACATATATATGGTATGTATATACTTATTCATAGCATGTGGAATTGCAGTGTTAATTCTTCAATCCCCAATAATTCCCTCTAAGGCTTTGGCCAGTGTCAGTGCAGGTGATCTTGAGATTCAAAATAGGAGAAGTACTATATAATGATGCAAGCATTTATCTGCCTCTAAACGGTAACACGTCTAAGTATCGTATTTGGCTTTCATTTCTCTTGTTATATTTTTGAACATATTCTTGAAAAATCCTATTTTTTATGGGTCAATGCTTATCAGGACTAGGAATGATGAATTTGTGTCCAATTTGATCTCAATATGCGAAGGGTATTTTTCCTCAAAAGGGTATTTTTTCCACCTTCCTCACAACTTATTAACAATCGAAGATTAAAAATCAACGAAAATATTTGAGCTATGAAATAGTAAACACTCATTTGAATGTTATGCAATGAAATTTCATGCGAACTAATATCTATCTCTCGCGTTTCAGAGAATTCTTACACGACATACAAAGCTTTATTGTTGAGCCTTCCTAACGATATGATCTACCGGGACCTGAATTAAAGTGTTATAATTGCCAATCCCTAAATCAACTTTGGACTTGAATTAAATTACATTATGTTCGCAAAGAGATATTTTCTCTCTCGAATATTTTTTGAGAGAATTAGTGGGTATTCTTCGAATTAGCTCGGGAAAGATCTTGGTTCCAGTGACCCAGGCAACGGTTCTTAAAAAAAAGCTCGTGAGAATTGCTGGAAATCCTCTCGGCTACAGCATCTCGCACACCAAACTGTTGTCACGCTTTAATAATGCTAAATTAATTGTTCAGGAACTCTGAGTGATAATTTTGCATTTTTTTTAAGACTAGAAGTCTCCATCATCTCATTCATAGGTTACTCATGTTTCCTATTACCTTAGCGTAGTTACTCGTGAAGGAAATTATTTACTACACGAGTAACTAGTATGTAGTTACTTGTGTATTTTTTGCCGGCTTGGGTGACCAAGTTGGTAGTGGGTCGGTTTGGCAATTCGCAGGTCGTGAGCTATAATCTAATCTTCACGCTTGAACGCCGAGTTAGTCCAGAGTAGTAAAGGTTATCGATGATAAATAAAGCGTTGAAGCATCATGATTCTTATCCACTTAACCACATCGAATTTTGAACTTTATGTTGCGACTGTTAATTGGGACCGAATAACTGGTCAAACCTTTGCTAAGGAGAGCATCACTTGCCAACGGATAATTGGATCTAACCAAACGACAGCCAATAAGACGGGTGTGCATACCTGGGGATATTGGAAGGCCTGATGATGCCATGCCATATGGCGCAACCGTTAGGACGATTTCGAAAGCCGGAAGCCCTCGGCCTCGGAATAGGCGAGAGGTCTTTTGCGATGATGTCGATGGCTAAAGTATGTAATATGGGTAATGATAGTTCATCGGGAAAATGGAAACCATTCCTAGGCTCCTGCTTCTATAGTATTGAATCCTTTTCCATCCATTCTCCCGAGCGAGAAACATCTCCTCCTCTTAACCTCTACAATCCACCTCTCCTCCCTCTCTCTCTCTCTCTGTCTCTCTCATCTCCAAGGTGTACCGTTAATGCCGGGTGTCCTGCAACCCACCTGCTCTCCCCTCCTCCTTTATATCCCCCCTCCCCCTCCCTGGCGACCTCCCCTCCTCCGCTTATCGTGCTTTTCAATTCGAGGATTCGTACTAAGGTAGGTCATTCGTTTTAGGCGAGCGGGAATCGGCGAAAAATAATACAACGCACACAATGGATTTTTGTAAAGTTGAAGTCTCCGTCTATTCTGCTATGTTTCGTTAACTCGTTCGCCTCGAACAATATTTAAAGTTATTTTCATTTTGATTGATTATCCGTCGACGCGAGGTGATTGTCTTCCTTGATTGTGCTTGATGGTAATAACGGGAATCGTGTTCGTTTTCCTCTATAAGTCCCCTTTAAAGCTGCGCCGTGCTTCGGATTTGGTGGGTAAAGTTTTCTATTGGTTTCTATCTCATCGCACGCTTTTTCGTGAGGCTGAATTCGTGTAAATTTGAAGCCGGGAAACGAAAGCGGCTCGCGCCCCGTACTCATGGTTGAAGCGTCTAAGTCCATCATTTGAGTGGACTTCCTGGTAGCCATTCATATATATATAGGTATATATAAATATTTTTACCGAAACACGGAGGGCAAATCGTTTGAGCGAAACTTTAGCACTTGCACGGCTGTTAAGTTTTATGTTCTTCGAAATGAAAAGATACTTGGAAGCCTTATTGAAAATAAATGGTGGGAAGCGTGACCTCTCAGTGCCAATCATTGTCAATAGCGGGAAAAGACTCAAGCGTTCGCGAGTCTCAGACATCTGTTCTTTAAGGCGGGCTTTGACTTAAATGTCATTTACTCAAATAAATGACGCATAGTAAACACCTGTACACCTCTAAGAACTTTTTTTTTGCGGCATAAGTGCATAATTCCGTCATTGTGAAACCCGTTAATTTATTGCAGATGCTATAAGTCGCAATATCAAAATATTCGCGTTGGAATAATAACTGCTATATCAATTATTTGATATATCACTGTATTTACTGGTAATAATGTGCTATATGTACTTGGGCGTTGAAACTTTGGGTATCTATCTAGATGGAATATAATTTAACTGCCTAACTTTATACTCAACAAATTATTTGCATTTTTATTCCACATGTAGTGAAAATAAGAAACAAGTTTCTTTTTGGCTCTGAGGAGAATGACTGCAATATACCAGCCGCAAGTGATAAGAAATATGCAAACGTTAGTAGTCTTTCCTCAGCGGATAAGTTATGAAATATAATTCAGTGTATTGCATCTTTTAAATAGCAATAAACTCTTAGAGACAAGATGGCAACTGACAATCGCGCATTTTGATGCTATTTTTCTATGAAGTGAATATGAAAACATTGAGTAATTTTACTATGAATGTACATACAAAGTTCTCTGCTGCACTAAGTTGAGTTCAAACTAAAAGAAAATGGATTTCAAGTAAGCGTGTGTGTTTTTACATCCGTACGTTTGGAATAAATCATGTGCGTATTATAGTGATGTTGTTAAAAATCATTCCAACGTAATATTTTGATTGCAATATTATACATTTTTATGGTTTGGTTTCAGGTGGCTGATGTTTTAGTCGTCAACTTACTCCACCGTCTCTGTCACCCTAAAGAAGGAAGTGGTTCAATTTCCAAACACCGACGAGGAATAACTAGTTTGATTTTCCACCCACTCATGCTAAACTATTATTGTTGATGGTTTTTAGCCCTTACTAGGAAACTTAACATATTTTATTATGATGCCCCACTTCATGTTCTGTTGTGCGATATCAAAATGTGAAATGCTGTAACTTTTAATTAAATGAGTGGGACGGTATTTGTGCCGGAGAGTATGTAGTAGCTACGCGTAACTTGGCTAAGGTTTGCGAAACACGAAACAGCTAAGAGGAGCTAGGTTTGTGAAACGATGCGAAAAGTTTGCTAGTGTGTCTGGACTGTTAGAAGAATTAGGATGGGATTCGCTATCACAGCGTAGATGAAATTATAGGCTTAACCTCCTAAATAAATTTCAGGAAAATAATTTCTCTGACGACGTGAAAAACATACTATTAACCCCTTCGTACTACGGCAGATTAGATCGCGCCAATAAAATTAGAGAGCTAGATTGTAGAACCGATAGGTATAAAATGTTATTTTTTCCGTGTACCGTTCGGGACCATAACAGCTGTGATCGTCGTCACGAATAGTTCGCATTGTGACAATAGGCAGAGAGTAAATCTTTCTCTTTATATTCTCTACGTTCTTATTTATGCATGATGTAAATATTGATGTTCTTATTTATGCATGATATTTTGAATATGTAGTAGTAGTCCTTGTACCCCTTGCACGTTGGAACGATTGACGATTGAATGTTTCTTGGTTAGTAGATTGTTAATTGGCGCGTTGCATGTGTGGTACGCTGGTTTCAATGTAGTTTCGGTGTTTTACCGTATCATTCATGGATCTCTGGTGTGGAAGCACCCCCTGCCACACACCCTTTGGGTTGCTTGCAGGGTATGACGTAGATGTAGATGTAGATGTAAGGTTAAGGTTCAATGAATTGCTCTGAGCGTAGGTGGCTTCTCTTTTGAGTGGAATGAATGTCAGGGCAAGGTAAAGGTGGTGGATGATTTTTTTAGTGGAATTCAGAGTGAAAGCAGTCTTGTTTTTCGAGTTACGAGTTATTTCGGTATTTTTTTATTTACCGGTGACATTGGCACCTTCATTTTTCCCTCTTGGCAGTGCATCCAACCACCGACTATCATCTACCACTCCTCCTTCTCGCCCCATACCGCCCTTCCTGCATACATGTACGTTCAAGATTTCTCGCACTCGTCTCCATCTCCCGCGTTGATTGAGCCGTTTGCATTTTCGCCCCATCTTTCCTCTCACCCACCTCGGAAAATTATCACCCTTTCCGCCCCCCCCCACGTCTCCTCCCATCTCTATTGCTTTTTTCCCCTCTCCCTGCGCCTCCCTCTTCGCCGCATGCCAAAGGTCGTCCTCACCGCTTGCCCGTCCCTTCGACCGCCGATTCTTCTTCCCACATCGATTACTGCGTCCGCCTTCTCCAAAAATTTAGTGGCGACCGGATTGGCCGAAGGCGGGACATACGGAGGGGCGTATTTCATTTCTTTCGCCCACCACGAAACAATCCGCAGGGTAGACACTTCCAACTCTGATAGCTATTTTTGCCAAACTCAAGTACCATTGTTCTTTGGTTTTAATGGAAGTAGTTCGAGGTACTTGCAGGAAGCGTGTCATCATGTAATTTCAAGTTGGAAGTAATCCTGTATATCATCGAATTTTATTGATCGAAAAGTATTTTACACTTTCCTCATGATTCATTGATAGTGAAAAATGAACCTTCATCATTATTATCTGAGGAGATATTTGGGATATGAGGAAAGTATTTTACTCTTTTCTCATGATTCATTGATAGTGAAAAATGAACCTTCATCATTATTATCTGAGGAGATATTTGGGATATGAGGAAAGTATTTTACTCTTTTCTCATGATTCATTGATAGTGAAAAATGAACTGTCATCATTATTATCTGAGGAAATATTTGGGAAATGAGGACGGTACATTAAATTATTCAACTTTTACAGCTTCTCATGGGACTACCTAGAAGATAACGATGACTTCAGCGCAAAATAGAGTATTCATGTATTGTTTATAGAATAGAGTATACATCTGTATTGTTTTGTCGTTGCCACACAACATCGCATCACTTTTGAGATAAAGAGCATGTCTTAAAAGAAGAAGGTTATAAATGATATTTTTCTCGTCTAAACGTAATACTAAAATGTGCTGATTCTAATCGTATCTTCCATGCTATAATAAATGGTTGGTAACAACAATGCTGCAAGATTCGTCTGTCTAACGCTATGAAATTTATATCATCAATTATTGTTTTTATAAAAATTACAATGGCAAAGTAATATTTACTCTGAAAAGTATGAATTTATCGAGTTTTGCGCCTCTTTGCTTGATACAACCTCATGTTCACTCCTTTCTTCTTCAGAGATGAAGAAGAAGCTGATTAAATGAAGGAACGCTTAGTTCCACGTTCGCGCATAATTAATAGTAATTTTGTATGAAGAAGGCTAGAAATAAATCGCTGTTATATTAAACTATGCTACAGGTGTTAACCAAATCCAGGGTAACTAATATAAGCGCAGGTTTCCTCGAGGAGAATTTAGCCACCTTCCACTTTACTCAACATGGTTGTCGCGTATCTTGAACGTACGGAAAAGACTCACTGCAAATTTCCCTTCAAGGAAGACATCTCAGAAATTTGCACCATAATTAGTCTATCAATCGTGAGACAATTTTTGTGGCAGTCTTTATACCACGTCCGAGGCAAGTTGAAATGCATGTCAGTTCCAGAAACGTACTAGAAAATCACCGAATCCGAAAAATCAAGCGACTAGCTGGAAATGCACGATTCGTGTCACGACTTCTTGAAGCACGATCTAAAATAATCGGAAATAATGCTCGTGCTGACCCAAAAAACTCAGCTATGACTTGGATGGGGGGAATTTATTTGGTCATTGTCTCGCTAAAAAAAGAATAAGTCATTTCTGATCACTATGTATCTCGGCATAGAATGTAGATAGGGCGGTCTGGGGGCTATGACCTCATTCGTTATATATCTACGGTTGATGGCATTGAAGTTATGGATGTATGTCTGAACAGACGTAGCATAAAAAATGTGAAATTTCAAAATAGTGAAATCAAATGTTGTTTTAATGTGAGTTGCATGAAACTGTTTGCAATGAGTAATAATGTTATTGATATTTTAGGTATATTCCTCTCTCAATGTTGTGTTGATCTTTTAATTATGCTTTTTTGCAAATTATGTTTGAGAAAGTTTTTATCTAATTACCATTTTGGTGAAACGAAAGGGTAGTACTCTTTGAATCTTCCAAGTTTGAAACTGTGCGCAAACCTCCCGAACAATTCGCGGAGGTCTTAAAACAAATTTTAATACCAGTGATCTCAGATACTCAAAAAAGGAGCTTCTTTAACTCGATTCCTGTCAGTTGAATCACGATTCCTATAAATGTCTTTTATTTTGGTGATCTTCGAATATATTTTCATCTTTGTCTATTTTATATATATTTAACCATTCATGAAAAGTCTTCATATCGTGGTATTTTCCAGTTTCCGAGAAAATTCTCCCAATCGTAGTTCAGTCGTAGATATATTCTTTGCAGTCAGTGTATTTCATTCAGAGATGTAGATGCCTTTGAAGTAGAGTGGGTGCACGATTATCATTCCTGTTGAATGCTGATCTTAAAAGCATACTTTTCATTTCCGATTCCCATGGCTAAAGTTCGCATTGGGTGTAATGAATGATAAATTTTTCAACTTTTTGAGAACGAACATTTACTTTTGATAATAAAAAACACTTGGTTGTTATTTCACACTTTATTGTAAGGAAACGACCCGGGTTTCAGCATGTCATGCCATCTTCAGGTACAAATGGTTGGGTGGCTTACACTTATATACGAATCCGATGGCCTTGGGATTGCTTGCATAAGAAAAAACAACAAAGGAAGGGAGGGGGGTTTAAAAGCATGAGGAAATTAAGGTTGAGGGTCGTGGAGGGATGGTAGTGTGACATAAAGTAAAGGTGACTGGGAGGGGAACATATGGTCATTACAAAGTTTAGTGGGACAATTCACAATTTCAAACTGTTCTAAGAAGTCCAAGACAAGGGACGTAAAATCGACTTCTTAGAACAGTTTGAAATGGTGAATTGCCCCACTAAACTTTGTAATGACCATATGTTCCCCTCCCAGTCACCTTTACTTTATGTCACACTACCATCCCTCCACGACCCTCAACCTTAATTTCCTCATGCTTTTAAACCTTTTGGGAAACATTCCCCCCTCCCTTACTTTGTTGTGTTTTCTTATGTAAACAATCCCAAGGCCATCGGATTCCTATATAAGTGTAAGTCACCCAAACATTTGTACCTGAAGATGGCATGACATGCTGAAACCCGGGTCGTTTCCTTACAATAAAGTGAGGAATAACAACCAAGTGTTTTTTATTATCAAAATGAAGGAGTTCCACAGATTAACGCCGGAGAAAAAGTCTTATATTATGTGAACTTTTACGTTCTGCGCATTAGAAAAAACTTACGATGCATTTTATGAGGATGTTTGTTATTGCTTTTATAACTGATTAGAAGCTTCATCGCACATTTTTACCGTTTGCAAAAATAAAATAAAATTGAATTTGAATTCCCACTCGTCATCGGGTCACGGCCGTCGAAGTCTCATCGTCAGGTTACGCGTGATGAACGCATTTCTCGCGAGCGCGTGGGAAAGGCAAGACAGGGAGCTCGCGAGAACTCCCTTAAAATCCGAACTCCGCCTGGCGCGTATGCAAAGCGAAGCGGGATTATTCATTCGTTCCGTAAGTCACGGAGCCGGGTCCGACCGTGGCCCTTCTGGCCCGGGGCCCATCCGCAACGTCCGCCCCGTCCCGCCCCTCACCCCCCTCCTTCTTCCCGGCCCCATCATCCACTCCATCGGCCCCACTCCGTCCACTCCATCGGCCCCCTCCTCCTTCCCGAATGGCACGAACTGCATGCGGTACTCTCGCGATGGGAGTGTTGGGATGGAGGCGGAATGGGGAGGAGGGGAGAACGGGGAGATTTGGGGCGCGGACGCGGAACCGTTAAGTCCTCCGCTATCGCCGAAAGGGCGGACGTTTTCGCCAACGCAATCCCTTCGAAACGCGCGCCGATCCCAATGTGAGATCGGGTGGGAACGTTTAAGCGTGGCTGCGAAAAGAAAGAGTAACACTAAGAAAAAACTTCCTCTGATTGTATTTTTCTGACGCCAGGGTTTGTCGAATAGTCGGCACGATCAATTCTTTATGATGACACCTGATGCTATAGACCAAGCGCCCAAATCTGGTCGTATCAAATGAAAAAATAAATGCAGAAGGTACTAAGTTTTTCATCGGTATTATGTCATGAAATGGTTGCGCCTGAATCAGTTTTGTTTAAAAAAATAAGTAGTTTTCTCGCAGTCATCGGAGGGATTGTGCGATTTGATTCTCTGGTTGATCACTCCGAGAGTCCTGGGAAAATATTCCCGGGGCTATTTAATTAATGACCATCTTTGACATAAATTAGTTCTATGCTGCGGTCAGCTAAATGTGATGATGGGATAAAAGAGTAGTTTGTTTTATGCGTCATATTTCGCTGACTACATTGGTTTATCACATTTTGTGGATGGATAGAAAAATGTTTTGGTCATTTTCAATTCCGCCAACTTGTCCAAAATCCCATTTGCATTCTTGTGAGGCATGAAGGCTTTAGATTAAGTGCAGGTACCTGCTCATAAAAAATAATCATTTCCATTGGAGAATTTGTCAATTCTTGCTGATGTTTCTCATAAACTTCTTCGATATAGTTGATTGATTGCTTTATGAACAAGAATTATTTCTCCTCAATGGCAATAAAATATGCATACCTACAACTCATTAAGGGCGGTATAGAATTGCTTATTTCTCCTCTTAAAGCGATGCATTGCTTCCTATACAGCCTTCATCATTGATTATGGCTACATTTAGTTTTCCCTAGCTTTTGAGTTAACTTCAAATTGTATTGATGTTGTTTTACTAAATTGTAAATTTCCTTATTTTTCAGGTATGTGTTGAGACTACTAACCCATTGTAGAACTGGAGGCGTTGATTTATAGTGAGTACCATTGATCTGTCATATTTTCCATCGATTCATGTTTGCCCTCTATATAAATATTTGTGCCCTTAACTAGATAATAAATTAGGTATTCTATCGGCAAATGTATTCTTTAAATATTCTTGTAAATGTATTTTCATTTGAGAAGATTCAAACTATTAACCCAGTACAAGCTTTTAGACGTCACTAAATTACTTAGTCTGTTTAATTTTATGCATATAATAGAAAACTAAGCCTCAATTTGAAAACTCCTCTGCATTAATTTGAATTTCATAGTAGTTTTTAAAATTTATAATCCAAGGGGCTTTGTTTAGGAATTAGTATGCATGTCGTCTCTCTAGTAACCATATAGTACACAGTCAGTGCCGTGCCAATTAGTGCACACACTCTTGTGTGACGAAATGTCATTCGAAACACGTCCGTCCTTGGCATTAAAACTACCACCATAAAACATCAACTGGCAGTTCACCGTCTATGAAACTTGCATATTTAATTTGCAATTAATGCTCGTCATTGAAATGTGCAAATTAATTTCAAAGGCTGTGTTTTTGTTAGCTCTGCTTCCACTCTGCTGCGGTTTATAAGCGTTTCTACATTGTTTCTATAATTGATCATAATTGAAACCATTGAAATTAGTGATAAATACACTTTTTGATTACCTCGCCTATTCAGTGATATGAAAGAGTAGTGAACAAAACACTGTTACCTTGATATGGTTATCTTTTGTCTTGTAACGACAAATCAATATCGTCATTATCAATGACTCCATTTCGTTGAAACTGTAGTCGAATTGAAACTACCGAATAGAATTACGGTGTTTTGTTTATTCTCAGTACTTTCAGTCATATTCATTCTTGATAATCCACCTTGAAGAGTTCGAGGAGACTTTGTTTTCGTTGCATTTCAATCATTAATCCGAATCAAAGTCATAGATCAGGATATAGACTTCAAGGGATCAGTAATAAATTGGCTCAGATGCGTAGTAGAAGGACGAGGCGGTGAGACTCTTCCTTTTTTTATTCATAAAATCTCCAGCGAGCGCGGAGATTGGTCCAGTGTATTAGGTACAGTGGCGATAATCAAGAGAGGTTGACTGAAAGCCCAATCGTTTTTTTTTCTTCCGATAAAATTCTCCCCCCCCCCCCCGTAAAAAAAATCATTCAATTTTCCGGACCTTCGACGGCTTGTTTGCTCGCTCCCATTTCCGCGAATTCCAGGCGAGGCTTGCCCCTGCCCTCCTGATCTGTTGTCTGAATAAAACACTCGCCCAAAGGGTGACAGTCAACGAGGGAAAGATGCTTATTTGTCAAACTTTCCCTCTTGTCTCCGCTCCTCCCCGCCTGCTCCCAATCCCTTCACCCGCCCATCACGAACCGAAATTGAGTAGGTACTCCATTTTTTGCTCTCTCGTGCACGCAAGTTATGTGACGGTAAAATGGGCGCGAATGAAAAACTAACGCCTAATCACTATTTTTGGTCAATTTTATAGCGCTGGACACGCACAGATCAGGCGTGAAAGAAATTTCTGCAGCGTACTTTTAGTTTGTTGTATTTTAGTTAGTATTAGTACTTTTGTATTCACACAATTGTTGCACACGTTCAACTTTAAAGATACGAAATGAAAAGAAACGTCCATTATTGGTGACGAAGGCCACAATGCGATAAAGCGGTCAGCATGTACTGTAAGCCCTATTAAACTGTCAGCTGCCTGCCTATTTTCGTGTCGAGAACGCGGCCCGATGGGAGAGAAAAATGCAGCGTTTCAAAATGTGAATTTCCATGGGGAATGCTTTCATGTAATTGAGATAAATAAATATAAGTTATGCCAAAAGATATTGCTTATTAGTTAAAGATTAACATGTGAAATTCATAGGGAAGTCTTTTTATTTTTTGGTTAAATAAAAGTAGAACGCTACTTAAATTAGGAGTTTTCGTATTTGGAAAATTATAGCTAAATGGAGCCATAAACTTGTGTTCTCATGCCTTAGTTCAAATTTGAGAGCGAAAAAATCTTCGAAAATTAAACAGAAAACATTTTTGAAAAATCTTAAATCACGAGAAATTATTATACGAATCTAAAATATCTCTTTTGAAAATACCAGCTGTTTATCGACCAATTGAAAGTCAGATTGGAAGTATAAAAACAGACAAATATGCCTGAAAAATGACTTATATTCGAACAATCACATTTGATTTCATTCGCATAAGGACACTGGGAAAACGCGGACGAAGAGATGCAATCACCTAGGCAAGTCTATCGACAATTACCTCGTCATTTTCCATTCTTGCGACAATTGGACGACCGCGTGCACTTTAAAATGTGAACCATTAAAAGCGAGTTCGAGGTATCTGGGGATGTAACAAGGAGAGCGAGGACAATACATAAACGCATGCATACGTGAGCATGTGCATAATTAAGCGTTCCCCTCTCAAACTTGAGTGCTACACCGCTGCAAACATTTGTTTACCGTTAGAAAGCCGTGGAGGAGGAAGAGGAGGAGGAGGAGGGGGAGGAAGAGGAGTGCCTGCGAAGCTGGGAATGAACCTTCTACACTTTCCTTTATTTTTTTTAATTTCAAACCTCTATACCTTTACGTATCCCTTTTTCCCTTCTTTCTTTTTTTTTTAAATCTTAGTGGAGGAAAATGCCATCAAATGGCTAATTTACGGAGTGGGCTCGACTTAATGGGGGAGTCATTGGCGCAGTTAAGTGCTTCTTTCACGGTTCGGTTCCCGCGGCCTCTCTCTCTCTCGCCCGTTTGAGTCTCTTTGCTCTTCAAGAGTTGGCGGTTGGGGGAGGTGGGGAAGGAGGTTGGACGGTTGTGTTCGAGTGGGCGGTGGAGATGAAGGGATGGAAGGGGGTGAATTGTGTACAGGGAGAGAGAGAGAGGGATTCCTGTAGAGAGAAATGTGAAAAGGAAAGGGGAGGATCTTCAGATTACGCGGGAGAGTGAGAGAGAGAGACACACACAAGGTAGAAAGGGGTTGAAACAGTTATCGGCGAAGTAAAGCGCAGACGGGTTATTTAAATAATATATCGCCGCCGTGGCGAGATAAGTTCACGGCGGGGATCCCATCCGACGAAGCCTATTCGGAGAAAACGAGCTACGGAAAACGAGGAAGAACAAATCTCCTACTCCGAGAGTGACACAGCAGAAAAATTGGAAAATTGCCCGCATTATTGCGGGGGTAATATAATGGCTGGAGATTGCAATTGTTGGCCAGCGAAAACGCTGCCGTTTTATTTTTGAAGTGGATTTCACTTTCACGCAGGAACGATCTAATCTCAATTCAGGCAATGCTGCTAGAGCATGATTCAGAGCTGATAAACTTATAACTGCTAGTCGTATCTTTAAGGCATCTATGGAGAGCATCTAGTTTTATTAGAGGTCTGTGGCTTGCTTTAATTGAGGCGAAGATGCAGAATCTTTGCTCTAAAAAGTGGTTTCTAAACCAAATAACTCATTTTGCCGCTCTCAAAATTGCTCGGTGTTGGAGCACAATTTTCTTTTTAATCGCATTATCATACTTATGGTGAAAGATGTTTCAAAGTTGATCGACCAATTGAATATATAAGACTCCGTATTCTGGAACAAACGGGTTTTTATTTCAATCTGGTCCGCTGGAAATGGAACATATTCATATAAATAGTGCAAGATGAATGCCTTTTATAGTGATTATAGTTTTATAGTTTTATAGTTTTATAGTGATTATAGTTTTATAGTTTTAGAGTGATAGTTATATAGTTTTAGGATGAGAAGGGTGCCTTTTAGTGATCATATAATTAGTTATTCACTTAAATTAGTAAATCAATCAAGTGCCTTTTAGTGATCATATAATTAGTTATTCACTAAAGTTAGTAAAGCAATTCAGTTATATCATAATCGTTATTTAAGTTACTATTAAAACATGACGGTCAAATGTGCTTCAAGGAATAAATTCTTCCTAAATATGTAGTTACTTCCAGCAAAATAATTTATCGTCGAAAACTCTAATCAAAACTGCGAGCACCAACGACTTCTCGGCAATGCACAGCAAGGTTCCAGCTCTATCTACTCCGATTGAAATGAAGGAGATTTAAGGATAACTCTAAGTAATAATAAAATGAAGGTTTTAAGGAATAAGTATTCCTCACGAGCACCTTGCATATTACAATCCTATGAAATGCCTGTATGCGAGCACATGGGTTCAGGCGAATTGGTCCATCTGAGTCGGTTCAGGTGAACGATTTTTCCGCAGTGAATTCCACACGATTGTGTCACCACATGCGGTTGACGCCGTTAAGGTTACTGCTCGGTCATTTCCGAAATCAGTTCTTTTTGTGTTCACGCCCTATTGTAGTTCAATACATTTAGGCGTCAAATTAAGGACAGGCTTTCGTTCACATTATTTCAGTTTGATCTTATATCACTAAAATGACTCGGGTGTAAAGAGAATCGGAGAATTTGTTGTATGTATGTGGAGGGTGCTAAATGCTTTTCATTGATTTCCAGCAAGCTTTCGATAGTGTCAATAGAAGAAAAATGTTGAAGGCATTGGAGGGATTTGGAATACCAAAAAAACAAATTAAGTTGGTAAATATGACTACGGAAGGATCTCAAGCTAAGGCCTATATCGGGGGCAAGACTAGTGAAGCCTTTAAGATAACAACTGGAGTAAGACAAGGAGATTCTCTATCAGCAGTACTATTTAATCTGTGTCTACATGAAGCCATGAAAGAACTGGGGTTAGAGGGAACAATGGTGCATAAATCTACTCAGGCATGTGCCTATGCCGACGACATAGTTCTAATGGCACGGAATATGGATTCTCTGAAAGAAATATTCAAAATTTTAGAACAGAAGAGTAAGAATATAGGGCTCAGAATCAATGAGAAAAAAACGAAATACATGAAAATGTCGACCACGGAAGACAGAAGATGGACTCTAAACGTTACATTTGGGCAGTACAACTTTGAAAATGTAAAATATTTCAGCTACCTCGGTACTAATTTAAACTGTAAGAACTCAATGACAGAAGAGATCAACAAGAGGATAATGGCTGGAAATAGGGCTTACTTTGCTAATATTAAGCTCCTGAAGTCAACTCTTCTATCTAAGGAGATGAAATTCAAGATCTATAAGACACTTATCAGACCGGTCGTGACATACGGAGCAGAAACGTGGACCATCTCCGCTGGAAACGAGCAAGCTCTGCGTATATTTGAACGGAAGGTTTTGCGAAGGATATATGGCACCGTGACAGATGGGGTAACTTGGAGGATAAGAACAAACAAGGAAATAGAAAATATTATCCGAGGCGAAGACATAGTGAGATTTGTGAAGACCCAACGGTTAGCTTGGCTAGGTCATGTAAAAAGAATGAGTGAAGAAAGGATGCCTAAGAAGCTTCTACATGGAAATATGGATGGAAAGAGAAAAAGAGGAAGACCGAGGAAAAGATGGATGCAGGATGTGGAAGAAGACATAAAGGCTATGAGGATTGTCAGATGGTGGGAGAAAGTGCAGAACAGGAGAGAATGGACAGGCGTCTTGAGGGAGTCCAAAGCCCATACCGGGCTGTAGTGCCGAGGAAGTAAGTAAGTAAGTAAGTATGTGGAGGGTAGGCCACTCATCCTTTACTGAATTATTTCACGAGTCAGGTTAATTATTATCTGCAAAAAGATACTCGGTTAGGATCAGAAGGGTGCCTTTTAGTGATCATATAATTTGACCTTGATTGAAGGTCAGGTAGGGCAAAATATTAACGCAATGGTCAGCTGTAAATAGTCCAGTAATAAAGATGTGTAATTAGGGGCTCGATGTTTCTAATGGATTTGCCAGTGAAAGATTTTATTACTGATGAATACGACATCCGTGTTAGCTCAAGTGCGATCTTAGAGTACTTTTTTATGATTAATTTGTTGAAAGAAGTTTGATACCGATTGCTGACGCTAGAGCAACACCTCTCATTTCATCTGATCTCTGCCCCGTGCGCTGCTATGCGGTTTTCGCGTACTTCCCTTCCAATGATCAGAACATAACTCCATCGTCTTGGTATGAAGATTGAACACGAACTTCCGTCATTTCCACCTGTTTGAATTGCAAGCCGCTGGGCGGAAGCATCGCGCGTGGTTGATTCTCGACTGTTTTTCTTTTTCCCTGCCACGCTTTTTTTTCATTCCACGGCTCTGGGCGGTGGCGCTGCGGTTTCCACGGGGTCGTAAACCTAGATGTCGAACCGTCCGCTCTCGTGGAATAGGGAAGAATGGAAGATGGACGGGTGAAGGCCTCCTCCCCACTCTGCGCCGCCAAGGAATTTAGGAATCACGCTCCCTTGGGCGCTAATTCTCCGACATTCGGTGGTAACTACACTCGCATGCAGACGCTCATTTGTCTTCCTCTTCTCCTCACACTCCCACGAGAGCTTTGATGCATGGGCGCAAAACATGGATGCTCCTGCACAATTTTAACATTGGGGTTTAACGAAATGGAGGAGTTCTCCCGGCCCACGAGGAAGCCTAAAAAAAACATATATTGTGCTGAGGTTATTGCTCTACAGGTATGAAAAAGGTAATAAATGATGACAAAAAATTATCTCCCGTATTCATTTTTTAAATTAGCTTTCCTTTTTAGACTTATGCTGATGAGACATTCAATATCACTAATTTCAGTAACATCAAATAGTTACTGAGGAATTATATGCGCTGCGTAGGTATATAGAACTGCTTTTGACATAGTATGACGAGGGATTTCCTAGTAGGTACTATCATGCGTTGATATTATCTTTACAGATTGATAAATTTAGTCTTAATGGGGGCTTTCTGGAGAAAGCTTATGTTATACTTCATGGAAAGCTTTGATGAATATGCCATTTTCTTCTCTCTTTAGGTAAATCTTTTTAAATCTCACGAAGAGCTTGATACAAATTAATCTAATAAATATTTCAGCTTTTTCACATAATTTTAAACATTATTTCAAAGTGTACCCCACTTTTAAAAATTGTTACCATTGAAACCAACCGTGTGAAAATAGGATCCCAGTTCGTTTTTTATTTTTTTGTCGGACCCCGCGACATATTCAATGTCTCCAGTCGTTTTCCCCTGAAATTTACCGGTAAGGCGAGGGAAGCAATGCAGACGGGGCAGTATGAGGTTGTAGAAATGTTTTAATTGGAGCTGCACCAGCCAATTGACCTCATAAAGTAATTCCTGCTGGAAGGAGTGAAGGGAGAACAAAGCGCGCTGCTATTTTTTTCCGGAAGCAGTGACGGAATTAAATGTCGATCGATTCCACTAAAACGATACGGTTTGCTGCTAAAATATGTATCGAGACCCCATATTTTGGAAAGTATTTTTACTGATTAGCTTTGGGTAAGATAAATGTGGTAATTGGGAATCCTCAAGTGCAATAACCTTGGAAAGTGATTTCTAATGGAGAAAGCAGAACTACTGCTAAATGCACGCCAATACTTTCCCCACTATTTGCTTCGCGAAATGTATTTTTTATGTCTCCTACCATGAGGAAGACTCGTTCTACCTTTGAACTACGCAGTGAGAGTTCAGTGCTTGGAAAATAACGCATATAAAATGGGATAAAGATGGATAAATAGCATAATTGAACCTCCTCCAGTTTAATGAACCATGGAAGTAATTTGAGAGAAAGCTAACTACTCGTAATGTGCCCTTTCATTTGCCCCCCTTATTTTGCTTTGCGTGTTTTTTCCTTTTTTGTTCGCGGCGTCAGGATGCCAATCAAATGTCTTTACATCCCGGCGTTCCCACTCTCGGAGTGAGAGAGAAGGTGGGAAAGTTGAAAGAGCAGGAGGGGATGGGTGCGTAAAAAGAAGAAAAAAATAAAAGGAAATTTCGACCTCTAGGCAGGCCTCCTCCCCGCAGTGCACTACCTCATTACTCCATCAACCTTTCCAATCTTTTCCACCCACCCACCCATCAACTCTCGGTTTCTCCCCGTCACTTTTTTCCCTTCCTCTCCCCCCCCCCCGTCTGCAATTCCGCCTCCGATTCGATGGGAAACCCAAGCGGAACATGCAAATTCCTCTTTCCTCTCAGGGACGCCGGCTGTCGCTCCTCTTCCCGCAGGGCGGCTGGGCTTCGATGAAGCTGTGGGCGGGTGGGTGGGGTAGGGTGGGGGTTGGGGAGGCAGGAAAGGGAAAAGGACCCCTGTACGCCCCCACCCCAACCATATTCTTCCTCCTCATTGGCCGTGATCTTTTTTTTTGTTGCCCCGTGCACCCGAGCGAAAGAATCGCCCATTCTCACCCCGCCCCCCACTCCCCCGCCTCGGGGGGCTGCCGTTTCCTCTGGTCTGTTGCCATTCGTCCGCGCACATCTCGCCCGAAGCGAAACCCCGCGCGAGAAATCACGTTCATTGCTCCTCTCTCTCCTCCTGAAATTTTCGGGTCTTCTCTCTTACGAGTCGCTGATGTGTGTTTTTCTTAATCGAGAGGAAAATCATTCCCGGCCCGTATGGAACGGGTGTGCGTGTGTATCAGCCATTGGTTCGGTCGACCCCATTACGGCCCTGTCCCCTTGATGTAAAATATGATGAGACTTCGGAAACCCCTACCCAACTAATATCTGTTTCTCTTGATCCCACACTCAGATATTTTTGCGGTAGACATTAAATATTCTCTCCTAGCCCAGGTTGTTATCTTCGACGTATTTATTAGATTGATGTTGACGAATTTCGGCGCTAAGGTGAGGAATTGACGACGGTAAGCATTGTTGACGGGACACTGTACAATTCCACTTTTATTTGCGAACCCGACCGATTTAAATGCCTATATCTTCATTATCAAGGTACGTAGATCTAACTTTGTGTGTGTAGTCTATGGTCATTGAGGTTGAGATGTACTCTATAGAGGATGACATCGATCTCGTTAGTAAACAAGTGTGGAATTGAACGATGCGATTCATCAATAACGCGTAGGATATTAAATAAAATTTCCGCTGCTGGCTCCCTTATTTTATCCAACGTCCACAAATATTCCCTCGCCAACCCATTTAAGTTTCCACTTCGCCACTTCTTAGACAAATGTACCTACTAGGATCTTCTCGTCTTCCTCTCAAAATTTTCATTAAGGACCTTTTCCCTCGAACTCTTTGTGTAAATTTTTATTCGGAAATATCATCTTTCCAAGCAATACACAGCATTTTTTTTACCACCTCGCCTTCTTGTTCCTGTAAATCTTCTTTGTTCAACAGCTCTTATCGCTAGAATTCTCTGCGATGTAAGAGCACGCTTCATGTATGTTTATATTGCAATTATGTGCATATTTACTTCAAAGCTTGAGCTGTAAGATGTAAGAAAAACTTAAATAATAATTTATTTTTTCCTCAGGCTAAACTCAATAACGTGTATTTCTTCCAGCACAAGTGATCTTACTTCTGAGATGGTTTCGTTGTTACACTGGCATTACTTTTGCCGGTCAAATCTGAACGTTGTGACTTCGATATCTGGACTAGTCCTACTAAACGTTGTTTTGGTTTTATTTACATCCATCTCCTAGTATTTTTTGTGTATGAAATATATAATCCATATCCTCGCGACCCTATGTACGTACTCTTAGATTTTTGTTTCGCGTGCGACATTTCCCTCATTGAATGGGGCCAGTGGAAAAATTTTGCAGTGCTAGATTAATGAAAAAAAGAACTTAACAATCTGCTATCACTACCAGTTGAATCAATTTACGCGGAGTTCTTTTTTCCTTGGTTTGTATTGGTTCAACGGAATGTAAGTATTGCGTCGCTTGAATAATGGATGCGAGTCTTCGCGAGGATGGTTTTGAAAGTAGGCATTCACCCGTCCCATAGGGTGGAATTCCTCCACGTTCGATGTGGTGCTGCATCCCGTAATGGGGTGCCAGCCTTACATCCATCAAGTGCCTCGATGCATTTATTTGCCTCGTGTTTTTTTTCTTCTACGAAATCCACTCCACCCCTTATCCTTCGATCAAGTCGCTGGTATCTTGTAAAAGTGCTCCTTCGCCAGTTTTTTCCTCACGAAAAAAACCACATTGCTGCCGAGTTAGGAGACATTGTATTTGCCATACAAGTCGGCGGGGCGGTAGGAAGCGATAATACGCTCATAGCATTCCGAGAGGCAGGATGCGTCCGTGGCCGTGGAAATTTCAACCCATTTCTCACCGACGGGGAAACACCGCTGCACGAGAAGAGAAGAAGCCGCTTCACGTTCAATATTAGACCGTATGTCAGGAACAAAACGTTGCATTAATCTGGTTCTCATATATCATAATAATAAAATTAAATAAACGTTCTCAATTGAAGTTGGGCTGGATTTCTTACTGGATCCTGTTTCCGAGGGTCCAGGTTCGAGATATTTCGTCGGAACCCCGATCCCTACTAGGGTTTTTATGTGGAGAACACTTTAAGTACAGCTTTCACTCCATCGTCTTGTCGCGCTTTGTTAACTGTTTTAATGCATTAAGTAGTTACTGGATTTACTCGTGAAATATATTAAATATCAATGGAAATATATTCAACCCTTATTATGTTAAAGTAATTGCAATTAGCAATGTTTTCCACAAACAGTTCAAAATTATTTTTAAACCGTTGATGCATGTTCGTTCATTTACCACTATAGGTACAATTCCATTCAAAGGCCCCAAAAATCTTGAGAAAATTTCCTTCGGTTCAGGTGCCTTGCAGCTGCCGACATTTCAATGGCTGACAGGCTGACACGGTTGTGCTGGCGTTGGCTGTATCTGCCAGAAATGAATCGACAACGGACACCTGATCCGGTGGAAATCGCTTGAAGAATTTACGTTCTTCTTACTCCGGGAAAATAACAGATCTTTCTCAATCCCTGGATACACTATAACTTCGCAGTGGAGGAAAAATCATTTTTGTGCTCGTGGTGCTAACTCTGCTGTCAATGGATGAAAAAATTCATGTCGATAAATACGAATTTCATGAAAAGGGTAGGCTACAACAGACGCCTTGGTTTTTTTCTCCACTATTCTCTAAAGGAGCCTTCCATTTAAAAACCGCCCAACTAATTTCAATGGTGCGGTTTGCCTTAACTTTCGGCCACTTCCTAAAAATAACCGCCAACATGTGTCTCTCTAACAGTGGATCTTGTCTCCAAACCAACCGATCAGTTTATATCTTTATCACCCTTAGTCGAGAAAACGGATTTGTTCTATAGGAACCATAAGTCTAAGAATTATTCTGGTAGTGCACCGTTAACTTTTATTATTAGCAACTCATTTTATTGTACATATACAAATTGTCTCAGTTATAAGTGAGATAATTTATCTTAACTTAAGTGAAGTTTATGTATGCACAATACTTTCTTGTCAGTGATGTCGGATGCTTGTTCGCCAAACTTGCTTCTAATTGCATGAGTTTCGAAATTATCCTTTCTCCTCATTCCGCTCAACTAAACGATGTAGTAAAAACCATGAACTATTTGATGCTCTATTATTTCTCGGCTCAATGTGAATGCTCCTTTTCTGAATTCACGCCCTTGAATCAAACCCTTAAACTCCCTAGGATGAATTAACTTTAATATTATTAAGCCATTTTTTAAATTATGTTGGTCCCACAGAATACTGGTGAGCAGTTATATGACTGTTCCACCCTATGTGCGGCGTTTTAGAATCTCTTAGTCTCCAAGTTGTGTTTCAATGCAGAATGTGATCCGAGCACCACCCAGGCCATGTGAGCTGCGTGACTGCCGTGACCTTATTGGCCTCACTCGTAGAATCACCCGTTCCGTGCTCTGCCTCGAAGGTCAGGCCCATCCTTATTCCCCGTCCATTGTTTCAATAAGCAAAAACAAAAGACGAAACATCGAAACCGTGCATCACGCGCGGAAACTAATTCTATTCTGAAAAAAGAACGGGGATCAAAGGGAAATGGTGTCGAAAAGGAATTCGGTATTTCGATTCTCCGTGGGAATGGTTTTTCTTCAAAATTTCTCGCCATTCGTGGAATTTTCTGTCAACATGGCCAAACCAATTTGAGCTGTCCACTGTATTATTCGGCTCCAAATCTAATCTATTCCTCCTCCTCTCTCTCTGGATTTTTCCGTTGCGTTCTCATTTACAGATCCCACAACTGGGATATTTGCATTTATTGTTGCGCTATAAATTACGTGTCTCAGTACTGCCCTTTTAGTCGAATTCTTTTATTTCAACAATTTATCCGCTTTGTTTAAATGAAGAGGAAGAACAAATGTTATGCGGAGGCGGTATGTAATAAAAAATTCCATGCTATGTATATATATTGAAAAATACCATGCCTATAGTATGAGAGATGAACTTAGTGTAAATATTACGTCTCTGCTGCTAAATTCGGACATAATTTATTTTATTCTGCAGGCGTATGACTGTATGCATTCATTCAACCATTATAGTGACTATGTTTTGAAAGTTTGTACCATTGACGTTATTGAAAAACGGTCGAAATACATGCCAAATCTGTAGAAACATGTCAGCCCCAGTGGCGGCGGGGTTAGCTTCTCGCTTGCTAACCACTCACGACATGGGTGTTGTTGTTCGTCTGTAAATGTAAATGTTAATCATCCGATGTAAAAGGTCTTTAATGTGCTGTTTTCGGGTTTTTGAGAATAAATAAATAAATAAATAAAAGTAAATAAACTAACCTGGCTCATATAAATACTCCGATATTCGTTTTCTGCCCCTCTCTCCTCGATTTCCCTCTTTTTGATTTCTGATTCCAACCTCACGATCCACCGGTTTAAACTTTCGATAGTTTATTTGTTCCTCCGAAGCAATATCTTGATTAGAACTCCTACTGATATGATCCGACCTGTGCTATCGTTCAAAGTAGAAAGTAAGCTACTCCAGAATTTCGAAACATCTGGCTTGAGAAAAGGCTTCGTCTGAAAGTTTTATGGTACCATGTGGATGCTTCCTTAAAGCTTACAGAACTTCCCTGTCTATCATGAGCATTTCTGCTATAAGTGCTGTGAAATTCGGGGATAACGCTAAATTTTTTGTTGGAGGATATTTTGGGTACTGTCACTTTTATATTTTTTTTGTACATATTGAACCTCATTAAAGGTTACTTTGTGCAATTTGTCCATCGTCCATCGGCTTTGGATGCACTAATTTTATAGCATTGATAAGCACACGTAGTTGAATTACATATTACTCGGAAAATGTTGCATTGCCACGAAAAAAACGGCCAGAAACCGGAAATCGAACAGCAGGCCTTTGATTTTCCGAACCAATGCGTAGAATAATACGCTATCCAGGCTCCTGGATAGCGTAGAGAGCCTTGATAGATTGATAGCGGTCGGCGCATATCGGTAAACCAATGTCTGTGTTTCGATTCCTAGTCCAGGCCGAATCTTTCCATGACAATCCTAACGTATGATAACTAGGATGAAGAATTCTCGGGTTTTCAACCGGGTAGTGGTGGTTTTTTGTAGCACCGGTTGGAAACCCAAGAACTCTTCATCGTTCTAAGCATTCGCCGGGAAAGGCTTAAATCTTACGTATGATAACTAATTTTGAGTTGCCCGGGACTAGACACGGATTAACACTAGGACACCCGTACATTTCAGCATCATTCAACGCCCTAAGCGGGTCATTTCGACCCATCGTAATTAATGAAGTAATTCCACAATTTGCACGATAAAGTTTCCATTTTAACAGTTTTTCTACAAACTACAACTCTTTTCATTTCCATACATTGATATTTTTACATTAGAACACTAATAATTTTGACAATATTGATGATTTATTGATATATCTACTTGCGGCTTTAGTATCAGTTAATAATTTTTTCAATTTTTTATTATTTTCCTTTCACGAAATGGCATAGTTCAATAAACTACCAAGATATTTCACATTATGTTATACTTATCTATAACTTTTCAAAGTTTGGTTGCTTTTAACAAGCAAGGTGCACTACAGTGCAAACATATGTCTGGATCAAAACGACCCGTATGGGCGTTCAAGGTAAATTCTAAAAAAAAAAATAATTAATGGATTATTCCAGGGAGGTGAAAATTTGTGGACATAAAAGCATGTTGATATGACTAAAAGTCACGGAAGGAAATCCTGATCTCATTCAAAATGTAATAAAGGAATGAATTTAAATTCATGTTTGGGTCAAAATGACCCACCGTGGGCGTTCTAGTGTTAAACCTTACGGAGTCACCCGCAATGCACAACTATGCGAAATTCCACAGTAAAATTTCGTATAGTAATTAAGTGTTGGAATAGTTTTATGAGTATCCAATGACCATAGTTTAGAAATATACATTCCATTTTTTGTCCTAACCTAGGTCGTGTTCAATTATGATATTCTTTACTATATTTTCAAAGATATCTTTTTTCGAAGTCTGATATTTTCTTTAGCTTAATACTACTCATAAGTAAAGCTGAGGATAATTGATATCGCGAGTACTGCTTTCTGAAAAAAGAGGAATATAAATGATGAATAATTTTATAAATGACAAAACAGACGAACGGCAAAATATTTCCTTCGCATCCTGTCAATTATATTCCAGATGTGACCACCACTAACTCAACGCATGGGTATACCCGTTCGACTTCGAATCTAGTGTAGATAAGAAGATTTAAGGGTTTGAGATACCTTTGGACTTGGTTAGGTCGTTTTAAGTTCCGGAGAAAGCCCCATTCGAGTGTAGAAAGTTAGAGATATCGTTGTTTGCGGGAGTCAAACTGAGGCATAGTTTTTGTCAGACCTAACTTATTACGACACCTGTCGTTTTGAGGAGGGAGGCGAAGTCTATCGCCCAGTTTCCTCCCGCGGTTAAGCTCATAATCACCGTCGTTTATCTCCGCCGTTTATCACCTTACCTCAGCGCAGCCGTCATTGCGAGTCTCGAAAGCTTTTGGTCTGTCTTCCGAGAAAGTTTCTCATGGGTTAGTAAATCATTAAAGTTCTCTTCATCAGCTGACTATTTCTCCTCACTTAAATATCTTTCAACATGTTCTTCTTCTATACCAAGTCAAAGAGTTGTTTTTATTCTATTTTAAATCACACCTTAAATGTTTTCACGCAAAAAGAAACAAAATACGTTCAAACTCTGGCCACAATGATCTCCTGCCATACGTAGCAGCATCTCCTCAGGATTTTTTAAATTTACATTTAGCTGGGTGATGTAGAAATTCATTAGAGTTAGCCGGAAATTCTTGTCCTCCACGTGACTTTCTGCCAAAGTTAGTCTATAGGAGAGAATGTCTTTAATATTAGTAGTTGTTTACTTTCCACATATAGAGTATTAAATGAAAAAATACAAAATAATTAAAAACAATGGCAACGACAGTGCATCGTAGTAGGCAGTAGCTCTCCTTAGGGTTATTTTTACTTGTTTGAAGAACTACGCAATTGACTGCGCAGTAGCTTTGATGTAGAGAGCCGCTCATGTTCATACATTTGGGCGAAATTCACATGGAATAAATTCATTCACCTATGGATTGGATATATGAGGAGGCGACGGACGGCTAAGGTCATTTGCGCCATAGGGGATAGGTAAGGGAGGAAGGGTGGATAGAAACCCGGCGTCGGCATTAGCCTGCTCTTAACGAAAGGCGCCAAGGGGTTTGTCTCATCCGGCAGATGGAGCAATGTACTTGAAGTGCCCTCCACAAGGCACTCAAGTAGGGATCGGGTTTCCTCTGAGTGTGGTAGGCGAGCACTCTAGCCACCACACCCACCCGATTCCCTCATTCACCTTTACTGTGTCACGAAACCAGATCCCTCGATTTCGCGACGAGTAATCTAAACTATTGGTGGTGCAACAAGTATAATTTGGTTGTGATACGAGGGTGTTTGATTGAAAATCCCTTACAGAGAGTGACTTTCTGCCCAAAATAGTGCCTTACAGAGAATTTTCAACATTTAGTTTCTACTGGGTAATAAATCGAACTTTATATCTTCCACAGTTTCATCATCAGTGCACCTAATGACGGTGTAAGTGCCTTAACTAGTTGTACTCTTTATAATGAAACTGTGGAAGATAAAACGTTTGATTGATTACAATGTCGACCTTCCACCATGTGAAATCTTCAACTTTGGAATATAGGTTTCTACTCTGTGGTTTTTCTTATATTTGGAATTTTCGTAGGTAGTGCTATTTATTTTATTAGATTTTGCATAATTTTTTCGTTGAATTAGGTCTTTTACTGTGTTAACATAGAGCGCTTGCTTTGTCCTTAGCCGTATATTTTCGAGATTTTACATTGCAGTTTGATATTTTGTTGTAATTTTTTTCCGCGTGGTGCTTCATCCCTCTTCCTCCTCCACGTCCGTGTCTCCTCTCCGTATAGCCCAGGCTGGTCCTCCCCCGCGCGCGCGCAGCCAACCGAGCGACCATCCCATCTTGGCCACGCCACTCCTTATCTCGCCGTACTCGCCCCCCTCCTCCCTCAGCTCCTCCTCCCCCCCCCACTGCCGTCAGCACAGGAGGGCGGCCCACCTTGTTCTTATCCTCCCAATCCGTTCTTTCTCTCACAAGCCACCCACCCACCGTCCTTCGGCCTTTTACTCATCCCAACAACTCCACTCCCACGGAGCTCTCCTTCACGCTGCCGTCCTCGACCCCTCTGCCCTTTCGCCTTTCCCCTCTCCTTCTTCTCATCTCTCCCTCGTTTTCTTTCTTCTTTCTCTCTCTCTCTCCTACCCTCCCTATCTCCCTCTCCCTCCCGCCACATACCCCCTCCAATCAGAACGCCAGGGTGGACGTGTGGTGTGCTCGCCTCCATTCTTCCCTCTTCCTCACTCTCATCCTCTGCCACTACCCCTTCACGGTACTACTCCTCCCCATTCCACCCCTCTCCCTCCACCGCATCTCTTCAAAGATAGAGAGAAGAAGGAAGAACCTCCCCACTCTCTTTTTCCTCTGACATATTCTCCTCAAAGCGAAGCAAACTCCGTCCTCTTTCTCTCTCCCACTCTGTATTACCTTCCTTTTCCCTCGCCTTTCCTTTCCTCTCCGCGCCCTTCTTTTCTCGCTCTTATTCGTGGGGCATGGCCGTATGAATAAAGCGTTTTGTAATGCTATTTTTTTTCAATATGGCCCCATATCTCACCTACATCGAATTGGCTGGGGTATTGAAAGTTTGCAGTGTAACTCTTTGCAAGTAATTCATGTTTCCACGGATATAGAATTAGCTATGGATAAATAGGCTGCAGTCAGATGAGATGTGGATGTGGAGAAGGGTGGAGACCAATGCTCACAATGCAACTCAGTACAATAGTCACTGAACCATACATTT
Source organism: Ceriagrion tenellum (assembly GCA_963169105.1). Classification (NCBI taxonomy): domain Eukaryota; kingdom Metazoa; phylum Arthropoda; class Insecta; order Odonata; family Coenagrionidae; genus Ceriagrion; species Ceriagrion tenellum. Next base: position 44,724,104 of record OY720632.1, read on the forward strand.
CCTTAAAATTCAACAACGACCTCTTAAACCATCAGTGTTCTTAAAATGCAACAGTCGCCCAGTGAACCTCATGTTTTTGTCAAAATATAGAAAATTAGTGTTAAAAATTAATCCCATTATTTTGATTACCTACACTTCCTCTCTTCCTACAATTTCATCTAAAATTTGAAACTATTTTGTAGTCTTAGTTCAATATTTCTTTCCAAAGTGCTTTAATCTGACTCACCTGAGCAACGATATTAAACTCACTGCAAGGTTAGCCATCTAGCCTCAGGCTCTTTATTCTCTACCATTATAGAAGGAAATAACCTCCCACTCTCACTCCCACTGACGTTTTCTCTTCAAAGCGAAGAAAAAACTTTTTTTTCTCTCCTTTTCCCTCGCCTTTTATTTCCCTCTGCGCCCTTCTTTCCAGATCTTATTTTATGGGGCATGGCCGTATGAATAAATCGCTTCGTGATGCTTTTCTTTAAACGCGACCCTGTATCTTACCTGCGTCGAATATGCTGGGGTATTGAAAGTTTTCAGTGTAACTCTGTGCAAGTAATTCATGTTTCCACGGATAATAGAATAGCTATGGATAAATAGGCTGCAGTCAGTTGAGATTTTGGTTTGGAGAGGGATGGAGAAGGTGAAGTGGACGAAGAGGAAGACTAACTAGGAAGTGCTTGGGATGGTGGGCGAGGAAAGAAAACTTCTTCATGAAATTCGAGATCGGCAGAGTAGGTGGCTGGAGGATGTTAGAAGGGGTTGCTCAAGAGTGCGATAGAGGGGGGAGGATGTTGGGTAAGCGGGGAAGGGGAAGAAAGATAATAGGTTTCATGGACGGGATTAAGAAGGGTGGATCGTATGCTGAGGCGAAAAAGGATATACTAGAGCGACATAGGCCCCTGAAAGTGAAGAAGACCCGGAGGAAATTCTCTGATATTCAACAAAGCCCACCTTAATCAGTAGAATACTTTTTTTTAATCGATACATTTATTTTGAATACTGGTTCTAACGAACGTACCCACGTAATTTCTAGCATAATCTATTGTATTTTTTGCAAAAAAATGAACGAACGTAAGTATTTTCCGTTGTTAAGTCCATGCTTTTATTTTTTAAATTACGATGACAATATATTTTAGCAAACGAAACAGGAACTTTTGATGTTTTCGTCGCCTTATGATGTCCCAGACGCCTAATGAATGTAAATCATCTGCGTATCGACGAAGTGCGGTTTAAATGAGCATGATACGTAATCAATCGGCGAATTTACGTTGCATGTTTCATTTCCCGTTGGGTCTATCAAAAATAAGAAAAGGCTGCCCATTGTGCACCGATTTAGTATACGATATCAACTATGGATTTCAGCGGACTGTGACGCTCAAATCGACCGGTATTTTTTTTGGGATGACGGTCGGAAATGTAAAAAATTAAACTTTTGAACGGTTAACAAAATGTTACCGGGGTAAAATTTTGAAAAGTGCATGGCAGTCGTCCATAGTGCCGTGGGCTGAGAGTATCACTCCGCGATAGATCATTAGATCGGTCACCATTAATTGTAAACTAACCTGTTTAGTGAAAAACTGAGTCTTGAAAATCGTTTAGTCTTATTGAATGCACATATAGGTTTCGCGTTGCAATTTATTGCAGTGATATCATATAAGGAATTTGAAATCAGCATTTAACTAGTTTACAATTTAACCTGAACTTACTTCCAAATCTAGAACTGCAATGGGCTGACAAGCATTCTGATTTAGGTTTCTCTCTATTGCTGCTTGTTTTTAGCCTTTGAGTAAAAGTTGCGGTGCAGAGAAACTCGAAGTAGATGCCTCTGGTTGGCCGAATATTTTTTTAACAAGTTGATAATATTTATGGAGACTTTAATATGCGTAAAGAGGTGACTGATTATCAGTAACTGCTGAATGTCTCTGTCTTTACGCGGACGTTAGTATTTAAGGTAGTGTGAGTGAGATAGTTCCCTAATCATTTCTAAATTTCGATCATAATCGAAACATACCTTTTAATTTCACCAGCTGTGAGACACACGAATTAAATATTGCATTATTAACGGTGCAATGATATAAAATTAATCGTCGACCGGCTTACTCTGTGGAATTTTTCCATGGTTGGAATAAAATAACTTAGTAATTCTCCACACGGTTTATTGTTCTCGAGTGGTTTCAACTCAATAGCGTCATTTTCAAGAGGTTACAGGAGGAAAATTACTGAGTAATTTTATTCCAACCATGCAATAATATAGTTTAACATGACAGAAATTGCATGTAATCAAATGAAAATATCCAAAGAAATCTTTAACTTGACTCATTTTTCCACGCGGTACGTTTGAAACTCCATCAAAATGGAATGTTTATTGTGATCCCGAAGAATTTACTGCCGTGACAGAATGATTAATTTTCAAAAAGAGTTGAGAAAACACACAAAACTACACATGTTGATTTTTTTTCGAGATCTAGGTGTTAAAACTTCCTTATTTGTTAAATAAGGTCTCTCTGAAGTGCATACACGTACCAATTCCCAGATTAAAGGGCTGGTATTTTCTGGCAAGTATCTCGGAAAGTAATGCGGTAAGGGGTTGAATTTTTGGTGTTAATGGAAGGGTGATATGCTTTTCTTTAAAGTGAGTCCAAATTCGTTGATTTCTAGATGAAGTGATATTTCGCTCAAACTACCTTAGATTAAAAATGCCATGTATTACGGGCAGGTGCCACTTACGGTGGCTCCAAATTTGTCTACTCGTGACTCGGATTTCGGATCTTAAAATAAATACACTTCGGATAAAACCTAACTCTCCCGCTTCTCTCTCGAGTTTCAGTCGCGAAGGAATGAAAAAAAAATAGAGCTGGCATGTTTCCACACTCTTTCCTCCCGTCTTAATGCCCGAGTGAAATAAGGAAGGATGAATGTGGAAATGGCACTGCAGTTTAAATGCGCTCCTGTGGCATGGCCGAAACAAGCCAGAAGTGTGAGCTGGCGCGACTCGCCGGCTGTTCTTACGGCGGATAAGAGATGAGCGGTGAATTGATTGATTCCGTGCCAAAAGTTGCACGAGCACATTTAGTACTTTATTTGAGATTTATGCAATCCGGCGACCCCATGCGAGGCCGCCTCTCCGTGTATTTACATCTCGTCCCTTAGACTAATGTACTTCGGCAGTCCCTAGTTCCGAGATCCGATGAGAGAATCGCTTTATCTCCGGAATATATTAACAGACGGAATACCATCACGCCAGCGATGTCAGTCCAAATCTGCATGTGTAAGGGAGAGTAATGAGGTTGTTATCCCGTGGCTTTCCGCGTCGCATGTTTATTTATGCATGGAAAGATGTTTCCAGATAGATGAAAACAAAATCGAAGCGTCACAAGATTTTATATACACGTTGCCTGAGAAACAGAACACCCTCATCCGTATCCCGCGGGTGGGTCCACTTATATCAGGACTTGCAAACTACCCATTCCTTCTTTATCCTCGAGTCCGTGGATTTTCTTTCTTGTCCTCTCCTTACCACCGCCATCCAATATTTTATTCTTCCCCTGCTTTCCTTTGAATTCCCGACTCTGCACTTCCCCCACCCCGTAAGCGCGCATATCTCTCACCGCTCTGAGAAATAATTACTATGGTGTAATCGATTGTTCTTCCATAAAAGGAGACATTGCATTCGTATTTTTTTAGTGGCCTCATTTTTCATGCCTTATTGCGTGCTCTCGTTCATAATCTAAATATACCTTTGAAATTACGCTCCGATTTCATTTTATCAAGCTTCATTCTTGATGCGGGGCAAGGGAATTGCTACCTCTAAAACAGAATTATGCTCAAACATGAGTCACATGTGCCCTCGTGGTGACGACCCTGATTCAAGGTCATTAGGTAATAGGTCGGAATATAATTTAATGGATTCTCCCAAACATACATCTTTATTCTTTTGAATCGTGAGATTTTATGACCAATGCTCACAATGCAACTCAGTACAATGCAGTCACTGAACCATGCATTTCCCTAAAATTCAACAACGACCTCTTGAACCATCAGTTTTATTAAAATGCAACAGCCACCCGGTGAACCTCATGTTTTTGTAAAAATATAGAAAATTAGACTATTATCCACATTATTTTGATACTACTTAACTGCTTTACACAATTTAAATACAAGAGGAACTTTTTATGTTGCTCCTAAAATAAATAATAAATATGGTGAACGTGATAGGCAGTATATTATCCCAAAATTATTAAATAAAGATTTTGGAGAGTTGGAGAAAGAAAAGGAAGAAAATATAATGTTTCAAAAAAAAATGTAAAAAGGAAAATGTTAACGGAATTGTAAAAGACTATTTTTTATCAAGGTGAATTTCTATTAATGTTATTTTTTCCGCTATTTTTTCCGTTATTTTTCTAGTAAGGTGCTTAACTATTTATATTTTCTTAAGTATGTGAGCCTAAGCTGCTATAGTTTGTTTGTAAAAGAAGATAAAAACTTTACTATTATGTTTTATTTTACATATGTCCCATCGACAGGCATGTGCCCGACGGAACATCGATGTTAAATTGTTGAAAAATGAATGAAATGAAATTAAAATAATCTATTCTTCCACTGCATGAACAAATTCAGCTAAAATTTCATACTCTATTTTTTAGTCTTGGTTCAGCCTTTCTTTCCATAGTGCATTTGCCTGACTCACCTGAGCAACGATAGTAAACTCACTGTAAGGTCATCCATCCTTGGTTACAGCATCTAGCCTCAGACTCATTATTCTCAACATGGATGTTTATATCTATAGCATTTATCATTATTTCTATCATTATTAACTCTGAGGCATGGACCTAAGTATATATATATTGCGAAGTCAATTCATGCTAGCTGAGAAAAACCCAGCTTCCCCTCATCCAGCTTGAAATTAATCATTGAAGTATCATAGTAATAAGTACTCTCGAACTCTTTTTATTCATAATATTACCTTGTAATATCAATTAGTGTATTGGTCGTCAAAAATTAATTAATTCAAGGGTTTGGATAATACTCTAGAACACATTGTTTTTTCAAAGACTGTAATTGAAATTTCATTATAAATGTTCTTGTATTTTCATAATTATTATAGTGACTTAACTTAATAATGTTATATGTTTAACCTGCCATTGTATTTGTTTCATATTATTTTTGTGTTGCAATAATACATTGGTTTTTAATTTCATGTTTTTTAAGCAAGGTGACTTGTAAATTTTTTCCATACCACAGAGCTTCTTTCTCTGTATCAACTGCACGTTCCATAGGGCATTCTGTCCTCGAACAATACTTTTGCATTGCATTCTATTCTATCCTTGGTCTCGTTTCCATCTCAGCTTCTCTGAGGAGTGATTGCGTCGGGTCGGGCAACACACATGCTCAAAGGGCGAAGCATTCATTCATGGACTGCGTGTGAACAGAATCTTGCCTGTTTACGAGACGTGCGTGCAGCAATCACTGCATTTGCACATTGGTGTGCATGCTTAAATTGCTTGCTATTTTCGCTCGATAATAAAGTTCGTGTCCATTAAATGGTCTCGCTTAGCGACGACAAGCTTAAGGCTGAGCGAGCCCCAGGTCACCTCCAACGTCCGTGTGTTTTCTCGGTGGAACATTCGAGTATGGACTTGTTCTCGCCACATCCCATTCCGAGTGTCATTTATTCTGCCGACCGTTTGTTTGGCGTCCTGGCTGCTCAGATTAGCTTGTCCGTGCCTCACTAAGATCGAGAAATTGCATACAATGGAAGAGGCTCTCGAAATTGTGGACTCCAGCCTTTCTTAATTGCTGATAGGGGTTATTTCAGTAGTTATATGATCCCAGGTAGGAGCTATTTTACCAAATGTCTCGTAGATGAAGGAGCAATCGTTGCTGGACGCAGAATGCTGCTGGACACTTAAACTCACCAAAAATCTCCATCCATTGTTAACTAGCACTTTTCTTCCTCCCTATTCTAGCTTCTTTTCTTTCCATTATCATGGTTTTCAAAATTTTATTTTTTAAATTGACTTTGATCAATCTCATTATTTTATTTCATGACTCTCTATGTCCAACAGAAAGATAAAATAATTCACTCATCCTGTGCGCCATTTACCCCAGAAAACTGGGGCCCTAAATCTACCAAAGAAAACGCTACGAATTGTCTCATTCATCTCTCAAATCCTTTTTCTGGTTCTCTCTCTTCCGAAAGACTGATCTCCTGACACCAACTGCCTCTTGCTCTTGCGGCAGCCAATGGGCTTTTGGGTACTTAAAGAGTTAAAGGTATATGATGTAGAGGTTTGGCATGTGTGTCTATATATTTGTATTCGGCCCTATTTTAAATACCATGGCCTTAATGTTTTTTAAATGTTTCCCATTTTATACCTACTGCCTATTCCACCGCACCAAGATTATGTGATGTTGATCATCATCATGATTGGTCGTTCAATCATAAGATTAGTTGACTGCAGCCCGCCACCCTTCCCTATCTAATGCTAGTTCTCTAATCTTCCTATGTAATTTCCCCTTTATTTTGGTCCGTGGTGATGCTGATATTGATGCGAATTTGCAGTGCTTTTTTCACTAGTTCTTATTGGACGCCTGTTGCACTTCCACGCTCGGGGAGAGGGTCGTTGTTCAATGGGCGTCCGGTATCTTTTGCTTCTCTCTCGGAGTCTCCGCTATCCTTTTCGTGACCATGACAATCTCTCCTCTTCTTAAACCTATACTTATAGCCCTCCCTCGACTCCCTCACCCTCTCTCCCACGATCTCTTTTCTAAAAACCGCCCCTCCCTCCTCTTCCTCCACTCCGTCCTTCTCGCAGCATTCTTCCGCCCCTCCTCCTCCCTCGTCGTTCTCTCCCGTCCACGTATAAGTCCAGAGCAAAGACTCGTCGGTCCCTGCGTTGCCCCACATGCTCGCCCCGGTAACTAGAATATGAAACCCTCACGCCTGGCCAAGTTTCGATGAATGACATTGAGATCATTTTTACATCAACCCGGGTTCCATCCGCGGTCGAGAGCTACGCAGAGTCATGTAGGCTGATGAACGAGTGGATTGCGCGCTGAATGTGTTTTAAGTTGAGAATCATAAATTCCATACAAAAAGTAGGAAAACCTGATTTTTATGTTATGGAATTGAGTTGCAGTTAACATGAGATATGTGCAATCGAAACTAGGCGTTATTTCGAGGAAGATCTTTTCATCATGAATGAGATATGTAGATTAGAAAAATAGGTATGCAATCCGTAGCATGAAAAAAACCTGTCATTTATGAGGAGAATTCAATGCGAGAGTGAAATTTTTTACATTCCCAGAGTCTAATCTTCTCCCTCCTCACTTTATTTGGAGAGTAGGCGTCAGATTTCATTTATTCTCTATGCTTTTCTGTGTTTTTCTGTTCGATTTTGTATATTTATTAATAACGAGTGAATGGGTGCTTGCAATTTGCAAGCAGGGGGGAAGTGTTATATGATGATACTCTTTAAATAAGGAAAAAAACAATGAAAGCTCTCAAGTCTGCGTGCTGCATGCAAACAAAGAAAAGTATAGTTCTATAAAATGAAATACGCGCCCCATTGGGTATGGATACCAGACAGTTCTAGTACTAACTTATATTGTATGTCATCCGGTTATTAAAGTTTTATCAAAATACTATAATCAGTATACTGAAACGATCAAGGAACCACTGGAAGATCATCATCACCTCATTTGATGGCATTTAAGACGCTCTTATAGGTTAGATATTTCATTTCATTACAGCATACTTAATATGAGCTCACATGAAGAATTTTACTATATTAATTCGGTCGGAATCGAGATTTTTAGTATACTGATTTTCGTATTCAATTTTTCTCCTCCAATCTTCTACATGGACTGCATGTTATTTTAATGAAAACTACGATATCATGTAGCTTGGTTGTTTGAAATTGGCCATCAAAGCTACGGTAGAGGTTAGAAAAAAGTTAAAGATATTATACGCAGTAGTTAGCAGCGCAAAAAATGGTATAAAGAAGACTTAATAACATGCACTTAGTTTACCTAACTCATATATGTAAAGCTATCGATTGCAATAACTCGAAGCCTAATCGATTTTTTTAACTTTTATACAATATCGGCACATAAATCTAACCCTCCCCTGAAACTGGCCCGCCTCGCTGAGTTACAAACCTCGAATCGACACTCGGCCCGGCGACAATGGAGAAATATATCCATAGCAACGAAAGTGAAAAAATTTCTAAAATCCCAAATAAAAGTTTAAAAATATCAGTTTAACGGTAGGTAGGAAAGAATTGAATGCAAGAATGAGATTTTTCAAACATTCAGCCTCATATTTGTGAAAGAATCAGTCTTGTAGCTTAATTATTTCATATTTTAATGAACGAAAGAAAAAAGGTCTACACTCAAATTTTTCGTTTTTCCCATATAATCCCATGTAAAGCTATCGATTGCAATAAATCGAAGCCTAATCGACTTTCTTAACTTTTTCGATTTTTTCCCAACTTGACACATAATTCCAACTCCACCCTGAAAATTTCATCCACCTAGCTCGTTTAGAAATGCCCAGGAGTTTTGATGAGTCAGTCAGTCAGTTCTGTAGCTTTATATATACGCTCATCTGCTGTGTCATCTGCAGTTCAAACGGAAAGGTCTTGAACATTTATTTGTCGTGGAGTATGATTCAGCTTCATCGAACGGAGAATATTTTGATAACATTATAAAATAGGTTAAAGTCGAATTCAAACGATTTATGAAACGAAGAATAAACTTGTGACAATCCTATCGAAAGCAAGATAGACGTGAATAAGTGTTTCTTAAAGCACGTAGTTTCACTCCGCGTAAATTGTGAGTGCTTTTTTCACTCAAGTATTCAACAACCTGGGCGCGCGCAAATTATTCATGGGGCCGATGCACCGTGAGAAAAGATAGCCTCGCTTGCCCTCCATTCTTTGTTAGGAGCGTCGTGGTCATCAATACCATTTTAAACCCTCGCACGTAAACACGAAAAGTCCTTAGCGATCTCTGAGCGGCTTGATGGCTCTCCGTCCTGTAAAGTGAAACTCGGCTGGGCCTTCTTTCGTCCTTCCCCCTTCTTCTCTTCCTTCGTCCTTCACCCCTCCCATCCCCCTTTTCTCCTCATCGCCCGGTCCTCCAAGGGCCCTTGCTCCCCAGTGGGGCGGGGGGGGGGATGTTGGAGGCAGAAAATGGACGTAGTAATGCCCTTTTTCCTCCTCCACCTCTACCAAACATCTTAGCTCAGCCCTCTCCCTTCTCGACCATTCCCTTTCTCATATAATTATCATCATCCATTATCTTCCTACACCTAACTCCCACCACATACGTTACTTCTTCTCCTTTGATCTCTTCAATCATCCTCTCTCTTTTACCTTCTCCTCTCCTCCTGCAATGTGCTCGTCACTCCTATACATCTTTTCCCAGTTCTCCTCGCTTTCTATGCTGATCCTCTTGTCATCATCATCCTTCTTTCTGATCCAACCTATTCCCAATTCATTCATACTTTCCTATTTAACTGCGGGCGAACCCCATTTGCCAACATTACGTTCGAAGTCTTAGGGGACATTTACATGAACAAAAATACGTAATAATCAAGAAAATACAAAATGAACTATTATGAGGGATAAATACGTGTAACAATAACATATGGGCATACGAATTACTCGTATTTGATAAATGAGTATAAATATCAAATTAACCCTTTGAGTGCGACATGACGTGATATGACGTCATGGTTGTTTTACGCTGTTGCTGATGACGTTACATCACGTCAAGGGTACTGCGAGTGTTCCAGCATTCACTAGAGAACTTTCACTAGGCCCTCTAGTGAGAGCTGGAACATTCACAATACCCATGACGTGATATCACGGCATCAGCACCCGTATAAGGGCAACCATGACGTGATGTCACGTCATGCCGCACTCAAAGGGTTAAAAACAAACCGATGAAAAAATTATCAGAACATTACCAGTGAGGAGTGAGCCCTTCCATTACTTCTATATATAATCCATCCCGAGGATAATTGAGCACATATACTGTAGATGATACCAGATTAGTAGGCGAAGAACCGCTGGGAAAGGAAATGTTGAGGAGGTCATATTGCCTTAATTTCCTGTGTTTTAGTCTCCTCCTATTGACTTTATATCTCGTTTCTCCTTTTTGCCTCATCCTTCCCTCATATTGCTCCTCAAGAGGGTCCTGTCTCTCAGTCCACGTCAGCACGTATCTCTCCCTTCTCCCCAATGGTTTTCCCCCATCATCGGTGTTATCAGTCTGTTTCCTCAATTCTACACTCCCTTCACGTACTTCCTCTCCTCATCTCTAGATCCCCTCTTTCAATTCTTCTTTTTTATCCTCCTCTCTACTCTCGCTGGCCCTCTTTCTTATCCTCCGCTTAGTGCCCTAGAGGGCCCGTCACCCACAGATTCTAAGCCTAAGTTCTCTCCACTCTCCCATTCAGTTCCTCCCGTCGTCATCAACCTTCTCCTAACCCAAACTTCCTCCGCAAACTTCCACTTCCCATACTTACTTACTTTCTCGGCACTACAGCCCGGTATGGGCTTTGGCCTCCCTCAAGACGCCTGTCCATTCTCTCCTGTTCTGCACTTTCTCCCACCATCTGACAATCCTCATAGCCTTTATGTCTTCTTCCACATCCTGCATCCATCTTTTCCTCGGTCTTCCTCTTTTTCTCTTTCCATCCATGTTTCCATGTAGAAGCTTCTTAGGCATCCTTTCTTCACTCATTCTTTTTACATGACCTAGCCAAGCTAACCGTTGGGTCTTCACAAATCTCACTATGTCTTCGCCTCGGATAATATTTTCTATTTCCTTGTTTGTTCTTATCCTCCAAGTTACCCCATCTGTCACGGGGCCATATATCCTTCGCAAAACCTTCCGTTCAAATATACGCAGAGCTTGCTCGTTTCCAGCGGAGATGGTCCTCGTTTCTGTTCCGTATGTCACGACCGGTCTGATAAGTGTCTTATAGATCTTGAATTTCATCTCCTTAGATAGAAGAGTTGACTTCAGGAGCTTAATATTAGCAAAGTAAGCCCTATTTCCAGCCATTATCCTCTTGTTGATCTCTTCTGTCATTGAGTTTTTACAGTTTAAATTAGTACCGAGGTAGCTGAAATATTTTACATTTTCAAAGTTGTACTGCCCAAATGTAACGTTTAGAGTCCATCTTCTGTCTTCCGTGGTCGACATTTTCATGTATTTCGTTTTTCTCTCATTGATTCTGAGCCCTATATTCTTACTCTTCTGTTCTAAAATTTTGAATATTTCTTTCAGAGAATCCATATTCCGTGCCATTAGAACTATGTCGTCGGCATAGGCAGTTCCCATACTACTCCTCCTTAAATCCTCTTCTCTCATTTCATCTTCTTACGTCTCTTCTCCCATTTGTGTTCCTATGAGTGACTGTCTGCAACAATACCTTCTCCAAGCTATCTCCCATCACTATCATTTCTCCTAGCAGTATCTAACCCTCTATAAGTTATCCAGAGTGAAACCACGTGCTTTAAGACACGCTTATTCACGTTCTTTGCCTTCGACGGGATTGTCACAAGTGAATTCTTCGTTTCATAAATCGTTTGAATTCAACTTATAGCTGTTTTATAATCTTATCAAAATATTCTCCGTTCAATGAAGCTGAATCATTCTCCACGGCAAATAAATGTTCAAGACATTTCCGTTTATACAACAGATGACATATATCCACTGTCTGCCCTCCTCTTTGCAATGCTCCCTCTTTACCCTCTTTCTTCTCCTTTTCCGCGTACCTTCGAGGGCCCTCGTTCCGAAAAATCTTAGCGCAGCTCTCACCTCCCCCCTCCATTTTTCCCGCTTCCTCTGGCATGATTTTCTTTTCCCAACTTCTTTCGCATACCTCCGCACTTTCCCCTCGCGATCTCCCCCTTCAATCTCACCTTCCTGCCTCCCCCCTCTCTCTCTCCTCCTCTTCCTTCTGCCTTGTGTGTCCTTTTTGTGCGCCCCTCTCTCCCAGCATCTATGCCCAACTCTTTCTCAGATCGCCGTCTCCTCGCCCTGACTCTCCCTCCTCCACTCCTCTCCCTTATATCCTCCTCCAATCTTATCCTCTCTCTATTTTTCTACTCCTCCTCCCGATCCGTATAGAGTGTTGGGTGGAGGGCGGGGTTTTGGGAGGGTGGTAAGGATTGGGGTGGGGGGGTATGGAGGAGAAGTGGAGAGGGATTGAGAAGGAAGAAGAGAATGCCTCGGGAGCGAGAGATGTTCTCTGAATTTATGGAGAGGAGGGCCTGTCTCACACGGAACCGGTTTACGGGGCTCCGTGGCGGAGCAGCCCGGCGAGGAGGGGGAAGAGTGAGGGTGGGTTGGATGTATAAGAAAGAGGTTGGTTGCGGGGGAGGGAAGGAGAAGGAGGAGGAGGAGGGAAAGCGGGGAGTGAGAAGAACGGGCGGGGAGGAGATGGAGTTGGACGTGGGAAGGGATCGCCACCGTCAGAGGGTGGCGGCGGGAGGGGGTGGGCGGTGTTGAGGATGGAAGGGCGAAGGCTTGTGGGGGAGGGGGGGATAGGGAGGCGATGGGGAAGGCTTGGCCCAAGACGGAGTAAGGGCGAGGGAAGATGAAGGCGGAGAGAGATGGGAGATGTGTGGAGTAGGACGGGCGGGCCGGGTGGGCGAGCGGGAGGGTTGAGGGAGGACCTCTCGTCTGTTTCACCCGTTCGAAGTCCTTGGCGAGCCGAGAGAGCAGTTTCGCCCTTTGATGTGAAGAAGAAGAAGAGGAGAAGAGGGGTAGGGGAGGGGAATGGAAACAGGAAAAAGAGATTAAGCATTTCATTTGTGTGCTCTTTCCTTTGGTGAAAACTTACGCTTCTCTTCTCCGTAATGTGCTATTTGCATTATTTTCATTTGTGAGTAATATTTGAAACTATTCAATGAGTAATTGATGGGGGAAAGCATTATATTTTTCCACTGCTTCTCTTGCCTCCTAATTGAAAGACACCTTCCACATTGTGCAGCCTTAAACCTTGGAACATGTTCACTGAGGTTCAATTTCGAATTAAATTGTTTCAGGACTATTATTTGAGGAGTTGCTCCATGTCCATATTGTGACTCAAGTAAATGATAGTTTTGTATGTATCGCCAGCGATGGTTTCTCTACCAGAAATTCCATATTTAAGTCTTAAATTCTTTGTTTAACCTTGAAAATATAGTTAAAACCTTTGTTCAGAAATGTTTTCCAATGCACTGAAAACTGTTGTTGGTGTTATAAATGTAATTGCCCTCCACGGAACAGTAAAATATATTCATAATGTATTTGAAAACAATAAATTGAGAAATCGTTATAAAAATATAAAGCACATTGTTTGTGGCTGGTGAAAAATTTCTTTTGATCATTCTTTTCGCCTAAAATTCTTTACTTCCACTCCATGGTTTCGTTATTGTGACATTGGCACGCCATGAGAAGACATGGAAATGCTTAAGTTCTGGGTATTATGGATAATTTTCAGTTGAAGGAATGATTTATCAGCAATTTTTGTTGATTGCTCATATTCCTCTTATTTTGTATTTGCTTGAGATGAAAGAATTGTGTACTCTTTGCACCAGATGCATTTATCAGAATTTCACACGGAAGGAACTTTTTAAATAGCCTCAATCTTTTTAGATAATCTTCGAATGAATCTGAATAACAATAGAATCTTTGTTGCTACCTGAGGAGGAGATCAGGAACCGAGGATTATGTTGAACGGTGAATTGTTGAAACATGTAAAAGCGTGTGAGTACTTAAGAGGCAAAATAACTTCTAACAGAATGAGTAGGTACAAATGAAATGCGGAGTAGAATACGTAGATGAAAGATTGCCTTTATCTCCTCATCTATCTGATCATCTTTCGTAAACATCAAACATTTAGTACACAAAATCATCCATTTCATCCACGATTACTTCACTATTCGCCCTCACCATACAGTTATTCTTCCCATTCCCCTTATCAAAACCTCCTACTTTAGTCTTGCACGCATTTACCACCAATTCCATTCTTTCTGTTAGTTCACTAAACTTATCTATGAGCTTCTGTAATACCTGTAGGCTCTCTGAGATCAAAACAGCATCATCTGCATATAGTAGACCCCACATGTTTACATTTCCAATCAAAACACAGTCATTTTCACCACATGCATATCTAACCTATTCATCCATAAATACATTAAACAGCCATGGTGACATTACACATCCTTGCTTCACCCAGTTTTATAGCAAAAAAATCACTCGAGACCCAGTTAACTCTCACACTTGCCTTACTATTATCACACATCGCCATCATAACATGCAATAACTGCCCAGTCACTCCAAAGTCCTTCAAAACCTTCCACAACTTCTATTTACCCTTTCATTTGCCTTCTCTACATCAACAAATGCACAGTACATTTTTCTATCACTTGGTGAAGCGCGAAAAGCTGGTCACTACATCCTCTCTCAGGCATAAACCCACACTGCATGCCCCACATTCTGTCAACAGTAATATTCCTCACTCTGTCAATTAAAATTTTACTGAACATTTATTGAAGAAAAAGCTAGTCAAGACCTCTGTAAGAAGTGTATTGTTGTATGGCAGCGAGACATTGGACTGTTGGGCAAACGAAGAAGAACATCTAGAGGCTTTTGAGATGTGGTGTTATAGAAGAATGTGCAAGATAAGCTGGACAGGGCGGGTAACGAACCAAGAGATACTGAGAAAAGTGAAGGAAGAACGGAGCCTGTGGAGAGTAGGGAAAATAAGACGTGATGGATGGATATTTCATTTACGGTGGCACGAGATATTGGTAAAGACGATTTTATAAAGTGATAGCTTTGGACGAAACTTGGTGGAATAACTTCATGTTTATATTTGGGAAAACTTTGTAAATTTCATATGTATTTTTTTGTATTGTAAATTTTTATATGAAAAATACATTGTACATTTTTTAAAAACCTTATGTGGAATTTACAAAGTTTTGCAATCCATAATCATGATTTTAGAAGGGATGATAGAAGGCGAATGGTGTAGAGGAAGACCCATATTGGAGTATTGAAAGTACACAATGGAAGGCATGGGCTGTGGACGGTTTCAAGAAATGAAGAGGATGACAGAGGATGGAGAGAGTTAGAGCGTTGTCGCGAACTAATTCTGACGGATTGACAACAAGGGAAGAAGGGTATTTATACAGATGAAAGAAAATTGTGTTTTGGTTTATTCTGAGTATGGGCTATTAATCCTTCGGATTCATAAATAAGACGCGTGCATAAAAGCAGCGTCGTGAATATCGTCCAAGTTACCCAAATGAGGCGCGAACAATCAAGTAAAAATATTTGCATACGCTCCCTACCCAGTAATTCATGGATGCATTATCTCTTCTTAGCATTAAGTATGTCGAGTTATTTCTCAGGAAACGAGTCCCGCGGCTCCTCATTTCTTGAGAAATTAAATCGCGCTTCTTCCGCGTAAGCCGTTGGTTAATTTTTAATTCTTGCTAGACAAACTCATTTCCTGTATTAAAGAGGAAACAGATAAGATAAGTTCCATCCTTCCCTCCGTCCTCTTGCCTGATGAGAAGACCCCGTCTTTCTGGTTTCTCCGAGCATCTCCTTCCTTCTGTTTCTCTCTCGATCTTGGCCGGTGCAATCTTACGTCTCGCGTCGTCTTTGCTCTTTTAAGGGATGCGCTTTCCGATTACAATCTGCGCAAGCGTGGGCGGAGACGGCGTTTGAGGATATTTTACGTTTTACTTTTTTCCCTCTCATTTTGTCGTGGCCGCTCGCCTGGTCCAAGAGCCCCTGCGTCTGCATTTCCTCCCGTGTCTTTCTCTTCGCCGTTTCTTTTTTCCTTTCGGCCTGCTCTTCCTTAAACAGAAGCTGTGCCCGAGGAGCTGAGCGCTGGGCGACGACTGCGGTAGCGAACAAGGCACATCCTCGGGAATGCCCTTGGCTACTGGACGCCATTGTCCCCTTAAAGGTGAGCCATTGAGAGCTCCCACTCCTTCTCGCCACATGTTTGTTGGTATATCAAATTAGACTCATCTTTTTGGTCCTGAGACGACGAATATAATCGTGAAGGCTTTACGACTATGGCAATTATAAGTTTGCATGTTTTTTTAAATTGAAATATGACCAGCTGAGGTCTGCGTAATATGCATATGAGGGCAAATGTGGCGGGACTGATCAGTAGCGTTTAATCGTCTGAAATTCACCTCTGGTTAGCCAATTTATTTTTGGCGAGTTTATTTATCCCAAAAGTGTTGGAGTCAATTTAAAGTTTCCTGTAATTCATTTTCCTTATCCTAGGCTTCTCTTTTAACCATTAAAGGAAGCCTTAGTGGCAAAGTTTTGACTGAGATATCCGTAAAGCCGTCCTTTTTAAGCCATTAATACCGACATCTACTATCTCTACCGTAGGTAATCAAAAACTTGAACAATTCGGAGCCATCTTGAGTTGTGACTCTCTTGGGGAAGCGCTGAAAAGGCGTTCTCTTCTCTCTCTCTCCCCTTTATTTTGTTGAGTTGGTTTCATCTGTTTTCATTTAAAGTTTGTTAGAAAAGTTAGACAATTGAGGTTAGGGCTAATAATTGAAATTTGAGGAGTTTATTCCCTTGTAGCCATAAAATCTTTTTATACAACCCTCAGATAATTGAAAATCTAAAATGTTAAATGAGCTCGGGAAGAGCTGAGAGAGCGGATTAAGCTTTCGTGGAAGGTTAAGACTCCTAAAGGCTTTATATGTTGAAATTTGTTGACCTCACTTGGTACAAATTTCGTTGAAAGCTTTTGATCGTTTTTGACTGAGTGTTCCATTAGTATTATGTTGCAATATTAGGATTCGGGTGCCGAATGGCCTAGTATTAACGACTTAGCTTCGCCTCGTCCGTATAACTTGTCTTCAAATTGCCCGTAGAGTTAAATGTGATGTTCAATTCTATACTCAAGTGCAATATCTGGTTATTACCGTTATTTTAACTGCTATTTTAATGCCACAGAATGCAATACCATCGTCCACCCTAGAATTACTGTGATATATTCAAATTTTTGACCTTATTGTACAGAAGCAAACAAGTCATTTACTCAAGTTCAAATTCATAAAATATTTTGTTTTATTTGATTTTTCCCAGTGTGTCTACAGTTTAAGACGACTTTGTTTTACATTTGGAGATAAGAGCGAAAGGTATCAATTTACGTATCTGTGACCATTCTCAAGTATCCTTCTGGGTGTTGATTCGATATTTTTATCCTAAACCCGTAGATATGCTTTTAGCTCATCAGAGGCACGAAATTGGAACATTGGTTTCTTGAGTAGGTATTGGCTACCCTGCAAGAACTAATTCTCCTTTTTGAGTTAAGGTTTTAAGGAAAGAAATCTAACAAATAGCACACATTTACAGAGAAAATGGCAATTGTGAATATATTACTTCACCTTTACATAAGCAATGAGAAGGTTTGGAATGAACATGCAATTCTAACGTACAGAAAATTTCAATTCTTCGTTTGCGTTCTATTAATGGTTACTTGTTATTGCTTGTATTTTATTTAATCGAAACGTTTGGTTGGTTGTTAGTTGAGACGGATTTTGGGACATGATGCCAATGGGTGGATTTAAGCAGAGAGTAGGGACAGGGCTGAGGGCTGGTGATGGTTGCAAAGTTGGACCTATATTCCCTTGGGGGTAGAGTGGATACTTTTTGTGGTTGACGGGATAATGGGACGAAGAGAACGGGCTAAAAGAGAGAAGGTAGAACGATGGAGAACTGTGGAGAGAGATAAGAAGAAAGGAGGCAATCCTTTGAAATGGAAGAGGGAGCTGTACTTTTTATTTTTAGACTAGTATCTTGCGATCATGAGACATAAAAAAGTTGGTCTCCGCAATTTTAAATGTATTTAATCTTCCTTCAATTTATTAAATCATGCTTCACGTGTTATCTCAAATAAGTGACATTAACTGCTGAATTACTAGTGAAAAAAGCCTCGTGAATTGCCAGTAGTTTGAAGGAAGAACAAAATAGTTTATGCGATATATTTAATTCAAGTTTCATGATAAATTGTTTAGCATGTAATAGTATTCAATTATTTAAATTAATGGAAATGCATTGGACTTATTTTTTGCTACCGCATTGACCTCATGGACAAGGAAATGTTTAGACTATCACTAAAGAATTTCATCTTTAAATATTTGTCACTGAGTCTGCTCCAAATTACCTGCCCTAGTAGGAAGTCTTTCAACATCCTTTCATGCTTGAATAAATACTTTGTGAAAAGAGGGAAAAGAGGGAAAAATTTATAATTATGAGGGATGTGAACAGGTGGAGATGAGAGAATATGCTGTATTTCGCTACACCGTTTCTCCCATTGTTGGCAGTTACTCCGGCGAAGAAAATACGCCTCCATCAACATGTTACCCTTCAAGCCACTTCAGTGACTGATTGCATGATAGGAGCGCCAGGTCAACAGCCAAGTGGTAGGGAGTAAAGAATCAAGATTGAGGAAGGACAAGAAAAACGTTGAAATATTTTTATTACTCGAACGTGTTTTTCTCTGGTTTTGCTTTGGTCAAACACGCTGCACGTTCAATTTCCAGGCATAGGGTGGAATGTACGATGTTGGAGTCCTTATTATAATCTTCAGATGCATGTCGTGGGTTTTTTATATAGGTGATTAGTTCTGACGTCTAACCTTCTGTTTGCCTGCAACCCCCGTCTCATTTCCTTCAACAGCTGTGTGTCCGCTCTAGATGAAGCTCGCTCGCTTGAAGATTTAGGAACTCAAAATGTGAACTCGTCGACCTCTTAGACATGTGGGGAGTGAAAGAGGCGAGGGTGGAGGCAAGGATGAGAAGGAGAGAGGGATTAGGGACTCCCAAGTGCCTTTCTTTGAGAAAATAGAGTGCGACAAGAAGAGGACGGAGGGAATGCGCATCGTGAGGAGGAACAGAGAATACAAGGGAGAGAGAGAGAGAGCGAAGGAGAGGAGAGGAGGCTTTTGTGTGTGGCTGGGTCGAGTGTTCCAGTGAGGGTCAACCGCAGCATCCACGAGTTTTCGGGTCCACGCGTAAATATGTATATATATACATGGTGGAGAATGAAAACCAGAGGACGGAGGGAGGCCCGGCAGCGTGGCCCAGATCCAGTCGGGAGGCTGGATAGGAGACGCTCCCGCGGGGAGGCAGGGATAACATAGCTGGACGGGAGCGGGGGTCGAACTGCTTTCGAGGAGAGTGGGTCGAGTAAATAGGGGGAGAATGTGGGTGGGTTGGACCGCTGGGTGCGTGGGGTTGGCAGGGTGGGATGGGAAGAAGTAGAGGAGGTAAGGAAGAGGAGGAGAGAAGTGAGTAAGTATTAAAGACACTTCGTGCACGGTGAAAGGGAATCAGGAACGGCCGAAGGAATCCCCTCTCGTTTGCCCAGCCGCGCTCATTTCATCCGGTTCACTTGGGGATCCGACGCAAAGGCCTTCCTTTCCGTGCCTTGATTGAGGCCAGCCAGCGTTGGAATATGCGAATCAAACATTCCGGTTGATGAATTTTTATGTGTGTGTGGCTAGTTGGATGGAGAATGTGGAAAGCTTATGGCACTCTTTTTTTATAAGTATTGCACTATTTAGAGAAAAATAGGGTGGAAATTTGCGTTTAGACAAGGTTATGCAGGTTGTACCCGCAGAACTGAATCCAATTTCTCATTGAGTTACCTGTGCTTCGTGAGAGAAATTAAAATATACCTGTTTCCATTTGGATAAAGATGCGTAAGGAGCTCAAGGTTATATTTTTTTGCCGAATTTTATTTCTCTAGAGCCATTATACCCCAATATTTATTGATAAGTGAAGAGAAATAACGTAAAGTTCCCTGTCAGGGCTTTTTGTTACATCGCTGATTACCTAATCTAAGTTGGAACCAACCGAATTTAATTTTAATATTATTTTGAGAATCCTTGAGAAAAATCCTGATATTTTTTCTAAATGGGAGTTGATTTCTAGAATTCTGAGCAATGAAAGATCCATCGCATCTGAGGAAATCGAGTGACTTCGTGGTTGGAAAAGAACAAGAAAAACTTCGAGTAAATTTTTTAAGAATAATCAGTAATTTAACTATGTTACTATCAATAATTCGTGAAAAATTAGCATGAAAGTGGCCATAAACCAATCGTTAACTAGTTTTTAAAGTTAATATAAATAATTTTTGAAAAATTGGAACTTTGGTTGTTTTCCAAGTGCCTCATTTCACCGCAAAGCGATAGTACCTACCATTCAACTTCTTTGTATGGACATGCATTCACCATAACTGAGAACCTGTTCCCTTATTTTAGTGCTTCCTCGAATTTGGCCGTTAGGAAATTTAGCGATATTAATAATCCTGCGTCTGAATTTGCTTGCGCTATATATTTGTGTATTCAGCCATTCGCGAGCATGTTACCTTTGAAGATTTTAAGCGGGTTATCTTTGGTATTCAGTTATTCATTTACGTGGTCCCTTTGAAGGATATAAATTGAGGAGCTAGGTCCAACATGGAGTGTTAAGTACTCACCTCTTACTTGAGGACACGAATAATTGTGGGATTAAAATTAAAAAAAAGACTCAAAAGTGCTAATAACTCTGGAAAAAAATTTTCCAGCCATGCATTCAGGAGAGAAGAAGGAAAAAGTCGAGGAGAAAAGCATTTTTTCAATGGAGAGAAGAAAGGAGAGAACGCATGAAGGGCGTGGAGGGTTGGCGGCGTAAATATGAAGTCGGCAGTGAATGAAGTTCACGCCGAGTGAACCGAGCTCCTTCGTTGTCTCTGATCTCAATTGGCTTGTGAAAATTTTCACCTAAGCTGCTGACGAATTACTACACACCTTCATAATTCTGTCTCTCTCACTGCACACAAGTTGCTCTACTTCCTATTACATTTAGAACTTTTTATATTTGCAATTTTTTCTTTAAGTCTAAGTGCCATTTTCATCTGCCTTATTCCTAGTTTCTTAATTTTATTAATTTTTACATCCGACGATATCACTTCTGGAAAAATTTCATTATTCTCCACATCGTTCAGAACTCCAGTTGATATTCATAGAAAAACTTATGTAAACTAGTCTCACAGTAGGGGAGAACTCCTATACTCATGAGTGGAGGAATGTTTTGAAGTTTATATTGATTTTGGAGAAAAATTAGGAACTATTGCTGAGAGATAAGGCTAAATTTATTTCACAAACATAATTTTTTATTGAGAGAACTTAGATTTAGGGCATGAACCTCGACTAATGAGCTCCAGTCTCTATAAAAATATTGTGATACCTAACTGAACCGGTGCTTAGCAAAAAATGTCAATCTTGGGGATCGAAATTGCGATTCAAAGATCGTATTTCTTAAGTGCCAACTGCGGTCGGAGAAATGACAAGACTTCAAAAGTCTATTGAGTGACCGTCAATTTTCCTTGAAACTGAGCGGTTGATGGCAACGAACGTACAGTTAAAATTAACGAGGTTTATTTTGGTGGTTCCTACTTCAACAGTTGTATTCAAGATATAACTATGCTTACGCATGAGGAGTGACTGCTCAAGGAGTGCGGGGGCTGAAATTAAAGTAGCTTAGGAAATATATCAAATCACATATAATTTGATAAATTTTCCTCGTTACAAAGAAAAAAATTCCCATCTTTACTAGAATGTAATTTTTTCCGCCGCCTAAATTTCAGCCGCCTAAGCATGATGAATTTCGAAATACTTTCCCAAAAATTACCAATCATGGGAAATGATACGGGTAAGCACTCCAGAGGCTTCAATTAAAAAATGAGGTATTTTTAACGCATAGATATCTTCATAAATTAACATAGTGTTTTTTTAATGCATTATGTAATGTTTTTAAAATAAACAAGTTAGTCACTACATGGATTCAACAGAATTGCAAAAAAGTCTTCGAATGTGAAGGCATTTGCAGCATGCGGAGTGAAAAAAAGTCAAGAAAAAACCATATGTGTATGTATATTTCGATAATTACAAACAATATCCGTTTGTAATTTTAAAACAACTTTTTTGCCTCATTAACGTGACGAAATTTACTTCTAGCTTCTGATAGCTGCTTGAATTCAAAATTTTTAACTTGAAAATGGTCTCTACTCTGGCAAGGGAAATATCTCGCTTAAACTACCCTTGAAGTAGTGCGAGCGAGATAGTTTTCTAATCATAATGGAGACCATATTCGAATTATACGTTTTCATTTCGCCAGCTGTGGTACGCACAAACTACATGTTGCATTATTGATGGTGCAATAATATAGCTTTACATGATAGAAATTGTAAGTAATTAAATGAAAATATCTAAATAAGTCTTTGACTTGACTCATATTTTTCGCGCGGTGCGTTTGAAACTCCTTCAAAACGGAAGGTGTTTTGCCAAGAACCTACAGCGGTGACAATATGATTAATTTCCAAATATATTTGAGAAAATATGCAAACTGCACGCTGTTAGTTATTTTTACGACATCTAAGTGTTATAAATACCTCATTTTAAAAATAACGTCTCTCTGCAGTGCATACACGTGCCATTTCCCTCATAAAAGGGCTGGTATTTTTTGGCAAATATCTCGGAAAGTAATGTGGTAAGGGGTTGAATTTTTTTATGTTAATGGAAGGGATATATATTTTTCTGTAAAATGATACCAAATTCATTGATTTCTACTTAAAATGATATTTCGCTCACACTACCTTAACAGCGATTTTTCCCTCTCAGAGGATTCGCGGTTCTGGGAAAGACGAGGTTAATATGGCGCCCGTGCGTAAGAGGTATGGCAAGAGAGAGGGCACTAGCCCCCCCTCTCCGACCCACCACCCACATCCGAACCTCCCTCACAACTACCACCGCCTCCCTCGAAAAAAAATATAAACGACCCTCCCAACCCACGTGTTTGCCGTACCGGTTTCGTTCGTTTGACGGTTTAATGCACTGCGGAGCGTCGACGGGTGACATTTGTTTGCGTGCTCGGGCTGCGAAGCGGGGATAGAGCGACTCCTTTGGCCTCTCTCTCTCTCTCTCTCCCTGCCTCTTTCCCCGACCGCCGCCTTCCAGTGCACCCGACGCTTCGCCGGCACATTCCCGACTAACCAATGCCGAACATGCCTGCATGACTGCTCCCTCTTCAGCTTTCGTTTTCCTTTCACCCCTTCTCACACCCTCACGCACGTGAAAATGCTCTTCTTATCCCTCCCTCTCACTCATACGTAATCTATCTCTCTCTCTGCTTCTCGAATGGACAGTCCACGATGTGCACACTATGTTTTTTTACCTCTTCCAAGTGCTTGAATTGACTGCAGTTTGAGCGATATCTTTCTCAGTTCGTAGTACAAGCCGTGTGCGAGTTTTGTGTTGAAAGGTAAGCTGTTTATTGAATCACAAAGTAAATATATTGAGACCGATGATGCATAATCTACGTTTTATATGTATGAACTTCTCAGTTGTTTCTCTACGTCTGGAATTGGTTGTCCACGATTTGTACACAATGGTTTTTTTTACCTCTTTCAAATGCTTGAATTGACTGCAGTTTGAACCAGATTTTTCTCATGTTGTAATGCTTGCCATATGCGAGTTCTAGGTTGAAAGTTAATCAGTTTACTGAATCATGAAGTAAATATATTGAGACCGGTGATGCAAAAACTTTGTTTATATGATAGAACTTCTCAATTTTCATGAAAATGTTTGAGGCTTTTATCGTGATTATTTATTACACAATGTTAACTTGAAAATCCATCCTCTCAAAGATTTTTTTTCAATTTTATGAAAATCACAGCAGTGAATCATAAGTTCACTTGTTATAATAAAGGAAACGTATGTTCTGTACACCATTATATTTCTTACGTAATCTGAGCGTCAAAAATTTCGCAGTTACCACCATGTCGCTTGGGAACGCACTGCAGACAAGTGAATAACGGGCTTTTCTCTGGCTAATATCCCCAAAGATAGTATGGAGAGTGATGTATTGCTTTCATTTGAAAGAAAAAGTTTTTTTCTATATGATGAAGCATATTTTTTAAAAATATTATGGAATGTTATCTCTCTCAAACTACCTTAAATCTTTCTTCTACCTACGGTATATACTGCACAATTTATGGCCAGAAAACTTACTGTTGGCACGATTTTTCTGTGCCTATGCAGAAGCATCTTAAGTTTAATTGATAAAAAAATTAGTAATCATAGTAATAATAATAAAAATGAAAATGCTTTATTGTCTCTGTGTCACTAATTTTTTGTAGTGGAAACACGTTTGCATGCTCAAAACAAGCATTATTTGAGAAACACAAGGCAGTTTGGTCATGTTCTATTTTTGGCACATTTTTAGAGGGGGGAGCCTAAGTCACGGGTGTTCTAGTGTTAAACATAGTTTAATCATGGACTGATTCCGCGAATGCATCGCCCGATGCTCTTATCGTCGCCTCATTCCTAACCTCTCAATCCGACCTACCAGAGCTGTTGGTTGGCTGTTCGAATGCTCCCTCTTTCACTTTCCTTTTCCTTTCATCCCTTCTCTGTCTATCTCACTCCCCCGTTTACGCAGCCTTATACGTACGCAAAAATGTTCTTTTATCGCTCTTTCTCTCTTTGACACTCCCATCTTTTTTTCATTTATTTCTTTTCCTCCCAGCGTCCTCGCCTTGCCGGCTTGTTTTTTTTGCACCCTTCCGTTCGCCTCTTCCTCCTCCTCCTCTCCCTCTCCTTCCGTCCATTATAAACCCCTTCGCAATATCCGACCGAGTGGCAAACGACTTTTTAACGGTTCGCGGATCCCGAGATCTCGGCGCGACGGGTGTCCCATCCCGCCTTGCGCGTACGTACCTACGTGTCTGAATAATTTCGTTTTTTTGTTTTTTTCAATTCCATTCCTCCTCTTTTTTTTCCCTCCTCCTGCTTCGAGGAGGAGGCGTGCGCGGGAACTTAATTCGATTGGCTCACGCGTGGGTACAGGCAGACATAGCTCACGGCTTACGCATCGGTAATGATCGATCGGAGTACTCTTTAAGACCCAAACACAGTTATGCCGACCGACCGAGAGAGGGGGGAGTGAGAGAAATACGCATTGTTTTTGGATCAAGTCCCCGAGTCTTTTTCTTTTTGATCTCGAACCATCGATGGCAATTCCGTTTCCGCGTTCCCCTTAAAAGCACCTCGTCGAGACAACGCGTCTGAGGCAATAAATTTTTATCTCTCACTCGCTTTGGACGACGTCTGGAAGTTCTTTTCTCTCTGCGAGTCGTGAATTCAAGCTAGGAGTTAAATAATTTGACATCCATTCTCGATTAAAAATGCCTAGTTTTCTCTTCTCTGATTCTCCTTTGCTGTCAGTAATTTTTTTATGCGGTAAAAACCGTATCTTAAGTGCGTTTTCGCACATATATCCAGGGCCCTGGAAGTAGTGAAAAGATTGAGTGATTCTCGAACTTTTATCTGACTTCATTCCACTTTACCAGCTTGAGGAGCGAAAGAAAAACTTATTTCCGCACGCTCGCCTCGCTTCACAGCATCCGGACCTTTCCTCTGCTTGTGATGATTTTTATGAATGACGGAAGGGATAAGAGTCGAAGTCGGCGTGAATTTCGCTCGCAGAATTACGATTCACGGTCAAAGGAAATACGCACTCCCTCAGAGTGGTGGAGCGCGTAGGAGTTTTTGAGTTTCGCAGAAGCGGAATGGCTGTCAGAATCACTTGTCGAGATCTAACGCTGCAAGAGGCACTTTCTTGATTCCGCTGGTACTCGTGCAAAATAACTGCGGGCGGCATGCGACACTCGATCTTCAGGCATCAGCTCACCACGAGCACTATCAAAATACATTATCGGCCTTTCAACTACCTGTTTCACGCGTAGTAAGTTCCAAATCTACTACGTGGCAGGGTAAAATCAAATTGTAAATGTCCAATAAATTCGGATGAATGTAATATTTGTTTGAATCATAAAATTTGAGTGTTTCGGGTTTTGTGCAAGAAAATGCATTGGCATAGGTATCTTTTTAAGTTGTCTCTACGGAAATCATTATCAATTTAAAATATTTTTGCCCTATTTATGTATTTAATTGATTCTATAGCTCGAATTTTTTTAGCCATTGAAGATTCTATGCCACGTCGTTATTATAGACCACCGATTTAAGGTTTAAAGTTGTTGTTTTGGGAAATGAGAGCAGGTATCCATACGGATTTTAAAGCAGTCGCGATTTTCTTTCTTCCGTAGTAATAATTTTCATGCATGAAAGAGTCAATCGGTCTTCCTCTCCATGAGAGAAATATTATGAATTATTCGGAGAGGTAAACTTCGTCTCGTTTTTTCTCGAGGTTGAAATTAAAATTCATGTATGGCTAATGATGATGTTGCCTCTCCCGTAACCATTGTTGGAATTAAATAGCCTTTATTGGCAAATAAAATCTGCCTAATTTATTTCACCGAAATGAAATCGGAATAAATGCATCATGAAGGCTCGGATTCAGATACCTGTATTAGTGGAGTTATTTTTATTGAGACTTCATCCCTGTTTTGAGTAGTCACAGTGTAGCACCCATTCCAATAAATAGAAAGATAGAACTATGCACTAAATTGTACTTAACGCTCGGAGTAGGATTTTAATGACGCCAGGTGTCTTCCACTTATTCTAGATCCTTTAACTGTCCTCCCCGCATCTACACATCTTGATGCTAAAGGCCATAATAGAGAGTTGGTTTTAATATAGAGTAGGAGAGAGAGAAAGACAATAGACTTATTGGGTTGCATAAGGAGGGGTTAAAAAAAGGCTAGTTGAGATAACTTTTTTCCTACGCGAAAACCACGGCTTAAACGTTTGATCACCTTGAATATACCAACCTATCGTCATAGAGAAAATAACTTCGCTTGTGGGTCGCCTTCTGTGTTTTTCTCTATGATTTCGAGAAATGGGAATATTCTCAGACAAATGACCACACAGTACTAACCCAATCTCTCTCCGCATTCGATCGGTCGTTGAGGTCGCCGCAGCTCGTTAAGGCACCCCGCGACTTCGGTATACGGCTCTACGCCCTTATACAGCCGATGTAGTTTGAGAGAGATATCGCTTCGCATACAATTAAGTTGATCTAGATTCATTAATTAGATCTCATCCTTCTAATTATACCAAAATATCGGTCACTTGTCGCAGTACTTTTCTAGATATTTCCCAATTAAATATAAGCAGTTTCCCTTGGGATATAGCACTGTTGCACTCGCCGGAGAGACATAATTAAACTAAAAAAGGTATTTCTGACAAATTGATAGCATTAAAAATATGTAGCCCCAATTCCAGTCCCAACAGAAAACCCCAATATGCAGCCTATATCATCGGAACACCGCGGAAGCTTTCGCACCAACATCGTATTGCATTTATTGCATACTTCTAGCATATGCTACAATTTTTGGAAAGATTTCGAAAATAGTCTCTCTCATGACTGGATCTGGAATTCTATTCCTTTTGATGTGAGGAAATCTCATTTGTTGGCAATTTTTCAATCTAAATTGCATGGAATTTTATTTAATGAATGTTTTCCAGAATAGTTTAACCTTTTCAGTATTGAATTCTCATTGAATATTTTTTTCTTTTTTTCTAGACAAAATTTGTTTTATTACTGTCTGTTCTAGTTTTTTTATTATCTTGTATCATATATCTATATATATCTTATATCTATACGCATCTCTGAATTCAGTTGTATCATATGTACAGTAATTGTTTTTCACTGAGAGTAGTCGTTTCTTTCTTTCTATTTCTATGTTATGAACCTCCATTTACTTTCTGATTTGGGCTAAATCATTTGTTAATTAGATAAATAGGTAGATAGATAGATAGGTATACAGATAGATAGATAGATATTATTGCTCATATGCCTTAAATACAGATAAAATAGAGTTACAAAAATATAAAAATTTTATGAATTTTGTATGTGAGCTACCAAATAATAATAATTACATTACAAAGTAGTTCCACTCTTTCAAAAGAAAGGGAGAAAAGCCGTACCTTCATTTTTCCTAGAAAATGAATTCATTATTTAGATTCTTTTCATTAGATGGTAAGTTATTATACACTTTAGGGCCAAAGTGCACAAAGCATCTTTTATATACAATGCTTTGAACCTTTTTCTATCGATGTTACATCCTTCTACGGCCACCCTCGATATACAGCTTATCATTTAAGGCAGTTTTAAAGCCACTTCTTATAAAGAATGTCTTCGCTGCTATTTCATTGTGTCGTATTGTTGCTCTAAGGGACCCGTTCCAGAATAAAATAAAGGTTTATTCTATTCTATTCTATGACTACAAAACAATTGTTCATTTACTACCCTGAGACCGATGGGCCGACTCAGGCTGCACTCTTGTAAGGCTCCCGCCCCCGCACCCCTTCCCCTCCCTCTCCAGGTCACCTCCACCTCCACCTTCTCCTCCCCCCTCTCCTCGTCCGTCTTTCGCCTCGCCTCTCTCCTTCCACCTTCTTCCCTCCCTCCCTCCCTCTCCCTCAATTGCATCCGCCGACTCCGTTATATTTCCGTCATCCTTCTTGTCCTCCTCCTCCTTCCCCCGAGTCACTTGGATGGCATTCTTGCCTTCTCGGAGCTTGTGTACCTTTCTACCTCCTCCCCACTCTCCTCTACACCTCCCCGTTCAATCGGAGACATCTCACTTTCCACGTTGTACCGTTGGGTTCAGATCGCAACTGTTAGAGCTGCCCCAATCGGAAGAAGAGGTACCGATGATTGTAGATATAGCGTGCTTTTGCCATTCTCGTTGATTACTATCTCGGTGTATGGACTAACTGCGACCGCTGAGACCTTGGTTTGTGGCGGTGCATTAATTCCGATTATGCCGAATACGTGAAACGAAACGTCATGCCGAAACGTTGCGGTAATATTTATAGGAAAACATTCATGTCTTTTTAGCATTTAAAGAGTTACCTAAATCAAAATGTGACAAACTAGTGGACAGCGTGCAAATCATTATTATTCCGAGATTCATTAATTGTTTAACAGTATGTTTTATAAATGTTTACGTAGAGGTGCTTACGACGCGCGGGAGATGGAATTCCTTCGAGGAATAAGCTTTAATATACCACTTTATTAAAGTTATTTTACTTGAAATGTATGTTTTGCCATTTTTTATAACCTTACTTCGTGAAGGCACACGACCTGAGTCCTGAGTTTTCTCAAGAAGCTAATATGCTAAAAATGTTTCACTTCAGTCGTTAAAAGAGCCAGTAATGCAGCGTAAGCGCTGATGTTTTATGCCTTGATATCGTTTCGTTTTGTACTCGTTTCGTTATTCTCGTCACAAGCAAGCTTTATTTTGCGAATTTCCACAGAGAAAAAAATCATCCGCCTTGACCGGATGATTTTTTCTCTGTGGAAATTCGCACATTTGTGCATTGCGGGTGACTCCGTAAAAGTGGAACTTCGTGGCTAGTCCCGGATAGCTTAAAATTTGTCAAGCTTTATTTTGTCGCTCCTACCCTCCCCGCCCGTCCTTGAATCTTCACATGCCCTCCTGTGCTCACTTCGTGCCGGGTAATAGAAATGTACCGTTGCAGCAAGTCCCTTGTGGCACGCGGGCCATTAATTTAATTTTTACGATATCATTGCATGAACTTTGCCATTCGTCGATGGAAACAGACGCGTTGACTTCATCGCGGTGCTCAACCGTGGTGCGTTATGATACTCTCGCATAGGGCACCTGGAGGAAGGCGGTGTTTCTTGCATCCTGGGTGGCATGACCTTTAAAATCACGCCGAGGTCGTGTTATGGATGACCCTTGGTTGTGGAGTCGGCAACTTTCATTTTCTTCTCGATCGCGTGTCGAAATGATTTATATGATATCGATTTCGCATTAGACTTTCTCCTTTCATATCTCATTGAACTACAAGAATAAGTGCACTGAAGACTTGAAAAATAACCATAACTACTTATAAATAATTCGCCAAGAAAGAACTAAATCTTATAAACCCTAAGTACCTTTTAATTGGTCATAAGATTTAAGATGCATCCCAACAGATTCGAAGTACCTTCCTAAATTCACGACATAATTTTGATGCTTTTTTTTTCAAACTATGCGCATTAGGAAATTTAAGTTATTTTTCTAAGTAACTACTTGGTATTTTTCCGCTGTAAATTGTACTTCACCGACCTGTTTTAGGCACTTGCTGGCCATTTTTTTAGAGATATGCCTTAAAAAACCATCCTATCGTGCCGACAATGAAAATATTTGTGTGAAAACACTCGACATTTCCATGGGGCCTTTTAAAATGTTCGCATTCCACAAGGGAGAACTTGAGACTTTTTAATGTACCACCCATGGTCTTAGATAATACCAATGGACTCAAAATATCAAAACATAGAGCAAATAGATTCGCATTACCTCTTCTGTAAAGAGGTACTCAATACATGTGCTTAGGTGCTACATTGGTGCCTTCTCTCATTCATAGCGGTCCCATCTTGCTTCCCTTGCCATTCCCACCCCTGAAATCACTGGCTCGCGATGGGTCGGCTGTTGAAGGCCGTTAAAAGGTTAGCTCCATTAAACTTTGCGATCGTGTCAGCCCCATAACTGCATTTTGGTGGGATCATTGCGGGTTTGCTGAGAAGAGTTGATGAATCCACGATTTTCACGCGATGATTCGTTGGACAAGGCAGTCGTGAGCCTAATCTTGCGTGACTCATAAAAATACATTGTATTCTTCAGTAACGATCATTCAAACCTTATTAAGTCGTAGGGATAGCGGTTCTTCCAGTGTTCACTCCGCGAGTACACTTGGGCTATTCATCAGAATTGATGCTTCTATTGAAAGTCGTTCTCTCCTTATAGAGTACGACAGAGTGATGTGTATGGTTGCTGATTACATTCCTGAGTGTTTAGTGTGGCTATGAATCAATGTTTTTTTTTTTACTTCCAATCCGTTCCATTGCTCGCGCAATGGCTCTCTCATTCATTGTGGATCGCTTATCTCTCCATCGAAGTCGTTATTCTAAGTCCACCCCGTAGTAGGGTTAAATTCTAAAATCTGGCGCGCGCTTTCTTCAGATCGAGAGACGGGAATGTGCCACGTGGCGAAGGTGTAGCAGACTAGATCTTTGAGAAGGCGATTTCGAATGAGAGAGAAATACGGGTCCTACGTTCCTCTTCATGGAGCCAACAGCCTCAGCTCAGACAGACGCGCCGTCGTGGTTTTTACTGTTATCCGGTGTCACTCTCACAATGCCCCGCAGCCACCCACGCGCAGGACCCGTACCACTTCCCTCGGGACGACGCTCGCTGCCGTCCTCCCTCATCTGTGGACGTGGCTTGTAATGTATTTCACGCAGCGATTTGAATTTATGAACATAATTTCGAGTAGCTTGGCATACATTTTTCCATCAGTAATTTCCATAGGTCAAAGTGAAAATAACTATATCATATACGTAGTTCTTTTTTTCGGCAATTTAATGTATTGTCCCATCAGTAATATGCATAAATCCAAGTAAAAAAAACTATACATACCGAGTTGTTGTTTTGGTGATTTAATGTAAATTTAAGAACTATTCAATTTAGCATATAGTTCGATTAAATGCGTGCGGATTATCTTCTCAGCGTTAAATTAAACTTTATTGATTATCTATTATTATTTTTGCTTACAAATATCAAGGAGTCACCCAGAGCACAGTACATTCACAAACGACATATTTTTAAATAATGACGTCCAAAATTTGTGAACCTCACCAAAACTATGTTTAAAACATGCTCTGATTGAGGAATAGATAAGAAAATAAAAATATTCTATTACTTCCATCTACGTTTAGCTCCAGCGTATAAACAGATGAACTCGAGTGGAATGTGGTCGAAGAACTTTTCCCTCCATTATTCTCTTCATCACTTCTTCACCAGCTGCCTTGTACGATTAGGGTGTAGTCGGTGGAGTAAACATGAAGTCTTCAGATAAAGTCAAATATCTTGGAATTACCTTAACTTCTGATAATCCTTGGGGAGCACACGTACAAAATATATGCGGCATAGCATTAAAGGTACTTGGATTAGTCAAGCGTATAATTCCCCGGATTCCTCGGAAGTTCCTCGGATGAAAAAGTAAAAGAGAGCTTCTACTTCGCCCACGATTTAAAGTTTCAGGCTTTACTTGGTGGAAAAGCGTTACATGAAATGAAATATTACTTTGTACTTTTTTTGTCACAAACCTTAGTGATTGTTTTATTGTTTTTGTACTTTGTAACAAAACTTGTCGAAACCATGGTCGGTATTAATAAAACGGAGCGGGTAGTAGAAGGAAACATTTCATTTCACGTCCTACTTCGTTCTGGTTAGGACACACTTCGAGCATTTGCGACCATAGACGGGACGATTTAATCGAAAATATTAATAAAACACAAAGAAAAGCTACACACTTCGTCAAAAACTGGTACGAGCGAACATATAGCATTTCATATCTTTTAGAGGGATTAAGAGGGGAGCCCCTAGAGACTCGGAGGCTACACGCTAGGTTTAGTTAGCTTGAGATGTTCAAATGTGATGTGTTTCAAAGAGACACAGAATATTTTGACGCCACAGTACATCTCTAGATCTGGCATTAGCGATGGAATAAGATAGTTACATTGCCAAACGGATAGGTGCTAAAATTTGTTTTATCCATGCACAATAAGTGACCACAATAAAAACTGAGCTCCACTAAATACGCTTCCATAATACACGTCACCATTTCACCTTCCAAAATCTGATCCATGCTTCTTTACACGGCTGGTGTCCTTACATCCCCTGCTACCCGCCCATGTGGAGGCTCACAGGGTAGCATCTAGATGTAGGTGTACCTTGTTACATGCAGCCGGACTTGCCGGAGAGAAGTATAGTATACCACGCTCTACATCTCCCTCATTTACCTAAAGTCAGCAATTTGCTTGGATTGGTGCTAATTTCGACTGTGGATAGTCATGCCTGCAATCGTAATTTGTCCTTTTCTCCTAACGTTATCTTTTTTTATTTTAACCTTTCCGCAGTCAATTCTGTTTTCATTGCGACTTGACCTTTGACGTTGGGACAACCACTAGAATTTTATGCTACGTGGTATAGTGAAATGACCATTCACTTTTCGCTGCCGAGTCTAACTCTCGCTCTTTCAAATATTCCTCTCCCTGTGTTCATCTCATCATTTTTGCCTGCTAGCTTGCGCAATCTGTTGTGGTTATTTCCATTTTAAATAATTAGCCGGGGTTGACTTTTTCATGACAAAATTCAATCCTGGCGTGTATATTCACCCTTGCGAGTGACTTCGTACCACATCATTTGTCAATGCGATGATTGTAAATTAAAGAATTAGGTCCTAAAACGTCTTAAATTTGGTATTGAATTTTTAAGGTAGTGTCTCATAATGAATACGGATTACCACGATTCATAATTGTTTTTCTTTCGACAGAAGAAATCTGCATGGTTTATGGTAGTATTTTCCGTAGCATGGCTAATGCTAGAGGGAAGTGGGCGCTTTCAGGGCAGGAAAATCGTGTAAATATGCAAGGGTGCACAAAATAATCCTTAGTCTCTGCCATATTTCTTTAATAAGCGAGTTATGAGATGTTAATTTTTTTTAGAAATGATTGCGTGTGGTTTTCGGTGCCTTATTAAAAAGAGTAGAATGGCCTAAGATAGCAGAATGTAGCGCATATGGCTGATGCAAGTGCTAAATCAACGTTTTGGCCTAGATTCAGTCAGCATTCTTTTCTCTGCCGATTGGGACAAGTTGTTTTCACTCACTCCCAATAAACCTTTGGACTGACCGTATATTCTGGCTAGTCACACCCATTATTACAAAATCGTTCCTATCTGGCAGCTATCTAGTAACCGGAGGCGCCAGAATTTTTGAAGTGACCACGGCATTCCATTTGAAAGGATAGTGGACTAGACGGAAGGATGTGAATGAGGAGCGCTGTAGTGATGGAAGAATTTCTTTGTCTGCTACATTTCTATATTCTGCGCGACTCGTATTAGAGCCCAGTCTGTGAAAATTAGGTGTTTTTATCAGGCGTATGCTAGAATTTATTTTTACGACAAAGGCTGAGAGGTAGAATATAAGGCGCTCACGTGGCTCAGGTATTGTAGCGGAACAAATGAGACCGTCTATCTGATCTCTGAGGTGCATATATGTCTGTTTCGGAATCGTAGCCGAAATATTTTCCTCTAGGTTTCTTTAAATCGAAATCAAATCGAAATACTTTCCTCTAGGTTTCCGCCAGAATTTTTGAAGTGACCACGGCATTCCATTTGAAAGGACAGTGGACTAAACGGAAGGATGTGAATGAGGGGCGCTGTAGTGATGGAAGAATTTCTTTGTGTCTGCTACATTTCTATATTCTGCGCGACTCGTATTAGAGCCCAGTCTGTGAAAATTAGGTGTTTTTGTCAGGCGCATGTTAGAATTTTTTTTACGACAAAGGCTGAGAGGTAGAATATAAGGCGCTCACGTGGCTCAGGTATTGTAGCGGAACAAATGAGACCGTCTATCTGATCTCTTAGGTGCATATGTGTCTGTTTCGGAATCGTAGCCGATAAATTTTCCTCTAGGTTTCGAAGTGGCTGTTAATGTCGCTTTCAACCGTAATTTGGGATACTTCAACTTCAAGTGGATGTTTCACTATTTTTGTGGTAATTATCTCTGATTCAAATATGTCACCCATAGTCTGAATTCATTAAGTGGGCAATGGAAATTCTTTGTTCACATTAGAGAATTTAATGGCCCCAAAATATTCCCGGGATACTCTATAATTTTATATAAATGGAGATCGGGCACATTAATTGCGGAGGATGCCTATCTGTTAGAGAGCTCCTTTAAAACTAAATTGGCTATGAAATTGCACCCTATCTTATAAATAGTGAAATACTTGTATCATATTCATAAACCATTGTATAATTTCTCCTGATTGAGTCGTTTTTATGACATAAAACTTTAAGTATGGATCATACGAGTTATATGCATGTCCCAGATGTTCTACCGTTATTATAATTTGATGACTCATTAAAAGAAAACTCTTAAGGTCTTTGTAAATGATTTGTCTATAAGATCGTAGAAAACCTCTGGTCGAGAGGAATAAATGGCAGACCGCCCTAAACAGGTCGAGTAGTAACTACCCCACTGCACCAGGTGTAAAGCTGGCCTCCCTAAATGCATAATTATCACCTGAAATGGAGCATAGGCGAGCTCTACTCTCGCCTCTAAAACCTGCCTTCCATAGATCACCCTGGGAGTGAGTGATTATTTCATTTCATCGGCATTCCTTTGAGTAAAAGCCGGTTACGATTTTTAGATTGTACAATACTGCTACGCCCAGATTTTTCATCCGGGTGAACGTCCAAATCTGCATCGGCACCGATTTTTTCCGCGCACCAGAGATTGAGGCTGGGTGCCCCTCGCAGAGAATTGGCAGCTGCTTAAATGGAGTCTTGCCCTTCACCTCATCCGCTTCCCAGACCTCTGCAGCCGAGTATGTTGCACGCGATCACGCGGTTCTCCTTTCTATTCGACTCCATGGCCTTTCAAGAAATTCCTCTCTCGCTCTCTCTCTCTCCCTCTCTGTCTGTCGCGCATTCTTTGTCTCCGTCTTCCTCTTTTTCTTCTCCTTACCTCTTCCTGCTGTCTCTTGGAGTGTACCTTTCTCAAGGAACTGCACGTGCATCACCTGTCGCGCGCGGATTCTTCAAATCGCCGCTGCAGCCGTCTTCTCTTAGGGGAAGAGAATGTACCGTTCGTCCCGGTGGCAGTGCGCGCCCCAGGCGGCTTGTCCCGGTCACCGGACTCCACCTCTTCTTCAAACTTCTGCTTCTCCTCCGTCGTCTTGCACTGCACACCAAGCGGGCGAGGCTGTTTTTTTTCTTCGTGAAAACCTCGAGAAAGCGTGACGGGGATCGTCGATTGTTTTTGTGGACGAGTCTTCCTTTACTTTTTACCTTGTAGAGATCGAAGCCCTCTTAGTTTCTCAATTCCAGTGGATAAATTCCCTACATTCGTTTCTTTAAATTTCATTCTTTGATTTAAAATCTTAAATCAAACATTTTCATCATCGTACCTCATTTTTAGTTGTTCAATCTTAAGATTGGTTGACTATAGCCCTCCAAAGTTCCCTATGTCCCTTTCTCTAGGTCTCTTACTTCCTGTTAGCTCTTCCTATGTATGTACTTTCGTCTTTGTTTGGTCCACGAACATATTCCTGGGTCTTCCTCTGGGTACTTTTCTATTTTACCTTACATTATGTTCTTTACAAACCCATTGTACCTCAAAGTGTGTACAATCTATCTTATTCTTCGTATCTCTATGTTGTTTCATAGGATCCTTTCCTCTTCTAGTCTTCCGTAAACTTCATCATTTCTTATTTTATCAGTCCATTTTATCTTCAGCTTCAAAAAGGGAAGCCCTGTATAAATATTATGATGGAATACCACTAAGTGGGACTGAATAAAGTGAGTGATACCTGTATAAGGATTTTAAAAATCGTGATCCATCATCTTCAACCTTAAGCTGTGTACCAGCAAAACTATTGCCTACCCAGCGACAGATGTGGTACGATATTTGCGTGATAAATCATTTTTAATCAAATTAATATATACATTCCACTTTGAATTTGGACCAAATTTCCCAAGGAAAACGTAATGATGATTGCAATAGCACATTCAAACTTGAGTTACCTCTTAATCATCATCCAAGAGTGATTTCCCTCTGATGAAATACCTCTACAGTTCAATGTTGCCATTTTAACATTTACGCTTGGGATTATTAATGGGCCTTAACTTCATTCATACATACCCATCGCGCCATTCCCTCTCGGGGTAGGCCAAGTCAAATCTTTAAGCCATATTTACCACTTCAAATACCTTGCAGTATGTTTTAATCTTCTGTACGAAAACATTGCGAATTAAATTGTTGATCTAAAATCTGTGTAAAAAAGTGTTTTCTTTCTTACGAGACTACGAAGCGAGTTTTATTTCAATTTTAATCGCGACTATAAAAAAAATAGCAAGTAGCCCAATTCAATGCCCGTAATTCACCAAAGTACAATTTACCCAGTGTACGGCTAAATGATGATTCTACGGGGCCCATTTTAAGAGTAATCATAGTAGAATTACAAACAGTTATTCAAGAAGCATTTTATTATGAACTAGATGTTTCTTGTTTGGATAGTACAATTTTGGGCATTTTCCCAAGCGTTTTCTGTGTGCTCTTGTAAAAACAATAAAAATTTCATTAAATCACCAAAATCTTTTCTTATGCGGTGATTATAATACTCTGTTAACTATAAATGTCTTAGGTTTCGTGGGAAAGGAAAAGATAGACCTCTTGCTGTGGAAAGCTTATGGTACTCTATAATCAAAAGCAATTAAAACAAATATGCGTACATAATTCACCGGGACTCACTCGCGTAGAGCCCGAATCCGGTTTCGAAACGTCTATTATCGTACTTTGGAAAGTGGCCCTCTATGTGTAAATGTTCCCAACCGTTAGCCATTGTGTTCCTTGGGTCGCGCTTCTGTCCAGAGACGACTACCATTACGGCAGAATGGAAAGGATGACGCTTTGAATGGGTGAATGCAACCAACCCGTGGGCGAGTTGATGTCCGCGGCCTTCGTTCTGAAGCGACTTACCCGCGTACCTCCGTCTTTGCCCTCCGAGCTTTGCGCCCTTATCGGCCGACCTCTTTTGGGAGATTCCAGGCGAAGTATTCCTCGCGTGACGCTCTTTTCTTTCTAGGTAACTGGTGCGGTTATCGTGGGTCATCGAGTGTTCATTTCGATAACTTTTGAAGTAAATCGAAAAAATTCTTGGACCACGCTTCTAAGAAAGTGCATCTAATTTATACGTTAGTAATAGCCATGCGTGTTGAATTTTAAAAATTTCTTCTCATCAATTATGAAAACGCCAACTGTGTTTCATTCCACAGAGTTTTTTTTATTGGTGCAACTAGTTTGAACGCTACTACGTCATCATCAGGTGCGAAGTAGCGTTGGAACTAGTTCTACCAATAAAAAAATCTATGGATAAAAAAATTGTTGTTATTGGCATTATTAATTCAATAATGGGCTTCCAAAATTTTACGCCTGAAAGGATTGAATTAATTTTTTCTCAATTGAAGCAAAGCTATGACTTAGACTTTTTGCACGGAATCCGATATTTTATCGGAAAACCTAAGCAACTACGTCTTTTTTATTCCACATGATACCGTGATATTTATAAGGACCCATTACACAAAAATGGAACGAAGTTTTTTCCTTTAGGATAAAATCTGTAAATATGCCATCGATTTATTTCGGAATGTACGTCAAATGTAATAAGGCTACGTGGAGATTGGGTTGGTGTGGTGGATAGAGTACTGGCTAACCATACGGACGGCCAGGGTTCAAATCCCTGCAGAGGAGGATGTTTTTCAGAGGAAACCCGATCCCTACTTGAGTGTCTTGTGGAGGGCACTTTAAGTTCAGTACTCCGTCTATCGGATGAGATGTTAAACCGTGGTCCCCTTGACGCCTTTCGTTAAGAGCAGGTAATGCTGACACCGGGCTTCTATCCACCCTTCTTCCCTTACCTGTACCGTATGGCGCAAATGACCTTAGCAGTAGGTCACATCCCCAAAAATCCAATCTTATAAGACTATGTGTTAAAGTAGTACATCTACGTAATACCCTGCGAGACACCAAGAGGGTGTGTGGCAGGGTAGTATTAATTATCCTTTGCAGGGTAGTATTAAATTGCCAAGAAACCAAATGGGTAACATGAAAATTTTGCACTTATGCCCATCCTTTTTTCTAATATATACACACGAATTAAAATTTTCATGCAAATCAGTATAGCCACTGAGAATGTCCGTTGTATAATCACTTCCAATTGCACTGTAGTTTGAATTAGAGTTTAGATTTTTTTAGTCCAATGTGTCTATACTGTCGAAATGAAAACAATCTATGGTGGGGATGTTGATGGACGTTTTGTATTTACACGAATCAAATCGGTTATAAATGAAACTGGAATTTTTAAACCCATTCTCTATTCATCTTCCACAGCTAGACCATTACAAAAATTGCCATTTTGATTGTTTCGTCAATTTATTGAATAAATTGTGGGTGAAACTATTTCAAAAAGTTTATTCATAAAACGTTGATTTTCCGTGTCAACTCTTTATTATAAGTAGATTGTTTTTTAGGCCACTAAGTGTAATTTATCCTTTGCAGAACCAGGACTTAAACATACGAATGATTGATGAGAAATAATTAGGCTAAAAAATTACGCGGATAGCTCAATTCAATTTTTTTATCCCAAGTTTATTTTCACATTTTACTCTGAGGCATAGACTGGAAAAGTCTCGAGCTCTTCTCATTGAGAGACTGCTGAGAA
The DNA here is from genome assembly GCA_963169105.1 of Ceriagrion tenellum. Taxonomy (NCBI): domain Eukaryota; kingdom Metazoa; phylum Arthropoda; class Insecta; order Odonata; family Coenagrionidae; genus Ceriagrion; species Ceriagrion tenellum. The sequence continues at coordinate 44,763,454 of OY720632.1, forward strand.
ACTCAGTGAAAATAATTCTGATTTATGTAAATGCTGAGAGGATGGATGATGGAGGACTGGACTCCTTTATCCCTGCTTCTAGCATTATGTGCTGAAGGAGGAATAAGGATAATTGAGGAACACTCGAGGAACTTAAGTTGAAGAGCACCATTGTGGTTCCACTCATGAGAACTAATACTCACATAACAATCACTCCATTCCCTTCCGGGATAGACACAGTCACAAAGTTGCACTCATAAATACATATTTGTACACCTAAATCCGCTTCAATAATTTCCTCCTTACTGACCCATCCTTACAGACCTCTTTCGCCTCATTTACCCCCAAACACTGCTTTTTACTCGCCCTCCTGTTTTTAAGACTCCTAATATTCCTCCTCCTAAGAATATTCCTCAACCACATTCAACCACAACTTTCTCGGCCTACCTCTCCCTCTCGCACCATTCATTTCACTCTTATATATATCTGTTTCGTTATTCGACTCTCGTCCATTCACTCAACGTGGCCAAACCAACGAAGCACACTCCTTTCATATTTATATATTTTTTAAATCTTTATTAGTTTTCATCTCATTCTCATATATGAGAACTAATGATGATTTTTAAAAAATCCAAAAATCCTCTGCTGTGGTCCAGCTTCAACTAACAGCCAATCCTTTTATCAGGCTCTTCTCACCATTCCTTCTTAATCCTTCTTCTTTCTTTCATTTTTTCCTTCCTTCTCCTTCTCCTTCCACCTCGCTCCAGTTAACAACCATAATTTCCATCGTCTTTTAATTCTTTCGGTTTAAACAGAGGAAGGTCGTTGAGATCATCGTTATTTGACTCTTTGAGGTGACAGCCACGGGAATGGCGTCTTAATCTGTACCTGGCCATTATGGAGGGGTGGGTGTGGAGTGTTTCGTCCTGGAATGAGAGTGAGGAGGAGACATGGGGAAAAGGGAGAGGAGGAGGAGGAGGGAAAAGGAGACGAGGGAGAAAGAAGGAATCGGATGCCCAATCGTGGGGAGACTGATCCCATCTGGGCCCGAGTCTTTCTCCCTCTCTCTCCGGTGAAAACGGCATTCCATTCCCCCTCATTCCTCACCTCTCCTCTCGACCCCCCCCCCCCCCCCCCCCCGCTGTTCCCGCACCGGGACGCCCACCGCCTCCAAACTCTCAATTCTCAGTCCTATTTCACCTTCTCCCTCTCGCCCAGGACACTTTTATCTACGCATTTCATTTTCCCTTTCCTCTTTTTCTCCAATCCCAAGCGGTTCCTTTCCTTCGTCTCCTTTCACTCCTGGCTTTTATTTTGACCGTCAGCCAGGTAGTCCACGACCACTTCCTAATTTACCTAAAGAGACGCAGGCTGCCTTCACTGCTCTCGATCTAGAGAAATATCAGAAGTATATTTGATTCCTCTGCAGCCTAGGTAACCTTTTGAAGCTTTTGTCAAGTTATTGCTTCACATTTTTTCAACGTGACATGATTCAACATGAACCTAATTATAAATATTGCTGTTGTTTGTAATGAACTGGTTGAAAAGTTAAGGTGCTATTTTCAATTCGTATTGCCTGATTACTTCGTGAAGTAGGCCATAGTTTACACTCTCTAAGGTGAAAAAAGTGTATTGATTTCTCCTCTCCTGGAATCCAAAGCAGGTTGCCTGGTCATTTGGGAAGCCGATCGATAACTGAGATCATTCCCGTCATTGATGAAGAGATTATCGGTACGGTAAAAAAAGGACTATACTGGGAAGGCTGGGAACCAACCCGGAATCTGTATTAACCTGACATTTATGAAAGATTCCATGGGAATCACAGCTTAACGTCCAATTCGAGGACGAAGTACTAGATGTGAAGTTCCCTATGTAAAATATCCTGCTAGAGATCGGAATTGCGCTGGGAAATCTCCGCCACCACCGGGAATCGAATGCTTGCCCTCATGATGGTGATCCAAAACTTTCAGCTAAGTCTTCATAATTAAACCAGATGAATTGTGATCCCTCAGTAGCTTTCACTGTGTATCTTCTGAACAATCTTTCTCGTTTAAATTTCCTTTGGGTAGTTTTATTTCACTCTTCCTACGTGTGTTCACTATTTCACCGCTATTGGAGCTACTGCAGTAAATCCAATGTTATGTGAGAAATTAAACAAGCGTGTTAATGAGGCTAATACCGAAGTCACATGGCCAACTACCACATCTACCAGTGCTCCAATTATTACTGCAAGAGTTATGTCCTCTACGTACCCAAGTTGGTAGGTGTTAATCCCCAAGTTTCATTAGTACAGTGACTGGATTAGTCTTAATTAATAATGCCGGGTATCCCTTTTGAAAGAGTCCAGTGTAACCACAGGTGACCTCTTATTCAATTTCCCCAAGAAACAGCTCATTAGATTTCCCATCGTTAAGACTTGAGAGGCTGTATTGCGAAACATGGGAGCTGAGAGAAAGATAAATTCTCATAGGAGAGTGAAACGAAACCCATAATTGGTGAAGATGTGTTTGAATATTACAGAACACCTACGCAAGCGTTGCACTTAGTGAGTTTCAATAGAGCATGCACCAGGGAGTCTTAATTCATTGCCTTTTGAAGTTTATCATTGTGAGATGTGCGAACATGATAGATCGTGCACACTAAAGGGGATTGAATTTTCTATGAAAAAAATCATTTGACTCGTCTGGGATTCTAATCCAGATCTTTCAATTTCCAGCCATATGCAAGCTAGTTACACACACCTTACCCGCATCTTGAAAATCTGATTAATGATACTGGTTAAGCCAAACAATTTTTATGACGATACCTTAGTTGTATCAGCCTGCAATCCATATTATTTGTGAATTCATTGGGGATTTGGAAATGACGGACGAGCAATGATAAATGGGTTTTTGTCGAAAATCCGTCCGAAAACAATAAGCGAAATCCGTAACCGATGAAACTTTATGAAATTATTTTCATATGAGCCTGTGTAAATCCGATTAATTCGTTTTAAACACTCCAAAATAAACGCTAAAATCATATTTAGTAGAGATTGAATGCAGTTTCAATACTAAAAACAATCTAAATACCAAATACCGACGAAAATCGAGGCTATTATTTTCATATGAGTCAGTGTAAATCCAATTAAATCGTTTCTAGGCTCTCTAAAATACATGCTAAAACCATATTTAGTGAAGAATTAGTACAGTTGTACTACTAAAAATAATCAAAATACTAAATGCAGTTGAAATAAAAAACAATGCTAAAAAAATTGTGAGGTGTGCCACTAACTAGTATCTGATTGGCAATTGAAACATCTGGATTAGGATCCCAGACAAATCAACCAATCTTAGGATTGAACAACCAATGATAATGACTAATAAGAAAAAGAAGTTTTTATAAAGTGAATATAAAACGCTAGTGTCAAGAAGAGGGCTAAGCGGGGAGACAGAGAGGCAGTCTGGAAGGGGACTCCGCTTCCAAGAGAGCCTGAGTTATCAAGGCACCATCTGGGGTCACTTCCCCCCTCTTGGTCTTTTGGCAAATGGACCAGCTTCGGGATCAGTGGACCCATGTTGCCCGTGAAAGTTGTCCAAAGGTCAAAGAGGTCTGTTCCTGCCGAATTCATTGGCTAGACCCGCAGGGTGATGCTCTCACTACGAGAAACATTGCCACATTGAGCGGGAGAACACGTTGGTCGCCCCTTTGTTTTTGAGAAGTTGCAACGAGGCCACGTGGGTAAGTCGACAAAATCCGAGGCAACCGTCAAAAACCGTGAGAAATTTATGGCGGAAAAAATCGACGACAACTGAAGTATTACCGTACTTGAAAGCATGTCCATGCATGAGCCATGATAATATTTTTGTTTGCAACTGTTGATTATCGTCCTTTCAACTTCTCCCGTTATGATACAAGTGCGTGTGCTATTTGAGAGAGGGCATTTTCAATGTTCTGAGACATTGAGATGCCAGTCTCATAGACCCTCCTTCTATTTTTGTCTCTTCGTCTCCCTTCTCTCCAATTCCCTCTTTCAAGTTTCTTCTCCCCCCCACCCTATTCCAGCAGCGTATTTTCCTTGACGCAACCCTTCTCCTCCTCCTCAGCCCTCATCACTGTCCCCGTAACCGGCAATTTCGTGTGAAATTCCTCGACTATTAATTCCGCCGACTTAAAGCCCAAGGACGAACTTGGAAAGGTGGAGAGGCATGTCCCGGAGAGAAGTTAGCGGGAGAAAACAAATATTATTCCGCGAAAACATTCGGCAAATGCAAAGGTTGTCTCCCGTAGCGAGCCGAGTCTTTAGTGTCGCATAAAAAATTGTGCAAACACGTGTCACCTTGCGAAGAACGCTCCGAGCTTTTAAAGGCGAGGAAAAATGCCACTCGCCATCTTTTCCAGAGATGTCTTCCAGTGACTTGACATGTTGTCTTTGAATAAACCCAGTTTTTTGTCTCGATGTGCAAATTGTTGCGCAATAATTTTCGCCAGCATTTTCCTCCGTAATGGGGGTATTTATTCATCTTTTCACACTCTGCTCCTTAGATCCATAAAATTAACATTGGCCTACTTGAGCGCGGGATATAATCATTTAACGACGTCTCTACCCTGAATTTGAAATTTCAATTTGAATGCCGTCTGTTCCGAAAAATCAGTGTCCAGTGATGTCAGATGAATTTTATATTTTCGTCTTTAAGGTAACTCATTCATTTCTGTGGAATTGTGATCTGCTTCTCTCCAGCAATTGTTATAAACCCCTATATTAATGAAGCAAAAGAATATTGAACTACAGAAAATGTAAGATTAACACCGTTGTTGTCCTTTTTTACCTTTTTTTCTCTTTCTATCTTGCTATAAATATAGGCATAGAAAGTTTTATGTTTCTTACCTGTAAACAATTTTTTTCTTTCTCGTTAACAAAATTTTTCTTCATCTGTGAAGGTAATCATAACTTAGCTTCAAAAATGACAAATATTTTATAATTATACTCTTGAATGAGTGTAAATCTTTGAATGTGATTAACGCTACACAATTTATTTCCAAACTCTACACAAGTTAAAATGCTTTCAGAGCAGTTATATCAATTTTTCTTTTTATTTCTCAATATGTAGAGGATTTATCTCTAATTGCCAAACCAAGGGATTTTCTGTTTCAATTATTTTTTTCTCTCAATGATTTTTTTCTCTTGCCTAACCCAAATTCATGGAACTTTCTTTGGGTGCCTTGTACAGTACTCCATTTCATCTTTTAGTTTTTCTTTCAAACTTTTTTCCTCCTCGTTTCACATCTGTCATACATGCCGTCAGAAATGTTTCTCTGTCGTGTTTACTTTGCTAAGAGAAATTTTAAGGTGTGTGTTTTGAAGTATGATGTTCAGCCGCGCTGAAAATGCTATTCAAGAAATAAGTGTACCACATAAGTGCTCTTGCTGTTTTGTTTTACGTCTACACCGTTAAAGGAAACCGGAGGGTTGAAGAACGTATGGTATGGCTGTGACGTACAAAATAAATGGGGCAGGGTAGAGGAGTAGAATTGCAAATTAAAGGTTTGGATAGCGTCGGCCGGCATTGTTTAGTTATATTTTAATGCATTGAACAGAAAATCACTTTCTTTCAAGGCCTTTGAATCCATGTGCATTTGCAGCATCAAATCTATTCAGAAGGGATTGACATGTGTAAATGTTGGGAAAAAAAAGTACTGATTCAGAGATAACGTTGGCGGGACTTTGTGGAGTTTTTCTCAAAAGTATCACTTCCGTATACTGTGTTTTTATTCACTTATATTTACTGATGCGATAAATTCATTCCCAAAGGGAGTCGCGAGTGGGAAGAGAACTCACACGAAATCGACCTTTCCTGGTGGTTGGGGGTTTGAGGCGGGTGAGCGCGATTGGGGCAAGGGGATATCAGGTGCGTTTGGAATGAAGGTGGAGCAAAGCAGGAGGGAACTCAGAGCGCGAATACGCGATGCTCTTATCTTCATCACCACCGTTATTAATTTCGCGGGGGATATCGCGAAGCGTTGAGGCATCGCCCCTCAGAAGAGGAGTTGGGCAAAGGGGTGGAAAGGAGTTGGGATGAGATTGAAACCCGCGGCGGCAAATCGAGAGGGTAGCCGAATTAAATCGGATTGCGCGAGGACTGGGTTTAGTTGGGGTTTGGATGAGGATAAGAATGAAATTAGCGAATGGCGGGAGGTTGGGAAATTGAACTGCTGACGCGAGGGAGGGGTGGATTAGAAGCAAGGGGGGGGGGGCACAACGAATGATCTGGGCCGACGATAAAGACTAATGGATTCTAACCATTGAGGAGGACGATCAAGCCGGGATGACAATCTGCTGGAGTAATCAAAGAGATTGGGGAAGTGGGAGGAGACGGGAATTTTTCTGGTGGTTCAGCGAGGTCTTCTGCCGGCATTCCTGAGGAGTAATACTTCTTGAAGCATGAGGAAACTCCTTTGCTTCGAATTGAATATTCTGGTTGAGGCCAAACCAGAAACTCCTGGTTTAATCAACTGATTTCAATTATTGATTCTCAATTCATTTCTTTGCTCGTCTCGGAGTGGGTGAATTGATATGGAAGTCGTGATTGGAAAAGATATACATGATTGTCTGGGATAACATGTTGCTTTGCGCTCCGAAGTTTTCTCATTAGTTTTCCTTAATTTGGGAATTCGTTTGAGGACCTGCTGCAGACGTGCATTACTTCAGATTTAGCTAGAGTTTATTTGTAACCATTTCATGCATTAATCAGTGGAAATATTTCATAATAATGTGGGTGCTATACATTGTTGCTTCCTCCTTCCCTCTTATCATCGTACTACAGAAGATGTGAAAAATACATATTCAGTATAAAATCACATTTTCCAACAGAAACCTCTACTGCAAAAATAGAATTCATAACTTTTTGGCAGGATGCACGGCCTTGCTATGAATAGGAATATCCTGAGAATGTACTTGAGTTTCGACTAATTAATAAAAGCTGTGTATAACTATGAATGTGTTGAGAGTTATAGTTCATTTTGTACTTAAAATACGTAGCAGTATAATAACCAGAATTTAAATCAATTTTTAAAGTATTTTGTAAATTTTAAAATGAAATTTTCACTCCATAAAGTGTGATAGTTTTTTTCATGTATTCTGTGTCGTAAAACCATTATGAATTTAAATTGTCTCTCTTCATTTTTGAAACAGTTTGAAAATTTGTCATTTAATCAATTTTTTAAAGTTGTTTCTCAGAAAGTATTTCAAATCCGGGTAAAATTTCTTTTGCCCTCAGGAACTATTAATGCCGCAATAATAAATAAAAATTAACGAACTCTTTGTGTGTAAGGTTCAATTAAACGCAGTCCTCCCTCAACCATTGCTATGATCTAAACACTCGTGGTTTAACCCCTTTGTTTACGAGGAATGCTATGTTAAATGGTCCTTGAAACTGTGCTTTTGTAAATACGTTCAGCGATGACATTAAGCCTGAGATGATGATAAAGGGGAAAATTTAACCGCTGGAAACCCGACGGGATGTCTCCGCAAGAGAGAAAGGGAGAGAGATAAATAAATAGATAGAAAGAGCGGGGGGGGGAAGCAATCGAAATAAAAACATTGAAAAAAAGAGAGGGGAAAAGAAATTCGTCTGGGTAAGTGAACCGGATGAACACTCTTTGGCACCTTTCCTCGTGAATCATCCTCGAAAACGCTGTCAAAAGCTGTCGAAAAATTGGTCCGACAATTTGGCGCGCTTTCCCCTTGCACTAAAAGTTAATGGAGCTCGAGGAGACGAGATGCGTCGCTCAAGTCGTGGATTGCATTTGCATGAGAGCTGGACTCTCGGTAGAGGAAGTGGGCATTGCAGAGGGGGAGGAGGAGGTAGAGGATGAGGGAGCGGTTGAGAGAAAGGGGTTGAGAGGAGGATGGGCACGAAGGGAGGAAAGCAGGGGAAGGGAGGAAAGCAGGGGAAGGGAGGCGATGAAAAAGGATGACTGAGAGGAATATCCTCTTTCGTTTCTTCGTATCATTCCCTCCCTCCCTTGTCAACCGCGATAAAAATGTGTTGGCAGACACCGCTCTTGGTATTTTTACCGATCGGAACCAGACTTACGCGCATAAAAACAAAAGGTTGGCGGGAAGATATTACATGGAGTGAGGCGTTGTATAGTGCAACCCTAGCTCTGAGAAAAGAGGACGAGAAAATACTTCGGATGCACGATATATGGCTAAGGAGGTGGATTGAAAAGCTACGGTGAACGAAAAGCAGGGGGAACGAGGAAGTGGTGGAATGTTGTTATGGTAGGTGAATCGAGGAATCGTCTGCGGGAGATTGGGAGGAGACAAAATAGGTGATTGGGACACGTAATGAGGAGTGGAGGGGAGGAAGGGAATAGACTTTATGAAAGGAGTGAAGAGAGGTTGGTATTTACATATTTGTGATGAAACAAGAGCTGGCTCCTGTGAAAGCCTTGGTGAGTTTTGCTCATTTCCATTTAATTCTGCTCAATGGTTCATCATCCTAACAATAACACGTTAATAAATTAAAGTTGTTTTTACTCTTAATAACTAATGACGTTGTAGCTTGTGCTAGTTAGATGATGCGGTAAAATTTGGGTGGAAGAAGGAAATATAAAATAGCATGTATCTGACAAACATTTATTAACTATGCGATTTTTTCTCCAAAAGTAAAACCCCTGCCCAATATCTTCACAGTAGTTATAAAACGCCTGAGGACTACAGTCTCATTAGTCGCTAATATCTTGTTGGCCGGCATGTGAAATATTCATGAAACGCCAAAGAGCTACATTAAATTTATTCTGCAGCTCTCCACTCGGGGCATTCTACAGCGTACAGCCTTACTTCATCGTCATGTTATCGATATATATTGAATCGCCCCTCAAAAATTTCCACAGATGATTTAATACACCCTTGGTCTCCTGCAGTGATTATGCTCATTCACTGTGACTTCCATATTTATTACAAGGAGTTTATTATGACTGAAAATATGTTATGCAAATCTTTGCTCCCCACAAGGAGTCATTGTGTGTAAAATAGAGCCTTCATCGTTGCTCAAAACTGATATTTATTGTTTTGATTCCTCACTCAGAAGGAATAACAGTTATTTTTTTCAGGTGAAAAACCCGTCAATTATCATCTTTTGTTTATACCTCCCACGTAACAGAGCTATTATCTTCCTGATTTCATTAGGCTGTTTATGAAAGAAATAGAACTTGGTTAACGTTGTAGAATTGAATGTTAATCATTAGAAGTAACTTTAACTATTTACCAGTTAGTTTATTGGTCTGTAATTGTATGCACCATAAGTCAAAGTCAATGTGCGTAAACTTATTGACCTGGAAACTGACCGGTGGAATGTAAAAGGTACTTTACCTGATTATTGGGCTTTTAAGGCTCAAATATGTCCAATAGACAAGTGTGTCCAATAAATTTTCTCATCCTACTTTAATGAAAACTCAACTAAAAGGACAAATCAAACTTTTTGGACGCGTGCTCCGACGCATTTTGTGGTTCACAATACTTTATTTCTACCTCTCGGTTATGGCGTCACTTATGGTCATTGTGGCTTCTAAATTGGGGTAAGGTCAACATGATATGCATATGCATCACGGAATACGGGAAAAATTGTTCACTACACCTTTGCCAAGAACCTGTAGAAAACAATAATGAAAGAATTTCAGTGGATTACTAGGGTAAAACACATCAGGTAAATTGTAGTGAAGTTCAGAGTTGAAAATCATCTAGAAATGTTACGGTTGGGTGATAGATGAGTGGAGTGGAGAGAATTATGGAAAACTTTTCTTCGTATCGATGACTGTTGGTGGTGACGTAGGAGGGAGGATGCTGGACCGACCCCTTAAGATCCACGTGTAGCAGCTCCCTTCCTTCCAGGACTAAATCAACTCTCGTCGGACGAGGATGTGTTTTGCCGTCGTCGTGGTGACCCACTCGCTCCCGCCTCCTCCCTCGGAGGGGAATATGACGGGCTCCTCCCTTCGGCTCATCACCGCCGTCATCACCATCGCCACACACACAAACCCCTCCTTCTGTCCCTCTGCCTCGCTGACCCGGTTTCCTTTCCATCGCGTTATATTGCTCACAAAACCAGTCCCGTGGGGGGAGGGAATGGGGCGCTCGTAAGCGAGGAAGAGGAGGCGGCTCGGATGAGGCGAGTCGGGCGTGAGGGAGGCGCTGAGGAATCCATCCCAAGCGCCGGATGACTGGGAGAACGAGCGGTTATCCTCCCTCTTGGAAGGGGGCCAAGTGGACGAAGGGAGGCTGCGACGACGTGTCTCGGCGGGTTGATCTTGGGGGAGGAAGAGGGTGGATGGATGACCGCCTCTCCGGCCGCCCCGCGCATTGGTCCACATGTGCATCCATCCCAGTGACCCATCAGCAGCCGCGGAGCACCAAGGCCGTCCCCTCCTGTCATTTTTCCCGATGCCACGGGGATGCCACATCGACGAGCGTTGAGGTCTCCGTGTTTGGTCGTGTTTTCGAGATGCTGGCTCCAATGCAAACCGTATAGCTATCCTCATTTATATATCCCATTTCATTTTTGTGCGAGCGAAGGAATCATCGCCGTCATGATGAAGTTCAACAACATGAATGGATGGTCCTGTTACCTCCGTTACCTGGTGGTCACCTCCATTGTTAAATTTTCCCCACCATACTTTATTTTCCAGGCTAGATTCATTATTTTTTCTATTTTTTCTATTTCCCTATGCTATTTTTTCATTCCAATTATAACCTCCTAGACCCATATTCTTTCCCCTCCTGTTCATGCTTATCCTCAAAATTCTCCGCTATATTAACAATTCAGCATCCCGCTATCCCCAAATGCGTCCTTGAGTTCGAGAATAAAGCTATACGCAATTTATCCTTTGAAACCTTCATCTAACCTTGTTTATTTATGGTTTATTTTAAAATATTTAGTCAATATTTGTGATTTTGTTTTTCAGCGCAATGCGTTGCTTTCACGCATAAGATTCTTGTATTATCATCAAAGTTAAACGTAAATATCTTATATAATACGACTGTGTAGCTCATTTTCTTTTCATTTACTTCAGGAGTAAACGCCAATAAAGCGGTATATCGATTTTCGGCGAACCCCTTCGAATTTAAACAATGCGTGGAATGGGATAGACATTCTCAGTCAACGCTTTTTTTATGGATAGAAGGTGCGCATGGTAGCCTCGATTTCGTACGTGCTCTGGAATAAATTTCTGAGGCAAAAAAATTCCTTGAATTGAAATACTTGTGGTGTTCCTAACTTTCCTGAACATGTTATTATATCGCTTAAGCACATTATATGAAGAGTCAATCCGTCTGCCGAAGCATTCGAACCCTCCCTCCAAAAATTGGGTCAAGGTGTGCTTTCAACCTGCTTATCACTTACTTCGCCATTTATTGTCCCATTAAGGAGGAAAAAATTTACTTCCCGGACGACACGGTCCAGCGGATGTATCGGATAATTTGGACGGTCCAGGCGGCACAGCGAACGGCGCAAGAGTGAACTGAATATTAACCGCGCGGCCCTGGTGAACTAATTTTAGCGCTGCGCGGGGATGTGAAGAGTGAGGAAGAACGACGGTCGAATAAAGGGTGATAACGGGGTCAGAGCTGGAAATTAGAGACGACGAGAGCTATACGGGAGGGAGGGTTGAGTCAACACTGTGCATACATTTCCTCAACCACCCCTTTAGTCTCTCTCCGCTCCACTATAAATCTTAATTGCTTATTAGCCCGGGAATTTCGTTGTACCGCGGCTCCATCTGTATAACACTCAATTATGAAAGGAGAGGTGAGATAGGGAGAGAGGAAGCTAAAACCTCTACCTCGTTACCCCTGGCCCTAGTACGTTGATGAACCTCATCGAGCACACCTGAATTAAATATTTCACCCCGGCCGTTTTCGCACCACATCGAGTCCTGCGCACACGGCGAGACGACTCCTAAATCGCTGCCGGTGACGCGTTTGGAATTTTGATGACTATAAAGGGTTTGCGGTGAAACAGGTCGGGTGGCAAAGATTCTAAACTCCTGGTGAAATTTAAGCAGTCTTTCTTTTCCGGATTGATGTTTGTTCAAATTTAATCTGATGGGTGGGTAAGAAATATACACATTAAGTCCATGCTTCGGGAGGGTTATCCGCCTGCCTGCTTAGTATATTAATTCTTATTTACCAGTGTTATTTTATGTTTTCATGTCCAAGTTGAACATCTGAATTCAATGGTAATATTAGATACCGATAATTTATACAATGGTTGTGTTGTTCTCAGATCTGTGGAGTAGGTAAAGGCTTGATGGCATTATTGTAAAGTTTCGTTAGTATTTTCATGATAATGATGTATGTGATTTAATTTTGTTGTAAAGTAACGCAATTTAAACATTTTTATCCACTTTGCTCTAACCCTCACGCCACTGTTAATCACACTAAGCTGCTAAAGTCATACTCCTTGATTACGCTACTTAAACATAACATAAACGAAGGTAAATCGTTTGCGTGAGCCAATTTCTTGCTCTCTTTCTCACTCTCTCTGTGTGAAACTATGGGCTGGCTTCAATAATGATTATTTGTATAGATTTTTTTATTTTAGAAACCAATTTCATGTACATGTACAATTAAATGCTAACCTTTCTTGTAATTTAATATTTTCCATTATGACATTCAAAGTTAGTTATACCATACATACGTTGATAATGCTTATTTAACCCACTTATCTCTCTTCTCTTTGCAGGTATGCTAGTAGTAGAAGTGCCTCGTGACGGGCTTGAGTAGCTGTAAGTAGGGAATAATGCCGATATTGATGAATTTAGTTGATTTTATAAGATGTGGATGAATTATCGTGAAAGTAGGCTAGGATTTTTCGAGGCAAATGCTTTTTCGGTGACGAAATGACTCAAGTGAATGGATTACTTGATATTGTGGAACTTGAGTGACTTTCTTCTACGTTGCGTTATAACATTTCCTTCTGGATGAATTTCTTGATTATTCTTTTATATTTTTTGCTTAAATTTTATTTGCTGATAAATTTTAAATACTGTATTCCTATAATTACCGACGATTGTACTTGGAGTCATGCAGCCTACTGCGGAAATTATAACCTTGACGGTTTTTTCTCAGTACCTGTTGTCTTCCAGTATCTGTTGTCTTTTGTTGTCACTGTAGTATTTTTTGAGACTTGATTTTAGCTTTATTAACTTCCTAAAATGGAGGAAAAACAATCGAGGCATTTTAATATAAGTGATAAAAATACGTGGAAACACTCATTAATTTAAAATATTTTTTGGCTGATAAAGTAAAATTCACTTTGGAAAATCCCAGAAATACTTTTAGTGATCTTGACATACCATGAGGATGAGTGATGGTTTTACTATTAAGGGTCAAATTAAAAAAAATCCCATCATCATATTGTTTTCCAACGACCGAGGCCACGTGGATTTCAAAGATATGCTGCTTTTTTGTCCGTTAATTACACATCGTGTTTCGATCAAGCCAGCGAGTCTGGTCATGTCCGTAGCCTGCAAAGGTAGATTAAAGACATTCTTACCACTGATTTCATATGCCTTATTGTAAACGCCGAGATGTACATTTCGAGAGGATTCCCGGGCTTCTTAGATGGACAAGGAATGATTTTCCCGAGGTTTCCACTCTAACCCCTCAATTTTCTTACCTCTCTCCTCGTGGTGCGACTGCACATCTCTGATTGAAATCCCCTCCCGACCCACAATGCCACGAGCAGGAATCCACCGCGATTCGAATCGTTAATCCTCGCATCCAGATGGAATCGCCGCCGGTCGGTTGGGAGACTCGTGCGCGGCACGCTTGCCTTTCAACTTCCTTCTCGAAGGCAATCGGGGAAGAGAAGAGTTAGGGAGTTACTGAGCGTTCTGCATTGAATGGAATGAACTGACGTACTCCTTACTGCCCCTTTCGTCGTCATTATATGTGAAATACCCATTGATTGCAATATCCTACTTTTTTTAGACTTCTGCGATATGATTGATTTCTTTGTAAACCTGGTATGTTTCTGATGATCAGCTACTTCCAGGCATTCCTTCGCGTAATTTCCATTGCTGAGAATAGATTCTCCTGCAATCCTGGTTGCGTTTTGTTGTGTAAAGTAGTGATACCTACTTATGGTCCGTATTAAGCCGTTTCGTAATATCCGCTGGATCGTTCTTAATGGTAAAAGAGTTTTCCTCGCATTCTGCCTCGGAGATTCTCCTCCAGACAATGGATAGATTGTACCTGACCCCCTGGTCCCAGGTGTTAGATTATAATAGACTCCCGGATCTATCTGGAATAATTGCGGTCCTTATTGCATATCACTTATCTTTTCTCAAAGTCCATCTTGAAGCCGGGTTAGAGTCAAGCTTGCACCACAAGGAACTGCTTCAGCTCTACGATGTGTTCTGCTATTGTGTGACCTAACTGCATGCATCTTTTCCAAAATTTCCAAAAAATACTCCAAAAATGGGTTCATGATAGGCATTTTGCTTTTCTCTCTGGCTATTCTTGACGTAGAATTTTATTCATGTAAACACTCAAAGAATGCGTGAATGATTGATCAAAGGTATCCCATCTGTAATCAGGCCTTCTGACAAAATCGGGACTCCGTGAGCTAAATAGGACTGAATCTCTCCCGGAATTTACGCATTATCGTTACGAATTTTATATAAATTTAATTTTTAATTTACTCTTTTACGTAATATTTCAGAGCATGCTGGAGGTAATTGCTTTCATATGATTTTTTTTCGAGTTTCCCAAAGAAATTTTAACAAGTTCTCATGTTTTCTTACAATGGAAATTTTTCCGTAGTCTTTAGGCTAATCGACCTAAATGCTTCACCATTTGTGTTTATAAACATGAAATAAGAAGTAGTTTCCTCTTCAATCAATTCTAAAATAATCAGCTAGATATATATAATGAGTTAATTGAAACCAGAAGAACCAAAGAAAATCCAAAAAGGAGTACGCGAGGTCGATGGAAAAATAGAATAAAAATGAAGTCTGACACGTGGCGAATTCATCGACTCGTGCGTTTTAGGGGGATATCCTTGATTTTTAGAAGTAGCTTACCTCTATGACTTGAATCCTGCAAATGGCATTTTGGATTTACGGAGGCAAAAATAAGTGTATATGTTCTAAACTCTCTTAACCCTTTACGGACACGAGTTTGCAGCGGGCATATAGGGCAGAGTAAAAATAACAAATAAGGTGAATAAAAGCCGGTCTCTCACTGCACTATTGGACTCGCGGGATTTGAGTTGTGAGACAGACTTTAGATGAAATTGCTCTCTGCGGAAACGTCTGTTGTGGGAACCTCACAACACGCTCCTCTCATCCCAATATTCCCACTTCCATAATCTCTTCGTGTCACGTCAGCTTCCGATGAAGCAAAGAAAGGTTTTATTCGCAATCAGATCAACGCATGTTTTTAGATAACCCCCTTTTTTGTTAAAAATCATCCTAGAGGCTAAGATAACTGAGGAAGTAACGCTAATAATGGGGAGACTTCTTAACCCATTAGTGCCCACGATATAAACCTATCATTTTTTTCAATATTTTTCTGTTGAATTAAGTTTCTTATCGTTTAATTAGGATAAAAACTCAAGTCATTTGTCAATATCACACATAGTTTGTTTAAAATTGAACGCCTACATTTGTAGGCACTGGGCACGGAGGGTAAGAGGTTTTTCGGCAATAAAGATATTAAAATTTGATCAATTATTTTTTATTGAAACACATGGTATCTACGAAAAAATCAGGATTGCAATAGTACATCGACAAATTACAAGTTGTAATGAAAAAAAATTTAATATAGGTTTTATTTTATTCATGGAAATTTTTGAAACATTGAATGTGGCAACCCACTTTACAAACTATGCAGATTTTGCTGGTATAGCCGTGTTTTGCGGGTGGAGCCGCTGGAAACAGTGGAAGTTTTGCTGAAGTCGAAGAATTAATCCACCGTCAGTATAAATTTAAATGCCTTTGATCATAAGAGTTAAACTATTAAATATCTCAAGAGTTGAAAGAAACATATGAGAACAAATAATTTTAAGAGAATCGATTTAACTTATCAATAAAAATCAACCAACAAACGAATAATGTTTTGATCCTATCACAAGCAATCCTGCTATTAAAAGCAGCAAGAGTGCATTATTATTTTTGTTTCAAATTCATAAGTGAAATGAATATAACATTGTTTTCATAGATTTAATTTTCGTTTTGCGTCTAAATAAACTTGATTCGATTCTTTGGGAAGGCGATAACTGACGGATTGCCACGGACAAACTGTGTCACCAGCGAGTTGGGAATGAATTGGGGGTAGAGAAAGTAAATTGCGCGAGTTTTAACGGATTGCCTTAAGTGTCTTGCTTTGTTTTGTCAGTCACTTATAGTGCATGGGGAGAGGAAAATTTTGAACATATCACTTTGGGAGTGTCTCTCTTAATTGACCACTTTTATTTGCTTTAAGTGTATAGTCTGGGGCTGAAATAATTTCCGAAAACTTTGGAACAGACAAACGTGTAAAGCCAGCTATACACGGTACATTTTATTGTAAAAACGAATGCATCATAAATTGTACAAGAAGCTGAATGGAAATGGAGCAGGTTCTATTTCCCATTAATTCATTCAGACAATAATGCAATTTGTCGTTTTACACGGTACAATTTTCCCCATGAAAGAATTCACACATTCGTTTGTACAATAAAATGTACCGTGTAAAGCGGTCTTAAAAAATAGAGCGTTTAAATGCCGAACAGGTAATCAAAATGCTTTCATCAATGGCACCCCTAACGATAAAATTTCTTAAATAAAAACAAATTTATATTTAACCCTTTTAATTCAACCCACCACGTACAACGGTTTTAGCACACCTGTGCCATTATCAAGACACCTTGATAGTGGTACATATTGGCGGAAATCATAGATGGTGGTGAGTTGAAAAAAAAGTGGACTATTTTTTTTGTTATACATTTACATAGGTATATAAGTAGTTTTTATTTAAGATTTTTGGTCGTTAAAGTGCTCCACCCAGTTACCTCTGAGTCTATTACTAACACCCCTGATGACCAAAACGAAAACAGAACGAGATAGTGTGATCCAGACGCTTGACACCAATTCTCTTTCCCTCCTCTCCCAGTTCCCCTCTATTCTTCGTTCAGTCTTTCGGATGATGATTCGTGAATTGGTGATTTCATGAATGATGGATAAATGCCTACCAAATATCTCATTCTACCTGCTCTTGTCGAGTTCTGCGGTATGCACTGCGTGTGCCACTTCAGACTTTCCACTCCCAATCACTACACCCCTCTCAGTTGACGGCTTGTCTCCGCTCCACCCGCGTCACTCTGAAATGGAAACTCAATATTTGATGGCCTCTCGCGTCTCGCGTTGGACACTCTCGCACTCCCGAGCAGCTATAGTTGCGTTTTGGGACGTCTGCGGTCGCGGAGATAACCCGGCGACTGGACGGACGGGTCTGGTTTGGAGTGAATGCGATCAATCGGAGGATTTCGCGACGCCTTGCAGCGACACGAAGCGAAGCAAGCGGCCCACTTCACCGCGCTGGTGTGCACTTAGGACAGCGTGTACTCAAATGTTAAGGTTTCATTTGCACTCTTTAACTTCATCATCAACTGTCATGAATCCGAAGCAGCAGAAGGTTGGTTTGCTACAGCTCTACTTTCATCTAACTGCTTCATTCTTGCCCTGAGGACGGGATGACGATCGAATTTTTCCTGACGTGACAAAAATGGCCCTCGGAACATTCGATGATTTTTAAGTGGTGCAGATAACTTACTCCGATAGCCGGAAGCTGACGACGCTGTCAACGGAAGTTGAGTGAAAATTGTCAGTCTAAGTTTTTGGATACGCTACATCTGCGACAGTCAATCAGAGGAGAGTTTTTTTTATATTAAAAAGTGTGAATTTTCCATCCAACTTTTAACGTATTTAGTGAAACATAATTGGTCCTCCATTCAAGCAAAATATTTTTTTGTCATTATCGCGATTTACTCATAATCATAAAATATGAAAAGAAACAGTGACCTCACAGTTGTATAGAATTTGGAAAATTTTATGATAACATTTACAATATCACTTCCTTAAAAATCCCGGGTCGCGTGTTTTTTTTTAAGTATGTGGTGTTGTAAAAGTTATCACAAAAATTTTCTAAAATATGGCCTACCAATAACTTACTAAGTAACTTGCTTGCAAAAATGGTCAACAATGTGAGCTTATTCGTTCCGTTAACCGTGATACACTCCTCTTTGACAGGATAATGGCCGGAGACTGAATGCCACCACACCCGTATCTCTCAAACTATGAAACTTTGATAAAAGTGCTTCTAAATAATCCATCACTCCACCCGTGGTATCTTCATCTTTCTCATAATATGCTACATTTTCATTTCTTATTTTTTCTATTTTAAATTTTTGTTATCAAAACTTCACTCCCATGTGAAAGGTTATTTTTTTCGCGGCAGTTACTTACTTTCCAGCTATGTAGACTTGTTCTCGTCAGATCTTGATTTTATCCCTCACAAACACATCCGCAATGGGAGTGCCAAAGGCTAATTTTTACCCTTAGTTTTACAGGCCTGGACGTTACCAACCTACCTATTACAGCTAGTCCTTTCTAACCGTTTGCCTTTTACTTCGTACGAGTACCAATGAAAAATAATGGAATTAGTTAGTTCAGGTGCATGCTGCCCTTTGTGAGTTTGTTGCCCCGGGCTTGTGGTGGACGCGAATGTGAAGTTGGTGGTGCGAGTGGGTAATAATATTTCTTTCCTAACTTACGCTTTTTGTTGTGTCATAGAGAGAACAGCAACTCGCATCTGGCGGTGACTTTTTAAGTTTCCCTGCCAGTCGCAGGCACGGCACCGAGGGTTTTATAAAGCTCTTCAAATGGTAGTCGTTCGAGAGTCATCGACCATTTTAAAGATCACGTCGAGGAGAGAAGATATACGCCCGTTTCATCTCTCATGCCACTTCCGTGTCACGGCGTTTTGTGGAGCATTCGTGGAAATTGTTTTTGGGGCAGTCTTTTATCGAGTGAAAATATTTCGAGAAATAATATTATTTTTCCTCTTCTTTGTTATGCACATAAACTTTTGAATTTGGTAGTAGTTGCTTTCTCGTTCTGATTCAAACGCTGCTATAAACTGTTGTGTCATTCTTATTTTCTAAATTTTAAGCTTATAGTTTTTGGCAAAATCCATTAAATAGCTGGAGCATACTTGAAATTTCCAGGATACTCTTTTTCTTCTATTTCCTAGGAATATTAGGACTTTACATTAACATTTGAAAAATACCTCCTAACTGTCCAAATGAGAAATCAGGTGTTGATATTTTTTTTTTCGATTTTCTCCCAATTGAATTTCCTCCGGCTAGCTGCTCTCCAACCTATTGCACCTTAATACTTCACAGTCATTAAAAACTTGTCCCTTCCACTACTTTTGGCATTAGTAAAACTTATTTTTTTGGGAGCATTTTTAATTTTTTTCAGTCTTCCTCCCTTGCACGTTGCAATCTTTCGTTCGTTTAAGAAGTTTTGTAGTAGATATTGATTGGAGAAATTTTTGCAAGTTCATGTTTTATTTAAGAAAGATGCATTTCTTCTGTTTATTATCATAAATTTGGTATAAAGAACATTTTTTAATCAATGAACACATGACTTGGCCAATTAAATTGTATTTCCAGTCAGAAAATACTAGGCGTGGGATTAAGGCGTTCGAGATATGTACTACGTTGCGAAAAATGTTTACGGTTAGTCCGATTGTGACACGATGAATGGGGAGTAATTTAAGATAAAGTTGAAGTGGAAGGGGTCATAATCGTTGGAGTAGGCTCGGAAAGGACAGCAAATGTGACTGAAGGTATATAGCTAATGTAGTAATACCAATAAGAACGGCGTCTTTAGTTAGGATGAGATTAAGACCTTGAGGTCCTCTCATTTATTCAAATTTTGCTCATCACTATTGCATCTCCGTCCACTTATTTTTGAATTAATCCAGATTGGGCTTCAACCAGCGACCTTAGAGCTGGCGGGCGAGGAGTCAACTCCACAGCAGGCGATGAAACGAAATGTTAAAGGGCGCGAGGGATGGGAGGAGGCTGGATAAATACGGAAGGAGAGAGCAGAAGAATAGGAATTTTAGACAGCGTATGGGATGACATAACACATGAGCGGGAACTAGATAATTATCCCGATATGCGAAAAATATGTAAGGGAATGTGTAAAAACGTACCAGTAAATTTACATTTTAAAGGATGATTATATAGCAATTGAAATGAATTCGTTTGCTTCAAAAAAAACGGGAGTTTGATGTTATTTTTCTAGCGTTTGGGAGTTTAAAGGAGCCATAATTGCTCTTAAAAATTGTATGAAACCCTCTCTCTTCCTCCTTATATGTGTCCTCCACTGTCATCTCTCCTAACCCACAACGTAGAGCTCTCACAAAAGTTTCTGGCCCATACCTGCGCGGCAATGAGAGTAAGGAGGAAGAAGTGGAGGGGAGAATTAAACGACAGAGGGGAGGGAGGCAATGAGAGACATTAAGGCAGGGCAAACAAACTACTCGAGGAAAAAGCACGACTATGTAATATATAATTCGGCCTGGATTGGGAATCGAACCACGGACCTTTGGTTTTCCGGACCAATGCGCAGACCATTACGCTATCCAGGCTTCCTAATTCCCATGGCAATTTTGGCGGATACAAGGCGACTAGATCTTAAGCCCTTGCGGTCCATCAAAGGTGGCAACGCAAGGGAGAAGAGGTCTTCAAAGAAGCCACAACCGAGAGTCAGTGTCTTTCACCAGCACTTATGCCGTGCTTAGTCAGTTGAAATTCAAACATGGCGGGTGAATTTTTTAAAGGAGAAGAAGATAAGCGTAGTGGTCTGCGCATTGGTCTGGCAAACCAAAGATCCGTGGTTCGATTCCCGCTCCAGGCCGAATTTTTCTCATGGCAATTTCTCTACATAATTCACCCGCCATGTTTGAATTTCAAATGGCTAAGCACGGCTTAAGTGCTGGTGAAGGATACTGGCCGTGTTCCAATCCGTAGGGTGCACCCTATGCCCTTACGCCCTTATGCCCTATCCTGTACTTCACGCACTTTTTGCTCTTAAGGTAGCCAGCGCCAATGTCTCCCAGTGTCCAATGTCGGAACTATATCAGAACCGCCTCGACCCGTAAGTTGGTCTGTGTACTTCTTCCGCAGGCCGATGGATTGTATCATCCTTTCGTCTGTACCTAGTGTATCAGAAGAACATCCATTAGTCACTCAGAATTGTAATTTATCACAAGACATCGCATTGGAAATGCGCATTATTCACGAATGGGAAATTCTCTGGGCGCATCGTCATACACTTACCTTCTACGTGCACTAGCGCCCTAGCCATGATGCGCTCTAACGGATTAGAACCGCACTATATGACGTCACATCCGGAAAATGACATTCGAAAAGAGCACGTAAGGGTACGAAGTGTGCATAATATCGGATTTGAACCCGGCCACTGACTCTTGGTTGTGGCTTCTTTGAAGACCTCTTCTCTCTTGCGCTGCCATCTTTGATGGACCGCAAGGGCTTAAGATCTAGTTGCCTTGTATCCACCAAAATTATCGTAATTAAATGGATTGCGTAGTGGTCTGCGCATTGGTCCGGCAAAGCAAAGGTCCGTGGTTCGATTCCCGGTCCAGGCCGAATTATTTCACGGCAATTTCTTCAAAAAATTTACCCGCCATGTTTGAATTTCACATAATGTATACATGCCAGGAAAATGGTTAAAATCACCCATTGCTGTGACTTTTATTGGGACCTTACCTTGAGGTTTCATAGTGAGACGAGTCGTAATTGGAGGACAGAGAGTGAATTCGATTTCTCGGAAAGGTTGTATTTGCGGAAATTAGAAACGTTCTTGACTGACCCTCTATACGAAACAACACTCCTACTCTGTTTCGCAGTGTTCTCGAAAGTTCCGTCACACACTTCTCTTACTCGTCTACTACGGAGCGCCACGAACTTTTGATAGAACTATAGCATCACTCTAAAAGGGAAAATTGAAGTTTTCTTAGACTTAAATTCAAGCAGAGGAAACATAGATAAAATTTGACATTCTAGGAAGGTTTAGTAACTTTTTTGAAAGCTCCGAAAGACAAGTCTCAAACTCGTCCTCTGCACTGGCCAGGAACTTTTGCGAGAGCAATGGCAAACTTCGCTCAAGTCCTTCCATGTCCTGCGAATATCCTCTCTCCCCTGTTGTGTGTCTCGTACTCTCGCCGCAACGGGATAAATATTTCGATCGTCGGCACTCGCCCTCAGCACTCAGAACCAGTTTATTCTCTCTCTTCTCCCCCCCACTTCTCCATCCACCCCGCCGTACTACCGCTTTGCGCTGCTCACCGGGAAAATAATGGATGTGTACATATATATATCTCTATAACGGACCCGCTCATTTAACATCGCCTATACGATATGGAGAGAGGGATTTTCTTCCGATTTTTTCACGCATTTCTTTTTCTTCGATTATTTCCACGTCCAATTCCGAGTACGCGCGCTCGGCCTTCGAGGGAAAGGAGACCGGATCGAGGAGTTTCGCGTTAATGGTTTCAATTTTAGCTTCACTGCTCGGTTGACTCTGATATCTCTCGGAAAATGCGCCCGACGACAAAAGGGCATTCTATGGGCGTGGACGCGGATAAGCGATGTTCAAACCTGTCTCATTCTCCGGGCTAGCTTTTTTGTATGCTTTGCGGCGCAACCTTGTCAAATTAAAGACTATCACCTCAAGTTGATGTAAGCTGATTAACTGAGTTGGCGTTGAAATGAATTTCCTTTGGCCTCCTATTTTCTCGTCCTTGTGAAATGTAAGTTAAAGGTATTTCGTGGAATATACTTCAAGTCACCTCTCCCTCAGCATCTTACGAATGTCACAGTGCATCGTCACAATTTATAACTGTCACCCAAGCGTTCTCTTGCTTAATTTTTAAAAATCATTCTTTAATAGTAGTTAAGGTGTTGTAGATATAAACTAAATCTGTAAAAGGAAATACCTTGTATGAGGTGGTTTGAGGTTGGCCTAGTGGGAACTTCTTGATTCCCTGGAATGCATCTAAGGTATTTTTGAGTGAGAAGTGACATAGCGTGACGCGACACTAATTTTTTTTCGGTGAAAAAAGATTCTTGTACAACGGCGCAAAGGGAAGAAAAACATATTTTATCATATTTTAGATACGAATTTTAAATATGGCATTGATATGCTCAGGAATTGAAAGCCTTGGAAGAGTTTCATAATAGTGAAATTAAAGTTGGGACCTGCATTTCAGCGCTCGGGATGAAGTACCCCAATCATTATGCTAACCACTACCCTATTCAATACCCTATTTTAAATAAGAATTAATATATTTGAGAGGGGAAAAGAAATAATTTAGCATAAAATGAAATTTTTCATGTATATTGAAATAATTAAGAAGTAGAAAATGATAAACACTATTATATAACAGAGTTCTATTGAACTGTTCAAGTTTATATTACTTGTATTGGTTTAAAAACCTCATTGCAATGGTATTATGTATACAATATGATTTGCTGATGAAAACATCATTTCCTGGACCCTCAATGCCGAGGATAAATGACAGTCCCCTTTATACGATTTTTAGCAATTACATTATGAGTGCTTCGTTTAGGAACTAAAAATCATGAATTTTTATTTTCTTACTTCATCGTGGTACAATGAGACATTTCAATGACTATTATTTTTACTCCATAGCCTTTTTCCTTGGATGTAAATTATTTGTATGAGTTTTGCCAAAAATCTTTCCGATTAGAATAGTTTTATCCCAAAAATGTATGTGGGCGCAATTTATTTTTAATGGCTGACTTTTTAAATTTGAAGTCGCCGGAGGTTGTTTTTCGATGCTGCTTTTTTAACCATCATGCCTATTTCATAGATCTTTCCTTCTTGAGGTATTTATGGTTTTATTAAGGAAAATTTAAAAGTTTGCTTTGTGAATGTGCATTTTATGGCCATGATTCTCATGGGCACCGGCAGAAGGTGGTCGCATTTTGAGGCTTTATGGTAAGCAAAAAGTCGCATACCTAAGGACACCACTCTGAAAGCTGCCAGTTTTTTCTGATTCCTAAGGAGTAATTCTCTGTGAGCCATGTTGGTTTTGTAATCAGATGCCTAGTGAACGAGTTTATTATTTTAATGTACCTATATTTGTTCTGTGAATTGAACCATGTTGGGATAAAAGGGGATAAGTCCTCATCACAGTAATTTACTGTGCTATGAAACCCTCCGAAGTAAAAATTATGAAAAATTACCTAGGTGACTCTGTCGTCGTTTAAATGACATCTAAGAAAGAAGATTCCCATATTCTCTATGAAAAAGCATTTAATCCGTTGTTGGGTGTGCCTTATTTCCTGACTCGAGTCTTCGAAAATTAGTTTTCCCAGCTCCGCTTCAACTCCGTACATCTCCATTTCATTTGTTAATCAAAATTCTATACCCCTGTCAAAATTTTCCAAGAAATTGCTCATTCTGCAGGCGTTAAATTCTTTGGCCTTCGTTTTATTAGCTTCCGAGATTTAATTCCTCGAGTGGATTAAACTTTAACCTTTCTCTGTCACCGAGCTTGGCCCCCTTCTCTCCGATTCTCTTCCCCCTTTACCTGCCTATTCTCCTTCTTGGTTAATCACAGTCCCTATACGCAAGAAGTTTTGTAAAACGGAGTTATTTCCTATCCTCCGTCGTCGTGGTTGTAATCGCCCGCATAGTGGGAGAAATCGTAAATCGGTCGAATGAATGCTCTATCCCTTCCGATGGCTATTCCACACTCCTCCCCATTCTTTCCCTCCTTTCATCATACTATTCTAGTTTTTTTACCCCTTTCATCGTGATTTCTAATACTCGTAACATTATTATCCATTATTAAACGTTTCCATACAGTTTTGTAGTAAATACCATCCTTCACAGCCATACAATTTCCTGAGACTAAAAAGAAAACACCGATCATAATTGCCTTCCATTTTGCACTAGCTCCTTGGAATAATTGTCTTGGCACAGAAACTTTTTTTAAGCTTTGATATCTGTTCCATGTATGGATACCAATACCAATTCGCTACAACTCAAGATATGAATGTAATGGAACACTCTTCTTCTTCCCTTAGCCTATTGAACTATTGATCGGAGAATATTCATTAATTTTCCTGTGGCTTAAAATAAAAACAACTCAGTGATTATGTCGAACTTGAAGTCTATTTACTCACAACACCTTGGCCTATGTCTAGCCCCATTATCGTCGTTGATTATGGCACTTCATCAGCATATATATCCTTTGAATCACATGCGCATTTTTTTCTCTACCGTAAATAGTTGGTATTAGGCCAAATAGTGAGTGATAAAGAGATTTTTGCTGCTTATAGTTATATAATTGGTAAAGAGATCAAGAGTAATAGAAATAAAGCTAGAGTTTTACATCCTATGCCTATGGTAATTCCACTTGTCACCAGTGGTGTTCGGCATTTTTAATTTCCTGTATACTCACAATGTGTCATCATAGACTTTCCTCACCAGTATTTTTTATAGCAAAACAGTATTTTCTCATCCTGGCATGGAGTCAAGTCATCAAGCAGCGATTAGGCAGCGTCGGCTGCGTCATTTCGCCCACGATCGTGACCAGTTACAGGGTAGTACATCGTGAAACAAACGCTTACGTCAATCATTCATTTACAACGCCAGACTGGATTTCCAATGTCGAAATAATTTCCTCATCGGCCAAACTGTGATGATTTGGAACAATAGAGGTTGACATTCGATGCACGTGTTGTACATTTTGCCGGAAATTATCCTGACCAAAGAAATCGATTCTTATGTTTCGTGATCATCCTTTTCACTTCATCCACCAGTCCTCATGAGTCCAATCGGGGCATGGAACAAAGCCTTGTGTCGTGCGCGAATGATTTCTGAGTTCTGGCTTTGCGATATAGCTAGTCCTGACTGAACGAATTGTGTCTCTTCGACAGTTAGATTTTAGATCTTTCATGGCGTTCAGAGACGTTCGAGTTTTTCTTTCAGCAATTATAGCACATCGTCGTCTTTGTAAAGAAAAACTTATGTGTCGCCTTGCGATACTGTAGTTTTAAAGCACCTTCCAGCCGTCGGGAGCAAGTGAATTCTTCCTCTCACGCTTCGTCTTGGAATTCCGGAGATATGGGCGCCGGAAGCACTAGTGCCTACGCATTAGCTAAGATTGCGAGGCCGTTATCACCCTCTTCGACTTAATTCTACCCCGCGCCATCTGCCCGCGGAATGGAAACGGAGGCAATCGCCGCGGCGGCGGGAAGCGAAATAATATTTATTCCAGAGGGATAAAAAATAAAATGCTCATCCCGGAAGTGCGGAAGATTCCGTTGAATCAAGCGGGCTGGCAATTACACATTTGAAAATGTTGTGGCGGCCCAATTTGAAGCGACTAAGTCGGGAAGACTCGTTAGAGAAGGTAGTTCAGGAAGGCGATTATTTTCTCATATTCCCTCGATTGCGGGTCTCCGCTCCGCGCCAAGTTATGCCCCATCACCGCTGACCTTCACGTAAAATTTTCGGGAATGTCTTTTCTTGCGCCACTGTGAGCCTTCGTCTTCCAACACTTTTTTTTCCTGTTAAATATTTTTCTAATTTTTTTATCGCATAAATTGTTTTGTTGAATAGAACTGCAACACTGCAAAAACATCTTCTTTCAGGTCTAAGCTTGTAACTATCCATTTTGTATTGTTTTTTTTCATCCGGCTAGATCCTTTTCTTAATTTCAATTTTTCTCTCCTTGCCAGGCGTAATTAAAATGCTATCTGAAGGAATATTTTTCCATGCTTTGAATACGCAATTTTGGCAAAAAGCAAGTAAGTCGATGAGAAATTAGCTCTCATTTCATCGCCTCCCGACCATTGAGCAATAATTACGATTGGTCACGTGACAGTTGTGGCTTAAGTGATTTCGAATGCCAGAAATTAGCTTTCATTGTAGACAGCTCTATAATGAGAAAGAAATTTATGATTAGAATGAATCAGATAATTACAGAAAATAAATTGCGATAGGGAAATACAATGTGCCTCGCATGTGTGTTGGGAAAACTTAGGGGTGGCTGGGTGCCCTGGACGAAAATAACCCATCGCAGAAAAACGCCAGCATCGAAAGTGGGAGTTTAAAACTTTGGAAACTAACTGGGCACTACTCTAATGTTCCTGCTAATCGAATAAATCACTTAAGATTTCTCGTATAGAGAAAGGAAAAGTGCAATGTGAAATTATGTATAAGTTAGGGTGAGGTCTTAGAAGAAGAACGAGAATGTATGGGTCAGGGAATGAGCGAATATTGGCAAAAAAGGGAAAAAACCGTGGAAAAGTGAAGGAAATTTTGTAAGCAAAGTTTATTTCTATGGATGAAATGAATATAAATCTGTAAGTAAAATTAATCAATAATTTTTTTGTGTCGATCTATTATTCTATTATTAATCTATTATTTAAAAATTAATGATTACTTTTTCTCTGGTGTAATAGCTCATAAATATATTATTTATATTTTCTCTCCTCAGCCGACGATTTGTGTTTTTATTTATGCTTATTCAAGGCTCAGAATGAGTGCTAAAGAAGCATGAATAAATTTTTTGCTGAAGAAGAAATAAGATTTAATAAATGCATACAATTCATTAATGAAATATAATGCTGAAAATTGATAAATAAATTTTATACAATTCTATGCTGAAGACGCACACATTAATTTTACTGAAATTAATGCCAAAGAAGCATAAATAAATATGCAAAACATCGGCTAAGGATGAATGAAATAATTTATAAATTTTTGACCTATCACCCCAGAGAAAATTTTATTAAAAATGGTCGTGAATGATAATTATCTGGGTATGATAATTATACAACGCGGAGTTAGACGATCATATAAAGAGGGAGAGAGATAAGGGAATAAATGGCGTGTGTTATTGGGCATCCGCTGAGATTTCATTGCGAGAGGAGAGGTGTGTGCGATAGAATTTCCTCCGTCCCGTCGGGTCATTAGGGGTAAATGTGCAATCCGGCGCTTTGGAGAGTAATGGGGAGTTGAGCGACCGAGGGATCCTTTCACCCTGATGTAGTTCGCCCCCTTGAATTGGAGTTCACAGGAGAGTAGCACCCCATCAACCGACAAAGGAGATCCGCTCTCTTTTTTTTTTCGCCCCAGGCCTTGGTGAACGAAATTTTCCATCAGGTTATGCCCGCCTATTGTTCCAGTTTAATCAGCGGAATGAGGTGAATCTCTCTTGTCTGGTCGTAGTTCATAAAAACAAGCGCCTCTCTGATAGGCGTGTGGGAGATAAAAACAAGTCATTAAAAAATTGTTCCTTCGAAGGGTTGCTTTTTTTACGGAATCATTTACACTTTCGCCTTCGGGCCCGACAGTGATTTATCCTCCCGTGAGATGAAAGAACATGGAAGTTTTTTGAACGCTTGGCAAACAAGATCAACACATAAAAGGAGCCCGGGAATTCGTTCGTTTCATCATGTTTTTTTTTGTTTCATATCTTTCAAGGATACCAGTTGAAAAATTGTAGGCGATGTCCGAGAATGAGACTCAACACAACATAGGTACAACGTTTAATTAATTATGAAGATACTTGTAGTTGAAAAGAGTGATAATGAAACAGGTACATTTCAATGTTGTTCATTGCTAAGTTTTTTTAGATGGCGTTACTTGAAGACAGTGGCTTTAAGTTGAGAATCTAAATTTTCAGGTGAAAATTTGAGTCATCTCTTGTCATCATTTTCTATCACATGACTTTTGAAACCAGAGAATCTCCTCAATGTTACCACCTTTAATAAAATCCTATCTAATTATCGGTAAAGCTTAAACATTTAAGTCAAGCCGTTGCATAAGTGTAGATATTTCAACGCTTTCGCAGTCTTTTGATTTGACGATTTTTATACCTGCTTCCTCAAGCCTCCTTAAATTTTTTCAAGCTAAGACACTGTAATGAGCGAGAGGCCTTGGCGTTCTCGGGTGCTTCTGAGAACCGCTCTTCCCATTGGAATCGAAGCGTAATGAAGATGAGGGCCTAAAAACGCGCATCTCCAATCAAAGGGTACGCGTGCAATCATTAAAAAAAAACCTTTTCATCTCGTTCCTTTTCTTCCATCATTTTTAAATTGGGATCGGCTTGGTGGGAGGGGCCGGCGCAAAAAAAAATAAAGGATCGGTGCAAAAAGGGGTGGTCGGTCGAAGTAATGGGAATGGGGAGCCTTGGGTGCGGCAGCAAACGGATGATGTGGATGTTGGGAGAATGGGGTGTGTGTGAGTGTCCTTTCATAGCACGATGGAGATGGAACGACAGTCAGGGGGAGGGGGTGGGGTTAAATGGGAGGGGCGGAGAGGTCGGAGGAGTGCGTTCAGCGATTCCGCGGCGGCGCGTGCTTGAGTGTCTTCCTGAGCATATAACCCTTCTTCCGCCGTCCCCTCCTGGAGGAATACATAAGCCGCGCTCGTCGCGTCCCCGAATTAAAAAGGTTCGGAAGGAAAAGAGGGTTGCGAGTGAAAGAGTTGGTTAGAAGGGGGGCGGGAAGTTCTTAGTAGTTCTCCCTTTCCTTTCAGTTTTGTGGGGGACTCAACCGGTGGGGCGGCAAGCTCAAAAGGGACCGACGTCGAAGGTGTATTCAGTCTCCATCCCTCCCTCTCTACACTCCCGCCTTTACTTCGATGATGAGTTAAATTTTGTCCGAGATAATAGCGGAGTTATCAGAAATGCAGCCGATTTTCAAACACATCTAACGCCATGTATGATTTAACACTTTCCCGGCGAATAACATTAGTGTACATCTCTCGGGTAAGATAGTCATAGGCAGCCGACGTTTCGGATTCCGACTATCTACCGAAAAGAGAATGACAAGCTGGGGCATAGCGTTTACCGGAAGGCGACGCATGCAGATTTGTACCTAAGTGGCATTAGTCACCATCACCCCTCTCAACGCAGTGCTGTCCTCTCCACTCTCATACATCGTGCGAGGTCAATATCTGACGCAGAGAGTCTTCCTGCAGAACTGGACCACCTTCGGAATACCTTCCGGCAAAATGGATACGGAGAGCGGCAAATTTCGATGGCCTTCAAAAAGTCCCGTGAAAATTCACGAAAGTCGAATTTGGAGGTTGACCGGCCTAAACCTACGGCCAGGGCCTTTTTGCCCTATGTATCTACCATATCTGGGAGAATTTCGAGGGTTCTGAAGAGGTACAACATCGAAAGCATCCATAGACCTATGGCCAATTTAAGAGACCGCCTTGTGAGGGCAAAGGACCCAGTTGGCCTCATGACTCCTGGGGTATATAGAATCCCATGCGAATGTGGTGAAGTCTACGTGGGAGAGACTGGGCAAACTATATCCACTCGTCTGAAGGAACACCGTAGGCATTTCCGGCTTGGTCAACCGGAAAAATCAGCAATAGTTGAGCATAGTCTGAGTCGGGACCATAAGATCATTTGGGATGACACGACTGTTCTTTGGCGATCCGGCCATTTTTGGGATCGCTTAACCAAAGAGGCGATAGAGATAAGGTTGGAGAGGAAGAATTTCAACCGGGATACTGGTTACACGATCAGCAACTCTTGGAATAGAATTCTGAGAAGAATTCAGAACGCCAGAGCTAAGTCCCCGCTGGTCAACGGTCCTCCACCACAACAATCGGGACTCGACCAATCCCGCCCCGCCTAGCGGCCAAGTAAACAGTCTTTTCAAGCTCGCATCAGTAGATAGCCTTGAGAATGGGTAACGAGTCGGAACCCGAAACGTCGGCTGCCTATGACTATCTTACCCGGTGGCGAGCCTGAGAAATGTACACTAACATCTAACGCCGTTTGAGGAAGGAAATCATGTGGCTGAAGAATGGCGACATTTTTTTAATAAAACAAGCGTAAAAAATTCTTAAATTTTCATTTATTTCTAAGACAATTCATATTTTTCAACATTGCTATTACCATGGACTACTCTAGAAAAGGGTATGGAGATACGAATTTGCGATATATAGACATTAAATTGTGGCAGCTAGCAACCTAGCATTTCGAGTTATCGTTATGAGATAACTTAAGATGCGCCATCAAAGGCGCTCTGCAAGGATGAATTTTATGCCACGTGCCAATACGCAGTGAAAATGTTGATGAATTTACTGAATTTTATGATGTGCCATGAAATCCAAGTCCTTGTACTTGAATGAGACATTGACGTAATGTGAAAAATATTTCACGTTACAAGTTATTTTACCCATGGCTTTCCAATCATAAGGGATTAAAAAGGCAAATTTAAAAAAAAATCATACAAAGCAATCGATTAAACTTGTTGAAGCAGAAAACGAGCATAATTTAAAAATACGTGCATTTATGTATCCTTGTATTAATGAAAATAATTCTATGCGCTATGATTTGTATAGTACTAATTATAATGTAAATTTGCTATCATGGCGATGTGCAGAACCTTCCGATTGAGGATGTCATGTGCTAATCCATGTATCACGTCATGCACTGTACGGAGAAAAGATTGTGGTACAAAGTATCGATGTCAATCAAATAATGCGAAGATAAAAGGAAAAGGGCAAACGAGGGTTTTGTGTGGCGCAGGAAGGATATGGAAGCGATGACAAAGGGCGGAACGGAGGGTGGATGTAGGAGAGTGTCGGAACGTTAGAAGTGGAATGATACTTTGGGTAGATGAGGGTGGCTTCCGACTTCTCATCTTTCGCCCCTCTTCATCACGCCTCTCCCATTCCTCCCGCTTTGTTTTCAATTCACTGCTCCTCACCAGGAGGTGTCATTCGAATGAGCCCCGGGCGTGAGTACCGTGTGATTTTTCACTGCGTCGCGCCTGATGAGGATTCTGATGAACCCGGCGGTAATTGGAGACTTCACGGCATTGGGGTTGGAAGCCATATTTAGCCAGTGATGAATTAATGACGAGGATGATGTAATGCTACGTGCTGAGCATACGGGATGCGCATGGAGATGAAACTCTCAACATGGGGTATTCAGATGTTGGAGGAAAAATATTCTAAGAACCAAAATTGTGATTGAAGGGTATGAAAACTTTAATGATCGGATGAGGTCGGGAGCGATGTCTAATGAGTTACTCGAGAAGAAGGAAATGTGTTGGTGGAGTTTTAAGGAGGTAATCAAATATCAGAGAAGGAAACAATAAATGTAATGGTTAGGAGCTTTGCTTGGGATTTTATTAATTTAAGTTAATCTGATAAAAAAAGTGAATCGCGAATTATGTCATATGAAAAAGGATCTCTGCTTGATGATAAATATTCTAAATAAATTGGATGTTGATAGGACGAGAGGAGATTCACTCCGTTGTCTCAGGCGTAACTTTATGGAATTTGCTTAGCATATTGAATGAGAAGCAGTAACTTTGTGATTCCACATTTATTTATTGTAAACGACCCGGGTTTCGACGTAGCACGTCATCATCAGGTGATGACGTGCTACGTCGATCAGTATCGTATCCTATCGTAACGTATCAGGTGATCACCTGATGATGACGTGCTACGTCGAAACCCGGGTCGTTTACAATAAATAAATGTGGAATCACAAAGTTACTGCTTCTCATTCAATACGAGGGGAGATGTTGAAGATTAATTCGTAATTGGTGGAGTTGCATCAAAACTGAAAGCCTGTATTTATAGCCACCTTAAGTTTAAATGCCATTTTTTCAGTAAGCCTAAGTCAAAAGTTCTGCCGATAGCTGTGATCCGTCGGGCTTCTACTTCCATTTGATGTAGGTAGCGTACATCGAAAAGTGTATGTTGTAGTGAAATAATATCTGTCGGTGAATTTTATAATTTTAAATAGTTTTACAACAATTTCTAATAGCCACACTAAACTGCAGCAATCGTATGTTTGCTCTTTCTACGGTTTGAGTAGATAAGCAGAAAGAATGAAATCAAGGTTACTGCAAGGATATACCCTAACTCTTCTGCTCTCCGCTCTTATTAACCACATTCATTCAATATCTTGGATAGTCAGAAGTTATTCTAATGAAAATTACAACTTCAATTTACAAGACTAATTCTCTCAATTCAATAGATGATTGAATACGAACGATTCGTCGAAGATAAAACAGAATGAGAGGTTTGAATATTTGATCACATCTAAGTGGAACAATTGCACTTTCTTCACTTCGCGGAATCATTCAAAGTTTTGCTGATTCCCGTCAGAGAACGCGTCTACGTCGCATACACATGACGGAAAAATAATCGCATTGACCTCGAACTTTGCCTTACTTGAGACCGAGATAATGAGGCATCGATTCAACCAATCGAATCTTAAAGGAAATAGGACGAAGGTTATTGCGTCTGTTTCCTTGTTGATTGGAAATCTAGCATCTTCACTTATTGAGTCAATTGGTTTTTGGCTCTAAAAGAAGTAAGTCCACCTTTACGTCAACATTTGGATTCTGACGAGCACCTCAGGGTTGTATAATTTAAAATATTTTTTAAAAATTAAACAGGCACTTAATTGCGCTTTAAAGGCTCTTATATTTTTCCTTGGGAAATTTCTGCCTCATTTCCTTTGTACTTTTGTTTTGGACTCAATCCTTTAATATTACTAATCATACTTGTCACTATTTAGTATGAATTTTCTTTCACAAATATTTAGCCAACTGAAAAGACTGAGATGACTCTCATGTTGAGTAGGTATACATGTAACTATTGCCTGTAATTTTTCGGATTCTCCCCGTAAAACTTGGGTTAAGCAGTTCAAAATGACGGGTGTCAATATTGCTGTTGAAGAAACTTTTAAAAGAAAGTAAAATTAAGAGGAGAAAATTGAAATCAATCGGAAGATAAATGAAATTTAGTTCAAAAAACTGGTTGAATTTTTGCTGGCGCCTTTTTACAGTGTGTGCACTTCTTAAGGTTAATTGCATTATTACTTGATGCTCTTTTGCAAAATATTGTACATCTCTTTTCAAATGTTTCACCTGACTGTCAAAAACGTGGGAGGTTCCTTTCAACACAATGATGACTCCCTGCTTAACTCCTCGATTTCCTTCAGTCGTCGTCCTATTCGGGTGGGGTCATTGCTTCAGCACACACATCCCCAGCCGTCTCTTCCCTAACTTTTAACCCTTTTCAGCGGTAGTCGGGTCACGTCAAACCACCCTTCTCCTTACACTCTTGGGCGGGGCATGGGGTTTAAGGGCTGGGAGGGCGTGGTTCTCGATCTTCTTCTCTGTCCTCGCCATTTCGCGACCCCCATTTCTTTCTCTTCTCTCCCTTTTGCGACCCTTAAAAGCCTTCTCCTCGTACTCACTCCCCTTCACCACTCTCCGCATCAAGCGAACGCAAATGCCTCGCTTGCATTAGTAGTTTTTTTTCGTTGGTAACTCGGATGTAAGTGAAAAGTTCGCCGTTTGATCGCCGTAAACTTATAGAACCTATTTCCTTTGACGCGATTCACGACAGGATCGCTAGCGTTGGCGATTGTAATGTGATATTTGAAATAAATGCAAACTGAAGATGGTTGAAATACGAGAGATAAAACGAAGGGCCAATTAGAGGGAAAGGAAAAATTATACTGAAGGGGAAATATGAGGTTTTCTTGAAACTCTACGTCATCAGAGGAAGCGTTGATGAAATTTGAGTTCGAAAATTTCATGAAGCGTAAATTAATTGCGTATGAGTGCTACAATATTTCGTACACATGGTGGAATACGGCCGCGAAGGAATGCTAGAAAGATTTTATTTATAGTGGTCGCCATGTTTAATGGAAACGAGATTTCATGCTCTCCTTCAGTTAACTGGCCTGTCTTCCACTTTCTTGTATATCCCTGTGGTAACCACGATACTTCTCCGGTTGACCTGAAATACTACAGTCATGATTTTTAGAGATTACTTCTCTATCAGAGGTCGCCAGCATTTCTACTACGGCTAAACTGAAAATAGTGTTCACGAAAGTTGGTTGGAACTGTCGCATTAACTTCCGTTAACTTAGTATTCAGAGTATGCTGTAAATTAGAAAAAAAACAATTCTGTTGAATGAATAAAAGGTATTCGCAATCACACAGTTATATCTACTCAATGTAACATCGCTTATTTATGCACAAAAACCATGGTTATGTGAAACTTTCATCTATGTGGACCGTTGTTATGGCGCTATCCAAGTAGTGAATGTGCATCACCAGCCTTTGAAAGGTCATACGGAAATAAAATATTACCAATCATCTTTTTTATTGAGTTTTATTGCCGCTTAATACTTACAAATTCCGGAAATTTAGCGCTCTAAAAACATTTGGGAGAGAAAATTAAGTCGATCTTTCGTCAACAATGCATCTTCGTATTGCATCAAAAATTTTAACTGTCTGCGATGCTCATTATTATTACTTGATCGCCGCATTCGTACCAGAAAATTTTAACAGTACAGTCTACGTTCATCAGTTTCTAAGTCCAATAATGATTCTACTTGAAGTTTGAAATGAAATATTTTGATGGCATAGCCATGGGAATTATTTTGTAATTACGAAAACTTTGAAGAATCGCCACTCGCCTTAAAAACATCACTGCTATGATACATTTTTTTAAGTACCAATTTATGTAGCCAGCTCTGCAAAGTAGGTAGTAGCGTGAGATGCTGAAGAGGTCTCTGAAAAGCACTAATATTTCCACACCCCGAACACCTTTGCAACATTAATAGACTACCGTTAAATATCGATCACAGAGTTCACATCACTGACTGCAGGACTTTTTTTTAACCGAGCCACAAGGATATCACGCTCTTGTTGGGCGCTCTGTAAGAACTTAAGGACGCATTTTTACACCTCATTGACCAGTGCAGTGCGTCTGCAGTTGATCCGGATATTTGTCGCATTCAAAAATGCTGGGCCACTCGTAATTATATTTCTCCATCACCACATTGCAGCGCGACTTGATTCTCTCGCACACCGGACGGCACGGAGGCAGACTCATGCTTTCCTCAATATCCTCGGAGCACTTGGGAGCATGGAGAGCACACAGGAAGAACATCATATCCGAGGAACAGTTCACCCGAACCAAAGAATCGTACTGGGCGAACTCCAGCTGCGCGACGTCCTGCGACTCGTGGCTGAGAAGGTTGGGCATGGAAGTCGCGTCGTAGCCCAATCCTTGGCACGCGCTTATCGTCAGCTGTTCGCAGCGACGAGGTGCGGCTGTCACGTTCTCAGTTGCTTCTTCTTCGTCAGTCTCGGGATCGACGTTGCCGAATCTCCACCTGAACATGCTCCGCGTCCCGGACACCATGGATCTCCAAGAGGATGACCAGCCCCCGATGGAAAACCAGCCTCCAGCGGACATTCCCCAAGAGTCCTCATCCTGACTAGGCGGCAGATTTTCAGCCTCTTCGGAAAACTCGGCGCTGCTCCTCCCAACCGAAAGGGACAGAATGATAAAGCACAGGAGCCATGTTGCCCGGTTGCTACCGGTGGTTCCGCATACTTGCGGATTTAATCTCATGATTTTTTTTATCAATCGAAACGTCTCGTTCAAAAGACGGGTTCTTACTGAGGAGCGAGTTCTCGGAAACTGACCCAGAGTGCGCTAGAGAGAGTGAAAATAAAGAAAAAAAGATTGCTTTTATGTTCGGACCTTTGGATCTGCTCGATGTGTTTATTCATCGTCGCTATCTCGTTAGATAGCTTATTTCAAATGCCTTGGAACCTTCGACCTTCATGACGGATGCCAGGGGTAATATCTTCGTGCGAAAAACACTCGCGTTAAAGCATAGGAGGTGGATGTTTTCGAAACGCATGCTGCCAATAACAAAATTAAACCGCGCGTGCATACCCCATTCTCGTTGAAAGGCACAGATTATCTTTTTTTTATTATTGGCTTAGTTTTCGTAGTAGTTCGCTGTTCGCTAGCTTTTTGGGAATATTTAACATCGACATGTGTAAATTTGAAACACGTAAAATTTCTTCACTTTATTTCAGACATCTATTTGTTACAAACGGATTTGCATACTTTTTCTTTGTGTGCGTCATTCCCCCTATAGTCTTTAAAGCATAAGAACTCAATGATGAGCAAAATTGAGCATTAGAAGATCAGGACTTCTCATATCCCTTTCATGCCACCCTATCATGACCACAATTTGCATAAGTAACTCTTTGATTTTTAGCTGAAGTTGCGATTTACTTGAGCGTTTTCATTCTTAACTGCGATTTTTACTGATTTGTTGTTGTGGCAATCCTTTCTTATACCCTCAAACGTTTTGGTACTCTGATCATCTGCATTTAAATAATCTATTACCTGTGTATACTTCAACCGACATCACTAGAAAGAGAGAACTCTTAGTATTTTCCACACTTAAGACTTTAATTTCCGACCAAGGTTTCGACTGCCTTGCAATCATTTTCAAGGTTTGAAAAGTTTTTCAAGGTTTGATCTTGAAAATGATTGCAAGGCAGTCGAAACCTGGGTCGGAAATTAAAGTCTTAAGTGTGGAAAATACTAAGAGTTCTCTCTTTCTAGTGATGTCAGTAGATACATTGCACAAAGTTAAGCCTTCAACCATTAAGTTTATACTTCAACCGTTGAAATTGGGAAGTCGACTCACCTTTCTTTCGACTGTAAAATGTTGTTTTTACAATGTTTCATACGCTCTTTACATAATCAATGGAAGCGTAAAATGGTATCATATATTTTAGAATTTACAGCTTCCGTATGCTCAAAAAAAGTCTACCAACCTTTCAATTTTTGCTCTTCGGTGTCAATATGGATGAAACTATCCTCTTATTTGGATATAGGTCTCCCTGAAATGGTCCTGCTATGAAATAAATATTTTTTCATGGCTGAATTGCTTTAAAATATTCAGAAATGAGGATTTTTGCTAAAATTTTTGTGGAGTAAAAAAAAACTCTCGGATGCTAGTGGTGATGATATGGATTGAGGGATTGAAAAAACGGGAAAGGCGAGGAGTTATCGGGAATGGTCAGGAAAGGAAGGGGGTCACTAAAAAACATTTGAATTGGTAGAAAAGATGAATATGGGAGGTAATACGTTGAAATTGATACTGAAGGTGTTGATGTAAGAGAGACATCAAGTTTGTTACTTGGGGAGGCATTCGGCAACCGAGGTGATATGTGACAGTTAAGACTGGTGGGTAGTTTGTTGAGGGAAGTATTATTTGGTGAATGGCGGAAAGATAGAGAGGAATCCGGTGTCGGCATTAGTGCTCTTAGCGAGTCCACTGTTTAATGTCTGGTCCTATTATATTATTATTAGTTCGTATTTCGTCTTTAACAGGAATAAAATTGTCTTAGGCAGTGGTTAATTTTTAGCTAAAACTTTGTCTAAGCTAAGCGCTTTATTTATGACTGGGGCTTGAGGTGTAATTTATCACTTTAGCGTCCAAATAGTGCTATATCTTCCTCACTAGGAGAGTCCTGACGCACCATTAGCTGAGCATGAACTTCCGTTGTGTTTTGATTGACTTAAGGTCCACTTTGATTGGAAATAGAGAAGTTTCATTCTGATTCCAGCAAAGTGTACTATTTGCCATTTATTTTTTGCGTCTAAATGAGCCCATGTAACTCTCTCGGCCATCATGTACTTTAATTCAACGTGGTTTTCTTTTATCGGCATTGTCCGTCTTGTTGACGTAATCCATTTATCCATGGGCCTAGTGGTGATCGCGATCAAGAGTGCTTTGCTGAGAAACCTCAGCACTGCGCTATCCAAGGGGAACAGAATTGATGACGTACAACTGATAGGACATTTAGCCAAGGATATACTATTTAAGTAAAGTGGAAGATCCTAATCAATTGTTCACCGGATATATGTATTCCTAAACTTCATCGGTCGTTTTATCCTAAGACTTGTTAACTGCTTCCGTCCATCATTACCTGTCCAACGCTAGTACCCTTGCTCCCAGGAAGTTCTACCAATGTATATACTGTCTCTATGCTTGTTACATGTGTCTATTCTTTGGCCTGCCTGTTGGGACATTCCCCTCTATTTCTCTCTATTACATAAATCAATAAGTTTCCTTCATATCACCATTTGAAGGAAATATGGAGATGCATTCCACATCAGCATTTAAATATCGGTGAGGTAATCGGCGAGGACGTGAGTAAATTTAATGTGTGAAATGTGGAATTTTCGCAAGCATAAAACATTTTATCCAGTAGAATTCTTTAATCGCCCTCATTCTCAGTTATCCGGGGGGCGTATGGAGTACGACCATTAACTGGGACTAGTGTAACATGCCTGGTGTGGAATCTTCCCGCGCCACACACTCCGGAGGTGACTTACACGGTGCTGCGTAAATGTACTACACACTCCTCACCACTAGTCACTCGATTCAACCCTCTTCTTACTCTTCCCCTCTCACCAAGACCCGAACGAACTCCTTCCCTTCCTCCCGCCCCCAACCACCTCCTCTTCTTGGTCCCCTCCCACCCCCACTTATTCCCATGGCAACCTTCCTGCTCCAACCTCAAACCTCTCTTCTTCCCCTCTCCTCCTTCACCCGCCTCCTCCCTCCTCCATTCCTCACGGCCCGTCTCTGGCTGAGCCTTAACCCATGTAAATTCCCTTTCCTCACCTCTGACCCCCTTTTCCGGTTGGCCTCTTTCCCTCCAACCAATCCCGTTCCTTGTCGTCCTTCTCGCCTCCTTGCGCCTCGCTGACATTCCCTCTTCCTCCTTTCGTTTCGTCTTCCATCAAACGACAATGTCTTTGTGAGGGCTTGTTTGTATTTATAGGGGCGTCGATTCCTAGAAACCAACTTGCCCCCCCCCCCCCCTACCTGATTTCATTCGGCCCTTTCGCCACACCCAAAACTACGCTCGAAGGAAGATATGCGGACCAAGTTTGACGGATGCGGAGGGACAGAACTTCCTTGAGGACACCCTTTTAAGCCTTTGGACGCCTTGAAAGTTTCGGGAGCCTCAAGATGTTTGAGCAGACCTGTGAGATTGTTGAATGTGAAGCGTGCCTGTTTCATTTACTCTGTGGTGTAACTAATTTACGTTGCTCTTTGAGTTGCCTCAGTGGAAACACTGGGAGCAGTTTTAGTAATTACGAGGAACAGCGATGCGCAAGTGAAATTTCTCGCGCGCTGCTTGTCTGAGTGCTCACTCTTCAACTACTTCTACCATTCAGTGAGATTATTTCCCGAGGCATTTTACCACTGCCCAAAATTATACAGTTAGCCTTCGGCGTAGGGAAATGGAAAGTGTATTGAAATTCACGGCATGAATTAAATTCCGTGACGCCCAGCTGAATTGTCGATGCGTAAGGTAATTTCTCTCTGAAAATTATTTGCAGTAGCAGTCCTGAATAACTTAAGAAAATATTGAAAATCTCAGTAATAAATGGACCACAAAGACGCTTGTCTGTTGTAAACTTCTCACAAATTTCTCGTGAATGACAAAGTAACTTTGAAATAGTAAGACTCAATCCAAATTGACGGGAAAAGCGATAAAATCGCCCCTCCCCCTAATTAACGTCAAAAGTGCTTTCCTGCCAAGCCATCTTCTCGGAAATGTTTCAGGATCAGCGTCCTTTTTATATTGAACGCACGTGGATGCTTTCTCTCATCGTTGGTCGTTCAATCCTAAGATTGGTTGACTGCAGCCCTCCACTCATCCCTGTCTAGTGCTAGTTCTCTTACCTCCTGGTATCTCTTAATCTGTACATTCCCCTTGATTTGGTCCATGAACTTATTCCTGGGTCTTCCTCTTAGGACTTTTCCCTCTATTTTGCCTTCAATTATGTTCTTCGCAAACTCATTGTGTCTCAGGGTGTGACCAATGCATCTTGTTCTTCATTTCTCTATGGTGTTCCATATGGTCTTCTCCTCTTCTACTATGCCTCTTCTATGCGCCTTTAAAATGAGGCGATCAAATTTCAAACATAGAAGGACGGCCAGCGGGATTACGTTTGGACCGCTCGATTTAATTTCGATCGAGTAGCTCAGGAGTCACCTGGTACAATATCGAAGGGTTCGAGATTTTGGTCCATTCAAAATACTCGCAAAAATCTCGATTTCTCTTCCCGATCGAGTTTTTCTCGCGGAATTATTATTGACGATGAATAGCACGATGTCAGACATTTAAGTGAACCTCCCGAGTGGTTTAAATTCGCCAGAATCTCGATCCGTTCATTGTTGCACCATGTGACTCCTTAGTTATGTGATCGGGTTCATCTTCAGCGGTTCTAACACAACCCCCAGTAGACTAGTGCTTTTTTAGCCATGACTTGTTAAATAGCCGAAATCTGTTGCAACGAACGAAATAATTACGCTGAGTTGTACAAAGCCATCCTCGATAGTATTAAGGTGGTTGGAGCGCGAATCGTGAGTCTTTGAGCGCACATGTTAATAACCTTTCAAGTAGGTCGAAAAAAATCCTTGGACCACTTTTCACTTTAGTGCGTTAATTCATACGTTTTCAATAATCATTGATGTTGTGACGTAAATGATGCTAGAATTATGTTTTAAAATTTTCGTCACCATTAAGGTAGTCTGAGCAAAATATCATTTTACCTAGAAATCAGTGAATTTCGTGTCATTTTTAAGAAAAATATATCACCCTTCTAATGACACCAAAAATTCAACTCCTTACCACATAACTTTCCGAGATATTTGCCAAAAAATACCAGCCCTTTTATATGGGAAATGGTACATGTATGCACTTCAGAGAGACTCTATATAAAAAAATTTTCTACGCTTAAATCTCGTCAAAAAATCAGTAGTGTGTAGTTTTAGTGTTTTCTCAACTATTTTTGAAAATTGGTCATATTGCAAGCGCAGTAAATTCTTCGGGATCACAATAAACTTTACGTTTTGAGGGATGTTCAAACGTACCACGTGAAAAAAATTAGTCAAGTTAAAGACGTATATATTTAGATATTTTCATTTAATTACTTACAATTTCTGTCATGTAAAACTTTATTGTTGCACAATTAATAATGCAATATTTAATTCGTCAGTCTCACAGCTGGTAAAATTAAAACGTATGCATCGAATATGGTCTCTATTTTGATTAGGGAACTATCTCGCTCGGACTACCTTAAGTAATCATTGTGACTTCGTTTTATGGCGCGGAATACGAAATTTTGAACCAAAAATCGTGTGTAAATACGTACTCGGCATAATACCTTAATATTTAACATGAACCATTATAATACAATAAAAGGTATGTTTTTGCGTGTAGGAGGAATCTGTACATATATAATCGAATTATTTGGATACGTAGCTGCGTCAAGTGCCATAGCATTACGTGTAAAAAAATAGTATTAAATTGCCAAGAAACCAAATCGATAACTTATAATTTTTTCGATTCTATTTATATATTTATTGTGAATGAGTGCGCGAATGAAAAATTTCTCGCGAATCTGTTCATAAATGAAAATTCCTCCAGCCACCTAAATGTTAATTTTTCCCGTTCTATCACGTCGCATCTCCTGTCGAGGACGGAATTGTTGGCTTCTTTTGCTGTGCAGTATCCTCTCCCACCCCTCTCCCTTTTCTCGATGGCCTCTGGCCGTTTTCCTCTCCCGACTTGAATTTTTTTAAACCAATTTTTCCCCTTATTTTTCAACCGTTACCTCAACGAACGCAAAGGCGGAAACCTCCTCCAGAAATAAACGGAACGGAAAAACACAATGAAATAGCCCGCCAAAAATAATACGGCTCTAAATTCGAAACTTCCCCTCTGTAAACATATTTGAGTAAACATATTTTCCGCCTCTTGATATCCTCCCTTCCTGCCTCCCGCTTCCCGAGTTGTAAATTCCCGGCCGAGCAAAACGCTTCGGAAGTTTTGAGGTTATTGTTCCGATGGTCCTGAATTCGTTCCTTCTCGTCTTTCACTGTGAGAATGGTCTTTCAGAGTGGTGGAAAGGCACCACTGGGAGAGAGGAGGAAAAGAAAAAACAATCAAGCATTGTTTTCACTCCAAAATGGCGCGCAGATTCCCCTTCGGCTGTTTTTGTCCCCTTTCATTCCGCGTGGCGACCCGAAAGAAGACGGGCGGGCAGTCAGACCCCGCGGGCTTCTTATTGCCTTCTCGCCGGAGTTTCATGTCTACAAGGCGAAAGCTCCCCCACCGTCTTAATTTCCATTGTGAATCCCTGCGCGAGTATTTCTCTCTCTCGTGTTTTATTTTCCACCGTAAGAAGTTCCCACTAATTCGGTACATTCATCATATATTAAAGGGCGTTCGAAAATTTAATGAATCCCCCCTCACTCGGGGAAATCTTGTGTTTCTCCCTCACCATTTTTATGCTTCAGTGAATCTTCTTCGTTTCTCCTTTCTTTCGCCATCAAGCTTATTTCTTTTTGTCTCGAGACTTTTGTTTTCACGGGTTTGTTTTTTAACACCGTACCATTTTAACTTTCTTGTTTGAGTTTTTTCCCAACCTGCGGATTCATTGGA
This sequence comes from Ceriagrion tenellum, assembly GCA_963169105.1. Classification (NCBI taxonomy): domain Eukaryota; kingdom Metazoa; phylum Arthropoda; class Insecta; order Odonata; family Coenagrionidae; genus Ceriagrion; species Ceriagrion tenellum. The sequence goes on from OY720632.1 coordinate 44,806,884, forward strand.
GTTTATATTGGGGGCATACTATGAATTATGATCAAACTCATTTCGATAAAATACCCATGTTGAATTTTTACTCTTCTAGAAGTGTCAAAAGAGGTGACTGAATTCCGGTTGTTCTGCTTAATGTACTATCGTTTCCAAAAGTCTGAGTGCATCCACTTTTCCCCTTTCTACGGTTTGTGCGGTGGGAAATATTTTGAAATTTGGCACTGGTTGAGGACTGCGTCTTATGCTGGGCTAGCTTTACTCGTCGTGAGACGACGGTGGGGAATGAGTTACAGACGGAAGGATCGACGTTGGACGGAGTAAAACACGAGAGAGGAAAGCCCCATCGGAATGCACCGAAGGTTATTCGCGCTCATGCGATTGCGACGCGACGATGGAAGCCTCAGACTTGTGTGATTTTCGCTCTCGAAATTCACATTTGTCCTCACGAGTGATCCACTCTTCAAAATCGGTAGCCACGTGGTTAAGACTGCCTCGCAAGGCGAATTTGAAACATTCCCGTGGTCGATGCTCAGTCGTTGTCTTTTTTTTGCACTCAAGTAATTTCAATATGCCTGTGACAATGAACCTCGAGTACAGCCTCTTTACATCAACGAACCCGGTGCTGTTATTATATTACAGGAATTCAATAATGATGCAGGACAACGTAATACGAAAGATGACTCCTTGAATCCTTATTTCTCATTAAGCCAATCTATTCACAGTGAATAAATACTTAAACGTCTCACTAGCTGAATATTTTTGGTCTAACATTGAGTATAGCAAAATCTCGCGAGAGGTATGATTCCAATGCTCGAAACCAATCTCTCTTTTTACCACCTAAATATCAAGTCGCATTCTAGGTATGATATTTTTGGTGATCCGCGAGTGAAATATATCATCGATATTTCCTGGATTGGCCTCTTTTTATACCTCCTAGTTCTCAAAAAAGTAATATGCTGTGAAAAAAGTATTGATACTATAGAAAGAGGGTTTCTCAGCAAGTGGGTGTACGAGCGAAAGTAAATCATACGGTGCGGGCCGAAAAAAGTGTCCATTTATTTATTTACCGTAGGCTTTCGACGCAATCGCATGAGCGCGAATAACCTTCGGTGCATTCCGATGGGGCTTTCCTCTCTCGTGTTTTACTCCGTCCCCGTCGATCCTTCCGTCTGTAACTCATTCCCCACCGTCGTCTCACGACGAGTGAAGCTAGCCCAGCATAAGACGCAGTCCGCAAGTAGTGCCAAATTTCAAAATATTTCCCACCGCACAAACCGTAGAAAGGGGAAAGTGCACTCAGACTTTTGGAAACGATAGTACTTGGAATCAAACTCGTCGACGGCTGTTGATTGGTGAACAGTTCAGAAGTTCAACAGTTTAATTGGTTCCTTGGGCTTTGCCTATGTCTCACGAAAGTCCATAGGTCCTACAACCCAATAGAGGGTAAAAAAAACTTTGGATTTATCTTACAGGACATACGGATTGTTTATTTGTTTCGTGCAAGTGATACATTTTGATCAAACTGTTTAATTGGTAATAGCAAAATTGTTGATCTTTGGTTCATTGAGAATTTTAATTAGCAATCTCGTTGGTATATTTGAGCGTTACAATTCATCGGTAAAATTTTTTTCTTGATGCCCAATTTCTCCTCCCGTCTCAATCTCACCCCATACACAAGAGGTAGTGTCAGATTATCCTTACTTTATGGCTCTTGTGTAAAAAGGGCGGACGCGAGGCATTCATTCAATCCATTCGACTGCAACGGCACTGGACGTGGATTCTTCGGCGTTCTTCAATTTACGCGACCCTTCCACGTTGGAGGGGCTTACTTCCCATTCGCTAAACCACCGATTTCCTCGGCATCCGGATGGATGTTTTGCTGGTGACCACACAAAAGTTTGAGTCAATGGAGAAATTCCTATCCATTCTTAGACGGCCGGCTTCAGTGAGAAAAAGTATCCCTCCTTTTAACTCTTGATTCCTCGGGACAATTGGAGCGTGTGCGTTTGCGTGAAATTTCTCGAGAGAAGAAGAGCCCTCCCTGCGCGCTCTCGTTTCCGAAAACCAAACTTTATTTGGCGTCCTTTTGAGAAATCCTTTCCATTCGTTTTAGTTGTCATGTCACCTTCGTCAGCATATTTCAGAGCTAAAGAGAAAGTCTGTGTGCGCAAGAAAATGATCTGAATCCTGAGATTTCGTTGAGTAAAGCCATGGTAAACTTCATGGGAATGTAACTTTGTAATTGCTTACGTTGATGGAAACATAAAGATTTCATAAAATTTCATATAAATATAAAACGCAAGAGAAATATTTACGGCAGCACCTTTTGTTATCCAGAAAAAGCAAATAGTCTAATGATAGTGCGGATAAGTAATGGAATGACCAAAAGAGGCATTGCACCACCGAGTCATTTTAGCTTCTCGAGTTTTTTGATGAATACGTGAGAGGGTTTTAGTGAATTGCCAATGGGATATATCACGCCTAATGTAATGATAATGACAAATATATTCATTACTCCTACTCGATTTACATTCGTAATGACTAGTTGCGAGAAATTTTAGATAGCTTTGAAGGAGACCCTGTTTAAGGCTACCATAAAATGGTTATATGTTATGCTATGAAACCCTTAGACACTCGGGGGTCGGGTTGGTGTGGAGTGCTAGAGTACTGGCTAAACATACGGGCGGCCAGAGTTAAAATCCCTGCAGAGGAGGATGTTTTTCAGAGGAAACCCGACCCCTACTACACATAAAATTTACAAAGACAATGGTGGTGTGAAGATGAAATGATGGCCGATTCCAAGCAGAAAAAATTCGACTGGACCGGGAATCGAACCTCGGACCTTTGGATGTCGCGTCCACTGCTCAGACCACCGAGCTACCCAGTCTACAAAGAAACCACTGGAATCGGCGGGGGTTTATATGAACAAACACTCCCCAAGGCATGACCCATGAGAGCGGCCAGTAGATGGCGCGCGGGCAGCTTTTCACCCACCGGCAGAGAGAGAATGACATACACAGAAGGTGAAATGAAAGAATAACTCAAGCACACAGACAGTGGTGAAAGATATAGAACAGGCGTTTCGGGGTACGCTAACCCAAGTAGGAAATGACCCGTTCAGGGCATACAATCGTTCACTCATTTACTCAGACCGCACAGCGGCAAATACTCACATAAATATTTATACAGAAAGGTAGAAAGAAAGTGGATAGGAACACATAAAATTTACAAAGACAATGGTGGTGTGAAGATGAAATGATGGCCGATTCCAAGCAGAACAAATTCGACTGGACCGGGAATCGAACCTCGGACCTTTGGATGTCGCGTCCACCGCTCAGACCACCGAGCTACCCAGTCTACAAAGATACCACTGGAATCGGCGGGGGTTTATATGAACAAACACTCCCCAAGGCATGACCCATGAGAGCGGCCAGTAGATGGCGCGCGGGCAGCTTTTCACCCACCGGCAGAGAGAGAATGACATACACAGAAGGCGAAATGAAAGAATAACTCAAGCACACAGACAGTGGTGAAAGATATAGAACAGGCGTTTCGGGGTACGCTAACCCAAGTAGGAAAAACTTTCTTTCTACCTTTCTGTATAAATATTTATGTGAGTATTTGCCGCTGTGCGGTCTGAGTGAATGAGTGAACGATTATATATATATATATATATATATATATATATATATATATATATGCCTAAGAGGTTTTTACACCGTGCGTGAATCATGATGACCGACACCCTTTGCCAATTATCGGTCAAGTGCGATACAACTCTCGTTTAAGTAAGGAGGTTATGCCGTGGTGAAAGCATTTTTCAAGGTCTGATACATGTTAAAAATACTCGGAGAGAACCTGAAAAACATTAAAGTTGCAGCCTTTTGGTTCGAGCCGGTCGTTCTAGTGCGCAACTGTGTCTAAAATTTCTCTTTTCAAGCCCTTCTTCCCACACCGCGGCGCCACTCAAACATAGCCTAAATGACTGACTGTTTTCTATCGGCTTGAAGGTGTGCGGTGTCCAATTTTTCCATTGTTTAGTAAAAATCGAAAATTGGTTTCGTCCCAGAGACTTTCTCATTTCAATAACTATCTTCGCGTCCCTAAGCAACCGTGTTTACGTCTCCATTGTCTCTGTCGAAAATGCTCTCCCTTGGAATCACCACCCCTCGCTCCTTGTCTCTTTGGTGTCTTCAGAAGTAAAGTCGAAAGAGAGTAGGTTAGAGAAAATATCTTTGCTGGCTCGCAGGTATGTTGCTCTCTTTCACTATCATAAATTGAAATATGAATAGGATATATATTTCCCACTAACACTGCATCTATATGCACATATTACACTTGTAACCACCTCAAGGGTGTGTGACAGGTGGTGAGTCATTTTTCACCAGCATGCACCATAATGTATCGGTAACATTCACCAACATGGTACCAACACTATAGGTATGCTACCAATTATACGGAAACCTTTTGTATTAATGTATTTTTCAACTACATATACGATCAGAGATACTATAGTCATGCATGTATCATGCAAAACGTGATATTATCACTACGCGGCAGATTAAAAAACTTGCATTAGCGTTCATATCAAGTAATTTTCTTCTCAACCTCTCGACATATCTACTTCAAAGCTTTCAGGAGTTCTTTGAAAAATCGCTCCAGCCAATTATACAGAACTAGCAAAATGCTGACGATTGTATAGATTCATAAATCAATGTCGCAGAAAGCTGCGGACAAGCATCAGCTTACACAGCTCGACAGCCCTACGTCAATCAAGGAATTTCGGCTCTGCCCTTACTGTGCGAGTCAGAGTGGAATCCCATTATGGTTTCATCGTGATACACTTGGCACTCTCTTTCGCCTGATGTTTCCTGATGCACGACGCTTTCTATGCGTGATGGTCCATCTTCCGTTGAGTGGTTCGTGCCCGGCCGAGAAAAATGTCGAAAGAGGATGACTGGTCCAAGGGAGGCGGAAGTGCAGGACGGTGGCCGAGGAATTCGCTCGTCTCTATTGGGGGAGGGGGCTTCGTTTTCCCGCTCTCAGCCCTCCCAACCCTCCCGAAGGTCTCTCCTTTCTCAGGCGCTCAAATTTCGACCCTCATCCATACCCTTTACGGCGTCCACCTTTTTAAGTTTTCCCTCCACTCTTCCACTCTTCACCCCTTTGTTTCATTTCTATCATATTCCTCACTGCTTTATCCTTGCCTCACTTGATCTCATACCGTTAATTCTACCCCATGCTGTAGATGTGCCAATTTTCAAAAATCAATTGCCTTTCCATCGTATTCCTCACTGTTTTATCCTTGCCTCACTCGATCTCATACGGTAGATTCTACCCCATGCTGTAGAAATGCCAGTTTAAAAAAATCAATTTCCTTTGCATCATCCGATTTAAGATAGTTTGAGCGACAAAGTTCCCAAGTCATAATTGAGTCCGTATTCGAATTACATCTTTTTATTTCAGCAGCTGTTGGAAACATGAATTTAATTTTTCATTATTAATGATTCAATGATATACTTTTGCATGACTAAAATTCTCAGTAATCAAATGAAATATTTATGAAAGTCTCAAACTTGGCTCATTTTTTTCGTGCGGTACGTTTGAAACTCCTTCAAAAAGGAAGGTTTTAAGCAACCCTGAAAATATTACTGCGGTGAAAATATTATCTATTTACAAAAAAGTCGAGAAAACATACAAATTACTTACTGCTAATTTTTTGTCGAGATCAGAGTGTTAGAAATTCCTCATTTTTAAAAAAGTAAGGTCTCCCTGGAGTGCATACACATAACATTTCCAATGTAAAATGGCTGCTGTTTATAGGGAAATGACTCGGAAAGTTGTGCGGTAAGGGGCAAATATTTTAGTATATTTGGAAGGATGTGATATTTTTCTATATAATGAAAACATATTCATTGATTTCTAGGTGAAATTATATCCTGCTTTAACTATTTTAAAGCTAGTTGAAGCTCTTTCTTTGGTATCAAGTGGATATTTTTTGAGCGAGATAGTTCAGACTGAGGTGATTGTGGAATGCATGATATTTCCTCAGTTGATAAAAATGGATATACCATACGAATTAATTCTATATTGCGAAGAATACCTTGTATCCACTAATCAACACATTCAGTCTTACTATTTATATATATAGGCATATAATCGGAGAGCATGGATAATCAATAGCATTGTAATTTCGGTTGTCAGGCAAGTTTAATGACGCAATGCCCCCTCCATTTACCTCCATGGTTCAAACGCATAACTTGACACACTTGAGCGAAATACAGTCCAAGAATTTTTTTCGGCCTATTTGAAGAAATTATTAAAATATGCACTCGGTGACTCGGTAACCGCTCCTGCTACCTTATGACTTCATCTAGAACAGAGCGACACTCGAAATCGAGAAGCTGGGATTTAAGGCGGAGTCCCCTTGGGATGGAGGTGGAGCTATCTATTCGCCACACCGACCCGACTCATTCCGTCACCCCTTTCTCCCTCCGTTGCCCGGCCTCATCATCACCTCTCCTCCTCTTTCTCTGCCCTCTCCCTCCATTCTTCTCCGATCTCGCCTTTCTCCTCGTCCTCCTCCTCCTCCCTCACGCCTCCCAGAGTGCTCCGGGAAGATGGAGCGAGATTTGGGCGCCCGCCTGATCGCCGAGTGTGGTGTTGTTTGGGTGTCGGGGGCCAATTTCGACTCGAGAGCCCGGAGGAAGAGTACTTCACGTGTGCCTCGTCACGGACGAACCGGTCCACGCCGCGCCAAAAACGAGAGAGATGGAGAGAGAGAGAGAGACGCTGGGATTGAGGATGGGAGGGAAAAGATTGTGTGCGCGTATAAAAAACGACGATGAAGTAAGATGGCCGTATTCCGTGGAGGCATAAAGGAAGAGTGGTCATCGGGCGATAACGGCCTCAGCATTTCCCTTCCCCGGAGCCATTATGATGTGTACCCGGGGTGTTGAAATGAAGCGATAAAACGGTCCTGGAACTCTTCTCCTTTGTTGGTTTGGATTCGCTCTCTCTCCTCCGGCAGTGAAGCACTCTGGTAATGACCCTCACGTCCTTTGCCCCGTAAATACATCGCAATGACACGTGATAAAATGTTGTCGTGTTTCCATGCTGAACACATCCGGGCGTTGCCATTGACTCGATGACGGAGTATCATGCCCAAAGTTTTCGTGGGGAGTTTTGTAAATGGCTGGATAGCTAAGGTTTATGAATGAAGAATGTGTGTTTTCCTTAGTTATATTCCACTTGATCAAGAGTTATAATCCTGTGCGTATTAAGCGATCCATTTGATATCACGAATCAAGTACACCGCTTAGTGACTTGGTAACATCAGTGGCCATTTTAATACGAGATAAAGCTGTTGACCATAACAACCGTGAGCTTTCCGTTGAAGTGCTGATATCTACCTCTACTATTCTGTCCCAACCAAAAGTATATCAGTGATTTTGAAGTTATTTTTTGCTATCATTCAGGTGCCATCTTAATATCCCGCTTGGCCTATTTTGGCTTGACAACGTACCTTTCGGGAGACGAATGACTTCATTTATTACAAAACCCCTGATTGAGGCAGGGTTTGGAACCCTCAGCCTTCCGATTCACATCTTAGCACGTTATTCGCAGAAACAAAGCATTGGCCAAGCTATTGGTAATTTTTAAGATCGTTATGCTTTAAAGGCTAATCGTCTGTAAGTATTTTCTGAATAAATTCATCCGAAAAATTAGCAAATAACGATATAATTGTGGCTTAACAACAACTTTAATGTTATTTGTTGTGTTCAAATGTTTGTGGTAATGTTAGTCACCATCCAGTTTGAATTCAAATCGTGGGTTGCCGCGATTTATTTTAAAAATATTTATTTACTTTTTTTTCGGAAGTGCCAATACTTCTGGGTTTCTAATGCTTATGTTTCCTTGTACTCTGTTGGGAGTGTTTATATGTAATCTCATTGTGTTTGGGTCCCAGCATATATGCGGCTTTAATTATGGATCTTATTATAATACGTCATGACAAAATAAAAATATGAACAGACCGATTTATCATTGCATAATGATGGTTCCATGTTCTGACGGAATATTTTCCTCCGCAGTCACTAACATCGTTTGAAAACCGTTGCGCGTTGTGTACGTTGTAGCTAATTAACGCAAAAGTCCCTTCGCAGCACCCGTGCCATGTATCGAAGATACTCTTAATTAGGAATTCGGGGAGAAAATGTTCCGCGAAACTTCCTCTGTCTTGAACGAGGGCATCGTGCCCCGAGTTCTGCCTTTGTAAGCGTTATAATGCCCCACGGAAAAGAGAGGGATCCCGTGAACGCAACCGCATTGCTATCATTGCAGTCTTGTCGCCGGTGCCAAAGAGTACGTGACCCAAAAACATTTCGACACACTCAGCGAGCAGACACCTTTAGGACCCGTGCCGATTGCGAGCAATGTGAGACGTCCGCCTCCGGATCTTACGACGGGATGCGGAAACTTGTACGCCAAATTTTCCGCCCGTGCAACTCCGCAGAATTTTTATCCGTGGAAGTTTTATGCAATATATCCACTCCAGTATTCTACATCTCAGATCTTCCCTGTTTGTCATTGCTTAGGGTTAAACTTTCCGTCAATTTCGGTATAATGGCGGTGGAAAGTTTGATGCTAATATTTGGAACTTTTGGCATTCTTTCGCTTCCAAACTTCTAAAAAAAAAGAATTGATTCTGTTTGGGCATTGAATTTGATCCACCCCACGTTGGATCTGTTCATTGTTACGAGAGTACTGCATGGATTAGCAGTTAACGACATAAGTAGCAGGCGCTACGATGTTTTAGGTTTTATGTAATCGTATAACCCATGAACCTAATATTAGCTCTAAAACAGCACAAATGTCAGAGGTGGAACCTTTACCTGTGAACCCTTTGGTCGGCGAATGGCGATCAGAGTCTGTGTTTCATTCTCGTCTCGTTTCAAGGACACTGAACATAGAGAAAGGTTCAAAATATTGATTTTTGAATTAGTGTCCATATTGAAAAGAATACGTTGTACTCTTTTACAAATATTTGTAGAAAAGGACAACGTATTCTTTGCAAAACTGAATACTATCGTAAAAATTTATTCCAGGATGTGACGCCTGATGTCGTTAAGAAAATATATTTTGATATATCAATAATATATACTAGCTACGGAGAATACATCAACATCGAACCCATGTAATATCTCAGTATTGGATTTTTTAAATCTGAAAATCACATACGGCCCTTACTCTCATTCAGGAATTAGGTCGCTCATTGAAGCCAAAATAATTTTTTTTCCCTGCCTGGAAACAGCGGGGAATAGTAAGAGACTATTGGCGACGTACAGTCCCCTGGAGGAAAATGCAGCACGCCTGTTCTTGTACCAAAGTGATTAAAATCCTTGGGGAGGAAAAACGAGGTCACCAGAGGAATGAAGAACGGCCAAATTGACAAAAAGACTGGAGCCGTGGAAGCGACATGGGAATCACTGGATTGTGTCGTCCCGAGGAATGAGATGAGAAATTTGCCGGAATAGTAATGTCCCCGAGATGTCAGTAGGCAGAGCGTTCTCCCCATCCGCCAATGCAAGTTCGAAGCGATCGTTTTCGCGCTTATCGCGATATATAAAGACGAGGAAAGGAAAACCATGTGAGGTCATTTGGAGGTCATTCCCTCCTCCACACTTGGGAATGGGAGAAGGGGTGGAATTACTCCGGGTGGAGGAGGAGGCACAATTGGCCCCCTCTCGACCCGGAGGCGTTTTCTGTTGGCAGGGCAGTGGGAGGAGGGAGGGACGTGGAAGGAGGTGAGGGGGTGGTTCCGCAAAGGGTGGGGGGAATGGGCGGAGGAAAAGAAGAAGTGGGAGGCTGGAAGTGAGGGAAGGGTTTTCGCGATAAGGAAACACAGGGAAGACGGGGATGATAGTGTACATTATGCCATGTCTCCTCTCCTATCGTCTTGCAGAGAAGGCTGCTTGCCTGCCTCCTTAAAAAGAGATAGGGTGGGAAGAGATGCGCTGCTCGAGGAGTGAAGAATAATGTGCCAATTCTAAAAGCGACGAGTGCAAACGGCTTCTCAGACCCATAGCAGGGGATTTTTCTCCCGAGCTTATGACAATCAATTATATGTCGCCGATGCGATACCTCCCAAAATGCTGATATCATCTACCGGACGAGATGAAATCAATGTCGATGTAGCTAATTAGTGCTGATATGCGCCAGGAAAAGAGCGCTTCCTTTAGACACATTAACTTGAGCCAACATCATGCCTCTAATAATCGATAGAAAAATTCGAGAAGGAAGGTTACAACGACGTACATCTGAAGCTGCAGTCATGTACCCTGTACTGTGGAAGGGGAAGGTGGAAAACTTATAGCCGTGGAGAGCTTTACTCTCTAAGCCTCATAGTCAATTTTCTATTAACTGCAAATGTTGTCGATTTTACAAGTGAGTTAGCGTGCTTATTTGGTGTTTTTACCTCATAAGTGGGGGCTTAGTCTTGATTAGTTAAATCAGGCAGGCGCTATTCTCACCTCAACGAAAATATAACTTTTTTCCATTAAGTTCCTTTCCAAAATACGTAAGTTGACTGAATTTTCAACCAAATGGTCAAAGACATCGTTAGTGTAATTCAAGGATGTTTGTTTTACTCTGACATGGGCTTTTGTTGTAAATTTCACCCAATGCTATCCTCAGGGATTCCAGCGGATACGGCTTTATTGGCATGAATATTTATGGTAACAAGTAGTTTTTATTGTCCCTAGACCTTTAACCCTTGAAACCACTCATTCGCTTTATATTACGTCTGCTCCTACGGCCATTTTTATGGAAGACTCATCTTAATTGAACACCTTCCAGCATTCTATTGCTCAACAGCGAGGTTGTAAAGCAAATTTTGTGTTTTTATATGCTCGTAAATACAATCACTGATCATCAGGAACCTGTCTCATGAAGGGAAGCCATTTGATTTAAGTTGTTGGGGTTGGTTTCTCTTTGAGGGCAATAAATAGTCATGTGCTTTACTAACGGGACATGCAGTCCCAAATTTTTCTCCTGTATTTTTAACTTGAAAAAGTAATATATTTTATTGCCACAAATAAAATTCAAACATTTCCACTATCTGGTGTTTTTTTTTAAATTTACACCTTCCAGGACAAAGTAAGCAAGGTGAATAGTGAATACAGTGGGACACAAATTGAGGAAAGTTGAAAGCCATTTAAAAATAGAAAAATCGTCTAATTAATGTAAATATTTCGGGGATGACTGCGTATCTCATGCGAAGGATTGCGTCATATGGTGCTGAAACGTGGTCATTGAGAAAAAAGATGCAACGCGTACAAGGGTGAACATGAATACGGAGAGCTAGACGAACGAAGGTGCCTGGGCTTGGTAAGGGTGGAAAGAAAGCCACTTGAGGTGACGAGAAGGATGCAGAATAATCGGATAGATTAACTGATAGGAAGTGATATGTTGCTACAGAAGAGGGCAATGAGAGGAGAATGCGGACTAATTGGGAAAGATTTCGAAATGATATAGACATTTTTGATGAGATAAAGGCCTCGACCAAAACGTATTTAATGGACCTAAATTGGTTCATTTAAATTGAATGAGGCAAAGAAAGTAAATCCAAGGCGATGGTGATATCGAGCTTGGCTCGCTATGGTTGGCAAACGTTTTATTTTTTCATGCATCACAGTTCAATTTCCTAACTTCAACGCTCCAAATTTTTAATTCTATTTGGTAGAAGGGTAGATCGTATTCTGAGTCACAAAAGGAAATACTGGAGGTAGTTTTGGACCCTTAAAGTGTAGAAAACCGGGATTAGATTCTCTAACTTTCGTTAATGCCTACCTTTACCGGTAGAATACTAACAAATAAAAACTTTATCTAATCCTTATCGGGTTTGGAGGTTCTCAGAATCTCTCAACATCTGATCGCAACTCTTCAATGCTGAAGATAGCGTAGTTTCTTTTATTTCGAGCCTTCTAACCGCTTGAGTTCGTACTACTATCTGGAAATTTGGTTCATGTTTTGTTCGTTTGGCCCAAAAGAAAATGTTTGCAAATTTTTTTATCATAGGCTATACCGACCCTATTGTTGAAATATCACACGGTGAATTGTATCAAACAAATTTTCAAAAGCTGTATCCTTCTTTAGCCGAAGGACATCTGTATAAGGAAAGACGCGAAGTAAGAGACAAAGAGGATGGGACGAAGTTGTTGAAGAAAAGGAATAGTAGATAATAAGGATAGGCGAATGTGGCAGGGTTCTTGATGTGAGAAGGTTGGGGTGGGTGAATTCCTGGAGGGAAGGGCTGGATGCGTTGTTTTGGAGATTAACAAGAAAGGAGATGCCTCCATCCTCTCCCGGTGTTATTCTTCCTTTCCCACCTACGGCGCGACGTTGCCGCTACTCCATGATCCCGTGTCTCATCTCGAAGGCGAAAGAGAGGAGGTGGAAGGGGACCGATGAAAAACAGCTTTTCTCCCCTTTCCCTGGGGGGACTAGGCGGGGGAAGAAAATCCGTGCAGAGGAAGGTGGGCGGGGAAAATAGAGAAAAAGGGAGGGAGGGAGAGAGAGAGAGAGAGAGAGAGAGAGAGAGAGGTGAGGAAAGAGGCTTAGGTGTATCGTTGTGAACCTTTGTGATTTTTTATAAACGGATCCGCGGGATGAAGAAGCCTCGGTAGAGAGAGGACAAAGCCATAACGCCGTGCGTGGTACTCGAGCGCCACTTTGGGAATTTGCAAGTCCGGCGTGCAATTTTTATTTATTTTATTTCTCCCCGTCGCGTTAGCGGTGAAAGTAGAGGAAAAAAAGGTTTGAATGTGTTGATCATGAAGCTATGTCGTATGAACGCTCCGGTTATTAATGCATGAGAAAATATATTTCTCTCGTTTAACCATACAGATAGAATGGATGAGAGTCGAATGGCAAAGCCGATTTATGATAGAGGAGAGAACGCTATTGGTGGAATATAATGACCAATAAAATCATGGGTGAATGTGGTGGATAAGACTTCGAAGTGAAAGAAGCATTACTGATCTTGCTAGAGATATCTCTGACCTTATGTACTTCATTTCAAGAAGTATGTATCATGAAGTACCTGGTAGTAAAGAAATTATTTTCGAACTGTAATAATGGCATTGGAATATTAAACTTTTAGACATCGAAAATATAGAAGATCAAGAAAACTCGGACGAATGAATGCGTGAATACAAATGAACCAGAAATGGTGTGCAAGGTAAGAGCAGTATGGAAGTAATTCTTGAATTAGAGCCAGTTTTCTAGGGTATACGCGGGGAATATAATACTTATCTGCTCTGAAAGGGGACGATATGATAGTCGTCTATATAAATATTCTCTCGTACCTGTCTTCAAGGTAAAGCCGTATCTGAAATTGTAATAGTTATAAGTCGCCATTATTCGCTCGAAATTAATACTCAGGTGAATAGTGAATATTTCTGCCATATATCCCTCCCATGTACGAATTCGTAATTCCCTGGGGGGACGAGTAATACAAAAATAATTTAAAAAATCAAAAGTACGGCACTGCCCAATTAGAAAACCTTAGTGTAGTATTATAATGTTTTTTTAACAATATTACCAAGTAGTGTGAATAGATACGTTTTAATTATAGGTAAAACGTTAGAATTGTCTTGTTGAAGTCATTTATGAAAAAAAATCATCGCAGAAAAACTGAAAACATCCAAAGGTGATGTGTAGTGTGTAAAACCTACAAAAACCACTGCCAAAATAGAATCAACCAAACTACTCGTATAAGAGGGAGGATTTTTTTCTTAATATTTTGTTATTTTTCTCACCAAACGTTCTCTCCTATCCGTCCCTTAGCCCGAGCGATTCTTATACGGGTTGAAACGGACCAAAACAACTTTTCGGTTTGTATCATTTCCCCTAGCTATCGAATTCTTCCAGAACGGTGAGCATTCGCCGTAGCCAAAATCCGCGGACCAAGCGCCTTTCCTATAATTCCGGTCACGTAGGCATGTGCTGGACTACCGACTCCCTATCGGACGGACGGTCGGCGTTTTTAGTTCTTTTTTTCTGTAGCCGAGGAGTATCCTTTCCCTTTGTCACCCGTCGTCGGTGAGCCACTCTTCCCCAATACGTCTTCCCGCCGCACGTCTTAAGGATAAGGTACTACCTACCGTCGTCTTGCTCACGAATATCTCTCCACCAGAGAGAAGAGTCCGCGTCAGTGCGAAGGATTCGGTCTTCCGCTTCAGGCCGAGGAGGTGCGTTGACTGGCAATTACCACGCGATAGACTCACGTTTAAGGATGGGGTTCAGAACACATCCTAAAAGACTAATCCTTAGCGAATTTGCAGTGATATGTATTTAAAAAAAAATAAAAACTATGAACAGTATTTGATCAGATGATTGATTTCGTTTTTTGTCCAAAAACTATCATTTTTTTAGGCAATAGATTCTTTATGATCAGTAATTTTACTTTTCTTTATCAGATTTATTGTTTTCAATTAAAAATTAATAAAATACAATACAATGTAATACAAAAATACAAAATTACAAACAGTTTTAGAAATACAAAAAATACAAAATTACCAAAAGTCTTAGAAAATACAAAATAAAAAAAGGTTTAAGAAAATAAATATGTTTTTAGTCCTCCGGAGCAAACATTTGATCGTCAGGAGGTGATTATACTTATGTCATGTAACTTGGTAGACAACAAGAAAATTGCAGCTATACACAACAAAATAAACGCAATTGTTAAAATCCAGTTGGATCAACAATCCACTCCTAACAAAGCCTGCTTTGTTTATCTTTTCAACGCACTCACTCCATTAACCCGCGCCAGATTATACCTCCAAACATTTAAAAGCCTTGGCGCCACAACACAGACTACTTTCGCCATACATATTAAATTTTGGCAAATCATAAATATTTTTTCTTCTTAGTTGCATGTCATGCTGGCATTGTGTATGGTTCTAATATTTCTCATTAAAATGGTTATTTACAAACAATGTGAATGGAACAGTGTTTCAATAGGTATTATGTTTCATTTCTAATAAATTTGAATCAAGTGCGCAATGGAGAAAGTTATGGTTATAATGAGGTAATATCTGTATAATAATGAATACAATGGGGGATTTTATCTTAGTGTAGAATGAAATACAGAGCGACAGCAATCGTATCATCGGGTTCATGATTTCTAGTGATGATAGATGAAGTATGTATATACTAAGAAGTAAGTCTACGAGATGATTTCATCCATGTTATATGGGGGGATATTTTTAACGGTTAGCAAGAGGTGCTAAGTGACTATTTTTATTGCTATGTCCTATAAAATTTAACGCTTACCTACCCCAAAGAGAGCTGCTTTTCACTCAAGGCATGCAGCGAAGTTTCTCAGTATCGCGCGGATGAGTTTAAGGGACGTATAGCTCGTTGGTCGTACACACCACCTCATCCAATCGTTGATATTTTAAATAATTGAACCACGAATTGTGGAGTCTCTATTCCGAGCTTTCGGACGGACGGATGCCAACGCGGTCGCTTCACATCCACTTGTTCTCCGCGTAAACAACGATGAAAAATTCATATCGCGTGATTTTTTTTAGTGTGACGTTTAGATTGGCGGGAGGAGCAGACGGAATGAAATTTGACCGACGTGTATATTTTTTTCATGTATATTTCGTTCCAGACAGATGCTGTCAGATGGAAAGAACGGTTCCTTTTTTACTTTTAAGAATGAAAATTTGAAATAAGTCGAGGAGCTTGATTTCGCCGCATGAAAAGTGATGAAATCACAAGAGGGGAAGTTAAATATAAGACAAGGTCAGGGCTCAGGTTCGAATGCTGGCAGTGTTGAAGATATTTTTGCGGAATATTCATCCTTACCTGCGCGCATTCAACAGAGAACTTTTAGTTCAAATTCCGTCCGCCGGATGTAATTTGAACCGCGGGTGCCATGGTTATTTTTACTTAGGCAGTGCTATTGCCGACGCTGGGTTTCTCACCACTTACTTTCATTTTAACTGATAAACCATCCCCATCCAACCTACCCTGATTGGCGCAAATGATATCATTTGCTTGTCACCTCCCAAGTTAATTAAATAAACTTAACTAATCAACTAGTTGGAGTTATGAAATATTGCTTGAAAAGGAAAAAAAAATGAGGGTACTTTATGAGCCCCAGTTCTTTCGAGTCATTCTTCAGAGGAGCTAACGGGGATGGAAGTCGGGGGTACAGCGGGGTGTCGGGAAATCGAGGGGATGAGGGGGGGAGTGAGGATTTTAAAGAGGGATCTCGCCTCAAGACAAGACCGTAGTTTCCATTCTCCTCATCGCATGAGTGGTCCCAGTTCGGCACCCGAGCGTTGAGAGTCGCTTTCCGAAGCCAATGGACTAGATCGCCGAGGGGATTTCACGGATGACGCGGAGATCTAAAAAAAAAAGAACGAAAAAAAAAGTGAAGAGAATAAAAAGGCTTGAAACTGAATCCCGCCCCCTTCCCCTCACGTCCCATTCCTTCCTTCCATTTAACCCAGCGAGCGAGTAAGCGACCCTCCCCCCCTCCTCTCTCACTCCATCCGCATCTACTGCCACTGCCCCACCTTTTTTACTCGTCGATGCTCGGATTTCTCCTTTCGTTCCCGGAGGGCAATGCGTTGCCGGCGTGAAATCCTCTCCGCCATCCCACCCCCAGTACTCTTGTTCCCTCTCCTCCTCTCCGCCCCCACCTCCGTCTCTTCCCTCCCCCCATCCCCTTGGCCATCTCATTTCTCACACTCTCTGCCTTTGCTTCCACACACACTACTCGACGGGTAGCCAACTCGAAAAGAGTTAAGGAAGTTTCACGGCAACTGAGTGAGTCAAAACTTTGACTACTGGATTCCATCCTTACCATAAATATGTTATGGATCGTGCTGAATTTCGTTGACTAATAGCCAGTTGCAGGAACGTAACATATGTATTCCATAAAGTTATGGAATCCATAAGCCATGGCAACCATTCAATAAGTATTGCACAAACATTCAATAAATTCATTGGTCTCATAGGTTATGGCATGGAGTTATGAGTTCCATAAGTAGACAAGATGGCGGATGCGCAAAGAACCGTTTGGAGACTTAATTACTTGATAAAAGAGTTGTTTTCAGACAAGTGACCAGTTTGTTTACTCTTACTGACTAATTTTAATGTGCATTATCTTTCAATTATTCATATTTCCAACTTTCAATTATAATTATTCATAGGCTAAACTTTCTTAACTTTTATCCGGCGGTGGAAGATTAGATCAAATATTCGAAGCTAGTAACTATTGGTAAATAAGTTAAGTAACTAATAGATGTGTTCCTGCAACCCGAATATATTTATGAGTTATATAACTTTATGGATCCCATAACTATTGATTCCATAACTAAATTTTCTTGCAACCGGCCATAAGTGAACCTCATGAACATGAATATATATTATGGATTCGGATGTTTGGCATTGTTGCCTAGGCTACGTGTTGCCTAAATTTCCACTTTTAGTTCACCCAGTCCTTGGCGCCACTTCGATTTGAGTCTTTTCTGTTGTTAAAGATAAAGATAAAGAAATATTTATTGTTCTTGGACCACTTGGTCCACTAAGAACATACAAAAGGTATACATTAATATTAGAGCTCGAGTACAGAGAGATATACACAGAGAAAGTGGTGATTAGGTGGGTACATGCAATAAATGATATAATAATGGCAACAAAAAATACAAGCATATTGGTGAAATTGGTACGGAGGCTTCCGCGGTTATTTAATGACCGCATTCTGTTCGGGCCCCCACCGCGCCGACCCACTCCCGGGGGACAACAGCCCCGTTCGCCCCCCAGCCGGCCTCGTCAGGTCCCAAATTTAGGACCTGATGAACTGGACTTAAGACCCGACGAAGCCAGCCAGAAGGCAGGCGAAACTGCCGCCCCCCAACAACGGATCGACGCGGCAAAAACCCGAACAGAATACGGTCAAGCATATTGGTAAATTAAATTTTTTCCTGCGATAGAATTTTATTAAACAATGTGTTTTTGAAAGCCATCAGTGAATTAGAATTTTTGATTAATTCAGGAGTACTATTCCATATCCTTGTCCCTGCAACAGAAAAAGATTTATTGAATGCAGTGGTTCGATGAAGTGGGACAATTAAAAAGTCTGGTGACATTCGAGTTGCTACATTTCGGCTTTTCTCCTTTGACTGAAAAAAATGCATAATATATTCAGGCTGTTGACATTTGAAGAGTTTATATAAAAAGGAGGCAAGCATGTATTCCCTCCTTGTTTTAACTTTAAGCCATTCTAATCTAGAAAAATATTGTTATTGTTAATAGACGTAGTTAATTGTTGCTAACGTGAGACTGTGGTGAATATTCAATAACGATCGAGGAGATATGAATTAATTGATGCTTATAATATATCTTGCTATTTTTGTTATCTAAAATTTACTTTTTAAATGCTAGAGAGGAAATATCTATTACAGGAAATCAGTAAGAGGTTAATGAAACGTTCATCTTGTGCCGACTACGTTGTTTGCCAGAATCCAATTATAATTGAAATACATTAACCCTGTTTTGCCCGAAATATAGAATTCAGAATGCCTTGTTTGAACAGAACTTGCTTCGTACCAGGTTGCAAAACAGGGTATGCGTCCACGAGGACCAAAAGTAGGAGACTTGGATTGAAAAATAAGAATCTGTTCGTGGCGGCGGTAAGTGCATTCCTTTTTACCTACACTGCAATGATGGCCATTGGGAATACTCATGAAGTCACCTCGCATTATTATTAAATTTCCGTATAGCGATATTCACGAAGTGCTAAGAAGTTGTACATTTGTGTAATTAAATTTGAAGAGGTTAAATATATCTGTAGGCCGGACGATATTAAAAAAGTGTATAATGAAGTCCCGCGTGTAGGTATTACTACATTTTTTATCCACTACATCATGATTACTTGTAAGTAAAAACCAATTCATCCAAATAATAATTTTGGAAATTTGAAATTCATGGCAAAGCCGGTAAGACGTGTTTATTTAGAATCTGTCGACCGTATTTATATTTGAACTTCCATCTTTCATCACTAGGCGGCACCACTTTCCAAAAATTTATTTGTTTACGGAATTCTAAAGAACAGTTTTTGGCAGCGAGATCCCAATCCATAATATATATTCATGCTCATGAAGGACGTTGTAGACTTACCCGCTGTTTACACACCTTGGTACCTAGGGTTGTAACGCCGCGCTCCTTGAGTTATTGTTTGTTTTGTGTATTTTAATGTTTAGTAAGTTTATTTTTTATTTTGTTTCATTTCTCTTATTTCGTATATTGTGTTTTTATGTTTGATTTGTTTATTTTGTATGGTCGTTGTTCGTTGTGAGGGAGCTGTTGAAGTTTGGAGAGGGGGGATTGTTGAAGAGGAGAGAGAGGAGATGGAAGGTGTACTAGAAAACCGAAAATAAAACGCTACCAAAAGAAAACCCCAAGGCGTTACAGGGTGTCCACTGAACGGGAAAAACGGGAATTATTCAATGAATTTTCAGCCCCAGGAAATGTTCGTGGATTATTCGTGAATTTCTGGTTTGAGTTGGGAATTTTAATAATTATCATGTCTAGACAAACAAATCCTTAATTTCTAAATGAAATGTACAACGATGACTTAACTATATCTGTTATTTAATTAACTGTACATGATGTAATGGATTGACCGTTGGTGAGAATGTATCAATAAATGAAAGACGAAAACTTAGTTAAGTAAAAATAAGTAAAGTAGAAAAACTTGGAATAAGCCTACTTCTGGTTTAGTCTTCTTTAAACCAATATATACTACCAATAAAACTACATCTTTGATTACTTTATTTTAAGGATGGGTCAAATCCAAATGTCGATTCTCGATTCTACCTATTCTCAGGATTGGAATCGGTATCGAGAATCGATCGCCTAAAGTCGATTCCGATTCCATCGATTCCAGATCGATAAATATTCAAATCAAATTTCGTGCATCACACCATATTTGTCTCAGTAATTTTGGGTGTAGGCTATCAATTTGTACTTTTTATCTACCTCAATAATAATAATATTAATAATGTTTATTCTTCCTAACATGTTTCATTATAAATATATTTTTTCTGTATTGAGGAAGTAATATAGCCTATAAGGCATTGAGCCTGTGTTTAGGCTAATTTCAAAATCATTAATGCGGAAAAGAACTCATCAAACCATGATTAACAAAATGAAAAATATGCAAACAAAATAGGTGCGTAAAAAAAAGAAATATTACCACTGTGCTGGCTTAAGAAATTACAAAAATAAGGCAATTTTACTAAAAATGCAATTGAAAATACAACATACTTATTATATACTAAATTTGAGTTTAAAATAGCTGAGGATATATTTTCAATTTGTTAATAAATGTACTTTTTGAGCGACTTAATTGTCAATGTTATTTTATTTCAGCCAATACTTGAATTTAAATAATAGTCGTACTCTACTAGCGTATCAATATCCCCCATGTTATCAGGAATAAGAATCGATGGAATCGGAATCGAGAATCGGGAATCGATTTGAAATAATCGGAATTGGAATCGAAAAATGCGGAATTAACTCATCCCTACTTTATTTTTACTCTTATTTCTTATTTAATTATTTAAAATTATTCGATTACTTTATTCTTGGGCTGGGGTTCTTTATTCTAATATGTGGGTTTAGCTAGAAAAATCCATATTGTACAGAAAACTTTAAAGACATCACTTTGACTCATGTAAAAACCGCGATATTATTACCTGGAATTTTGTTTAAAAAATTATCCTTGAAAACCTGAAATTATGCTTGAATTTAATATTTTAGATTTCAATGGACTCTCTGGTACCTCTACAAGCGGCCAGTTTGAACATGAAATAAAATCAAATTAAACCACTCAAAGAAATCATACTCTTGCTAAATTTCCGAGTGGAAAGGTGGAAAAATAAATGATGCTTCAATTTAATATTTTGACTTGATTGGTCTCTCTGGTACCGCAACGAGCATTCATTTTGAACATGAAATTTATGTAGATTAAATTAAATTAAATCACTCAAAGATATCATATCTTGCTAATCAATCTTGCAATCATTGCTTGCTTCCCCAGAGCAAAAATCATTTGCCTTAACCGGGACTCGAAACAGGGACCCGTCGATTTTCGGCCGATTTCTTTGGCCAGGTAGGCTACCTCTTTCCCTGGGAAATTTTGCGGGCTTTAAAGAAACAAGGCGTCCCAGACTGCTGGACAAACAATGTAACGAGCTGTACAACACGTACGCTAGGCGCCTCTGTCTTCAGAGGTGGAAGCCAAACTTTGAACGCAAGATTTGTTCTTCGTGGCAAATTTTGATAAATCCTCACAAAAATCCACACGGGAAGAGGACACCTTGGTAACATATATGGCTAAATTACTTAATGGATTAGTAAAATTTTATTTAAAATTTATTTAATCAAAATTAAATGGCTTAAGTAAAGGGCATAGTAAGAGTAGCAATACTATATTTTAAATGTCATCGAATGCGTTATAAGGTGGACCCACCCCAAGTCGAAGAGTTTGGTGAAATTGAGACATCATTGACGATGATATTTCGTTTTAGCAAAGCCTTTGACGAACTTACCTCTATTTAGAGTCACTTTAACCGGTAGGATATCTAAAAAAATTCTTTGGATCTCAAACCATCGCTCTATCCAATCGATCGTTGACGAAAACTGTACGGCAAGCCTCGCGGCACAAAATGCAGGGCTGTCTTTTACTTCAAAGACCACCGCGGTTTGCCACTTTGGCAGATTCAATCCTCTTGTGTAGTTTTCTCGGGAAAATAAATAACTGCCTGAACCTGAAACGTCGCTTGGCATTCCGGGGCAATATGGATCCCTGAAAAAACTCCCTTTTGGTCACTATAGATTTGTGGTTGCTCTCCTTCGGCTCTCCTTTTATACTGTCGGGATTTGGGTTTTGAAGCTCCCTGGCTCTGACAGGTATATACGGCCTTGTTCTTCACAAGGTGCGCGAATGCTCGGAAAGGAAAAGAAAGGAAAAATATGTGGCCGAAGGAACACGGCAAAGAGGAAATTCACGAGAGGTGAAAGAAAACCATTCTGTAGAAAAGTATGAGTTTGGTCTATTTTGGGAAGGATGCCGCTCAGAGTTGCACATAGATTTTGAGCAACATATTTTTGCAATGTTTGGCCGAGGCATAAACGGTACTTACACGGAAATCCCAGTGCAAATTTTAAGTGCCCCAAACTCATAGAGCTTTTTAGGAAGGCTTAGTAAATTTGCAACAAAATATCATAATTATCTTTGCTCAAAATGGCTGATGGGTAGTGTTTCCACAGTATTTACTGTTTATGGCTTTTTTGTCATTTCAACGCACGCTTTTAGGAGAGGAAATAGAGGATTTTCTGTTGAAGAAAGAATCGTGTTCCACCATCATGTAGCGCCTACGCTAACCATTTTTATCGTAGAAAGAGGAACTCCAGTTTAGTTTGGCGTATTTTTCTTGGATATATTTACTATCGGTCAATCTACGATATCATCTGACTCCTGTAAAAGATTGCTCACTTTGTAGCAATAATCAGTTATTTCACTATAGATATTATTCTCAGTTGGTTGGATGGAAGTAACTTCTAAATAAATCTCTTCTTCTATCTTCAGAATATGCTTTGCTCCTTTCATAAGCCGTTCTAACGCCAATAAACCTACAGTTTTTCTATGTGTCCGACAAGGAGGATATATAACGTTTCCTACATATCCGCATCTCATATGATAAAAAGATTCCATTTATCTGAAGAAAAAAATACGCAGAGCAGCCATAAAGCGAAGGAGAACATTCTTCAGGAAGAACAAGAGGGTAGGGGAATACATATTTTTTCTGAAAT
Source organism: Ceriagrion tenellum (assembly GCA_963169105.1). NCBI lineage: Eukaryota > Metazoa > Arthropoda > Insecta > Odonata > Coenagrionidae > Ceriagrion > Ceriagrion tenellum. The sequence goes on from OY720632.1 coordinate 44,829,768, forward strand.
TTTCTTGCGGTCGCTCTGATCTGAATGGCAGTATCTTCCGTCTATCCTGATCTCCATCTTTATTCTCTCCGTCTCTCATCCCACCCTCCTCCACTTTAACCCTCTATGATCGCCTCCTCCTGTACTGGTCATCACCAGGGGATCATAATGGGCTTTATTTCTCCTCCATCACTCTTCGATCGTCTTCAAGCCACGGAGAGGCGTTCTTCCTCTCGAATTCCCCCTCCCGTGTTCCTCACCCTCCTATCCTCCTTCTATCTCCACCCCTTTGCACGCTTTACGCAACAATACATCGCACGAAATCCATAACATCCACTTTCTATCCACCGCCATCTCTCCACGTTACTTACAGCCGCGGCATCCTTGCGGCGTGAGCGTTAATGGGAATCTCCCAACCTGCGTGACTCCGCTGAATAAATGGATTTTACCGTTCTAAGACGGCGTCAAGTTTGAAAAAATAAACCCATGGAAGGAAATACTTTTGCTCTCCCACCACTGTAATACATGTCTCTCGCCGACTCGCCACAGCGCTCTTTCTCGGATAAAAATGAATTGAAAGCCGTAATTATGTGTCGCGGGCATGTGGAGCGTCAGTGACTTTGAAAACTGCATTTTATCATAATTGCCTTCCCTCTACTAACAAAAAGTTGACTTCCGCAAGAGCTCTCTTAATTCATTACATTTCTCGCGAGTGCTGTCTTTTTTTTACAAGATATCCTATCTACCTCGTCTTACTTCCAAGTCGAGTACTCATGGATTGGGATTGGATTTTTGGGAAGGCGACCGACAGCTAAGGTCATTTACGACCTAGGGGACGGGTAAGGGAGGAAGGGTGGATAGAAACTCGGTGTCGGCATTATTCTGCTCTTTAGGGAAAGCGCCAAGAGGACCAAGGTATAACATCTCATCCGACAGACGAAGTACTGTACTTGAAGTGCCCTCCAGAACACACTGAAGTAGGGATACGGACCCTCCTATACAGGGATTTGAACCCTGGCCTCCCGCATGGTTAGCCAGTACTCTAGCCACCAATTCAACCCGGTCCCCTAGACTACTTAACGTTTTTGTCATTATAACCTTTATTTCATATTATTTACACTCCTGAATTCAGTGAATCTGCTTCGCTATTCTAGACTCGTTTTATCTCCAAGGGAGGCTCTTCAAACCAAGTACTCCCATTTGACCCTTTAAATTTATTCGTCTTTATTGAGGATAGCCAGCCCATTATGTTTTCGTTTCCATCTCATTTCTAAAATATCATTTACAATTTATCTGTTGTAAAATTCGCGAGAATCTGACAAGTAACCTTTGCCTTAAACCCTGATTTTGGTTTCTGTCAAATGATGGGTGTATACATCGCAATCGAGACGAACGGAGTCCATCTTTAACATTTGGTCGATAGAGAGCGGATGGTGCAGCATGACTGTAAGAGGTTAGGTATAAAATTTTGCGACAAACCTGGCCTTTCGAATGCACTTCCTTTTTTTTACAAACGACTGTTAACTCTTCTGCTCGGTGAAGAGGAAGTCGGTCAAAGGGAATGGCGAAGAGCGAAAATTATACTCGCATTACGTCTTTCCTTCTTCGGAGAGTTGGGAAACGGGGAAGATTCGAGAGCGGCCGCTCCCAGGTGCTGCCCTTAATTTTTTCGTCGGCCGTCCATACCGGCACCCCGCTGCCTCGCCTCCATCTTTCCTTCCCATAATCCCACGGACGCACCTCGATTTGCCCACCCACGTCAACTCCCAGCCTCCCAGCATACCCTCTCCCCGTTCCCCCTCGCCCAAATCGATCCCAGACTCGTCCATCATCCCAGTTTTTTCGTAATGCGGCGAGCGTCTCAAAGTGAGGCGCAAGGAGATCGTCTCCCCTTTCCAGACATCCCCTCTTCCACACACACACCCCACTCCCCTCCACTCCCCACTCCTCCCTACCCTACTCGTCTTCTTCATCTTATTCTCCGTCTTCTCCTGTTCCAGTCACTTTCAAACTTTCTCTTCCTCAGCTCCGCGGCCATCCGGAGCGCGGTCGGAGAGGAACGTCCATCAAGGCTTGAGTGAGCGCAAGAGACGGAGACTCGGAGGCATTCGTTCCCACCTTTGTAGTCGTCAACTTGTTTCCACGTTTGATGAGCATTGGTTACGGTTTTTTCCTTCAATATTTCATCGCTGAGAACTAGCTACTCATTACTTTGTCACTTGCTTTGCTAATTGGCGTCGAGAAGAAAAATCAGTTGGCGAAACTGTGCGTGGATTTTCCATATGTTCTGTGCTAAGACAATTTTCTTTATTTGATAAAGCATCGCAATGGAGCTCGGAAAAAGATGGAAATGGAATTTTATATCATTTTCAAGATTTCTTTATAACTGGTGATGTTCTAAGGTTTTCCACTTGCAATAACTAGCGGGGATATCAATTCTTTCGTACTGCTCGTTTCGTGGTTAATTTTTGTCATGTACATTGCAGTCGGAAGGATTTTCCTGGCCGTGTAATTATTCAACTTTCCACCGATATTACCTCCACGGAGTTGGACAGCTTTTAGACTGACTTGCGTAGTATGGTTTACTGCCATATATTACCCAAAACTATTCTTTTATAATCTATGCTGCGACAGTAATAAGAAATGCGTCAGAAGTGCAAAACTCCACAGAGAATACATCATTCAGATTGACTGGGACTCGAACCCGGACCCTTCAATTTCGTGCTGATTACTTTAGCTAGTTATGCTATCGAGGCGTCCACCTACTCTGTAGACATTTGTAAGTCTACTGTCTTTGAGTTATTTCTGTGAAATTTCATAATTATATGCATTTGAGGGCATTATGCTAAGGCAATACCGTCTCTAGTCCTGGTATCCTCAAAATTTGAAAAAAAGTGTCTAAGCATATTGACTTTATATTACCTTAACGGCGCTTAAAACACTCTTTGAAGAAGAAGGACGTTTGATTTTCGTTTGTGTTTTAACATGCCTAATATCTAGGGGAAAATATTTCACTTTCTTATACTCATCCTATGCATCGTCGGTGGCCCATAGTGCAGTCAAATTACGAGAATTAGATCACCAACCGTCGGCTTGTTGCCGCAGAGTCCTCAAGAAGCGATCATCAACGGGAGACAATGTGATTTCTGAAAAGAGTTATGCATTTCGAGTGATTGGGGGGTTTCGGGAGAGGCGGGTCACGAAGATTTGATTGGCCGTTTGGGTTGTCTTTGCGGATCGCTCGCAAGGGGGTCACCGGTCTGGCATCGGGGGAAGGGCGTCTCGCGCGGCCACTTCCGCCTCACATCGCGTCGCGACGCTCCCCTTCCGGACGAGTTAGCCTTCGAACCAATCCGTTTATATATCCCCTCCCTCTCTCTCTCTCTCTCTCCCTCTATCTCCTTCCTTCATTCCTCCCGTCATTCTCAGCCTCCTTCCCCTCGCCCTCTGTCGCCTGGTTTTCTGTGTCATCCCGCCCATCCGATTCCTTTTCATGGGACATGATTTGGAGCAGTTCCAGTTTAGTGAGCCCTTTTGCGTCATGGAGAGACCCACGCCCATTCCAGCTGTTATCTCTCTGGACAGTACCACACCACCCTCTCCCATTTACGCTACCAATGGCGTTCTTCGTCTTTTTCTTCTCTCTCATCCCCTTCGTTCGATTTCCTTCTTTGTTATCTCCTTGCTGCGCCTTGGTCGTCCAGTGGGTTTCAGTTTGAATCATAACTAAAAATTTGGCATGATTTTTCAAGTGTTTTCGGGGTATAGAATACGGTTTATGTCTGGTAATGGACACAAGGGTAAGTTCTGGTTTGACTCTCATCGTTGCAACATACTAACACTCAGTATATTACCATGCGATTATTGTGAAAATGTGAGTCCGCATGCCTACACCACAAAATTCAACAATGCTAATGATTCTGCGACTATTCATACTTTAGCGGAAACCTGTGAATCATTGTGTTGATGTGATATTTAACGAAACCACAGTACACTGCAGGTATGCCACAAATGGCAGAAAAAATATTTATGTTGATGCATATAAAACTACGTAAAAGTGAAGAAATGCTCGAGTTACATAGGAAAAATAAGAGAGGCAAATAATACAGAAAATACCACGTATCAGATTTTAAAATAGACATTTGGCTTCAAAACAATTTTATAGAGACCCTACCTTTCGAAAAACCTAGTTAAAATAGTCAAGATGTTACTTAAATATGGATACCAACTCACAGTTTGCAAAGCTACCGCTGGATAATAATCACGTAAGTGATTTTATCCCCGAAATTCTACATGTCCTACCAAATGGTTTAAAGATGGATGCATTGGAGTAAATGGAAATTATCAGAGAGTCGATCGACCTTTGCAACGAGTTAGTTTTCCCGCCTCCCTCCCACTCCTTTCCGACAAAATTTCCCTTTTCATAAGCCCCTAACCTATATTCACCTGCCTTTCCATCCAAAAATTAGTTTGTTCCACAAATCCCCCTCTCCCAGCTTCTTAGTGTTGGTTACTATCCTATACGTTGGTTACTACGAATACATAACTCTCCATAAATAACATGTAAACAATTGTACCTGAAGATGCAGCAATGGAATAAAATATAAAATACTTCCACGAAGTGATGCCAGAGGGTGTATGTATGTATGTATTCCTGCGTGATATTAGGCGCATGAAATTGCTTCCTGGTGGAATAAAGGCATTCCCGCCTTTTCAGTGGTAGAAACTGGAGGCATGGTCGTGGGCGAGATCTGAACTCTTGAAGCAAACTGCTTGGGGTTTAGAGAAACTTTCCCCGAACTCTTCTCCGATAGTTGGTTCCGCCGTTTTTTATGTGTTTTTCTTCCTTCCAACCTCCTTCAACCACCCCCCCCCCCCAATCTCCACCCACGTACCTAACAAATAAAGCATCCACACCCTTTCCCCCCACTCAGTGCACATTCCACCTCCTATAACGCCTTGATAGTGCATGGACCCCCCCTCGCGGCAAGATCTCCACCTAACTCAAAAATCCGTATCGTCCGTCTCTTCCGAATCATTTACCACGAGGCGCCGCCCGCCCGCCCTCCCTGCCGTCTCGTCCTCGTATGCGCCCATACGTTCGACCTCTCCCACTGAATAGGGAAATGGGGCTCCGGATCGTTTTCCGATTTGAAAATTCCCTTTTCTCCTCCGTGAGATCACCAGTGGGGAAAGAATGGGATGGAGGGGAAAGAGGTGAGGTGGAAAAGAAAGCAGGGGAAAACTCGACAGGGAGTTAGCAACCGAAGGAATCCCTCCTCCTCCTCTTTCCATCTTTCTTCTTCTTCTTCATAGTGGTTGCTTTCAAGCGGTCTCATCGCTTTTGATTGTTTCGCCCGGATGCAAGGGTTCTCCGAAAACAGAAGCGACGTTTTTTTGTTTACACTCGGGGAAATCCGCCGTAAAATTATTTCGTGTTTTTCTTTATGTGAAAGCGTATTGTTCTATGGGTTGGATGTTTTTTTTTTAAACCCTCCCTCGTAGCTAAATGGCTGCCGTACGGATCCAGCCAGCCCGTCTAGTTATCGGTCGTTTTATCATTCGCCACGGGCGAGATGAAGGGTCCAAAATAAAAATACTCGGTGAGTAAGCAAACGAGTCCTTTTTTTCTGCTCCTACGTTCCACGAAATATCAGTTGCGCGCAACTCCCGACTCACAAACTTTAGTTTTATTTTTGCTGAGAAGTTCTGGTTCGCCATCCTATCGTATATCATTCGCAACAAATGCCCGGTTACACATTACCCAATTATTGAGACTTAACCTTATCGACGCAGAAGCTCTTTCTCTAGCTAATGTTAGACATTTGAGAATAGTCCGGTGCATTTATCCCACGCAACCTGTACGCTGCTAGCGTCTTCTGGGCATTGTTATTTAAAAGTAGACTCCCCACTTTTCCTGTAACGGGCCTTTCAGTCTTATTATCATACTTATTTTCTCGTGCTCGCGCTACATAAAATGTATATGCTCTCCCTGTTAATGAGACTTTTAACTAGGTTTTTCAGTAGGTAGGGTAGCTAATAAATTGGTTAGCTGCTTAATGCATATTTCGAAATCTGAAACGTGGTATTATTCGCATTTTTTGCCCCTTGAATTTTTCCTTCAACTCCTGATCTTGTATTTCAGCAGTTTTTTGTAGTTTTTTAAATGCATTAATATAAATATTTTCTCTACCATTTGCGGCTCACCTGTAGTATTGTGCATTTTCGTGAAACATACACATCATAATTATAATTCAAATGTTTTCGCTAATGCCGCAATGGTCACAGACTCATTAGCATTATTAGAGTAAGGTGCAATGCATTCTGGTGATGACTCCCCCCCATTCAACACACCTTCTAATGTGGCTTGCAGGGTAATATATAGAGGAAGATGTTTTAGTAAACCGTGAATACCCTCCCGGACTCTCAGTTAACATTAGGCTAGCAAAAAGACTTCATTATCTTGCAGTAAACATTAACCGGAGGTTTTTACTAATCGGGACTTGGTTTTAGATCCCGCAAACGCTGTCTTGAACATGAAAGATAAGTCCAAATTGTCAATAACAGCAAAGGAGAAGACATACATTTCGAACTTCCAGGTGAATATCGACAGGAAGAACAGTTTTTAATCTCGTGAACGCGCATGTGCTACCTGAGCCAAAAACTCAAATCGAAAACGGATTCAGTATTAGCTTTGGGCAATGCACACGTGTCTACGAGGCACAAAAAAACTGGTCTCCCTGGCGGTAGTCACCTTGAAGTCCAAAATACATTCATGGGAGTCTTGATCTTTATCTGTTGTTGATATTCTGGATTAATCTTTAACTTAACGTTTGTGTCAGTTGCTCAATCTTTGATGAAACGCCTTCTCTCACGTTCATATGTCCATTTAATAGCGTTATTTCTGTCTCTCTAAGCGGGCATCAGCCATCCAATCCAAGCGTAGAATGATACAACGTCGCGCATCTTCCTCTCGCATTCGTGCCGTGGCGTTTGTGGTTTCTCCCTCCTCCCCTGACTCCTCCTGACTCCCCCTCACTCCCCCTTACTCAGTTTCCCTCCCTTCTCCACTCTCCAACAGAAAAGGTCTCGCACAAGACGAACACGGCCTTCGTGACTCGGTATATTTTCCGGGTCACCCGTTCCTGTGTTCTTCTTTCTCTCCTCCTCCTCCCAGTCTTTTGCCCGAGTGAAAAAGCGGCGATGTGGGTGGTGGCTTCTCTTGCAGAGAGTCGGCCTTCCGCCAGAGGCGGGAAAGGGCAAGCGTAGAGTGTATAGCTGCCGCAAAAGTTCCTGGCGCAGACCTGCGCGATTACTAGGAAGGGAGGAAGAAGTAAAGATGGGGAAGGGAAAGGATGAAAGGGAATAGAAGGAAGTAACGAGAAAGAGAGGGAGAGAGGGAGAGAGAGAGAGACAGGAGAACCAAACCATTTTGCGAAATGAGATAGAAATATGCTAGAATTTAAGGGTATCGGGAAAGTGTTAAAAGTCACCCTTTTTCTATGACTGTGATGAGGAGGGTGATGAAGATATTGATCAAAAAACACTTCGTATATACATATACGTTCCACACTTCAAAAAAGTGTATTTAGTTCTGATTTGTTTTTAAAAATTATTTTGCTTTACTTTTGAAACGTGTTGAAAAAACTAGGTGTTTTTTAAAATCAACAAGCTCATCATTTTCCAAACACTGAACTCGCCAGCAATCGACTTCATTTTAAAAAGGACCCTATCATGAGATCTAATTGTGAGATGAGTCGAAACAGGACGGCAGGTAAATGTGAGTCATCCCAACTCTTGAAGCGGTTGTGTTGGCAACGATTGGAAAGGCTGAACACACTGAACAACATTCCTCCTCCATTTCGCCGGACTCCCGAAAGTTCAGAAGCATATGCCGAAAAATCGTCCCCTTAGCAGCGTCAGGAACGTTTGCTCGAGCAACACCTTCCCCACTCACTTTATTCTCATTCCGTCCTCTCCTGAGGAATCAGCCTGTCAGCATCTACGCCTCTCACTCCCCGGCCTCCAAGGTGGGGTAGAAAGAGCATTCTGCACACTTGCAGTTAATATCTTGCCCAGCTCGCTTCGCTTTCATTTTCTCCGCTCCGCCTCATCCTCCTCTAGAGAGAGATAGGTCAAAGTGATTGGTTATTTGAGTTCGGTAAGGGCGTGCACTGTTGTCGCTCTTCATCTGTTCCCACGCTCCCTTTGTACGTGCGTTTCGGGCGATTTTCGTCGCTTGGCCGCCTATGAAAAGATTGCATTGTCTTTACTCTTAGAATTCAATGAGGTTGGTCTTATTTTGAAGTAAAATTTCTCGTCTTTTTAAATATTAAAATGTCTGATTTTTACCACACTACCTGTTGAAAATTCTGCCAAAAATTCCAGCCATTCTGCAAGGAAAATGGTAACAGTATGCTCTCCAGAGACTTTATTTTTAAAAGATTGAGGAATCTCTAGCTTCTAGATATTATCAGGAATTTGATAGTGTTTTGTTCGTTTTATTTACTATTTCAAAAAATAAATAAGAAATTTTACAGAATCGCAAGATGTGATGGCTTCTCTCCGCACGGATTTTTAATTTGACTTTACATTAGGTATGGAATATCTAACCGCTTCGCAATCGTGAGTTTACCGTCGATGCATAAGTATACTCATTATCTGTTTCAAAAAAGGCATACTATTATTTTGTCAGAATCCTTCTGCTATTGTATCTAACCTGAGACCCTTCGTTTTGGCCAAACACTACCGACAAGCTGCCTAAGACAAGATATGAAGTGTCAAAGCTTGGCGAAAAAATACGTTATGATCAATATATGGAGCTGAAAGGCTTCTCAGGATTCTATCCGAGTTGGAAGGTCCGTGACTACTTGTAATAAGTATCCTATCATGAGGTATGAGGTTCTATCGTGAGATGAGTCGAAACAAGACGGCAGGTAAAGATCATGGTCCTTCTAACCCGGATGGAATACCGAAAAGCCTTTCTGCATTCAATTCTCTGAGAAAGCCTGAAATCTTTTATCATATGGATCTGAATATATTCCTGCATATTACTATACTTTGACTATTGCTCATTAGTCTTCAGTGACCTGACTAATGAACAAAAAGAGAGACTCCAGCGGTTGCAGAACTCCTGCATTCGATTCATTTTTAATATTCGCCGTGCCGAGCACATCACTCCATATAGAGCACAACTAGCCTGGCTCAATATAGAAAACAGACGCCAATACATGCTCTGCACATTTCTTTACGTGCTATTTTCCCGGAGAGAACCTCGGTACATTTACGACCTATTTAGTAGACCTCCACTATCTCGGAGCATGTCTACCAGGAGTGACCCTGCCAATCTGTACTGCCCCGCGCATCGTACCTCAAAATATCACCTATCTTTTGTAGTCAGCGCCACGGCAACATGGAACTCTCTACCGTACCATATAAAATACAGTCAGACTCTCTCTACCTTTAAATCCAAAACATATCATTACCTGCTTGCAAAGTAATTCCAAACTTGGTACTTTGGACTTCTCACGGTTGATATCTAATAAGTTTGTCTTACATATTTTACTCTCTTGTGGTACTTAATGCTTGGTTTATTGTACATTGTCTTTGGTTCCGAACCTTTTACTTTTTACCATGGATTTCTCACTGATAAACATTGAATGAGTTTTTCTCACACCTTTCTTCACTCTCTGTGGTTCTTAAATGCTTATTTTGTTGTATATCGTTTTTTATGCTTATATTGTTGTATATTGTATATTGTGAGAGCTGAAAATCCCATTGTTCTTGATAATTTTTTTTTATAATTGTTTTTGATAACTTTTGTTTTAGATAACTTTTGTAATGCTCTTAGGGGTGATGTACCCAGAGCAAATAAAGCATTCTTATTCTTATTCTATTCTTTTATTTTTAACATGATTTTCGAAACTGTAACCATTGACATAACGATATATTAGTTTAGCTATCGAAAGTAAATCTTAATGACATAGTACGTGGTTATTTTCTTTAGTAGCAATGTTTTTCTCAAAGCTTAGCTAGAAAAAATTGAATCAGTGACAATTCTCAATTATAGTGAAGTCGATGATGTTTCTAGTCTTTTATCCACGGTTTTTTGGAGAATTTAAGAGAGAACATCGGAAGTTACTTGCTCAATACAAGAGGAAAGACCGTTCGAAGAAGTGAGGAGGGGAGCCTTGCATTATTGTCTTAAAAAAAGACATAATATAATTGTTATTAGTTATAAGTTCCATGTCAGCTTGCATACACCTGTGTGTAGTGGCATCAAAACTTAAGCTTAGGAGCAAGTCCATAGGTCTCGGTGAGTGAATTTCGTCCTGTCCTTGGGATTTAACGGCAGCACGGTTCCACGAAGCCAAGGACCATCCCTTGCGAGAGCTTCCCTTCGAGGGATTATATCAGATCAACAAAACTATCCAAAAGTTGGGGATGCTCATAAACGTCTGCGGGAAACGACTTGCGCATCCTTAATTGAATGCGCGCCCCCATGCAAGAGCATTGGCAAGCTTGCGTTCTCTTTTTATCCGAGCCTCGGGACGGGATTACCGCGAGCAAATCCTTCTTGCCCCCACCCATGGGATGAAAAAACACCGGGACGACCGGGAGAGAGCCATCCATGCCTCCAACCCCTCTCTCTCTCCTATTTTTCTCTCTCTCTCTCTTGGTTTTATGACCGGGGGCCGATCCAGACGCAAGGCAGCGCAAAAAAAGAAAAGACGCAGCTTGATCGGGGGGGGGCACAGTTTTTTTCATTTATTTTTTCGTCCCGGTAACTGCCGCGACGAAACTTTGACAACTATTTTTTCCCGTCGCCTGAAAGGGGAGGGAACTGTTACTCCTTCTTTTCTTTCGTTCTCCCCTATCTCCTCTCTATTCTCCCCCTTATGATTCCTTTTTACGGCACGTATTCATTCACCACGAAAAAAGAAGTAAATTAAAAACATAGCGTAACTAAAGCTCAGGCAGCGTGTCATCGTTTCTTCAAGCGAACCAATGAGTTTTGACTCTCTCCTCGTGCTGAACAATGATATTATTCCCTCAATTAATACACAAGATTTTTTCCAAATCCATGCCCGACTGTCTTCTTTCATTTTGAAAATTCAATATAGAATACAATCCATTTTGTTACACGAAGCTGATCTCTCGTGATCATCCGTAATGAGAAGGGACTCGAGCTTGAAAAACTGTCATTGTTCGTTCAATCCCAACTTTGGTCGATTACAGTTCCCCATCCTTCCCTTGCTAATATCGGTTCCCTTATTCCCTGTTATTTCTTCATGTTTACTTACTTCCATTATGGTTTTTATTTGTCCCCTGCCATACCTTATGGGACTTACCCCTAGATTTTACATCCAATTGTCCTTGTAATAAATCTATTGTGCCTCAGGGTGTGCCCAATCCCTCTGGCTATTCTATACCGTAAAGAGATCATAATTTCTATTCCTCTTCTACTCCTGTGTACACCTTTTCATTTCTTTATTTATCATTCCATTTGATCTTCAGCTTCCTCCTCCAACACCATATTTCAAGTACTAATTATATTTTCTGGTCTGCCTCTATTTTCTATTGGTACCACACTCCACACTAATGGTTTTCGTATTGTTTTCTTTTCCATAGTCTTATATTTTTTGGACTTATTAGTTGCTTCTTCATCATGAACGCCTTAGTTTGACTACCTTTCCAGTTCAATAGCCGGAGCTTAATACTTTTTTTGCTTTTGCTTATATTATTTGCGGAGCTTTTATATATAAGAGTGAGATTTTGGATTTCGTAGAATGCATGTGTATTTATGTTCAATGTAGGTTGAAAATACTTGGTATTGGAATGTTTTTTGAGCAAATTTTTTTCTTTATTTCAACATTTTTACTGATACGTGTGCGTGGCTATACGCTGTTTGTTCTGAAGGCGTATATATATTCCTCAACGTGTATTTATGTCCTAAATGGTTATGCGATGGACAAGAACCATCTCCAGCGTCGAGTACCTTGCTATAGCGAATTGTTAACGCGCCGTATTTCAATTGTATTCAGTTATGCTCTCATGTCATTGTAAAGCGGTCTTGAGGTTACACCCCACAGTGAAATTTTCTCTGGCATTTCACCAGCAATATCCTACCAAACCCAATTTTTCGCGCAATAACTAATTCACAGCGTTCTCACAATGCGAGTAACTCCAAGGAAATCGTAGCATTAGAGAATGTCCCTGAATATATCAAGTTTGAAAACGTTATGATCTGTAAAGTATTCTTTGTTGTTGAATACTAACTTAATAAGGGACATACTTGATGTTTTATTCCACCGTGTTAAATCTAGCTCCTGCAGAAGGTGCTGTAGTTATGTTAAAACTTCGAGAAAAAAATAGAAACAGTATTAACATCGGAATGCAGGACAATTGCGTGCAAGATACCTTCAAGGTTCATATTTCACACGGTATATTGTTCATAAAAGGTCATCTTGTGACTGGGAATCTATGAAAATCCTGCCCTGTGCCACACGGGCTTTCCTGCACTGACTGCCCTCCCCTCTGGAGGATTTTGTGGGCCCGTTGCAGCGGAAGTGGCTTAGGTCCCGAGCCGCCCGCTGAAAAGGTCGGCTGGGATCATCAACTAAGGGGGAAAGGAAGAGTTGTGCGGGTTGTTTCCGGAAGTGGGCGGCGGGAGAGTTGAGAGGGATAGAATGTGGGGGAGAGCGGGAGGCGTGCCTCAACGTCCTCCGGGAGGACGACGGGGTGGAGAGAGGTGGGGGTGAGATGAGAGGCGAGGCACGGTGTTGCCAAATGCTAGCTTAGGAAGAGGGAAGGCTTTATTAAAATTCATATAGGGGCTGAGTGGGCCATGCCCCCATACATTATTTCAGTTTTATTTTCTAGGACTGTATATTAAAAAAAAAATACCTCTCAAAACTTATAAAAAGCCTTTTGGTGAGGATAATACTTAAGCTGGCAGTATTCTTACAGTGTATTTTAACCACCTTGTGTGGGTAAATTCTTTCAAGATAAATTCCTATATTTCAAAAAAGTGTCACCTTTCTCCTGAAAGTGAGCAGTTTAAATACGATAAGAATTTATTTCTGCTGTGTTTTTATTTCGTTTTCACAGAGCCATTTCCGTTTTATATATGCATTTTTCAACCCAAAAATTTTCGCTTAATTGAATTGTAAACTTTGTGGTCATTTAAAAGTCAACAGAATGTTTGTGAGGTGAAAATGAGAAATTTAAATTCTAGATTTCTCACTTCAAAACTACCCTGGTATATTAAAATTTCAACAACTAGAAAGGTTATTTCTATGAGACAATTTTGCTTAAGTATCTTCTCTTAATAAGCTTTCATATTTTTCGTGTGCTACACTGCTCTATTGTTATTTCATCCTCAGTACATTCCCTGAAATATCTCTCTCGAAATTGGACGTGTTTCTTACAAGGGGTACACACGTAGGATATCAAATGCATTTTTGTCATTACGATAAAGTCATTATTTGGATGCAAAAATACCCTGAACAACGAATAATGAGGCTGAAAAATTATGTTTCATCACTCGTGAGACTTAAAGGGGGAATCCTTTAAACATTCTTTGGGAAAACGCAGGATAACTTCCACTAAAATGGAGGAAAACTTCTGTGCTTTTCTGGATTATTTTTTTCTTTGGATCTTCCATCCGAATGATCAGTGTGTGTTTATTTTTTTCATCCATCTCTGCTTTAATTTCCTTCGCCAGTTACCCGCAACCTTTTCTTTTTCTTTCCTTCCCTCTTTCTCTTCGTTTTCTTTTCCCTCTTACGTCTCTCCATCCCGCAGTTAAGCCATCTGTGCTTTTTCCTTTTCGTCTTCTTAAGCTTCCACGGATTTGGTTGCGCTTTTGTCCACGAAACAACGGAAGGGGAGGGGGAGGAAATAAATAAATGAAAGATGGCTGTTTTCTTCCCTTTTTCCGCCGTCTCCTCCCTTCCATTATTCGTTTGGCTGACCACCGGGGAAACCTCTGACATCCTTCCTTATTCCAACCCCGAGAGGAAAATCTCCGCAGATAACGCCGAGGTGTGCTCTTCCTGAGTGAGCCAGGCTGATGCAGTATTCACCTCTTCTTTTCTTTCCTCTCGTTTCATATCTCTCTCACCCTGCTGAGATGACGGATTCTCGAAAACTGCTTAAAGCAGTGAGCATATTTTTTTCAAGGGCAGTAGCGGTTTCTCAGCCTTTTTTTCCAGGGCGTGAAAAAAATTAGGTGAACTTGAAATATTTCTCCCTAGGTATGAGAGACTAATGTTCTATGCTTGAAGAACTTTGAAGGGGGAGTAGATAAGTGGAATCCCTAGCCTCTCTTTAATTTCCGTGAGGAGAGCTCAAACTTTGATGCTTGGTGATAGTCTTGCGTGAATTAAAACCTTTCGTTAACACTGGTGCTAACGCTAAGGAAATAAATGCACCTTATTTTTATTTTATCTGTGAATTTTACTTCATGTTTCGATATCGTTTTAACCAGTAAGCTGTACGAATACGTTCAAAAATTACAAATCATGATTCCATAGTGAAACTAATAGTATCCATATTCAAATAACTCTAGAAAGGTCTGTTAGCAGCTGAAATTTCTCATCAAACTGTAACTTATATCATTTAAACTTCCATTTAAGCTTTCAGTTTACAGACCCTCTGATATTTGACGAATGGCATGGGTCAAAGGCCATACTGCATCGAATGGTTGATGACGTTCGAGGAAATCGTCAAATTGCTTTAGCAAAACCGAAGAGAATTCATGAAATGACGTTAATGACCTTGTCGTTTAGTACATATTGTTCATAAAGTGTTCATTTCTTATGAGAAATTTTGAGGAATATTATGAAGAAGACTAAAAGACTTTATTTTCTGGCAAATGGTGGGTTTGGATACACTCTAGTCGAGTTACAACGCTTCTACGAATTACGAATTGAAAGATTTCAAGCGGAAATGGCCGATAAAAGATCCCTAGGGCCTCTTTACTCCGGCCGCTCTTGCGGAAAAATGATAGCCACGCACGAATCGAAATCGGCCGGAACATTTTCCGGGAAATCGCCTCGCCACTGGGCAAAATCGTAAGGGAAACTTCGGGGCAAGCTAAAAGAGAGAGAAAATTACGACGATGCTACGGAAATGACAGCAATATCTCGTGGTTTGATAACGGAAACTCCCAAGCACATCGAGACACGACCATTTTGAATTGATTCATTAATCTACTAAACCAGCAATCTTGTGGCCGTTTTTCCTCCGCCAGCAAAATAGATAGATAGTGCTCTAGTAGTTCCTCAAAATTAATTTCACCTCCAAATTTCAGCGTCTTTCACCCAATACTTGAATCCACCGCTTATGTGTTTTTTTTAAGTATTCTACCGATTAAGGTAGGTTTTTTTAATGTCGGATAATAATTTATTGCCAGTTTTCTACACACTCCTATCTTGCTCAAATATATCCTTTTTCGCCTCTGCATACAATTTATCCTTCTTCATCCTGCCAATGAAACCTATTCTCCTTTTTCCCCTTCCCCGCTTACCCAACATCCTGCCCTCTATCACATTCTTGAACAACCCTCATATTACATTCTGCAGCCAATAACTCTGCCAATCTCGAATTTCACTAAGAATTTGCAACTTTGTTACGGACACAATGCTAAAAATTTGCTAATTCACAAACTATTGTAATTGATCGATGACACAGTAGGAAATGTGGTTGCAGGTTTTGGTTCGCGTATCTTTGACGGCCGATAGCTAATTCTAATTTTTTGAATCGATAATAATTATTATTTTATCCTAACTAAAGCATATTTTGCTTTTTTGCGGGATATTGGTACGTTAGTTTGTTCAACTTTTATTCACAAATATTGCCTAGAGATGAAGTTCTAGCTCCAGTTTGTTTGTATTGTGTTTTCAACAATTCTAGACTAAATTAATCGTTTTCAATAATGCTTAATTTGAGCTAATGGCCCTCATTTTGGTTCCTTACTTTCTTTTCCTCATTTGGTCTATTAGAGCTTGTTTGTAAATGCTTAAACAGCGTCCCTTTCGTTAACAAATAATTTAATGCGATGACGACTGAAATATTATGGATTTAATTACTGCTCGTGAATACTGGTAAAAATGAGCGGATATAAAGCTGAACTTCGGATACCTAAAATGTATCGTTCACTCATTTTTACCTATTACCAGATGGCTGCTGTAAACCTACGTTGTTTTCCAATTAATTTCGCTAATTTATTGCCCACATGAATTTGCATGGTGTTTAAATGTTGTCTCTGTTACAAGAACCTCCTCTTTGGTAAAAGTTTTATCTTCATATATCGATTCGCTTCTATTTCATCTTCCTCTACTCACACTTCCTGCGGGTCTTTCCTTTCTAACCGAAACTTGTCGGCCACATTTCGGGTATGCATGAAACGGTGTTTTGTAGTAAAATGTTGCTCTGTTACATAGGGTAACATGAGATAGCGCGTTACTTGTGCTATTAAAGTCTAGACAAGAGGAGGTTGGGGCAGTTTAGGTCAGTGGTTAATCGGTTGATGAGGGAGAAACGAAAGGTGAGACCGGGAAAGATTTTCGGTGAAATAAGGACAGAGAAACCGGATTGGGAAGGACTGTGGTAGAAAAATGGAGGGACTGAAATGGGAGAGATGAACATTACTCGCTACGCATGAGTTAACCTTAAAACCGCAAATTTAGAGTCTTGTAAATGTTGTTAAAGGATTGTAATGGAAAGTTGATGGAACTAGGAGAGGAACTAGGAAATTGCCTTGGGTTTTCAATTTCTTAGAGGCTCTAAGATCAATGCTCCCGTTCCCTAAATAATAAACACATGCCTCCAAGGTGGTTGTTTTTAAGGTTGATTTTAAAATCATTATGATATGTTTTTGTGCTATTTTCCTTAGACAGATGTATTTTAAAGTGACACACATAATATCATTATAAGCCAAACTACATTTCTAAGTCCAACCAAAGCGACAAAATAAGATAGATACAGTGCTGAATTGATAGATACTCGTTCCTTTCCACGCAAAATACGTGATCACAATTTAAAACAGAGCTCCACTGAAAATACGCCTAAATTATACCTCGCAATTCCACCTCCCAAAACCTTCTCCTCTACACCATTACTCTCCAAACATTCCCTCCTTTAAGTCCATGCGGCGGCTCGTAGAGTAATATGCAGATGAAGATTTAAAAGCCATGACTCATTTATTTGTTATATGTTGTTGAAAGGTGCTTCAGTATTGGATTGGATATTTGGAGAGGTGACCCACAGCTAAGGTCATTTGCGCAATAGGGGATAGGTAAAGGAGGAAGGGTGGATAGAAACCCGGCGTCGGCATTAGCCTGCTCTTAACGAAAGGCGTCAAGGGGACCACGGTTTAACGTATCATCCGACAGACGGAGTACTGAACTTAAAGTGCCCCTCCACAAGACACTCAAGTAGGGATCGGGTATCCTCTGAAAAACATCCTCCTCTGCATGGATTTGAACCCTGGTCGTATGGTTAGCCAGTACTCTATTTAGGGTTTATATGAGTACGATTCGATGTTCACCGGATCCCATTTAGGTGAGAAAAGGCGTTTCGGATTGTCTTGTGATGAGAAACATTGGACAAGGTTGCGACATCTATTTTTCTTTCAATTCCTCGGGTGTTTTCCCCGACTTCTTCCCTTCTCCTCTCCCTGGGTTATTCAGAAGCGAGGGCAAGTAGAGGGAAGAAGGTCCAGTTGATATTCGTCCTTCCAGTCCTTTGCAATCCTCCGTAGGACTTCGGTTACGCTTCCAATCTTCACGAAGGCCGTAACACCGCCGTGGAATTTGGGATGAAATTGAAATTTGGAGGGTGGATTGACCCGTGCTCGGATGGTGGGTTTAGGCCTTTGGGGACCCGCGCAGCTCTTCTTATCACTCTCCAACCTTTCGCAATAAATGCTGAATGAGGCATTTTCCACTTCGAACTAGCCCCTATTACAGGTTCAGTTCCATACTATAACTGAAGGGATGCGCTCATTTTTAAGTCGCGGAGCAGCTTACCGCCGGCTTTCACAGCTCAACCTATTTTTTCAACCTATATTTGTCTGTTTTACATCTTTACATCTAAGCGTTTTCTGACCCATTCCCTGGTTTTTGTTTCACATTTATAGTTACAGCTTTATTATAAGCAAAAATTTAAAATAAAAATGGAAATAACGCTAATTTTGTTAAAAATTTGGAATAAAATGGCCAAGTATACATTATCGCTTTGATATTTCTTGTTGTTATATCGCATGAAGAAAGAGCAATTCGTCTTCGTTGCCTGGGCTGTAGTTTGATATTAATTTCTATGAAATGGTACATTGAACTTACTCGGACATTTAGAACAAAAATTGTATTGCAATTGGATATTAATTGGAAAATATATATTCTGAAATTAGTATCGGAAACTATCATACGGTTAAGAGAAATTAACTCTTTGAATGAAACAAAGACTTTTTTGACGAATCATATGCTCTTAAAATCTCACGAGAGTTAAATGAGTTTCCGCGGTAAAATCAACTATGTGGAATGGCAACGTTCAAGGATCATTAATGTGGAAACTACAATTTTGATTTGACCAATCAGTTACTGATACCATGATCTCACAGTAAAAGTTTTTGTTCACTTTCCTCTGAATTTTATTAACCAAGGTTTCGACAAGGACTATGTCATTTTCAAGGTATGTTGACATATTTCATGTCGAAACTTTGGTCAGAAAAATAAAATTCTGAGGAAAGTGAACAAAAACTTTTATTGTGAGATCATGGCATCTGTACCCATTTCCACAAAATATCGCCTGATATGCTAAACATAAATCAGTTACTGTTCTTTATTCTGCACCTTGCACAATGGATCCTCAGCTCAGATGTGTAACGTGATTGAATGATTTTGCCAGTTCATTAATAGTTTATTTTACCAATATATACCTGTAATGCATTTGTTGATTTATTTTTTTATTTTTTGCAGGTATGTGCGAGTATCACATTGTTTGCTGACTTTTCTTGTGTCCATTCAGAGTGAGTACCAACATACTTTTGGTGTTCTTCCTGTTTCCTTCGAAAAATATTTGGCTATGAGTCAAGAGTTCCTAACGAATTATGCTTTGTGCATGATTATTTTATTTTCCATGGAAAGATTATTATTATCACACACCCTTTTACAACTTGCATTTAATTATCGCTAATTTTTTTCATGTTGACATTACTCGTCCATTTTTGGGAAATTGTTACTTACATCAGGTAAAATTTAAGGCTTAGAAGCTTAGTAATGTGTGTTTTATAATTTTTTCAATGAACCAAAGCGCTTGGTAAGATCTTGGGCTATATATTTTGCACAAGATACTTAGAACGAATGTAAGAGAAAAGTGAAGACATAATTTGGTTTGGATGAATTAATTATTTTAAATAATTTTTCAATCTCAAATGCTAGTTATTTCCGATTTTGAAGTCAGTAGAATGAAAATTAGATGAAGTGTACTTGCTGTCCTTCGCTTCTGGCATCATCCAATATTAATGTTATTCTGTAGCTTTAATGCAAAAACATATTTACTTTGTTGGCATTTATTTTCTAATGAGTTTAGAAAAGGAATCTTTTTCATTTCTGCGTGTGAATTTAAAGGGAACCATTAGCTACAGGTATGTAATAAGTTTTTGTTTCACATGTGTTCATGGGGTAATCCTAAGTGTTTCTACACATATGGACTTCTTTAGCTGAGGGCCTAAAGCGAATAATAGAACGGCATCTCTTTTACGATCTGAGTGAGATGCTAATCAATGTTGGTCTCCCAATTCTTTTATAAGTTATCGATTTCAAGACTGGCAAATTCACTAAGACTTGCTGCTTCATTTAAACCCTTAAAACTTCATTCCATAAATTCCCAAGTAGATGTATCTCACATTGATCAGCAGTGGCCAATTTATATCTGTGGGATAATGCTGTCTAACTCATGCTTCCCACAAAAGTTATCATGTGTAGAGACCATCAATGATTTCAGAGAGCAATTTAAGAAAAATGAGAGAAACCTATCCTCTAGGTTATTACCGCAGGGCGTCTGAGCGCTTCAGCGTGCATCACTGGATCGTTATGCTTAGAAATCATGCTCACTCAGACACGAGTTATAAATTTAGCCCGGGTTCACTACACCCAACTCCAGCCCGGTTCGTTTCTAAAAGGGTATATTCTCATCACTCCTTTTTTTTTCTACAACTCGAAGCCTCTCGTTCCTAGCGCCCCTTCCAACACCCTCAGGGTCCCCCTCCCCTCTCAGAATTACGTGAAAAAAAACGGACGGCCATTATCGCGGGCCAGAACTCCCCGGAGAGGGCAATCATCACCGAGGACAAATTGCTTCCCTCGATACGACGACACCTATGTTTCCGATTCCCTGTGCGCCGAAACCATCCCCTCCCCTTCTTGATCAACCCTCCCTCTCTCCCCTCCTCCCCTCTCATGCGTGGTATTCATTCCACCTCATCTCCCACTCATCCCCCGCGCATTTTCAACCCTGCTTCACATGCCCCGATCTCCCTCCATTCCTCCCCGTCCTCCATGTGACCCTCAACCCACCTTCCTTTCCCCCAGGGTACGATTCAGATGACCTCCCGGTTGCCTTCTCAACATCCCCACCCTTCTATCCGGTTCCTCCCCTCATACCTCCCCGTCTTCTCGTAAACACCCCCAGAGTGTTTTGGTGGGGGGGGGGGTTGGGGAGTTTGTCTGTCCCCGCTGCCGAAGTTCTTGTGTTCCTGTCCCGACTGTTTAGGTCATATGATCGGTCGTTGACATAGGAAACTCTCTGAGCTGTTCATCTGTCTTCTGTTGATCTGACTTCCATTGACTCCGTCTGCCGATTTTCAATTCTCAAATCTTAAATAAATGTGTCCATCGTGCTAAGCTTCCTGTATTCGTTTTAAAAAAGTCGGTCGGAAAATCAAAAGCTTTTGAAAAAGCGATGTACGATGCATTTTGAAACACCAAGAGTAATGATAGAAATAGAGATAGAAGAGATAGAGATAGAAATTTTGCCTTTCAATAAACGAGATCTTATCACTCCTTGTCGATGGTCAACTGGAATACCAAAATGCGTGGATAAAAGCCATAATTCCCTTTGCTTTCATTGATGTCTTGGATTTATATATAACTTATTTATTTATAATTTATATATATATAATATATATAACTTAAGCTACTTACCTAATTCTCCGTTCTTGAGTTAAATACTAATCTTTGTTCCCGTTCGATAACAGCAGGAACATAAAATACAGCCTAAGTTAGGTCGCGTATTGTATTCATCTGCTATTCCCACATGTGGTAAAAGTATCCTTTAACTTTTCTATGTTAAGGCATTCAAATTGATGCCCATTCCCTGAAGATTAACATAATATTGTAATGAAATGATCAATCATACTTTCATTATGAAATGAGTCACAATATAATTCCAAATATTTCAACCACTTAGAATCAACGTCTTATACCGTATCATTCGTGTATTTTTAAGTTAACATCATGGTTCTTAATGATGCCATCCAAGTATTATTACAAATGAATGCTACATCGCCGCTTCCATGCCTTCATGATGGGTGAATTGCTTTTGAGTTTATAACAAATACTAAATGGGGTATTACAGTCCTCATTTACTCTTCACCATGAATGACTGTCTCCTCACTTTAGCATATGCTTGCGAATTAGTCCTCTGTACGCGTCAGAACGTGGAAGTTCACGCTTTAAGGGTGATCTCCCTCTGAAGCCTTCCCGTTGAAGAGTAAACCAATGACGCCGATCCCCGTTGTTTCCCCCCCCCTTCCCAAACCCCTGGCTCACTCCACTCCGCCAGCCTGCGAAATGGACCCCGGCTATCCAATTCCTCAGGGGGGAGGGTCCTCCCTCTTACTCCTTTTACAGTCCAATCCAATCCCCCTAACCCTCTGGCCTTCCCGCGGGCGAACGTTCGCGACTTTCATCGCTTGCCCTCGCATCGCCCGCCCTCACCATTCACGGGAGGGTCCGACCCTGAATCCTATTGCCGCACCAACACCCTCGCAGTCTTCCTCCGAACCCTTTTTTTGGCATCGATTTCCCAATCCTCTCTCTCTCTCACAATCTTTCCCCTTTCGCTTCGTCACTCTCTCTTTCTGAGCTGCGGTGCCGAAAGAGACCAAGGTAGACCTTTCAAGGTGAGAAAACCACTTGCTTTCCCGGTAAAACTCAGGGGGTTCCTGTTTCTATGCTGGATATTGATTCAAGTTGCATTCAGTGCATTTTTCAGGATACTATGTGATAATTCCACCCATCTGCCATATTACATAAGTTTTTTTGGATAATCTGAAGGTAAATCACCGTTATTAATACTAAATAATTAGTTTTTCATAATTTTTCTCCTGTCGAAAAAAATGCTTTTTCTTTACGTCTGCTCGTATTTACTCAATCCATGGTAATAGGTGTTACCAAATTCTACTACTTAAGCCGAAGCCAAAGTGTCATGAAAATTTTAGGTCATTGTTTTTTTGACGCAATGATTTGATTAATCGAAATGTACTTTCTTTATACCGCTGTTGGTTTTTGCTATGCCTGTATAGCGACATTTCTCTGACATGGGTTTCGAGATATGTTTATTTATACTGCGCTAGAGAATATGACGAGAACTCCGGAGCTCATTTCGACCGTTTTAAAGTCATGTGGTCTTAAGATTGTGAATTAGGGAACGGTATTGAGAGCCGTTTGTATTCGGAGCCCTGAATATCTTTGCCTTCCACTGACCCTCTCTCAAAATATCGTTTCTTTCGAATAGACGAGGCGGGCAGTGAGCAAACTTCTGAGACTTGGGCCAGCATATTTTTATGGCACGCTCGTATGTTTCTACATATTGGCCTCATGCGTGTCCTTAATCCCGGAAGCATAGACAAGAAACGCCGGGAAAACTTTCATGCCACGTGAAAGATGACCTTTATTTTTTTCCCTACGAAGCGACGCAAGTTCCGGGGCGGGGAAGTAACTTTATATATTTAGAGCTTATCTTTCATCTTACCCGCCATCACGTCCGGAACATCCACGCTAGCTTTCTATTTTTCCAAGTTCTTTATTTTTTAATTCTGCGTTTTTTTTCTCACCTACCTCTTTATCTTAAGGCTCCTTCGAAATTGAGGTGATGATCCCTTCCCTGTATCATCCATGCACGCCATCCTAATGACTCTCTGGCATTACATACCCTCTCGGAACCACTTCTACTTCTCAACGAGTAACGCCCATTACATTTTCTCCCTCATTTTCTCCCTTCCTTTCGTCTTATCTGCTTTTTTTTCAATCTCCGTGTGCGTATCATCTGCCCTCCAATTTCTCCCTGTTCCGTCTACCACCACTGTTTCTTATTTTTCTTTAAACCCCTTGCTTACCCTATCGCTCTTCCTCAAGCCTACTCTCAACTTACACTCATTTCGACCGGTTTGTCGAGAAACTTAATGCTAGATTCACGTTAGCGTAGACAAAGTGGAAGTCTCTAGCACTTTGTCAACAAACGTAGCGTTTCCGGCGAGTAACTGGATAGCAAGTATTCACCTAGAAGCCCGTGTTAAGCTTTGTAAAATTTTGTTCAGAATTAGTGTGAAAAATGAATAGCGCAATTTAGGTTTTTCCGACGCTCTTAACGAATCCTTCGTCGAATGCTTATTGGCATCAAGGGAAGAAAACACGAAGTGAGGATAGCAAAATGTTGTTTTCCCAATTGCTAAATGGTTGCAACCAACTTCCCAAACGTTGAGGACCAGGGTATACGCCCATTTATTTCCATTAATTCATTGAATGCTGACAGACAGACAGACAGAGGGGGGTTTCAGACGGGGTAGAAATTTTTCATGGAAAATCATGAGTCGTTGCAATAATTTCGTTTAATAATCGTGCGTTAATTTCGTTTCGAGCCAAAGTTAATTTTGCTTAAACATTTTCCAGCAAACCACCCTTTACTCACCTTTTTCATCAACGGTCGTGACTCTTTTTCTTTCCGACCCTAATGCCTTCCCATCTTCCTGATGTCCAATCTCCTCCTCCCAACTTCTCCGCTTCAAAAATTCCTCGTTCCCTTGGTGCCGATGTTTCACGCTTGGAATCACTCGAAGGAACCGTTAACGAGTTTGTTCAAAGAGACTCTCTTTAACTCCTTTTGAGAGAATTGCGACGGCAATCTTAGGATGGGAGGTATGCCGACTAGGGTGTGCTATTCCCGAGTGGTAGTGAGTCCAATTTTTTCATATGTCTATTGCTCCAGAGAGAGTTGGACGCTTGTGCCTGGATATTTGTCGCGTAGGGCTGCGGGGAGAATGCTTCAGTTGAATGGTTAGTCGGTGAAAGATGATTGGTGAGATTTATGGAAACGTCTTTGATGGATTTTTGAGTATAAAAGAGTGAGAATGTAAGATGCAGTTTATCATGATGGCCGCCAAAACGATATGGAATATCGGTAATTAGTGTAATATTCATCAGCTGTTAGTCAGGTTTAAATACGAAACAGACATAATGAACATAGCTTACGGCTAAAAAGTTTAGAATATTCGTCGAAAGTCTATCAGTGATCATCAAATAACTACCTAGCCGCTATGGTATTCAAGTTAAGAAAAGTGTATATGGGTTGGTATATTGGGAGAGGACAGAGAGTTTGATGTGCATACCATCATGATAGCCACAAAAAAGTGAGAAATTTGAAAGCATTTGATGCGTTACTATGTGGAAATAACCAATATCCATGATGGTGTGAATAAAATACTCTGCGGTAATTTATACACTCTTTTTAATAAAGATCAACCATAGTTTCGACTCTTAGTGGCAACGTGTAGATCTCACCATCATGGTGGGAAATATGAGGTTAGGAATCAACAGACAGGCGTGAATGATATTTCCTTTTGCGATTGAGTTGATAATTATTGACCAAACTCTGAGTTGCCTGCGCATTAGTCCACAGGCGCTTAGGTATTAAGTTAAGAAACGTATCTGAAGCAAGTTAAGAAACGTATCTAAAACATAAGTTTTGCATAAAGGTACTTTTTTCTAATTAATGAGATTTTTAATAACTTTAATAAACTAAGCTTTCTATATGATGACTTACCGATGGAGTGAATCTATTGGTCATTATTTTGGCTCTGTCTTGTGCATTGTATGCAGAAATTTGATCTCCCGTACAATTTGTCTTCTTGAGATTGTGCTTTAGAACGAATCCGGATCTTCGGATCCTTTAGACCGGGAGGAGTTCGAAAAATGTTTACCTCTTCTTCGAAATCGGCTTATTGTCTATATGCGAGAGGATTAGTCTATGCTTCAACTCACGATCAATTAGTTGTTTGCTCTTGTTCTGAGTTTTGTTGCTTATTTGTGGCTCGAATAAATTTTTAACTATTACCCTCTACTAATCTCTACTAAATTCACGGTTGATGGAGTTGAGAGCTTACTCGATGAGCGCAGTAGAGTCTCTTCTCATCCTTGCCTCCGTCTCCAGTTTCCTCCTCTGTCATCCGCAACCCTTTAAGTTTGGACGGAGCTCAGAGGGATGAAAGGGAGGAAATTCATTCGGAATTGAGTGAGAGATAGAGACGCGGAGTGAGACCCACTTTTTCCTCTCTCCCTTTGATTCATCCTCCCATCTCCCATCCCTAAAACATTCCCCTTCACTTGCCGGCCTTTCATCCCCTTCCCCCCTCAACCTTTCCCCCGGTCGTCATCCCTCCGGGTCATCCGCCAACCCCATTCACGCCTCGACTCTCAAACATCTACTTCCCGTCTTCCCTCAAGGGCCTCCGCCGTACCAATCATATAACCTCTCCTCCCGTGTTTCATCTCACTCCCTGAGGGGCTGTGACACATGCACCATCAAACTCTCTGTCCAACGGGCCGATTCACATGCGTGGTTCCCCTTATTTTACTTCCTGACTCGTCGATCTAAATAACTCATCCAACACGCCATGGATGTTTATTTCTTCATGACTCAATTGAGAGCTAGTTTTTTCACTTGAAAAGTCAATGTCTGCAACACTGCCTGGTTTGCCAGGTTGAACACGAACTTGAGATATTGTTACTTCTACATCTACGAAATATCGTGCAAGCCGGGGTGATTCCAAAGCAGGAATACAGCACTCATCCCAGCTGAAATCAGAACCACACACCTTTCCTCTACCCTTAGGCGCAGACAAAAATCAGTGAGGACAAAAATGCTCGGCCAGAGCAGAAACTAAGAGAGTATCACGTGGACGAAAATGCTATCAAGTAGTGCACTAGTTAAAATACCACTACCAGTGGGTGTTACTAATGCGAGTGATTCATAGTACTACAAGGTACTAAATCAAGCCGGAAATTTTATGCGGGGAGATTGGTTGCTAATAATGATGGTAAATATTTAGTAAAAGTACAAAATCTACTTTACCTAGTGAGGGTTAAAGAGTCATGGAACTGATGCATTGCAACTATTATGGTCTCTCATTGCATGTGGGAAGAATTCTACTCTAAATCTGTCTGTTCTGCCAGCAAGTAAAGTGGAGGGGGTGATGGGGAAGGGAGGAGTGGAGGATTAGGAGGCAATGAGAGAGAGAGAGAGTGTAAGGGGAAGCGGAATACTCCTCAAAATAAGCTAGAACGCGAGGCTAGAATGCTAGTGGTTCTTGGGATCTCATTGTGAGATGAGTCAAAACGGGACGGAGGGTAGTGGTAAGTCATCCAAATTCTCGAAGCGCTTGTGCTGGCAGCAATTGGTTCCATAACTATGTCTATTTTATAACGATTTATCTCATTGCTAAGTACTCCTGCTACTACCTATAGTTGAGAGATCATGTTTCCTAATTTCAGTCGAAATGTAATTCCTGAAGTCAATTGGATCCCCGGCATGCTGGCTGTTTCCCTAAAATCTTGCATTTTTTTAAAATGGATGAATATTTTTTAATGAGCATTTGCGTCATGAATTTTTGTTCAAAATTTCAATTTTTTGTGGCACAAATGAAGATATCCACACAATTTGAATTCAAGGAGATATTTGGAGTTAACCGCATTGCTTGGTTTTCTTGGGCTTCTTTACCCTAATTTCTCACCCTTTCCATTTTCCTCGGAAAAATACAAAAAAAAATTTGAAGGTAAATAGACTCGTGGGTAGCGCGTTTAATGTGTCATTATCAGCTCATTTTCCCCACCTGGGTTGAATGTCCATAATTGTTCACTCGCAAAAAAATGTAAAATAAGTTGATTATCATAAAATAGCTTCAGATGTAGCCTAGAGATCACATAATTAATAGGTCTGAGTTATAATCTACATCGAAAGTTTCTCGGGCTTCTCTCAATTTCACCTAAGATTATAAGTCCGGTGTGCCTAACCAGGACTTTTCTCCGCATTAAAGCCAACATCCCCTGGGTATCTCATAACTGGGGTCTTCGGCGTGGAAAACCGGCGCAGAGCGGCTAATGCACCAATCCGATTAAGTTAGTTCGGCACTAAGCCAGCCCAACAAAATTCATCGCGACTCAGGCAGGCAGGTCAGAGCCCGGGGGCGAGGGGGCGGAGGGGGATGAAATAGGGGTGGGTAAACCAAGGACGAACCACTGCAGGGGCAACCCGTGCAGAAAAAAATGTACGAGTCTGACAATGGAGGATCGTCTCCCATCCTCTAACAGCGGTCCAAAATTTAACCCTCGTAAATCTTACCATGGGAGATATTTCCCACATGGCGCAGTTTCCACGCTGGGGGAGTTCGCGAAAGCGGAATTGCATTTAGGCGGGAGGGACGGAGAGAGAGAGAGGGGGAGGTGGAGATCGCATGAAAAGGGAGATGGACCAGGAGAACGGAGGGGGAGAATTTGGACGCGAATGTAAATAAAGTTACCGTTAAATGGCATAATAACCCCATTGAATGCCGTACAAATGGGTAATCCTATTCGGGCAGCGATTACAGTCTGGTGATTTTGCGCGAATTGACGTTTTTGTCGGAATCAAACGGCCGTGTTACAGAAGTTTTCAGTGGTACCCCCTTTGTTTAGTTTTCCCGTCCTAGATTTTATCTTGCCGCGCAGATTTTAGCCGAGCATTTGTTGAAAACTTTTTCGGCTTTTTGGCGATAAATGTGGAAATATACGGTCTGTAATTCTAGTGAAGCAAGTTGAGTTCTCCCCGTGCTCTTTTGGGAGAGATTGAGGGAAGAACCTTGATAAATACATACGTGGTCAACACATATTTTCTCCAATGGGCCCAGACGCATTTCATATTAACATAGGTGGCGCAAACAATATAAAATCCAATGAGTATATTATTCCAGTTCATCGGACGAAAAGGATAAATGATTTTCTGCTGCATTAGTAAGCCGCAGAGAGGACATCGGGCAAAGGGCAAGGTTCATTTCCGCTCCAATTTGCGGTAAGGTTACATTTGGAAATAAGATAACTTATAACCATTGAGAAAGTTTTAGAGAAACTGTTCCACGAATTTATATGACTCACGACCGTTCACGAAGGAGGGTGAAAAGATTCTCTTTCGAAAAGAAAAGAAAGAAAGAAAACTTGTACAACTCATTGCCTAACAAATAGATAAATACTAGACGTGCGCAGTAAAAATTGGAGGCGCCAATAAATAAAAATCCTTCTCTATATTGTCATCGCGACAAGGATCTTGGTGAAGGTGTTTCGGGTCAATGAGACAATAGGACTCGTAAATATACACCTAATAATGGCCTGAAATCGACCGAGCCGTCAGAAGAGCGTTTGGCAGGAAGTTTTTTTGAACACCAACAAAGAACTTAGAGAACAACAGGGATAAATGGCAAGTATCTCGGAAGTTAAGTCGTGGAGATGTGTACATTGGTTTGTTTGTGTTATAGACATAAACTGTGATTGATAAAAATGTAAACTCTAATGTCCAACAGTGCCGAAAAGTCCTTTATTTTATTGTTTTTTCATGTCAACACACGTAGAAAAATGAAAATTTTGTGATACCGTCTTTTGCGCGGAGTATGAAGCAAATCGTAAGTTAATTCTGTGTTACATTACATGGCGAATAGCACGGTGGAGTTGATGGAAATCTCCCAATGCCCTACAGGTCGACCTATTCGTTTGATAGAATTTTTCTGGTTTCCTTAGTCCGCCATCGTAATACTACCTTGGGAGTGGTCGTGAAGGGATGGATTCATCTCGTATATTAAAGGGGAAAACGAGGGGTTGTCTTTTTAACCGACATGTCCCCTTGCTCCCACTCTCCCCACTTTCTCTTCCCTCAACCCAACTCTGCCTTTACTTGAACGTCGTGACGACGACGCCACGGCGCCAAGATGGGCTCTTCCTCTCGTCTTTCGGTGGTTGTTTGGACCTCGTCTCTTCCTTCTATCCTTTTAAGGCTGTCAGTCAACCCAGGGGTGCTCGTGCGTGCGCGAAAATTGGTTGCCATGGAAATTGCCCTTCGGGACGTAAAAGAATTTGATGGCGAGCCCGGAAAGAGAGAGAGAGAGCGGGGAACGAGAGGAGTTCGGGTCCATGTGATGACGTCCACGGGAGTGGAGCGAATGGGAGGGGGATCGGACTAAGAGATCACTTCATGTCGCAGTTCTGGAGAAAGGGGGGAGGAGAGGACGTGAGGAACGACACTTGTGGTGGACCGAAGTGGGAGGGAGGGGACGGGTTGGTGTGTAGGATCCTCGTTTTGGAGGACCCTTGGACTGACCCTCAGAACGGAGCGGGTTACGTCGTAAGGACAGCAAGGTACCGAGACTGTAAATTGACAGGGATATTGGCGTCATTTGCACCGAAATGAGTCGGGCTTTTGTGTGGCCATTCTCCTACTCGTCCAAAATTTAATTATCTTCGTCTAAAGGGAAGCGCCACCCTTTTGTGAAGAGCCTTCACCATTTCGACGACGTCGATTCCAACTTTTATCTCGCAAGAGGGAGCCTCGAAAACCGTCGGATTGAAAGAACATTGGTATTTAATATTTCATCCTTAGCCGAACAATTTTTTCCTATCTTTTATAGCTTGTAAATGATGAAGAATGAGAGAGAATAGACAAATGACTCATTGAATTTAACTTTCCTCGAAATATATCGGCTCAAGTAGCACTCAGAAGAAGGTACTTCTACATCTACATATTACCCTGCAAGCCACCACAAGAGTGTTTGGTTGGGGTTGATTATCACCAACATGAACTTAAGTGAAGAAATTTACTTTCAGCAACACGCTCCACTATGGGTATGCTACGAATACTACAGACACTACTATACAAATATATAATGTAACTATGGACACATGACAATAGATTCATGCAGGGAACATGCATAACATGGTGTTAGCACTACTCGGTAGATTTAGAAACATGGATTAGGCTGCATATGAATTAATCTGCTAAACTACCAGTCAACTAACCTAATTCAAAAGTCTTAAGGTAGCCATTATAGTCTCCTATCGACCGCGGGAAAAACGACATTTTGAACCTTTCTGTTCTACAATCTCTTTCCCTTTAGTAGTCTACATGTGCATACGAGCTTACATTACGAGCTCATTACGAGCTTAATAGAAGAACTAGGATGGGAATTACTATCAGAACGCAGGTTAAAATTTAGGTTAAACCTTTTAAGTAAATTCGAAACAGAGTTGTTCACAGATGACGTTAGATATATATTGAGAACCCCTGCGTATTATGCTAGGTTTGATCGTATTAACAAGATTAGAGAGATAGATTGTAGTACCGATAGATTTAAAATGTCATTTTTCCCTCGTAATATAAGAGAGAACAATAGGCAGCGTAGCAAAGGGATAGGTAGATGAAATATAGTTAGAGTAGTCTGCAGTGCATGATGCATGTAATAACAACCAATAATCCCTTCCTTATTATGTAGATACTAACCATGTGATACTGGGTAAGTTTTGTTGCGCTAATCATAGTTTGACAAAACCTGTCTAACTTCTCAGCTCGTGAGCAACACCCACTGCTCACTCAGCGATAAACCTGCCAAGCTTTTGAGGAAGATCATCTATATCTACATCTACAAAATACCGTGCAAGACATTAATAGGGTGTGTGGCACGAGTTGATCCCACACTAGGCATGAAGCCCTCATCCCAGCTGAAGACAGAACCGCGCATGTTCTCCCGGATGCCAGGCGCAGGCCAAAGCAGTCGGGACAACAGTAGAAATAGAATAGAATAGAAAATAGTCTTTCTTGTTCTGGGACTTTAAGTCCCCTGGAACATAAAAAAGAAATAAATACATGCCATAACATAAAAGATTACAAAACACTAAGCAACAGTACGTGGTCAGACCAGAAACTAGGAGAGTGCTACGTACAAGAACATGCTACTATGCAGTACACTACTTAAGTTAAAACTACTGCTTAATATTACAAATATGACAAAGAAATAGCACTACAAAGCACTAGATCATATAAGATTATATCATGCTGGAAATTACATGCGAGGTTAGCAATTAATAATGATATTTGTTTTTTTGCTGCCGGACGATTCTGCTGGCCCGTATGTCCCCGGAATCCCGATAGGCTTCTGAGCCTGTCATCAGGTTTTCCAGGGACCGGACCAACAGAACTTGACACACATCCATGCCCTGGGTGGTGAAAAACCCAGGCGGGACTCGAACCCACGACCCTCGGTTTAGCAGGCGAGGACTTTACCCCGCCTCCACCGGGGCCGGCGGGGTTTATGATGTTTAGAACAAGTGCGAAGACCTATGTTATCTAGTCAGAGTCAAAGTATCCTAGAACTGATTTATTGCAAATATGGACCCTTATTGTGCGTGGAAAAAATGACATTTTAAATCTATCGGTTCTGCAGTCTATTTCGTTAATCTTATTCCTGTGATCGTTTCTACCATAATAGTTTGTCTGTAGTAAAATATGTTAGCGATACATAGAACGGCTGCCGACGAGTTCAACCAATAAGCGAATGCTTGTTGTGAGCGTGCACTGTCAGGCAACAAATTCAACCACTCCGCCGCGCCGTGTGTGTGACCCTTTAGTCGCCGTATGAATTCCTCGAATCCTATTATTTCGACCCTCTTGTTTTCAATGCCATGAACTCCTCGCTTCTTTCTCTCCCACTCACTCTCCCTCTCTCCCTGTCTTGCCTCGGACATTCCATTTCCTCCTCACTCCATCCTTCCGACCATCCTCCTCCTCCTCCTAATCCCCACTTTACACTTCAAACCCCAACCCATCCACCACTCTGGACACCAAGAGTCTCCCACACCACGCCCCTCTCCCTCTCAGCCCCCAACCCACCGCATAACACTCACGTGTTTGCACCGCATTCCAACTCACTTCCGCTCCGTTGCACCTTCCACCAAACCGCCACCTCGCCCCGCCCGCCCCCTCCTCCCACCCTCTCTACCCCCTCCCTCCACTCGCCTCAACCACCCTTCCTCCCCTCGTACACGCTGTCGAACCGACCTTTCTCCTCCAACTACAGGAAGTACCGGCGTAAAATGTTTTAAATGTGATTAGAAATATTCAAATGAAAAAAACATATCACATTACATCACTGGAGTAGTCTACATCTACATCTACGTGATACCCTGCGAGCCACCTCGAGGGTGTGTGGCAGGGGATGAAGATCACCAAACATGCACTATTGACATGCAACTAGGATATTTAAGGGAAATATGCTAGATAATAGGGTCACATGGAGCTAGATGGTTAGTATCTACATAATAAGGAAGGGATTATTGGTTGTTATTACATGCATCATGCACTATAGACTACTCTAACTATATTTCACCTACCTATCCCTTTGCTACGCTGCCTATAGTTCTCTCTTATTGTACGAGGGGGAAAAATGATATTTTAAATCTATCGGTACGATATCTATCTCTCTAATCTTGTTAATATTATCAAACCTAGCATAATACGCACGGGTTCTCACTATATATCTAACGTCATCTGTGAACAGATCGGTTTCGAATTTACTTGAAAGGTTTAACATAAATTTTAACCTGCGTTCTGATAGTAATTCCCATCCTAGTTCTTCTATTAAGCTCGTAACACTTATACAATTATCATAACGGCCTTTAACAAACCTAGCAGATCTCCTTTGCACACGCTCTAATTCTTTAATCATACCTTCCTCGTACGGATCCCATATACTAGCGGCATATTCTAAATGAGGCCTGACAAGTGTAAAATAGCTTCTTTCTCGTACTCTCTCATCGCATTTGCCTAGAACCCTTTTTACGAATCCTAATCCATATAATTATTCTTGAACTAGTATAATCTCATGTGTTGTATTCTAGATAAATCCATACCTTTAAGTAATCGGCCCTTAAAACTTCAGTTCATTACTCAGTTCTTACATGGGCGGGCACAAAGGGTCGACACAGATATCTCTCTAATTAAATTAGAGAGTCTACATCTATGTCATTCCCTGCAAGCCACCCAAAGGGTGTGTGGCAGTGGGTGCTTCCACACCAGGCATGCATGAATTATACCGTAGAACACCGAAACTACATTGAAACCAAAGTAGTCAAATCGCAGCGTACGAGCCACATTTGTCTCGTCTGATTTTACGCATTTGAATTAAATATTGAAATGAACAAAAATGTTCTTTAATTGCATGGAATTGTTAGATGTATCGAGAAAAGCATGAGGATAAGAGTCAGTGTGAAAAATAGCTCTAAAGTAATTCGCCTTAACTGTGTGCAATGAACATCTCTATAAGCATTTAATCACGATAAATTAAGTCGACAAAATTAATGTTAAGTTAATAAGATACGTGCGTATCTATTACGCCATCCAATCTCTATAAAATATTTATATTAATTAATAATGACTACATATTAATTGCATAATGACTTTGTTATCAAATATGTATTATTATTTTATTTATGCGGTTCTGAGGTGAATTGAAAATGATCATGCGACTTCTTCATTTTCATTGAAAAATTTTTAAAGGGTTATATCCACAAGCTATTAGCAAATCAATTGAACAAATTCTTATAATGGCCACTGATAATCATTACAGCGAAAACTCATGAATTCTCATACTCACCACATCGGGCCAACCGCAAACGCAAGGACCAAAATTTCATTCTTGTTTCTCATAGTGGTTATTGCTGGGGAAATAGTTTGATATAACTGGATAGAAGTTCATGATGGCCCAACTAAGACTCTTATTTTGTTCTCAGCAAAATGTCAAAATCAGTCTTTCGTGGGACAACGGCTTGTTGCGATGGAAACACCGGCTCCTGCTCGGTCATCGAAGATCATTGGTGTCGGCTTGAATTTAGAAGGTTGATCCTCCAGTTATTGAAACAGTAGTCGTTTCAAATACAGTTTAAGCATCAGATAGTAGGTGCGGAATTATCTTTGCCTACGGAAATACGTTGAGCTGAAGTACTACCTCGTACTATTGTTCTAAACGTCAAATCATCATAATTCGTTCAATCTTAAGATAGATTGACTTCTGCCGTCTATCCTTTTCTATCAAATGTCAGTATTCTAACCCCCTGGTAGTTCTTTTTACGAAATTTCCTCGTTATTAAGTCTATGTAATTACCCCTATTCTTCCTCATGGGACATTATCCTCTATTTTTCCCTCAATTACATTCTTTGCTCACCCATTGTGCGTCAAACGGCACGTTTGGGGTCAAAAATAATCATGGTGGAGTCCAAGGGTTAAAGCCTCGTCCTAAACCTTCAACATTCTTCTTCCCATCCCTCTCTGAACAAGGCCCAACCACTTTTTCTCCCCATCTCCCTTCTTTTGTTTTCGTCCTAACCTCTCTGTCCTCCCCTCCACCGTCGCCTCCCTCTCTACAAATCCGTCTTTTTCCCTCCCCCGCGGCCCCCTCAAATTCTTCCCTCACTCCCTACGCTATCACAAGCGGGAGAAGCACTGCGCGAGAGAGGTGGTCTTAATTTCTTCGCGGGCTCGGAGTTTCTCCATTAGGGGTCAACAGCCACTATCAGGGCGGAATTATCATCGCAAGCAGTGCTCCTCGCTCGGTTTTTCTTAATTGGTTCCGGGAAGCGTCGGAACTGAAACGGAGAGTGAAGGAAAAGGAAAGATTTCGGTGGTAAATGTTCCTCGGAAATGACTGTATGCGATCAGATAGTTTGATGATATATTCTCTGTGATCTGTTAGCAACATTGGTCTGTTACAATTAATTGTTTTATCTCACTCCGGATGTATCAGCTTATACTGATATATCCGGAATTGTTTAACTATTTCTTTCAACGGTGATACAGATTGCGCGATTCCGTTTGTTTTTTCAGTTTCACCGCAGTTTAATTAAAGTATATCGAGAAATATATTGCCTTTGTCCAATGCTAAAAATTTTGGCAGTATATTTGATAAATGATTATTTGGTTATTTGAGGAGGCATTCGATAACTGAGCCTACGTATTACATGAAGGACAGGTGATAGGTAATTATGATTAGGCACTTTTGCAATGGTGTAAAAGTGTAAATCTAGGCATCGGAATTAACCTACTCTTGACGTAAGGCGTAATGGGGTCCTCTGTTTATCTGTTCCATCTGATGGACGCACAATTCCCATTAAAGTACTCTCCGCATAGTAATCAAGCAATGATGAGGATGCTGCTATAAATGTCTGTCTCTGTAATGCACCAAACCTGGGCCCTTGGAATGGGCATATTACCACCACACGTACCCGGAACTTTTATACTATCGCGGAACAAGATATGTTATCGTGAAAATAGTGCGATGGAGTCACAGTACAAAAACTTTTTTTTTAGATAAATGAAGTGATATTTCATTAACATGGCATAGTAATGAATTTATTTTTGCCTTGAATTTGGGCGTATGATTTTTTCATGTCTGACAAAACGTTTTAGTATTGTCGTTGACAATTTGCTAATTACATTTGTCCCACACCTCCTTCTCGATCATAGACGGTTGACGAAGGAGCCGTGAGTGAATTCTAAAAAACTAAATAGGAATCTACATAGCTTTTTAAATCTAGAGGATTTTAACATATATCGATGAATAAAATTTTCTTACTCCTGTCCTCTTTTGTGGACGCACCGCGTTTAAATGGCTTTATTCTTAAATGTGTATTTCTTGTGCACAAAATATTGGTTCGTGTTCTATTCATTTCACGTTTATTGTCATTTGCTATCACTTTCATAAAACTGCTGTGTGATAGAACAAAGTTTATTTTTTCGATTTGTGGGCGTGAATAAATTAGTCTTCTTTCATATTGAGTGACTCTGGATTCTTAATTCTACACAGTTTGGTAAATCCTTAAATGTGGGACTTAAATGTTGCAATCGTTTTTTTGTTTTTCGACTTAATGATTCTCATCTCCTAAATGGTGTACCGTTTTAGTTCATCTCTCTTATTTTCTCCCCTATTCTCTCTCATTACTCTCTCATTTCTGTCACACCCACCCTTTCGTTCTTTCTTCCTGCTTCACGCCGTTCTACAGTATCCCACTCACCTTCCCCAGCTGTCTCTCCACCCCACAGAAGACAACAATCCCGTGCCTAGTCTCGAGGACTGGATGAGTTGGAGGGCTGAGGGTGGGGATCCATTGGGAATATATTCTCCATCGTCCCAAGAACTGGAGGAGGTTCGATGCTTTTTCATTTCCCATTTGTCCACGTCGGATGCTCAGGGAGGCGTAGGTCAAGAAAATAAATTCCCTTTCGCTTCATCCGATTCGGGTCTGAATAGCGTCACCGAGCCATTTGTCACTCGCTCGAGCCAAGGACTTTTTTTGCATCGTCCCCTCTATACCTCCCCGATACACAAAAAAAAATCTTTCCAACGGCATTAACCGAGTGTCATATAATGAATGGGATTAATTAATTTCTGGGAGAGTGTATTGGATGGGGTAAGGAACTTCAGTGAGGGAATGATTAGAAAAAATTGGAGAGGAAATTATTTTCCCTGTCACCTTCAGACCTCTGTTCGCATTGTTTTTAAAAGTAAACATTGATATTAATTGGTTTCGCCGGTTAATGAATGACCATATCGAACTAAAATTTACGGCCTTTTCGGAGACTGAACTTGAGAGACGAAAATGTTTTCTGCCCCTCGATGTTTAGCGTTGGCAAACACGCCACTGCAGACTTCACAGGTCTTAGTAACGAAAGCTCTGCACACGAGCTTAAGACGAGAAAACTTAGAGGTAGTTATCTGCAGGAATAGGTATATGTCCTAATTTGTGAGTCTTCATTTCATTTTGCGGCTATTTCAGTTTTATCATATTAGTGACTGATATTTATGCATCATGTTTGAAATGTAGCGACTGATATATGTGGGAGCTGCCGATAAAAATTTTTAAAGAAGTAAATATACAAAATTTTCTTTTAGTGTCGGTGATTACTCACCTGTAAAAGCATTATTAATCTAACATTCGATTTAACTTCTTAGTTTCATCCCACTTTATTCAAAGTGTCGATGCCTTTTTTGTGTATAATCCTGTCTTGTACCGTATTGACACAAGTTGAACGTTGTAGAAATTCGTGGCCCTTAATTTTTATAAAAGTGTACTTTTTCTCAAGAATTTTGACAGGTTACTTCGCATCAGGGAGACCAGATGCCGGATTAGCGCCCATTAATTTCTGTACATAATTACGTCGAACGATGCCTCAAAATCGGTCGTTAATTTGCATTACCTCGTGAAATTGCACGAGTTTTTGTACTGAGCAAGTATACATAATTGTCGCATTCAACGTGGGGCCCTTACATTATACGTATCGTGGTTAGAAATCGTCGGCGTTTCCTAAGAGCCGTTAAGAATCTATTTTTTAAGGCGTTCATTGTCCTCAAATGATGGGTTGGCATACCTGCACCTGAGGGAATCGGGCAACGAGTCCCGAGTCGTTCACTCGTCCCGTGAACAAGGTTATACTCGTCGAGTTGAAGAGGATCAGTGCTAAGTCGGCGGCGAGCTATCCGGACAGAGCGAAGCTAGTCTCGCCCGTTGCGTACCTATACCTGCTCACGAAATTCCAGGAATGGGCAAGGCATTGTGGAAAGAATGCTAT
Source organism: Ceriagrion tenellum (assembly GCA_963169105.1). Lineage (NCBI taxonomy): Eukaryota > Metazoa > Arthropoda > Insecta > Odonata > Coenagrionidae > Ceriagrion > Ceriagrion tenellum. The sequence goes on from OY720632.1 coordinate 44,867,722, forward strand.
CACGGCGAGTGTTTCGAGGAAAACGGCGGTGACCGGCCCGCGAGCCCCGGGACTGGACGAGCCAGTGACCGCGCGAGTACACTCGTACGTACGCCCAAAGCCACGTTTATTGCGTGAGCGAGCGTAAAAGGAGATTAGTCGTGATGGAGCAAACGACTGACCTGAACGGCTGAGGAGCAATATCCAGCAGCAGCAACGCCGCTACGCGGCCACCATTAAAACCGAGGGGAAACTCGACACATTAAAAAAGTTTTAACCTTCCCTCTCTCTCTTATTCTGTCCTCATACCCTTATTATCCCTAACTCCCCCGAAACCCGACCGTTACCGACGCTGTACGATCCGATTCCACGGCTGCGTATAAAGATAGATACATAAATAAAACACGTATATATTGCCTACCAGCCGTTACATTTTCTCGTAAAAAAGAAGGAAGAAAGGCTTACGAAGGCATTCTGAAGTTGAGAGGGGATTTTTAAGAGAATTGCGGTCGGAGTTAAGGCGTAACTACATGGGGAAGGGCGTGCGTATGATGCAGTTTGAGAAATGGTTTAAAACTGACTCATAGGAGTTTCTTTTAGACGATTTACGAATGAGAATGGGAGCCTTGTTTTATTCAATATGACCCAGATGGGATAAACAGAGGTATTGCAGGATTTACGCCGGAGCTTTGACTGAGGGGTACCACAAATCTCATAAGATTTTGAATAGAGCGCAAGATTTATAGGCTAAGGCTTACTTCCCCGATTTCTATAATGGTAGTGCGGTTAAACCGGGACGTAAATGGAGCAAAATAAACGCATACTTTTATTCAAATACCTCGGCGAAATTTGCATGAGATTGTTCAATCCAATCGTAGTACGTGATACCCAGCGATTCGTCTGGTTGGCAAGATGACTTATTTATTCTGGCAATGTATGTGCCAGAATAAATAAGTCATCGACCCATTTTATTCAGAAATCAATGAAATTTTGATCTATTTCGGTTACAGTTAATTCACCTAAAGAATAGTTTGTGAGCATATTGAAGAATTAGGAGTAATATTTTATTGAAAACTTCATGTGCTTAAGGTGCATAATTATTTTTTACATTTTAATTTACTCTTTCCATTTCTTAGACTTTCACATCCCCAATCTCCATGTGATAGACATAAGTACCAACCCTGGAATTTATTATTATCGGAGTATCTTGGCCTAGTCATTTCGCAAAAATGAATTTTGTAATTTCGATGTCGATGTTGATGATTTCTTTCATACTATGCGGATATTATCCCTTATCAGATCTTAGGAGAGGAACTACATCTTTTGCCTTTTTCCTACTCTTTTACCATTACCTTTAATTATGGTCCAATTACCAATGGAGCTATATGAATGACTGGGAAATTGGAGGAGTTTTACTTTTGTGAATTAATAAAATACTATCGGTGTCTGAAATTTTATTGGAAGAAGGCGAGATTATTATATCATTCAAACGAGTTAAGTGGCTTTTTATTGTGTGTGAAAGGTTGTGAGTGAATCAGTCCTTCAAATGGTAACATATATCGAAATTCCGTTTGGTCTTTGCTACGACAGTCGACTTCACCCAAGATCCTCATATGACTGCTGCTAAAATTCGAAACGCCATTACCGGTCACAAATCAAAAGAAAAAATACCAGAGTCATTGTCAGATAGCGCCCTCGATCGAATGAAAGTGGCGATAAAGGTCATTAGTCTAAGAAAAAATTACTTTCCTGGGAGGATCCCCTATTATATAATTCGATCCTCGTTAGAAATGGACGTACTTTTGTTTTCTCATTGAAACTTAACCATTTTTTCCTCATTTATTTTATATGATGGCCAATAAACTTGCATCGCCATGCAGAGAGGACAGTTTTTATTCATTTGCAATGTGTTCATTCATCTGAACTGTGATTATCTTTATTTTTTTATAGTTGACATTGGTTACACAAGTTCAGTATTATAAGGCACAACTTCGGGCGCCCGATGTACAATCCAAGTCACCTTGGTAAGTTTCTCCGCTGCCCACACACGAAATTCAAAACGGCATCATTAATTTTCTCATCATAGACAAATGGCGCGAGCGATCGAGGATGCGGAGCGATAAGGGAGAGTGGAGTCATTAGCCTAAGAGAGGAGATAATCTTTCGGAGAAAGAATTCTCTCTCATCTAATTGCTTTCGGAGAGATGGCACGAGAGTCGATAAAGCCCTATCTATAGCGTGGAATGACTCGGCGGTACACGCAACCTGACCTCAGGAGATCCCGTCGTTCCCGAGATCCCCGCTGACTGTGTCCATTAATGACCGCCAGATCGCGTTTTTCTGCCGATATCTTTTTTTTCCCTCCACCCCACTCCCTTCTATGGAACGACCCCATACTCTTTGAAGCACTTTGACGGCTTTGGAGGAGATTTTTTTTTCTCTGGGCTCGTATATTCTCGCCGATGCTATTGTATTCCCACCTTTGCATTTGCTTCGACTCATCCTCTAAAGCTTTTCATTGTATCGTTCCTCCTTTTGTGCCCGTCGCGCATAGGTACGTGTGTGTTCCTTGTTGCCCGGGGACCGATTTGGATTCTGTGGCGTCCATCCATTTGACCTCGCGGAGTCATGAAGGGCGAGGTCATGCCATTCAACCAGACGCCTTGCCCAGTCGATAAGTTTTTAATCTATTCTCTTATCTCACAACGGTTCTTTTTATCAATCATTTTTTTCTCATACAGTTGCACAATTCTTTTGTAAGCCTCGTAAGATTCATTATTATGATTGGTAGGAGTAATGAGTATTTTTATGAGTGTCATCCGCAATGTTTTTTTCGGCCGCAACCGTTGTTTTATGGTAAAATTCGTCATCATTTATGTATATATGTTCTATTCTATGATTTATATTGTCTTTTCCCGTGTTTGTTGTATCACTTTTTCTGTAAAAATCTGAGAAGTAGATACCCATGCTGCCTGCCCCGTACTGTGTTGATCAAACTGAAGAGATGATAATGTTTAAACGCTCAGGCTTATTAGTGGTGAATTCATTGCAAATAGACATGCAATTCACTCTTTGCAGTAAAAATTTCCAGATAATTCCCTCAAAATGCATAAATAAGACAGTGAACATGCTTAATCACTTTTCACCATGACTTCATTGATTTTGTTTATTTTTCAGTGTAATATGCATTTCCATTTTCCATGAGAAGTCTCACTGTCAATAAAAGGGTGTACCTTTTCACACATAAAAGTAAATTTTAATTTGATAGGTGTTTGTTTCTCTAGCAACTTGTCTGTTTTCTAATCCTAGAAACGAGATGTATGTTTCACTTTAGATATGTCGATTATATACGCAGCAGTTTGTTGAACAGAAAATTACAGTCAGATTTTTATTATGGAGAGACAGAGCTACCACAGCTTTTCGTGATCCTTTGTATTCCTTCCGGATTGACCAGAGAGAGGAAGAGAGTAGGTATATTCTCTGGCATTCAATGGTAAGATCGAAATAATTTCACAGGCGGGTCTGTAGGAATCACTGATTAAGAGAACTCCTCCAAATCGGCGTGTAGTACTTGATGAGAATCAGGATCGCATGGGGAGGGAGCATGTTTAGCTTTGTCTCCGATCAAAGCTGATAGTGTTTGATATCAATGTGTTTAATCAGTGTTTTAATTTGCCTATTAGTTACTTAGGTGTCTTCAAAAGGAAAGGGCTCTCTTGCAGGGAATGTTGGGTACTTGGGCGACCATGGACGGTTGCATCGAGAGCGCCCTTTGGTGGCGACATTTAGAGCTTGTGGCGCAATTGCAAAAATTGATAGCAGCTCTATTTTTGGGTAAATTGCAGTATAGAATTTTGAAATACAATAAAATTGTAAATCTCTAGGAAAACTGAACTTAGACGTGAATTACGGTCGAAAAATTTGGATGCTTTGTGTTTTAAATGTACAAATACCAGACACTTTCTCTGGCGTTACTAAGTAGAACTCCTTCGTGATGAATGACAAACAAGTACTTGGTTATGATTCCTTCCTTTAACCTTAAACTCCTCATGACTTTTATTCTTAATGTTGGTGTATTATTTAACCCCCCCCATTGTTTTGATTTTTAATTTTTCTGAAACAAACACCCCCCCCCCCCGAAGGCCATCCCCCCTCCTTCACAAAGAGCTTGGTCCGTTACTCGAATGCTCCCCTTCCTCCTTGTTTTCAAATTCCCCTCCCCCTTACGGGTACCTATAAAAGTGTAAGAAACCCAACTGCTTGTACGTCTACGTCTACGTAATACCCTGCGAGCCACCACGAGGGTGTGTGGCAGGGGGTGAAGATCACCAAACATGCACTATTGACATGCAACTAGGATATTTAATGGAGACATGCTAGATAACAGGGTTGCATGCAGCTAGATGGTTAGTATATACATGATAAGAAAGGGATTATTGGTTGCTATTACATGCATCATGCATGCATTGTACCTGATGGTGGCATGATATGCTGAAACCTAGGTCGAGTTGCTTTAAGTAAAGTGTGGAATCATAACCAAGTACTTGTCATTTTCCATTCATTAAATGCATAATTTACATTTACAGCTGTTGCAACATTTATTCCGTCAATTGAGGGCTTTAGAGCGTTCTTGTAGCAGCTACTGGGTGACGGCTGAAATTTTTAGTGCTTAAAATAATTGGGTCACCTCTGAGTACTGATTCCGAAGACTGCATAAGACTGCTCCGGTTTTCCGTGTGCGCATGCTTCCCGCATCCATTGCTCTTCCATTATCCAACTTTCATTGTTAGTCGAAATTTTTTTTTACTGACTTAAATGCCTTCCTAGGAACTGTAAGAATTAAAGAGTCCCGTAATAATGGCAGGAAAACTCGTCCAACATTTAATGAGTCAGATACTGGGAAGCAGTGGATCCCATCACTTTTATTCCCCGAGCTCCTTTTTATGTGCACCCCTAAGCTCCGGATTACGTTTACGGCGACTCTTTCCGAAACAATACCAAATAAAAATATACTACAGCGGCAGCGAAAATTTTAAATTAAGTCCAGCTAAAGCCGCCTGCGTCGCATTATTTTTTTATGCGCATCCTATGACGCAGGCGAAGTAGTCACCGGTGCCATCTGCCGCACAAGTTCATAATTTCATAAGTTCCGCCGATTAAAAATAGCGCTTCCATGTCGTTATATCCGTGTCCCAAGTTTTAAGGCGCTAAGTGAAGTTTAGTGGAAAGCATTGAATGAGCCTTGTACCCTGGAATGCAGAGATAGGGAGGGTGGCCGGGAGAAGATGTAGTAGGTGCGGGGGGGTACCTCCAGTAACGAGAAACATTGCATTAAAACACTTCACAGAGAGTGGGGGAATGCTGGAAGAAACATGAATATCATCGGAACGGTAGCGTCTCCCGGTGGAGGCGTCCCCGAATTTCTTTCTCTCTCGGAAACAAAAGACGGCTGTGTTGCGCGCAAGATTTGTCCTTAGTTCCATATTTGTTCTCTCACTAGAGTGGTTGTAGCGATTTTTGTTAACGTACAGATTTTCGTGAAACTTTGGATTCGAAATCTCATTCGTGATATCATAGAGTATGGCGTTATCAAGTTGTAAAATTCAAAATAATATTGCACCAAACCAAGTTAGTTTTTTGGCAATCCAATGTTTTTTTTTTTAAACGCAGTCTCACGGCTCTTAAATTTTTCATATAACTTCTAAGTGTCACGGCGATTCCAAAAACACGTTTAAATAGAATTTAGGCCTCAATTTTGAGCACTCCGCAGAAATAGTATGGTCACAACCTGCTCAAATTTAAGGAAAAACGTTTAAATGTATTTTTTCCATGATTTCTATTACTTCCTGCATGGTGCATATTCTAAAACATCGCAAAAAATATGAGCTTAAATAGTATGTGGTCGTGTAATTTATTTCGGATATTTGAGACAATATTACAATATGCACTAAATACCCGCAGTTACTGCTCCAGCCACCTTAAGGTTGAATGCTATGACAAGGTGGCTCTCCCTCCTCACCTGTGGAGGGTTTTTGTACTAGCTCGATGATTGCCGCTCTAAATAGCCGAGCAACTTGACTCATGCCAACGACATACTGGGTTTTTCTTTACCACTCGCCCATTTCCCAAATAATCCTCCCCTTATCAACCTAATCGCCTATCCTCAGCCACTTAATGTAGTTCGAGCAAAAAATAATTTCACCTAGAAATCAATAAATTTAGTCTCATTTTAAAGAAAAACATCTCACCCTTCCAAGGACACCGAAATATCAACCCCTCATCGAACAACTTTCCGAATTGTTCGCCAATGCCCAGTTAAGCCGCCTGCGTCGCATTATTTTTTTATGCGCATCCTATGACGTAGGCGAAGTAGTCACCGGTGCCATCTGCCGCACAAGTTCATAATTTCATAAGTTCCGCCGATTAAAAATAGCGCTTCCATGTCGTTATATCTGTGTCCCAAGTTTCAAGGCGTTAAGTGAAGTTTAGTGGAAAGCATTGAATGAGCCTTGTACCCTGGGATGCAGAGATAGGGAGGGAGGCCGGGAGAAGATGTAGTAGGTGCGGGGGGGTACCTCCAGTAACGAGAAACAGGGTATCTCCATTAATACGGATTTTGGAACGGAGCCCAAAGCTATTTTTCGAGTTATAGCTAATATGATTTTAGTACGAGCTATAAATTGGGGAAGAAAATGGAATGGGAAGGACTTGGTGACACGAGTATAGGACTCAACGAGGTTGGGTGGGTGTCGGCGGGTAGGACCGGAATCACATCTGGAAGCCTGTTGAGGGAGGCTATTTCGGTTGCAGGTAGTGAATGAGAAGTTGTATTACATAAATTGCGAATGAATAAAGAAAAACTTTCAGGGGAAAACTACATTGGAACGCTCTCGTAACTTTGGATTCCATGAATCGTCATCTGGGTTGAAAATTCCGTGTATTTTGTCCACAATAATTCTCCGTTTTTTTATCCAGAGTATGTTGATTATGTATGTTTGTTATCCAGAGTGTTTGGTTTGATTTACAAAACGCAATGAAAATATGGTGTCTTTCGTTTGCATTTTTGGAAAAAAGACGGGAAAATTTGGTGACTACTATTTTTTGCGCAGCTGTCGACACATTGTGCCTGCAATATTACATCGTAAGAGAATCCTTCATACTGTGAAGCTTCAGTAATCATTTCATTATGCATCATGGATTATGTAAGCATTTTCTCAAATTACATTAGCTTCCAGCTTCAAGACCAGGGTGTATTGTCGTACAGTTCCTTTTAAAATGTCCCCTTTCATTTCTGTCTTATTATTTACAACATAAAGTGCATTTATCTTCGATATCATATGAAAACCCATTCACTAATGAGAACGAATCATAATCACGGACTGGCTGATTTTAAACAAATGGGAGCTATTGATTGTCACTTTGTAAGTAGTGAAGTGGTGATGTAAAATAGGACTTTGATTTGACTTGAGGAAAATAGATGATTCTTTTCTCCATTTGGTCCAAAATTTGAGAAATTGTAGACCTATATTTGCTTAAAGTGCTCTTATTCATTTAATTACTTCTAATTTATACCGTATTTTCCTATCTGCGGGCTTTACATAAATTGTTTCATCTGTCTGCTATCTACAACGGGATCAAACCAGCAAAAATATGTATGCTGTGATCATATTTTCGCATTGGAAATCTATGACATGTTATTTAATTGCGATGTATCCATTTGCGATGGTCAATCGGATACCGAGGAAATATATTGTTTTGCTGTGTCAATATCTCAGGAATAATGTTGTGTATCTTGCATTAGGCAATATCAGTATTAAAGAATTTTCAATCGTCTTTTAAACGTGACATGATGTTTCCCCATCACATGTAATCATTCTATCGCGGTAGCCTCCATCTGATGCAGTTATTGTCAAGTGAGCCTTCCTTTTCTTAGCTACGCCAAAATATGAAAAGTGGATGGTGAGAGCCGAAAAGGTTATTGAAGGTGATATAACACGTGCGGTGAAAGCACTTTAATAGATGAATATGTTGAGCTTCCCGCTGCTCATTTCGTCCGCTTTTGTGATGAGATTGAGGCGTGTTGATCGATGCGAGATCTACCGTCGCTCGATCTAAGTAACCCGAAATAACGTTCGCATCTCCGCGTTTTCTCTCACGCCGACGCGGTCTAATGAATAATTCATCTCCCCTCCCCGATAGGTATCCTAATTCCGTATGCCAAACGTTACATCAGTTTTGGGAAGAGGTCCGAGTTGCATTAAAACACTTCACAGAGAGTGGGGGAATGCTGGGAGAAACATGAATATCATCGGAACGGTAGCGTCTCCCGGAGGAGGCGTCCCCGAATTTCTTTCTCTCTCGGAAACAAAAGACGGCTGTGTTCCGCGCAAGATTTGTCCTTAGTTCCATACTTTTTCTCTCACTAGAGTGGTTGTAGCGATTTTTGTTAACGTAAAGATTTTCGTGAAACTTTGGATTCGAAATCTCATTCGTGATATCATAGAGTATTGTAAAAGTAAAAAAATATTTCACCAAACCAAGTTAGTTTTTTGGCAATCCAATGTTTTTTTTTTTTAAAACGCAGTCTCACGGCTCATTACTTTTTCATATAACTTCTAAGTGTCACGGCGTTTCCAAAAACACGTTTAAATAGAATTTAGGCCTCAATTTTGAGCACTCCGCAGAAATAGTATGGTCACAACCTGCTCAAATTTAAGGAAAAACATTTAAATGTATTTTTTCCATGATTTCTATTACTTCCTACGTGGTGCATATTCTAAAACATCGCAAAAAATATGAGCTTAAATAGAATGTGGTCGTGTAATTTATTTCGGATATTTGAGACAATATTACAATATGCACTAAATACCCGCAGTTACTGCTCCAGCCACCTTAAGGTTGAATGCTATGACAAGGTGGCTCTCCCTCCTCACCTGTGGAGGGTTTTTGTACTAGCTCGATGATTGCCTCTCTAAATAGCCGAGCAATTTGGCTCATGCCAGCGCCATACTGGGTTTTTCTTTACCACTCGCCCATTTCCCAAATAATCCTCCCCTTATCAACCTAATCGCCTATCCTCAGCCACTTAATGTAGTTCGAGCGAAAAATAATTTCACCTAGGTATCAATAAATTTAGTCTCATTTTAAAGAAAAACATCTCACCCTTCCAAGGACACCGATATATCAACCCCTCATCGAACAACTTTCCGAATTGTTCGCCAAATAAAAATACCATCTATTTTACGTGGGATATGACAATAGTCGTTGGCACTCCAGAGAGGCATAAATTAAAAAATGAGAAATTTCTAACAAACTGGTCAAAAATTTACAATGTAGTCAATTTACATTTGAGAAAACATAAAATAAGTGAAATTTCTATTTCTTTTCTCAACTGTTTAAAAAAAATCGTAACGTCTCCGCAGTAATTTCTTCAGAATCACATGAAAAACCCGATCCGAAGGAGTTTTATACGTCCCGCGTGAAAAAAATGAGTTGAATCAAGATGGAGACTTCTAAAGACATTCTTCATCAACGTCTACATATACATAATACCCTGCGAGCCGCCTATTGGGCGTGTGGCATGGGATGTTAGGTCACTAGCCGTGTAAAGATGTAAGTTTTTGGGAGATGAAATGGTGAATTGTATTATAGGAGTGTATTTAGTGGAGATAAACTTTTATTATGGTCGCTTATTGTTCACAGAATGAACGAGTTTTTGTATCTATCTGTTTGGCAGTGTATCTCTCTTATTTTATCACATCTGTCTGACCTAGTGGTGTAGTGAGGAGTCATGATAATATACTCTGTGTCGCTCTGAAAAATATCAGTTCTGAATTTCTCAAGCAACCTAAGCCTAGCCTCCGAGTCTCCCGGGGCCCCCTTCTTAATCTCTCTAAAATTTGTGAGACACTATATGTACGCTCGTAGCAGTTTTTAATGAAGCGTGCTGCTTTCCTTAGTATATTATTAATTTTTTTGGCTAAATCATTATGACCAAGGTCCCAAATACTCGCGGCGTATTCGAGGTGTGGCCTAACCAGAGCGAAGTAGCTTCTTATTTAATAGTTTTAGTAGTAGTTCTTATTTAATTACTGAGGATTTCAGTCATGTAAAAGTATATATTGTTGCACTATAAGTATGTCATTATTTACTTCATGTCCTGCTGAAGTTGAAACGATATATTCGAACATTGTCTCCATTACGACTAAGGAAATATCTTACTCAAACTACGTTTAGGTTAAAGCTAGGCCAGTTTTGAGTTCTCTCCTCAAATTACCCACCTGGAGATCAACGAGGTGAAGAAAGCTGATCGAGGACACTGGCAAGCTGGCTTTGGAGATTCCTCCGTAGCTGTGAGTCTCAAAACAAATGAGAAATTCCACATTTTCGTTTGTGTTCTTTTTAATACTGCTTTTATTGGTGACGTGCCGTAGCTGTGAGGAAACAAATTATATATTTGTCATTTGTAGATTATTAGAGGTAAATTTTTCTCAAAGACCTAATTTTCCGACCAAAGTAGCTGTCATCCGCGCCATCTTCTAAAAATGAAAGCATCTCTATCTCAAATATTGCATTAATTTGATAGCAACGCCAGATCTGAGGAGGATTTTTGGCTGGATTAAATTAAAATAATTATTCCCAAGTAGACTTCAAATCTTCAGATCAAAAGTTACATGTAAAACGGAAAACCAATTTAATCTAGTTTCTTTCGTTCTCAAATTTATCATTTTGAAACTAAAAGTTCAATTTTTGAAAAACAAATCTGGAAAAAGGTAAGGTTTTGTCACTCATACCAAACTGAGGACAAGTTTTTCCAGTTGTTGTCAGTATGTGTAGACTATCTGAAATTGGTCGAAGCCATTTTACTGTGATACCTCCTAAAGTATACCGCGGTGTAGGAAAAATGTAATAAAGTACATGAGAACAATGCGGGGCTAAGAGACCAATGAATATCGCCATGCGACCACCCCGTGTGCAGAGCAATAGGTTCACCGGGGAACGCGACGGGTGCATAAAATGTCTGGGTGACGGTATTTATGGGATGGGAAGGAGTTTAGGATTGTCATGGGTCGGGGAATGAATTGAGAGGAGGCAGGGGGAACTCGTGTTGTCGCCGGAGAAGGTCAGGATTGAGTCGTTTTCGGTGTGGATACGGCGGCTTGGCGACGCACTGTTTTATGATGGGTCGCAGAGTGTCCCTTAAAAGGAGGAAGGCGGCGAGATATAGGGAGTCGAGGAAACGACATGAAGCCTACTCCGGCTTCGAAGTGCCACTCTGAAGACCGTTGGCTGCGTAAACTGGCTTTATTGCGGCTCCCAGACCCTTCATACAGCCATGCATGTTTGACTAATTTATTGAGCGCGCCAAATATGCACTTGCGAGTCTGGGTGTGCCATCCTCTTCGTACATCTTCGATTCCCTTAAACTGAGAGCCGCAAAGCATTATCTGGAAGCCTAGGAGTAGTTCGCGTTATTGTATGCCTACATAGTTATAAACCGTCACACAATTACAGCTTCATTTTAATATCGTGGTAGTAAGAACAATAATTTTGGTTTATCAAGTGAGAGGAGCTGTCATAAATGAATTCTTGGAAAAAATGCGCGTTTCATTTAGTAAATTTAAAATACGCTCGATTCATAAACCTCGGAGTTATTACCTCAAATTGTGATGTATACGTGGTAAAAAAATTTCGTAAATGTTCAAAATAAATTCATAAATGATCAAAAGCAATCAACTTAGTCACCTAACATACATTAATTTTCAGGACAAAATTAAAAGAATCGATGCTCTGATGTTTACATTTCAACGCTTTGGGTGAACCAACCCTTAAGTTATTCGTATGACTGTGTATGCAGGTGATAATACCATTAATTGGTATAATGTCCGAAGATTCTTCCAAAATCGGATGGAATTTGTAAATAATGAATAAATAAGACTTGCAGTATTGCACAAAAAATATAATGTTTTAGCCTGATAATGATGTAGTAACGACAAAACCGGGGTTGGAAGTACATTTATTCATTCGTGGAAAATTTCCCGTGTTACATCCATGCATTGGAGATAGATCATACTCGAATTATGAAATATTTCCTCAAACAGTTTCACTCACGTTTTGAGGAGAATACTAACTTTTGTTGGCGTTATATCAAGCCAAGTCTTCGCCAGGAAGTCAGTTTTTGCAATGATTCCACTTGATCGAATCTGTATCCGTGAGGTCGATCCCTCTGCGGCTAAAAGCCTGTGCATATTGGTCCAACTTCTCGTTTTGTAGTCCGTGCTGCTTTTGTGGGCTACGGGTTTCGAAGGATGTGGAGGAGAGGGGTTTTAATCCGAAGGCGAAAGAGAGATGAATAGACGAGCAGAGGATGAAAGTGATTGGATTGGCGGCGATCCCTCGGAACCACTTTCACCACTCTCATTCCTCTCGCCTCACCGGCGGCAGAGCCCCCTATCCACCCACAAAGGAGTTAATTTGGTAGCGATACAGACTCTCTCTCTCTCTTTTTGCTCTCCTTTACTCTCTTTTTGCTTTCCTTTTTGCGTTTCGCTGAATCAACAGTGAGGAGGTTCATATCGTACACTCCATCGCTTTCCCCTCTCGTCCCATGTTGACCAATTCTGAATTAAAGACATCGCGACCGTAGGAGAGCAGTGAGTTTATCTCTCCCACATTTCGTATTTTTAATGACTACTTATATTACAGGGTTGTTTTATTATTTGTTATTTTTGTTTGTTATTGTTTTTTATTTGAAAAAAATGGAAAAATCGTGAAATTGTCTAGGAATGTCGTTGCGTTTCCCGGCGTCACCATTTCCTCAAACGAGTAAATGTGCTGTTTAGTTACCTATTTGAGGTTTTAAGTTATCTCTATGGAATAGATTTTATCAAACCATGCACAAAAGGATGGTATGTTTCGTGTCCATAAATTCAAGTATCCATAGGTCCTTAGATAATCTAAATAAAGCATTCAGTTTTTAATTTGCGTTTATCAGCCTACCCAACACTTCAAAATTTGAACCGAAGGTCAAGAAGACAACTTAATTTGGCTTTCATAGATGATCCAATAGATATGTCTTATACAAGACTCATTTCTGCGTAGTCAAGCTATTTAGAGGGTTTTAGCGGAAGGCAGATAAGGCTGTGTTTTTTTTTTGGAAACCGTCAAACGTTCTTTGATACAGTTTCGATCCAAGCCGTGCCCTTAGATGCGGAAAGAGGTGGTGCAGGACGCTGACGCCAGGCGTTACCGCCCTACATGAAGCATCTCTTATGGCCACAGGGCGATAGAGCGAGGGAGAGTAAATGGTTACCTTATGAGCCGAGCACTCCCGATTAGTTTATCCTCCTCTCAGGCCTCTCTCTCCTTCCGCGCTCAGGCGAGATCAAAGTTAAATGGGATGAAGTCGCGACCGAAAGAGAAGTTTCTTTGGGACGTCGCAGTTCGCTGAGAGAGAGGAGGTGAGAGGGGGGTTGGTAGTCGTTTTCGCGGCGAGATTGATGCTCAAAAGGAGAGGGGGAAGGGTAGATGAGAGGCGACGAGATCCTCCCCCGTTTCTCACGCCCTCACTTTTTTCTTTATTTCTCCCTCCTGTATGGAAAGGGAAGATGATGTGAGGGAAGGGACGTAAGAGGCAGAGAGACTCCTCCTCCCATAAGGGACTTCCAACCCCCCCGCACACCACCCTCCCGTCATCTCATCTCTCGAGGCCCCTCTCGTGGAGGGCGAAGAGATGCGGCGATTGAGTCGTCTGGAGGACGGAAGGCTGAGAAGGCGTGGGGGGATCACATCAAAGAGATATGCATCGCCAGGTTGTCCTTGCGTTAGTTCATACCAGAGAGGGCGAGAAACCTGCGGTAACCGGGGTTTCTTTGCGAAGTGACAGCATTTTTGTTTATTTTCATACATCTATATTCAATATATATTTTATATGCATTTATGCTGCTATATTGATTCTTTCCTCACCTAATATGGTCGTAATTAGCACCGTATATAATCATACATTACTTGTATTTCAAGTTCATCCTTTTTTATACGTCCTTCTCAATTTCCTTTCATTGGTTTTATCCGCGATATTTAAACTTTGAACTGTCTTTGAGATCTGATAATTTTTCAAACGATTTTTCCGTTGATTATCTATTCTGTGGAAAAATAATCATCATGATCCATCAAAATGTCTAATCTAATAAAGAAATAGTCCGTTTAGTTGTAACGTAAAATAGGTATTTTTAAAAATCAATATGATCTTCATTTTTACGAGAAATTTATCAGACATTGTTTTCCAAGTCTTCGCTTTACTTAGTATATTTTTTTACTCTTTACACTGGTTGAGGACTACTACTTTATTGGGGTAGTAAAACTTGCGACTGAGTGTCAAAATGGTTCCGATATTAATGTCAAATAATGCCTCTGGGGTATTTTCGTTTTAAGAAATGAGATTCCTTTCGTAGTAGCACCTTCATGGAAGTTATGAGACTGTTGGCTGCGGCCTTCCTTCTTTAGGTACCAGACGTGTCTTAGCCTTAAGGTACATCACCTGATGTGGTCTGTTCCCATCTACCCATCATGGACATATGGCCGTAGTTTTATTTTTTTCACCCCACAGGCGTTGAGGAGCAGAACAACACCACATCTACACCGCACCCTGGTAGCCTCCTCAAGAGAGTGTAGCAGGGTATGATTTCACAACTGCCATAAACTGTCAATTACTTTGTCATGCTGTTGTCAGTACTGTTACAAGCGTAGGGATGCTTGATATGTACTCATGACGTAGCCTAACTGGAGCGAAGTAGTATGCCTCATTCATTTTTTCTCCCAAGAACCTTTCTTCTGTTGCCTTGGTAAATCCTAGTATCTTAATTACAGCGCCACAAACGTTTTGTATTTTTTTTCCTCCACATTGATCTATTTTTTTTTAGGAAGCGGCCGAATAAGCAGGCTGTCGTTATTTCCCTAAATGAAAGCGATATGCTTTTTTTTCCTTAGGGAATTTATTCAGACTTTTACTGGATTTTCTTCATTGCACGTTCCTCTATCTGCTTAAGGATACGCAAACTCCCAGCTGCCCATCTTCATTTGCAATGTTGTCTCCCGTCAGCCCGCCCCAAGCTCCCGATGTAAGCTAGCTTGAATTCCCCTGAACCCTTTCGCCCTCCAATACGAACACTGGACGGGAAGCAGACAATAGGAGTGCGAAAATAAAGTGATATGGAACGATAGTGCGTTGGCGGAGGGTGTAAATGTAAGAGAGGATGAGTTTTCGTCGTTCCCTACCACTCAGGAGAAGGATTGGAGGTCCATGGACGTTTCCGCCAGTTCCTTGCGCGAAGAGTAAGAGGGAGGATATATATTCTGGGAGGTTTTGCAGTAGTAGTGTGAGATGATCGAGCGAGATTTCATTCGCTCTTTTCTAAGGCACGGTAAATGCAGACGGAGGTGGTTAAGGGGGCTTATGAATCGAGCCTTCCTTGCCCCAGGGATTTCCTCCTACTACGTGTAGAACTAAGTTTGCAGCCGAGCGACGCCGAAACTCGGGAACTGTATGAAGTCTTCGGCGATCGCATCCGTTTACCATCTTGGAAGCGATTGACCGAGTTTTCTCGAACAGAAAAGGAGAGACTGAAAAAAAATTGCTTCCCAGGAGTGCTGTTCGAGCGATCTGACACATGCAAGTGCCTCCTTCCCGTCAAGAAAGGCAGTCTTCTCCTCGGGAGTTCTTTACTTCCGTCCTATCTCTCCTCTCCCGCCATGGTTATATGCTCCAGTAATGGACATATATGAAAGGAGTGTGCTTCGTTGGTTTGGCCATGTTGAGAGAATGGATGAGAGTCTAACAACGAAACAGATATATAAGAGTGAAATGAATGGTGCGAGAGGTAGCGGTAGGCCAAGAAAGTTGTGGTTGAATGTGGTTGAGGAAATTCTTAGGAGGAGGAATATTAGAAGTCTTAAAAACAGGAGGGAGTGTATGAAGCAGTGTATGGGGTTAAATGGAGCAAAAGAGGTTTGCAAGGATAGGCCATAATGGATGAAATTATTGAAGCAGAGTTAAGTGTACAAATGAGTATTTATGAGTGAAACTTCGTGACTGTGCCTACCCCGGAAGAGAACGGCGTGATTGGTATGTATGTATCTTGAATTGAGTTTTAGGTTGAAGGTTTAAATTTTCAAAGCTTTGTAGTATTTCATGTTCCCCCCTCCAATTCCAAAGTGGATATGGGTACTCTGATACCTAACATATTTCATAAAAATGGATCCACAATGTATTTGTTTTCTGAAATTGTTTATTTCCATTTCCAGCATGCTGTATATTCAAGTGACGATTATTGTAAGCTATTAACTACTACTAAAATTAAAAGATTTTTTTTTTCTGATTCTATGAAAAGTATTTTCGGCGAGTATGAATAACTTTCGAAAGGAGATGACACCCTTTTCTGTGAGGCCCTTCTGGTAACATACTGATGTGTCTATTAGTTTGCATGTCATTTTTAATACCTATCGACATTTGAACAGAAAGTAATCTTGCTTGGAAGGTAATGCCTCGCTCAGGTGAGAGCAACTCAACCAAACTGACAATATTACAAAAAAATATATTTGTGGGCCTGGCATCATTTTGGGAGAGTTGTTACCGTTAGTCGCACGAACGAGGAAGAGGTAATTCAATTTTGGTGCCACTTTAAATTCGAACGCAGTGAAAAAAAGAAAATAATATCCCGCTCGTCCCTCCGTGTTCCCTTCCCCCCTCTCTGTTTTGCTCTACATTCATCCTCCTCCACGCCCCCTCATTCGACATCACCAAAAGTTTTACGCCCCTGGGTCAGGAGAACGTGACCCGTCCGGATAAGTAAGGAGGAGTCTGTCCGGAGGAGGTGAGGAGGAGGAGGAAGAGGAAGAGATGGGAGCTGAGGGAGAGCGGGGAAGGCGTGGGTGAGGAGGGATAGCCGTGAAAAAGGTTTTATTGCCTCTCTTTCCCCTTCCTCTCGGAGGAGAGAGAGAGAGAGAGAGAGAGAGGAGACGGAGGTGGTCCAAGAAACGAAAGCAGGTTTTCTCTCGGAGGTGGGAGTAGAGAATCGTGCGACGAGGGGCCCTGGGAAATGGGAGAGTCACACTAGAGGAGAGGAAAAGAAACACGAAATGAACTCCAGGTTTTCGTTTGTGTAAATTAAGGTTGCCAACATAACCGGATTCTCCGAAAGACGACCGGAATTGGCCAATAGTCTTGCAAATTTGCTACCTTCCGGATTGACAGTGTTTTTCTCCCTTTTTTTGGCGGAAGTAAACATAGCATACAATTCATTTATAATGGCTGTTCACACACTAACTGCAAATTATGTCACAGATAATGTGTACATATCTAAGCATTTATATGGTAATGATGTGTATGTTATAGGGTCAATCATTCAATTTTATCGCGAGGGAATGAGCCTTCTGTGGAAGTATCTATGTTGTAGAATCCACACCCCCAATTCATCGAGAATAATAACTCAAATATAGTTACAAGCATGCCTATCAATATAAAATCGTGAAATCTCTTGGTGTGTTTTACTCCTGTAGCGTTCTTCTCTTGGAAATTAGCTCTTATGGAACTGTCAAACCTGGTATGGTGAGGACAGTGGAAAAAAATACTCGGAAAGGAGCAAAAAGGGTGAAATAATATGGAGATGGCAATGAACTGGTTATATCATTCGTAGAACCGGGAATAATATGGGAGTAATAATAATATGAATTGGCACTTTATATAGAGCGGAATCAAGACTGCATAGTTCTCCTTTACATTCATCTCTACACGTTTTACCATCGTCCATCGTCATTCGGCGGGAAACCGATCCCAGCTGGACTAGAATCCGCGGCCTCGTAGATAGGAGATAAAGAGTTTACCAACGCCAGGCCGATCGAGGAATAAAGAGGCTGCCTCAGTCCAAGGCAATTAGGTCGACTGGAGAGGACATTAGCCCGTTGCATTTTGGGCTGAAAAAAATACTCATGGATGGTGAGTTTTAATCGCACTGCCTTTGAATTACAAGCCCAACGCGCAATTGTCTGCGCCACACGGGCCTATTATAAATTGGATATTGTAAGGCCAGCGACTGCTAAACTGACCGAAACATTTAAATCACTGTGGTTTAAAGGTAATTTCTCAATGCAGATGGAAATATCAGCCGGAATTCCCATGGAACTGATGAAATATACGATTTGAAAGTATTAACAATATTTGCTTCCGCTATTCCTTGGTAATGCTCGAAACTTAATTTGATGTTATGTTCTGCTGCTAAATAATAATAGAGGCTGTGATCAATGAGGGTGACTTCACGGTATTCCCGACGTGAAAAATGCAATATATTGAATGACGGAATCCTCCGGCATCAATGCCTTCATGATGACGGAAGAGTATACTGTCGAAATGTTGGCAGCAGCCAAATGTTCAATCCGGGTGAGGCTGAGAGAATTTCACTCGTAATTCGCCTGAAAGTCACAAATATTTCAGGACTCTTATTTTCGGAATTCTCCCAGGAAGTTGATGAAAATGCAGTGATCGCTCATTATTCCAAGCTTACAATTATGTCTGAGGATTGGAAGCCCTACGCAAGAGGAAATAATTTTGACAAACAAAGATGGTATGACTGTTGACCCCGCGAAAATCTAGCTCTAATCTAAATCTAATTGACCAAAGTGAAAAGATAGCGCTTTTGGAAAATATTGGTCTTCGTGGAGAGTGAGTCTTCGAGGAGGGTGTGGGTGATGCGGAGGTGGAGGGGATCGGAGAAAGGAGGAGGAAGGAAGGTGAGGCGTAATGGAAAGGCGAGAGGGAGAGGGAAGGGATACGGGTTGGATTTCCTTTGAAAGAGATGAATGGGAGGCTGGAGAAAGGGGAGTAGGGAGGGATGTGTGAGGGCGTTTGTGGGAGGAGGGCGTGGAGGTTGAGAAACATGCGGAAGGGCGGAAAATATTGGGTGGAAGAGCGATAGAGGGGGATGAGGGGAGGGAGGCGGGGAGGAGGTGTCAGAAGGGATGGAAGGAGGGGGTATTGTTGCTCTGGACCAGGTGTGAGGGAGAGAGGCGGGTCCAGAGTCGTGAGGAAGCTGGAGTGATGAACGCAAGGTGACGGAAGAAGCGAATTCTTTTCGCAGGGAAGAAATATGCATGCAATAGTATAGTTTTTTCTTGTACATCCTTGCGTCGGCTACGTTTTCTACATCTTCTGAGTATGGATGTGTTAATATGTTTCCTCCCAAATCGCATAGGCACCCTCACCCGCGTTCTTTTTGCCGATTGTTGACAGCCTTGAGTGAAAGTTTATTTTTGCCACTTTTGCTTGCTTTGCAGTGCCCCCAAATATTCACTTCATACATATAGAACAGGAACTCACATCCATACCATACTCATGTAAAAGTTGATGTCATATTATATCTAACCTTTCATGCGTAACCTTGTGGAAGTCCATCATTGAATGAAAATAATGATAATGATTCCCATCCCTTCTAAATTCACTCCCTCACACTGTCGATCCGTTTCATTTAACATGTAACAATTTCACCTACCAAGCGATATCCCACCTGTCAACAAATTAAATTTTTTCCCTTTCCATGTTGGGCTCTCGTTGCTTATTTTTACGCTGTTATTGTGTTTTTGCCCTCTTTCATGTTTTTTGTTATATGTTTCACTATTAATTGGCGTTACTGCTGTATGTGAACAATTTTTGAAATAAATAAATAAATAAAAAATAATACCAACTATGTTTTAAACCACAGAGTTTTTTTTTTGGTGTATACAACTATGTAGTTTCAACGCTACTGCGTCATCTTCAGGCACAAGTAACTCTGTGGATTTAAACATAGTTGGTATTGTCAATATTTATTCAAGATTTCATATCATAACAATGTTTGATAACAAGTACTAAGGTGTCCAATATTCTGAAAAACTATTTCAATATTACTTCAACTAAAATTTGGACTCCAAGCCGAAGACACTAGTCATAAGCTGCTTTCACGAAGGAAATTTTAAGATAAAATAATTCTTGTATCATAACTCCCAACTGAACTCTGGGCTATTTAAGTATATTTCTGCCCATTGTTGCCAAATCTTCTCCGAAAACAGTATCCGCTGACTGTTCCTTTTTTCGGCATTCATTCCGCGATGTATGTTTTTTTTTTTAAAACAACAATATTTCGCTGGTCCTCCTGCCAGCTTCATCAGGTTAACTGAAATTGCGAAGAGACCGGAGAACGTCAACCGAGAAGACGGTTACAAGTTGAATAGCAGTCTAAAACGAATTTTTTCAAATTTAAATTCCGGCAACAATGGGAGTCCAGACTCATTTATATAAAGACGAGCGAGACAAAGAAATCAGTTCAGTTAGCCTGATGAAGCTGGCCGGAGGACCAGCGAAATATTGTTGTTTTAAAAAAAAAACATTCATCGCGGAATGAATCCCGAAAAAAAGGAACAGTCAACACTGCATCCGCGGAAGCCTACGAGCTAACAGTATCCGCTATTCAAAACCCCAAGCATTAGTCCGAGTGGTTCAAAATTAGACACAGTGAGTCTCATATAATTCGATACGTAACAACTTAAGTATTTCCCAATACTCATCCTGAATCCCCAGCACCGTAGAGTCTGTAAACCCTTTTATCAAAGAATGTGGGGAAATGCTTTCCTTGGATTTTTTCCACTCTTTCATTCGAGTAACATCAACCTATTTCATTGCTCTTGTATCACCACCTATCTGAAAAATAGTCTTTTGATTCTTCTTTTTTGCGTGATGCCTTCTTTGTCAATACTACTTATGAATTCTGAGATTCATGCGAAAAATAAATAGAATCAAAGTATAAATCGAGAAAACCTTATGGACTACCTTCAGTGATAAAACTCAAGGGGTTGAAATTTTTCTAATTACTGCTCGGGCGAAGTAGTAAGTCTCTGAAGTAGGTATCTAAGTCACCTTCCGCTTGTATTTTTTATCATCAGAAATAGTGCCCGCACTAGCTTCATGGAGACTCCTAACATGCAACTTTAGAAGGGAAAAACACACTTTAACACTTACCCCCTTAACTGTATTTACTTCCGAACTGACTTCGGCACGTAATGCCATCATGCCATCCTGATGATGGTAAAGCGTATCGAAACCATGGTCGGAAGGACATAAGTGTCCAATTGCGTTTTTTCTCCAGTGCAGATGTAAGATATTTTTTCAGCGCGTAAAATTAAAGTAATTAAATGAAGCGATTATAGTTTGGCCCTGTAGACCATTGGCTCACAGCAAAATTTTGTAAAATCTGACGACTATGACTTCTGCTGACATTGTCTGGGTCTTTAGAATGACTTTTTCGGTCGAAAACTTGGTCGACTGGTTTCATGAAATTTTTTTGACATGTTTAGTAATATATTTTTGGAAAGTTCAGAGAAGTATTTTGGACTGCACTACATTCACCTCGTTTAATGCAATGGAGTACCACCAATTAACGCGTATAAAAATAATCAGTGTATTATAAATGAAGAAATTTGATACGGAGGCTATGGAAAATTGAATAGCTTGGAAGAAGCAATCGGACGATGAAATATTTCGGGGTGTCCCGGTGAATGGAGTTAAGGTAGGCTTCTCGGAGTTCCATTCTGGTAATGGCCGTCATGGACCCCACCACCCAGATGGAATCATGCGGAGACTTTCTTAATACAATTAGATGAATTTCAATTAAACTTCATTGAGACACCTGGGTTGAAATTCGCCATGAAAAAATCATTTGACTTGACCGGGATACGAACTCGGATCTCCCAATTGCCGGTCAGGTGTGTTAGCCAGTTACACACCAAGCTATCTTCCTTCAAGGCGAACTTCGAGGGGGGTTTATGCAAACTAGATGTTCACGCCTCAAGTCTACATTGTGGCACATGAGTCGAAGTCGTGCTTACAAAGCCACTGTTGCGGGTGATTAACCAAAAATTGTCGTTATATAACGACAAAAATTGACTAATTTCCAATCATTGCATTAGCAAATGATGTGGTACGAAGTCACTTGCATGGGTGCGTATTCAAATGATTTTTCATGGCGAATTTCAACCCTGGTGTGTATGCACCCGTGCGAGTGACTTCGTACCACATCATTTGTTAATGCAATGATTGGAAACTTCACAGAGGATTTGTAAAAAAAAGATTTTTGTTGAGAACAGAGGGGGTTAGAGGATGGAGAGGATAGAAGTTGAGGTGAGAGGTAGAGAGGGAATCGAGGGCGGAGGGCAACGGACACAAGAGTTTGGGGGCGAGTGGGAGACTTAAGAATGCGGTCGCTGGGGGAAGGTTGATCGGAGGGGAATCGAACCAAAAAAAGTATCACAAGAAGAGGGAGAATGAAGTTGGGTTTGGTGGGAGGGAAGCACGCACAGGTCTACTCTGTCCTCCCTTACCCCCCCTCACCCCACCCCCACTGGTTGTGACGAAGTAGTTCCATTGTCGTGACTCGTTTGGGAGGGGCGTCGCCCTCCTCTTGTTGGCCGATGTTTTATTTTTCCATCCCTTCCCCCTCCTCCTTCTCCTCGGGGTTGACATGTTGATGTGATGAGGAGGACCTGAGCTGGCGTCAACGAGACGGAATGCCGGTGGTGGGAGAAGTGGTGGAAGGGTTGCCAACTCTCCCAAATCCTCCGTAAGAGTCCCAAAATTAAGCAATAATCTTTAAAAATCTTCCTCCCTACACCTGTGGCGTTTCCCTCCCGTTTTAGGTTGAAATATCATCAATATCGGGCATTCTACCGGCTGATTGGTAGGTTTTTAGACTTTTCTTATTCTTATTCCCACTTTTTTGGGACATGTTTTCACTTTCTCTCTCATAAATTACTCGCCATCAGGTCACTCTGGAATTCTTCGTACAATGTGCTTCTCCTTATGTAGAACAATATTCCCAACCCTCCTCTGCCCATCTCCAATGTTCTATTCTCTATCGCTTTCTTCAGCATGTCTTCACATTTTAAACCTCCATCCACATCATCTGTCTTTCACGAATCTTCATCTCCAACTATCTTTCCTATCCCACCGTAACCAAGTCTTCTTCTTCAGTCTCCCTCGCTACCCAGCTCATGCTCTCCATTCCTGTTCAATTCCTCGTTGTAAATGCGTTCAAGATAAATTTTAAGCTATCCGGGACTAGCCACGGAGTTTCCACTTTTACAGAGTCACCCGCAATGTAGATGAATTTCAATTAAACTTCATTGAGGATTGAAAAATCAGATTAATGTTAAGAACAGATCCCAGTCAAGGCGGATGATTTTCTTTGTGGAATTTTGCGCGTTCAAGATATTTGCATCGTCTATCTGCTAATAACAAAAAACTCAAGAAATATAATTTAAATTAAAATCATTCACTGCGGTTCGTGAATTTTCTTCAAATATTGTTCGTAACAACTGTCAAAGAGGATGCATGCATGACCCAATGATTCGAGATTTTAGATGATTGGTAATGAACGGTAGACTACTTATTCAAAATTGAACCAGCCTCAGTAAAAATTTAATGTTGAATATTCATATGCAAAAATTACTTTATCAAAAATACCTCTGATAAAGTTCAGCTTAACCATAAGTCTATTGCAAGTAGGAAACAAGTTGAACCTGATCATTTGTCTTAATATGTATTTTAAATAGCATGAATGCATAAGAAATTATGGTTGGCGCTGTATTCACTGTCTTACCACGGTTCTTTCAATTTACTCGCCTCATTTATTGATAATACACAGCCGACGGTTGTTTGACTCATGCCTTCAACTGGATTTTCTTGAACCTCTCGGAATTTCTAACTTCTGAAATAGACTTCTTCAACAACTACCCACGAGTTGGCTTCGGTTTTGGGAGGGCGCGCTGAGAAGATTAGCAGGAAGGTGGGTGGAAGAATTTGAAGGCGCCATGTGCCGAAGGGGCGCAGTGGATGTGGAACACGAGACGTTTGGGGGCGGAGAGCAAGTGAATTTAGTGCTGGGAGGAGGGAAAAGAGAACGGGGGCCGGACCGATCCTGCTACATGACCTCATTGAGATGTCTGAATCGGTAGCGGGAGGAGAGAGAAGAATTCTTCTGGATTCTTGGTCGAATACTCCATACTACCATCGGATTCTTGTTTTGGATGTTCGAGTGATGTTTCAATTTCTTTCGAACCTATATGTCTGTTGAAAAACGAGTCACGCCAATATTTTATAGTTTACTTCTAATTTAAGCTATGAAACTTATTGCTGAAATACACTAATAATTCTGTGGTGTGGTTGTAGTAAAAAAAATCCAGGTTTTTTGCTTCTTCTTTAGGGACTTCTGGCTTCAAAAAATTAAGATGGAAAAGTGTTTCTTTATTTGTAATGGTATTTTTGCACTATATATGTGCACAATATTTGAAGGTAAAATAGAGGGAATAGTCTCCAGAAGATAACTAAGGAATAACTTTTCCTCAGCTCAGGCCGAGCGTACTGAAAAAACTTGGAATATTTTTTACGAAGCATTCAATCGCGGTTGTTAGAAACCACAAGCAATGCAAACGCATAACATGATACCTATTTTTTAAATAGCATTATGAATGTACGCTGGACCGTGCGAATATCAAGACCATTGCGAAGCCGCGCCCACTTCGTTCGTTTGTATTCTAATGCCAATAATGATGTATAATATCGATACAACGGGCTTTCAAAATGAAAAATCTGGTATAGGATGGTTGGCATTGAGGTTTTATTTCAGTTATATAGCTCTTGAAATGTCTTATCACCAAGAGATTGAAAATACCTATCTATTTGTTTGCTGATATAGTTGAAGAACATAACTCAGTTGTTTCAGGTTCTAAAAGATGCATCACGTAAATGCATAGTTTTAGACCGTACCTTTCATTATATTGCATTTGACATACCTAGTAATCGTAGTTTCTACTTCCTTAAATTATCATCCGAGCTCTAACATTACCCTGAGCTAATTATCATTCCAGGGTATTTTGAGACTGATTGGATTCATTGGAGAGTCACGTCTGATGTGAGGCCAGCGACGGTCTATTAATTAGCTTAATTTCCGCTCAGCTAAAGGATCAGAAACTAATGGAATGCACACAGATTGTGATGCGAGAGAGGTGTTGAATCAAACGAGATTGAGAATCAAATGGCCCGTCACGTTTGGAGCATATCTTTTGAGCCAGGCAAATGAACTTCAATTTAGTGGGAGAGCGAACTCCTCACGGCAGCGATTCGGTGCAAAATTTAGCGTTGCGACTAGTGTTTGCCTTCGAACATGACGTCCTCCCTACCAGTTCCGTCACTTGTTTTAATCGTTTTTATATTCACTGATTACTGCATTCCTTTTATAATTTGGCTCCTTTGCTTTTCAATTATGACTGAAAAATTTCCTTCATCGACACGAGTTTCTCCCTTGTGCCTCTGGAGTAAAAAAAAACAATATTTTAATTGCTCCTCCGCCATTTACTCAATAATTCTCCTCATTATTTCCATTCACTGGTTGAAATAGTATGAATTTTTCCATTAAAGAAAACTAATTTCCACTAGATTAAGTATTCATGAAACATTACCTCGTTGGAAATATTTTCAGCAGATGTGGAAAAAGCTCTTAAGATGTTATTGCTATGTTATGTTTTTATTTCGTTTTCTTCATGCCTGTCTTGGTAGAGTTTCTCCGGATTGCCGTTATGTTGAATTATTTCTTTTAATCAATGCAATCGCCTTAAAAAGAGGTCAAAATCATGACTCTGTCCCTAAAATGGCTATCGTATTCAAAAGTGGACGTATGTATTGCGCAGTCTGCTAAGGTTTTCTTGGGCCTTGAAGCCTCAAAGAGACCATTTTTCTGCGACATTGGGATTAGGAGTATTGAATTTGCTCTGTTTGGATATCGTGAAGGATTTTACGAAGCAGCAGATGACGTGCCTCATTCTGCCATCATGCCCAAATCCCCCCCTCATCTGTCCCCAAAGACCCGCCCTCTCCATATCTCCGCTGCCTCCCTCTCTTTCAACGAGACGTCAATCCATTTTCTCCTCATCTTCCCCACATATCTTAAAAAGTATCTTATAATATTAATAATAGTCTTTATTCATCTGCTGCACATACATTGTGATAGATGCCGTCAAAAAGAAATCAAAGGAGTACAAAGTATATAAGAGAATTAGTGAACCATGTACAATCAACAGAGATACAAATTCATATAGGACTCAGTAACTAGAATCTTACAATGGAAAAATTGAGGTCAAAGTATTCCTTTAAGGAGTACAAAGGGTTAGCTGCAAGCCACTTCTGTAGGGCAATGCGGAACACATAATTGTCGACGGTGCTAGCTGTATTAGGCAGCATATTAAAGAACTTGATAGCCAGGTTTTCATAATTGAAAGTTTTAACCAGCCTAGAGTAAGACAGATTGAGTTTCAGGTTGGCTCTTGTGGCATGGTTATGTACATCACCACTGGTAGAAAACATATGCAAGTTTTCTTCAACATGCATCAAAATGTTAAATATATACAGGCTATACACTGTTATGATTTTTAATCTAACAAAGAGTGGTTTGCAGTGTGCAAGGTAGTCCAAGCTAGTGATAATTCTAACCACCCTCTTCTAAAGTAATAAAATCAACTTAACAGAAGAACATCTTCACTCCTCTCTCATTCCCCTTCCCCTTTAATCCCACCCTCTCGCCCGATTTCGTCTACCCCCATTCCTTCCCTCCTGCCGCCTCCCTTCAACCCCAACCACCCCTCTCTTTCCCCACCAGCTGCGACAGCGTGAATGCGTTCGCGAGTTGACGGCCAAGCGGCGCGGCGCGCGCGATATCGACTTCACATTAAACACGACTTAATTGGTGCGCTCGACATTTTCCGCTTGTGTGTGACCAGAATTAATGGGAGGGGAAAATAAATCAGGGGAGCGAATCGGCGGACATTCTTTTGTGTTCGCAATGAGCGCTTGGGAAGATTAATGCCATTGATAAACACTTGCAGCGTACTTGATTCGTGGATGAACTCAGATAGTATTTACCTAAATGTCCACCTCCAAATTGTCATGGAAACAAGGTGATCGAAGAAAGAGCCCTGCTAATCGGAATCGATCTCTAAATTGGATAAAACACTGGGTTAATTTAATTTTTTTTAAATTTTATGCTTGCTGGTTCTATCTCTCAATCGGTTGAATATATGGCCTCGTTGTAATTTACAAAAGTAGTATTTAGTATTAATGGGGTTAAAAATTAGTGCTATCGTGGGGAGTGGTCTCAAACGTATTCCTTTGTTAACGTGTTTCCTGCTAAATTTTATTCTAAATATTATTATAAATAAAAATTAATAAATATAAATAATTATATATTATTATATTATAAAAAGAAAGTCATTTTAAAGTCTTCAAATTTAGTGCATACCTTCCCACCTTTTATTGTATTTTTTTCCATATTTTGTATTCTTCCTCGACCTCTCACCTGCTAACTGTTGATTTTCCCTTTGATTTATATCTTCAATATGCTGTCACTTTTCTGTAAGAAAGGGTACTGGGCATTTAAGAAAAAGCTTGCCTGCGATTATTTATATCGCTGTGGGAATTATCACTGGTATGGCCTTTTTAATTTACCTCTTGTAATAAGTTTTAGCATAAGACACATTGCAGATACTGGCGAAACTGCCGAAACTTATGAAAAATAATCTCATCTCCCTTACTTCAATTATTGCGGCGAACTTTGATGTTCTATGAGAATTATGCGTGTTCCCTGGCTTCTTGCCCTGGTAATATCATGAGGTTAGCAGATTTATTCGGCGAGTAATATATCTTTGCCCTTTACCCGTTTCCCGTCACTCCGTTCGAATCTTTTTCTCGGTTGTCAATCGAAATAAAGTCAATATTGAACGTGAAGTTGAGGACTAAAATGTGACCTTGGGACTCTACGTAATTTTATTTTGTTGAACGCGGTTTTGAATTATGTTGAGCAGGGTTATTAAAACATTATTTTTTGGCTTCGTGCGCAAGGATTCAAATTTAGGTTATGCAAATTACGAAGTTTTTAAAACCTGTCACTTAGGTGATAGATATTAATTGAGTTAGCCGATTGAAACCCACTTAGGTACGTGGATTCGATGGGCGAATGGCTGTTGATTGTCAGTTTACGTTTGCAGGGTGCTGCCCGACCATTGCGTTCTTCAGCCGGATTCTGCCCGTGATTATAGGTTTATAAATGAAGATCGTTATATTTCTTCAAATTTAGCGTATCAGAGTGTCTCTTCAACCCATCCTAACCCTCCTTCCCCAGCGGCCGAGTTTCTGCACAATACAGACGCCAAGAGAGAATGCAGGGGAGAATGCTTCCGGGTAGTAGCACGAGCCCCGACTTTTCCGCAGATCATGCAATGCTTCTCATTTAAATGGACTCCGGAATTTTGCGAGGAGGAAGGCTGTGTGGTGTTCTGTGACCGAAATGTTGGCGGATTGATGAGAGATCCACTTCTTCCCTCTCTTCTCCAATTGCCATCCTTCGAATTTTATTTTAAATATCATTTCTCTCCTCTCCCTATCCGCCATCCGAGCCATCCTTTTGGTGAGGGTAGCCTCACCATTCTTCCCGATGACTTCGACCACGGAGACGTCGCCGGCTGGCCGCCGCTTCTGCGGGCAATGAGAACAAAAAACTTGTCGTTCTCCCGATCCTTTCTTTCCCCTTTTCCGCGATGGAGCCGCAACTCGCCCTTGGAGACGCGAGATGTAACCTTGACTGAAGCGCTGCGCGGTGGAAGAAACCCGCGTACGCCAGAGATTGCTGGGGGAAGTGATGTGGCAATCATCGTGAGCAACAGTTGCATTGTAAATTAAAAAAAAATAGTGATACCAAATGATTCATCAATTTGTGTACAATTATTCTAGAGTTTACAGAATATAAGAAAAACTTACCCCGGGAGTACTTGAGTTAAACAATTTTCGTATATCGCAGAGGAAAATATAGAAAATAAATGCATATCAGTCTTTCACGTTTGTAGCGCAATTGTTATATTTCCTCAACGGATTCAGGCTCAGCTATGTAAAATTTCATTATGAGTTGTGAAAAAAAACTTTGTTTGATTCCAACAATTTATGTATTTCCAGGTACTGATAGTTAGGACGCAGTGGCGTCATTCTGAAGCGTATCTGAAGATGACGCCGCTGCATGGAAACTAGTGGTACCTGGAAATAAGTTGGTGGAATCAAACTAAGTTTTCTCTTTCATTATTCATTATATTTCCTTTTTAAATCTTCGTATTTTTTGGCAAAAGTGCGGCAGATGATTCCATGTCCAACATATCTTTTTTCATTAGTTACACCATTGTGTAAAATGTTCCTTCCTGAAAAGATTTCGTTAAAGTTGAGCTGATCAATTACAAGGAAATTGTATCACTTTTAAAATTCCTCGTTGGGCATTGGAGAACAAACAAAAAATTATTTTGCATTCGCGTATTATCAAAGTTTAAGTAATTAATTTTCTCAATCACATTATAATGATAGAGTATTAAACTCGGATAATAAAATCAGCGATGCAGTGGAGACCATTGCCATGTATACTCGCTTTGCGACAGCATACCTTGAAACGTCTACCGTAAACTGTCACTATGTATGTGTGCGGTATTAATGCGCGATCGTTGGTGTCGGAAATAGTTCCCAATAAATGGTCGGCGAGGTAATTCGATAAAGGGAAGGCGATAGCACGGCTGCGGCGGCGGCGGGGGTGCATACCTCTTGTGTCCCTTCGGACCGCAGTCGTAAAAAAGAATGGAAGAGGGTGGGCGCTTGGGTCGAGGGGTTGGAGGAGAAAGTGCAGGACGGTGGGGAGTGAGTGAGTGGAATCGAATATCGGAGGAGGACCGGAGGAGGGTGAAATGAAGAGGGGAGAGGAATAGGTGAAAATTATTAATGTTCCACTGAGACCGCGTGTGTGTAACAACAAATACTAAATAAAACTTTTTCCTTCGTATGATTCAGGACCCACCGTAGATATTACCATTATCTTCATTCGTTGAAGTAACTAAGGAAACACAAGATCTATTCATGTAAATTCCTAATCACGTCTGCGCTAGTTAAAACTAGTCTGAAACTAAAAAAAAAAACTTTTCTGTTACATCTCTCTGGAGCGGATTATTATTTGTCATTATAAAATTATCCACCAGTGAAAATTGTTGTTTCCTCCGGAATTTTGCGGGCTCCCAATCAGCACGTATTTCTCCATCTCAGCGTACGTCCAACCCTTCTCCATTCAGTCCATAAATGACATTCTCTTTCCTCCCTATCCTCGCTTGCCTATCATTCTTCCCTCTTATCATCAGCCATAAGTAGCCCTTTGCCCCTCATCACATCCTCCAACCACCTATCTGGCCTCCTTCTAATGCCATCCAGTTTCCTTCTCTCACCAACAATGCAAAGCACTTTCACGTTTGTCTCCCTTTCCGTCCTTTCTAAATCTTCCCCACCCTTCTCCACATCTGGAGAGCCTGAAATCGGCTCTCGTCTTCCTTTCTCAATGTCCATTTTTCTGCCACAAAAAACGCTCCAATACGTATTTAGCTCCTATCCGTACAGTATCTCATTGAAGATGGCTTCAATAGTGTGAGAAAAATTAGTTCCGGTAGCATTGATATTCATATTGAGTCATGTTGGTACGTTTGTGGGCCCCGGAGACGACGGGGTAAAGTCCTCGCCTGCTAAACCCAGGGTTCGAATCCCGTCTAGGCGGAAATGTTACCACCAATTGTTATCATTAAATTAGCCAAATGCGCTGTATTAGGGGCGGTGAAGATAAAATAAAATAAGTAAGTAAAATAACTCTCTCCCCGCCACATTCGTGCGAGTTTTCAATGATGCTATCATGATCGTAGTTTCGATTTGATGCGTTCTTAGAATGTGGCGGTGTATATGTTTACCCTCTACTGCACGCCCTCAGGTGTCTTACAGGGATATGTGTGGATGTATAGGTAAAGAATTCTGTTAACAATAGTGGCACGGCGAATCCGGCTAGCGATGACCACTGTTATCACAGCTATTTTTCTGGGCATGTGCCCGAGTTGCGCCGAGTTGTGTCCCCCGGCGAGATCTGCCCGTTGAAGGAGGAGGATTCAGTGGCTGAGTGGGAGGAGGGACATGAGTGGAGTGGGCAGGGAGAGTGGAGGGAGAGATGTGTGAAGAGGGAGGGCTGGTAAAAAAAAATACATTGTCGAGGCTTGGGGGGGCGTGGGCGGGCTGTTGAAATTGGTGAAAAACATCCACCCCTTTCACTGCTACCCCTGTTGAAAAATATACAAAGCAATTCCAAAAGGTCAGCCTGTTATACGACCTTTCTCTCTTTCTCCCTCTCTCTCTCTCGCTTGGCACGAAATATTTGCACTGGACACGGAGGGCAAAATCTTTCCACTCCATCCACGAATCCACGAAAAGTCCTCTATCCACGAATCACTCTCACCGCTTGTACTGTACCGACTAAACCACTGATATCCTACTGCCTATCCTCTACTAGGATTCGGTAGAATAGGCTATTGTGATATGTCAATTCAAGGAGTTCGGTATGGGGTATTCCGTTGATCCCGGAATATTGCGGCAAAACGAGACGACAACCGCGCCTTGGTACTATTCTTTTTGCTAGTAAACTGGGGTAATTCGAGTCTTTTTTTGGAAGTATTAATATAGAAGTCAGTTTATTTAACGTTACAGCTAGCGTCGTCAGGACCTGACAACGCTGGCTGTAACGTTAGCGAAACTGTTGGCCGTTAATATGAACCAACGCGGGAAAAACCCGAATAAACTGACCTCAATAAATCTCCGCGGATGCCTCCGTTCCAAGTATTAGTATAGTTGTTGTTATAAAAAAACCATCTTTTCGTTAAAATTTGGCCTCAATCGCTACTTAAATAATCCGCTGACCATAAATAAAGCAGGTTATACAAAATCATTTTATTCAAGAAGTAGAACAGTCCTCCCCTCAACCCGCAGATTATCTCACGGAAGCGGTGATGGAATACGTACCAATCACGCCGTTCCCTTCCGGGGTAGGCACAGTCACATAGTTTCACTCACAAACACTCATTTATACTGCTAACTGTGCCTCAATAATTTCCTCCGTATTGACCTATCCTTGCAAACCTCTTTTGCCTCATTTACCCCCAAACAATGCTTCTGACATGCCCTCCTGTTTTTAAGACTACTAATATTCCTCCTCCTAAGAGTATTCCTCAACCACATTCAGCCACCACTTTCTCGGCCTACCTCTCCCTCTCGCACCATTCATTTCACTCTTATATATCTGTTTCGTTATTCGACTCTCATTCATTCTCTCAACATGGCCAAACCAAAGAGGCACACTTCTTTCATATATGTCCATTGCTGGAGCATCTAACCCAAATTAATTTATCACCCATCATTCCTGACTCTGTCCATCCTACTTTTGCCTCAAACACTCCTCAGATAACTCATACCCACGGCGTTAAGTCTACTTTTATGTCTATCCTGACCTACCCATGTTGCGCTACCGTACAACAAAGTGGGGAGGAGCACACTTTTGTACACGGTGATTTTCGCTTCTTTAGACAGGCACTCATTCCTTGATATGCTCCACATGCTACCTGCCACTTTCCTTCCAGCATTCGCACGTCTCTTTATCTCCTCATCTATCAGTCCATCTTTCGCAAACATCTTACCTAAGTACACAAAATCATCCACTTGTTCAATTATGACAAACCGTCAGAAATCCTCCTAATCCATCCTATTCCACTCCTCCGCGTTACACACATGCTGAACTCACAACATCCCCCGCTAATGCGTCTTTCTGTTCCAAGCCTTCCTCTCCACCCCCCCCCCCCCCAAACCCACCACCTATGAATATATATTACCTGAGCCTACCGATATATCACCTGAGAGCTCCGTGTATTGTACCTGAAGATATCGACTATTCGACGAGGTGGGTCGTCCAAGAAAAATTCTTAGTGAAATTCCGAATTTTATGGAAATTCCTAAGCATCAAGTAGAAAAATCGCTAAACGTGTGCACTGATCCGACTA
Organism: Ceriagrion tenellum; assembly: GCA_963169105.1. NCBI lineage: Eukaryota > Metazoa > Arthropoda > Insecta > Odonata > Coenagrionidae > Ceriagrion > Ceriagrion tenellum. The sequence continues at coordinate 44,900,704 of OY720632.1, forward strand.
TGAATATACATATGGATTGTTGGCTCGTCACCAAAATGTGTTGCCTTGATTTCCGTAAACAAACAATTTTTTTGACTGAGTCGTCCTCTGGTGATGAAAGACGGCAGTTCAAATGTAAATACAGTCTGCAGATCGTAAACAATCACGTCATACCGGTTTTACTTACCAGTAATTGTAATGCAGCGAATAAAAAATGAAGTACTCCACGCGGGACGTAATTATACATTTTTTTACATACTGTCCGGTCTACAGATATATTTCATTCCTCTCCAAATTTAATTACACAAACTCAGAATTAACTTCTTGGCACTTCGTGAATATCGTTCGACGGCAATTTAATAATTATATGAGGTGAAAAAAGTGGAACGAATTAGGAGACGGATACGAGTACCATGAGGAATTCAAAACCAAGATTCCGGCAAAATCATCTATGGATAAGAAATTGCACCAACAACTATCATTTTAGCCTTTGTTGTAAGTCACTTCCTACCCTTAAGAGTGGAAGAAACAAAAGTAAAATAGCAAATAAAGGGGAAATTGTTGAACCTACTCCGAGGCCACATATGAATAGTGTGGGTTACACATTAACATCCACATCAATCTATCTGTTACCTTCTGATTACTAAGGCTCTTAATAGGTAATTAACCAAAAAATGTAGCTGTAAATTAACAGTAAAAGATCCACACAGCAGGGAAAAGGCTCACGATGGAAGTTTCATATGTATCCTGTAGTAGATATTTCCTCTCTAGCATTTACAAAGTAACTGTTAGGTCTCAAAAATAGCCAGCTATTGCTCACAGCAAGTAGTTCATATCTCTTCAATGTTATTGAATATTCACCACAGTCTCACGTTAACAGCTATCAATAACGGCCATTTACGAGTCGACTGAGAAGACTTTGTTCTAAGTAGCGCCAAGGAATGGGTGAACTAAAAGTGGAAATTTAGGCAACGCGTAGCCTAGGCAACGATTGCAAACATTTGAATCCATTATGCATATTCATGGACCCCACACACCCCCGATCCTGGGATTATTTGGGACTTTTCCCAGGAAAACAAGTTATCTTAAACATTTTGTTGGTTTGACTAACTACCAATCAAATACCTTTTTCACATCTTGATTATCTTTTTAGCATCCTGCCCTTTGTTGTGGTGTCCGTAGTGTTACTATCACTTCAACGGCGTTCGTTGTGACTGCTGTTTTCCTCGAGAGTTTCGGAAAAACGTGCGTTAATTGGTGGAGCTAAGTTTGCTCTTGCATAATGTTCATCCGTCATATTCAATACGCAACGCATTGCGGTACGTCGCATCCTTTGCGATATGAATTTTATATCCCCGGGTGATATTACAATTCAAGTATCGTGCAGACCCACGGGAAGAAGTGGGTTATTCTGAGGGGAAAGGTGGTATACCCGACTCCATTTCTTCGATGTGTAGATCCCTGCGCACACCTGCAACGAAGAGCCTTGCATGGAAGAGAGACGATAGGGCAGGCCATTCAAAACCACCCGCTTCATAAAACGCACTTTAGCATATCGCCAGGATCAATCGGTCCCACGTGGACGATAAGGTGCTCGGGAAAAGCCTGGGTTGTCAAAACAACGGAATGACGACGAAGGTGATCGATGCGTTTTTATCTGCACCATTGAGGTAAATGAAAAGGACACATTCCATGCTGGTCATTCCCAGAAGCTGAAGCCATTCCACCTTCTTCTTCAACCATCATTTTCCTTGCGCTCCCGTATAGCGCTTGCGGAATAATGCACTAATTTTTCAATTTTACTATGCTATCCATCGATAACTAACTAGAAATCAGAATGCACTTACGTATTTAATGTGGATTCTCCTTACGTATTTTATTTATTTATTTAAATTAAAAATCATCCTGTGAAAACTATTATAAGTTGAGCATAATCCATTGCTTCAAGCAGCCAATATATGTTTAAAGATTTACTTGTCTTGAATTTCAAACAGATGGTTGATATTCTTGCTTTACATCCCCTAATTCATCCATTCCGTCGTGCTACCCTTAGGGCCGTATTACAGAACGTTTCTCAATCCGAGTGGGCACTCACTCTCGGTGGAGTAAGCACTCACATTCATATTGGGAGTGAATGTTGATTCGTATCACAGAAACGCACTCGCACTCGGCTCATTTGAGTGATAGTAACGAATCTATAAACTAGTATTTATTAACGTTACTCCAGTTCCATGATATGATATTCCGCTCCCAAATAGTATCATAGGTTTCACGGGCGTTTTGGCCGACTGGATCGTCTTAAATATACTTAAAATACTTAAATAAAAAAAATATACTTAAAAAAAAATAATAAAAAAATATTTAAAAAAATAAAAAATAAAAAATAATAAAAAAATACTTGGATTCATCAGGTTCATTTAAACGCAAAGCACCATAATATTTTCAGTCATTAAATATTCTAATACCTTTGAATTAGAAGTGGTGTTGATATTACGAATTTGCAAGGCCATGTAATTTCAAAAATTACGGCGATTGATGCCACGAATTTCGCTCCGAGCAGTCACATCACCAATAACTAGGATTACTGAAAAATAATTATTCTAGTAAAATCAGTTCATTCGCCAAAATTTCATTTTAAATATGCCAGGTGATTGCGGCAGACATCTTGAAAATTGCTCACTCGAAATGAGTGGGCACTCGAGTAACCAACAGGGGTCATTCGTTTCTGAGGGGAGTCCGAGAGACCATCGTCACTCGAATGACGTCTTATAATAACAAAGTAGCAACAGAGTGGAGTTTGAGTGAGGCTTGGGAAAAATCCGCACTCGAGTATCGTTCTGTAATACGGATAGTAAGGAAGGAGCAGGGTTGAGCAATATGTTTGTTATTTCGGTTGCCAGGCTGCAATTTGATGACGTAGTGCCCTATTCATACACCTCAATGATCTACGCATACAAAGGTATACCACCTAAGGTATGAAGCAAGGAGAGGGAGTGAAGTTTCACCAATGCATATATGATAATACGTTCTATGACTATTTTTTTTAGGAAAAATTTTGTCTATGCGTGTTAGTGATCGAAGAGTCACCATCCATCTAGTCTAAGGAATAATTACCAGTGCATCTACATTGCTAACGACGCGACTGTGAACCAACCTTGAACCAACATTGAGACCTTTTCTATCCCAACAATTTGGTGCCCTACCCGAAGAATTTTAACGGACCACCTTTTTATCTGTGGGTACGTTTCAGCTGACGTGTACTGAGTAAGAGATTGAGCGAGGTTTACTTTGGCTGCATTTTTATTTTCATAATTATATTCCGTATAATTGAATACACTTTTTAACAGTTAAATGCGAACAATACTTAAAAAGATGAAAGTGACTCCGTTCCTCTGGTATCTCTGAAAATATACTATATATACTAAGTGAATTGAAATATACCGTCCAAAGTGTCATTTATAGCTCAGTTAAAGCGTGTAAAGATTGGATTTGTTCATAGTAATTAGCATTTTGTCAGAGAATAATGTATCACTGAGAGAATATCTGCGTAAGTGAAATATTGACAATTCGTTGTTTCCCACCTGACACTGTCGAATGGAAATCAACCTGAAACCCTGAGTTTGGAGAAATATTGAACCATCTGCAGTCTCCGAGTCAAAAGAGGTACTTAGCTGACCTTCTCTCAAGTTGGTTTCGGGATACCACTGACAAACAAACCTACAAACACTGGGATCCGAAGCTGGGCTCTTGCAACTCATGTCTACTAATTACTCTCGTCACCTTACCATCCCGATTGCAATGTCGGACTGAGAGAGATGTTCGCATGTAGGAGAGAAATACAAAAACAGTTGGATGGAGGGATTCCCGGTTGCAGAAATTTGACTGAATTTTCACATTTCGCTTCCGCCTCTTTTTCCCCACGATCTTTCATCGCCCCTTTAACTTTGGAATGGAAGTGTTGCTGGGTAAGCATTTGCATCCATCCCTCTCTTGTATCCATTCCCGTCACGTTTGACGGGGAAATCGAGGGACAGGTGACCCTCGGTGCCTGTGCGATTCCGGGGACGTGATATCCTCATGACTATCTGCTCAATCTTGGGGCCGTCTGTGTGCCACCAGCCTGTTCTTCAGCTTGATGTGAGGGCAGGCTTGGATCTTATGTCATTCTGCGCTGAGCTTCTCTCAGAGTGTCTCTCACACGATCGCCTTTGTCCAACGTTCGCCGCACTGCGTGTATATTGCACGAATTCTCATACACCATACTCTGCGAGCCTCATACGCAATAGTTTGTTCTAGCTATGGGCCCACAAATGAATAGCATGAAGAAAAAAATGAGGGGTTGTTAATTTTGAAATAAAGAACATTCCTAATTTAGCTGATGGTATCTGGCCTCAGTTCGTGGTCACAATGGTCGTCCATATCAAAAGAAGAAGCTCTAAAGTTTCCTCAAACTTTTACTGATCATTCTGCAGCAACTTGCGTTTTGCCGTTGTGTAGAACAGCACGTGACAATGCCTCAGTTTGGAGAAACGTATGCAAATTGTTCCAGAAAAGTTGTAGCTTGTGGAAGTGACAGAGTTTGTTCATTTTATATGACCGTTCTCATGGGTCGTATTTTCCTGCGTTTTGTCGAAGCAAGAAGTTATGGCTGCCTTGATCATTCTAAGCTAAGAATTCCGCGATCCAGATTGCAAAGGTAGAAAATGGAGTAGATGGATACAAAATGTTGAGGACGGCCTGGGACATTAAGGAGAAGTAAGTTGGAGTTAAAAATAGACCAGAAGAATTCGTTCAGGGCATAGAAGAGGAAGCTAGGGCTGTAGCCCTTCAAAAGTGGAGGGATTGTTTTCACGTCTGATTTCAGGATTTATTTTTTCCTCGATTAATTAAGAAACATTAATCACAACTTACGAATGATAACCATGGCCTTCAGTGGAAAGGAAGTCGATTGTCAAACTATCACGTATTTGCTTACTAACCAACTGGTCACGATTTCCATTTCCAGTCATAGCATGAATGTTTTCTCGTCGGCCAACTTTTCCTTGACTTTTGTTCTCTTAGCGCGGGTATTACAGTCATTTTTGAACAGAATGCTCAAATCGTTTGACGGTGGAAGCTCCACCTTGAAACGGACGCCGCACGCCGCGGCACGGCGTTCCGACTACGTGACCGACCCTCCTACTCACTTGCGCGTGCGCCGTCTAGTCACGCACGCATCCTCCGTAGCGTTCCTATGACCGCCCGCGCCCACAGCCCAGCCTCTAAAAAAATAAATGATCACGCATTCGTCGCGCCCTCCCTCGCCCCTTCATCAAGTTACAATGCACGCATCTCCTTTCACTTTCATTTCGCGGAATGCTTGTGACAAATGTTAAATAGGAGTGTATACTTTTCGAAAACCATCGTAAGTGAAAATTCGTCAAAATGCAAAGGTTGCTCTCAATCCCTCATCAAAAATTGGGCGAACTGAGGGACACGGTCGGAAAAATGGCGCCTGAAAATGAGATCACCTTCAGAAGACAGTTCCTAGCGATACTGGTTGGTATGGGTAATTTAATAATTTGAAGGGATTACCACTTGAGTGATAGTTTGAAATACACAACTACTGTAAATTCTGTGATTCAAAAGTGTCTCACATGTCATAGTAACATTGATCAAGCGTGAATATGACCGAGAACTTCATCCAAAATGTAGTGAAAGCCTGTTGAAGAAGGGAGGGTCTGTTGAGCGGTAAAATTTTCAGCAGGTGAGTAGTCTTGGAGAAGTCTTGGAAGCCTCTTTTGATTGGAAGATCGCGGAATCACGGTGGAGGATTCTTGAGGCCAGACTAGACGAATGACAATCGTGAGGGTGCAGATTGTCTCCGGGATGAAGGCGGCGGACTTCTGGGGGGATAGAGTCGATTTTGGGAGAGAGGGACAAAGAAAGAGGTGGATGGAAACGCAGTTTAAGGACCCACCCACCGCCCCACGGGCACACATCGTCATCAGACGCCGACCTTTCATCCTCTCCGGAGAACGTAATCTTCGACCACTTCCTCCGAAGAGCTCCCGTCACCTTCCTCCCGCCCCCCCTCTGTTGAAGTCTTTTGGAAAACCCAACTTCCCGTATCCACTATCCTCCCCCCTCACTCCCCCGACCCTCCATACCTATCTCCAAAGCAGAGACCACTCGACGTTCGAAGTATATTCGACTGAAGAGGGAGTTCGTGAAGAGGGCATTAACTTGATTGGTTGTGAGAGAGAGTGAGGGAGAGAAAGAGGGAGGGGGAAGGAGATGGAATCGACGCATTCGGTGCACTCTGCTCTTCTTCAGTCCTTACCTCCGCATGCGTGCATGCACACTCGTAAGTAGTCTCTCCTCTCGCCGCTGCAAGGCAGTCCCTTCCCTCTCCACCTTTTTCTTTTATCCGAGCCCTCCAATCCTTCTCCCCCCTCGGCTCGCCAGACAGTCTTTTAGAATGCAAACCAATTCACAGTTGTCCCTTTGCGAACGCACAAATTCCCTCTCAACCGCCCACTCTCCCAGCCACGTCTTCCTCCCATTTTTCACCCCATCTCCTCACCTCTTGGTGCTTGGCCTCTCTCTCCCTCTCTCTCTCTCACGGATTGCAAACTAAACCCTTTCTTAAACTCCAAATAAAAAAAACTCATCCTAACATTCTGGTGAACGGATCAAGAGATGAAAACATTCATTTTTTAAATCTCGCGTGCGGGAGAAAACGAGTGTCAGGAAGGCATCAGAGAGATTGGTAACAAATAGGCTTCTAAACGACTCGTCGTCTTCCACCAAACGCAGTTTCACTTGAGGTCGCAATCCTTTCAGTAATTTCAATCCTAAATAATGGCAGTCCATTGGAATACGAAAAAAACTAGCATAACAATTTGTGCCCATTATTTTTATTCATACCGAAGGAAGAAAGATGCTTAGCTTTTCAATTTTTGCATTTTAAAGGCACATGGCGATGATCATGCGAGGGGCATATGCATTCTATCATAAATTCCTCAGTGAGTACACAGATGGTGCATTGTGACTTGTATTCGTTGAATCATTGCCATTTTTGTATTGTTTATACACTTGTCTAAAGGTGGTAAACAATCGTCATTGTGTTTCATCGAGGCTCCATCACTCGTGCCAATAGTTAATTTCCAAGCAAGACACGTATCATCGAGCCTTATCGAGTTCCTAGAATCTCTTCATAGAACCTGCAACAAGTTTGTAGTACCTTACCTCTTCGTGGTAAGAGCCTTAGTTGGGAATACTCATCACAATTTGTATGATTTAACACTTTCCCGGCGAATAACATTAGTGTACATTTCTCGGGCTCGCCACCGGGTAAGATAGTCATAGGCAGCCGACGTTTCGGGTTCCGACTCGTTACCCATTCTCAAGGCTACTGATGCGAGCTTGAAAGACTGTTTACTTGGGCGCTAGGCGGGGCGGGATTGGTCGAGCCCCGATTGTTGTGGTGGAGGACCGTTGACCAGCGGGGACTTCGCTTAGCGGGGGCTTAAAAATCAGCTGTAGTTGAGCATAGCCTGAGTCGGGACCATAAGATCATTTGGGATGACACGACTGTTCTTTGGCTATCCGGCCAATTTTGGGATCGCTTAACCAAAGAGGAGATAGAGAGAAGGTTGAAGAGGAAGAATTTCAACCGGGATACTGGTTACACGATCAGCAACTCTTGGAATAGAATTCTGAGAAGAATTCAGAACGCCAGAGCTAAGTCCCCGCTGGTCAACGGTCCTCCACCACAACAATCGGGGCTCGACCAATCCCGCCCCGCCTAGCGCCAAAGTAAACAGTCTTTTCAAGCTCGCATCAGTAGCCTTGAGAATGGGTAACGAGTTGGTACCCGAAACGTCGGCTGCCTATGGCTATCTTACCCGGTGGCGAGCCCGAGAAATGTACACTAATCTCATCACAATTTTCTTGAGGCCATACCTTTTTCTCTATCTTCGCGGTAATCGACTCATTGCTATTCTTTTCAGTCCTTCCTACCTATCCCTATCTATTTCTAGTACTGTATCATCTATCCTTTTCAGTCCAGAAACTTACTCTTCAATGTATTTCTCAAACTCGTCTAGTACGCCGTTTATGTGCCCCACGACGTTTGTGTTCCTTTGCCCCATCGTCTATATTGATTTCATGTCTTCTGCAAAATTGTGGGAAATAGCTTTAACATTTCCCCTACTTGTTTTTGTTCATCTTCCAGAGTTCCACATTTCCGCTGAGTCTAATCTGCACTTTTCCTCTTTTTCTCACGTACAACCCTCATAAACCCAGGGAAGGGAAAAATGCGCCAAGCGAAGGATAGCGTTAAAGTTTTTCCTCATTACCAATTGCCTTGTATTCGAATCAAAACGTTTCTTTTCCAAAAAAATGTTCACGATTGAAAGTCAATTCGAACCGCTAGAGAATACTCGTCGACCGCAGAACTGAAGATTGTCCTCGCAGCGCGCGTTCTCTTCGGCTTCTTCTTTGAGTCATTCTACTCATCGGGCATTTATGGAATTCAGCCGGAGGTTATTTGCCTCCTCGTCCCATCCTCCCATCGAGGAACCCTTTTGCGTCACTTAAAACAATTGCGACGCCGTCCGCGCACGGCCTAATCGCATAGAGGACTCTTCGATCGAGCATGCAGAAGGGGATATTCCTCCCCCCCCCCTCTCACTCCCCACCCCCGCCCACAAAGGCAGATCGCTTCCCTTCCGCACATCTTCATCTCCAGTTTCTCCATTGTTTGCGCATGAGCCCTTTGTTTCACGGCCCCTATTTACATGCGCCTTTCTCCCAGCCCTAATACTTAATCTACAAGGCACTCCCCTCCCCCACTAAAACGTTCGCTACTCGTGACTTGTCTGCATATCAACATCTACGTCCATTCATTCCCCTCACAACGCTAATTTTTGCAATTCAGTGCTACATCGAATAAATAGCTTTCCATGGATCGTGATATTATGAGGTAAATTACGCGGATGGAATTCGAGGAGACTGCCTCTTGAAAGCCTGAGTCAGGAACTTTATATTTTAGAGCCAAGTAGAAATGGATCTCCTGTGAAGATATTTCGGTCCACGTATGAAAAATATCTGTGAGCAGTTCATTCAATGATGCGCCAGTGCACTGGACACAATCGCACTTTAGTATGTAGCCAACGGTACTATCGAGCATACTCTTGAGTGGTAGACTAAAGTGTAATTAATACCTCGTTAGTGGCAATCCATCTAATCACATCAAATTTTGGATGCTTTACGTGAATAAAATGGGGTGTATGAGCTTTTACTTTAGTGGCCTTTAATTCTCATGAATAATCGTCTTCTCGCGCTTGCATAAATCATGTTTGAGTTCTTCATCCGTCGGGGTACTATCTTTGCTATATTAATATGAAATTGTATTCCGCCATACAGTTCAACTTTTAAAACCTATAGTGGTACAACTTTTCGGTGTCCTGTCTACTGTTATTCGAAGATCAAAGATGTCTTGAGTGCTTCGCTCCGTTTACATCGTAAAAAAATAACCACTCATTTTGGTTGGATTATTATATTACATTAAAATATTCCGTTCTCATTTTGTAACGAAATCCTATGTTGGACTTGTGTCTCAGTTTATTTAAGTGCATATATTTTTGAAGCATTCTCCGCGTATGACTTACAATGCCTCTTAGTTGTGGATCACGATAAAAATTGCCGTTAAAATATGCAATTTCTTACGCTTCATTTCAACACTGCATCCATTGCTAAAGTTCAACTAAAATCTTTTAGTTTCAACTGAATTGACATTTTTCTTCCAAATTATGCTTGGATATGAAACATCCCACAGCATTGTTATTGAAAAACAACTGACCACCTTTTTCGAAGTCCGAAATCGATCTTTGGCCAAGTCAACTAATTGTTTGTGTGACAATTTTAGCCCAAGAAGTTATGTGGAACTCTTTTTACCCCAGCTTGCAGCAATCTTCGTGGTAGCATTTTATGACTGACAGAATCAAAGGCTTTAGTTGTATCTATAAACGAAACTTTTTATCCACAATTTACACCTTCCATTAGGTTTAAATAGAATTGTATCAAAGCGTACTCAGTGCATTTTGCTCTCAGATATCCAAATTGACTTTCGCCAAAATACTTTTAATTATTGAAGAAGGTCAACAATTTTTTTCAACAATATATTCTAGGACTCTATAAAAAATAGTAATATTGGCCTGTAGTTACTAGGATCCACCTTATCACCTTTCTTCAAGATACATAGAACTATTGCAGTTTTCCAATGAATTGGGAATACTCTAGTTTGCAAGCTTAAATTATCTATGAATGTAAACACTAGTGATATTAGTTCATTTATTTCCTGCTAATGCAGATATGCCATCCACTCAAAGAGATTTCTTCGGTTTCAGTGCCATTATTATATTTCGAACATCTTTTTCGTACGCAGGAGCAAAAAACAACGAATCTCGAAGAGAGCGAGTTGGAAAACAATCGCCATATTTCACCTTGTCATATTGGAGATTTAGGCAATCACAACCAGTCCATATTTTTTTATAAAATGATCATTAAATTCGTATTAAATGTGCTAGGAGTCGGCCAAAATACCGCCATAGTCCGATCTTATTTCATTGAAATTTAGGTTTATTGTTCTTATACTGGTAAATGAATTAAGAATACGACATTGTTTAGCTCCATCACCGCTGTTGAGGTCAAAAGCGTGCATGTAGAAATTTTCTTTCTGTTTTCGAATATCATGGTCCACTTTATAATTTGTAATACCGTGCAGGATTATGATTTCTTGGTTGTTTACGAATTTTGACGTTAAGTAAACTTCTCTTGTCTATTCTACTACAATATGATCTTGTTATCCATTGTTAAAATGGTTTTACTATTGCATCTTCGAGCAGAGTATTTTGCTCTATTTTTACGGTACTTAAATTTCTCTATGGATATTTCATAAGCTTCATTGGCGTTACTCAGAGAGTACACTTCTTCCCAGTTACAGTCCAATAGAAGTTCTTTTAGATGATTAAAATCCACTTAACATATAGGCTCCTCTGATTGACGTGGACTCATAAATGATGCTGATGTCAAAAAACCATTCAATCATATGATGGTCAGTCAAACCTAAATTGCAGTGCGTCCCCTATAAGTAAAATTGTCCCTACATCTGCAAGAAATGTGTTCAATACATGTACTGCTGGTTTTTGTCTTATATCTGAAATTACATCAAATGCGAATTATTTAACTTCATTTTAGGGTTTTATATTCACCCCAACCACATCGTAGATATGGCATTTGAATCATGACTTTCACCAGAAGTGTTCTGTGGTGTATTTAGGGCTTAATTCTAGCCATCAATCCAGGTATCATGCGTAAACGTTGTAAAAGTCCGATGACATAACTTCTAACTTCGCGTCTTTGCTAATTTCGACCATCTGGATAATCCTCACCGGTGAACACAATAGATTCACTAGTGTGGGGTAGAGATTGAGATGCTTGCATTGTTCTTTCCGCAATAGTATTTCTTCTGCAAATGCATTCTAACTGAAATAGTACGGCGGTACGCTTTTGGTTTAGAAAACTCATTTGAAGCATTGTTCAAATATTTTTATAGGCGTAATGCTTCAATTCAGCTCTTCATCTATTGCTTTGAGTTCACCTAAATATTTATTAGCCTCATGTGGTATGAGATTTCCTTTTGAAAATTACTCTTGGAAATAATGCATACCAAAGTTTTGCTTCTAGAAAACATAATTGACCACCTTTTTGCAAATCCGAATTCGACCGTTGACCAAGTCAACTATTGGGTGAAGTGAAACAGGTATTGCCTCAGTTGAAATTGTTGCTCTTGAATGCGTAATGAGCTCCTTTGTCTTGTTATTGAAAAGAATATTGGCTCTAAGAGAATGATCATCGATGTAAGTTAATACTAAAATATAACCAGTGAAGTGAGTAGAAGCCAAAAGATTTGAAAGAGTAATAAAATTTATTATTCAAAAACAAGAATGATGACATGCATATCATGGCTCTTATGAATTTTTCTCTTCTGAAATTAATGCCAAATCAGGACTCCGATGACCATGTTTTATGGGATCATGGCAGTTGCCTCCCCTGCTGTCCAATGTAACGTTCTGGTGACGGTTTTCGTGTTGGCAAGGTTGGTACTTGATAATATCCGTCTCCTGACCTGGCGAGTCGGCGGTGCTGTCCTCGTGTCTCTTCTGGGGCATCGGGAAGGTGGTTATCTCCTTCCTGGTTCACTCCCTCAGCATTGATGCATACCATTCCGACGAGGAAGACGACCACCAAACAAAACACTAAAATTTTCTTCTCCATTCTGCAACGATAATGTAAATTTGTATTCCATCATTTTATTGAATAATGTTACCCTCGTGTCCTGTGCCATATTCATGTGCCATCATCTTTATCACAGGTGACCATTTTAACATAACTTGAGGTAATTACGGCCCTCCTTTTCTCCCTATCTATGTTCAGCATAGTGGTAAAAATTGTTAGCTATAATTACGGCTGAAAAGTAATTTCAATATTTTTATGTGATCGCGAAATATAAATTGGTAGAAAATATCAATCAATGATCATTCTCCTTGAAAAAAAATTTTCATGTTCCGGATCGCCAGTGAGCTCAAAATTAAGTGCGAAAATCCTATTGAAATTTGTATACATATCTTTACTTATATTCGATCTTTCAATTGGTTTGAATAATCCTCCGCTGAAGGAGAAGAATAGGTTTCATGGACAGGATGAAGAAGGGAAGATCGTATGCTGAGGCAAAATATGATATACTAGAGGGAGACAGGCCCCTGAAAGTCTGGAATACCGGAGGAGATTCTATGACATCCAACAAAACCTGCCTTAATCAGTAGAATACTTAAAAGAGACTGATTTGAAATGTAGTTCATACATTCTCCTACACCAATGTTGTTTCAAGGGACTTCATTACGTTCGCATTGAATGCGAACTACATAAAAGTCAATTGATGAACTAAAGACATAAAACCACTATCAGAATTTTAGACTGTCTAAAAAATGCCTTCGGTTGAATTTATGGCTATCGCCAAAATGATTGGGAAGTTTTGGGAAGAAGATTGGGAAGGAAGCTTTGCTTGGAGAGACCCGCAAATAGAAGTGAATTTCGATCACAAAAGTTAGAGGTAATTCGCTCAAATTTGAGCGCAATAATTTTAAACAAAAGAATGAGTGTCTGCAGCTCAATTTTACATTAATATCCGTTTCGTTTATGGCTCGCAAAATCATAAAAATTTCTTGACGTGAACGAGTAGGTCTTAAATTAATATGATAAATACTTAAAATTTTTTTACCTCAATCCTAATGATCTCCGCTTGCGTGATCGAGGGTTCTGCTTCTCTGCTCACTGACGCTGCGAATGTTTGGGGAAGAACAGTCGTCGCCTTATATACTGATAGTCAATGAGGAAGTTTGATATTATCCTCCTTCTGAGAATTCTCTATCTGTAGGAGTGTTGTCTTCTTAATTTGAATTTCCCAGTGCATATTCATGATTCCAGTTCATTACCCGCTATCAAGGAGGAGTGACTTTGAAATATGTCGATGCGTTTATCTCTTGGAATTGAACTCTTTGTTCATGAAAGACCTCGAGCTTCTTCTGATAGGAAAGCGTCCAAATCAATGTACACCATAAATATGTGTATCCCGTCCGTGATGTAGAGTTTCGTGTATTGTGAATACCATGTATGATTATTGGCATTCGTGTAATTTCCTGTAGAAAGTATTTCGTTTTCTTAAAAAAAATTGTAATATTATTTTAATTTATAAAATAACATTTAAAATCGGAGATATTCTACATGTGTAAGAATTTGTTAATGCTCTAAGCATATTTTTATCTTCCTATGAATTTAAATATTTGGGGCAAAAAATATTTTTCCTTTGTAGCCGGAGGAACTGACTTCCGTTTTCATTATCGTGGTTTGAAAGAATCGAATTTTGAATATGTCTAATGGGCAACATATCTCACTTATTACATCGCTTCCGACAATCGTAGAGATGTAGTGTGGCGTCATAGTCATATTTTCACTCGCATAAGAAACACTCCCGTTCGTAATTTCTAAAGTGAACTAAGCCTAGCATGTAGCTTCTTAGTCTCTAGATACTCCCAACTTGAAACCTCTAAAAGGTGTGAAACTATATACGTTCGCTCGTTGCAGTTTAAATGAAACGCTTAGATTTTCGTTGTATTTTATAATTTTATTTGCTTAATCTTCCTGTCCAATGTTTCAAAAGCACTCAGCTTATTTGAGGTGGAACCAAACTAGATGTCTATGCTATTTAATTATAAATAAATAATAATAATAAAAAATATTGCATGTGTCTCTAACTATTTAATCTCAGGACCATTGTATAATATGCATATCAAATCCTAGACTCTTAAATGCTGTGCCGCATACGTTTTATATGTGTGTTTCCAACGATATATTCATTTTATTTTATTTATTTATTTATTTGCATTCACATCCACATTTAGCACATGCACATAATTCGAAAATTTAAAAACGAGTGACATAGGTTCCCCTTAGGATGACATCCTGTTTGGGTTAAACCGACTCTTTGATTTCTAACAAAATGTCATTAATAATGAAAACACCGAAAAAAATCACCTTGCCGCAAATTTCAAATAACTTACTTTACAAAGAAGTTTCGTGGATATGAGAATGAATATGAACAATGAGAATATGAAAATGGAAAAAATACTGGTAATACCTAAGCACACAACGGAATCTCATTAGGATCACTGCAATTTACATAGATAGTTTTTTCAGGCATATTTTTCTAGGATTATGATACATAAATATAGTATTGAGAACATTTTGCAAGAAAAGAGTCCAAGCTGGATTGATTGCAAGCAGGCATTAGGTGCAGAATACAATTACGCTAGTAAAATCACCCTATCCAAACAAAAAACCTTTGATTTACAGTTTCTGTTAACTTAAAATTCCACCTCCTTGTTCTCAATTACACATTCCTTAAAATTTTCTCTAAATGTTCCATCTTTATCAACACCAGTTCCATTCAAAGGGAATGGAAAATAAATTAGGTCCAAGATAATGAAACGATTGGCGAAAAATTTAATCGTCAAGTCTGAATATAATAACATTATAATATTTTCTTAGGTTATAGACTCCGGGTTCATACTCTCCGTCATATGTCCTTGGAATCAGACAAAAGACAGTCATTGCCTGATCTTAGTATACTAAAACCTTGATTAATTATTTTTCTACCGGTAAATGAATCAAGAATACTTACTACATTAATTAGCTCTGTCACCCCAGTTATGGTAAAATGCGCGCATGTAAAAATTTTCTCTTTGTCTTCGAATATCATGGTCTAATTTACGATTTGTAATGCCGTCAATCAATTGCTATGTTTTTTCCCATTTTGGCGTAGCTTAAATTTCTCTTATCTGTTTTACTACATTGAGATCTTTTTATCCAAGGTTTAAGCTTTTTATTACAATTGCTACTTCAAACAGAGTAATTTGCCCTATTTATAAAGCTCTTTAATTTCTCTATGAATGATTCGCGAGCTTCATTGGTGTTGCTCAGAGGGTGTACTTCATCCCAGTTACAGTCCAATAGAAGTTCTTTTAGATGATTAAAATTCACTTTATATATAGGCCCCTCTGATTGACGTAAGGTTGACTCATAAATAATGTTGGCGATAAAATATCATTCAATCATATAATGGTCAGTCAAACCTAAATTGCAGTGTGTCCCCTGTAAGTAAAATTTTCCTTACTTCTGCCAGAAACGTGGTCAAAACTGCTGGTTTTTTTCTTATATCTGAAATTACGTCAGTTGCAAATAATTTTACTTTATTTAAGGGTTTTATATTCACTCCAACCACATCGTAGATATGACATTTGAATCATGAATTTCGCCAGAAGTGTTCTGTGATGCATTTAGGAAGACTTAATTTTAGCCACCACTCCTGGTATCAGGAATAAACGTTGTGAAAGTCCGATAACATTACTTCTAACTCCGCGTCTTCGCTAATTTCCCTCATTTGGAAGATCGTCATCGCCCAACAAAATACAACCACTATCATGGGGTGGAGATTGAGATTGCTTACATTGTTATATTTATTGCTACAATAGTATAGCGGTTCCCCTTTGCTTTGGAATACTCATTTTAAGCATTTTTAAAATATTTTTTGGAAAGCGTAATACTTCAATTTAGTTCTTCATCCATTGCTTTAAGCTCACCTAAATATCTATTAGCTCTGAGGATGGAAAAATTCTTTTAAGAATTACTCTTCGAAATATTGTATGCTTACCAAAGTTTTGCTTCTAGAAAACGTAATTGGCCACCTTTTTTCTAATCCAAATTTGACCGTTAACCAATGAAGTTGACCAAGTTGGGTGAATAGAAACAGGTATTGCCCCAGTTTTAAGTGTTGCTCGTGAATGCGTGATATGGTCCTTTGTCACGTTATCGGAATGAATAATGGCTGTAAGGGAATGATCATCGTTGTACATTAATGCTAAAATATAATCAGTATAGTGAGTAGAAGCCAAAAGATGTGAAGGGTTATTCAAATTTATTACTCAAAAACAATAATGATAACACGCATATCATGGCTCTTATGAATTAATCTCATCTGAAATTAGTGCCAAATCAGGATTCCGATGACATTGTTTTATGGGATCATGGCAGTGGTCTCCCTCGCTGTCCAATTAAATTTTGTGGCCGCGAGGTAAGTGGCGGCGGGGTTGTTCTAAGATTAGGTGGCTGATAATATCCGTCTCCTGCCCTGGCGAAGCGACGGTGCTGATCACGCGTTTCTTCTGGGACATCAGGGATGTGGTCATCTTCTCTCAGGTTCACTTCCTCAGCATTGACGCTGACCATTCCGATGAGGAGGACGACCACCAAACAAAACGCTAAAATTTTCTTCTCCATTCTGCAATATAAATTGTCAATTTTTATTACTCCGTGGTTAAATGTGTCAACCTCGTCTAAAGTGCTCCATTCATGCGCCATCTTCTCAGTAATCAAGGGTTGTTATGACAATATTTTGGTCGATTTTGGCCCTGAATCTATCAATATTTAGTCAAGTTTCAAATAGTTTATACTATCAAACTGCAATTAAATAGATGAATGTTAAATTAACGCCTCGTTTCAAGTTTCAGGTTGATTTAATTCATTTTCATCGACTATGAACGTTTACTCTTTAAATAACATTTTTTAACGTCGAGAAGCACAATTGTGTCAAAATACGTGCACATAATTTTTTTCTTGATGATTGCATAATTTATATTTATTCTCAACTTTTAATTAATTAAATTTATCTTCCGCTTCTAATTTATTCAGTGGCCAATATAGTTTCACTCCGCTTTCTAGTGCGTTTAAAAAAATTTCGATCTCTTTATATTAATAACGTAATTATATACAATAATGTAATGTGCTGGAAGCATGAATAAAACATCGAATTTTAACAATAACGAATGCAGTCTTTTCAGAATATTAAATATCTTTGAATTTATTGCGATATCTTAGTAATTTAGTATATTACGTTGTTTAAAATATGGTGAAAATTATATTCTATGCCTTCAATACATTTAAAGATTACCCAATTGCTTACGAAATGTAATATACTAAACAACGAAATAAATATTTATGAAGTTCAGTGGATCTTTCAAATCCCCTTCACAAATTCTTTCGACTCTTAATTTGATGACTTTCTTTGAGATCAAATAGTACTATAAAGTGTAAGAGTAGATTTTTATAGGTTTTTCAACTTACTCAGTTCTTATGATCTCCGCTGTTAGATCTAGTGTCCTGCTTCTTCGTTCACCGATGCTCCGAATGCAATGGGGAGATGAGCCGTTACCCTATATACTGATAGCGAATGAGGAAGTTTGAGATTTTCCTTGTTCTTAGAATCCTCTCTAGGGAGAATAAATGAAATCTTTATTTGATTTCCCTGAATTAATTTATGGAGCTGCTAATTTTATCGAGAATGGTATTTCAATTTTTCTCTCCAAATGTTGCCTTATTAATATGCCCACCTCTCTCCCTCTATTATTTTCATTTAGAAAATAGCATTTCTTTAGTATCAAGGAAAATCTGCGCCGGCATGAATTTTTAATACTTCGGGCAGATGTTTATCTTACAATGAAATTATATTATTTTTGCCAAAAATATGTTTCCTTAGTAATCTAAAGAACTGAATTTCGATACCATTCTTGTTCATAACATGAAAAGCATTACCTATAGCTTCATTAGTTATCCTCACCACTTGTATCTACTACGGGTTCATCAGTAAATGATGAAGCTCATTGGATGAAGGTAAAAACGTATACGTTCAACCATTTGTAACAATGAAAGATCGAGTAAAATGCATACATATCTTTCATAGCGTTTTTACTATTGCGTAGGGTGACGGAAATAAAAGCAGTAATTGAGAATTATTCACCCCATATTCGACGAACCCCGTTTATAATGGGAATCATGTAGGGATGTATCCCATTTCAAATCAGAAACGTGGACATTCAAAACGTCGTTTACCACTTAACTAACGGAGACGGAGAGCACGCCACCCATTGCTGGGAATAACACATAGTGAATCATTCAGTCGGACCGGGATCCTAATTTTGCTTTCGAAATCACCAATATTAACATTCTTACCAGCAAGCGTAGTAGTCGGAAAAGCAGACCTACCGGCTTTTTAGTGTTCCGCATGCTACCCTTGTTCAAGTCATCCGATTGGTGGAATGTAACAATAAATTCGTCATCTTGAATCAGCAAGCGCGTGATGACGTAAAATGCTCTTTTGTCTACACTTCCCAAGGAATTGTTTTTCATATGGAACTAGCGGAAGGTACCCGTTAAAATTCCACGGGTGTGAAAAACATTGTACTTATTTTACTCCACCGATAGCAATCGAAATATACCGTTATATGAGGACCCCAGAAGTCAAGGGGTCTAAGTAACAAAACCATTGTTTAGAGAAAACTTAAGTCAAAGTTGAAAATCTTTGGTACAACCCACTAAGTAGCTAAGAGGCATTACCCTAGACCTGCACCTGTCAATAAAATCACTTGGATCCTTTTACCGCCTAAAAGATTAATATTTTCACGTCCCATTCCTGTACCTAACTTATTTTTTTCAAAAATGTCACTTACAAGGGGAGTGTCACATAGCCGGGTCTCAGATTTTATTCAAAGTTAGTAGTTGTACAGACTGCTGTATGTGGTTCAAGAATCACCCCCATATAGGGTTATATAACCAATAGTTTAAACGAAAAAGGCCTTTAAAAATTTCAAAATTTCCTTTAGACGGGCCACCCACATAACTGACAAGCTACGAATAATTTTAATATTATTAAGATTTATGCTTGAATAGTAAAAGTGTGAAGACAATATTATAAAATAATTACAGAAAATGGAAATCATGTGCATGAAGGAATAATGAAAATACGTCGTGAAAAGATAAGGAAGTGACATAATAAGAAGGCTACCTTCGACCGAAAAAAGAGACTAAGCCGCCGACTGATGTCGTGTATGCAAATGAAAAATTTGCCTCGCGCAAAAATAATATTTCGAGTAAAAATAAAAAAATCTTGAGTGCATTTTAGGATGCCGTAAAAGAAAAACTAAGAAAACAGCGGAAGAAACATTGGAATCGAACCAGTGTCTCTAGACCGGAGGCAAGCACGTCAGCCACCCGTCCAGCTTGTAAGTTATGTGGGTGGCCCGTGTAAAGGGAAGTTTTAAATTTTTAAAGGCCGTTTTTGTTTAAACTATTGGTTATATAACCCTATATGTGGGGTGATTCATGAACCACATACAGCATTCTGTACAACTACTAAGTTTGAATAAAATCTGAGACCCGGCTATCTGACACTCCCCTTGTTAGACCCCTTGACTTCTGGGGTCCACATATAATATATTACCTATAATGTCACGGCTCTCGCACTGACGGTACTTTCGTTGGATTGGATTGGATTTTGGGAGGCGACCGACAGCTAAGGTAATTTGCGCCATTGGGAATAGATAAGGGAAGAAGGGTGGATAGAAACCTGGCGTCGGCATTAGCCTGCTCTTAACGAAAGGCGCCCACGGGGACCACGGTTTAACGTCTCATTCGACAGACGGAGTACTCCACTTGAAGTGCCCTTCAAGAGACACTCAAGTAGGGATCGGGTTTGCTCTGGAAAACTTTTGTTTTCGAAATCACCAATATAATTACGCTTACCCGCAAGTGTTTCGTAGTCGGAAAAGAACTCCTACAGGCTTTTTAGTGATCCACATGCTACCCTTGTTCTAGTCAACCGATTGGTGGAATATAAAAATTATTTCTTTATCTTGAATCAGCAAGTTGAAATCAGTTGAAATTGAACGGGTATGAAAAACATTGAACTTATTTTATACTGCCTATAGCAATCGAAATATATCGATATATATCGCGCACAATCGAAATATATCGATATATATATCGCGCACAATGTATTTATTATGGATTATATGGATTCTTCTATTTCAATTACAACGTTCTGGGCGTATATTCACCATATATCAAAATGAGTTTCGTCTGAATAATGTCAATCGGTCGTCTAGGGGACAGGGTAACAAAATCACTTAATTTGTTAGCAATTTTATGTGTTTTTTTCAAAATTTAAAGATAATCAGTTGGAAAACAAAAATCGATTGCTACAATGAGTAGTTTTATTTATTTTTATTTCCAGTGGTCTTTGTTGCAACTTTGTATAACAATTATTATTAATTTAAATATTCAAAAGAAAAAAGGTCTGCGTGTCAGAAAAACGAACTTTACATGTATTTCTCATGGAAACGCTTTTACTCGTCTGAAGTCGAACCGGAGACCATTCGGTAAAGAAAAGTAACCATAATCCTTTCGAGTGGCATAAGGAATCATTTTACAAAGGTTTACGTGATTCCGTGCAGTGGTTTGGTAGTAATAAGTGACTGTACAATCACACTTAATTTTTTATGTATGTATAAGAAATAAGATAAGAAGATAATATAATGGGTCCCACTGGTGGTCCATGCTAATCATTGGATTCGGTGCAGTAGTTTCAGTTTTTTCTTTTTAAAAGTACTCAAGATAGAGGGCAGGGATTTTTTTCATCGGATGGCTTAATAAATGAAGTCTTTAACTCTTTCGAAGGACCTTCTTTCATACTTCGTTTTCGACAGAAATTCGTGAATTTCGCTGCAAATCTCACTTTTTTCTCTGAAATAAAAAATGGCACATTTTCTTGGTAACCAGAAATTTGATTTTCAAAGGCTATCAGCGCCTCTAGCATTTAAATATAACGTTAACCTGCAGGCCCATTGTAGCACATACATAGAAATAAAATCTGATTAAGAAGGGCGAGGATTCCCAAGGGGCCCCATGATAGATTACTTCGGGGAGTATTCGATAAATTTTATTTATACTTACGACAATTCGTCCAAGTTTCTTATTTGAAATGGGACACTTCCCTGCGCGATTCCCATTTCAAACGGGGTGCGTCGAATATGGGGTGAATAATTCTCTATTACTGCTTTTATTTCCGGCATACTTTGCAATAGGCAAAAGACTGTGAAAGAGCATAAGCTTTTCAGCTGTTCTTTCATTGTTACAAATGGTAAAACATATGCGTTCTTACCTTCATCCAATGAGCTTCATCGTTTTCCGATGAACACGCATTTCAGTGTGTCACCTATAGTAAAATTGTCCCTACTTCTGCAAGGTGGTCAAATCATGTGCTGATAGTTTTTGTCTTCAGTTTAAAAATACATCAATTCCAAGATATTTCACATTGCATGAGGGTTCTATATTTACTCCAGCCACATCGTAGATATGATATTTGTGTCATGACTTCCGCCAGAAGTGTTCTGTGGTGCATTTAAGAAGAGTTTATTTTAGCCACCACTCCTGGCATAAGGCATAAACGTTGTAAAGGTCCGAAAACATAATTTCTAAGTTCGCGTCTTCGCCATATTTGTTCATCTGCAAAATGCACACCGCCCAACCAAATACAACCACTAGTGTGGGGTGGAAATTGAGATAGCTTACATTCTCGTATTCCTTACTGCAATGGTATTGCGGTATACTTTTGGTTTTGAAAACTCATTTCAAGCATTGTTTTTTTTCTGTTGAAAGTGTAAGCCTCAAATCAGCTCCTCATCTATTGCTTTAAGTTCACCTAAATATTGAATTGCCTCATGTGGTATGAAAATTTCATTTAAAAATTACTCTTGGAAGTATTGCATACCAAATTGCAATCTCGTGTGTCATGCGTTGAGAGTGTTGCTAGTGAATGCATGTAAGCTCCTTTGTCTCGAAATCGATATGAATATTGGCCAAGTGAATGCTCATCATTATAAACTAATTCATAAATGTAATCAGTACAGTGAAAAATCAAAAATTACATTTTTTATTCAAATTTTTTATTAAAAAACATTTATGACATATGCATATCATCGTATTTATGGATTTTTCTCATCTGCAAGTAATCCCAAATCAGAATTCCGATGACCATGTTCTATGGGATCTTCACACTTCTTTTCCTATCTGTCGAGTGGAAATTTGTTCGGCTCGCGGTTTCCGTGTCGTCGGGCTTGGTACTCGATAATATCCATCTCCTGCCCTAGCAAGGCGACGAGGCTGATCTCGTGTTTCTTCTGGGGCATCGAAGATGTGATCATCTCCTTCCAGGTTCAATACCTCAGCATTGACGCTGACCATTCCGACGAGGAGGACGACCACCAAACAAAACGCTAAAATCTTCTTCTCCATTCTGCAATATAAATTGTCAATTTTTATTACTCCGTGGTTAAATGTGTCAACCTCGTCTAAAGTGCTGCATTGATGCGCCATCTTCTCAGTAATCAATGGTTGTTTTGGCAATATTTTGGTTGATATTAGCCCTAAATCTATCAATATTTATTCAAGTTTCAAATATTTTATATTTCACACTGATATTTAATAGATGCATGTTAAATTATCGCCTCGTTTCAAGTTTAAGGTTAATTAATTCATTGCCATTGACTATGAACGTTTACTCTTCAAATAAAATTTCACAATGTCGAGAAGCACAATCGTGTCAAAAAACGTGCACATAATTTATTTCTTGAATATTGCATAATTTGTATTTTTTTCTCAACTTTCAATTCAATGAATTCATCTTCCGCTTCTAATTTATTGAGTTGCTAATATCGTTACACTCCGCTTTCAAGAGCGTTAAAAGAATTTCGATCATTTCATATTTAATACGAATTACATAAAATAAGGAGATGTGCTGAAAGCATGAATAAAGCAATGAACTTTAACAACAAATATAATTTTTTCGAAATAAATCTCTTTGAGTTTATTGCGTTATCTTTGCAATTTCGGATAATTCGTTGCTTTAAATGTGCCGCAAATTAATGATATATGTCATTAATATGTTTAAAGATTATCCATTTGCTTATGAACTGTAATGTGTTAAACAGTGAAATAAATATTTATGGAGTTCAATGAAACTTTTAAATCCCCCTTCGCAAATCTGTGGACTCCTAATTTGATGACATTCTCTTAGATCAAATATTAAGATTAAGTGTATGAGTAGATTAAGATAGATATTTAAACTTTTTTACCTCAGTTCTTATGTTGTCCGCTGTTAGATCTAGTGTCCTGCTTCTTCGTTCGATGATGCTGCGATTGCTATGGGGAGATGAGCCGTTGCCTTATATACTGATAGAGAATGAGGAAGTATGAGATTTTACTTGTTCTTAGAATCCTCTCTAAGCAGAATGAATTTTATCTTTACTCGATTTCCTTGAATGCATTTATTGAGCTACTGATTTGATCGACACTGGTATTTAAATCATTCTCTCCAAACTTTCCCTCAATAATATTCTCATTTCACTTGTCCCCTCTATTATTCTTATTTAGAAAACAGCATTTCAAGCAAAATCTGCGCCGCTATGAATTTTTAATGCTCTGGGCAGATTTTTATCTTCCAATGAAATGATATAATTTTTGCCAAAAATATTTGTTCTTAGTAGCGTGAAGAAATAAATTTCGATAAGAGTTTTGTTCATAACATGAAGGGCATTATAACTTCATCAGGTATCATCACCCCATGTATCCTTTATGGGCTCATTGGTGAACGATGAAGCTCATTGATGAAGTTAACAACGCTTATGTAGTTCCATTTGTAACAATGATAGATCAACTGAAATGCGTATGCTCTTTCACAGCCTTTTGACTATTGCGTAAGTTACCGGCTATCAAATCAGTAACTGAAAATTCTTCACCCCATATATGACGAACCCCGCTTAGAATAAAATTGCGCTGGGACGTATCACATTTCAATACAGAAACGTGAACGTGCAAAAAGACTTATACCACTTCACTAACAGAGACGGAGGACCCAATTGCTGGGAGTAACACATAATGAATCATTCAGCAGGACCGGGATCCTAATTTTGCTCTCGAAATTATCGTTGTAATTATGCTTACCAACAATATGTGTTCTATGTTTTTTGCTCTATTTATACAGCACTTAATTTCTCTATGATTATTTCATAAACTTCATTGGCGTTGCTCAGATAGTGTACTTCATCCCAGTTAGAGTTGATTAAAAGTTCTTTTAGATGATAAAAATCCACTTTAATTATTGGCCCCTCTGATCAACGTAAGGTGGACTTGTAAATAACCTTGGTGTTAGAAAAACTTTTAATCATATAATGGTTAGTCCAATCTAAATTGCCGTTTGTTTCCTATAACTAAAATTTTCCTTACTTCTGCAAGAGACGTGGTCAATACATGTACTGCTGGTGTTAGTATTATATCTGAAAATACGTCAATTCCAAGATTTTTTCCTTTATTTATGGTATTATATTTACTCCAACCACATCGTAGACATAGGACATCGTAGAAATGACATTTGTTTCTTGACATTCGCCAGAAGTGTTCTGTGGTGCATTTAGGAAGACTTAATTACTGAAATGACTTTAAAGGAGTATAATTCAATTTATCTAATCAGCTTATTATCATCCAGTAATATGGAAAAATACAATGACTCTGTATAATGATATAAAAAATTGATTATGCATCTGGCTGAGAGAATAACCATTATAGAGCCATTTGAATGATATTTCTGCATTTAGCTCCTATGTTAACTAGTAGAAGATTGTACAATTTTGGTCCCATATATAAGAAACATCTTTCAAATAAAGTATTGTTTGGTATTTAAAGTTTGACACAATATATATCTCGTAAATTATAATGTATTAATTGCGAAGACAGAAACTTTTTTCTTCCAACTTTCTTTTTTTTGCGAATTAGTGTACATTTTTTGCTGCCACCTTTTGCCTTGAAGAATTAGTTCTCGGGACATAACCAAAATTTTCCATCCCTTTCATCAACCTCTATGTCACGGCTCTCGCACCGACAATACTTTCGCCCCGATCTTCCATTTCTCTCATCGCAAACACGCCATGTACCGTGGGCACTCTTCACTAACATGTTATCCAAGGTTTAAGCAGTATATTACTATTGCTACGTCGAACAGATTATTTTGCTCTATTTATAGGCACTTACTGAGTCTATATATATATTTAATAGGCTTCATTGGCGTTGCACAGAGAGTATTATTCATCCCAATCAATTTCCATTAAGTAATCTTTCAGATGATTAAATTGTCCCTACTTCTCCAAGAAACGTGGTCAATACATTTAATGCTAGTTTTTGTCATGTATCTCTAATTACGTCAATTCCAAGATATTTTAATTTAGTTTATGGTTTTATATTTACTCCTACCACATCGTAGAAATGACATTTGTTTTTTTTAAATGACATTTGCCAGAGGTTCTGTGGTGCATTTAGGTAGATTAATTCTAGCCACCACTTCTGGTATCAGGAATACCAGTTGTAAAAGTCCGATAACATAACCTTCGCGTCCTCGCGAGTTGGCGTCTTCGCTAATTCCCTTCATTTGGAAAATACTCACTGCCCAACAAAGTACAACCAGTAGCGTGGAGTGGAGATTGAGATGGCTCACAGTGTCATATTACTTACTGCAATAGTATGGTGGTCCACTTTAGGATTATAAAATTCATTTCAAGCCTTTTTTAATATTTCGTTGAAAGCGTTATGCCTATGAACTCAGCTCTCCATCTATTGCTTTAAGTTCAACTAAATATTGATTAGATTTATGATGGCGGAAAATTTCTTTTAAATATTGCTCTTTAAATTTGCATTACAAAGTTTTGTTTCTAGAAAAGTAATTGACAACGTTTTTTAAAATTCGAATTCGACCGTTGACTAAGTAGGCAACTTTTTAGTATAGTGAAACGGGCATTGCCCAAGTTTGAAGTGTTGCTCATGAATGCGTTTTAAGCTACATTGTCTCGAAATCTATATGAATATTGGCTCTAAGTGAATGATCATCATTGTATACTAATTCTTAAATATAATCAGTACATTGAAAAATCAAAATATATAAAATGTTTAAATCTAACTCTTTATTCAAAAACATTTATGACATATGCATATCATTGTTTTTATAAATTTTTCTCCTCAACAAGTAATCCCAAATAACGATTCAGATGCCCATGTTCTATGGGATCTTCACACTTCTCTTCCTATCTGTCCAATTGGCGGTTTCCGTGTCGTCGAGGTTGGTACTCGAAAATATCCGTCTCCTGCCCTAGCAAGGCGACGAGGCTGGTCTCGTGTTTCTTCTGGGGCATCGGAGATGTGATCATCTCCTTCCAGGTTCAATACCTCAGCATTGACGCTGACCATTCCGACGAGGAGGACGACCACCAAACAAAACGCTAAAATCTTCTTCTCCATTCTGCAATATAAATTGTCAATTTTTATTACTCCGTGGTTAAATGTGTCAACCTCGTCTAAAGTGCTGCATTGATGCGCCATCTTCTCAGTAATCAATGGTTGTTTTGGCAATATTTTGGTTGATATTAGCCCTAAATCTATCAGTATTTAGTCAAGTTTTAAATATTTGATATTTCACACTGATATTTAACAGATGCATGTTAAATTATCGCCTCGTTTCAAGTTTAATGTTAATTAAGTCATTGCCATTGACTATGAACGTTTACTCTTTAAATAAAATTTCACAAAGTCGAGAAGCACATTCGTGTCAAAAAACGTGCACATAATTCATTTCTTGATAATTGCATTATTTGTATTTTTTTCTTAACTTTCAATTCAATGAACTCATCTTCCGCTTCTAATTTATTGAGTTGCTAATATCGTTACTCTCCGCTTTCAAGAGCGTTAAAAGAATTTCGATCATTTCATATTTAATACGAATTACATACATTAATGAGATTTGCTGAAAGTATGAATAAAGCAATGAACTTTAACAACAAATGTAATTTTTTCGAAATAAATCTCTTTGAGTTTATTGCGTTATCTTTGCAATTTTGGATAATTCTTTGCTTTAAATGTGCCGCCAACTAATGATCTATGTCATTAATATATTTAAATATTATCCAATTGCTTATGAACTGTAATGTGTTAAACTGTGAAATAAATATTTATGGAGTTCAATGATACTTTCAAATCCCCTTCGCAAATGCTTTGGACTCCTAATTTGATGACTTTCTTTTATATCAAACAGTAAGAATAAGTGTAAGAGTAGATATAGATAGATATTTTAACCTTTTTTCCTCAGTTCTTATGTTGTCCGCTGTTAGATCTAGTGTCCTGCTTCTGCGTTCACTATTGCTGCGAATACAATGGTGAGATGAGTCCTTGCCTTATATACTGTTAGCGGATGAGGAAGTTTGAGATTTTTCTTGTTCTTTGAATCCTCTCTAAGGAGAATGAATGATATCTTTATGTTATTTCCTTGAATATATTCCTGCAGAGGCGGATGTTTTTCAGAGGAACCCAATCCCTACTGGCGTGTCTTGTGGAGGGCACTTCAAGTACAGTACTCCGTCTGTCGGATGAGACGTTAAACCGTGGTTCCCTTGGCGCCTTTTGTTAAGAGCAGGCTAATGCCGACGCCGGGTTTCTCTCCACCCTTCCTCTCTTACCTATCCCCTATGGCGCAAATGACCTTAGATGTCGGTTGCCTCCCCAAATATGCATCCATCCATTGAATATATTTATGGAGCTACTGATTTGATCAAGAGTACTATTCAAATTTTTCTTTCCAAATTTTCCCTTTAATTATATGCTCACTCTTTTCTGTTATTCTTATTTAGAAAACAGCATTTGTTTAGTATCAACAAAAAATCTGCGCCGCTACAAATTTTTATGCTCTGGTCAGATTTTTATCTTACAATGAAATGTTATTATTTTTGCCAAAAATATTATACCTTGGTAGTCGGAAGTACTGAATTTCGATATACGAAATTTCGATATTACGAAAATACCTACATTCTTCATTACATGAAAGGCGTTATAACTTCAGGTATCCTCATCCCTTGTATCTACTACGGGTTCATCGTTATACGAAGCAGCTCATTGGATGAAGGTAACAACGTTTATGTTCTACCATTTGTAACAATGAAAGATCTAGTGGAATGCGTATGCTCTCTCACAGTCTTTTGACTATTACGTAGGGTGCCGGAAATAGAAGCAGTAAATTGAGAATTCTTCACCCCATATACGACGCACCCCGTTTAAAATGGGAATCGTGCAGGGAGATATCCCATTTCAAAACAGAAACGTGGATATGCAAACAGACTTTTACCACTTCACTAACAGAGACGGAGAGCTCCCCACCCATTGCTGGGAATAACTCATAATGAATCACCAGGGTCAAATTCGCTATGAAAAAATCATTTGACTTGACCGGGATTCGAACCCGGATCTCCCAATTGACGGTCAGGTGTGTTAGCCAGTTATGAATTATTCAGTAGGACCAGGAATCTAATTTTCCTCTCGAAATTAACATTATAAATATGCTTACCAATAAGTTTTGTAGTCGGAAAAGAACACCCACCGGTGTTTTAGTGATCTGCATGTTACCTTCGTTTGAGTCAACTGATTGTTGGAATGTAACAATTACCTATTTCTTTATTTTGAATCAGCGAGCGCGTGATGACGTAAAAATCTCTCTCCTATACTTCCAAATAAATTGTTTTTCATATGGTATTATATCTTACGTAAAATCTTGAAATCAAATAATCAACACAGTGTATAAAAAAAGGGTTCTCCATGGCTAAATTGAAATTTTTATCTGAAAAACATTTACTATTTCGAGCTGATCATGGTATTTATGAATCTTGCTCGTCTGTAAGGAATTTCCCTTCACAGTTAACTTTAACCATGACTTCTAGATTATCGTGTCCATCCTCCTTGATATTGTGGGTAAATTTTGGTTGTGTCAGTATAATAAGTTGTCCTGAAGCTGGATTCTATTTGAGTTATTTTTTAGTCAGCGTATGTAAATCATAATACAGTTTTACTCACAGAATTTAGTTATCTAGCTGCTGAGAGACAATTTCTATAACTGTTTAAGGCAAATTTTTCATTGCAGGTATGATATTGCATTCTCGGTCTAGTACAGAAGAGTAAGAATTATAGCTTAAGCGCCAAATTGTTATTTTTCCTTTGGACTACGTGGCCAATAAAACTGCTATGATTTGCCATTGATGTACTTACCGTCTCTCGACTACTCGTATTTGCATACTTGTGTGCTGCTTCTACCTTTGCCCATATGTGAGCATTATTGCCAGTGTATAACTTAATTCACTGTGCGTGTATGTCATTGCATGGATTTAAAATTGTACATGACGTATGGCACCTAATCTTTGAATTTTGTCAAGTGATGATAACCTCAGAATATATTTTTTTCTATTTTAGTATTTTGTGGGTAAATGAATGGTAAAAAATTATCGAATTTCCAGAATACAATTTTCAAATAACAATTGCTTGTTACATAAAGTAGGAAAGCTTTAGGTAACTTCTAACAAATCGCTGAGTGGAGACTACCTTCACAGTAATAACAGGCCATTACTGAAATGACTTTGAGGGAGTATAATTCAATTAACCTTATCAGCTAAATATCAGCCAATAATATGAAAAAACAAAATTACTCTGAATTATGATATAATATAAATATTCTGCATCTGGCTGAGTGAATAACCATTATATTGCCATTTGAATGATATTTCTGCATTTAGCTCTTATAATCACTAGTAGAAGATTTTACAATTTTAGACCCATACATAAGAAACATCTTTCAAATAATGTTTCTTTTTTTGTATTAAAAGTGTGACGTTATATATATCTCGTAAATTATAATGTGTTATTTGCGAAGGTAGAAGTCTCCTTTCTTCTAACTTTCTTTTTTTGAGAATTTGCGCAAATTCTTTGCTGCCACCTTGCACCTCGAAGAATTAGTTCTCGAGACATCACCAACATTTTCGATCCCATTCATCAAGCTCTGACATGTCACGGCTTTCATACCGACAATAATTTCGTCCCGATCTTCAATTTTTCTCATTACAATCATGATAAGTGTCGTGGGCACTTTTCACTAGCTAATTTTCTTCAAGTCTTCCCACCATTGTTCTTTCACGCAACATTTTTCTTAGCATTTTTTTCCCTTTCTTAATATATTCTTAGTCTCTTTCTTATTCAATGGCAGGCCTATTCCAACTGCTGACTGCAATTTTTTAATGTTTCGGGTTCAGAAAGAAAAATCCTGGAATCTGACGGCACCATAGATAATACCAAACATTTCGTTTATTTATCCTTTTAATTCAACCAGTTTTCCTAAGGAACTCGTTACGGTGTGTTTATTCTTCTCATCATAGAGTAAGCCCTTCGCTTTCCATGTGCTTTGATCTTATAGCTTCGCGTGCTTTTATTTAGACGAAGCTTTTAAAATATAATTATTCCATCATGTAATGTATGCTGCAACATGTATTGTTATCTTCGCTGTACAAGCAGATCTCAATAAGTGATGAGTTCCACGAATCTTTTCCAATTTACTTACGTAAGTTATTAAGATAAGCACTCAACGACTCATGATTTGCGCTCCATCCACCTTAAAAGTGGCGAATGGGGGGGAGCAGCGCAATCGACCTTGGAGGTATGGATGCAAGTGCTGACACACGAAGGATGTGGAGGGCTGTTACTGCGTATAAGGGGTCGTACGTGGAGAACGTTAATGGCGCGTTAACGTTTTCACTCCCCTGATCATGACAGAGGGAGCGGCTCCTACCGTGTTCTCTTTTACTCACGGAAGCTCCTGGCGTGATATTCATGCAGCACCATCCCTTGCCTCTTAAAGCGCTTCCTGTGTCTGCGGAATGTCTGTACGCTTTCGCCAATGCGCGGCTCTATCAGAGCGATGTGCAAATACTAATGCGCTTACAATCCTTAGACCTCCATCCGAAAGCCTTAAGGCAAGCGTAGACAATAGTCCTAAGACACTGCCTCCTGCTCAGTAATAAAGGAATTGTTTCAATTTCCAATATTGGCTAATAAAACTGTCTCTGGCATCATTCAAAATGTTAAAGATTAAAATTTGATTTGAAAAAATATCAATAGTTGCAGTCATATCCTTGTGGAATCGAGTAACAGATGTGATCAAAGAACTTTGTATATTCCACTCCAATGCTGTATTACTGGCATTGTTTTCAACTACCCTGAATTTCATTTTTTAGTTTACCTTGAAATCTATGTCGGTTTTAAAGTATTTAATTAGAATATACAGTTCTTTTCGTCATGTACTAATATTAAAGACGTTTAAGCGAGAAAGCAACATGCTTTACATAAGAACTTTCCCTCATATTCTGTTCCGAAGTTATATGATTCCCTGACGGGAAATACATCTTACCTCCATCATTTCCGCTTTGTCCAAAATGTAATCAGGTAGGTAATTGAGTTCCTTTAATTTCCTATGAGTATTCATACAACTCATCAAAGTTCATATTTACTGCTCGTTAGATGCACAAGTAGGCCCAGAAGAATTATCGGAGTAAAGATAATAAAACAATTTATAAATTCTGAGGACTAAAATTCGATCAAACTGCATTCCTTGATTTCTCTGTGGAAGTGACTCATTATTAGGATAAATAGCTTTGAGCTTGAATGAAAATGGAATTTATTGCTCCTCTAATTTTTATCATATTAATATTTTGGTTAAATTTAAGAAACGATTGCCGTCTATTCCCTATACCTCTTTGATGCAATCCAACGAAGTGCAAAGCATATTTCTGCCGTGGGTCAATTTAGTAGGCCCTCTGAAGATTGTCGTGTATTAAACCCCGTATTAGGGTGGGAGCGTCCGGCAAGAACTGACAGAGAAAAAAAATGAGAAAGCGTATACTATAGTTTCTTTTGGTTTCATATAAATCCAAGTTAGTTTCCATATTCAATGGAAGTGTTTCCGACGCATCAGGTGCCACTCCGTTTCCGCTCTGCAGTGACGCCATCCGCTGACGACTAACCTACTGCGAGTCGTAAGTTTTTGTCGCAATGAAAATCATTTCTGTAATTTCCACGAGTAAAACATTTAACCGGGCAAATTTCGTCATTTAAATCTTCACATCAGGTGATGAGACTGATGACACGGTAGGAGGAGAAAAAAGGACAAATGTGAGATCATTTAAATGCTGGACCTGCTTCACAGCATTCCCTATATCCCAACCGTCTCCAAATTTCTCTCTTCCGCTCTTTCCCAAACATTTTTAGCCCTTCTCTGTTTCTCTATCTCCTGAATTTCCCCTGAAAAACCACTCCTCTAAATTACGTTATCTATACTCTGCAACGTTATGAACGAGATATGAAACTAGAGTTTAATGATTTAATATCAGATATAAGTTGGTTGGAAACAAAGTTACTTCAACTAGTGGCATTCGCCCTTCAATAATTTACCGAGTCTCGCCGAATATTTATTCCATGAGTTTCTTCAGTTTCTATGATTTTCGGCAATTTCTCTCCTCTCCTGTTACTCGAAATTGGCTCTCCCATTCTCTAAAGTTGCCACTTAGCTCCGTCTTTTTTTTTTTGCTTGCCGGACGATTCTGTTGGCCCGTATGTCCCCGGGATCCCGATAGGCTGCTGAGCCTGTCATCAGGTTTTCCAGGGACCGGACCAACAGAACTTGACATACTTCCATGTCTTGGGTGGTGAAAGACCCATCCAGGCGGGACTCGAACCCGCGACCCTCGGTTTGGCAGGCGAGGACTTTAACTAAAACAAACATTTATTAAAAGTACTGTATAAGAAAAATTTCACGGTATTTGCTCGAATATATTACATGTATTACACTCCTTTATACTTTTTAAGTGTTACCACACTGAGGACTATCTCTTTTGATATATTTCCTCGTTTGGAAAACTGATACTAATGCGTACACGCTTCAATGACTCTGGCGTCATCAAACCCTAGTCCGATGCCCGATGCGAAAAACCCGCACACTAAGTTGACACCAAGTGAGTGAAAATCACAATTGTGTGGTCATTAGCGGGTGACTCAGTTAAAGTTACTGCGCGGCTAGTTCCGCAGTTCTTCGGAAATGAATGACAATGTTACACCGTCACTAACCAAACATTGCTTTTGCTTTTCTGCTCTTAGTGTTTGTAAAAATACTGTAGTTCTTAATACGATTACTTGTGTCCCTAGATATCCAGGCAGTTTTATTCCTCGATTGTCATTGAGCACGATGTATCACTTCGTAAGGCGTAGTGAATAGCGAAGTCTATTTTTGGGGAGCGAAAATGTGGCTCTGGGCTTTTTTTGACCACGGTGTTATCGTGCAATGTCACAAAGTCGGCCATTGCTTGGGAATGGTCACTTGGAGATAAATTAGAGTTTAATAGCAAGGGAGAGGGACAAATAGATAGGTACATGCGGATAAGTCTTTCCGGTCACTGGGATAAAAAACGCTTTTCCGGACGCAATGAAGTTCATTATTCACCCTCGCATCCTTGATGAGTTGGTAGTCAGCCTTCTTTTTTTTCGCTCAGTTCATCGAGGTTCCTACCCACCCCACTTGGTACACGGATCCCGGTCGCTAATTAGAACTCGGTCATTCTCCCGTTGACGGGGAGAGAGTGCAGACAGCTCGGGGAGGGGTGGGAGAACCATTTGTGATTGAGTGTGCGTGTGACCCCTCTCTATTGGATAACCTCCCTGGTCTTAATTGTTGGCTTTGTCCGTGCCATTTGTGAGAGTTCATGGCCGACAGATGAAGTGGAGGTGAAGGAGGGGCAACAAAAATTTCAAACCGCGTAGATGGTGGAACTTCGGGAAAAATGGTCCCATACTCGCCGACTCATCCTCGTCGTTTTTTGGTCATTTGGCCCTTTAGCTGTGCTGCATCGCTTGCCTACTCTCCCTCCTTGTCAGCGGTAACATTGTTACTCTTGGCTTTCCCATGGTAACTGAGTTTCCCTGCTGTTCTAACTCACTAAAAGGGTCGAAAGACTTGGCTTTCTGCTCTCACATTCTG
The DNA here is from genome assembly GCA_963169105.1 of Ceriagrion tenellum. Taxonomy (NCBI): domain Eukaryota; kingdom Metazoa; phylum Arthropoda; class Insecta; order Odonata; family Coenagrionidae; genus Ceriagrion; species Ceriagrion tenellum. Next base: position 44,935,109 of record OY720632.1, read on the forward strand.
ACCTCCTAATTCTCTCCAATAATCTCTGAATTTTCTTCGCTCGTGTTCCTCGTCCAGTATTCTTATCCTCTCTCTCCCATCCCAAGGCCACTTCTTGAGTATGCCATACTTTTTAAAAACATCAAACGTTCCCTCTTTCAAAGTCGAATCATATTTTATTTTGGTTCTTAGAGAGGCAAAATACATTTTCCTTCCCCATCAAGATTTCAGGAGCATGACATTCAGTCAAAAATATTTGACATGCCATTGAGATTGTATTTTGTGAAAAAATGTCATTAGTAGTCATTGTCAAAGAATTTTTTCTCAACGTATATAATTTAACTGACATAAAATCTAATAATTTGACCACTCCATTGGGTTTCAACTTCGGCGCGATTTACAGTATGGTAGAAAATTGAATGCTTAGTAACCACTGTGTAGGTATCGCAAGAACTTCAGAATTATTGTATTATATTTTACATTACATTACATTTTTACATTAAATTTTATTACATTTGTGTTTCTACTCTATTTTTACAAGAAAAACCTGAATGTTGAGCTAATGTCTGTTGCTGTTGGATTTTGATAAATAAAAGATACATTTTGTCACGCAGATAGACAACATGTATCTTTACAACAACTAATTACATCTAATCCTTCTTTCCCAGCACCCATTTTGAAAATAAAAAAACAAGGAGAGGCACTATGACCCTTAGTCAACCTTCAGATAACACTCGTCTCATCCCTCTTTCAATTCCATTTTCCCTGTTCCCTTGGCTCTCCCTATTTCCCAAATTCTGTTTCAGATACACCTTTCCAAATTTTGTTTCAGATGGCACCAATGTGCACTACATATTGCACCCAATGGTACCAGCATGAAGTAAATTTAAGCACTGCCTCCTCTGACGTATTGAGTCACAGTAAGTGCAAAGTTTTACTGAACCTCAAAGTCACATCCTCTGGTGAGAACACCCTTGGGTTCGTAAGTAATGAAGAAACTCTTCACTCTTATCCTTCAACTTCGCAAATAATTGCCGATTTATGAAATAAATAGGTTTCTTATAGCTTAATCTTAGGCAATTGGTCGCAATTGGCCAAAACCTAGTAAAATAGCCAGAGGTATCAATCAAAATCAAAATCAAAGAGCTCTATCGCTAGAGGAAGCGTCATAGATCTCCTCACATCTATTTTACGGATCACTATTCTAAACAAAGCTTGTGCTAAAACTGGTCCTTGTGGTACATAGGAAATTCCTCCTCCTTAGGCGACACCCTTCCAAACATTTACTGTTCCAATGATAGTTGATGCCTTTGAAAGAGGTGAGGAAGTTTAGGATGAAACATTAGCTTTCGGATTCTGTGCAATGAAGATTAATGTGCCCACTCTCAACTGCATCCCACGGGGTCAAGGTATAGCGTAAAGTCCTTGTTACGCGCGTGCGGCTACCAAAAATATCGTCGGCAACCTCGAGTGAGAATAGAGGGTGGAGCGAGCTCCCCACAAGGTCCACTGCATTGCCACCTCTCCCTGACCCCAGGACCCCGCCACGGAACAAATCAACCCCTACCTCCCTTAAAGCCTTCGTATCTCTTCCGCACTACTTCAACCCCCGTCATCCCCTCCGGGCATCCAACCACATGCCCCGCTAATTGCCGCCTTTCTTCCCCTCACTCATCCTCCTCCTCTCCCCTTCTCCCTGACCCCAATCACGCAAAACTTTTAGGCGAGGATGAGAGGTGGAGAGGGGTGCGTGAGGAAAGTTTTGGGAAGTGAAGGAAAGGTAGATGAAGGTGTTGGGCTTTGCGAACTCTTGAGTTCTCCACCTTCATAGATTGAAGAGGAGAAAATATCACGCTTTGGAGCGAGAGAGTAGAGCCTGTTTATCCATGAAGAACATCGCTGGACATGCGTGAAAATTGTCCATCAGAGGTTGAAAAAACGTTTGTTTTTGTTGATTTCTTCCGCACCTTCGGCTCTTGAGAAAAATGCTAGAGACCATATGTGTTTCTAAGACTGATTGAATATCAAATTGAAAATTTTTAGCTATAGGTATGCCGTGTATAATAAAGGAGAGTTTAATGTAGTGGGAGATAAAGCTCAATCCGAACTTGAAGCGACATTCCTAGAAAAAAACCTCTTTGAATCACCCACCTAGTGTCTGTGTAGTTGGTTTGCCCACTTGAAACCATCATAATTAGCACAGGGTGAGGCTTATTTAGATCAACTGAGGACATGCGAGCCACCGGAGATGTCCGAAAAGCAAAAAAAATACTTAAATGTATACCATGGTAAATTTTTGTAATGAATTAGTATCGTTCAACATGTCTGATTGCTAATGTTTGCAGCTTCAACCATTGTGGTGTATAGAGGGGGGCACTACGTCATCAAACTGTACCCTGACAACCGAAATAACAACTATATTGTTTAACCCGGCTCTTTCCTTACTCTCCTATGGATAGCACGACGGAATGGACGGTTTAGTGGATGTAAAGTAAGAATATCCACTATATATTGTAAGACAAATGTGAGGCAAGTTACTCTTGAATCATTCAAATGAAGACAAAGTACCCAATATATCAAACAATTATTCAAAGTATACTTCTCAATGGATCAAAAACTTGGGGAATAGCCCACAAACTAAAACAGAGACTGGAAGCCGTAGAAATGGATTATTTTAGGAGAAGCAGAGAGATATCAAGGTTAGAAAGGATTAACAATGAAAACATACGGACAAGAATCAATATGTAAAAAAGGTAACCAAATAAATAGAGAGTCGACTGTTGAAATGGTATGGCCACGTAAAAAGAATGGAGGATAAACGATGGCCAAAAAAATACTGAACGGGCAACCACAAGGTAGGAGGAAAAGGGGACGACAACCAGAAGATTGGATGAATCAGGTTGCTCAAGATATGGAAAAGAGACAATTGGGACCCGAAGAATGGCAAAATAGAGAGGCTTGGAGGAGAGGAAGCGAAAGACGGCCAACAGCTGTATAAAACTCAGGACGCGAAATCCGAAGGTGGGTGGTTCGATTCCCGGTCCAGTCAAATTTTTCCCACTTGGAATCGGCCATCTTTACACCTTCACACCGCCTTTGTGTTTGTCGATTTTATGTGTACCTATCCACTTTCTTTCTACCTTTAGGAATGCCGTTAAAAATATGCATGTTAAGACTAAGCATTTTAAAGACATAAATGCATGCTGATCTCTAGTACGTTGTCGATGGAAGAAACGTCGTAAAATTGCAAAATTGGCGCGTCAGCCCGTAAGCGCCAGAGGAAAATCGGGGGGAAGTAACATGGCGGACAGGTCACGCCCACGTTGCTGCTTCCAGCATAGGTCACAATAGCCAGCGCGCCTTCTCCATCTTTCTCAATGGCGTCAACCCTTCCCTGTGTCACAATGCCGCTGGTTCCTTTTATACCATAGTTTTCTCTTGGTCCGTTTTCCTTTTCATCCTCGTCCAGCCAGCATTCTGGCATAGCCTTCAACTTCGTCGTCCCCTTTTCTTCTCTCTCGAACTCTCTCCCTCTTCTTGCTTCCTTCCGGAGGTCTGGGAGGCAGTAAGGGATTAGACTCGACCTCTTCCTCCCCCACCCCACCATCACAGGATGCTTTGGATCCCGCTCAACAATGGGAAGGGGCGAGGACAATTATTTCGGTTGGATTGTGAACCCCTCCCTCAGGATCAAGAGGCGAGTAACGGTTAGTTTTATGGTCAATATGAAGATTTTTATCTCCAAAATACTCGTTGAAAACTTCTTGTTTAACATTTGAGAAGTGTCTCAAATGATTAAAATGATTCATGTTGCTTACTTTTGCCTTTTTTGTGAGATAAGAAATAATATGTTGACGTTGGAATTTGGACCTGTTTCAATATCATCTGCTTGGGACTACTATAGACTTAGTATTATGCCTTTTGTTATATTATCATTCGACTTTTTCTCAGTAAGAGGAATGGTATTAGGCACAAGTCGTATACCTAGATATTATATCCAATTTGGCATTATCGCCTTAACGCTCAACGTTTCGCCATATTCTCGTCATTAGAGGTATTTCCTAGTTCAAAGTCACATCGTCATAGGTTTACATAGTTAAGGTTTGCTTATGAGCTACTTTTAAACTTGTTCCGGGGTGTCCCTTTCTCTTCGGGGCTGCGGAAACTCTTATTCCGTTAAGAAATATTTTGCGGTCTCAGTGATAGATCAACGGTCAGCAACTTGGCATTTGAAAATTATGCCGCTTGATAAACATTGTGATTTATTTGTATTGTGATGAATATTCATAAGTGTAATTATGAGCCTTTGTGACTATACTCAAAGTAAAATACTACTGCAAGTTTCCCATGGATAAGTTACTTTTTTCGTTTCGTTCCCGCATTTGTTTTTAAATATGGCCGGAAAAGAATTACCCGGAGTATCTCTGGAATCATAGTAACTTGTTCTCCAAATATGGCAAGCATTTTACGGTTGCTCAGCATGTTTCATTTTCACGATTCCACTTTTTCCGCACGGAGGGAGCGAGGTCGCAACTCCTCGAAATCACTTTTAGCACTTTATTTCCCTCCCGAGGGGAGTATATATAGTGTCCGTCGCCACTGCACTGTAAGTTATCCCATGAAAAAATTCCCGCGGTCGCCCCGGCGTGCATGGAAAACTTTTTTTTTGTTGTTGTTTGATTTGTGGACCGACCGACTAACTCTCCCACGGCGTTATTTTGAAAAAGACTCGCTCATAACTCAGTCGACGCGAAACGGTTTCGTCGGGTTCTTCCAAAATTGCCGCTGCTCCCCTCCTGCTATACTCCGTCCTCCGCAAACAAGCATCCCCGGGTGCGCCGCCGAGTGGACTAACACGCAAACACGCCGAAGAGTTTGGTATTCCGTCCGCAAAACAACTCCCCCGGAGAAGAGCCCCGGATTATCCTGCTCCCGGAGCCCGAACTCCGGAACCGCCCTCCTCCCTGCTTTCCCACTGCATAGCCTAACCCCCTCCTTCACCCTCTCCGCATTACTGCCTGGGAAAGAGGAGTTGGCTGATATGCTCGCGGAGCTATAATGATATTAACAATTCTTTATTGCACTGTCAGTACATGATCTAAACTGATTATCGCACGTCGAATGATCTCTAATTTTGGAGGTTAAAACTTTTTGAAAATGCCTTCAGAAGCAGGCAGGCATATTGGCAATATAGCCCAAAAAATTGTTAGGAAAGTGAATAATGAATTAAAATGTCAATATGTGTTTATTTATTTTTGATGAAAGCAATATATTTAACTACTGTAAACTATATGTGATGCTTAAATGCCTATGTTTCTTTGTATTGAACATTTTTGGTGAAGTATGCGGACCTGTTATTAAGCAGTTTCCCTCGTAATGCGTGTATTTTGAAAAATGCATGCACCCGCATCAAGTGTTAGGTAGAGGAGAACTTAGACGGGAGCTCACTTGCCATCTACCCTGTTTCGACGGAAGACAACAGAACCGGGGATCGGGTTGGTGTGGTGTCTAGAGTACTGGCTAACCATACGGACGGCCAGGGTTCAAATCCCTGCAGAGGAGGATGTTTTTCAGAGGAAACCCGATCCCTACTTTGAGGAAGTTTGAGATTTTCCTTGTTCTTTGAATCCTCTCTAAGGAGAATGAATGATATCTTTATGTTATTTCCTTGAATATATTCCTGCAGAGGCGGATGTTTTCAGAGGAACCCAATCCCTACTGGAGTGTCCTGTGGAGGGCACTTCAAGTACAGTACTCCGTCTGTCGGATGAGACGTTAAACCGTGGTCCCTTTGGCGCCTTTCGTTAAGAGCAGGTTCATGCCGACGCCGGGTTTCTATCCACCCTTCTTCCCTTACCTGTCCCTTATGGCGCAAATGACCTTAGCTGACGGTTGCCTCCCCAAATATTCAATCCAATCTATACAAAAGAACCATCTTATTACGACAAAAGTCGAATAAAACTGGAGAGAGTTTGTGTGGAGTATAAATTTCCCCTTCGGTACTAAAAGGTAAAAGGCAATATTCATTAAAAACTGTTGTTGCAAAGAGGCTCTTATTATCACAATGTATTCTCCAGCTAGTAAAATCCAAACAAGGTTTTGCATATGCTGATGACATAGCTCTCATAGCAAGAACTGTGAAGGACCTTAAGGAAATGTTTGGTATCATTGAAGATATTGGGCAAAGAATGGGTCTCAATGTAAAGAAAGATAAGACTAAATACATGAAAATGTGTTTTTCACAGAACAAACGAGAGCTACAAAACATAATTATTGGGATTTACAAGTTTGAGGGCGTCAGAAAATCTGCTTACCTTGGAGTAATCATATATATTATTTCTCAAAGGTGTTTTTCTGTCGCAACGCCATAACTCCCCTAATTCTTCAACAAAATTAATGATTCAAACTTCGTTTTAAAGCTTATGTTCCCCGCTATTGACGAAAAATAGACAAATGTTTTAAAATTAAAGTCTTTGATAAAAAATCTAAAATTAAAGTTTTTGTTAAAAAATGATAGAGTGCCATCTGTTGACAATATAATCAACTAATATGCTGGTTATGTTTGCGTGCTTAATAGACTGAAGGAAGTGCCATCTATTAACACATCGTTTAGTTAGATTGTTTACATTCTACATGCAATCAGTGTGACCGTTTACGTTATGTACCTTTAACACGAACATAAATAACATATAATTGTCCCTGGGAATAAACAGGAAGAAGAACAGGAAGAAAGAAGGAAGAAACAGGAAGAAGCTGTATACTGTGCGAAATATTCGCACGGGTTAGCTAGTAGTAAATAATGAAAATGAGATTTCTGACGAGATTAATCAAAGGGTAATGCAGGGTAACAAGGCTTATCTTGCAAATTTTCCCCTCCTCTTTTAAACTTTTCAGTCCAGGAAAATTAAATTGAAAATTTATAAAACACTGATAAGACCAGTAGTAGGTTATGGAGCTGAGACATGGGTCCTATCAAAACAAGATGAAGAAATCCTAAGAGGATTTGAAAGGAAAATTATAAGAGGCATCTACGGCCCAGTTCAAGAAGGAGAAATGTGGAGAATAAGAATGGACTGGGAAATAAATGAAACATTGGAAGAGAGGGATAAAGTTAGGTTCTCCAAGTCATTGCGACTGTCATGGTTGAGTCATGTTGAAATGGTGGAAGAGTGCAGAATGCCAAAATTTGCAATTAATATCAAGATGAAAGGGAGTAGGAGGAGAGGGAGACCACGCAAAATATGGCTGTTAGATGTTGAAGATGACCTGAAGACAATGGGGATTGGAAGATGGAGGGAGGAAGCAAAAAGGAGAGCCGAATGGAGGCATATCACTGAAGAAGCCAAGGCCCACACCGGTCTGCATAGCTGTGGAAGAAGAAGAAAAATACTCCAACTTGGATAAAAGTCAAGAAATATGCATGACTGAGACGATCCAGTGGTAAGTGATGTATCGTCAACTATGAAAACGGATTTAAATGCCCTCTCCCGTACTTCAAGTGTTAAACTGCTCTTCGGTTATCCTGTGACCCGCCTCATGGGCCTGTGGCAGGGAGTGTTAGGTCACCAGCCGCGTAAAGATGTAAATTTTCGGAGATGAAATGGTGACATGTATTATAGGAGTGTATTTAGTGAAGCCCAATTTTTATTTAGGTCGCTTATTGTGCGCGGAAAGAACGAGTTTTTGTACCTATCTGCTCGGCAGAGTATCCCTCTTATTTTTTCGCATCCGTCAGACCTAGAGATGTAGTGAGGAGTCATGATAATATTCTCTGTGTCGCTCTGAAAAATATCAGTTCTGAATATCTCAAGTAAACTAAGCCTAGCGTGTAGCCTCCGAGTATCTAGGGGATCCTACCGTAATCCCTCTAAAAGTTGTGAGACTCTACATGAACACTCCTAGCAGTTTTTAACGAAACGCGGTGCTTTCCTATGTATTTAACTAATTTTTTGGTTAAATATTTATGATTAGGGTGCCAAATGCTCGCGGCGTATCGAAGTGTGGCCCAGCCAGAGCGAAGTAGCATCTTTCTTTGACTTTTTCATCCGAGGACCTTCCTATTATACGCTTAACAAAACCTAGTTTCTTTTATGCTGTGCCACATATGTTTTGTATTTGTAATCCCCACGATATATCAGAAGTTAAAGTAATTCCAAGATATTTTACTGTATCTAAGTTGCATGGAGACCCATAATGAAGTTACTGGAGCATAAACATTCATTCGAGTTGGTAGCGCGATCATCCCTTCAATAAAGGTGTATGCGTATGTATTGGAGAATTTATGTTTGCGTTCCTATGCTTTTTTTATTGGAAAAATCCTTTTCCACTATTTATTGGTCTTTTCCCTTACTTTAAAAAAAATTAATTGCGGCATTTTCTCGTTTATTTTTTCAAACAATTATGCCTAATGGCAACTGAATAATCTCATCAATAGGTACATTTTCAAATCATATTCCATGCACGTCGTATGACTGTCGTTGAAAATGAATTGTTGAAAATGCAGTACCAGCAGGCAAACATCACGGGCAATCCGACATTGCGTCAGGAGTGGGATGAAAGATGCGAAGTATGGAAATCCCCGATATCCGAGTGGAGAAAGATAAAGAAACTCATGAATTGTAGCCCTGGCTCCAAATATAGTCGTTCACGCATATGAATGTGCGTAGGTCTGTGTATTTATGGGTGTTTCCTTTTGTTTGCATGTATTTATGCGTTAGTTTCTATATTTATCGTGAGCGTCTGTGTAAGCAAGTCTGGTCCACAGCCACTGGAAACAACCTAGCTCCGGGTAATGGGAAGAGGAGGCGGAGGGGTGCGAGAAGGGAGCGGATTCGCACGGAGGGAGACGAGAGCGGGGGTGTGGGTGGAGCCGCTCCTTCTCCCGGGCAACAGATGAGAAATTTCGAGCGCAGGGACGGGTTGACGGGCGACGCTAAAGGATATTAAATATTTGGGAAGGGGGTTACCCCCCACCCCCACCCCCCTCCACTTTCCCGAAAACCAGAGCTTTCACTATCACTCACTGGGAAACGGCGCCAGCGCCCACCATAAGAGCCATCCCAACGTCCCACGAGACGAAGTGGCATTAACGTCGGTGCTCTGTCACTCACCTGGTTCGGAGGGAGGTGAATGGAATGGATTTGCTGTCTCGAATATGAACCATTGCAAAATATAATCCGCAGCAAGACGCTCCTAATGTTTTCGATGGAGACGCGTCCTGTAGCACGTGGCCGAAATGGATTTCCGTAATGGCTTTCGAGATTTTTGAAAAAGACTCTGAAACCACTTTACATAGATTGTAGAGTTCGTTGCTCATTTGAAAGTCCAAAGAAAAAGTGTGCTATAATCCGTTCCATGTTTAGTTGACAGTATGAGCTATTACGAAGATTCATTTCCTACGACAATTGTCATAAAGCAATGTTGCCAATCGCTGCAGGATGGGTCATCCAATGCTACTATCGTAAAATAATTACGCATCTAAGAGTCTTCCAATAGGCTAATATCTTTTCCTTAAGTAATTAAATTAAATTTAGCACGCCGTCGAAAATGGTTGCCGTCGTTGTCTAGAGGTGAGCGTTAGAAGTTTAGCAACAGCGTTCTCCTTGAGAATCCTACTGTCAACTGACAGCGGAAAGATCTATAGCAAGTTGTTGAAATTGTTGTAAAGTGGTAACCCAAAAAAATGGATTCTCCAGAAAACTTTGGCGAAATTCCATGTTTTATCAGTGTAAAATAGTAGGGATACTCATTTTGAGGAGGCGTAGTGTCCTGTCAGATTGTTTTTTTCGTATTGGATGCTGTCGCAGAACTTGCAGAGAAGGAAGAACAAGGACATAAGGTTCCAAATATGCCCAAATAAATTATTATATAAATGGAATAATTGTATATGTAGAGATCCAAACAATCATTCTGTCGTGTGCCTGAAACAAAGTAATTTATTCAAGTGAAATTTAGGTCATCTTAGAATCACTGAGACAAAAAAGTCATGGATAGCCTTTGAATGACAGCGATGTGACCATGGTACGACAAAAGAAAGAGGCAGAGGGTCATTAGATATTAGAAGTCTTGAGCTGTGAGCCTGCCGTTTTAGACCTTGAACTAAAATTATCGATGCATGGCTTCATTTATCTGCTCAGAAGGCGAGACTGCTGTCATAATAAAAAAACAGAATTATCCCTCGTAACGATTGCCTTATCACCATTAGCAGCTCTCTCTGTGAGGGTCGGCAAATTTGGTAATTTTTCTTCTCTTAAAATGACTTAACGATTTTGTAATGGATGGAAGCATAATCAGAAATCAATATGTCTTGTTTTCCCAATATAAAGTTTATATTTTACATTTTATATAGTTTTCTCAATTTACATTGCTCCATTAAATTTTAAATGTGATGAAAGTGATAGAAAATAGTCGTCCTGACATTTTTCGAAAAGTTGATCAAAAATTTGTATAATTGGAGTGAAAGGGATTGCGGAGTATTCAGGTTTCTTTTTTGTGAGTCTATACATGAATATTTCGTGAAATATATATTTCGTGAAATATATATATTATATATTTCGTGAAACTACTGAGATGGGCATTAAAATTAATGGACAGAAGATAGATATGCTGCGTTATGCAGATGATATTGCTGTGATCACAGAGACCAAAGAAGATCTAGAAAGGATGCTCAACACAATGGGTAGGATTTTCTGTAAACAGTATGGCATGAGAATAAACAAACGCAAAACCAAGGTCATGGTTTGCAATAATGAAGAATAAAATGAACCCCCAATAATGAGAATTGGAGGAGAGAACTAGAAGTAATAGAGGAATTTGCATACTTGGGAAGCAGAATAACAAGAGATGGTAGAAGCCAGAAAGAAATTGTAAGGAGAATACATCAGGCAAAATTTGCATTCTATCTTAGAAAGAACCTACTCACCAACAAGAACATTAGTTTGGAAATAAGGAAACGGATGATGAAAGCATTTGTTTGGAGTGTGGCCCTATACGGGAGTGAAACATGGGTAATAAGAAAACAAGAGAGAAGGCGGCTAGAAGCCCTGGAGATGTGGCTCTACAGAAGGATGTTGAAGCTCAGCTGGAGAGATAGAGTCACGAATGAAGAGGTACTGAAAAGAGTTCAAGAAACCAGATCCCTGTGGAGGCATATCCAAACAAGAAGAGACGAACTCGTAGGGCACATTCTAAGACACGACAAAATCGTTTTAACAATAGCAGAAGGAGCTATAGAGGGAAGGAATCGCCGGGGACGACCAAGGATGTCATTCATGCAGCAGATTGTGAATGATATGGGTTGCACCACATACACAGAAATGAAGAGAAAAGCAGACAGAAGAGAGGAATGGCGTACTGCTGCAAACCAACCCCAGGGTTGAACACTGAAGAAGAAGATACACGAATATACATAATGGATTCAAATGTTTGGAATCGTTGCCTAGGCTACATGTTGCGTGAATTTCCACTTCTAGTTCTTAGTTCACCCAGTCCTTGGCGCTACTTAGAAACAAGTCTTCTCAGTCGACTCGTAAATGGCGGTTGTTGATTGTTGCTAACGTGAGACTGGTGAATATTCAATAACGATTGAAGAGATATGGACTACTTGATGCTGTGAATAATAGCTGGTTATTTTTGAGACCTAACATTTACTTCGTAAATGCTAGAGAGGAAATATCTCCTACAGGAAGTGTATAAAGGGCATATGAAACTTCCATTGTGAGACTTTTCTCTGTTGTGCCTATCTTTTACTGTTAATTCACAGCCACATTTTTTTGGTATAATACCTTTTGAGAGCCTTAAGAATCAGAAGGTATGATCTTGTTAGATTGATGTGGATGTCAATGTGTGACCTACTATTCATGTGTGGCCTCGGAGTAGGTTCAACAATCTCTCCTTTATTTGCTATTGCTTTTTGTTTCTTCCACTCTTAAGGGTAGGAAGTGACTTACAACAAAGGCTAAAATGATAGTTGATGGCGAAATGTCTTATCCATAGCTAATATTGCCGGATCTTGGTTTTGAAATCCTTATAGTACTTGTATCCGGCTTCTAATTGATTCCATTTCATTTCACCTCGTATTATTACTAAATTGCCGTCGAACGATATTCACAAAGTGCTAAGAAGTTAATTGTGTATTTGTGTAATTAAATTTGGAGAGGAGTTAAATATATCTGTAGACCGCACAATATTTAAATAAGTTAATAATTACGTCCCGCGTGTAGTACTACATTTTTTATCCACTGCACTATGATTACTGGCAAGTAAAACCGGTAAGACGTGATTATTTACGATCTGTAGACTGTATTTACATTTGAACTGCCGTCTTTCATCACCAGAGGGCGACTCAATCAAAAAAATTCATTCAAGGCAACAGGTTTTGGCGATGAGTCAGTAATGAGTCAGTAATAACGTGTATGTTCATGATATACACAATCAAACAAATACTTTCCAAGTGCAATATAATCGCATATTTTGATTCTTCTAGCCATTGCGCCATTTTCTGGAGAAGTGAGCGCATCCTTCCCTCTTTAACATATACGGCACATGAGTGAATTTACACCGTAGCTGACGTTGTGTTTTGTATTTATTTCATAAAATTTCATTCGCTGCTTTAATAATAGTAGGTACATGACGCTACTAGTGACTAGAATGGCTCAAAATCACACGGTATGAATAAAGTATGCCATGTGATGAGAGTCGCGAGACGACTATCGTATACTATAGCTCTTGTGAGTTAAATTCGCCGGCCTTTAAGGTAAAAAGATATTATGTGTGAGAATCATCATCATTGGTCGTTCAATCCTAAGATCGGTTGGCTGCAGCCCTCCACCCTTCCCTACCTGATGCTAGTTCCCTTATCTCCTGGAATTTCATCCAATGTACTTTCCTCTTTACTTGGTCCATGAACTTATTCCTGGGTCTTCCTCTGGGGACTTCCTCTATTTTACCTTCATTTACGGTGTGAGTATAGTGTATGAAAATTTACAATCAGCTCTACATAGTTACCGTTGTTGACTTTTCATCTAGCCAATCATTTTCACTTAGTGTTCCATAATTATTATGCTACGATGGATGGTGGTCCACATAAGTCAATATTTTTACTATCGTAATATTACTAATAAAGCTGTGTAGACTGGAGATAAGGAATATGTTTAAGGATAAGAAGTTAACAGATTCAATTTGGGTAACTAGCTATAATTCAAGTTCGTTATGATTTACAATTTTTATTCATATGCATAAATATAACATGCACCATGCCCTTAACTGTGATTATTTAATAAAGTTTGCTTCTAGTAATAAATAGTTGTCAATTACTCGCGTGTGATTTAAGTTAAGTCTCGTGTAATAATGAAACCGTCGTCAGCACAGTGTAACAATGGGCTACTTATGCCACGGAAAAGCGTGACTTAAGTGCTAATTTAAGTCACGCAGAGCTATATAAATATTTCGTGCTCTGTAGGTACTGCCCACTTACTTTTACCAACTGGAATGACAACAACGCCGATTAACCGCTGAGAATTTGGGAGACGCATCCTCGCATCTTAACACACACCCTTAATTTGTCTCTTTTTTGTTCCCGGTGGCACCAGCACCCTCGTTCTTTCCCGCCTTCTTCCCTCGCCATTTATCCCGCACCTTTGAGCCCCTCGCAACCCCCCTTCCACCTCGGAGACACTGCCGCCTCAGGGAGCACGCCTACCCACACCCCGCACGTGTTTCTTCTCCCGCGCATCCACATATGTAAACCGCGATATCCTCCTTCCCTCCCCGTCCGTTTTCCAAAACGGTTGGGCGGCCTCGACCCTTCTTTCTTCCCTTTCATATACATCTGCGTCTACATTCTACCCTGCGACCCACCGTACGGGCGTGTGCGAGGGGGGGGTTAGGACACCAGCCGTGTAAAAATGTAAGGTTTTGGAATGTGAAGCAGTGACATGTATCATAAGAGTGTATTGATTGCAGCTCAGTTTTTATTGTGCTCGCTTATTGGGCGCGGAAAAATTTTTGTACCTACCGCGGAAGTTTTGTACCTATTACTCCGGCTATGTATCTCTCTTATTTTATCGCTTCTTTCAGATCTAGAGATGTAACGTGACGTCATGATAATATTTCCTGTATCACTCTGAAACATCTACTTCCTCTCATACGCACGCGCTTACAAGGCACCGACAATATTCCCGTATTTCTCCCATCCCATCTCTTCTTCTCTCCTGCCACCGTTCTTAAAGACCCTGGAAATTTTTTTTAAAAACATCAAATCTTTCCCGGTCTATATTTGTAATAGGAGAGTTTCATATTTTAGCATTCCCTTATCGCTTTAGGATTGGGGTCATCATTTTTAAATACCAACGACCCTTTACCTGTGGCGGAGGTTTCGTCAGGGCTAACCAATGTTACTTTTTTGCGTACCCAATTTTTTTGTTATCGATTCGGAGAAAGGGAAGGATATAAGCGTGGGAGCAATGTGTAGTTTATAAACCCTTCCCCAGGGTACTGCTAGCCATGACCCAATGATCTTTTGTCCATTGGCGTGATGGAGTTTATTTTTGTTGTTGTCAAGACCTACCTAATGACTATCACTCAATAGAGCTTCTCTCTCGGAAGTATCGTAGAACTCTCGGCGCCGATATCATGGACTTGGACGCCACGTTTGGTGACCATCAACGGCATATATAAGTTATGTCTAGTTCATCTTTTTTTGAAAGCGATTAAAAATCGATTTTTGCATAATTAGTTTCCTTGAAAAATTTATCAGCCGGCTGTGAAATTTTATTTGCTTTTTCAACTTCAGGTCCTTGAATAATTAATTACCATAAAGGTACTAATTGGTTTTCCCACCATTCAAAACACCTCTCCTCTTTTGCATAATTTCTGGAAGAGAAGAAAGGCTGCATTATAAATGAAATGAGTTTTATTCGTGGAGGCTTAAATGTGGGGAAGAAATTTAAACGAAATTATATGTCCATCTACAGCATTGGCCAGGGAATGTGTTTTACGTGAATCCATGCCTGTATTTGTTTTGGCCGGATCAGGGTAATTTGTGGTCAGCTCTTATTTTATTTTTATTAATTTTTTTATTAATTTTCACTGTCCTGTATACAGCACATTTGGTCATTTTACGTCGGGTGAATAACAGCAACAACGGACGAGACAGAGACATCCATGTCCTGGGCAGATAATATTCTACCCCGGCGGGACTCGAACCCGCGACCCTCGGGTTAGCAGGCGAGGACTTTACCCCGCTGCCACCGGGGCCGGGGTTATGTATCTATGGCATGTAGCAAGATTCCCAACACGCATCGGTTGAGCTAAGCTACTATCTAAATGCCAAGATTATGAGCGAGCCTTGACAAAGTTTTGTTGAAAGTTTAATTTTGAATGGCTCTAATTTCATCAAATTATCCAATCATTAATGAACATACTTAGAGCAGACTAAAAGAATTAAATTATCTCACGAAGCAAAAAATTATACACTGTCACCAGATATCGTAGTGAAATGATTGGATTACCCATGACTGGAATCTGTTGAAATGACTGACGGACATTAATAGTGAAAAATTCATAAAAATTAACAGAACCTATTTCCAATCCGGAACATCCATATTGATGATAATTTTCTCACCATATTTTATCTTCTTCATATACAAATATGAAGTGGCCAGCTAAACAAAGTCACTTCCCTATATTATTAATATTTCGTTCATGACATTAGATGATAGACTCGTCTGTGATATTATGGCGGTGAGGAATAATCCAGTCAAAGAGTAAAAATTGCTTCTGACGCGAAAGCATCTGTTAACATGGGTTGCATAAGAGCAACTTTTTTCCGCCCAAGAATCTTATGGTTCTTACGCCATCGTCCTAGCTGATAATTAAACGCCATCTGAAGTTTTTAGTTTGTGCAATTTAATTACTTCTGAATTTTTTAATGCTATTGTATGTAATTAATTAAAATAGAAAACTTTGTTTTATTCCACCAGTTTATGTTCAGATACTACTAATTTCAACGCAGCGGCGTCATCTTTAGGTAGAAAGCTTAGGGCTCGGTCATAAAGAAGATATGGTTGGTATATATTCTTTATTATCATGCCCTTAACTTTGTACCTAAAGATTTCGCCACTGAGTCGAAAATAATAGTACCTGAAAATAAATTAGTGGAATATATCCAAACCTGAAACCATTGAGATTATTATTGTCCGTGATAACGTAAGTTAAAAATTGTCCTATTGAAAGATGTAGAGAAAGCATTATTTCCAATAATTTCCATGTTGTAACAGTTCTACAACATATTCTACCAATATCATATTGTAACTTAAATTTATGACCTAATTTTTAAATATATTTTATGGATTCCCTTACATGTCTTTGCAGATTCCTCCATTCTTCTTGCACTTCTCTTGCGTTCATGAATCGCTTGATTCAAGCTGTCCTGCTCGTAAGACTCTAATTATTCCATCACCTTACCACATCTTCCACCGCATTCACTTATGAATTTCTAGGTCAGTCCCTTTCACGCGCACCATTTATTCCGCTTGGATGTTTCAGTACACGTGTGCACTCTGATAGAGGTTTTTTTTTCCAATAACGCTCAGAAAAATATTTTACGGGAAGCCTAAGATTTGAACCCGCGAAAAACGTACAGCACTCTGACCCTTTTCTTCTGCAGACCTCTGGGCTCAAATGAAACGAACTAGATATGCTTGAACGGGAGCAAAAATTTGTTTTGGAAAAATAACAATAGCGCCGGCCGTCGGAGAATACGCGGAACTTCCATATTCTATCTCCCGTAAATTTTATACGAATGCCAGGGCTTTCGCATTCGCAGCCAAAAACGGATTCAAAGGTGTCAAAAAATGGCTGTTTCGCCCCGTCGGCCGCCTCCCTTATTCCCTCCTCCCTCCAGGGAATTCCCCAGACAAACGCCCGGTTATGTTTCGCGCGTGTCACTTCCTCCCGCGTGCCGTGCGCTTTTTGTGATTTCAAAAAGCAGGGTGGTTCCTCGGCCAAAAATAGAAGAAAATGAACGGTGAGAACCCTGGAGAACGCCAGCTCCTTTGACAACCGCGGACGCGTGAAGTTATTTCTGCGCGCTCGCTTTTTTTTGCCGTTGTTTATCGTTCGCCATTAGGTAGACGACGGAATGCGCTTGTCTCCTCTTTCTTCCTTTTGCTCTTCCTCTTCTCTTCCCCTTCCCGTCTCTTCCGAAGGAGTGTAGCGCCGAATTTATCGTCTTCTGTCCCCTCGCCCTCCTTCTCTTCCATAATTCACTTTTATAAACCTCTTTCTCTTTCTGTGCGCAAGGTTAGAACGCACACAAATGCGCAGAACCCAAGCGTCGCATCGCTTCCTTCCTTTTATCCGCTCATAATTCGTATCCGTCTCCTCCGTCACTCCCCGTAGTCTTCCTTCCCTCTCCGCGATCGCTACCTCTCTCCCTCATGCCGTGGAATTTCCTCGACTCAAGGTGGATTCCTGCTTTTCACATTTTCCCTTGACGAAAACTGCAGATCAATCTTCTCCAGAGCCTTACTGAAATCCCTGTGAATTTGATGAGTGCTTGTACAAAGTTTTACGAGTTTTTTTCGATTCGTTATTTTTGTTTCGATTCCATCTCTATTATCTTATGAACACAAAGAAGCATTTTGATGTGGATATTGGATCGTGTTCTGAATCTAAGTGAAATTCTTTTACTAACAATTTTTTTATAGGAAAGATACTTTTTACCTCTTAGACAGGTGGTCATATTCATATAACAATAGATAACATACATAACTGTAAATAATTGATTTTAACCACCACACGATATAGTTTAACTAAATATTAATCCAAATGTTTTCAAAATCTACAAAATAAATTTGCAATTTTATACAAGATACATTTTCTACGCCTTTTATTAAATTATTGATATTCATATGATGGTAAGAGAGCACTCTGAAGTTTTTAAATTTTGTAATAAATTATAATATATTTTTATGATAGGACTGTGGGATGATAAATGTTTTCCCTGTTGCATTGGTTGCTGAATTCTTCTTTGACTTATTAAATAAATTAAATTTTATTAAAGATGTAATCCTTGTATATTCAATTCGTGGTACCCCATATTCTTTTCCGGGTATGGATGACGTAAATTGAAATGTAGTTTTTGTGACCCTTTGGATGAGAATTGAAACGCCAAGGCTTCTTATGAATTTTACGAGTGTATGAAAGATACATTTTGTTTTCAATCCATGAAATGAAGTTTCTTCGGAGGGTAAATCCTTGAATATTTTCGTGCGGAATGCCATTATTCGTTAGTTACCGACTGCAGAAGAGCATTGTTGCCGCGGTTGCCATCGTTGGTTGGAATGTGTACCTAATGGTTATAACCTCCATTCGGCAACTAAAATATTGTCCCTGAACCCATGGTTGAACGGTGTGTTGAAAGCCACCCGAGTGTTGAACAGGAAGTTTCGGCGAATCTTCAAGGCCGTCAAGGATAAATGTTTCGTTCGCTGGGCACCTATTCCTCAAGGAACATTTTCCACCCGCTACCGATATGGAAATCGAAAAACGAATAAATTTCACTGCCCTTATTTTTTATAAGAAGTTTCTTGTTCTATTTGTTTTGTAGATACGTATTAAACCTTGAGTGGTATGATGTCTAAACACCCTCTTTTTTCCTTTTTCAGGTGAGTTTCCAGTCTATATAATATCACGGTGTGTGACGGTCGAAAAGAGCTGCTCCGGGTGAGTAACTGGGCCACGGTTCCGCATTGCCACTGTTGCTCAGTTTTATTTTATGTAAGCTTCGTTTTTTTTTGTCATAATTCTGTTGCGCCTGTGTAAGCAGAGGTCTAGCACAGTTTTCCTGGGGGATAATGGATTAAACACCGCATCTTGTAGTCCAAACACTCGAGAATGTTATTGAAAATGCATTTATATCTGCTTTAATGAACTATTCTAGCGAAAAATTTGGAGAAATATATGTGAGCACCCATTTCATTCTCAATGCCTAGACTTTGACGTATTTTGAGCAAAATATCATTTCACCTAGAAATCAACGAATTCGGTCTCATAATTTAAACAAATATCTTTATTCTTCCAAAGATACCAAAAAAACAGCCCCTTACCGCAATACTTTCCGAGATATTTGCCAAAAAGTATAGACCATTTTACTTGGGGAATGGTTCGTGTATGCACTCCAAAGAGACCTTATTTTAAAAACTGAGGAATTTTTTACATATACATCTTGTCAAAAATTAAGAGTTTAGTTTTTATGTATCATTAACTATTTCAGAAAATAAATCGTAAGTCACCGCCGTATTTTTTTTCAGAATCACAAAAAAACTTTCTTTATGAAGGGTTTTAAACGTATCGCGCGAAGAAAACGAGTCACGAGTTAAAGACTTATATTAATATTTTTATTTAAGCTCATAGAGTTTGTCATATAAAAGCTTATATTTTCATTACTTAAACGAAAACGCGTAACTCGAATATGACCTCCATTATGACAAGAGAACTATCTCGCTCAAACTACCCTAAATAAGATCGAAATATGCCAGTATTGAAGAACGTATATACTTAAGAACAGATATTTTAAAATAAAAGCTAAAGGCTCGTATTTTCCCTCTTTCAAGCCGCCTCGTTTATTTGTTTGCCACTTGGGAATGTTTATCATTCAAACTTAATTAAGTCCTCGTATTTACTCTCTTTTCGGCGAACAAATGAATGCTTTAAATGTCGTAGAAAGGATTTACATGTTAAGTCAACCACTCAATTGATAAATGTCCATGAAGAGGATCAATTAACTGATCACTTCGCGCGAAAATACCCAGCGAAGCGAAAAACGGTCACGAGATTTATTTTTTAAGTTTTAATGAACTTGTCTTGTTTTTCATCAATTCCTAAAAATCTTATCGAGTGCCGTAAAATTTTGCGAATCGAGAGTGGACTTTTGATTTCTCGGCCATTATGTGAATGAGCTGCACTGGAGGTTCGAGTGTCCTCGGAATCCTAAAGCCAGTCAGTAATTTCCCTGCTATTACCGATTTAATTGATTCATAATTCGATGCTCGGTGACTAAAAACCTATATCAGCTCGTTGGGTGGAGGTTTCATGTGATTACTTATTCATTGAATTTCAGTTTGGACCATCTGCGACCCCAGGGTGGGCGTAATTTCCTCGATTGTTCGCAATCCATTTTAAAGGCTTTCATGAAAACTATTATCGCTATAATACTTCTCTTCATCCAGACCACAATGGTCACGCAATGTTTTTTTTTATATTATTTTGAGGTCACATAATATTTTTAATCATTAAATTTAAAAAAATGTACATAATTAATTTGAAAATGTTTTTTAAATTTATTTTATTAATTTGAGGTCACATTAATCCTATCGTTATTATAAATGAGTAGATATGAGGCTATATATCGGATAAGTATTTTTTTATGATTCATCACATGGAAAATTTCCAATTGTAGTTGGAACTTTGCTCTTTTACAGAAATTACAATTTTTTTCCATACTTTTTTTAAATTTCCTTTTGGATAAATTCTAGGTAAATGGATTCTTGGGTTTCCGTTCACTCTTATGGTGCTAAAACTTGAGATTCCATTTGATACATCACCATTAAGTGTAAGCTTGGATCGAAAAATACACTCAAGTTCCATTCTCAACCCTGTTCATGACTACTGTTCAAACTTTCAAAGAGATTATGTGTACTCCCCATAGTCACGTGAAGTTTGCTGGAATCCAAAAGCAGTTTCACTCACCTCCCACCTATTGGCCAATTTAGAAAATAGGTACCATCTTGAGTGCCTATTTTTCTAGCATTGGCTTAAGGGAAAAATGTATATTTTTATATATGTATATTTCAGTGACTGAGGACAGATAACACAGTCTAGCTTTATACTGTAAAACTTGGAGAGATACTCAGCTTCACCTTGACTTCTCAGTTCGCCAGTCCCTCGAAAATCGGAAACGGTAGTTTCTAAAGTGAAAATACTGCAAACTGAGGTGTCATGGCGAAGCCCGATAGAAATCCCAGCGATCGGCTCCAATGCGTGGGAGTGAATTTCTTGAAGGCATTCCTTCCGCTGGGGCGTTTACTCAGGAGTATATTTGACTCCAGTTTCGTTAGCCCTGTTGTTCCACGCACTTCCTCGTCATCTCTCGGCGACTTAAAGATTTTCCAGCAGAGGTCGCAGCCAGCCCTGTGTGCCAACTACAAGATTTTTCCTACCCGTCCTCATTCACTGAAGCTCGTAAATTGGGGCTGGTGGGTGTAATCATATGTTTGTAAGTAATAGTACAGACATGTTAATAGAGGAGGCTCGAAAGTGCCGAATGCTTTTGAACTAAGACCTCAGATTCATTGCAGTGGTAAAACCCCGATGGTATCGAGGTTTTGATGTAACTTACTTGGCTTAATAATCAACTCTTTCAACACAACGATCGGGATTTATTAAAGTCGCGACGTCAAAACTTCGTACTGAATTGTCCAAGGTCCACGATACTCCGATTCCCCATTGAACATTTAGGTCCTCTCCAATTCTCCCGCCCTGTCGGTACGGAAACCGCGTTGTCATGGCAACCCAGAGCGCTTCGTCCTAAACTTCCTGTTTTTTTTCCTTCCGTCCTCCCTGCCAGCCTTTCATTACGAGAGCGCGTGATTTTTACGTCAGTTACAAGAGGGGAGAGAGAGAGGGAGAGAAGTGTATAAAAGAGAGAGTTTTTCTCGAGCGAAGGGGAAACGTCACGGTGAAGATCTTCCCACAGCACTGGAGAGCGACTCTCACGATCGCTCTTTCCCTCGATGCCCCCCCCCTTTTTAACCTTCTCGCCTCTTTACTTCTCCTTGTTTAGCCCATTCAACGCTCCTGCCGTATCTCTATATTATACTTTACCAGTGGAACATCTTGCAGGCACAGGCTAAAATATTGCCGATGTAGCCAAACGTAAGAACATAGATAATAATTTAGTAGAAATTGTTGCTTTTTTATATTTGTAATGAAAAATTAACGAAACCACGATTTAGAAATTTAATATTTAAATTTTTTTAATACAAAAGATTTCATCGTGTACAACTTTGTTGGTGAATCAGGTGAAGACTTATTAAGCGGTTTACCTTGAAATGAAATTAATCGTCGACGGGCTTATTTTGTGGAACTTTTCCATGGTTTGGAATAAAATGATAAGTAAATCTTTGAATGTGGAAAAGTACTTAGTTATTTCATTCCAAACCATTGAAAAATTCCACAAAGTAAGTCCGTTGACGATTAATCTTATTCATAATGCTAGTATGGCATCCTTCTTATAATCCGATCGATTACGACGTAAATCTCAATTTGTAACGTAAAAGCGATAAGTGCAAAACTCTCATTTTAACCTCTAGGAGGGGTTGCCTAGTGCGTATTTATTGGTGCACAGGCACACGCGTCTATAAACTGAATCACAGTACGTGCATGTGCATACCCTTTGATATAGTGGATAAGTTAAATTCTTTCCCCACCTCCGCCATGATCATCTACTTTCTGCCCCCTCATACCCGTCTTTATTCGCCACATATTCTCCTCCCTCCCACTCCCTCCGCCTGGGAACTTATTCAGAAACTATTCGGATCGCGCGCATCATACCGATGCCGAAGCCGCGCCCGGCTCCCACGGTTGCTGGTGAAGCTCCCTTTCTCTCGTCTCTTGAAGGCCGACCGATGCGGCTTCGTTCCCAATGGAGTGGGGGAGTAGCGAATGGATTTGTTGTATTCGGGCGAGGATCCAAGACGAAATCCACAAAAGAGATGAGGACCGGGCAACGGCCTGAAGCTATCTTCTGGAAATTCTGCGTGGCTTACAGGGCCCGGAACAGCTGCCTGGAACCCGAGAAAAAGACCAAAAAAATCACACGGAATCTACTAAAAGTTTGAAACATTTTGATATGGGAACATTGCATAGAAGCGCACGCCCCTCCTCCTCAGGTAAGGTTCGTTGATTCGTTATTTGGATGTCTTAGTCATGAAACAGCTGACCCAGCACCTTAGACGGTATTATTTGTGGCATCTTCAGTGTCATTGTCAGAATATATCTTATCTTCTTTTAATTCTTTTCTCTTTTTATTTTTAACTGACGGGTTTTGACATTACAACATCGACTTATCTCAATGCCTCATCAAAACCGGTCATTCATATAACATGCGTGTGGGAAATTACGAAGAAATTTATATGCTTGTACTACAACTCACTTTGTACGCAAAGTGCTGTTTTACGATGAAATGTACTACATCTGAGCCCAAACCGTTAGCCAAAATTGGAACGCCCTATAATAAAAATCCAATTAATTTACTAGGGTTTAGTTTCAAAGATTCAAAGATACCTCGCCTACATTAACGTAATTTAGATATATTTGTCTATGTTCCTAAAAAAGCTGAAATAATGGAACGACTTGCAATTTCGTATCCTATCCGTGGCACACAATTCTTAACGGAATATCAAACCCTACCTGGGTAGAACGCTCGGCGGGCCATCTTTCTTTTTTCATTTTATTACAGCTATTCCCGCATCCTATGTTTGGCAGATTTTCGGAGAAAATTAGGAGAAAGGCACATTTGTTTTTCACAACTATGCACCATAATCTTCTTTTCACCTAGGCCCTTCACGTGCTGTTTAAAATACGTCGCTATGTACCTACCTTCACGACATAATGGGAGGAAATACGTGAAAATCAGCAGACGGGTCGAAGGTTGTGGCGAGGGTGGAGAAATGGCACGCGATGGGAATCCGACACGAAGGTGCGCAGGTGGGGGTTTATGCTTGTTCGTATGTATGTGTGTGTGAGAGAGAGAGAGAGAGGAGGGAGTGGATTGGGTTCGGACGGCCTCAAACGCGAAGGTGGCTTCACAACGGAATGCCTCGCCGCCCTGGTGGTTGAGGTGCCCGCGGCGGCGCGTAGTACCTACATCAGAAACTCGTTATATTCCGGGCTCGATATTTTTTTATCGAGAAATAAATGTGGCGCGGGCCGCCAAGGAAGAGTATTTTATTTTTCTTCGGCATATTATTTTTTTCACTCCGTAGCCCTCTTCTTCTTTTTTCCTCCGGTCCGGACTGCGTCATCCTGTGCCTCGTGTCCATGTTGTTTTCCAATTCCTAAATGTATTAAACTTCGCTCTTTCTCTCAGTTTCTCTCATCCAATATTGCCCTCGTGTTTTTTTTTTCGGATTGAATAAAGAAGAAACGGAGGAAGGAATCGAGTTTTTTTGTTTCTTTCCTCTCTCTCTCTCTGCAGCCCGAGGGCTGTTTAGATAATGGATTGCCAAGGGGCCGCACGTTCTCATCGGAGAACTATTCCGCGTCGAGTGTAACAAGCGTTCGTTGGGCGAATATTCTCTCTTCGGGAAGGTCCTCGAGTATTTTGAACTTTGAGAGGGAAAGGGAGAGGGCGTTTGTGTTCACATCGCCTTTCATCAGCGAGTGCGATAGGGAGAGACTGTGTATAATTGCTTTGCTGATCTCAATCGTCATCCCCCACTCACCCGCCCCCTTCCACCCAGCCCCCACTGCGGCTCTGGCGTCCATCTCGCTTTACAGAGAGACGGTGGGGTTACCAATTCCTGTTCTTTACCTTTTTTTTACTATCATCGCATTCATGTTCCTCGTTCGGAGACATTCGTAGAATTTGCTCAGCGCTTTCATCCGATTTGATTGGGATGGTCTCCATAGATGCTAGAAAAGTAATCTCGAAGATAACAATGTAGATAAACATTCCTACCTTTTTTGTTGTCATATCATATCAGCCATTGTTTTTCTCTTCCGCAAAAAAAATCGATCGGAATATCTATCAATATCTCATCACAAAACGCCAAGCAAGAAATCGGTGTGGAAAAAGTAAAAACGTCGACCTCAGTGGCGGCTGGACGTAACTGAGTCCTTTTATTGTAAGCTACCGTTTTAGACATTACCCGATGGTGCAAGTGAGTGTGAAAACTGCGCAGTGAAAAAAAAACCATTCACTATGACTAGGGCTCGAACTTTGATGTCACGATATTTTTCTCAAAAGTGAGTGCGTATAAAACCGAAAACTATAGAAGGCCTTAAATGTAGAGGACGATGGCGCAGTGTAGCGAACAGTCGACTGCTCGGTGACATTATTGGCGTTCTGGATGCAACTTGATGCTACCGACTTGAGGGCGCAGATGCATGCGCTGATCATGGGGCGAATGAAAATGAACGTAAAAATCTATGTTCAAATTTGTTTTTTTTTCCTACTCTCAACTGTGGAAAAATTTGTAATTTGGACATTCGTGGTATCGATACGAAGATACCTTCAATTTTTTTGTTTCAATTTCGTTTCGTTTCGTTCGCGCTCCAATGGTTTGGTCGTGTGGTCAAAAACGTTTTTTTCCCATCGTATTTCTCTTTGGAGATTCAAAACATTTGACCTGAAGACGTACAAAAAGGTGCAGGTGAAATTTTTCGCGCAGAAACAATGAATGTGGTGGAAACCCGTAAAAATCAGCCACGTTTTCTTAAAAAAAAAGGAAAGCAATAATAATAATAGTAGTAAAAATCTTCTCGTTCGTTCGTTGGTGAACTGTTTTAGTCGGTGCTGGTTTAACAAAAGCTGAGGCATACTTTGGAAGGAGCACAGAAAATTGGCGTGATTGGGAAATTTTCAGATCAGAGAGAAAGCGAGGAAAGAATCGCTTGCAGCCTGAAGTCTTGGAGGAAATGGGACATCTCGCGGTGGTTGGTTGCCTCAAGCAATCACGAAGTAATGCAAGAGGCAGGGCAATGCTGGGGGAGAGAGAACCGCTCTTTCAACCGGCAATTAAGGCAAATCGGTCGGAATTGCCATTGCAATTGTTGGAGGCACTTGTCTGACAAGTCGTTTGTCTTCGTTTTAAAATACGTCATCCTTTTCCTGAAGCAGCGGGGAAAATTGATAGCGTGGGACATGCTTGAATATCTCAGTGGCTTGACAAAAGGTGATGTGCAATCGCGCGAGACTGTATACCAAGCACCTCTCGATATTCTGCAGAAAGGGTCTTATTTCGTCTCACGAAAACACTCCTCAGCATACCCAAGTGAGAAATAAACGCGAGGCTTCAGCGGATTCTCACGTCAAGTCCCAATCCATTCAGCAGGTCACAATTTCCTTGAATTATTTTCCAGTTCTTGTTCGTCGAATACCTAACTATTAAAACGATAACACTGATTGCAATTCGTAAATGGTTTGGCAGGCAATCACGCTCACGGGTGGTAAGACCAGCGTAGATTCAAATGTGTTACATTCTCTATGGAAAAAAAACCATTTGACTAAAACCGGAATCTGCCAGTTGTCATTCTTGTGTGCTATAGCTACAGCGGTACACTTAATAACTCAAATTGGGAAAACGTGACTAGGTTCCCATCATGCCAATTGATTCTTTTTTAGGGCGAATTTCATCCCTTCTGTAAATATTGCGTTAGTTTTCCCACCATAATAGCCTTCAGACTGTGAAGTCGTTTCCCGCTTTTATTTCCAGAACTATGTTGGTGTTGGTATGGCGGACAAATTTCCCAAAAGGACCCTGAATGAGGTATTAGGTAATTGAAGTTGGAAAAACTGTGCTATATTTTCTTGACATGTCTTTCCTTTGCTACAAAATTTTCCAAATCGTACTCTAATGGGAATGCTTGTTAACACGACTTGAATGCTTGTTTCCGTCTTGAGTTCGCTATGTAACTAACTGCCGACCAAAAATGAGCAGTCTTCGTAGGTGTATATGCATATATCACCCGAATCGAGGAAATAAATCGAGGAAATTTATTCGCTCCTGAAGAGCAGACTGGGTGTTTTGAGATCTGACCACTTTCGAGCAAATTTTTCTCCGTTTCACTGCTTCGCCTCAAAAAAAAAGAAATAAGGCAGAAAACGAGTCTGGCAGCCCTTGTCGAATATGTTTTGCCCTCCTCTGACCCCGTCCGTCCATCAATGTGGGAAGGGCAGACGACCCCGATGCCTCACCCGTCACATTCTTAACCAATTACGTCTCTCGGAAGAATGAATAGTATGAGAACACTCCATCCCCTTTTGAAAGGTTTCACGCTTCGCTTACTTCGGGTTGCTGCGATCGCTTGCCCGTTTTCATTCCTACAACTTCGATATCCAAAACCTTGAATAAAACGGTGGAAAATTTTCTTGATGACATCAAGAATAAATGATTGAGTAATAGGATTGCCGAACGAGTGTTTAATTCTTCCTCGTTTTATACTTCCTCCTCGAATAAAATATTTGATTTTTAAGGTAGTCTGAGCGAGAAAGTTTCTTAGTCATAATGGGGACCACATTCGAATGATATGTTTTAATTTCAGTAGCTGTAGGAAACAGGAATTAGAATATGCATTATTGATGGTGCAATATTATACTTTTACATGGCTGAAATTCCAAGTAATCAAATTAAAATATCTACATAAGACTTTCTCGTGACTCATTTTTTCGCGCGGTACGTTTAAAACTCCTTCACAACGGGAGTTTTTTAGTATTCTTACAAGATTTTTGCAGTGAAAATATGATTTATTTTCAAAAATGGTTGATAAAGCATGAAAAATACGAGCTGTTAGTTTTTTGACGAAATCTAGGTGTTAGAAATTCCTCATTTTTTTTAAAATGTCTCTCTGGAATGCATGCACGTACCATTTCCCATGCAAAAGGGCTGGTATATTTTGGCAAATATCTCGGAAAGTAGTGCGGTAAGGGGCTGATATTTTGGTATTTTTGGAAAGGTGACATATTTTTCTTTACGATGAGACTGAAATTATTGATTTCTAGGAGAAATGATATTTCGATAAAACTGCATTAAGGAAGTTTTCGAGGATGCAAAATTCTTCAATACCATTGGAACTTAACAAACAGTTGAAAAGTTATTTAATTTTCTAATAATTTCGAAGTCGTTGCGAAGGAAATATTTAGAATACTTGTCTACTAATATGTCAATAGCTGTCACCATCGATGACATGTCTCGCGTACTTCGTGTACTTGCTAGAAATTCTTTCACATTTATGGTTTTTGTGTGCTATTCCTATTATAACTTGTTTAACATGATTAAATGAAAACAGCTAGATTTGTATTATTCCAATTTGTATTAATCATACACAGTAACACACAAATGTGTATGAATTGCATCGATTTTGATCGTTTTGGCTCATTTAAGATCAATTTAGCTTTAACTTTTAATTCAAGTTAGCATTTCTGTGGCATATTTAGTTGTAGAAACTATATTGGCATTATCATTGTAACTTTCACAGTAACGGAAGCCAAATCAACCTTATCAAATACCGAATAGTTGTTAAAATTGATTATTTTTATAAAAAATAATCTGGGCTCGTTATAATTTCTTTCTTTTATAATTTTTAGCTTTGCAACATTCTAGAGTGTAATTTTTTATTCTATTAATTTTATACCGTGAACGTTCTTATGCTCTGAAAATTTTAATATCGTATTTTGTGGCTCATGAATTGCTATAGATTTAACCTCTGCTGCGCTAACCCTCATATCTCGCTCGTCTTATTTTTCGCCAATGACGTCTCTCATGAGGTTAATTTATATTTGAACCCTCTCTTCCCGTCCGAAAGATTTCACGCTTCGCCCGCCACGATTTCTGCAAATGCACGCCTATTTTCACTCGCTCCAAGTCAAAATCCAAAAGCCAAAATAAAATACTCCCGCCCGCGCTCTTATACGTTCGAGCAGGCGGTGGCGTTTGTGTGTGTTTTCCATTGGGCTCATCAATCCACGGCGGGGTTACCGTTAGAGCGCCTTCCATTTCTTCGCCACGTTTCGCTCTCCTCTTCGCGATTGACCCGATATGTATGTGTACGTATTCCACCGGCTCTTCCTCCTCCACATCGCGGCGGGCGGACGTCTTCCGCCAACGTTGCCCTCCCCTACTCCTTGAAGACACGCTCGGCCGGCGATAACCCCGACTGAACCTCAGCAGTCCGAGAACTCGCGTAATCGCTGTGCGATTTGCATTCGTCCCGTCACACACCTCCCACTCCTCTCTGCCTTTCACTTCTTCACGGGCTTCACACAGCCGCTCATATAACTGGCTTGCGGGAGATACCTCGAGGGAAGCGTAGATAGAATATGCTCAAACGGAGGAGTGGATGCAAAGTAGTGCGGAAGTGGATACAAAATGCACTCTCTGACTTAATACCTGTAATACGCGGTCTATGTTTTATATTTCGGAAACATTAATCCGGTCTTTTAAAGTCTTTCCAGCGTTAACCACTTGTTAAAGTAGGTTTTAAGACTTGATCTTGACTGCGAGTTCGGGTTTTTGATTAAATTAGGCAAAACATATTGCCAGTCAACTAACAAGAGCGTAACCAAAAGGGAAACGCATTAATATCGTACATTGAAAGGATATAGATATGTAACCACCTTTTATAAAACCGCTTATTTTGTTACATTTTGATTGATCACGATAAATCATATAGAATATCCAAGTCACTCACGCTCGTAATACTGCGAAAGTCGCATCCACTACAGCGCTTCACAGTAGGATTTCACACCAGACACGTAATATTCGGACCAGATCTCGGTAGATCTCCACACACTCCATTGACCGCCAAGCAAAGACCTAAGTATTGACAGGATAAAATGCAAGGCTATAAACCAGAGCTTTGCCTCACTATTGAATGTGGTTACATCATAATGTTCGTCAGATTCTAATTATTTTTTGCCAAGGATAATACGTTGAATCAAGTGATTTATATTTTTAACGAGTTTTAGTCAACAAGACTCCTTCTATGTCGAGAAAATCCCAAGACGTTAGGAGTGTTTCTGCTTTCCAGTCGATTGCGGTTGATTAAGCGAGTATCCGATTCGAGATTCAAAGCTGTGAACTTTTTGAGTTTCCAGACCGGCACGTCACCGATTTAGGAACTGAGAGTGCGTGTAAGATCGGATGAGGGATGATTAGGGCGAGGGGGTGGCTTCAATCATTTTCGCGCCAGTCTCATCTGTCTGCCTCTCCTCGCTGATGGATGCACTGCAACGACCGTGGACACGAGAGAAAATGACGACCAGTCGACGTGAACAGCGACGGGATCTCCTCGTCCTAGTCACAATCGGTGAGCGCTCATAGAAGACGGGCATGCGATGATTCCCACGAGAAAGGCGCAAGTGTTTCCCAGTAAACACCATTCGCGAGTTGTTTCCTTGAACGCGGCAGGTCAGCATGATATGATGTTGTGTGAGTTCGTGACAGGACTCGGTATAGCTTCAAACCATAACTTCCTGTTCCTCAAGCAAAAAATTTAATTCGTTTTCAATGGAATGGCATTGTATGTGTGCTTTAAATTCCTTGCAAGGCTACCCACGGTCTTCAGTATGTCGATTCACCTGTCATCAACGCAATCACTCGTCGTGGAAATAACGTGCTAGCAAGCATTGAAAGCGCCGTGCCGTTTTGCTCAGGAGTAGATGTAAGAATTTTCGCAGGAATGAAATTTTGATTGGAGCAAAGTTATTGATCACATGCATTTGATTCAGAAAGGCTTTAATTCCTCTAATCCTTGTTTCATAGCATATTAATGGAAAACTTAAGGGCCATGGTTTTTAAAATTATTCCTTCGGTGTGATATTGAAGTGTTTCTGAATGTATATTGATTAAGTGTGAATAAAGATTCCATATTTCTCCTGAAATCTGTAAAAATTAACAGTAATGGCCGCAAGTAGATGCATACATTTACTGTGGTGATATGTTTTAAAATATGTTATCTTCTTTTATTTCCGAAAATAATGCTAAATGACTCTCAAACCCATCTAAATAATTATCGTAATCAACAAACTTAGTTTTCTCCGCACATCCTTGGAACAGTAATGATGAACAATGATGAACAGAGTTGAGGGGAGGCTTCAAAATTGTGCACCATATGATTTTCTCCACATTGGTATGAGCCAGATTCAGTCAATTGAACCAGCTGACTCATATTTGCTCTCAAAGCAAGCAGATGCAATCGCTCATTTATTAAGTGCAGTCTGAAATCGGAAAAACCTAATTTTCCTCCGTTTTTAAGCCTTATTAAAAAAAAAATAATTGCAAAGCGATCATAGTGGATATCCCTGGAATATTTACTGTTTCCTCCTGTCGACGTTCTTCTTTTACCAATTTCGACTTCGAATAAAATGCCATATAAATGCGCCCTTCCTTAAAATCAATTTTTTTACCTCAGATGCAAGAAATCTCTCATGTTCAAATAATTTATGAGGTTTCAAAAAGTTATATTGAATTGAATTTGTCTAAATAAAACATTTTTTCCTATGTCTAAATTCCCTGACAAAATCATGATGTTCATTTTTACTGTAGACGATCAAGCCACATGCTAAGTCATCGAATTCGGAATTTAATCGAAAGGAGCGCTGTGCTATTAGTTTAGAATTACAAATACATAGAGAGCGGTATGAACTAATAATCCCCGCTGCTCACGATTTGTTGGATCTTCAACCTTCGTTGAAACGCGTATATTTTTCACTCAAGATCCTTTTTCGCAATCCGTTCAGCTTTCCAATGACTGGCACGCCGAGGTATTCCAAGGCCCAAGGTAAGATTCTTACACCTTTGTTTGCAGTCGTCCTTAGAATTCAGCACCAGTTTCCTCACATGAGAGAAAGAGGGACTGAAACTGAAAGGAGGATTTGTGTGGCGTTGTTTAATAAATATATTCTTATAAATTTTAGTAGAGTAGAGGGAAAAGAAACAGGAGTCCAGGGAGTTTTTGAACTGCGACTAAAGTAGTTTGATGGAAATTTGCGAACTCCATGATGTAAAACATCTTAATAGGGAGGAATAAATCATTATTTAAACTGCCTTGCAAAAGCCCTGTCAAATAATAAATTCAGTCGATTAATTGTGTTAAAATCATAGTACCGACTGAAATTAGCCGTTGGTAATATGTAGTTTAAGGTGATCGCTGAAGAAGTTATTACTGACGACGGAAGGCACTCTAAACTTGTATATAATCTTATGGCGGGGGATGCAAGATGATAGGATAAAAGCAGAAGACTGAATGAGGATCGAACGGGAGTTAGCGAGACGAGGGAGGAAATTGGAGGGGGAAATGTCTTTGAAGACACGAAAGGAAGGCGAGGGAAAGCAGAGCCCTCGTTCGTGAGAGAGTGGAGTCTCGTGAATCGTCGTCGCATTGGGCGGATACGTCCATCTTCCCTCCCGGACGACAAAAGCTCAGCGCTGTTTTTCGACTTCTTGTTATTTAAGCCGTGGGAGGAGAGACGGGCGGCGCTGTCCTCCGCGCTTGGGAATGGAAGAAGTCGGGAGATCACCAACCCTGCGAGAGTGTCTCTTCCTTTCTCCTCGTCATTCTCTTCATTTAGGATATATAAAAGTGAGGATGGTGAAGAGTATGATTAGGAGAACTTCGTTGTGTGGAGCAGAATCGTGGACTCCTAGAAAGGAAGAGGAAAGTAGGCTGCAGGTCTTCGAAATGTAGGTGTGGAGGACATGGAGATAGTACAGTGGACGGAAAGGAGGACAAACGAGGAAATGCTGGGTATAGTGGGCGAGGCAATAAATTTCTGGATGATATTTGAACCAAGCGAAATATGCGTTTGGAGGGGCGAGGGCTTAAAATTATTAAAGGGTGATGCAGATAAGCTTGAAAAATGAGTAAAAAGAAATATATCATCCACAGAGTAGGTAAAGAAGGATTTTAAAGGGGAGTCTGTCAGCAGATAAAGTATACTCAGATCTTGCTACTGTGGGGATATTTGGTGTATTGTGATATCCAACAATCTGTTTTATTTAGAAGCTAAAACTCGTAAGTTATTTTGCCGAAACTAATCAATATGTTATAAGAGGAGAGGAGCTGCTTAATGTCGTGACAGCTTCTCAAAGCTTTTAGAAGGATTAAGGTGGAATCCCCAAGAGACTCAGAGGCTACACGCTAGGCTTACTTTGCTTAATAAATTCAAAATTGGAGTGTTTCATAGTGACTTAGACAATATTATCATGACACTACACTACAAATCTATGTCTGACAGAAGTGATGAAATAGGATAGGTACATTTCCAAACAGATAGGTACAAATACTCGTTCTTTCCACGCTGA
Organism: Ceriagrion tenellum; assembly: GCA_963169105.1. Classification (NCBI taxonomy): domain Eukaryota; kingdom Metazoa; phylum Arthropoda; class Insecta; order Odonata; family Coenagrionidae; genus Ceriagrion; species Ceriagrion tenellum. Next base: position 44,968,174 of record OY720632.1, read on the forward strand.
ATGAGCGACCACAATAACAACAAAACGCCACTAAATACATTCTTACAATGCACATCACCAAACATTCTTTACACGTTCGAGTATATTTATCACGATCAGCATGTACCACAATATTTTTTCTGCAGAATGCTCTGCAATGTATTTATTAGTATTATTCGAAGAAGACATTTTTGGGTGTACTACCTCGAGGATGGTAATTAGCTACCTGAAATTCTAAGCTTGATTTATATTTGTCTCCTTTCATACTATAACCGATTATTTTCTCATTGGATTATTTCACGCTCAGAATTTCAGTTTAAAGTGTCAAAGCCGGGAATAAACACTTGAGCTAATGTCGTAAAATTTATTAATGCAAGTTTCCTGGGTTAAAAGAAAATAGAAGGAGCGGCCCTGAAGTGCTTCCGTCGGCTGTTAGGAAACGACTACTAAGTTGGCAGGGCGGAGGCGACAGTTGATGAGCCCTGAAGAGGGAAGTGCGGGGTGCGTGTCTTTCTTGCGCCGTTGGACATTCGATCGCACGTGACGGGCCGCGCCCGCAGGATTTGGATTTCCTGCGCGTCTCCACGTGTTTGGTGGGGTGGGTGGTGATCGCCTTGCCCGCATTATGCCCGCGGAATGACGCCCCGACTCCCCTCTCCTCATTGCTTCCTTCCACTGCCCCTCAATTCCTTCCTGGCTTTGCCAGATTTTATCCGGTGCCTGAGGATCCAAAATCGAAGTAGCTAATGCGGACAACAAGAGTTTTGTGAGTCCCAATGAGCGGTATGTGGCGTGAGCATTATCATTTCGTTTCCAAAAATATGTCATACGAATGAGATCACCAGGGGGTACTTTTTGTTTTAAATTCCGGTGTTCACGCTCGTGTATGCCCCCTTGGTATATGTGACCTATTTCGTTTTTAACGAACCCTTGAGTTTTGTACAACGCAAATACCTGACGCGGGAACGAACCCGCGGCCATTTCATCATATCTGGACTCAACCCTTGTGAAGCAGAAAAACGTTTAGACGATAGACTTGTGGAGGGGAGAGTTGAGAGTGTGCCGATCTTCGGACACGACAGTTAATGAGCGCTTCTGATTAAACCGTCCAGAGCAACAGTTCCCTTACTCTTTCAGCCGCGGAGCCCTTTTCGAAGCAATGGTTTCTCGTGGAGCTCCAATGAAAATTGAGTGTTTAGCTTTATGTTCTCCGAGGCATAATACATAATACACACTATACACATACAAAAGTACGAATTATAAGGTGTATATGTAAAGAAGAGGGCAGTGAAAATTACAATTACAAGCACCAATTCAAATTTTGTGATTTTTATCAACTTCATCGCTGCCGCCGACGGAACCTATGAGAATCACTTGGGGATCCCCTCGGGCTTTGCTAAGCGCAGTTTGGGAAACGCTGGTTTAGAGTAATCCTTCCTCCACAGCATAGATTTTAACCCGATCCCAGCGAAAATTTAATCTGCTTAAATATTTATTAATCAGTTTGGATGCAGGATGTGCTAATGTGCACGATTTGGAATACAATTCAGAAGAAACAGTTCATTGGTCCCCGATGAACTTCAATTTAAATGAACGCGGTTTTGATGAGCTTTTGCCGGAAACAGATCAGGCGCATCTCAATTTGATGAATTAACTGACTTCCGGCTGACTCTTTCAGCACGAGTCTCACGCACGAATTTTCGAGATCGACGTGCACTTTCCTCTCGTGTTCGCTTCCGCTCTCCAGTGGTGAGGAGATGGAAGCTCCATGAGGGTGCGAGGGGGCCTTTTATTCGCACATACTATGGGGGTTGTCGGTTGGTCTCCCCTCGTCAACGTCCGCCCCACTACCGAATCCCCTCTTCAAGCTCTTCCTGCTCTTCCGGCTGTATTGCTCGTGACGTACACTCGCACCCTATTGTGGTTACATCCAGTGGAGTCGGGCATTGTGATGTCGCCTCAACGAGCTGGAATCCGTGGACCCAGCGCCGAAGAACTCGCCGCAACCCTCCGAGCGACTTCCCAAGCGGAAGAGGATCGTGTCGTGATTTCCATCTCCACGTACGAATGCCTCCCAGCTCGTGTAGTCCCATCTCTCCCACCCATCCCCTCGGCCGAAATACACACTAAGATGTGTAATAGCCAGTTTTAGTACGGTATCTCGGCAGTCGACAATCCACACAGTGTTGCATTTCCACTATTAAGTTGATTTTCTACCTCAACCAGAATTTAAGTGTTCGTTGAAATAGTAGTTCGAGCGATTCCTTTACCTGATTATAATTTATGGTTAATTTTCTACCCCAAATTGAATATAAGTTTTCGGTGCAATGATAGTATTTCAAATATCCATGCTGGTGAGAATGAAAACTCGATAGTGAATTTCCACACTGTTTTAATAAATTCCGACCATAATTTCGACGCTTTATGCCATTGTTAAGGTGACATAATGTGTCGAAACCTTTGTCCTAGTTTATTAAAACAGTGTGGAAATTTTCTATCGAGTTTTCATTCCAACCGGTATGGATATTGAAAATTTCCACTAAGTTACGCCTGAAACTCTTTCGTGGTATTTTACTCCCTTCCCCAACCTGAATTTAAGTTATCGGTGCTATAATATTTTGAGCAATCCGTTCGTTTGGTAGGAGTCTGACATAAATGGTGTAAAATAACATTTAGAGAGATCCTTCTATCTGATCATAAATCATGGTTAATTTTCTACTCCAAACCGTATTTAAATTTTCGGTACTATGATAGTATTTAAAGTTAATTTCCTTCCCCAACCTGAATTTAAGTTATCGTTGCTATAATGTTTTGAGCTTTCCGTTCATTTGGTAGGAGTTTGAGATAGATGGTGTAAAATAACATTTAGAGGGATCATATTATCGGATTATAATTTATGGTTAATTTTCTACCCCAAACCGTATTTAAATTTTGGTACTATGATAGTATTTAAAGTCGATTCCCTTCTCCAATCAGAATTTTAAGTTATCGGTGCTATGATATTTTGATAAACCTGTTCGTTTGGTCGTTGTGATAAATGGTTAGAGATATTGCAATAAATCATTTTCTTGATAAGTTCATCCAACTGGTCGTTTGCTTAATTCAGATGCAGGTAGGAGAAACTTTGTGGAATTGCTAGGTTGAGCAGACTTACTTGAAACATAACGTTACTCTAGGGAATCGTTCAGTAATAAACAACTAATATGGAAAAGTAAAAAGTGACTTCTTTTTACCGTGCTAATTGTTAGCATAATTCTTTCTTGGGACCCGCTCAGTGATTAATGTATAATGTGTTGGCACTGCATTTGGGGAGCTTAGTGACAGTCCCATGGCGAAAGCTGTAAAGCCTAAGTGAAAAGTCGTCTGAACACAAGAGATGAGCGCCAAAGTTCTCTTCCAGAAATAAAAAAATAACCTTGAAGATTGTTTTTATTTGCGGTATGACCGGCCTGAAAAAGTCTCTAGCGTGGCTAAACCAATAGAAAAGTTAGAGAAATCCTCTGAGTGGTTAAATTCTTAAGCTCCACTATTTTGATCCTCAGCCTTCGTTGCATGCATATCTCACCGCCGAAGTTCCCAGCCCGTTTTCGTCTCCCGATTCCAACCCTGATATTGATCGAACCACCATGATCCTTTCCCAACCCCCTTCGGTAAAATAAAACTTTATCGAGAAGAGCGGCTCGGTTTGAAAATTCGTCATCGCAGAGCGGAGAAAGAACGTTTGACGTTCCCGTCCACACCGCCTGTGATCTCATTCCGCGCCCTCTCTTGTTCCGGTTCTAGGGTGTTGTTGTGCCGATGGCTAGGGTGCAGAGGGATGGAGAAAGGAGTGGAGTGGGGCGCATCCCATCGAAAACTCGCATAATAATGTAGTGTGCCGCGCCGCGCTCTCCTATTCGTCCGTCCACCGCCGCACACTTCGACAAGAGAGCCGGCAGGACGACCCTGTATTGAATTTTGAGGCCCGTTAACGCCCCTTTGTCACAAGAGAGTGTGCTCTACCCCTGACGCTCGCCTCTATAGAACCGGGCCCCGAGTGTGTGTCTGAAGAGAGGGGGCGGGGCAGGGGGAACTTGGGAGGAGATCATTAAGTGGCATTAAAGCGACGGCGGGAGTTGGGGGCTACTCTCTCTCTCTCTCTCTCTCTCTCACCCAAACCTTCTATTTGTATTCCATCCACCGCTTTCGCGTAAGCCGCCCGTACGATTTCGGGGCGATTGGTATAAATGCGATGGGAAGGGGGAAAGATGTTGCGTTTTGGGGGGTGGGGGTTGGGACGGGCTGCTGGGATGGTATTAGAGTACGCGTACCAGTGGGGCGGGGGGATGATAGAATGTAAATAAGGGGATCCCACATCCCGAATTACTCTCGTTTGCCCGTATACACACCCGTCCAAGGGAAATCGTACGGGCGAGATCAGAGCTGGAAGAACGGTAGCAGTGCGTCGCCTCGGTGTGGGGAAAGTATGGGGGGGGGGGAATGGTGGAGAGCCGCCAATAAAATGCAAATTATTTACACCCCGCGCGCGCGCGTGACAAGCGCCGCCGGGCGACTCGCGCGTGCCGTGCTTTCGGGCTGCTTAGGAGGGGACGGGTGGCTCGCACGCGCGAACTGTGGAACGGCCCCCTTCCTCCCATCCCGGAATGAAAAGGAGACTTAAGAGCTCTCCATGTATCCATGTAAATACCCTCCGAATAAACCCCTCCACCACATCCCGTAGTCTTCAATAAACCTATCCCTTATACGCCACGTTCAATTCACTGAATACGGACGCTGACAAGCGTAAGTGGGATATACCAAACGGTGGGAATTATAGCAGCGTAAGAAGTGGTGAGAAAATGGACATGGAAAGACTATCAGATCATGATAGACAGAAAATAACAGCTGCTTAACGATATCGTATCAAAAATCAAGTTTTGGAAAAAATTTCAAAAACACAATGCCATCGTCAATTTCAGAGTCGCATAAAGATTTAATGCAAGGATTAGAATGGCCATATAACAGGCATATGAAAGAAAAGGGTCGCAAAGATGAAAAAAGAGGAAATAATTTGTGCGACTGCAACAGAAGTTGACCGCTATTTATTTATTTTTATGTTCCAATTGACTTATGTATTTATTTTTAACTTATCAGTTATACATAAGTTATCCTTTTATTATTATTATCATTTCATGTGTATTTTATGCATTGTTTTTTGTTGGTGTTACATTAGCTTTATCTGTCTGTAGGTTTTCGTAGGTATTTCACACCCCCCTTCATGCATGAGTATTTTCCTGCAGTGGGTTTTTTCGTCAAGGATATCACCTCCTTACTCCCTTACGTTTTTTCCACAAATGTCCCACAAATTTTCCACGAATAATTCTCTCTTCACACTTATTTCATGTATATTTCTGACGAGGGGCTTGATGGAAGAAGGAAGGCTTTCTAATGCGTGAAACGTCTGGTCTAGTAGATCAGTGAATGGGAAGCGTGGGTAAAATGAGGAGGAGGTGAGTGTGGGAAGCGCTCCTGCTAGGAGAGGATGTGAAAAGGATTGGAGGCGTTCGAGGGTTTTTGGTCGAATGGGTTCGGTCGCTGCTGTTTCAGGTTGGATTACGGTGGAACGGTTGAAGAGGTTACCTCTGCTGATAGGGGTTAGGAATCAGCTCTCCGACGAGAAAGATTAGGTTTCCAGTCGGGATTTCGTTATGCAAACGTAGCTTCAGCTTGGGTATTCATGATTTACCGCTCAAGTGAGGAAAAATGGATTTACATTTCAATCACTGTGCGTATAATAGGTTGATTGTTGTTGTAACAATGGCCGATATATGCCTCGCACCTCGCGGCCTCGGAGATATTGAAATCTCCAATGCCGAATACAAGAGACTGGTATAGGGTAGGCATGGACGTCAACGTGAGTTGACCTACCACACGGTAGAAAAACCCAATATGAGAATGAAAAAAGAATCAAACCTTGATAACCTCAATTTTAATGCTTTATAATCTGTTAATTTATCATGGTAAAATCATAAAAAAGTGCACGGCAGGTACTGTACATGTCTTAAAATAATCATGGCCTTCCTTACTTATTTAACTGCGTTTATATGTATTTTTATTTTATTCAATCTCTTCGTGAGTTCTCCTTAAATATAATTCGAACCAAAAGCGGGAATTAATACATCTTTTAAATTGTTAATTATTTCAATAATAATTCTGATTATTATCATTATATCTGAAAATTTTTTTGTTGAACCACATCCTGCCTTAATGAATTTTAAAAGTCCAATCCCGCCAGTCCAAAGAAAAGTGAGGATTAGCAACGAAGATTCGTGGAGAATCCTTTCATTAAATGAGAAAATTGGTTTTAGTCAATGGTCAAATTCCGTGGTTTACATAATTTTTAGTTTTATGGGAGTTTAAGGTGATTAGCTTTGAGTTACGATTCATGACAGGAGACGTCATGAAAATTGCCAAAAATTGTATCCTACAAAGAGACAACTATTTGTAGTAAACAGTTAGACTGAATTCCTCCACTGGTATGTACGTTTTACTACGCGTAAGTTTCAAACCCGTACGCAGCTTGCAGAGTAGGAAGCACTGCTGAAATTACTGGTGGCTGTGTGGCCTCAGGATTTTATAATAATAATAATAAACTCGTTTATTGTTCTAGGAGTGAACTCCTTTGGAACATAGAAATGAAATACAGTGGTGTGCAAGACAATAAATATGTGAATAAGCCAATCAGGAAACAAAAAAGGGAAGTTATCATATAAATTGCTAACAATAGACATGTACAACATTATCATTTAGCAATGTAGAAAAAGAACTGAATTTCTTCTTCTAACAGAAAAACGAACGTTAAACATATCAATAAACAAAAAACACAACTTTTAAAAAGAAAATTTAGCTTAACAAATGAAAATAAAAAAAGGAACTGAATTGCTTCTTCTTACGCAACAATGGGCATTAATCACATCAATGAACTGATAAATGAGTTACATGGTCAGCATTTCGGAAAGTAAGTGTGTGATAATCTTTCTCTTAAATATTACCAGTGATGCACTGTCTTTTACCAGTTTAGGCAAGTCATTCCACAGCTTTGAGGCAACAACTGTAAACGATTTCTGGACTGTAGCTGTCCGGAAATGAGGGGATACAAAAAACAGTGGTCTTGTCTAGTGACAACATTAGTGTATTTACTACTTGGGAGAAAAAGATCCATTATGTACTGAGGGCTCCCATATTTGAGGAGGTTGAACATGAAGCAGGCCATGTTATATTTTGTTCTTGATTTAAGATCAAGCCAGGAGAGCCTTTTAAAATAAGGGGTAATGTGTTCATCTCGCCGTATATTAAAGATGAATCTCACACAGGAGTTCAACAAACGCTGTAGCTTAATATTCAACTCCTCAGTTAGGTCATTGTACACGATACTACAGTAGTCTACGTGAGGAAGAATGAGTGAGGTAACAAGTTTCTTTTTTAACTGAAGTGGCAGTAGATTTCTATGGATTTTAGTCAGGTGGCCTCAGGATGCGTTTGTTGGTTTGCCGCGGTTCGACGGATTGAGAGGAACTGGGTGGGAGGACTCAGGAGGCCGCATCAAAGAACGGAGATCCGGGATTGTGGACGGCTCAGAGGCATATTTCACGGCCCACCGGACGGACGGTGCGGCGGACGGCAGCGGGCGACCACCGTTGTTGGGGGCGACAATCGGTCGTTTCCTCCCATCCACCCCACGGCGGCGCGGCGTTGGCTTCCGAAAGGGACCGGAACCTGTCACCATTTTTTTTAATGTCTCACGGTTCCCACGAGAGGGACTGGGTGACTGCTGGTTGCGGCTTAAGGGTTGAAGGGACACGGGAGCAAAGTTTGCCGAGCACGTGCCCGTCGCCGGGCTTCTTAAAAAGATAAAAAAGGGGGGGTGATAAGTGCCCACATGCCTAATCATTACGCTTAAAAGGGTACATCCCCATCTGCGAATGTCAGGCTCAATAATGAACCACGTTTTTCAAATTAGCATAGTGATATGAGACTTCGCGTATTGATTTAGTAAAGACCTTCAACGAAATGTTCATCTGAAATAATTTTATATTTATATTTCCCCAGTAAATATTTTTACAATTACGTGATTTTTTCATGCCTGGTAATTTTTTCTCATATTTGCCATATTTTTATATTTATTAGGCCTTCGAAACCTGTCATTTGTGAAGTGTGTGTATCGTTCACCTCTCATTGTCAGTCCCTCGGAAATGTTAAAGAGTATTTTGTGTTTTCGTTTACCTAATGAGCAGGTTAAATAACAAGTTAACAATTGATTCTATTCCGAATTCTGGACAATGTCATTTAATAACGCCCTCACGATTCCGTAATAACCCCAAAGTCTTTCTTAAGTAGCTATATGTTATTATCCTATATAAGTTTCGCTTTTTTTAAGAGCATATTCAATAATAATCTTCTAATTGAAAAGTAATGCCTGTCAATTCCTGGGAAATTCAAATGATCATTATTATGCTACATTTTCCTCTGTTGTGTTGAGCTGAAGATATTGCTCAAGGATATTTTTGCTATTATACCTTATTCAATGCACGAATTTGCATGCGAAGAATAGCAGTTACCTTTCCGGTAACATAGGCGATTTCCTACATGCCTCAAGTGACCGCTTAAAAACTTCATAATATGGTTCGATCTCGCGAAGCCCTCTTTTAAACATGACTCCCTCTGATATTCACCGAACACTGCAGCGATCTTCTTTACCTCATCATGTTGTGTTCTCAGCCATCCGTTCTGCGACTAACATTTTAGAAAATGCTTTGAAATGTGCGAGGGAGCAGCTTGCACCGCCCAGTTAAGAGCGAAGGAGGCTGTGACAATGCCTGGGAAGAGAAAGCGTCAAAAATTTACGGCTAACAAGTGAAGGAAAGCGCATCGCCCGCGATTCTTGCGGGGAGGAAAAAAGTCTCTTTATTCACGAAAGCGATAAAAGTAGAGGAGGTGACGGGGTTGAGTGTCTTTCTCTCACCCCAATCATCACGGAGCTGACTCGCTCCGAGAGCAATTCCCGAGCAATGGAACGGTCTCACAATCGAGATGGTGGTCGGCGTGTCCGCCTCCCAACTCCCCTTTTAAGTTCGGTGCAATCGACTAGAACACGGCTCTATATTTTTTTATCCGTCCCTTCCCGAAGAATGAGGGAAGTGGGAGGGGATGGGGCAGCTGTGTCTTTTTTTATACACATATATGTTCCTAGGAAAGCGCGAGGCGTTCGGGAAGGGGACTACACTTCGGGTCTACGGTAGTTCAACCGGCGGATGCAGAGTCATCTGGTCGAAGCGTGGGTAGTTCAGGTAGAGCCTCCGGAAAGCTTGACGAATCGGTCACCAGGGGAAAGGATGCCCTTTCGTTCTAACCGACGCGGCGGACCAAACTAACATTCTCCCTTCCCACCTCTCAAACATATTACCTTTCTCCCCCTTTCCCTATTTGGCGCCTCGTTTCATAAGGTAATAGACCGTTGCAATCTATCCTTTAGAATAGGAAACGCAGGTCATTCTGTTAGCCCTGATGTGAGAGTGACTAAGGGGATGTTTATTCCCTTATGTTTGCCCGTATCATGATCTTCTCTGATGCATTTCTTTTACAACATGTGCGTTCAAAGTTCTTGATAATCAGGAAATTAGGAAATCTACTTCATGTGAATATTTCTATTCTAAAGAGAAGTCGATACGCGGGATAACTTTAGTAAAGGTAATTTATTTTGATCGCATGTATTCAGGCTATTTATTAAACAGGAAGTTTATTGAAAATTCAATTCAGTTATTAAAAAAGTTCATATTTTTACCTGTTACAGTACTCACTGAGGCAAAATATTACCCTATATTTGTAAGAATCAATGATAAGAGGTTGGATATCAATCCAAAAGCCATATTATGCGGATATCCTGACTTGTTTTATGCCGAATTTTTGGAATTCAATTCTAAAACAGTATTTTTTTGTCCAAAGTATGGGTTGTACTAATCAGCTATTACTCAGCTCAATGGCTTAGGAATATTTTTTCCGCAAGCTAGCTAGTTTTTTGGCAATCAAATTCACTACATGTATTATTAAGTAGGATGCATAGATAATCTTGCCACAAATGTAGTCACTGTCTTTATCGATTGTATTTTCGCTGTCTTATTCAGAGGACTCATGCTCACAGAATAATCTCCTCGTCAAGGTTTTTTGGGCGCCACAAATCTTAAGGCTGCTCACGCCAACTCCAGCAGACATAGTGTTAACGTCCCGATTGAATTTTGGAGTCGATTGTACCTGTTTGTGACGACATTTTGTGGACGCACTCAGCTATTATCTTCCAAAAATCGATGCATACGTTCAGCGTTTTTCTTCTTGACGATGTATTGAGTTTTAGGGTTTCTCATCGAAAGCTAGTGATTCCTTATTCAGCCGCATACGACCCTGAATATTTGGGTAAAGGTTAGAAGTTTGATTAAAAACTCAATTTTTCCATCAGGCGGATGGTGAAAATAGCTGTCGGGAGGAAAATAGATGGAAGCGGCCGTTTTAATGACGCGGGCCGACAGCGTGACCCCACTTTTTTTTTAAATTTGTGAGGCCCTCATTTTACAACGCGTCTCACGCGAGTCACGGATGACGCGACTAATTTTTTTTTATTTAATCATCTTCAATTTCTTTTTTCCTTGTTTTTCCCTTTTATGGCATCCGCGTTCACCATCCTCCACTTGCTGGGGTTATTACCAACACGCGCGGCCTTGTGAGGGAAAACCATCAACACAAATCTATGACGCGATTAAGGGGAGAATTAGGAACTCCCCCATCCTACAGCCGATTCGTGCCTCCCGATAGGGGGACGCCGATGTTGAAAGATGGCCCGCGACCTAGGGTGTTCGCTGATGACAAGCGGGGAATTGGAAGCGTAATCAGCGAGGGAGGGCGTTCTGCGTCGTTATTCGCCTAGCGCCAATATTTCGTGGCGGGGATTAAAGTGTTTTCGACGGAGCGGCCGGGTGCGGCGTATTCCCGACCGTCGCCGGCTTGGTACCCCTTAATTGAATGCAGCTCCACAATTTCCCCATCGAGAATCATAATCGCTGAACAAATGGCGTCCGCCATCGGCGGACAGAAGCTCGTATTACTCGGGTGAACTGATAAGAATGCTCTGCGTATTAGGTTGTTCGGGTTCCACGATACTAATAGATTTCCTGAGGTTTCCCAACCTTCACATCATCTGGACCTTTCTTAAAAGTATTTTAGTAAGCTTGGGAATAAAGCGATACCCACGAGATTCAACGAATTTGATTTCATCATAAGTATATAATAGCTGCGGTATTGCTTTTCTTTTTGAAATATTTAACAAATGATAGATGCTGTTTTCCTTGGGATATAGTACGGATTCTCTGGAGAAATATTATTTTAAAATGTTAGGGTTTTTGGAAGTAGAGATAGCGTCATAAATGTTACGGTATGTAGTCCGTAGGCTTTGTGTGTATTAAAAAAAATAAATTATTCTGTACCTTAATGCTTTCTTTTTTATCACAAAAAAACTTTTAAAGTAAAAGATTTTTCAGCGAATGGCGGAGAAGAAATTAGCTAAGTTATTGCCTCAAATATTTAAATTTACCTTATATATCAGGTATTGACCCTTACAGCACATTTTTTCGTCGTTTACACTTCTATACTTTGCTTCTTACGGCTGTTAAAAATCTTTATTAATTTACACAATTGATACATTTATGAATGGAAGAAAATCTCACTCAAACCACTCTTAGCAGCGAAGTAAACGAGCTACTAAGATTATGTGCATGTTTTATTAAAGATAAATTTGCCTTGAATGAGGGGGAAGTGTGACGACCCCTTCAATTGCAAATAATAGGATATAAAAATTCAAATGAATCACACAAGATTCTAATTTACACAAAGGATACTATTTGCCGCCCAAATAAAATTTATAGAGCAGGCAAAAGCTGCATTATAAAACTTATATACTATCAAATGATAATACATATTAGAACTCTCTCCTCCACTCAAAATTTAATACGGAAACTAGAACGTAACGTGGCACTAATCTACAAAAAGGAGTTTCCTGTCTTATTCCTTCTATTTCAACAACAGTTTCCTTGCCTTTTTCAGTTTCCTATGCCATTTCATATGTGTTCCATATGTGTTCATTCTGGCGTCGTTATATTCCCTGTCACTCGCATTTACGCTGGATCCCACAGCAGTAGGAAATATATTGGCGCTGACATTTTTAATCGCTCAAAGAAAGTCACCTAACTTGTATGTTTGAGTTTTTCATGATTCCTCTGCTGGCAAACCTTGGTAGGAAACTGCATGTGCGCGGCATAGACTGTGTGATTAGTTTCCGCATTACAGTGGCTCTCGTTCTTTGCCTTGGTAGGAACCACGATCTTGCAATCATTAACTGAAGACAGGTGTTTACCGAGAGACACATGACGTTTCACTCTTGTCCTTGTGGCTATTCTTTACTCCACTGGAATAAAAATCTGAACAAAGGCGTATTACTGTACAGCTGTACAGACCCGTAAAGATCACTCGATTGGTATTTAGTATATTAATGAGGATTTAATACGTTGAATTAGACCTTGTTCTCATTAAGAAGGTTGCAATCAGGCATAGGTAATAACACCTTGCATATATTTGTAAACTTTCGAGGTGAAGGATTGTTGGAATTCTTCACAAGTCCGCTAGGAACTTCGAAGTTGATTTTAAAGTAGAAATATCTGCGCTACTTCCTCCCTCGCATCTTTCCTCCAGCCATGAAGATAGATAATAAGATAATTCAAGATATTATACTCTCCCGTTTCAGAGGCTACATTCATTATTCCTTCGAAAGGGATATGACTAATTCCCGTTGATGGATGGTAGATGGGCACCACAGAATTCCATTCTAAACACAGGTGTGTAGATTGATATCTTAAGATAAGCTTATTCATGCCTCCTACCGATGGTTCTTAAACTTTAGACGTACCTTGGAGGTAAGTCCTCATAAACTTTTTCCAAAATTTACTGGATATTGAAGTCTCTCCTTGCGAATACATCGTGTCCATCGTCTCGATCTTTCGTCCTTGCAGCTGATCAATCAAGAGAACAAGTACATTGTTTTAACTCAAAATAGTTTTTATTTTATTTTGAGTGCTATGGGTATCCATGGATTAAATCGTGTATAAAGCAAATTGGAAATATGCGCTACTCCCGACCTTTTTCTTTGAAAGGGTCTTCTTTTGCTAATTTTGAAGTCTCATATGTCATTATTCAATTGTAATTTTACTATCTGATAGTAGATATCGGACCTGCAGATGGTCGTTAGAAAGCCTCCTTGGCGGAATAGAAGAGATTTTTGGCTTTTGATAAACAATTATGGCATTATTTCTAGTGAGAGTTATTTAGTTCTTGCACTCATAATATGCTCATTATTCAAAGTAGATACTTCACGATAGCAAATCTGCGGTTGATTATATAAATTTCATCATGCTTGATTTTGCTGCGAGAGAAGAAAGGTTGAAGAGACTGATGTAAAATGTGTGGGAGTGTGTTCTAGTGTTCTCAGTGTTCTAGAAAAGATAAGTAAACTTTATGTCTTTTTGGAGAAAGGGTTAGTTCCATGTACGGTCAGACATATTTATGCCCCTTGAACTTGCCTTATCGTAATCGTGTTGCAGTGAATGAAGGGGAGTGAAAGTTACGGACCTGCAGGGATTTTATAATGCAGGTACCTCCATGGCCACGTCGAGCTTTGGGCATGTATACTGCCAACGTTTTAAACCTAATAAAATATAAGGAGGAGGCGTGCCTACTCAGATGTTTTTTTTAGGCTGCGCAGTTAAATTTGTGACTTTCCTTCGCCCACTCAAGCTTCAGGCTTTTGGTTTACTTCCCCATTTTCCTTGTACATCCCCTCCGTTTGGAGAACCCAGAACTTGAGTGACGAAAAACAAACAAAATGAACAGACGAAGAACGGACCTCCCATAGCCGACGCGTTGCACAACCCAGGGCCCACAGAAAGAACATCGGGAGTTCTAAAAGAGGGAGGGAGGCGTGGTCCCCACGTCGCGTCGCCTTGTATTGTTTTTTTTTGTAGACTGTGACCTCCTCCTGTTTCGACTAGCCCCGAGGTCACATCTAGGTGGAATCCAGAAACTCCACCATGCATGGTAGGTCGTAAGTTGTGGATGGCGGAAGATAATGGCCCTCCCTCATTCGGTATTCTTCGCGCGAGAGAGCACCTGAAGGAATGGAGTCTGTAGAATGACGACGCGCATCTCCGATGCTTCAGTTTCGCAATCAAAATCTTTAAGACGCCAACAGGCTGTGTCGCTCTGTTTCTCAGTGTCGTCCTCGGTGTCGCAACAATGGAGCGGCCTCTCCCTTAGGCATCCTTGTCCCCTCCTTGCCATATGCTCTTGTGGTGGCTCTCCGGGTACTTAGCCACTACAACCAGTAACATGTTGAGAAAAAATATCTATCATGTTCTAGGAAGTACTGACACGTCAGAAAATTGCTATCAATACCGCGTTTTGTCACGAGAGCTCCAAGTGAAAGAAACAGAAATTAAACATCATACAGAAAGGAAAAAAATTTCGAATGAAACAAGTGAAGCATCAATAAATTCGATGGGCATTTGGGGGGTGGGTCATAATCCTTGGTGCCAATGCTTTGGTACTCGATGACATAAAAATGGCCGAAGTTACAGGCAAATGAAAGAAGATGCTCAGGACCGACTGCGATGGAGGGCATCCAGTTGAAACCTGTCAGAATAAAGATTCCACTCGGAAGAAGAATCCTTGGCTCTTAGATTCGACAACAAAAGGAGGGAATTAAAATTGAAAATTGCCAGTGTATAGTCGCTGATCAAATTTGCTAAACTTGAGCGAGTTCTTCGTTGTTTTTTCGTTTCTGCATAAACGAATGTGGTTCAGGTGACAAAGAATTTATGATGCTTTTATTGAATAAGGTGTGGAGAGACACTCTAAGTGCAGTACTCTTGATGTTTAGGGCGTCGTAAAACTCCAGACTCATTGCCCGTCGCCAGGTTTTTCTCACTCTTCCTTAACTCCGAAATAATTCCTCCATCTGCCAAAAATACCATGCATTACCTTTAAGAGAGCCATGGGAGAGCCACTTTAGCAGAATGAAATACCCATATGCTATCATTGGTGAATTTTCCTTGAAAATATTATGCTGGACCTCTCAGTAATGCTCAATTTAAACTCTACATCCGATTCTCCACCGATTTTCATTGCGATCGTCTTAAAATAGTGTTTTCATTTGAACATTGCCCCTTCGCAGCGGTGTTAAGTTTATACGAGCGAGTTCATAAGTGTTTCATCTTGTCAACTCCTTTCCTTATTTGAGAGGTTTCCTCAGTGTTAATCCTTCTATTATTCAATACCATCGACATGATTCGATCATTTTTGCTGTGCCCGTCGACTAAAACAAACAAATTGGTGGTTAAGTTTCTGCCTGTGGTATTCCATAATAATGTTTCTGAAAATTTCTACTCAATGACACAGCTCGCGCTTGTAGGTCGCTTCATGTAATAATTACTTCCACCTCTAGATATAAAGGAGTCTCTCTCCTCTTTCCAACCCTGTCGAATGAGTTCTGGCTGATTTCCCACCTCCATTGGCACTGTCAATCACAGAAAATGGCAACCGTTTTGCTTCGTCTGAATGGCCATGGAGAGCTCAAAGAAAGTGCTCGAGTTCAACGAGGCTTGTCGTCAATTTTATTTCAGCAAAATAAAAAGAGGCTTGCTTCCGAAAGTTAAAAATGGCCTTTTGTTCGGCTGTCACGCCTGGTACGATTTTATTAATACTCCGTCTCGAAGACTTGATATTCAACCTACCTTTTATTCAGCGCCCTTTATTTTGGATATGTATCTGAAAGATTTGAAATATAACCGTAGAAATCCTGCGCATAAATGGAACTCGTCTCCATGTTAATGCCTTTCCATTCTGGCTCCCTACTGCCGTTATCCACTTACTAGATGGACGATAAAAAAGTAGCTACGATTTCATACATCCATTAGATTTTTTGACTCCCATGCAATTGGCTATGACTTGATGTACGCTGGAGAAAGTTTCTTCGCGGAACATTTTTGCTCGCGTAACACGCTAACATTAATTCATATTAGTTTCCAATGGGAAACAAAGGTATTATAAAATAATGCCATGGCATAAATGTCTATGATGACTTCATTGCCTCTAGCGCGTTCCTTCCTTGGTTTAAATAGGTGGAAAAGTTCGACGATATTTTTCGTCTCGCAATTTTAAGCGAAGTAGAGATTTCATCTTACGCCCGGCTTTTATCTTGAAGTGTAAATTTTAAACCTCATGATGGCAAGGCACAGGTCGAGTTAACGTGGGTGTCCTTACATGGCTGGCAAGAAATTATCCGTCACTGGATCTCAGTATGGTCAGGGTTGGGAATTAGATCAGGTTTCAAGCCTTTTGATAGAGGATAAAAATGGAAAAATAATTGGAAATTTCCTTTCCAAAAAAGTAAGAAAAACTCAAAACCACTTGGCGTATTCAAAAATGGAAAAGATAATTTGAGAGGAACAAACCGCAGATATATGTGGTACCAGCGTTCCGATACATTTTTCTCCATTTAGGGCAAATTTGTTGAGAATAGTAATAGAAGTGAAATATAAATGGATGTGATCGAGAGAGAGAGAGATGTACCCTCAGCGTGTTTTTCGAATAGTAAAGTAGCCAAAGGAGCCTCCAGTAATACTTATCCTCTTACTACCGGTTCTTCAATGCGTGTCACTTTGAACGTCTTCCACGGGTGCCTTTATTCGAATATTGCATACTTTTATTGCACCGCTGCTAATTTATGGGAACTGATTCATTGGTTTTAAATCTGATCAAATGTTTCCCTCATTTTAGAGACTTAAATTGTATTTTATATATTCATCATAGTAAATTGGCGTTATAATTGTAGCTGTAACCGTATAATAAAATCAAAACATATTTTATAATAATCTTTCAAATTTTAAGCATTTTGTTGCTAAAATTTTTTAAAGTGGTCATTTTGTGTGAATTCATTATTTATCAACATTTCCCGAAAAAATAGGTTGCTAAGTGAAAACCTTATTTTTGATTTGCACGTGCGCCAGAATTCCTTCCCATTCGAAGCCTTCTCTCAATAAATAAACGCGGCATTGTGCACAATATATTGTTATTATAGCTATAAGTACTCTTTGTAGCCGGAGGAGGATTTTCTCACCTCTGTAAGTATAAAATCTCGCTATTTTCCTATTTTTTTTTCGAGTCAAGGGAATTTTTATCCATCAAGGTTTTCTGAAGCCATAATGAGGTTAGGCGGCATGTGCTTACTCCGCGAATGCTCCGAGGGTGGGAAGGGTGGGGAGTCTTTGAGGCGGAGCTGAGCGTAACATTTGTTCGCTCATGCCACCACCTCTCTCGTTGTAAGTTTTCCTTCCATCCGAGTGTGAGTATATGTTTGTGTTCGTAAGCGCTGTCGTTTCGCCTCAAGGACGATATCCTAGCGAGCGCTTCGATGGCTGAGAGGAATGCGAATGCGTGCGCTGCTATTTGGTCGTCGACCACGGAAGCGTGTAATGACCGAATATAGTAGGGCTTCAATGCTGCTGTCCCCCGTCGACTCAGCGGTTCTCCTCGGGCCTATTTCCTGTCCGGCACGTAGCGGCTGTGCGCTCGCCTAGCGCTGTAAATCGCCTATCAGAAATGTGTCGACATGTCGACCTCACGTTGGGAAGTGGTGGTGGGGGACATAACCGGGATCGCATTTCTCATGGCCTCCGGATATCGCATTAACTTGTCGCACATCCCATTAATGGCGTCGCATTTATAGGCATTTACTTATTCCGCATCCCATTATCGTTACTGCATCGTTATCACATATCTGATTTTCTTCATTGTTGTATTAAATAGTACGTGATTCACTCTCGCGGTTTAGAATTTTATTCCAATGGCTATTTACTGCTGCGATTTTGTCATAACAAGAATAAATGCAACAAAATTTTTGACGTGTCACAATTTCTCCACAAATAATATAAAAGTGATGCTGCATGGTCATAATGACTACTTAAAACTGAATACACGCCCTGAAGATTTAGATTAGGTTTTGCGTTATAATTCTTGTGTATTTGAGTTACCATCATTTGGGGGGCGCCGAGTTACAAAAAATAATCATAGTAATTGCGAGAATGATCAACAGACTTACTAGGGAAAAGTTAAGGACAACGATAACAAAACATTCAAAGATAATAGTTCAGAAAATGCCCTATCAACGGTAGTTAGCTGAATATGTATAAAATCGTTTCCTTTCACATAAATTATAATAAAATTTTAGCGACAAGAGGTAAAAAGATGCTTTCTAAACTTTTCGGTGGGGAATATCCCACGTGGGGTCCAAGAAGCCCCAAGAAAGACCAAATATTACTCATGTCCTGAAATTTTCCTTTAACCTTGAACTTAAGCACTAATCTTAGCAAGCATTGGCGTTTCAAGAATATTGATGGTTTTCTATCAGTTCATGAATACCGAGCGTCGTAATCGATATACTACCTCGTGGAATATTATGCCAAACAGTAGTGATTTATTTGAATAAATAAAGAAAAACTATTAAAACCACATGCTCTTTACAGAAATGTTGCCTTTATATGGAACACAACAGCTACCAGATATTGATGGTTTTCCATCAGTTCATGAATACCGAGCGTCGTAAGCGATATACTACCTCGTGGAATATTATACCAAACAGTAGTGATTTATTGAAATAAATAAAGAAAAACTATTAAAACCACATGCTCTTTACAGAAATGTTGCCTTTATATGGAATACAACAGCTACCGCATATTATCCACATCAGGCATCGCCTTTTATAATTCCACTAAAACCTATCGAATCAATTCCACATGAGATTGGTTTAATTTCCAACCTCGCCATCCCAGTAGTAGATGATGGGCAATTTCATCCCTCGTCTGAATTAGTTCCTCAAGTGTACTTAAGGAATGACCAAAGTAATTTGATCATATCATTTTACACTTCCCTTTCAAATGATTTATTCCTCGTGTGTCCGCCATAACAGGTGAAGGGAAAATATATTTAAGACAGGAGAGTTCGTGATATGCGTGCAAATCTTTGAGGAGGATTTGCATACCTTATACTGCCCTCTGTGGCGTGAATCACTCCAAATTGGCCACCATCCTCCTTCGATGTTGTCTTTTTATTTCGAGCATTGTCCCTTAAATTCCTAATTTGTCTGTTCTTGTACGTCAACCATTAGACCCGTGCCGATTTTCGTGGCGAGGGGATAAGGTCCTCACCTGGTGATCCGAAATTTGCAGCTTCGAGTCTCACCCGAGTGGGTTATAAGCCACTCAGGATGTGGCTGTTTGTGTTCATCCGTTGTTACTTATTGAAATATCAATGTATAATGCCAGTAGTGCTGCTTTCGGGGTTGAGGAAACGAATAAATAAATTAGTTATTATGTCTGCAACAATCAGTGATATTCTGAGTGGAGCAATATTAATGATAGTGGCAGCCAATCAGCGATGGAGGTTATTTCATTTATTTATTTTTTTAAACAAAAGATACCATACATTCAAGTCAGATGCGTTGTAGGTAGGTGACTCACATTGTAGACTACTTAGAGATCCGGGATCGAAACCCGGGTCGAGTCAAAAAGGTTTTATTCCGCTCCCCTCCCCCCTCTTGCCCCGATGCGGCTACCTACTCCGATAACTTTTTTGGTTTTTGTTTTTTTTTCCTTTCCGGATATCATTTACATTCTAATAGCAGAAAGTTTTGGCGACATTAATCTATTATAGCCAATTAACTGAGCTATTCGTTTCTATGCAGTTATAATGCATTTATTTATTTCAGTTTAAATGCTGGGAAGAAACGTGAGCAGTTTGGTTAATGTCTCTTTGGTGACTAGATTATAATTATACATTAAAATACATTAAAAGAGTCTAAAAACTTTCTATCTAGTCATTCTGATGGAGGAAGGACCTTAAATGCTCTTCAAAGATCTGCTTCATCGTCACACGGTGTTGACATTTCAAAGTGTAATAATAGCACGCTCTTACAGGCGGGAATTTCAAATTAAAAAAATGTTTGTGTTCACAAGCGTCATTAAACAGTAAGTCTTTGAAGACTTAATTTTGTCGTTTGCAAGACGTGCGATGAAAATGAGAGCGAATGTTGGTTTATATTTCAGCATAAATTAGCTAAGGCTTTCCCATGTCGTGAAAGTTTAACATTCGCCATTATTCAACTATGAGATTAGCGCACGAATCACAGCTTAATGCAACACCACCTGATGGACGCTTAATCCTTTTTCTTTAATGTTATCATAGCTAAATCAAAAGTGACTCCTAAAAACGTGTTTTTCAAGCATTATCATCTCAGACCGCAATGGCTCGTGCTCATTTGCTCCCCTTCAAAAATCACACGAATAATTGATGATGTCGATACTTTCCGCGGATTATCTTTTTCAAAAGCTACTAGTATCTCCAATCTAGACGCTTGATCATTTGATTCAACGCATCGCACATTTTTTTGTACCACAGTTTTTTGCCTGGTGGTTGGAATTGTTTTCCACAAGGCTCCACCTTTAACCGCGATGATCCTCAGCTGATGTGGAGCTCTTGAAAAATGTTGGCTTTAATCGAACGGTTTGCGGACTCCGCCACTCTCATTCCCCTTTTCAATTTGGGAGGAGCCATGAGGGTAATGCCTGGCTCGTTGAAAGAAGCCCTTTCCATCCGTTTTGCACGGGACGTGCCATCTGTCGGCAGTCAGGATGGTCAACTATCCGACGGCAGTCGCACTTCACAGTATTCCGGACGGGTAAGGCAGGTGTATGCATGCATGGGCGTTAGTGTAAGATTTTTTCCTACAACCTCAAAAACCCCTCTGCATACCTTCCTCTTCAAATCCCTGGGACAGCTGATGCATTTGTCTACCTCCTTACGCCTACCGGCCCCCAACTACTGGCTGGGTTCATGGTGTTCCCTTCTTCGATCACATCAGTGACTAGCGTCACACGAAGAAATTATCTTTACCCGAGAAGAATCCTTTGCGCTACAATGCTTATCGTAAAGATAAACAACAATGGGTGGAAATTGAAAGCGTGGAATGTACAAACTTGCCGGTGTGTTTTACGTCCTTGCTTGGAAAATTTTCCGTGCATGAATTAAGTTAATTTTATTATAATTAAATTTCTGATATCTTATAGTTAAATTTCAAATTAACTAATTTGTTATATAAAAACAAGACTTTTGGTCAATGTACAAATTTTGAAATACACCATAAAAATATTAGAATTAATGCATAATTATAACAAGAAAGGTATTTTTCAGGCTTGAAAACTATAATTATCAGTTCGTTTGAATCCGGAAAATCTGAATCAGTGCAATAATGATGCTAATTGTACGGGTCAAAATCTTACTAATTTGTCATTTTTTTATGGAGCATTTCGACCTCGTTAAAGTTACAAGAGTCAACCGTTCACTTAAAGATACCGTACATTCAAGTCAGGTGCGTTTTAGGTAGGTGACGCACATTGTAAGACTACTGAGAGATCCGGGATTGAAACCCGGTCGAGTCAAAAAGGACGCGGCTACCCAATCCGACAACCTTTTTGGTCGTTTATTTTAACGCTTTCCCATCTCTTTCCCACACCCTTCCGCTGGCGGTTGGTAAAAGGGGAGAGTGATTGATTAATTAAATAAAGGGTCGAAAGGGCAAACGGGGCACGGAGTCAAACAGTTGCTTTATTTTCCTCTCGCGCGTCCTTTCGCAAATCAATACGTTCGTCACGGTCGGCCCTTGACTGCGGAGACACGGGAGGGGGAGTGAGTTGAGGTCGTGGAGAGAGAGGGAGAGAGAGGAATTGTGGGGCGGGGGAGGTCGTTGAATGAGGGATAGCGGCGGACGGAGGGGGAGAGAGAGAGAGAGTGGATTTCAAGGGATGTACACGAGGAAACTCTCCTGTCCACTCTCACTATCAAACACACGCTTGGGTGCACGATCGTGCTGCATTCGTTTTCAGATTCACGAACCTGGAATAGATATACCGCACACTGCAATTAGTATAAGATTGGCCAATAAAAGTTTGTTATTTATCAGAAGTTTTTTTACCGGTTAATGTAGGTCTATGGAATAAGGAAAAATGATACTCATAATTTAGTCTCCAGTAATTAGCTTAAGGATTCGTCTCTTTGCATTATTTTTTCAGCATTCTTCCCACCATTCACTTCTCCTCATTCCATCCATGAAGTCTATTCCCTTTTTTCCTCTTCTCCGACTTTTTACAGTTGAAGTGTCCATAAATTCATGGCCTCCAGATAAATATTAATGGTTATTTTCCTTATAGCCCTTGTGATTATTATATTTGGACAAATATTAGAAAGCTGAAATAATATTTTCATAATATAAAAAAAGGAAAAGAGCAAAATTCTCCAAATAACTATTACATTGGTGTGACTCTGTTGTACAGATAGCTATGTTACAGCAATAATCAACATTGACAATCATAAATTTTTACATAGTGTAATAACTATTTCAATTGTTAGTTTAACTGCAAGTTTAGGTTTAGCTGCAAAATACATGTGTGCATTAAAACATGTTATAATTCGTTAACAATTCATATCTATGCATCACTTACCTCCGTAACCCGCTTTTACAAGATTCATTGCTGAGATTTACTATGTATACGGCATTGTTTGTATAATAACCAGTTCAATAAATGAGAGTTACACGTATAATTCTTTCCTCATTGAAAAGTAGTATATCACTATCATTGGCTGTTCAATTCTGAATATGATCCACAGCAGCCCTCGGGATTCTTCCCTGTCTAATGTTGCAAAAGTTCCCTTACTCCTTGTTAGTTCTTCGTATGTACTTCCCTCTTATATTATTATATGCATAAGTCCCTCAGCCTTCCTTGTTACTTTTTTTATAGTGAACTATTTTCCCTTCAGTTTTATTCATCATAAACTCATTGTGCCTCAGGGTGTGTCCAATCCATATGTTTCTCCTTTTCTGTATTGTCTCCCATGTGGTCTTTTTCTCTTCAACTCTTCGGTGAAGTTTTTCATTCTCTCTTTCTATGCGGTCATTTAATCTTCAGCATACCTCTCCAGCATCATGTTTTGAATGCTCCTTGTCTTTTCTGGTCTGCTTTCTCAACGGTCTCTGATTCCGATCAATAGAGTGCCACGCTCCTCAGGAGTAATTTTTCATTTATCTTAATCCATTCGTCTATGATCACATACGAGACAGCATACATTCTAGAAAATGAAAAACATATGTGCAATTCTCAAAGATGTGCCTCACCTGAAGATGATTATAGTTGAGGAAAACTGAGAAATATTTGAAAGTTCACTTGGTTCAAAACAGTATCTAACTGCTTTGACGCTCTCGCAAGGTATCACTGTACTCTATGCGGATCTATTCCAATATCTCTACCTTATACTGTACTCTAGTCGTAACATTGCGGAACATGCTTGGGAGGGACCGCAACATAACATATTATTCCCGGAAGCGACGATCATCCACAAATAAAAAAGATATTTCCCCCGTCTCAGCAGAGAAGCGGTGGAAATCGCTAAAAACCGCGAAAACTTCAACAGATACGACGGTTACCCACTCTCCGCTTCTTGGAAAGCACTTTTCCAAGAAGAAACGATTCCGACCAATCAGAGAAGATGACCACAAAAAAGGCGCGAAAACGACCCTACATAATACGACGCCTCCCGAACCGAATTGTTACATGGACCTGAGGAAGCTAGCAGGACAGCCGGCGAAATATTGTCCTCAACATGAACCAACGCGGCGGAAAACCCGAAAGAAGGAATCAACCTCTAGTCGTAACATTTCAACGACAAGTATCAAATATTTCTATCTTGTTATCTAGATTCACGATGGCATGGTATTTGTACACCTCAGAGCGCACACATTTTAACTGTACAAAATGTTTGCAATGAATAGCGCTGTCCGTGTAATCACAAATTTTTTACCGTGCATCCCGAGTGTTATAAAATTCACATAAAAAGAGTTTTTTAACGACACTGAATTTCCATTACAAAACTGTTAGGTATTAACTGCTGTGCCAATCTCAATGGTGTATGGTTTCAACTATGATGCCTACCCAAATCAGTGACAAAGAAAATCAAATAAGACGCTTCGCTGAAAAACGTTAAGAGCATAAAATTAGTCAATAAAAGAGAGGTCAACCTGTCGTGATATGTTAAAAATTACAAGAAAATTTGAATTTGTATTAAAATTTTTCCACGTGAGCATTTACAAACTGACCATCTCGAACGGCAAATGAATCAAACCGATATTATTACCGGCACGGACTCTTTTGGCTGGTAATACTTGCTTCCCAAAGTTAAGCAGAGCTCAGGTGCCATCTTATCGCAAGGAATTGAATCCTGACTTCTTATATATTCATTCAATATACCCATCGCAAGAATTTTTCCCTACAGTGCTGCGTGTATAAAACGTTAATTTTATGTACCTGAATGAAATGTTATTTTTTTATGATCTAAGTTTCGTTTCTGTAGAAAATCATCAAGTCCTACTTACATTAAAAATTTATTAAGGATGTATAAAATCAATTAGCGTTTATTAGCGATGACTGAATTCCGGAAAGCTACGCGACATCCAACTCAGTAATGCTGCGTAGAATGGCATGCCTTTTGCTAATCACGTCCCGTTCACTTGTGTTCATTTGGCGCATGCGAAAAATTTCATACGCCATGTTACCTCTGTTTTTTCGATGTATTAACCGCATAAAGACTCCGCCAAGCATTGGCGATTGCGTATTATAATTGATCTTAATACAGGGTGGCGATCGTCAAGGAAAACCGGGAAAACCTGAAATTGTCAGGGAATTTTGAATTTATGGAAAAGTCAGGGAATTCTCGTAACAGTCAGGGAGAAACTGGGATACGAATCCTCATTATTTTTCTACCATTAAGTTTATCAGCCAGTCTTTCCCGCCCTTTATTTCACCAAATGAAACGGAAGTCCGTCGCTATCGTGCATGAAATAACCCCCTCAATTCGTGAACTATTCAGTTGTGAATCTTAGTTATTTAGTAGTGAACCAGACGTAAAATGTATCCCTTTTGTATATCCTTATTTCGATAAATGCCTAGTAGTGTTAAAATAATAATAATAAATTTATTTACAAATAGTTTACACGCTGTAATTTTCCTTTGGATGGGTCACAATAAATTTACAACAACAAGGAATATTTGTACTTATTTTTGGTCATAAATCATTCATAAATATAATAATCACAAATGAAAATATATATTTACCTTCAAACAAAGATAACTTTTTTATATTATGATATCATAATTATTTAATTCCTTTTCAGGAATTTCAGAGTGGTAGTACAATAGATAGCCCCTAAGGAATAACCTGTGTTGGGGCTACTGACAAATAAACCATGCAAAAAATGATAGCAAAAAACAAAATGGTTTACAATATTCGATAAAACGTTTACAATACAGCGAAGAAACTAATTCAAAATAGAAAAAAGACTCAAAGATATACATAATTAAATATTGGTTACAAAAAAGAGACACACAAATACAAGATCGGGCGAAGTTACTTCAACAATGATATTACAATATCACTTAATACATTACATTTATAATCACAATGTATTAATACAACACAAGGAATCTGAGGCTATGTTGTTCGGAAAATTTTACCTCGCGTTTTATTTTAACTTCCGAAACTCAAATCGAGAGGTAGCTGGAGCTCACTAGCTTATAGTAGATAGATGCTTGCAGTTCTAAAAATACGAGACGATGATTAGAAAATTTAAAGCTGCTGTAGAAGATTTAATTCAGCGGAAAAAATAAATTCCAATAATAGGTGACCTTTTGGCGATTGGTGAGGGAAATGGGTTAATCCATCAGGGAAAAGTCCGGGATAAATCAGGGAATTTAAAAATTGGATATCAGTAGCCACCCTGTAATAACTGCATCGTCTCCTAATTCCTTAGCAAACTGTTTATTCTCGTCTATAACCTATGCTCAGGGACATCCAAGCACGCATGCTCACTGAAAACAGATTGAATGAGTGCCGCAAATACTCACGGTTTCGACGCGCGAAGAGCTTTTGGGAGTGGAGTGGAGAAAAGGGTACGGGAGGTGGGTGTGCTGTAGGGGGAAGTCCCCTGTGATTGGAAGGGGGGGGGCAGAGATTTTTCCGTCCGTTTCACATCACCGGCAATTCAATCGAAAGCATTACTACCCAGTCACGCACCCTCCTGGCCGTGCTTGAAAGAGAATAAAACAAAAAAAACACACGTACTGATAGAGAGGGCATTAGCAGTAGGATGAACGACGGCTCTGTGGTGCTTTTTGTGTGTGCGTGTGGAAGGGAAAGGGGTTGGAATGGAGGAGGGTTGAGTGAAGCGAGGGAATATTCCTCGCTGCATTCCCTTCCGCTCTTCACCGGATTTGGCCCTGAATTAGCCAATTTGTGGGCGCCACCGAGTGTGATCTTTTTGTTTTTATTCCGTCACAAAAGCTCTCGTCGTGTGAGAGTGGATGATACGAACATACATACGCCCGAGTACGTACGTATATACGCCCGTACATGCACGGCGTCGGGTCAGCCTATTCGAAATCATGAGATTTCTAACTAATTTGATGATTGGTTTACATTTTTTTATCCTTTCTTTCTCCCCAACCCTTCATTGATATCGCTGGTTGTGCCGGATCCATGTGTAATGCGATAGCCTCCCCGTGTACTTCAGAATACCGGTTGGCTGCCCGATTCTCAGTTTCGTTTTTTTCCTCCGTTTGAACAGGTGACTGGAAATAAAAACTGTCAAGCCGCACGTGTTAGCTCTCTCGATCAGAATCAGACTTTTGTATTAAATTTGAGTATTCCGCTGAATTACATCGAGCGAATAGGCGCTCTCCTGATTCCATTAAGTCAATTGAGAGTCACTTAAAATAACTACGGCATTGAAGCACTACTAGGTGTTATTTTTTGGCTAAAATTTTATTAGTTAACAAAATCAGTGCTTCCATACGAAGGTTCCACTCAATTGACGCAAGTTTTTTTTACTCTTAACGGTGTTTTATTAGCTTTCCTCTTTTCTGCGGAAATCATTACTGTAAAAGCTTTAAAAAAATCTAATCCTAGTGTAAAATAAAGGCTGAAAGGGTTTAATCTTCTTTTATGAATCCTTTATATGGGATAGACCTAAAATAGACGAATTTTTTAAATGCATTGGTAATTTTTCAACGAAGATTTTGAATTTCTTCAAAATCAAAAGTCTTAATAGTTTGCTTTTGCTCTTGACCGAAGAGTTTGATTTCCATTTTGGCCTAGCAAATGGTGCCATCTATGTTAAGGAACGAATCGAAAAAAACAAAGGAACATATGGCTAAGATAGTTGTTGGCGGTTTCTTAATGAAGCATAAAAACTGGATCTGAGACACTTTGGCGACATCAGCGCAATGAGGTCATGACAATAAGACGGAATGCCTGAGCCGGAGAAGGCGTTTTACGTAGCGATCCATTCGAAGAATGCATTTTTTTCTGCCAAGGAAGAAAGACTTACAAGAGCTCAGATTTTTCTCACGCAATTTAAGCTTAGAAAAGGTAAGTGGACTGTTTCACGATAACGACGGGAAAATTTTCCGCTCTACGACGAACGCTTGTGCTTTACAATACGTCGTTACCCGTTTAAACCAGTAAATACCAAAGCAATCGGTAATAGTTCTGCTCAAACACGCTAATTTGTTTGCCTCAATACCTAAACCTGAAAGTATTTTCCTCGACCGATAGAGTTAGCTGTGATTTATCTTGATAAATCGTTTGCTAAATGTTCAAATTGTCGTTGCTTGTTGAATGGAATTGAATACTATGTAGTCGTCCCTCCTCATTTTTTAGGTTGTTTTTTTCGGATGCAGCATGGGCACGATGTGATTTTTTTTCAAAGCGCATTTGGTTGTTATTCATTTGGAACAATTAAGCAGCGTAACAGTTTAGTAGTAAACGTAAATTTAAAGCTACCGTCGGAGCGTTTAACTCAATTTTTTTTGCAGTTTACTAAACATAGCTTTAGCGCATGTCAAGGCCATAGTTTTGTACTGCCTGCCGTTGATTCGGGTCAGATATTTAATCGTAGTTGTGATTTTCTCCGTCTAAAATAGTCGTATTTTTGCCCATTGCTTTTGATAGCTGAGCAAGATTTGCTTTAAAATAGTATGCATTGAATAAAAATCCGGACATGTCTTTTTACTCCATCCCATTACTCACGTCATTGGCATATTTTATGATCAGTGCACTCAGCACGGGTCTAATCTTCCTACCATATTTCCCGAATGACATTCAGATCACAGTGTGGGAGTTGGTGTTCATCATGCCATGACTGTAAATCAGGTGGATACCCCGATGACTACGCCCACCTGATCTCCGCAAAAAAAAAATCACTCTATTCTGCGCACCGACACGAAAAATAACGAACCCTTCCCCTCGGCCTGGAAATTACGCATTCGACGTGATAATGTTTGGGCTCTCCGAGGCAATATACCGACATCGCACTTGACTAACGATCCAATCAGTTTTTATTGACACCGTTTAATGAGAATCCGTTGGAGTGGATCCTATCCTCCTCGTGTCGGCCACTCGACTACCGAACGTTGCCTTTCACTCCTCGCCCACGCCTCCGTCACCCTTCCCGTCCACCCCCCCTCTCCCCCACCATCCCCAACGCGCCCGCCGAGCCGCTGGCAAAGCTCTTCACGTGCTCGTTCCCTCGACATGCCCCTGGTGCCGGCCCTGATGATCCCTCCGCAGACTGGCTTGCTTCCTATCTAAAGAGGGGGAAAGGGGGATCCTATGCTTGGTGGATGAGTGTAATCCGTCTCATTAGACCGATTTTCGTCCATAATTCTTCCCAAATCTCCTCCCAGATGGGATGCCGTTAACCCCTCTCCCTCCACCCATTATCACCTTCCCATTCCCTCCCTCCTTATCCCTCTTTTCCTCCATCACTACACTCTTCCTAGATCCTACCTCGTCTCCCTTCTTCGCTTTTCTTACATGCAATTCCTCCGTTTTCACGTCGTCCTTCCCCAAGGGACATGAACGTACGCCTCCCCCCTCCACCCCCAACAAGCGTTCCGCTGCCTTGTCCCGCTGATTTATGAGATTTAATCTTTCATTCCCCGATTCTCCCGCTTGATCCGTGTGGCACTCCGCTCCGCCCTTGTCTCCGAGAAATTATTCAGGGGACCCGGATTGAACAAGGTATATATACATGGCACGTGCAAAATTCTTCGTTGGGGGAACTTCGTGGAGAGCATATGGTTTTCGTTTTATTTTGTTACTCGAGGGTGCCTACTTACTCTTCTTTAACTTAACTGCAATCGTAAAGTAGTCTCTTAATCATACGGTGCCTTAGATTTTTTTTAGTTTCTGATTGGCACTCATGCGAACCTTGAAAGGTGCACATCTATGCTTGAAATTCAGTCGCCATTATTCGTGTTATTTCTTTTGTCATTCGTAATAAGCTCTTCCTAAAGTTGAATAGGTTAGGGAAAATACACCAAAGCTGAGATGTCATGTGCGCAGCTAATGGAACGGTTAGTAGTTTCTTATTATTTTTAAGTAAACAGAACCTCAAAAGAATGAAAAATTTAAGTGGCTGAAAGACGAGAGAATGATTTATATGCGGTTAGCCAAGCTTTGGATTTTTGGCGGCTGTTAAAGATTACATGGCCAAATTATTTTAACACATTTGTTTCCGAAAAATTCCGTGATACTACGTTATAGCCATTGATTGATGGTCAGATTGACCTGGACTGACTTGAATTTTTATTTACTGTGGCATATATTTATACTAAAAGGCTGGAAATGATACCAGCTTGCAAGTTCACGTGCAAATTACGAGGAACTATGGTCGTAAGGGTTTCGGATCCATCCCTCTCAAGCGGTGATGTGATGTGATTTACGACTATTATCATAGACCTTTTTGGATTGATAGCCAACTTTTTACTCTGTGCAGAAAATGTCCATCGTTAGTGTGACCTGACAACGTTATTCATTAAAGCTATCAGTTTACTTGGGGAAATATCTACCGACATGATATTGCCATGGAAACAATATTTGTAGTACCTATCGTATGAGTCGTAAAATTGATTTTTATTAGTGGTGAATGTTGCATTGAAGCTTTTCACGGGTTCCACGAAGCCGTCTCCCTTAATGCATCGAGGAAGAAGTTCTTCAACTGTCTTTCTCTCTCCGCCAAATCCTCTCTCAACCATTGTCTCGCCGTTTCTTTTGTACGAGCGTGGATTATCCTGGTCCCTCCCTTAACGAAGCCTTATGTCCGTCCGCATCATTGCTGTAATTGGTTTCTCTCTAGCCGTGAAACTTCTCCCACCCTGTCGGCCCCTTTTCCCAAGTTTCCCCTCCTCCCTATGCAATAATAATCCGACTCGTTACACGCCCCCTCATTCCATTTTCAGGATTTCTACCAGCGCCCTCATCTATCGTTTTACCCTACAGTGCAACCCTACCGAAGTACGCCCTCCTGCCTAACGGTGTTTCCGAACGGGAATTTCTGCGATGTCTTGATCGCAGATCCGTGAAATTATGATCAGTAAATCGGGAAAATTGCACTTTGGACCCTGTAATGGTATAAATATCGTTTGAATTTCAATAAAACCTTAAGTATTTCATAAACTAGGTCAAAAAAATTGTTTATTGAAGTCTCAGTGGTCCTGCTTGGAATACTGGGAAGCAGAAGGACAGGTTGGGAAAAAATTCGTCGACTTCTATTTACGAACTTCTCTCTTTTTATACTTAATTTGGCGTAAATTGTTTTGCAGAAGCGTCTCTTTGCCTCTGCAATACTATGTCTAATTCCTAGCCACTTGCCCTATCTACCCTCACATTTACAGAGACTTTGTTATGAACTCGCAGTTAGCCATATTCATTACTAACCATCCATATGTATTGAAAAAGAACTATTACTACGGGGATCCTCATGAACTATCGTTAAATACGATTTCCCTGTCTCAATCCTAAAGGGATTCAGAATGCCGGAAATTTGGGGATCCAAGATTGTTTCCCCGTCGAATCCCATACGAGTCCCATTACGAGCTCAATCAGTGCAATTTATCCTCATGTCACAATGAGATGGTTTCTCGGAATCATAATCGAATGCATTATTTCCTCATGGCGGGCAGATATCATACCAGCTAGAGATAAAAAGCAAAAAGGTCAATAATTATCGAAACTTTTTCGTATTAAACTTTAAGGAAATTTATGTATGAATTTATCCATATCTTAAAACGAGTCTTGGTTTCTCGGAAAATACTATTTCCTCGTCTTGTTTCCCATGAATGTGCTCATTGAGCTGACGCAACGTGTGACCAATCTCGTCGCATAGTGTACATAATCTCTTGAAATGTCGCCTAAACGACGTGGCCGGTCGTCAATCAAGTTAATTTTTGAGAAAACACACGTTGTTTTAATTAATGGTCATAAATTTGCACGAAATTGATCCTCATGCAATAGAATTCATGCAGAGACTTAGTAAACCCTCCTCTCCCTCATTGCGCCTCCGCTCCATATTGAGGTGCGTCTCCCGGGTGCAAGTTTGCCGGGGGTGCAGGATGAGGGTGTGTGCGACACGCCGTATCCGCCGCCTCCCCACCCCCTTGCAATCCGAAACAAGCCTGAGGTGCGTAAAATGGGCGGGGGCGGGAGGTGGGCGGTATTGGGGGTTGGGGGCCGTGATTTACTCGCCCATTATCGCCTCCTATTTCGCCCTCCCTCTCTCTTAGGCGAAGAGGACGCGCAGAGTGGGGGGCGAGGAATGGCCGTGTGGACCCAGCTGGATGGGGTGTGCAATGGAGGGGGGTTGGAGGAGGCATTTGGACGCAAGTTGACGGAAGAGTGGGAACACTGGAGGGTGTTGGAGGCACGGGGGAAGAGAGGGTGAAAGTTAATGGGGAGGCAGAGTTGCAGAGGGGGGCGGGGGTGGGTGGAAATGGGACAGTGGGCAGGTTAAGGTGGCGGGAGGGACGGGCTAGGAATATATATGGGGGAGGTTTCGGATGGATGTGGTGGAACAAGCGGGGAATTTGGAGAGGGGAAGAGGGAGGAGGTGGTCGGATTGGGCGGTCGAGGCGGGGGTAGGACTTCGGCAGTGGCACTCGGGTGTCTCGGGGTGTGGGGCAAGCTTGCCATTCGCGGATGAAGAGGGGGTAGGGGGGCTCGGATGGCCGGGGGAGGACGACGCTTTGGTAACTCGGAATGTGGCGTGGCGAAGGATTGATGGAAGGAACGTGTCTGGAAATGGAAACGGCAGCCGAGCGACGGCTTAAGCAGCGAGAGAGGTGGTGGGATTTGCTTTGCTTCCCCCCCAGGGCGATCCCCCTCGCCCCTCCCGCCGCAAAAACTCCCTCTCCGCCCCCAGTCTCTTCCTTACACTCTCTCCCGGCTAGGGGTTCCTTTCACTCTCCTCAAACATTCATTTCCCCTTCTTTCTACATATTCACTCCATCCGTCTCTCGGTCAATCCTCCCCGTCTCCTCCGCTCACTCTTTTCCTCCTCTCCTTTCAACTGCTCCTTTTCTCGTCTCCCATTCTTCTCACTCCTTCTCATTCTCCCTTCCGTTCTTTTACTTCCCTTTCCTCCCGCTCTTTCTTCTCCTCATAATTGTTGATACATGCACAGAAATCTATCCCATTTCTGGTTTTATGAAAGAATTCACTCTCACGTCTGCGCACATTCATCGGCTGGAGTGGGGAGGTGGCATCTATTGGAAAACAAATTAAAAGGATAGATTAATAAGATTGATTTTCCATTTATGGGCTGATGTGTGGAAGCAGATCTTGAATATGATTCGGCTGCGATTGAAAATCTGAATTAATGCTGCAAATGTTGAGTGAAATTAAAGTTTATTGTATGGACGAACTGCAAATTAAGATGCATGACACAAGAAAGAATAAGGGAATATTCTGCTGTAGGTGGAAGAATTATCGTGAATAATGACCCCATTGCCCCGCTAGCAGCTTCCAGAGAGAACTAGTTTATTATTTTTTCCGTGCTCCGTTAATTAACTTTACGGGTGAAAGAATAAAAAAAATCAATGAACGTTAGTTAGTACGCCATGAGCAATCTTAATGGATTCCTTGAGATGTTCATTTTTAATTTTGTGATTTCGACTCACTGTGACTTCGATGATGCAGTTATCAACATTCCATTCCCAGGAGCTTTAAACACTTTAAATATTCCTAGCGCAATATTTCATGAAATACCTATTATATATTTTAATCCATTTCAGAGTGCTAGACATGTTGAGAGCCTTTCTGGTACTCGGTAAATATTGATTAAGAATAAATTTATATTTTTTTGTACGCCTTGATTTATCCACATTTTATCATACATGTCTTAATGATAAAGGTGAGCGCAGGCAACAAATTGTGATGGCATTTTTGCTAGATACTTTGCTTTATCCTAAGCTAATACTCGAAAATATAAAATGACATGCTGTAAATATAATGCTAATTTTCTAGAATAGCATTTTTATTGCCCAATTTCAAGCTAAGCACGAAGTCAGAGCTAGCTGAAATGTAAAGCATTGACGTCGCAATAATGAAAAATGGATCTGATGCTGGGCAACCGTAAATTTCCATGCATCTTTTCGAGTTGAGAAAAATTGATTTTTACAGGTCGTACAAACTGCCTCTTTGTCGCAGCTTTCGCAAAATGAGTCTGAAAAAAAAGTTGTAGAAAAAATCTAAACTTTAAAGCAAGGTTATGACGCAAATATCTGGAAGGACGAGAAAAATGATGTTGAAAAATTGCTCAGCATGAGGCTCAGATGCCGCGGAAATTTCACATGCTACTTAAGCTTGCGAAATACAATTCGTCTCCAAACCCGTCTTCCACGTCCCTCGTGACTAGTCCGTCGCTACTTTCAGTAACCAGTGGTGATATATCTGGGTTATGCGTTATTTCTTTTGTTTCAAGGTATTCTGGGTATTTATCTGTCATTCGGTGTAGTTAAAGTTTTAAAACGCTTTCCTACCTGTGTTCGTGACCGGTGCCGTGATTGCATAAGTTTTGAACTCGAAACGAATGGTTTTGAAAAAGCATATTCTTCACGAGTAATGGTTAAGCTTTTCCAGTTTTCCGGAATTAAGATTCAGAGCACGTATTTAAGTGTTCTGTTCCCGATTCAGGCGAATCTCGTTTCATAGTGGTCGAGGTAGAAATTGCTATGCTTTGCTCGTTTTGGGGAAGGTTAAACATTTTAAAATTTTAAATGACCTCGCCTTTTACAGGCGTAGTTAGCTCACAGACCATGTCGTTTGGAATCCCAGCTTCACGTTTTCTATCCTCAGCTTTATGCCAGTCAATTGGTATGAGCTTTAATGATAATTGGTGCTATAAAGCTTAAGGTGGTTACCTGCCTTTTGAAATTTTATGATTTCGTTATTTACGAGTATTGTATATTATCGCTATAAGTTTTGAATACTACGCAGTATTGCTGACAAACGCTTTCAACATTTCACTTATTGCCTTTTTTTAGTCATTACTGCAGAAATATAAATAATTGCCCGACTACTGACTGCATTTATTTTTAATGTCATAGCTCATGTTTTTATTGTTGCTTAGCCGGTCACGCGCACGCTTCGCAAAATTCTCATGCACCAGTCCTCTGCAATTA
The DNA here is from genome assembly GCA_963169105.1 of Ceriagrion tenellum. Taxonomy (NCBI): domain Eukaryota; kingdom Metazoa; phylum Arthropoda; class Insecta; order Odonata; family Coenagrionidae; genus Ceriagrion; species Ceriagrion tenellum. Next base: position 45,002,901 of record OY720632.1, read on the forward strand.
TACATGTCTGTGACCTTACAATAGCGACGAAAAATACTATGCTTTAACTGTAATTATTTAATGGCATGTTTCAAGGACAAATGTTATTTTTAAAACAAGTATTATCTATTTTCTATGAATATGCATTCCGGTGAATTTGACTCTTGCCATCTCTTAGACGAAATGAACATTAAATGAAAATTACGCTGATATGTTTTTGCATGATGAAATAACTCTCTTTCCTGTTTCTTGTCCTATTCCCTTTTACACGCAACGTTCTCATATGAGGACGGCCAGGTTCACAAGAACTGTGGAATAGTTTCATAAAATATCTTAGTATTTTCACTCACTTAAAATAGGAGATGAAAACATGTGGGACTAGAGGAATGCGGGGCGCAAATGATTTGCTAGCTGATATTTGGCAGTTTTCCTAATTGCGTAATTTATTAGTGACTACATTCGTCATTTTTCTCCGGAATAGTCGGAGGTTCACCCATAAAGAGAACGACGCCTTAAAAATACCAATTCACTTCGAGATTTCGTCACCCCCATGGAGGTAAACAGCCATTTGTAAAACCGCTATCAGAGCTGCGCTATAGTATGGTGTATCGAATGCATAAGGAAGATATATTTATGTTTATTTATCTTCACTATTCCGAATACAGCACAATGGGTCAATTTACGTCGGTTGAATAACAGTAACAACGTACGAGACACAAACACCCATATCCTGGGCAGATTATATTCTACCCAGGCGGGACTCAAACCCGCGACCCTCGGGTAAGCAGGCTAGGACTTAACCCCGCCGTCAACGGGGCTGCGCATTGACCTTCCAGGTTACGCAAAGTGTCGTTGTGGAATGTAATGATATTTATGTAACAAAATGATTTGCGATATGCTCTGTATGAGATAATGAGAATGAAGTAATATGTGCGGTGTGAGACAAAGTGATACATGCGGTGGAATTTGATGTTCCATATAACTTGTGAAGTATGAAAAATACGAAGGAATTGTGATTTGCAATGAAGACGATGCAATGCGATTCATCTCTTTGGTTTTGGTGTTAAAATTATATAAAATATGAATGTGGTGCAACCCTACTGCTTCCCACTATTTCCTTCATCTCATTCCAGGCAATCCAAGGCTCCCCTCTTTACCTCCCAATGCAACCCCTGTACAAACCCTCGCACACATGCTCCGAACCCCCGAAACAAGACGAGACCCTTACACTTTTCATCTTCCCATCCCCTCCATTCCCATTTCCTTCCCATTCCACTCCTCCCCGCACTTGAACTCCCCCTTTCTGATTCATTTCATCTCCGGAATCCAGCCCGGAAGGCATTTCATCGTCTATTCTCCTGGAAAAAAGAAATAACGCGCGCAAAAACGTTCCCGAATACATATTGCGCTTTTTATGATATGCATGGCATCTGAAAATGTTTCCCTCGTAAATATATATATATATGTAATATATATATATTTATATTGGCATTCAATTTCCCCTTCAATTTTACTTCCCCTCCCTCTCGCATACTCCATGTCAGTTGTTATTTAATTTTGGATTTCATCTTTCATTCACGGCGGCGACGCGCATTGGTACGCGTTCGCAGTTTTTTTTATGTTTCCTTCGTCTGTTCGACCGCGGGCGTCGGGATTGGATTCTCTCGTTTGCATTATTTTATGCCGCGAGGCATTCCGAGATGGCGTCTTCTTTTAAATTTGATAGCCACGGCATTATATTGGAATATATATTTGAAAGGGCATTAATTTCAGTTTATGTCGAATTATATTTGAGCTTAAGTCATACTTAACTCGGTAAGATTGATATAAGTAGTATACGACGTTTTGTGGTGAATATCTCAGGTATCAGCTGTGCCAAGGAAAACTTTGCTTATACGTTACTTCACGAAAAGTATCGCATTCGCTGATAATGAAGAGAGTTGAATAACGAAACAGATATATAAGAGTAAATTGAATGGTGCGAGAGGTAGATGTAGGCCAAGAAAGTTGTGGTTGAATGTGGTTGAGGAAATTCTTAGAAGGAGAAATATTAGGAGTCTAAAAACTACCAACATTAACAACAAAATATGCGTTATAAAAATTTGCGCTTGCCATTTTATGTATATCCAACAATTTTCGCAACTTTTCGTGGAAAGTCAATGCTGTAGATCACGTAGTTTTCCCTGGGCTGAGTTACTAAGTTCATGAAGTTGAAAAAACTGCTAAATTTAGGGTGCGAGGTGTCGATTATTGCATTAATGTGTCTCCATTTTTGTTTTCATCATATAATAAAAAGTACTGTTGAAATTACAATAAAATTTCCTTTTAATTGGTGTAAAAAACATTGCACTAGCAGTTACAAGGACCAATATATAGAATTTCAAAGTACAGCGGCATATCATTTTGACGCCGACAGAAGTAGTAGAGGGCGTGTATGAAGCAGTGTATGGGGGTGAATGAGGCGAAAGAGGTTTGCAAGGATAGGTCAATATGGAGGAAATTATTGAAGCAGAGTTAGGTGTACAAAAATGAATTTTTGAGTGAAACTTTGTGACAATGCCTACCCCGGGAGGGAACGGTGTGATTGGTATGTATGTATGTATTGATTCTTATAGTTATGGAAAGCAATGCTATGTCTATGAACACCCAAAGATTCCCCCTGTGCCAAGGAAGGTAAGGCTTAAAAATGAAATTCGGCATCATAAGTTTCGAATAAGATTCTCCACTACATAAGTTTTATGACAATTTTAAAAATATGTGGCCATTGATAACTGGATTATGAAATAGAATTCATTGAAATATTTTTGGGACATTAGATGGACTCGAAACAAAAATTTAATATGATGCGAAATTTGCTTAATTCGATCAATAATATATTTAATGCAAAGAACAAATATTTTTATCATGAAAATTATATTAATAACCATGAAATCTTTTGATAATTGTCTGTGTTAGTTACTCCATAGAAATTATTCTTCCGCGGTACGTTTTATTTTCATAATGCATTTCATGTTTAAGGATTGACAGAATAATGAGAAAACGTCGCGAGCAAGGCCACAGTGAATGAGAAAAACGCTGCAAACGCGGCCGAAACCTCGCAATTTATTCATGTTTCTTGTCTCGAAATTGGATCGTCCCTGTTAGGGATTCTAATTCACGTAGAGAAAACTCGAAGAGGGGTGAGTCGAGATTACTGGAATCAGAGGGGAGCGTCCCCAGGTATCATGCTGCTTGCCCTATGGAGAACTCCTGAGGGCATTCCCCCTTCCCAATCTCCAGCTCTCCTCCTTTCAAGTGATATATCCACCCTCGTTGTCCTTCTGCCCCGCCGGGAATTAAGAGGTTGCTAAGCGGGTCGTAAGTCTTCTTCTTCCAAGTCGTCTTCCACTCCCAGACCTTCCTCCTCCATCCCTCTCCCCCCCCCCCGTCACCCACCCAAATAATGTCCCGACCACCCGCCCAAAAACTCTCCTAGATTCGCCCCTCCCTCCCACCCCGCACTCCCCATACCCGCCCCCGAAGGCGCGTTCTTTATTCCTTCCTTATCTCTTTTACCTCAAGGGTCTGGAACAGAGCGACCTCCTCCTTTGCTCTCATTTTCCATTTCCTTACCTTCGTTTCCGCTTCCTATTCCCGCTGCACTCTGCAAATAAGTGTTCAATCCCATCTCCTCCTCCTCCTCTTTCTTATCGCATCCCATCCTCATCCTTTTCACTCTCTTCCTCTTGCTTACGGGTCTTTTCCCGATTGCTTTCCCACCCGCAATTTTTCAGCGATATCTCGTGCATCTCCCTAGCAGTTGGCGGCGAGTTCAAGTTTTTGCTTGTCAACCTTGAGATCGTGGGTTTGAATCCCGTCTGGATTGATATCTTCCTGCCCAGGGGATGGGTGTTTGGCAGTGTCAATAGTAAAAATGGATGCTTCAAACCTAAGGTAGAATTCGACCTTTATTTACTTGATTTTAATTATTCCGCCAGCCGGCCGGTGCAGATAACTATCAAATTAAACATTGTGAATACATTGCTTGGTATCATTTTATTTTCATTTTGGAAAAGAAATAATATTTTTGTTAAGACGTAATACGAGACAAAAAAAGACGATGTAATTTAAGTAACTAGACTACTTAGAGCAGTAAAATCACTCATATATGTTATCAGTACCTATGTTCCCCAGAGATATGGCAACGCCAATCGTGCCGAATTCGTGAGCCTCTGGTTTAGGTTGGATGTTTAGGTCCTCATTTCACCACTTTCTTTACAACATAATAATCGAATGTCGGAGGTCTCTCCATGTTTTGACTTAATCGCCTAAAACATTGCGATCCATAAGGATTTTGCCTTTCCCCTATAAAATGTAAATGAGAGCGGTGTAGTTCTACTTGCGTCTGTTAAGTACCACTCGGCAAATTTTTAATGATTTGGTTAAGAGCCTTTGGAGATACAGAAATTACAAGCTTGGTTATGAAAATTTAAAAAAATTGGTGACTTAAGTCTCAGATTTACTCCGAGGAATTTTTTTTTTGCCTCCGCACTCCATCTATAGAAAGGAAAGATACGTTTTAAGATAGAGACACCTCCAAACTGATATCTGTGAGAATTCCTTTCCACAAGCTATTTAAAAATATAACAGAAATGAGGCGACACCCTAATCTGTTAAAGAAAACCTCATTGTTTGTGCCTTCATATTCCCCAATCATATTCTCCATTCTCTTTTTCACTATCGTGGATTATTCCTGTACCCTTCCCCCCCTTATCACACATTATTGCTGCGGTTAGAAAGATGGTAGCTCGCAGATGTTTGTACCCATTTCAGATGTACTCCTTAGGGTAGAAACAAATTCCTGGATATTTATTTATTTTTTTCAATTTTTATATGTCTTGAAGCTTCATTTTTTTCTTTTTGAAGTAAGCATAACGTATGCTAAATTTTGAGTCAGTCAATCTCAGACAATCCATGTCGCAAGGGGAATTAAATATGCAATGTTTAAGGGTGAAAGTTGGTATTTTTTTAACATTCCGATACAAATCGAAATGATTACAGTATTTTCTCATTTTATCATTAGCTGTCATCACAAGCATCAATGCTCTTTCCTCCTTCTCCCGTTCTTCATCTCCGTCTTCGTCGTCCCGGCTCAATTTTCTTAGGGATCGTCTTAAGATCAAATCCCTGCAGTGGCGAATGTTTTTTAGAGGAACCCGATCCCTACTTGAGTGTCTTGTGGAGGGCAATTCAAGCGGAGTACTCCGTCTGTTGGATGAGACGTTAAGCCGTGGTCCCCTTGGCGCCTTTCGTTAAGAGTAGGCTAATGCCGACGCCGGGTTTCTATCCACCCTTCCTCCCTTTCCTATCCTCTATGGCGCAAATGACCATAGCTGTCGTTTGCCTCCCTAAATTTCCAGTCCGTCGTCTTAAGATATGCGAGGGTGGAGAAAGAATGTGGGTTAACTCCTTGGATGTCCTCCTTCCTAGATTGCAAACATAACGTATGCTAAATTTTGAGTCAGTCAATCCCAGATAATCCATGTCGCAAGGGAAATCAAACATGCAATGTTTAAGGGTGAAAGTAGGTATTTTTTTAACATTCTGATACAAATCAAAATGATTACAGTATTTTCTCTGTGAAAGGTTTACTCCTCTATAATGGGAATTATGAGAGAATAAAACACAATTATGTATCCTTTATCATTAGCTGTTATCACAAGCATCAATGCTCGTTCTTCCTTCTCCCGTTCTTCGTCTCCGTCTTCGTCTTTCCGGTTCAATTTTCTTAGGGATCGTCTTAAGATACGCGAGGGTGGAGAAAGAATGTGGGTTAACTCCTTGGGTGTCCTCCTTCCTAGATTTTCCTTCTACGTATTTTCTCCGCGACGAATTTTTTGAGGAGATGGTTCTTGACATGCCGCTCTTAAGGTCTTAACAAAGAAAGTCCCCTCTCTTTACCGCCCAATTCCGCTCGCAGAATGTACTCCTGGTTTCGTCCCTCTCTCTCACTCTCAAGTTAACTCGACACCCTTTCATCTCCTTCAATTACCTTCACCCCTCATATTTCTTGGTGCGCATCGTCGTGCATAATTCTCTTTCATCCCGCATCATGCCGTCAAACTCGATGCAGAGCGAGTTTCACCACTGTTACTCGGCCTTAGTCTGGGTGATAATGTTCAATCGATAGTTGTTCAATAGTTCTAATGCTAAGACAAGAAAATAATCTAATTCACGACAACTGTGCGTAAAAAGACCTAAGTTTTTTTTACCTGTTTGAGACTCTACCGCTTTACTATCACTTTGGTCTCAGTCATAAAATGCATCATTAATATTTCTTTCTACAAGGAGCTCATTTGAAAAACTCAGAAATTTTCTTCTAAATGCTTTTTTGATACTTAAGCGTAAATGCTTTTATGTTAGCCGTCGATGCCATGTTTGGCTAACCGAACAAAATATAAAACGTGGTTCATGGATTACATACTTCTCTTGAGGATGGACCTGCAAAGTATGAGTCTCAGAAAAAATTATAAAATCAAGTTTAACTGCCATAATAGTTTTCCAATAAAGACTCAATGGAAATTTTTTGGCAAAATATTTGGATATTTTATAGATACAATTTGTGGCATTGAATATTGTCAATTTTTTCCCTAAGCATTACTGAACACACTCATGACAAAAAATACATTATTTTTTTGCTAAATACTGTAGCTCTTAAGTCTTTCTAATATCTTTGTCAGTAAAACAGTAACATATATTCTGAAAAACGCTGTTTTAGTCTAACAACGTTCGCGTCTCAACCTATAAATGGCCGCAAGAAAAAACAAAAGAAGTTCAAAATTTTCAGAAATCGTTTTGAATTCTCAATACACTGGCATATTTACCGGGAGAAAATGAAGAAAATCAAGTATGCTGAGCTGAATGGCCTGGCTGATTTGACATGGATTGACCCTGTTATTACATTTGCCTGTCAAACGAGAAACAGTGTAGTTGTTTTAAACGACATCAGTCTCAGTGTTTGATCATGGATCCACATAGAGAATACTCAAAGTCGTATCGTGCAAAAGGCTCAGTCATATTCGACAAATGCATCAACTTTGTACTTCGGTGCTGAAAACGAAAAAAGGATTAGACTTATTTTTCAACTTAAGCCCATATTCCACCGCTTAGTTTAGCGTGAGTGACGCGTTGAAATGGTTTCGGAGCTAGAATCAACTAACAATGTTTACGCGACGTAGGTGTGTGGTATTGTGTGTGGTGGTTTTTTCTAATGCTCGTAAAACTTGTTCCTTTACCAGGAACTCTGACTTAATATTGAGTAGTGAGAATTTAAGCATGGAATTACTTATAATATACAAAAATGTATACTGATGTATTTTGAAATATCTAAACAAAGTATCCTATGTGCTTGTGCCAGTCTGATATCTGATTGTAGAAGGCTTCAGTTTTCAAACGGAACCCTATTAGCGAGTACATATAAGGCTTTTAAAATACAATTTTGAGAAGTTTTTTATTGAATTTAATTTTCAATGGTAGGATAAGCGGACTGATTGTGTTAGGCAAAACTTAGTGGAATTTTCTTAATATTTTGAAATGAAAGCTGTAACTTAGTAATTCCACATAAACTATATTGACCTAGGTTTCGAAGTCTAGATCTAGTCTATTCCTAAGTCGAGACCTAGGTCTTTAATAAAGTTTATGTGGAATTACTAAGTTAAATCTTTCATTTCACAAGTAGAATAAGCGTTTCCGAGGAACTTCAAACGTTGATCACCTAAATTAATTTAACTAATAACTTCATAACCTTCAACTATATGCTGGTATTATGAAACTTAAGTTTTTGCTTGCATACCACACTTTGAGGAACATTTAAGGAAAAACCTTTTCATTCCAATGAGCCGTTTCGCCATATATATCGATTATCATTTTCTATCAGTTTTTCTTTTATTCAGTTTTCAAACCGCTGCTGAACGTAAGCGACGCCCTCTGGGAAATCATGAGTGACCAAATTGAGGAATGAATAATTAACTGCGTTAGCCTCACAAATGTTTTTAAGCACTTAACTAAAGAAGGCCTCGGGCCGAAAAAAAATCACGCCTCTGGTTAGAGCTAACTGACGACGCGACAGTGGCGAGTAATTATAATCGACACGTGGATCAAATATACAAACTCGACAATTTTGTCTCACAGGGCTCTAAACTCATCGTTGCAATTGCGTTGTTTGTGTTATTGTTTTATTTTTTGTTGGCTCCCCCAAAGCAAATGCTAGAGGGGAATAACCAAACACTAACGTCATGTTAGCGGTTGGAAATCGACGCAGACGAGCAACGAGCATTATTGAATCTGCATGAGTGGCTTATTAATGGCAACGGCAAATAGATGCATCCCAATCATCAGATTTTCGACCTCTGTCTATCCCGCTAGCAGAAGGTCAACTTCATTACCGCTCGAAACAACATTCCACGGCATTACGAGTAGCCCTGCAGGCTTCGCTGGGAAGTTTGCGTTTGTTATTTTTTTTTCGTCCCAAAAGTGTAATCAATTCAACTCGGACGGTGGATCCAAAACAGCGAGAGAGGTGGTTGTGAGCACGTGCGGGCAAATTGCCTTTGAACGCAGGTTGATGCGTTTATTTTTCTCAATCGGTGCAATTTATTGGCTCACATCGCGCTTCAGGGCCTTGCTCAGACGGTTTCACAGTGATGCCGAGAAAAAATTATTTTTTCATTTTTGGTTTTTCTATAATTAACTTGAAACACATTTTGGATTTTGAAAAAATCGTAAAACGCTCTCCTTGAAAACACTGGAAGTTTTCGATGCACTTAAAAGAGCAGTTTTGGTTTGGAGTCTTCTATCTCCCAGTCTGCGACTGAAGTTTTTAATGAGGTAACAATAATGGACAGAATTTTCTCACGGATGTTGAAACACTCTAGCATAAAATGTTTCATCTATCATAAAATTTGCAAAGCTTCTGCACCCTAAAGAATCACTGACCCTAACTAATCACTATTGACACCCTTGTAATGTGACCCTTTGAAAATACGACTGTTAGGTCACCTACCTATTTCATAGTCATATAGCGCTGGTTTTTATATAGACATACATCTTTGTTTCATTCAAGGAGGAATATAATATGTTGGTTAAAAGTTGTAACAATACAGAACTGCTGTCATAAGCATTACGAGCCTTCGTAATTATTATAAGAACGTATATTGTACTTTTGGCAGTAGCATTCGCTGTTTGAAATTGCTTGTGTGGGAAGCGTGCACACCCTAAGTTTGAGTTATTTTTTTGCCTACATTTGCCAAAACTTCCTCACTCCTGCTGCTGACAGTAAGAAATTTGTTGGATGGCCTTCCAAATACCTGTCTCAAAATGAAGATTTCCGTTGTAATTCGAAGCTTGGCTTTGAATTTTTTTACGTCTCCCGGCAGTACCTACAAAAAATAACTTTTAGGGTAGTGGATGTGCTTAAAGAAGCTTACGAAAAAGATTCAAGTTTCAGAGTGGTGTAGAAAAATATACCCGCGTGATTATTCGTCTTTGAAAAGGGAATTCCTCCGCGTCTAATATTTGAGTCTAAATGGAAACTGAATTCCACTTTTCATTTGCATTATTCAGCTTTTGCTGATGAAAAATCTTAGCTACTGTGAAACGTTACTAATGTGCAACATAGGTAGATTATTTTACGAAAGATTTTTTTAATCGACACCTCTTCTCTACCATAGGAACCGACTTTTTCTAGATTTCAAGACCCCAAATAAATTTTCTTTGCAGTTCCTATAGATTATTTTTGTGAGAACTCAAAAGCTAAGTAGGATTGGCGCCTTTATTAAAATAAATTTCAATTCTTTAATTGGTAACTTCCTTCTTATAAAAATTATTTCGCAAATATTGTACTTAATCATGTAGAGAATTAAAATCTTCCCCTAGTATTATGTAATGTAGTATTAAATAATTATAAAGTATAAAAAATTAGTAATGTAGTAGTAAATAATGGCAATACATTATTTTTTATTATATCCAAAAGCACAAACGAGAATATGAATTTAATGACATTAAGGAGGAACTACTTACTTTAAGAAGGAAATAATGTACTTCAAAGGGAAGCAGCAAACTATGTTTGCGAACCACCTGGGTAGGGTGTGGGATAGTGGAAATGTTTTCCCCATGGGCATGGTGGAAAACGGAATATTGGGGTTAAAGATCTGGGGGTTGGGAAGTTGAGAAAGGTGAATGCGAGGCAATAAAAGGTCGCGCGGGTGAGGAAGGGTTGTATGGGGATGAAGATTGTGTGGTAGCTTGTAAGGGGGACGGGAGGGTAGGTTGCTTCAGAATCGCGCGAGCTTTCCCCCTCGGGCGGGCGGCGACTCGAACAACAGACGAACGAAGTCGCGCGACCCGCATTCAGCGAAAATGGCTTCCCGCTGACGGGTCTCGTGAGGGCGAAGCGAAAGGGAAGAAGATGGAGCAGAATGAGAGAGAGAGAGGAGAAGAAGAATATTTCATTTTTTTCCAGAGACTTTTTTTTGCATTTAGCCCGAGTGAAGCGGAAGGAAAAAACGCCAGCGTTGTTCATCCGCGGGAGTGTGTGTGAGAGAGAGAAAGAGAGTGAGAGAGAGAGAGAGAGAATGAGGAGTAGATGGCGTTGCGGAAGGAAATGCGTCGTGGGTGTGGGAGGAGATGAGCCAGCACTCGCGTGCGGGGCTGAAGAGCTAGCTGCCAGTCAGCACTGCGGAAATCGACGAAGGTTATTGGGCCGAGAGGAGTGAGCTGGAGAGCGAGCATCCATCCATCTTTCAGGTCACCTATTTCGAGCGAAAATGACCGCTCGGCAAATCTACTTCGCATTCCACTGGCCTCATGAGTTTAGTGAGATCAGCCATGGGTTGTGAACTTAAAAGAGCACAGATTTCTATTCCAGATTATATAATCTCATTTATTTAGTCACACCTCTAGGGCGCCCACAGTAATATTTCATGTCTAAATGAATGTATCACGTAAAAATGAAAGTAGGGTGATATCGCACTTTGCATGAGAAACTTGAAAAATAAATGTAGGCTACTAATAGCATCATAGTTTAATTCACGCAATAGCACCTAGCTAGTTGTTCCCGCATTAATATTTCATCGCTGGATCCACTCTCGTATGAAAATATGGGTGCAGTTTTTAGCACGCTTAATGTAGGAAGCATTATTTCCTAAGAATGTTATGAATCCTTTCAAATAAGTACATCCTTATTAATGGCTTGGATGTGGTGGAAAAATAAAAAGAACATTACTTTGTCAATTTGTTTTAAAGTGCTCTTTTGGAATGTTTTCTGTAACGTAATATGAAAATCCAGCCATTGGTCGATTCCACTGGTAGATCACATTCCGTCACCCGCACTGGATACACAGAAACTAAGACTGTAGAAAACATTCATCAGATGATGTTTTAAAACTGAAATTTATTCCAGGTTGGAAGACTCTGGAAATCGAATGAAGTCTTGTATTATTTTGCTAACAACCTGTTTCTCCCACCGCAGTTGCAACATCTGGGCGTCATTTCTCATGGTAAAATTAGTGTCTCGAGAAGATTAGACGCACTTTAAATTTCACGCGTTGAGTGAGAGAGAAGATGGGCGAGAAAAGAGTGGTTTAGAGTGGCGAAGGGGTGAAGAAATATCGCCAAACATGGACATTACCGGGGAGAGTTGAAGGGAGGCGTGGAGATGACAGAGGGGAGGCGAGAAACCAACGAGATCTTGGGTACGCACAGGTAAAGTGACCTTGGTCAGAGCATATTTGGAAATGGGAGATACTACACGTCTGAATTGCATCATCTCCTTGAAAAGCAAGACTTCCAAGAATTTTTTCCTCCTTCAGTTTCATAATGCATAATAAAATAAACTCTTGAACTGACTTCCAACTTAGATAATCGGGTGCAGGAAAAAAAGACGCGTGCTTACCATATGGAGAGAGAGATTGAACTATGGTCCATGACCTTATGATCTCTCGGATGGCGAATTAGAGGGAGTTGACGACGAAATGAGACAACTGATCGACCGAATGGGTTTCGCGGAAACATAGAGGAAAGACTAAGGCGGGTGAGGGCATTATGACTGGCGATATGGCACGGGAAGATATATAGGTCTATAAAATTGAATTCGGAGAAATGGAGGAAAAGGACGAAGACCGATATAAGGAAATTGCAATGAATTTTGATGGTAAAATATGAGGAAGAAACGCCTTATATTCACGGTATTCTTGTTTTTAAAATAGGATGAGGCAGATTTCATCGACAGAAATTGATTGGAAACAATGTATAACATCTGCATTTCCCAGTCATTAAATTAATTAACATTTGAGACAAATTCCGATGATTTACTCTAATTTGATATTTTATTCTTTGCGGTATGCTTGATGGCTATCGGCTTTTACGCTTCAGAGAATGCCGTATGGGTGATAGAACCCACATAGTTCATGCCTGTTAGATTAAGTATATCACTTACGATCAATAGCTATGCAAGGTGTAAATAGCCTTGTATATCCATGATTTGTATGTTCACATGAGAGTTGCTCAGTTTCATGATGGGTTTTTAGTTGTAAGGTGTCGCTTAGCTTCGGATTGGTTGCTTTTGAACTCATTGTAAATGCAGGGATGATTTTCCAGGAAAACCTCAATCATAGGCGAGGTGTTTCTGTGGGGCCAGTCTCGAGAAAATAAACTGAAGTCATTACTTAGGAATGGAATGATAGCAGTTGTGTCAGTAGAAGTGGTGATTATGCAATGAAGTGCTAGGCAAACTTGTTTCTCATTCTGTCAGAGTCGCCTGCCATCCCATAAAGAAACATTCTCCCTCTCCAGATACCTTTATTCTCCCGTGATATTTTTCTCCATCTCTCTCCACTCGTCTTCGAAGTGAAGTTTCAATCTCTCACGAACTCCCACGTGTGTCCGCGAGGCAAAGGTCTCATTTTCGGCCTCGTGTGTATTCTCCTCTCTTTCTCTCCCGCCTGTTGCTCCAGCCCACATTAGTAAAATAAACGGCCGCCTTTGAAAGGGAGGCGGCAGAGAATTGGAGGAGGAGAGAGAGAGAGAGAGAAAAGAGAAAGAGACGAAGCGTGGAGGAAATAAATCGTCCGGTAATGCCGACAAATGAGCGTTCAACCGCGCGTTTGTGAGGAGGAGAAGAGGTATCCTCCGCTGCCATCTCCGGCATCAGTGCCGTGCGTCCTTGGGACGTAACCGCCCAGCGTTTCACCCGCCGCGACGCCCGGGGCGATAATCGCGCCGATACTTGTTCCCACGCCCTTCTGTGCCTATTCCCTCTCTCTCTCTCTCTCTCTCTATCTCTCTCTCTCTCGCCTCCCTCGCTGTTCCGCGCGCCAAGATGAGGAGGAGAAGAAAAAAGTGGAGCCTCCGCCAATTTTCTCAGCGAGCCGGGGAATCAGAATCGTTCCCGCTTATTATCCCGCGACGGGGGCGAGCGGAGCATCCGTGGGTGTGTGCGGGGAAAAAAAGAACCTTGAGTGGGAGGCCGCACTACGCGAAAGAGGGGTTCGATTTAATCCATACGTCCTCTTTCGGATCGCCATCGGCCATCCGCGGCCCCCGTTCTCCATCCCGCGAGGAAAAAATGTATCAACACCCTTCCCACCGGCCTCGTTCCCGATGTCGCTTTACCGAACTCGGAGGTACGTAACACTATTATGACCACAAGGGTCTCAGAAGAGGGAAGAGAGAGGATGTTTTTCGACGATATTTCTAAGGGTTCTTGTTGTCATAACCGTGTTTTCTCTCGACTTGAGAGCTATCGTGGCTCCTAGTAACACTACTTGCAAGATAGCTTACGATTAAAAAAACAACTTAACGACCACTCACCACCTCAGAAAGCTGAACACTTCATTAAACGACAATTTTCGGAAAGTAATGTCTAAGTTTGAGATTTCTAATTTTAAAAAAATATCTTGGAGGTGTTTTGTTACAAAACCATCAATGTTTTGTTCATTTTCACCTACTCGTAAGCTATTTTTTAGGGACTTAAGCCCTATAAGTAGCCTCATCTATTGATTGTATGTTCATCCCATAGCACCTGTATATTTTTTTCCATCGGTCATTGAGAGAAAACAATTTGATGATCGACTGTTGAATATGACTCTGGGTTTATCGCAAGTCAAGTGATATTAAGTGTATGATGATGAAGGCATAATTAATTAATTATTTAAGGGTGTAGTTTTGCATTAAAAATAGCGCAACGTGACATCTCTATAGGTTGAGGTTTTACCCAAAACTCTCACCCTTTTCGTCTTTGCTTCTCAGTCATATCAGATTATGGATTCGAGTAAGCTAAAATTCTAAACTTGGGTTTAATTTACCAAGTGCGTCAGGCGCATTTCTTAATTGAGAAATAACCAATCCTAAAGTGGTTTGCAAATTAGCCCTGAAAATATATACGCATGTAATCTTCGTCAGGAGAAATTATCAGTAATCCATGCACCTTCGGGTTAGTCCATGAGTAAATACCATAGCTCGAGATTTCTATCCGATAAATCCAACGGAAAATTAGATCTGAAATACCGACAACACAAAGCTTATCAGATTGGAACAATGTACGTGCTTATAAGATTGAGAACTCTCTCAGAGGCATGCCATTCGTTAATCCAACGCAGTTGGATACATCCCCAGCATTGGATGACTTAGTGGCGTACATTAAAACTTGGCAGATCCATATCAAATAGCAATGCCAGCGCGGAACACGTACGCGTTAAGTCTTGCATAATTCAACCCTACGGTGAGTATAACGTATCGAAACCGCGGCTATTTACGCAAGTATACATAAACAAGTGGTAATAGTCTGCGCAGTATTTCTCCTCCAAATCTATTATCCATGTGTGAACAGAATTTCCTGCCTTCGTCGCTGAGCGAATGATTCAAGCTTGCCAGAGGAGAGTCATACAGAAATTTAAATGCTCGCGCATGATGTCTTTCCACGAAACATGGAGGTTGAGTTATAAAGTAACGTCATGCTCTGAGTAAAAATATTAGTTTCCAGGTGTTGGGGGCAGGACGGCTAAATTGACGTCGTTCGTCGCATTCAAGGTCGAAGGGCATGTAGGTAGAGGAACCTAATAATTTTTTTCCGTCTCTTCAAGCGATCACTAGTCGACGATTAATGCGAGGCAGTTCCCGCGGTTATGTCACCGCTCCGTTCAATAGATCCAGGGGAGAGGGGAACCGTCGAGGACTCAGTCACGTGTTTGCGTTTGTGTCGAGTTTGTGACGCACGGCAGAAACAATAGAGCACGACGGGTTTCCCTTGGAAACCGTGGGAAAATCAACTCCCGGCCGTGCGCGCTTATAACAGAACGTTTACAGAGCTCCCTGGTTCTAAACGCCTTCGGTAGTTCTGTTCCGTCCGCGTGATTTGAGACGATTATTTATTTTTTTCCTTTCATGTTTTTTCCCCCTTTCTCTCTCTATCTCTTTGGCGACGACTCGGGTCAGTAGGCGAAGGTCGGTGCGGGATGAGGATGCGAGATTAAAAAAAAATGGTGGTGAGGTTTTCCTCTTTTTTTACGGTCTTTCTTTCCCCTTCGTCGGAAAGTTCGCACCACTACGAATGCGAGTTCTGAGCCATCCGTCGAAGCGTTTACAAGCGCCCTCGGAGAAAATGGCGAAACCGTCCCCATGGCATTCAGGTTGGAATTTTTTTTATTGCTTCTTCTCCCTCCGTTTCCCTCCGGTGGAGAGGGGACGAAGGGGCTGGGGATCCATAAGTGTCGTTTGCAAAGGTGGACCTCGGTTTGTGGATAGTTTTTAATTTTTGTTTTGCTGTTGGTTCCGCGAACGCATCTGACCGCCAGAGTAGCCGGTCCACAGCAGTGCCAATCATCGATCTCTGCCCCCAGGTCGTCGAAACATTATGCCTCGTTTCTCCTTGCTTTTGTTTTTGTTCTCTTTCCGTTTCCCATAAAAGTTCACGGACAGACCAAAAATCTTACCAGTCGTGATGGAATCTCATGATCTGCATATACTCTTCAATGCTGAATATAAAAACCGTATTAGGTTATCATTCATAATGGCACATTCGTCTGAAGAAGTTTGAAATTTTCTTCTTTTGACGATCGGATGATTCGGCAGGCCACTGCACTGTATAAGGCTTCTTTATCAGAGTCGTATTTTTAGAACATAGGCCCTATAAAGTCGCAGTAATGGTTTCTGTTATGATTAATCCTCGCCCTGGGATGATAGCCTGCTGGGTTATCTTCTATATCCTCATTGTTTTTGTCCAAGGGCTAATCATCCCGGGAAATTCGCGGAAAAATATGATGTAAAATCAGGCGCGATAGCATTTATGAACTCTGGCTAATCGCCAATATTACCCTCTAAAGAAAGTGGGTCATAAACTTGCTGATGGTTACTAGTATGAAACGGAAGATGAACCTCGTGTATTTCACTTTACATATCGGACTGCTTTGATATGAACGAATCCTTGAGGAGAAACTAATAAAAGGCTACTATAGCGTCTATGCCAATTCACAGTGCACGCTTGATATTGTGAATTGGGCGCATTTTAGTAATTTAATATTCTGCTATCTTTCCTCATCTCATTTTAATCTCGTTATTGTGCAGGTTGTCTATTGTTAGTAGCCTAATACTATGAAGACTTTGGTCTTCAGGGAAGCAGCTACAAATTTTCAATCTCACCAATGACCATAATCATAGGTTATAAGCTGCACCTTTGCCCGAAGCGATATTCGAAACTACGGCTTATAGAGTAACCTACCCAGTGATTAATGAATTGCTTACTTTTATCGATAAAATTAAATATATCGCTTGGCTTCTCTTGGGAAACGGAATGATTTTGGTGAGCCGTTTGAATCCTGTAATCTTTATTTGTCTTTTCGGGAAGTATATTTTGAAATTCCATTTTGCTACTAGTCATTCAAAATTAACGCCTTACCGCTACTTGATTTCTAAAGTCCCTACTCATTATAACCCATGAAATTGGTTAGTTGCACAGGCCGCGGTAAATAGATGGGCAATAACAAATAAATGCGTTGTTTTATGATCCTAAATGTCGCAAATGTCTTGCATCGGGGCTAGAAGTGGCTTTGTCGTACCATTGAGTTCTGACGGCAGATAGTGCGTTTTAACCATAGGAGCTGTATCTACTAAATACGCCAAATATGAAGCTGCCTTGAAATCTATTCTCCAATAAATCTGTAATTTTAAGGCTTGAGGTACTTATATGATACTTGATGGAGCTACTTTCCAAAATATCTACATTTTCTAGTTTTCATGTTGGCAACCCTTCATGTATGGCACTGATAGAGTTGTATGGACTATTTGTGCTTGGTACTCGACTCTTCTGATTTCCGAGATACTTCACATAACGTGGTGATGTGTCATAAATTATTTTGATAATGGCCTCCTTAGAGTAAAAAAATCAAGAAATAGGAACCATGGAATGGGGGTGACATGCTCCGGGAAAATACTGAACGAACTCAGTTGAAGTTATGACACCAAGACAACACGTGCTTGAGCTCTTTCGCGTTCAGAGGACGATGTTGGTGCCCACATGCAGCATGGAGCCCCTGCGCGAGCGAGGGCAAGAAATCACGGGATGAAATGGTTAGATATATGTACCACGGAAAAATTAATTCTTCCGAAACCCTTCCGTCCCCTCAGAAGTGGTTCACCGCCGTCGTAAATCTCTTCAGTGGAGGCGCAGGAGAAGGAAAAGAGACGCTGTGAAGAAAAAAAGAGGAAGCATACAAGAAAGGGAATGGAAGAAGACGTAGGAGAAGAAAAAACACCTTTAAGAAATCATGGGATAAGCTGGGTGTCACGGATGGGGGACCACGTGGACTTTATGACTCAAGGAGAATACCAACCCATCTCATCTTCCGCAGCCTTCATTGCCGCATCGTACCTCTTCCGTTTGAGTTTCTTTCGCAGAAGGTACCCTCCTCGCTTCTTCCTTAAGCTACGCCTTTTTTCTATTCTCCATTTCCCGTCTAAAATTTATATCTACTCTCTCCTGGCTAAAATCTTCCTTCCCTTTACAGTTGTACTTTCCCGGCCACCAATCTACATCATTCAGTCAGTTATTCTTTGAGATTTCTTCTATGATGTCGGGTAATCTGACACCTAATATAAGAGATGTTTGACAACTACCATATTTCAAGACAAACGTTGGGATATGTATCCAGGTTCGTGACGACACGAATAAATTGCCTAGTGTTTACAGATTATCTATGCAGCAATCCCTGATGGATTCAAAAAACTAGTTTTTATTGCTGTTAATAACCGATATCTGACTCATCACAACAATTTAGCAATGCTCAACCTACTTGTACAATACTAAAAGTCGATGATTTACCGTTCAAAAAAATATTGTTAGTAATTATCAGATATTGGTAACATTTTTTGTGCTGAAGTATTGCAGATATTTTATGGACACCTCTATATTAAATGCTCAAGCAATGGATTTTAAATATGTTCACTCTTTTCTCTACGCACGAACATATCTGAAAATATTATTTGCTTCTAATGTTTATGTGAGATACTCACTAGATCCGCTAATCATGAATAAGAATAAGAATAATTTATTACCCAACAGTTTTGGTACAATGTTTTGTACAAATACCATTGAGCTATTATATTATATATATATATATATATATATATAATTTATGATAATATAATTTCATAAATGAAACTAATTTTTGACATTACACAAAAATGCTTTCATTAGAGTATTTAATAATAACAAAAACTGTGAACAAGAAAAGTAGAGACAGTAGTAACATTTCATGTAGCGTACATTCGTATAAAACACTAATCATTACAAGTTATAACATAGGGTACATGTACAGACATTACAGATCTAGTATAAATTATCAGTATCGTCAAAAGACGATGCCAAACAGCATCTTTTATTAATACATAACGTTTCAATAGTATTTTCGTAATTAATACAAAGTGATGCATATCTGTCACCAATTAATGTCAAGTGATAAATTTCGTTCAAGTTTACACTCCTACTCTTTTCTTCCTCCGTCCGCCGCTCCAATTTGTGTCTTCTTTTGCCGGCGTGCCTGTCACTGAAACCCCGTCGCGAAAACTGTCACACCCTCCCCCATCTCACCTCCTCCCGCTCCACACCCAAGACGCTGGCGACGAAAGACTAAATGACGGCGCTAGTTTAGCGGAGTGTTGGGAAGGGACGACCTTCACGGAGCACCGTCTCAGAAAATTGCGCGTTCCTCTGCAAGCTCACCCTCGGAATCCATCCCAAGTGTTGAACTTAGCTCACTTCGTGTTGCATGCTCCATTAAGTTTTTCGTTATGTGTTAACCGGTAAGAGATTTGGTGGGCGCTTTGGCAAATTACTGTAAAATTTAACTTTATCAATTCATGAAATCTCTCCTAATTTGGGGAAACAATTCACGTATGAAATGATGCACTGTCTTCCAAATTCACTCCTATTTGGATATTTCAGTTCTGGAAGGTGAAGATGCATCTCACATCATTTTACAACTGATTCATATAAGTATAAGTATTTCTGTCCAGTTTCTCTCTCAATAAAAAAAAATTATTTTTCTCATCAGACATCGCATTTCAGTTTGTCCAATGTTCTCTTTTTAATAAGTGCCAATGAATTGAACCAATCGACTATGACGAAGTTAAACTTACACGAGTAAAGTGTTACTTACGGCTCTTAATTAAAAATAATGTATCTACTTGTACATTCCCTATCATCTCTTTTTTTAATCCAATGTTTACACCATGTGAGAGAATCACACTTTAATTATAAATAACGGGTAGCAAAGAAATCGGAGGGACAAAGACTGTATCCCAATTCTGCCTCCGGATCTTCCTTATCCCAATCTCGTTTCCAAATATTTTTTTCCCTTATCAACGAGAATGAATGACGACTGGATCGTCCTCTCTAGAAACCAAACTGAACCTTAGACACCGCTGTCCCGCAAGGGATTTGTCTGGGGCCCTCAAATTTTCGACGGCGTCCACAATCCGGATTTATTTCAATAACGGATGGAGTAGACCCTGAGTGAGACGCATGGGGGGAGAGAGAGAGAGAGAGAGAGAGAGAGAGAGAGAGAGAGAGAGAGAGAGGAAATGACTCCTCTGGCAAGAGTAAGTTACGAGATTACTCGAAAGCTTTTTCTGAGCCGGAGATTTGTGTGATTAGCCGGGCAAGTTACCAATTTGGGTGCAGTAGCTGCTGCTTCCGCAGTCCCGGTATAAGTACCTTTCACATCACAGCACTGTGAAAGGCCTGTGAGCGGGGCTCCGCTTCTAAATCCTCTGTTTTTTTCTTTCTCTCCACGATCCTACTAATATATTTCCCAGACTGAACGTAAAAAAAAACAGAATATTTATTCTTTTAACCGGAGGGACGGGAAAAATCTTCATTAATGGAAACTTCTATATCTTTACCGTGTCACATGCAAAATTATTTTTCCTCGGATATATTTTGAGTCCTGAAAACTTGTCCGAACTATGGGCGTCGGCGCCAGGCTGTGACGTTTCTTGCTCATGGCGTGCGAGTAATTCTATGTTTGCTGCGGAGGCGAAGCGAAATTACATTCCCAGTATCCAACTAATGCTGGAGCGTGTCGATAATTCTTTGTCTACTCGCTGTAAGTATTGTTCTGGACTTTCCAAGTGTGACGCCGGGATCGGAGGCATTGTTATTGCATGTTTCACTCCTCTTTGTCGGTCCGTCTGTCATTATAGACATTTGTTTCACGCGAGCTTCGACGTTTCACTCGGGAGCGCATGCCCTCGCAAAATATAGGTTGAGGTACATTCTGGCGACTCGACGAAATACTTGGGCAATTGCTCCGGGACATTTTACGGTTATAAACATATAATGAGCCGCCGCGCATCAATTTTCTCTCCTTCTCAGTCGTTTGCTATGAAAATATGCCTTAATCCTCTCATGCCCGTATTGAAATGTTTGGCTTAAATACTTTCTTAGGCCTATACCGTTTACCATTTTAGCGATAAATCCCCTCAAGCACGCAAAGATAAGGAAATGTCTTAATTGCGCGTAAACAGAATAGGTATGAGTATTCAAAAACCATTTGTGTGTTGTGAGCTCACGTTAAAAGTGGGAAGTTTGTAAAGGAGTATGCGAAACAATTGTGACTTTCGGTCAGATGCTTATCATTCTCCCTCGATTGTGAAGAACACGTTTATTCAGGCTCTGATAAAAGAAAATCAAGGTTACATTCATATTTACGAAAAATATAGTCAAGGATTTGGCATCCTAAATGGCTGAATGCCGGCGGGATTTATGGATTTATATATCACTGTGACAAAGTTTCTCTAATTGCCATTCTTTCAAGAAATCACTGCCTCTTAAGCATCCTTTTGAAATTCGAGGTCCTGGAGGCTAATATGGAGAGGCATTTCAGCGAATAAATAATGATTCACAAAATAAGCGTGAAGAAAAATTGAAATATGATAAAAAAACGAATTTGGTATTTTGTCTGATCTAGGTATTTGTCGTAATAGAAGTCTGTTTTACATTCAGAATAAAATATCCCTGCGAAGTGCAGAAGATTTTTATGACAGCAGTGTAAGTGAAGGAAATGACCATAAAAGACGTGGGCGAATTGAATAGAATAGATTCGTAGGAGGAATGTAAGCAGCCTTAATAATAAGGAAGCTTGTATGAAGAAATGCATGAAGGAAACCAATGCGAAGGAGATAATCAAGAAAGGGAAATGCTTGATAGATATCTATGATTGTATGTATTTAATATTCCGGTTGCTCTTAGCGCGGGGAGCCGGGTATATGCTTTTCAGTCATGCCACTATGTCCCTAGAAATATTTGCATGCATGATTGGAAGAGACCTCATTGGGAAAAAAATGTTTGCTGCTAAAATTTAACGATAGTAAAATAAAAACACTGGAGATGATCTGCGGATGAAGTAAGACGGGAAAAAATCACGAATAAGAGAACAAGAAATTAAATGGAAGTCACCCACGCAATGTGCGATAACCTTAAAAAAAACACAGCTTGTGCGGTATGGTCACATACAACGTATGTCAAAAGAGAGATTATCTAAGTAAGTTTTAACATGGAATCCACCAGGCATAAAAGAGGAGCATGTCCCAGAATTTGACTGAGAGAAGGGGTAGAAAAAGCAAACGGAAAAAAGCAGATGCCTGAAGGCCTGTGGATGAATTGAGAGCAATGGCGGTTGGGCATCGGATAAAGTCGTATTTCGTTAAAAAAACAATTATTATTCTAAAAAACAAAAGCACGCATACAACGTAAGGCACCGAATTTGGAGAATATTATAAAACCGCTCGCATTTAAACCTGATGCGTTATTACCGCAAAAAACTTAGAAACCCAATTTGCACACTAGGACTGACTAGGACAGGCCCAGTTTTTTTTGGCCTTAGAGACGCTTGTTACAACATCTCTCCGCAACTTTCGCGAGACATGGGTATCCACTTCGATATTGCCCTTCATTGGGATTTCAGTGGCTTCTCCACTGGGCCGAGCTAGGCCGCTCTTCCGCGGGCGCTACATGACCTCTTGACGGGTCGGAAGAGAGCGGAAGAGACGGAGCACCGCGGGAGGAAGTTGGCTCAGCGCCAACTCTGATATCTTCCCCTTAATCGGTGCGGTGCTGAACGGACCACGCCCCCCTCTTCCACCAGTCCGTCGGATGTGGATGGGCCAATGCCGCTAGGGTGTGGCCGCCAATGGATTGAAGCAGGAAAAGCAGCGGGGAAGGAAATAACGATTGGGGCGCGTCGCCGCAGAAGCGACTACGAATTAAAGAGCGGTATTTGAATACGCAAAACAATTGTTCGAGTACGTCGGCGAAAGAGAGAAGACATTCAACTGACGTATCAGCCACGTTTACTAAGCTAAATTCATTGCTATTGAGAGGAAAACTAACGCGCTGATTACTGGGATGATTTAGCGTTATCAAGGTAATGGGGAAAAATTATGGCGCGAGAAAGCAATTGAGAATAAAGAATCACCACCGTAGCCTCGTTGCTATCTTAATATGCTATTGAAGCTATATAAATGGCCCTAAAAATGAGGCAGATCAGAAAAGTAATTTACGTTCATTTATATCAGTTCTTATGACATAGTTTATTTAAATTATTGAATTCTCCATTTCCTGTCTGAATTAAATTAGCCTGAAAATAGCCACACAATTATTTTGCGCCAACTGTTTTATAACTACGGTAACATCATTGTTCTTGCATTAATATTTAATCAATTTTAAATATGTACTTATTTTACTTCAGTGAACTTGATCAAAGCTAGTAAAGCAGTTAAAAAATGCTCTATTTTCATATTCTATCAATTTAATTAATAAAAATTTTTCATAGTGCACTCAGCATGCGAAACAAAATTCAGCTTCCTCGAATACTCTTGCGGGGCGCTAAATGAAACAGGAAATCATCATATGGGGAAGGATGAATGTAAAATGTCTGTTGTTGGGACTTCAAGTCCGCGATTTTATTTCGTGCCTCTTGACCTTCGTGTCCTTGAGAGATAGAAGTATCCCGGATGGAAAACTGGGTCCGGAGAGCAACGTCATCTCTCTCCTTCAGTTTACGCCACAAGAGAAGAAGATGGATCTTTATAATACCGAAATAACTGTGCGCTGAAATAATGGACCGAGTAGATTAAAATTGATCGATAGAAATAGCAGTGAGGTTCATGATTTGATGGTGGGAAATTAATGCAACTCGGCCGCCTCATACCCCTGAAATATTGTCTCATGGCAGAAAAGAAGCAAAAATAAAGTAGCAGAATAAATTGATGAATTAAAAGTTTGAATTGATGGATCATTAAAAGAACACTTAAATGGTGGAATTAGTGGAAAGAGTTACTGAAAAAGACCTATGGTGAACAATATGAATCAAATCATGGGCACTGCTAAATGCGATGTATGAAGTGTTTACCAATAAAGCGAAGGTAGTGAATGTCTGCAGAAAAGCGACATTTAGAGCTGTTTCCTCTGATCGTTTTGCATTGGAGAATACTATAAATTAAACTTACTGAAGTAAGTCAAAGAGCAAATCAAAACATGAGTGAGTAATGGAAAATAATACTTTGTTTGTACCCACCATTTTAGTTTAAGGTACCTGGAGATGACGCCGCTGCGTCGAAATTAGTAGTACCTTAAAGTAAATTGGTGGAATCAAACAAAATTTCTTTTCCGTTATTCATAATGCACTTCCATAAGGTTGAGCCATAAGCCATTGAGATCAAAAAAATTAATCTTTGCCGCCTGGATCACTCCCAACTGCTTAACTGAAATAAAATCGAGGCCAGCAGCGAATTTTTCATCAAGTAAAAGATTTGATGACTTTTAGGTCAAGTGACATACTGTCGAAGAAAGGAATATACAAGTTACGATGGTTACGGTCTTATTATATCACGTTTTTCAGATCATAAATCACAATGTGAAAGGTAAGATGGGAGACTAGAGTGAGGTGAATGGCGTGGAATGAGCTTTTATTATTGATGGAAGGGGAGTAAACGCGGGTGGGGTATGATCGGTACGGCGGAGAAGCGGCGGTGACGATGCAAAGAGACGAGTCGGCACAGTTCCCACGGACGGCGCGGCGTAGCGCTGCCTGTGACGGCGCTGACTGCCCCGAGGGCCATCTACTTACTGGGTGCGGGGAAGAAAATAAGACATGGGTAGAGTGAGAAAGAGAGGCACCGATTAAAAAGAGAAGGCGACCGATTGTGACAGCATAATGCGGGGAGAGTGGCTAGGTGTAGCTCCTTCTCCTCCTTCGGTAAGCAGGCAGATATAGGTTTCAGAGCGATTCGACAGCCTATGGTAAATTCGCTATACCTGCTGCTTCTATTTAATTAAATATGTAAAAGAAATAATTATCTTGATTTTAAAATCTATGCTAGAAATTGAATCTTGTTTTAGGTTGAGTTTGCCTGCTTCTGGCTCGTATATTTTAAAATTATCCGTCGAGAGCCAAAGTGGTGTCAGTTTTTTCCAATCATTCATTTGGTTCACAGATTAGATTCCTCTACTGGTATTGTCATGTCCATCAGTGGTGAGAGTATAACATCAGTGTTTTCTCTCCAGAAAATAGCTCATTGGGTTTCATTTTTTATTGATTTCATACCAAGTCTAATTTTCCAGAAAGTCACAATTTTGACTTCCACCATTCTTGCTCTACACGGCTCCAATATTATTATTCAAAGTTCCAAGTTCTCCGAATGGGAAAATACTGCCAATTTGTGCAGAAAAAGAAGCTGAACGTTTGATGTTATTAAAAAATGCAAATCCCAAAGATAGCGAAAACATTCCTCAAAACATAAAGGGTGTAAAGGGAACAGGCTACTACCATGAAACCACCAGTATTTGCTTGATACCTATAACTCATTATTGATATTGTAGCATCTTTCAGGTCGGCTCAATTTAGTCCAAGATCTCTTGCCCCGTCTGCGAGTGGTGGCAGTAGGGAAAATTGACTGTCGATTTGGATGTGGTTTATCATCCAGGACTACTATGAAATAATTTATTTTATTTTACAATACATTATCGAGAAAAAAGCGTGTAGGCATATTTCTAAGCAGTATAAAATCGGATAGAGTTTCATAAGACTGGTGACCTGGCTTTGACTAAAAGGCTAGTTAACTTGAACGTGTTCTTGATCTCCACTGATTCCATATGTACCCTGTGCGGATTCTCTCCACCTTTTGAGGAGGTAGAGTTGTTGGGTTTGGGGATCGGAAGAAAATTTCGCGAGGGTGAACGGACAACACAAGACTCCTTAAAATAGGGACGAAATGGGTATTTCCTCCCTTCCTCTGTTCAAGACACGCGCATGCATTTGCAAAGAAAGCCGTCTTCAGACGTAGAAACAAACAATCCAAGGAATGCGGAGCGAATTCTCTCGAGGCGTCGTGGGAAATATATTCGGTGACGAATAAAAAAGTAAAATTGGCAGTATAAAGCGATTCTCGCTTCCTTCCAGTCCCATTTTTTATCTTTTTTCATGCCTGTACTCTTTTCCTCCTTTCCTGCTCCCAGAAGGGGTTGAGCGAAAATGTCCTAACTCGGAGAGGTCACCGCTGGATTGGATAAAGCTTCGGGAGGAATTTTTATGCGGGACAACTTTGCGTTCGACGGCGGGGGGTGAGGGCGGCGGAATAAAAAAATACCCGGCGGCGGTGACGGCGACCGAGGGAAATAAACGCTTGTAAACGCGGCGGGCCTGTCGGGAGTTTGAGGCGAACGGCCCGAATCGTAGAATTGAGCAGTTCCCGCAAAAAAACATCAATTCAAGACTGGATCCGTATGTTCGTGCGTACATATTTCATACGCTACCGATCGCCTAACAGTTTCCCTCAACTTTTTGAGGCCAGCAGTCAATGGCAACGAAACCGTCTCCGAAAGAATGAAAATTTCAGAAAATATCACAGGAGATAAAATGCCAGTGTCCAAATATAGGACGACTTTTTGGCAAGCATACTTGCCTACTCGTTTTCCTTCACTTTTAATGACTCTTTAAATTGCTCTTCCCCTTGTCGTCTACCCATTTTTTAATCATTCACACAATCATCCTACGGGTAATAATTCGACACCTTATCACTTCATCTTTACAGTATTTTTATATTCTTTATATTTTAGCCCTTCTATTCACATTATTATATTTTATACGCATTAATTTTCTGAAAAGTAGTATTTCTTTACTAATGGTAATGGTTGAGTTATATTGTCAAAATTAAACAACATTTTAAAGATACATATATGTGGAACATCAGGAGTCTGTGACAATCTTAGGCTGTATAATATACATAAAAAAATTCAAACAGCCTGAACCTTTCTTCGTCCGTTTTGTTAGAACAGGGCAATGTGTCGTTAAAAGTGTAGGATATCCTGGATGTATTTATGACTCATCATTTCCCACTATGCCGAATTGATGAATTGGAATATGTTAACGTCCTAAGGGGGAGAAAAACCTTTCGTTCACTTTTGGGTTAAGTTCGCTCCGGTTTTCCTTAATTGCATTTATCGTTTCTGGAAGTCACTTGCCGCAGTATCCGGAGAGTGCCAATCAGACGCTCAACCGGGAATTCCCACGAAAACTCCCGCCGGAGCTGAGTGAGCCGGTCGAGGAAACCGTCTGCGCCTCAGCAGCGCAGCGCAGCGCTGTCCGATGCCACGGGGGACAATCGGCTGGCAATGTAGGATCCTCGACGGGACGATCTAATTAGCCTCGCTAAGAGAAAGACCGACCGGTGAACAGATAACCCCGGGCCAGGAATTCCCTTCCTCGCAAACTTTATGACTCTGCTGGACTGCTGAATTTTTTTTTCTTTCCGAGAGAGCCGTGAGTATGGGCGTGGAGTTGGCAACTTTGGGAGGATATTAACGACCGCGTCTTTCCCAGCGACTTCCATGTCGACCAGCGTCAAGCGATCCGTGGACCGACACAGATCCGGGCCACATTTTCCGCCGCACCGGCTCAGGGGACGCATCGGAGAAGGTCTCCGCATTTTGTCGACTTCTGCTTCCGAAGTATCTACTAGGCAGTGGGTTGGGAATCCGCACGGGAATAGATCCTCACGGACGGGAGTAAAATGAAACAGCAAATATATGATAAAACGTTATTCGTCCTTACCGCAAATGGAACATAAGTCAATATCGCAATATTTCTGCAGGAGAAAACGAGTGTAACATTAAGTCAAAATTCATTCAAAATTTTTGAAATAGCTTTATAATGAATGTATTGTTATTGAACAATAATTTAAAAAACTTCGTTGTTCATTTCCTATTAAAATTTTCATTTCTGGTCAATATTATCTGGATGAAAAACAATAAAAAAATGCATTTGTCGACATAACCAAGTTTCTTTGCCACTAAATATGAGTTTCAGAAATGAAAAGCTATTAAAAATAACTTTCAGGCACTCATTTGTCCGAGGATATCTTCTGAAAATTTGCATTAAAGCGGTTATGCTGGCGAATTAAACACGCGATTGAAAAAATGGCCGGTTTTGCATAAGCCACAGGATTAAAGTTGCATTTTGCTCTTTTCGTTTTGGCACTTATGGCTAATTTTAAACATCGGCACCACTAGTGCCGCAGGGACCGTTAAAATTTCGGACACCCCCTACCTGTGTGTATGTGTACTTTTTTTTCGGCTCGTTCGGTCCTATATTTTATTTCGGCGGCAAAATAATCAGGTTAATGAATTGGAAGCGATAAAGTTCGTAATGCGCCCGCACCATATATTTGAAGAGAGGGAGCACGTAAAGAAAAAAGGAAGGAAAAAAATAACGCAAAAACCCGGATCGGTACGGTTGAGCGTGGTGCTTTAAATTAGATTTGTTCGGCACATCCATCGACCGATTCAGGAGTTAAAAAGAGAGGAAAATTAGAACAGGCGAGCGGTGAACGAGGAGGATTTTCCAACTCCGGCCGATACTTATCGCTCACTCACTCTCTCCTCCTCCATATCTTCTTCTCTCGCGTCCGGTTCTCTCGTCCATCGCGGTCCCTCCTTTATCTCGCTGCTCCGTTCAGCCTTATTTCACAATAGTTAGTCATCTGTCCTCTTCAATTGATTCTATATATATATATATATGTTTTTCATTTCATTTTATTGCACTTCAAAAGATTCTTCGAAAGGGACACACTCTTTCAAAGCTGAGTAATCGGCGAAAAATATTTTTACCTTATTACTCGATCTTCTTTCCAGATCTTTAGCATGGTTAGCTTGTGAAATCAAATATGTTAGATGTATTGATTAAAATGTGCGCAAGAATTAATTTCTGTGACCAGCAAGTTTGAAAAAACTAGAAAAAGCCGCGTTTTTTAAATTAATGTTTTTTTCGTGTTCTAAATCACAAGAATTTATGTGTTCTAGGTCATACATATCCTACAGCTTAGTGTTGACGTTATGGCGTACGATTACGAAGATAATCATTACCTAAAAAATATTGTAAATGCAATGGACAGAAAAGAATAATTATTACATTAATAATACATTACTGAATACTACCAGTTTAAAAATTACCAGAATAATCCAAAAGATTGGTAGTATTTCCTTTTACAATTAGATATTAGAATTAGCGTAATTCGAATCCAGCAGAAAATTCTTCATACATATTTTTCTGTAAAATAAATTTTTGTTATATATCTCACTGCTTTTGCACAGCCCTAAAAATGCAAATTTTGAGATATCTACTAACATTTACTACAAGTCAGCAAAAGTACTTTCATTACTGTAGTAATCATAATTGACGATAATGGGAAATAAAAACGTTATGCGTTGTGTTAGAGTGACTTTTAATTTACTCTCTGTTACGTAACGAGAAGAAGATTTTTACGTTCAACTTGAATTTTCCCCAAAGTCAGCGTTAAACTTAAACTAGTCACAGCAAAACTAAATGTTCTCCTTCTTCTCTATTTTGAACTTTTAAGCCCTCGATTTGCGTTCCTCCGTCCTTCCCCACTTCGACCCGACTTTCGATTTTCCTTCTCCCTTCTTTACCCGATTTCATTTGTTTTCTCCCCCTCTTTGACCTGAGCCGAACAGGAGAAGTCCCAGATACACTCCTGCGACAGTGAAGCATTGGAAATAAATTCGTCCGTATATCTCTCCGGCTCTCAGTCATTGGCTCCACTCAACTCGATCTCTCTCCCGCGATTAACCGTCTTCCGAACTCAGTGCTTCTCCCATTTTTTTTCGCCATTGACTAAATACCCATCACTTAGCTTGTTCCACCGTTTTTTTTTCTCTTTCGCAGCATAAGGGACGGCCACAGCTACGCTGAATCTCAACGCTAGGAAACGGTACTAATTAAAATAAAAAATCTTTACTTTCTCTTCCGCAATGGCTCGATACCATCTGCGGACGTTACACGTAGTGAGCACTTTAAATCCGGAATTAATACAATGGGAGAACTCGGGTCCATCATCGGTAATTGCGACTCTTTCTGAAACTTTATGGCAGGTTAGTGCAATTTCTTTTTACTACCTTTTTTGCAACCCCAAGGAAATAGAAATCTGTTCCATGCATGCATTATAAATGTGGGAATGGACATAAGATCTAATTAACCGTATCAAGTCTTTGCAATCATGATGTTGATGCAATCCAGCTCATGTTATGCAACAAATTTTCCCATTCGTTGCATGAAATAGAAATGCAACTATCCTGCTATCGAACATATTGCGTTCCTCCACGTTAATTAGTTTTCTCCCAATGCGTCGCAGCATATCTTTAATTAGCCTTCGCAAAAGTCCCAGGCCCTTTATTGCACATTAACCTCCTTTTTCCGCATTGAAAATTTTAATGGGGCTTGTTTATTTTCCTGTGTTGATAAGCCTAAGTTGCGAGTGAAATTTATCCTCTTTTGAAATGAAATTGAAATGAAATTAACTCTCCGTCGCCTGTTTCTCGAATAAAATGGAGAAATAAAGTCTACTCGAACGAATAGGTCGCATTTCATTTAGAAAGAGAATCTTTTTCTTTCATTTAAGAGTTAAATTAGACATTTTGCGATACTGATTTTAAACGAATGTTAGATAAATGATTGACGCCTGCCTTGTCAGTGCCTCAATTTATATATATAACTAATGTATTCATATACCTTGTAACATACCTAAAGCGATGCTTAAAAATCTTTACTTCTGAATCGTTTTAGGAGAGATATCCGCGTATTTCCAAGTACCTTGAAATGACTCATAAATTCTAAGTTGGAAGGTGATTATTTGTTACATGATGATATTTCTACTCAAGTAAAAACGGAAAGTATGCTATCTCTTCATACTTATGATTTGTCATAATTTTCCGACGACTTTCAATACATGTATACTATCAAACGTGGAAGTATTCTCTTGAAATGTAGCAATTTGCTAATTACATCTTTCATGATATCCACTGTATAAGTCGATATCCATGTTTTGTTACCATTTTTTGATTCTGCATCAATTATCAATCTTGAATCGATTGGCTTGTTTCAGAAAAGGTGCCTTTACCTAAAATCACATTAGTTTGTGCAACGAAATTTTCTCAGAAAAATCATTAGTTTAAAACAAGACATTTATCCTTCCATTACTATTAAATGAAGCCTTTTGTGTAAAATGTACCACCAATCTCTGTTTACCAAAATCCAGGATTTCCCACTGTATAAACGAGCTGAAGTTGATGAAAATGGGTCGCGTCTCACAGGTGAGAGTGGAATGGGTAGTTATAAAACAATGTTGGGCGCGTTTTCATCGATTTGAATGGTGCCATTTGATTTCGCAAGAGAAATCAAGCCGAAAGGGTTAATTGCATCAACCAGGAGAGAGGTCATTTAGGAGAACACCTCGATAAAATATGCGTCCCTCCTCCGTGCCTTTCGTATTCGTCCTTTTCTTTTTCGTTCGGGAAACATTTTCACGCTTCTCCCCCATCTCCTGTTTGAATATTTATTTCCATGTTACTCCTCCATCATCAAAAAAAAAAGCAACGCGATTCAGATCCATGCTCAAGCCCGCGTCTTTTCCATACCCTTCTCTTCCCCCTCCACCCCATTTCTCCCACCCACTTTCTGAAATCCCTACCTTCCGTCTCTTTTGCAGCCAAACTCCCTCCTTCCTTCCTTTCAGCGGGCGATGGGGCGGTGAGTTGCCGTAAATCCTTACGCTGCTAGCAGTTTGGCCCATTATATTTTGCGTGCGGATTTCGGGGACCCAGGGAAAGCTTCCTCCCTCCCCCTAGCCCTACCCACCCCTCCCGCCTCACCTCATCCTCCCCTCCCTTTCCTTTCCACTCTCCACCCTTTTCCCTCAAATCTCTCCTCTCTCTCTCTCTCTCCCTCTTTCTCTCTCCTTGCCGCTTCTTTCCCTCCCTTCAACCTTCCCGATGCGGAGCATCTGCCTCCGTCGTAAATGTTCTCCGGGTCTCGGGATGGGTTTTCCTCGCTGCAAATCTAATTTGGGCTGTCACGCGCACACCAACGATCCCTCCCTACTCCTGCCATTTCTTCCCGTCCTCCTCTTCCTCATCTACCAGATCCTTCCCCCCCCCCCGATCCTCCTACCTTTCTCTCGCATCTCCACCATCCCTTGGTTGCTGGCTTAATGTATCGTTTCACGAGTATTTCTCCGGCGACGTGAAGGCATTCCACATCCTGGAATGGGGCGAAAAAGAAAAAGAAATATTGAAAAAAAAAAACAAAAGAATTTCGTAAGTAGTAGGAGAACGACTGAAAGCAAGCCAGAAAATGAATTAATACTGTAGAATAGGATGGAAGTTAAGGAATGCATGGATCTTTGTCGAGGCGCATCAGTGAATGTAACTAATTAAAAAAAGGTGCGTAAAAAGCAGAGCAAGAGAAACGAAGAAGGTTCTCCAATCTCTGTCTGTCCTTCATGGTTTCAGGTACACATTTTCTCGCGAAAAAACCCCTCATGATACCTCCTGGAAAAGAACTCTTTTGTTTTGATGGGCCAGCACACTGGCCAATAGGCTTATCAGGTATCCTATATCTTGTCACAATCTCTGGAGGAATCAAGGAAACTACGTTTCTGCCAGTAAAACTATGAAGTTTTTGGAGGAATATGAAATGAGGAGGATGAAAAATAATTTGAGAAATCCCGGAAACTGTGTTTTGTATATCAATGAGACTATGCCTTTGGAGGAATCAAAGAAACTTGATATCTCCAGATGCCCAGAGATGGTGTATTCTTGGGGTCCGTCAATGATGGAAACGCAAGGAAAAATCGGGTATATCATGGGGCCACAACCTGTCAGGCTGGACGCTAACCTGTAATTATGCCTTGCATGAGTGTTTGTTACTATTCCGAGCCAAATTATGTTGGAAATCCCGGCGAGAAAAAATTATGTTTCAGGGCCTCCCTAATCTCTGTAATTGCCAAAAACTTCGCAAGCATTTCTGCATTAGGCTTTTGCAGCGGTGAGATTGAGAATTTTGAAAGACTTCTGGGTTCTGCTTATCCCGTTACATCTTTACACGGCTGGTGTCATAATACCCTCTGCCACACGCCCATGAGGCGGCTCGCAAAGTAGTACGTAGATGTAAATGCTGCGTTGTCTCGTTGAAGCGATGATGTTTCATGACCATTTTAGGACACATCTCCGATTGATTCGATCTGAAGATGCGTCCTGCAATGGTCACGAAAGGTCATTACCGCAATGAGACTACGCAGCAGAACCCAGGAGCCCTCTGGAATTCTGAACTTCGTAAAGAGATTGAAAAAGTATAATTCAGGGTTATCATCACCTTTTTGATAGCCTTTAAAATCGTAAGCGACAGCTATGCGTACTCCTTCCCTTAATATGGTAAATGAGATTGGAATGCGCGGGAGGGTAAGCCAGTGGCCTGCTATCATCGCAGGAGTACGGGTCGAGGAGTAAAAGTGGCAGTGTTGCTCTTGCTTTTCCCCTCTGTTGGGGACTTTTTGTGCCGCGAGAAAAAGCACGTTTCTTGGAGACTGCGGGGTTGGGATGGTGGTGAGGAACGTCTCCGCGAATCCATAAACATGGCCATCCGAGAGAGTAGGGCCTGAACGTGAATCTCTGTTGCACCTATGACAATAGCTAATGATTTTGGTGAAGCCCACGATGCGAATTTTTGCCTTATATACGATCAAAGTGAAGTCCCTCTATCCATCCAGAATTAATCAATTTACTTGGAATAGGAGATTAATAGCAACATGGGGAATGAATAATCAAATCATAGCGTTAAACCTATAACAAATCCAGCTCATTGAAAGAAATGGGAAAGAGATATCCTGATAAGTGTCTATAAACGCTGTATTTCGACTTTTTGTTTTTCGTAGTTGTGATACAAAATGCTTTGATGAAGCTCATTTTTTAATTACTAAAACAAACAATGAGACAAGTCATCATAGCAGTTCAAAGAAGTAAGTTTATAATTTGAATATTTGAGTTTGCAGTTTTATTTTGTTAATTCGCGTGTGCAGTTGTTGGAGTAAGTGAATCTCTTTTGTTTCTGTGAAGGATAATGGTGTATCTAAATATACGCTACTTTTTAAATATTCCTTGGGCTATCATTTAAATATTAACGAACGTAATGCTGTGCAATTCTGAAGTAACTCTTCCTCACTCTATGTATATAGATTTGTACTTTTCATCCCTTAACCTCCTTAACACTTGCTTGTACAAATACATCTTGTCCTTTCCAGCATATGTTTCCGGCAGCTTTAGCACAAATTTTCATTTGCTTAAATTCTTTCCCATAGCGTTAATGACATTTAGCTTGAAGTTTTGATGAGTAAATTTTATTCTCATTTTTAAGTTGTTCACCGATGCCAACAGGAAAATTATTCTCACTTAAAAATATTTCTCACTCTTTTCAGATTATTCAATGAAGCGTATTTTTAAATATCATTTGCGTACTTTGTCAAACCAAAAGTGGGGACGAATTAGTATACTCTGTTGGGGTGAATGCAACTGGATCGCACTATGTGTAAAGGGCAAAAATGTGATTAAATAACTAAGAGATAGTCTTTCGTGTAATGAAGGAATAGGTTTTGTTCCAATAAATATATATCGTTTGCCATATCTGAGATAATCTCGTACAGAGCATGCGTAATGAAGTGCTGTATGTCATATATTCCTCTACCCGGCTCTAGCCGCTCAATTAATGCCTTGTAGATCTACCATTCGACGTTTGAAATGCTTATCCCTTACGATAATGTGGCTTATTAAGAGAATCAATTTTTAGGAATGCTGTTTCCACGAAAAGGAATGCCTTATACAGATTTTGTGAATTAGCGTCGAATGTTCACGTAAATAACTCCTTATCATATTGGCATTTCATTGTTTTATTTAAGAGAATCTCTCTGCGTAAGTGCAAATAAATCGCTCGTTTTAGCCTAAGTCTGAATTTATCTGCGTGTAAATCCCTTATTATTAGTCAAAAGTAGTCTCACGGATTTCCGCATGTAATAGTAAGAGCCCCTAAAAAAATCACTCCACATTAACTACTCAGTTTCTTGAATTAAGGTAGTGCGAGCGAGATAGTTCCCTAATCATAATAGAGACCATATTCGATATATACGTTTTAATTTCACCTGCTGTGAGACACACGAATTAAATATTACATATTCGATATATACGTTTTGATTTCACCTGCTGTGAGACACACGAATTAAATATTGCATTATTAATGGTGCAATAAAAAAGTGTTACATGACAGAAAGTGTAAGTAATCAAATGAAAATATCTATATAAGTCTTTTACTTGACTCATTTTTCTCACGCGGCACGTTTGAAAGTCCATCAAAACGGTAGATTTATTATGATCCCGAAGAATTTACTGTGGTGACAATATTATCAATTTTCAAAAACAGTTGAGAAAACACAAAAACTACCCACTGTTGAATTTTTGACGAGATTTAAGAGTGGGGAATGCCTCATTTTTAATATTAGTTCTCTCTGGAGTCCAAACACGTACCATTTCCCTTATAAAATGGCTGGTATTTTTTGGCAAATATCTCGGAAAGTAATGTAGTAAGGGGTCAAATTTTTGGTAAAATTGGAAGGGCGATATATTTTTCTTTAAAATGAGACCAAATTCATTGATTTCTTGGTCAAATGATATTTCGCTCAAACTACCTTAAACTTGGCTGCTATGTTAGTTTTTTCTCAGTTGCAGGCTACTGTTTAAAGTCTTTCGGTTTTTGTTCCTATCAATTTGCCCAAGAGTATATGTCCTTTTGACCCGGAGAAAAACTCTTGTACTCTTTTCTAAATTTAGCTTTTTATTTCCATGTCAGAATGTCCAATCACATTTTTAGCCGTTTTTATCCTCGTATTTATCTTCTTGCGTTTTCCTCTTCATTTTTGAGTTCAAGAGGCAATACCCAGCACTTTGCCCTCAATCTCATTCACGTCCTTAACCTCCTTGGCGACTATAGAGATAAGCTATTCTCCACTGCGTCCATTCTTTCCTTACCCGACTCCAGTTCCACTCAGACTTCAATCCGTTATCCTATTTTCCCGTAGTTCCCTCGTCTGTCGCAAACCCATTCGTCTCAATTCTGCTCCAATCTCCGAGAGCGAAGGGAATTATTTCGCGCAATTTGAAGAGCCTCTTTCTTCCCGGGCGACTTCTTTCTCGGCGAGTTATCAGCTAGCTTCTTATTGCTCCTTTCAATGGCCTTCTGCCTCTAGTCCCCTTCCCTCTCCCCACCCCCTGCTCCCCCCTCCCCTCCATCCATCCAATTCTGTAACTCGGTTACTGGCGCAGACATTCTTGGAAGTGAATGGAAAATCGAGGCGAGTCGTTGAATAAGGAGTGCTTTCCAACTATGCGCTCCTGTCCGTCCTTAAAACCGTTCTCGATCGCAGCATTGGGCTTCAGGATTGTTATCGTCGATTCGCAGTGTTTAAAGTTCTGTGATATGGCGCAATCTCAGCCACTTAACTAGTATCCAAAAGGTTCATATGTGTATGTCTCTCTCTCTCGTCCGCAGATGGAGCCATATGGCACCAAAGATGCAGCGTTTCATATCCTCTGCGGATATTATTTTGCGGAACTCTTCCTTGCAGTGATTTGCTGAAGGTGGGGAATACTTCGTTTCAATTCCTGGCATGGAAGTTACCAGAATACTTCCATGCATAGTGCAATTACTCCGACTTTTCTGTGTACCAAATTCTTGTGTGAATGACGGACGTGAACTTGAATCATCAAATTCTAGTTGATAATCATGGTAAAATTCACGTGAAATGGAATCAAAAGATAATAAGTTTTGTGCGCTCTACTAAAATTAGATCAAAAGTTAAAATTTATAACGTTCAGACTTTAGTGGATCAAGCTAATAGAATCATCATGGGATAATAATTATAACAAACCACTTTAAAACGTTTTCATATTATTAATATCACTGTTGACAATTGAATTTCAATTAGATATTTTGATAATTGGTTCATATAATTATTTCTTGACGCAGCGGGGCCACCTATTTTCTTTTTCTTTTAATTATGAGGGCCCATTTTACCCATAAAATACTATTTGTTACCCTAAGGTGTGCAATCGACCCTTCGTAGTAGAACTTTTCATGACTTAATGACATCTTTGCTGATTTGACGTGGTCGACATCTTCGGAATCTTTTCCCAGTCCATAATTACCTCAGAGTTTGGGTGTTACAATGTTAATGTCTCAAATAATCCACTTCATTTATTTTTACCCTCATGTTCGCCCGAATAAAGAAATCTCCAAAAACAATCGCCCAGCTAAAATAAATTACGCCCATATCATAGCAATCGTCTTTTGGTTGAGTATAGAGTGCAGCAGTTAATGCGAAAATTGATATAGAATGAATAAAAGACTGGCAATTTTCCATGTATAAATGATACTTTAACTGAGATCTAGGTGCGAGCAGCATTGCATAATGTTTGGGTGGAAGATTATGCAATTGCATTGAAACCTAGGTTTAAGTTTCATTCATTTATTTTAGTTAAATTATAATTATTTGTTAATTCTTTATGCGTGGTTCGAGTCAACAAGACATCATCGTCTCATGTTAGCTGCTCAATAATGAATACTTCCGGTCCTCGTCTCTATCTTAAAGCACATTTATCGTGTTGACTACGGAAAGAGCAGGTGCGCCTTGTTTTTCGAGGATTGGGTGACATATACAATCATGCATGCGAGATTAGAAGCTGGTCCGGTGGTCGGATGGAAAAGATGGGGACCATCTGGCTCTGCCACCTTCGTAATAACCTGAGCGGGGGTGAAACAGATGCCGTTGCTTCTATCTGCCCGCTGTAAACGCTAAATTCGAGGAAGGGTTAGCGATCACGTGGTGTGAACAACTCGCGCGTGCATATGCAATGCCACGTGAACCAAGGAAGGAGTCAATCATATGCGCGCCTCACGAGGAAATACTGTGAGAGCGTGCCCTCGTATTTTATTTGTTCATAACGAAAACATTTGAAATTTCTGGTAAAACCTCATGTGTTAAAATAGCTTGTTTTTGCGATTTTTTTTACTTTTAATGATTTTCTCTCCACCTCTTATGTCTCGATGAAAAAATTGGTTCCCCATATTTCATTTTCCCCTTAGCTTTAGATACCGTAACTAACACCAATTACTATGAAGCCCACACTGGGAAGTGAAGGAACCTGGATAGACTAAGATAGTAGTTTTCACCTTCAAATAACGATTTTTTTATGAACAGATTGCCAATTTTTAGTTTAATTTTTATAATTAACTAGCTGACCCGACAGACGTTGTCCTGCCCAAACGTTGGCTTTCCAGCTATTACCGGGTTCAGCAAACGTTTTTTCGATATTCGAATTTTCGATAAACTACATACTTAGTGAAATTTAACATTGAGTTTGACATTTCAATCTTTTCGTTTCGTCTAAACAACACCAAGCTACGACGCAAGTGCGACAACTTGTGCATGTATTGATGCGTACGTCGAATAACACAGAATTCGACATCAGCGCCACCTATGGTACACAAACATAACTATAAATTATTCTCAGATGGTCAATTATTCATAAACTTCTCAGAAGGTTATAACGGTCAATTATTCA
Source organism: Ceriagrion tenellum (assembly GCA_963169105.1). NCBI lineage: Eukaryota > Metazoa > Arthropoda > Insecta > Odonata > Coenagrionidae > Ceriagrion > Ceriagrion tenellum. The sequence continues at coordinate 45,041,422 of OY720632.1, forward strand.
TAAACTTATAATTCTTTTTCCTTTAAAAATATTAGGGGAGATGATGGGGGTGAAATTTTGGAGTTATGGTACCAACACCATCTACCACCTCGAGAGGGTGACGGGCTTCTCAATTTTGACCACCGACGATCGCGCGACCGGGAACTTTGTGAAACTTTGGAACCTTGTAAAACCGACAGCTCCGCGACTTGTCTTACCCGGAGGTTATCCGTAAGAGCGGTCGTTCCGGCGAGGGAGCAAAGATGCCGCAAGAATTGGGAAGGCTTGCAATCGCCGAGGTCCTCGTCCAACAGTAACTGGTGAACGCGCTGCTCCTCAGAGGCTGACAGATATTCTATAAGCTTCGATCATAGAGTCGAATGAGGATTCTGAGACGGAGGATTCGCGATTATGTCCTCAATCTCACAGGCCACGCGAGAATCTAAATGTGAGGCAACTTAATGGAACTTCGTTACCTCGCTTGTGATCTCCGACAGAACGAACTGAGATTCCGCCTGTGATAACCAAAGACTCGGTTCATCGGGCCAAAATTGTGGTAGTTTCACGGCGATGCGACGAACCGCAGGCGGGTTCTGCTCGGTGTCCGTGCGGCTGCGTCTTGAATCAGAATCATTTAGTTGCTGATGGAGCTGGGCGTTTTCTTCACGTAAGCGTCGAAGCTCGTCGTCGCGCGGCCAAACCATTTTCACCAAATGTTGACTATTTATTCTCCCTGTCGGGGTCACCAATGTGGAGATTGGTAAGTGAGGAGATCTCCACGTTTATCAAATCAATTTATTAGAGCCTTTATCAATGTCCACCACAATCTCAGTCCTCTGACTTAGTTACATAAACATCAAAAAATCAGCAAGGCTTCCTTGGCAACAATATAGAAGATGATGGACCCATCTACGGTCGCCACAAAAATGTTTTTAAAAGTTTCCTAGAACCCGATCGCAGCGCCATCAACCGGGTCCATTTGTGAATCTAAACCATCCAGGGACCCACTCAAATACACACAAAATATTTCTTCAAAATCGGTTTAGTCGTTTAGGAGGAGTTTCGTGACATACACGCGTACAGAATAAATATATATGTATATAAAGATTGGGATGTGTTGAAAAGTTTGTTTTTTGAAGGGGCTATTTATACAGCGTCATTTTTATCATTTTTCTTTATCTTTTGTTCTACTTCACATCTTCATGATTCATTGGTGGGCTCAGTGTTACTAAAGCGCTTTAATTGTCCATTTTTATATTTCATGGGATTATATTCATATAATTTGTTATGCACGTGCATTAGAATAAAAAATAATTTTCTGGAGCCTCAATTTTTGAAAAAAATCAAATTTAATGAGCCTAAAATACTGACTACTTAATAGTTACTTGGAAAAAATGATGTCACTACTATTAGGCTAAATATATTATGTGTAAGAGAAAGTGTATTGGTATCGCCTGCCAGCTGACTAATTTTTCCTAATTTTCTTTCAGGTATGTTTGGGCAATCGTCCTGATGTGTACTCCTGCTGATAGAACTGGGCAATCTTGAGGTGTAACCGTAAGTCGGAAGCGATGTTGCGTATATGTCTACCCACTCAATTGGTAAATATGCATCACAGGTAGCAAAAAAGTTAAATACAAGCTCTCTTTTCGAAACCGAGAGGATCTTAAGAATGCGTAAAATCCTCAGAATCCTCAGTAGTATTAGAAAAAAAATGTGTCCACATGTTTGAATCCCATTATATTTTTTTAAAGATCTCAAGCGGATAAAGCAAGACCTCGGGGTATCTTAGGATCATTGTCATTTTTTTGCTACCCAAGAAGGAGAAGATGGAGAGAGGGCGGGAAATGCGAAGAGAGGGATTGGCAGGATAAAGGAGGAGACATACGGGGAGGGAAGTAGCGATTCCCCGCGGGAGGGAGATGAATGTTGGCCCTCGAGGAAATCAAAACTCTTTGCTCCACCCCATTCTCTGTCGTCTCTCCCGCTTACCCAACCCTCACCCTCCTGAATCCACTCACCTCCCCCCCAATCCTCCTTCGTACCTCTTCTTAACTTCCTGTCCCGCCTGCATGGAGTGGACTTAGTCTTTCCATTTTATTTTTCCCGACTACCTGGATGGAGTCTCTTCTTGTACGAGGGTTTTTTCAATTTTTTCTTCAGCTAATTCTCCGTTTCGAAAATCTCTTTTTTCTTGTCTGAGGTCCATCTCCTTTTGCACTGTCTAATATTTCGCTAAACCTGTGTTTAATAACTATATACTGTGACTATTGTGGCATGTCACCTGGCTGCCGTCGCCTCGTTGACTGCGCTGCCACCCATGCTATGGAAGGAAGAATTAATAGCTTTTCAATTCTAAACAGTAATTTATCTAGATAATTTCTTTCCAAACAACAATTTAATGGTATATTTTCATAGTTATCAAAATTTGATATTTTAATGCAAGGCTCTGACCGTAATTTTTGTGGCACTCTGGACTACCCGTGACTAAATAGAGCTCTATCGATGCGCATACAAGTATAAATGGAGCAGGTGGTAAAATTGCTTTCCCCTTGGTAGTTCTTGTGAGCAAACTCCCCCTTAAACCCTTTAACAATGGCACGAAAGGCTAAGCGGTCGCTTTTCGCAAATAAAGTAAGTGGGATTAATATATCGAAGTTAATGTATTTTTTAGTCGAAAGAAAATTGATGATAATATAAGTTTTTCTTTCTTATGAAATTGTCTTTCGTATGAAAACTCTTTCGATCTAACATCCATTATTTCGAATTTTGTTTTGCCAAAGATACAAATTGTGCAATCCATGAATAAACTAACCCGCATCCGTTGTGGAAGTAAATGTGATTGAACAGGAGTCTGATCCGAGATCTAAGGTGAGCAAAAATTAAGATATTATCTGCGGTATGGTGAAGTTTAATTGTTTGCAGAGTATGAAGTCGTTTAACTTCTTGTTCTTGATAAACTTGAGCGTTCCATAGAAGTTTAACTAGCGAACGTTTCAGATTTAAGCTTATTTTAAAAAATGTAATGTAAGGATGTACGTACATTCGCAATGAACCCGAATCTGAGTCCTGTCCATCCGAGATATTCTAGTATTGTGTATTGACAAATCCCAAAAAGGCGTCTCAGATGGTCCTAAACTAGTCTATTTTCACTTTTCAAGTGGGCAAGCTTTCTCCTCTTTTGTAGATTCCTCGAGCTTCTTTCTCCGGCTTTTCTTTACAAACTCATCTCCCTTCCCTTCATCTGATATACCCCTTGCAGATTCGCCTTCTCAGCAGGGCGGGTGTAGGGAATTTAAAGCAAAAAAAAGATCCGATTGCCTTCGATTTGGAATGCCTTGAGGGAAGTTACGTCTACGGAAGTGGAGAGGACTACGGAAGGCAAGAGAAGGGATGAAGTAGTTGGAGGAATGAGTCCCTTTCTGCCCCTAAAAATTCACCCACATACTCCCAAGTCCGTCACTTTCACTACCTTAACTTTCTCCCGTTTTTATCGGAGGGAATCGAATATGAATTGGTGGAATTCCTCCATTTTATCGTGACCGAAATAGACTGTGCAACAGTGATGAATAGAAGAGCTCTTGTGAATGTTGTCCTTAATTTAAATGCTTTTGTTGAATCATGCTTAATTACCATTATAGGGGTATGTGCATACTTATTGACTTATTTTGGTCAAATCTAACAGGGTATTTCAAAGGATTGTCATTCATTTCATTTTAATTTAGTTTGAGAATTGATCGTTGTGCTAATTCACGGCTCTCAACTCTGAATTGTGGCCCCTTACTTTTGTACAGTTTGCTATAGCTCCGCCGGAATTGGTTCTCTATCTTTGCATAAAGCAGACGAATTATAGCTTTAGGAAGAGTTTATCTTGTTGAGAAAAACATTTTCACTCACAGCGGCAGCAAATAAAATATAACCGCTGACTGTTTTACGCATGGATTTCCTCCTTGCGTTCATTTGAGTCTTTAGACAGTTGTTTCGACGAGGAAAATCGGAAACATATTTCCATAATGCGACCGCTTGCACAAATATTCCCTCAGTTGGTCAGTTTTCAGCTCACACCGTCCCCATCTCTCGCCAGGCTCCCTGGTCACTTCGCTGTGCCTTTGTTGAAAATCTTTTCAAGGTCGCTCTCTCGTAATTGTTTTGTGACGTTACGTAATTTGACGGAATATTTTACTTTGACTCCTTACCGTTGAAGATTTAAGTTATTTTATATAAAATCATATTTTCAATCAATATATGTATTTGAAAATACGAACGGTAAGTAATGAAAAATATAGATATATGTATGTCTTTAAATACTTGGCGATCACTTGGACTTTCTACCGCGATCTATTACTAACTTTTTTACATTCTTAAGTAAACCACGCCTTTATGCCATGAATGAAATTCTCCTACTTGTAGTAACTTTCTTTAGCTTCCTTGAGATTCGAAGAGCATAAAGCTCTCCTTGGCGCGAGGCTGAATGCCAGGACAAGGGAAGCAAGTAGAATGAAGTATGTGAGGGAGCTTATCCTATCAAAGAGGCTAGGCAGTCGACCGCAATCTTAAATGCAAATGCTCGCTCTCCTCTATGTGTAGGGAGGATCAAGGGAAGAATCGTAGAAATTTAAGAGGGTTTAAAAGAACGTTCGGATAAAATGTCTAGCCGACTCAGCTCTTTTCTTGGTGCGATAAATTTTAAAACTCGCAAATGGTGTGGTAGTTTCCTATTCTAAAAAAGAAGTCAAAATGAATTAAAGTTGAGCAATAAAATGGATAGATAACGCCTAAAAAAAAGCTCTTTTCGTAGGTCTTATCGTAAGCTGTCCGGTGGGGAAACGAAATTAAACTCTAAGAAATGACTTCAATGATTCCAAATTATAATTGCATACATTTTTAAAAATATTGGTAACCGTGATCTTTCTAATGAAAGTCGTAATCTGAACTTTCTTTGTTCCGCAAAGGAAAGTATTTGTATTTTATAAGTTTGCAATTTTATTAGTCTTGTCTTTCTGGAATCAACAAAAGCCAAAGCTTTAATACTTTTAACTCAACTAATTTACTATTTAGAATATAACATTACCATGGTATTAGTAAAACAAAATTGACCTTCACATAGATTATAACATGGCTAATTTAATCTGTATACTTGTTTTGGGAGTCGTCGGAACTTGTCCTAATGAAGTGGTGGCTTTATTGGGTAAAATACTTCTCTTTTCAGCAGGAAAACCGCCGGTCATCGTAGGATTATTAGTTTTCCGGCAATAAAACCCTCTATAGAATCCAGCAATTTGTTAACAGTACTTGAAATACTTAGCTTAATTAGAGTTTTAAGTTTTGGCTGGTTGCTAAATTTCTAGGATAAATACGTGACGCGAAATCGACTGTAAATTGAGCATTTGTGGAATACCAGAGGCTAATTGTGTGTTTCACTTCCCAGTAATCTGAGCCTGACCTATCATTTATGTGTTGCACTCAACGAAATTGATATACTGGCTCAGCTTAGCAAACATGCATTCTATACCGCATACTTTAGTTTTAGAATCTGCATGCTAACATTTGTTTTCTCTGCCTCTCGTTGACCGTTGTCTGTTAAATTTATCACTGATTTTTTAGGCCTGTGATAAGAGATTATATGTTTCGGGAAAACTTTTTTTTAAGGATTTTATGGAATAATTCCTGATTTTGTAATTGTTCAAGGTAACCAATAGAATACGTTTATCGACATATCTTGGTATGACTAACCTTTCTCAGTGTCTAATCAGTTGTAATTTTTTCCTGTGTATAATAGGGATATCGATTGTATATTAGTTTTCAATCGACCCACTTAGTTGTATGTAATGTGTAGCATCTTCCCGATTAACCCATTCGAAATGTTTCCAGTTTTTACAAATTTACTCTGACTGTGACGTGTAATATATTGATAGAGAAAAAGAGTTTGTTGGAAATTATATTCCTGATGAGTGCTGACGTGAACTTTTTTTGTAGAAATAAATGTCAATATACTGACAATTTTTTTGGATTTGACGACACAGCCTCGAGAGTTTTCATCTATTTAACGGCGTGGTTTGCATTTGTCGAAAGAGTACGTGAAAATTCCGTCTTTTTAATAGCTCAAAAATTTGAGTAGGGCATCTGGACCTGGCATCCTTATTTTCCTCATGGATGACGTGAGCCGATCGATAAGTATATCCGTTCTATTTTTTCCCTCGAACTTCTTTCATAGCGATCGATTCGTGGTTTCAGTGTGTCCACGACGCGAGTTCCCCTTTGATAACCCTCTCTTTCACCGAAATGTGAGATTGGCGTTCCTCGAGGCGAGTTCATTAGCGCGGCATGTTCCTCCGGGAAGCATCAAGGAAAAAATAAAAGATAATACTAGTCTCCAATTGCAAAGTGAGAGGAGAATGATTTCTGAGAGGGTGACGAATGGCAGCGGACAGAGGGGAATGCATACGTGGTGCTGAGGGTCGAACACGTCACTCTGCGGCGACGCAGAAGGGACAGAGATGGACGTGGACGACACATCCCACGTTCAACAATGACGGGTCGGTCGATGGAAGAGATGTCGTTTTCGCTCGTCGAAGCAAATTAAGCTCCACCGGCCGAAGATTTGAGCATTAGCCGGCATACCTGAACGGTCGATCCATTCATTCACTCACTCACATCTCACTCCCACTTGACCATGGAAATAACTGTTGTGTGGGCACATGTTCATCAGGAAAAAAATTGTTTGGAAAGTTTGCCGTAAGAATGACGGCATATCAATAAAAGGAGAGAGAAGGTGATGGTTAACTACGCGTAACTATTAAGCCAAAGGGAGAATATTTACAGCTTTTTGCGTTGATGGGAGGATAATAGCATCATTTGCCGGTGGCGACGAGAAGTCCTCGCCTACTAATCCGATATTCGCGGGTTCGAGTGGCACTGCTCCGACCCAGGGTATAGTTGTTTGTGTTTGTCTGTTGTATTTGTTATTCACCCGAAATAAATTGGTCAAATACGCTGTATTCGTGGTGGTGAAGATAAAATAAATAAAATATCAAGGATTTATTCCTCATTCAAGTAGGAAAACGCGTTTTCCCCATATTTTCCTTGGCATCAAGTAATTGTTTTCCCTCGTTGACAATTTTCTACATGTTCCAATGCTGGTTGAATGCCAATGAGGCCAGTTTCAGAGCTGGAATTCATTGTGACGGTTATATTAGCTGCTAGTTATAGATTTTGGAAACGTGGCATTAAGCTATATCGAGATTTGTTGGGACATTTTCAGATAAATTTCTGTTTTCATGTATTTTAGGAAGGTTTCTATCATAGATTACAACCTTTATCCTGTAGGAAAATTTATCTGTGACGCATTCCCATCTTCTACTGGCTTATGTCATTAGTTTTAATGCCTTATTTTTGAGTTTAAAGTTAGCACCTGTTCTGTCAGTATTGCCGATAAGACTTCCACATCTCTGTAAACAACGCATTATATATTTGCAATAAGATTTCAAATAGCTAAATTCCTCCAAGCAAGTCTGCTTCTAACTGAGATGTCACCATGGTGATGTTTCCCTTCTCTTTTTCCTCCCCCGTTGAGAAATTGGCGGTTCAAAAATTTCGATCAAACGATCTTTTTTCTTTTGAATAAAATTACTGTATCGACATAACTGCGATAGGACTCGTCATTTGACCCCCGACTCGGCGGTTTCATTTTGTTTCCTGGCGACATCCGTCATGAAATGAAAAAAAGAACTTTCATTTGCCGAGCATTGTCGACGATCATGTGACAAACGAGTGAGATTAGGCTATACAGCCCAGAGAAAAGCGCGTAATGTTCTCCGTATCGAGATAAAAGCTGAGTGAAGTGGGAAACGGAGAGAAAAAATTCCACGAGAGCTTTGCAAATGAATGATGCAGACTTATTGCGGTCCATCTTTCCAACGTATCGGGTTAAAAGAAGATGTACCGTTGAAGAGTGATATAATTCCCTTCTAATGACTCCAATGATCTCTATTTTTTTAAGAATGGTTGAATTTTTCGGCTTGGATGTTATTATATGGCTTATATTTTTCTCTGCCTTCTTGTGTTGAGCACGGTTTATTTTCCGATGAATTATTCCTCAAAGTAAAATAATGTATTTCATTGGTAGACGTTATATCAACCGATTTTAAAATTCTATTTATGTCATTACAATATTTTTAATGACTTTTTTGTAGATTCCTGGAATAAATACTTACCTTTTACATAGGTTTTGATTAAAATGACAGGATAATTGGTCGAGAAATACTGACAAATAGCATGGGGTACTATCTGGTTCTCCTTGACATTATTGGCCACCATTTGTTTAAAATTAATTTCAGTAACATTTAATATCATGAAACCTTTTGAATAATACGATTTGATCGCATTTAATCGATCCTTTTGTGCGTTAACCTTAGTTTAACGCAGTGGGTTCCGATTTTCGTCAGAAAAGGTTTTTACCTTCTACGACAGAAGATATCGAACGAATCTGACCATTCGCGTTCTCCCTTAAGAGAAGTTTTCTCCTCAAAATTTTCCTGTCTTGGTTTTTGGCCTCCCAACTGCATCTTCCTCTCACTAGAAGGTTTATTAAATTCTATTTGTAGACTAGCAAGGCCTGTTACGACTAGACTGCGATGTGAGGAACAAAAGTAGAATGGCCACACCGAGTTGCTTTGTCGGAAGGAGGAGTCTTTGAAGGAGAGAGAGAGAGAGGAAATTAATTCGTACCCGCTCGCATGTTTGTGGGAGGTTGGAAGAAGGATGGAGAGACGAAGGGACATTTCCCCTCTTGACCCTTAACCCCTCCCCTGTATTACGAGAGAGTGGACGTCGTTCCTCACGCAATTCGTGGCGCTGGCGTGAACCCGCGTTAGAGAGACCCACCATCCCATCCCTCCCGTGAGGGTCATCTCTTGGTCTTGAGCAAGTGCAATTACTCTGCGGCATCTCGTGAATCGTTTAAGGATGAATTTCTCACTCATGAGGAAGGCAGGAGAGATGTGGACAATTTTCCACGACGCGCATGGTCCTCTCTCTACGTCTCTTCCAATCTCTCCCAACCGCTGTTTCCAACGTCCCACTTCGATCTTCCCATAGTAGTAAATAGTTTAGGCAGAGATTTAATTAGATTTTTTATGTATGTTAACGCCTCCAATGATGAAAAGAACACTTAATAATTCTCCAATGATTTCTTTATGTAAGTGCAACTGTATACATTCAAAGGCGTCATTTTCACTTACGATCCGATGATGACGCCTATGCTTTGAAACAAGTTGTACCTAGATGAAAAGGTTTGCGGAGAAATAGCAAGCCTCACTCCGAAAATGAATCTCTCAAGTCATGACTTAATTCTACGAGTTTATAACAGAACTATTGTTTTCTTTATGCGTTGAAGCTTTGGGAGTCACTTTGTATCTCTACTTAAAATATTCTTTTTACAAGTAAAATAATTAAAATGTTGGTTACTTTCCCGTATCCTTATGTATAAATTGGCTCAATATCATTTCAAAGTTCAATTAAATACCGTTAATATTTAATTAAAAAAACTGAGTTCATCTTATAATTGGAATTGCATTGCCTAGAATTGGGTTATCATCGACCAAAACATGCTAAATTCTGACTTTTAAAAACTTCGGACCAGGGAACACGTCTGATGGAATGAGATAAAGATTCAAATCATTTTGAATGCTTCAAATGGCTACGCGGCTGGTGACCTACCACCCCCGCCACTCGCCCATACTGCGGCTCGCGGGGTAGTATGTAGATGTAGAAATCTCCATCTGTTATTTTGGCCAAATGAGACTACATTTAAGTGGAAAGTACTGTTTTCAGCGTAGGTTTTGCCTCTAGGATTTCGTGGTTTGTGACACTGCCATGTATAGTGGTATTACAAGAATGAAAGTGTCACTGAAACATACCTCGCTCAATTCCAATAAAATATTCATGGTATTATTAATACGTTGCTTCCTGTAGTTTCACTCAATTTTATTGCTCAATTTAATCCATGCAAGGTTCCAGGTAAGAAGAAATAATCTGGAATGGAATAACTTTATCGTCGATCATTTAATATTTCTTAGCCAACAATGCATATAGGTCCTCCAAATCTTCCTTCCGATCTCGGCGAAAAACGCTCTTGTTGCTTACTTCCGCGTGCGGTATTGAATGGAAAAAATATCAAAATGACGTCGTTGTTTTCTCTTTAACTCTCGTGAGAAGACGATGCCTCAAAAACCGGTCGAGAAACTCGCCGGATCGCTATGAAGGCAGCCGCAAACGCCCAGCCTTCAACCCGGAGTGACATCAGCAGCCCCAAGCGACATCAAAAGGGGAAAACTACTTTGACAGCCTAATTGTAAAGCGAAAGAGAGGGGAAATCGTGAGGGAGGAGGATGAGATGAAGGTAAGGGGTGGCCGGAGACGGACGACAGAATGGAAAGAGAGAACGAGGAAGGAGGAGAGAGATCGGAATCCATGAAATGAAGGATCCCTCACTACTGCGATCCTAATTCAACGAATTGCCCTCCCCACTGCCTTCTGGGTATTATGCCTTAAAATGCGTCATCTCAAATGCCTCAGCCAAGATATAATTACTTAGTTGCCCTCATCTGCCTGCATGTCTCAATACGCTGAAAGCGCCTCCACATTTCCCAATGATATATTCCGTTCCCTATTTTTTCTCTTCCCTTTCATATTAACCTACTTTTTTTGACATCCATACTCTATTTTTCCAGCGTATATGAATACGGTTGATTTTTTTATAAAATACCAAACATCTTGATGGCATCTCCAACAACTTCGTTTGTTAGCGGTTTCTAATTTTGCTTGAGAAAATCATTGTGTGCGAAGTTACCGATGGAATATTTCCGCAGAATCAGATTTTTCAAAAGAATCTACTCATCGTTCTCGAAGATTAAAAACTATATACTTGCTTTTCAGTTTTAGTGACGTTAGTAGATGTCCACAAAGTTTGTTTTGTAGGTCAAGATATAGCTGGTGTATAAAATTTAGATTTTAAGATTTTTCCAAAGCATTCTAGCAAAGCAAATATTCGGCGATATTGATGTTGAAAAACTTTACTTTGACGTAATACGTCAAAAGATAAATCATTAAAATATTTTTGTTACATAAAATCTTTGTTGTATAGATTATTTTTGTCAATGTTATATTTTCTGTAATTCGACTTCCTAACTAGGTTTTGTGTCTCGCTTTCAGTTTCAAGAGCATCTAAATTCCATCTGTGTCATCTGGAATTCATATTCCCTTGATGATAATACCTACGCTCTGCTTCATCGCATTTATAAACTACACTGTTCTTTGCACAACTGATTCTCTAACAAAATTCTCAAGCTTTTTGACTTAGATTTTTAAAAATACCTTTCCATTCCGTCGTGGGATGTGGATTAAAGAATCACTTACGGGAAAGTGGGAGTAGGAAAGGTGAAAGGATGAAAGGAAATACAATTGAGGCATTGAGGGTAGCTGAAATGAGAGTGGGTGGGAGAGAAATTAAATTTGGAGACCGAGGAAATACCGCACTAAATGAAAAAGGCAGAATGAAGTCCTCTTGCCAAAGAACGTTTACTCGCTACAAAACTGCGAAGGGAGAAGAGTGCTGGTAGACCTCTGTTGAAAGGTCAAACCGATTCGCGGAAATGCAGATTTTTTAAAATACCGCTGCGCTTTTGTGTTGCTAGTTTGAGCCTGAGTTAGGATTCCGATATTGGATTTCTACCATTCCTCCCTAAACCCTGCGTGCTCTCTGGTTTCTTTATCGTTTACAAGTCCCGGTAGAAAATGGGTGCACTATATTGTAGAGTTGGTGAAGAACTCGCCTAAATGCAAGTTAAAGTGCTGTATATAAGATAATATGTGACTTTCGTGACTCATTGTAATCCAGGAAGTTCCCTGGCTTCTTCATTCTTCTTGTGTTTTAAACCAGATGGAGGTACAATGAGAGTCGTTTCGAATTTTCCAATCGAGGCATTATGTATGTACACGGTGAGCACTCAAATTGGAGCCGTATTTCTTTTCACATATTACACTGTGAGAATTCCCTTCGGCACCTCATGCTATGCTTTGAAACGTGCGTGCATAACGTAAAACGAGAAGTAGAGATACCTCTCAACAAACGATGTGTGCACGAGCGTGAAAAGTGAGCGTTGATTTACTCCTTTTAAGAGGGCAAAATAATCAAAAGGGTCAAAGCCATCAAAAACGAGCGGCCATTAGCAGTGCCCAGAAGCTCTCGAATTGAAGAATTTTCCCCCGTTTCTCCTTCGTAAAAAAAATAACGAAAAAATCATTTTGATCGCTACGCCGCGCTGGTGATTTTTTTTTTATTTTCACGGGAGCACTTCCGCCGAACAAATCAACTCGATCAACTGATGGAAAAAAAATATTCCATATTTTCCGATCGGCTTCAAACCAAAAAGTCCCCTAAGAGAGAGAGAAAGAGAGTTATTCTATTTTTATCATATTTTTTGCGAATGCTCCTTTTTACCGTCGAGTGGGAGGACTGTTCTCATTCCACATTACACCGAGCTTTGCCGGCCGGAGTCTAATAATGGCTGGGCCGATGGACATTTCGGGGATTAAAGGCTAAAAATGAGAGGGTGGGAGGGGAGCGGAGGGAGTGGGTGGGTGGCGAGGTTTTCAAGGGGGTGGGGGGGGACGATAGGTGGGCGCGGTCGGGGAAAATATAACCGCGCCCAGAGAAACGGGGAAAAAGAAGGGATTATAGGGAATTCCATTAAGTCCTCCAGTGCGCCTATTCACTCCGCTCCTCCACCCGCCCACCCCACTCCCTTATAGTTCCAATACCCCCTCTCCTCTTTCCCCGCGTACACCCAGACGTATTTCCGTGGCCTTTCCCACCCGGGACTGCCAACTCTACAGATAGCCCGCGGAATCGAGTGAGGATTTTTTTTAACCCTTTCGGTCACGCCGTTCTCTACAATGGATGTGATTTATGTAAGTTCTGTTGTTTGTCTTTGACTTAAGGCTTTTTCTTTCTTACTTCTCAGTTTCAATATTCTATGCCATAAACTGTAACAACTTAGCCATTGGCGGGCATTGTTAGGGTTAGATTGCTGATGCGAAAACTTAAAAATAAAAGTTTCTCACATCTCTATTCTGTATAGTGGTTGAAGCTATTCCGAAACTCTTTTTAGTTTCCTATCTTGCGACTAAAGGGATTATTCCTTCTTTAATTTTGAATAAAAGTAAATTAAATGTTACTACCATGGTCCTATTCTCCTGTGTTCATTCGCAGCCTTTATGCCGACATAATTTGCTAAAAGCATGACGAGGTGGGTAAATGCGCCTTAAAATATCTTGATTTGAATGTTTTATTCGTTTTCGGTGCTTATTCACCTTGATTCAATGAAATAAGTTTGCGTGCGCTCGTTTCATGGATGATTTGGTTAATAATAATGAATCGGTTTAAAATTTCATCTAAATAATCTCCTATCTACTGTTGGATTTATGCCGTCCCAACTGTATTACCTTAACGAGACTATGTTCGAACATTTGGTGTTTATTTATAATTCAATCTTATGGAATTTTAACTCTCAGAGCACGGCCAGCTCTTAAAATCATCTCTTGACGTGTTGGCAGCCCTACACTTCACATCCCCTCTTTCGCGTCTCCTTCACCACCCCCTTGTTACCCTCCTCTCCCCTTCTCCTAAAAAAAATTGCTCCCTCCCCTTCCACCAGATCTCTGTGTGTTATATTAACCGCCCCACCTCCTACTCTCATTCGCTTTTTTCAGCCGAACCCACCCCCGCTCGCTCGCACTGCCGGTACCGGGAAATATTAAGGTCTTCCATTGCGCGAGAGTGTGCCGTGGACCGTGATTCCCTTCGGTAACCCTTCATCCCTCTGCCTCCTCTTCCCCGTCCGACGAGAGACTCTCACCCCTCTCCCCCCCACCCCTAACCCTCTCCTCCGCTCGTGAAGATTTTGAGGGAAGAAGAGGAAAATGAAGGGGGTAGAGTCTAGAGCGAAAACAGAAAAAAATTAAGAAGTATTATGAAAGGACTCACCCGTATTTGTTCCCTCCCCTTTCTTCATCTCTCATTCTGAATTTCCGTCCGTAGTACGTACGCCGCATTATATCTAGTTATGCATCCATGAAGTGCCCTCTAAAACCACGTAGTTGGTGTGTGGCAGAGGGGTGACCCAGCTTTAGGTATTCGTACTCACTTTCATACACTGACTGGTTTTTCACTTAATGTACTGCTAAGCTAAGTCACGTAGCGTTCATGAAAGGTGATTCCACGAGCGTACGGCTCATAGCCAGCAGTCTGCTCAATCCGGATTTATACTACCCAAATATATCAAGGCAAAAGTGTGTTGATGTTCAGTCATATTTTCATTAAAAACACTTAACAATCATTGCAATTCTACATGAGTATGAAAACCATGGTATAATTAGTATCATATGCAAATAATAAGCCCGATATAAATGTTTGACTTCCACAATTTATTGAACACTAGTAACCGGTCCCCCTCTCCAGACCTGATGATGGCGTTACAGCCGAAACCGGTGGTTAGTGTTCAACAAATTTTGGAAGTCACAAATTTTTATCTTGTTTATTATGACGTCCTTCCACCACGTGAAAGCTTCAAGTCTCCATTTTATCACATGCAAAAATATAAAATAAATGACATAAAAAGGGCATATGAACAACGCTACCTAACGTAACCATTTACATTTATGGCGGCTTCACTCACAGTAATGTACATTTATATCCAATACAGCACCGGAGAAATGACATTTAAAACATGTATATCCTACGTCTTTTCAGTTGACTAACTTAACTGTATTCAGTGATTCACTTTAAACTGGTCAAACTTTGGCTAGCTTCATTTACTAATGTAATTTTCTAACCATTGTGTGCGTTAGCATAGAAGCCTCAGGCTCAGTTTTGCTTGAATTAAGACTCTCCTCCACTCCTGCCGAATCATCGGCTGATGTAGTCATTATGAAGGCCAGCGAAGTTTAAGTCAATATTTCCCATTTGTTCGCGCAGTGCTCTGCCTGCGTTCGCTGTTTGTAATCATATTTCGCGCAAGGTATTATGCAAGAAGGCCGCGCATCCACCGTTGCTCCGTTCACATTCGCCGTCGCTCTTCGATAATCAGAGCTCTGGCCGATGGTATCGCAAAACTTCGGTGCATATTTTGGTCGCGTAGCGTATCAATGTTTCACAGAACATCTGCAACAAGATGTGCGCATTTGAATGGACACATTTCGCCCGGCTACACTCTGTGGTATATCTTTTCGTGCCAACCGGTGTAATTGCTCCTACGGCCGTCGAAGTGTTTCCACTGGCCTGAATAGTGCATCCATGAGTTGGTCTGTTCCATCATCATATCATTCCGCCATCCGTGACTGTTGTTTGGCCAAACAAAATGATCAGTCGTGTGTAACAACGTTATGCAACTTAGTCGACTGCAGCTTGCTTACGGCCTTGCCTACCTATCGCTTTTATTTTGAGTCAAGCGGCAATTTTGCTATGTTGACCTCACATGAACATTTTACGCCCTATTCTTCCCCTAGAATTTTAAGGTGGCTCCGCCGTGGAAGGACGTTTTATTCTCATTCTGGATAATTATAGAAAAATATGCCACTCTATTTGAAATAAACATTGCGATACATGGTAAGGGCGATTGCTATGCTGGACAATGATCTGAAGCTGAAGCCAGTCCGCCATCTCCGTGAATTAATTTTCCTATAGCGCTTGCGGGCTAACGCACTAATTTTGCAATTTTCCTATGTTTTCCATTGATAACTTACTAGAAATCAGCATGCATTTACTTCTTCAATGTGGATTCTTCTTAATTAACGAGTTTATTTATTTTAATTAAATAACATCCACATTTTCGATGAAAACCATTGTAAAATCGAGTGCAATCCATAGCACTAAGCAGAAAATATATATTTCGAGAGTTACTTAGACTTCTAACAGATGGTTGTAATTCTTGTTTTTTATCCGCTAATTAGTCCATTCTGTCGTGCTGTCAATAGGAAAGTATGGAGAGAGTAGGGTTGAACATTATGGTTGTTAAATTGGTAGTCAGAATTCAGTTTGATGACGTGGTGCCCTCTCAATCTACCTCAATGGACAAAAATAACGGAATATTACCTTTTCGTGCTATTTTTTTGCATGTTGAACTTAAAATTGCGTAATGTTCAATGATAGAATGAAAAAAACACAAGCAGGAGAGAAAATTGGTATTTTTGCCTAATATATATATGCCATTTTAATGGAAACCTATTTTAAAGAAGCAAAAACTTCTGGTAAATGGATAAAAAATAAAATTGATGCATCTCTTCGCTTAATTTTTTTATTAATTCGTCAATTACTGTAAATATTGAAGTCATTATGTGTTAATTCCATAAATGCAGAATTCAATCTGTCTATGAGGGGTCTATGGCTCTAAAAAAGTGCTCACGAAAAATAAACTCATGAAAAAAAATCAGCATTTTTTTGTCTTAATTTTGGTTTTAGTAGCCACCGCATTACGTCAGTGAAAGCTGGGTTAAAAAAACTTTTTTTTTAATGTAGGATTGTAGTATTTTTTTTTACTCATTCAGTCACAATGAAACCTCCTTAAGCATCTCCAAAATTACTTCTGCTATTCCCTTTGGTAAAAATATATCAATTTTTAGAAGTTTCTTGTCGAGAAGAATGTTACATTGTTCCTTTTTTTCTCGTCGCCATCATTATCCGAGGCCA
Organism: Ceriagrion tenellum; assembly: GCA_963169105.1. Lineage (NCBI taxonomy): Eukaryota > Metazoa > Arthropoda > Insecta > Odonata > Coenagrionidae > Ceriagrion > Ceriagrion tenellum. The sequence continues at coordinate 45,058,145 of OY720632.1, forward strand.
GGTTCTCTGGGTGTTGGTTTTCCACCACTATCCACTCTATTCTCCACCCATGTGGCCATGAGGCTGATTTTCAGCTACGCACTGCATTGTAAAATTTTACTGATCATTGGAGTTAAAATTTTCGTAAAATAAATTATCCTAGAATCTCAAGTTTAAATTGCTCCCTGACTTCAAAAATCGATTTCCCCGCGACCCAATCTTTATCCCTCCCTCTGGTATCCCCAGATTACATCCTTGTTTCCCCTGCTCCTGACTTCCAACTTCCTCCTCGCTCTCTCCCTGGGTTCTGTCGATATCCGATCCCTGTGCGCTCTTTTTACAGATTAATCTCATTCGGTCGAGTGCAAATATGAGCGTAAAGAAAATCCTGGAAACGTAAAAAAATAAAATCAAGCAAGGGATTTTTTTTTCATTTTTAATTAAATAGATAATCTCCCTCAGAAGAGGAGCGTGGTGTTTTTTCAAAAAAGGTTGCTTGTTACGCTCTTGATTCTTTTACCCTGGATGTTTCCGCAATCCAAGCGCTGCGGAAATTTCAAGCAGAGATCCCAGTGGAGTCACGCCTCAAAATGTGCTTCCGCCGCAAAAGATTCGACTCTTGAGTATAAATGCGTGCTGTGTGAGACGAGGTCGGAGGCCGCGAAGTGAGCCGAGATCTAGGCTTCGCCCGCCCGTGCATCGGTGATGGATAATGCAATTTGGATGAAATATTATCGCAATGGATGTCTTTCTGTGGGCTGGCATCGGCAAAGTTTTCGAAACATAGCCATACGTCGCAACATGTGCAATGGAAATTCTAATCCTCGAGATGGATGTGTTATCATGATGCATTACGCTCATGTGCCTCTTGATCAATTTCAAGCAAAGTAGAAATGAGCACAGCACAATTGTACGAACTGCAGCGAAACAGTTGTGAGGCAAAAGCTTAAATTATTCTTCGTTCGTCATACTATTTGATGCACTAATCCAATGTTTGTCATAAGATCATGCAATTTGGATGAAATATTATCGCAATGGATGTCTTTCTGTGGGCTGGCATCGGCAAAGTTTTCGAAACATAGCCATACAGCATATACAGCTATACTCCAGCATATACATATTATATCATTTGCTAATGTAATAAGTTGATTGGAGAAAGTATCAAACAAATTTTACCTGTTTTCAATTATTAACAGGGCTATTTTATGGTAATTGTTTGATGGCTCGTGGTACTTACCGTTTATTTTTGCATTATTTTTCTACTCTCATGCGAGAAGCAACTGCACGTGTTTATGCATTTTTGCATGCGTGTAAAAGTTATCTTTATATGCTTGTAACCATGCTCTTGAGACAACATTTCCTGACGGTTTCGGGCATAAGGAATTCATTGGGTTAGGTCGGCTAGGTTATCCCTCAGTAAAGTTCTTTATGCGACCAAACGACCTTCAGTATGTTGGTCCTAATGTGGGGCAGTTTGTTCCACTATTTTGGTAGCTTGAAAACCATGCAATGAGAGAATTATCGATGCTATACTTATTGACTGGTTCAGGAGAGGCTTACAATGTTGCTAGCAAGTGCCATGGTCGTAGCTTTAAGCTTATACTGGAAAGTATTCGCGTACGTGAGTATACTTCCCATTCATCCTGTGAGGAGTATGCGATGATCGGTTCATGGTTATTTGTTACATTTCGTTGGGTGGAGAAAGAGCAGTTTCAGGCGTTGTATTTTCTGCGGGGGCATTATATTTTATTATCGAAATGGAATTAGTGTTCCTTCCAGAATTGTTTGGTCCCACATTTCCCAGAGGAGATGCAGAATTGAGCCGCTAACCCATTACAAAATTTCGATTTCTTCTTGAATTTTTTATTTCTCCGCTGAGCTTCTGTACCGACTGAGCCCGTATGAACATTGGTAACAATGCGGCGCCCCCTTCACATATTTTCCCGACTCTCCCCTTCCTCATATCTTTCGCTTCCCCATTTATTATTCCGCCTTGTGTTACTCCAGCCCCTTTTCCCCCGTATCCTTCCATGGATCAAGACCCAATTCCCTTACCCTTTCCTCCCCTCCCATGACCATTGCAATCCCCCTTGCTAATAATTTTTCCCTTTTCCCCGCTCCCTTCATTCCATACCTCGTTTTTAATACACGTCTGGATATGTTTTCCCTCATCTCCCTACTTCTTCCAACCCTTCCTCGGGATTGGGGGACTATCGGGAAGTCGGCGGGGGGGGGGGGGGTAAACCCACCCGCTCCCACCCACCTAGGGTTGCCAAACTCAAAAAGAGCAAAGATCGAAGAATTTCGATCTTTGAGTTATAAATTCAGGAAAACTCCCACAGATATGTTGAAAGTCATTTATGGAAATTCCTCTGCTAATGTGGGCCAAGTTCATTGAAGAAAAAATTTATGTTACTTATATTCATCAGTAAATCGGCCCTAATTACGTACTAATAATCAGTGCTCTGAAGAACTGCAGCCATGTTGAGGCAAATATTTTAACTTTGGACTGAATAGACGTTATAAAATTATATAACGTTTGTATCTTCATTATATTGTTTCGTATAACTTTTGATTGCTCCTTCCTATGCACTTAGAATCACACAATGTTAAGACTACATCACGAATATAGAGGTATTTATGGCAGTTGTCCCGAGAACAAAATTTGTAAATCGTAACCAGTGATAGCTATTGGAGTAATGTAGTATAAATCTACAATTGGATTAAAAACAACTACAGAGATGAGGCTGGAGATTTTGAACATTATTGTTCTTCTTGCTGTAGTCTTTGGGATAATCCGGGAGAGTCATGTTATATTAATTGTCACTGCCTTACACCCACCTCTCATGTGAGCGTCCAGTATTTTGACCCTTCTCTCCTCATTTCATTCCCCGCGACCGGAAACATTCCAACTCGTGCTAAAACCCTTGACATGACACTAATGGAGAGATAAACTTTCTCGTGGGAAAAAAATGTTTGCTAACATTGTCTTTGGATTAATAAATGTCTTAAAGTTGATATGTACCTTCTGTCCTTTTGTGGGAAAATCGTTTGTGTCATATTTTTATTAATATGGTTGCTTTAAACTGAACAAGAAAAACGATGTATGCGCACAAAAGTCACTGTAGTGAACGTTCAAGTGCCCGTTACGAAAATTCAAAGCACTGAAAATATTTCGCATATTCATTTAAATATTTATGCAGGTAGCATTTTTCATGTCTCAATTCAGTCATCAAAATGGTATCAAAGATGCATTATCTTGCTCATAGAAATGTATTCCAAAGATTTAGTTTTTTTTTCACTTTTTGAAAATAATTGGCAATATTATTGTTCTACATTTCCATTATTAGATAGATTTTATCATAAATTATTCATTCAGACCAGTCTCACTTTGAGATGACACTGAGTTTTAACGAACGAATTTCTTGCGAAACAGTCATTTGAGAAAATTTAAACAAAATGTCGTCTGGATAAATGTATTGATGTGTCCCATTACATTTTACCAAACTTCCTGGGTACACCAGTCGTCTCTATTAATGTTTTACCCTCCCATCGGGTGTATTTTAATGTTAATAAATAAATTATAAATATGCTTCAATGCAGTTATCATCATTCCCTCTGATCCTGGCTACAATGCAATGAATGCATTAGGTATGACTGTACGGTTGTACATGACGACCTGGTATGCTTACGAATTCATAAAACAAAGAATGATGAAGGTGACACGATATTTCAAAATATGCACATTTTTATTCCGTGCCTACTCTTTTTCCGCTACCAATTTCGTTCCCCGTCCACATGAGGCGCGCAACGCGAGGGATGTTCAACCTCAAAACCCTAGGCTTTATTTTTCAATTCACAGTCTTTTTTGCCACTGTCTATAAATCTTCATTTGCTCGATACCCAATTTTTACATCTCTGGAAAAACCTGTCAAGAGTTGCTGTGTGGTTAGTGGAGCTCACTGAAATGTATGATTGGAACGTTACGGAATGGCGAGTGCGAGCAAAGAGAGGCTTGAATAAATTCCAATTTTCTCATTCCTCAAAATAACCAAAGGGGGGTAAGGTGAGCTAGGGGTGGAAGAAAGGGAGTGTAAGAAGATATAGGACGCAAACTTTAAGCGGATTACGATTTTTTGGACGCATGTTTGTGCATACCTTTCAACATTTAATTTAGCACCCAATGGTAACCCACGCACTACACAGAGAAGTACGGAGAATCAGCGCAGCACTGAGTATTGGAATTATTTCAGTGGCATATTCAAAAGGAGGAACGAGTCTAGTTTCCTTTCATTGCTGCAGGAAACTGTGAAAGGACCGTTTCTGGATGCGGAATGAAATGTAAATTAGTCCTTTCATAAATACAGGAGATATTTCAATCTACTACGTACTTAAAGTATTGTGATATTTTGCTTGGGGAAATTTTTGGTGACTTTGTTCCTTGGAAACCATCTTTCAATTTTGACATGCCTAAAATACTTTGAACTCTTCCAAAGCCACAAAATAATTACCCTTACTGGGGGTCTCATGGTATGCTTGGGAAATTTGGGATGGAAAATAGAATAGGCTCCGCCGAGAAATTCGTGTAAGATGCGGATGTTTTTAGTGGACGTCTATTTAAATAATAATAATATTGATAAGCTCCTCCATGTCCAGCCCGAAGCAATTTTATTTTTCAAGCTACTACGTACTTAAAGTATTGTGATATTTTGCTTGGGGAAATTTTCGGTGACTCCGTTCCTTGGAAACCATCTTTCAATTTTGACATGCCTAAAATACTTTGAACTCTTCCACAGCCACAAAATAATTACCCTTAGTGGGGGTCTCATGATATGCTTGGGAAATGTGGGATGGAAAATAGAATAGGCTCCGCCGAGAAATTCGTGTAAGATGCGGATGTTTTCAGTGGACGTCTATTTAAAAAATAATATTGATAAGCTCCTCCATGTCCAGCCCAAAGCAATTTTATTTTTCAAGCTACTACGTACTTAAAGTATTGTGATATTTTGCTTGGGGAAATTTTTGGTGACTCCGTTCCTTGGAAACCATCTTTTAATTTTGACATGCCTAAAATACTTTGAACTCTTCCACAGCCACAAAATAATTACCCTTAGTGGGGGTCTCATGATATGCTTGGGAAATTTGAGATGGAAAATAGAATAGGCTCCGCCGAGAAATTCGTGTAAGATGCGGATGTTTTTAGTGGAAGTCTATTTAAATAATAATATTGATAAACTCCTCCATGTCCAGCCCGAAACAATTTTATTTTTCCTATACGTACTTTTGCTCTTCTTGATGAAAGTTTTGCTGAACAAGTACACATGGCCGATGCATGCATAATCCCTCTCCCTTACATGCGTATGATTTCAACTTTGGACTCTCATCTTTCAATGCACCAGTGCGAGGGAGACTATCCTTCATGTCTCTCGCTTCTTACATACGTATTCATATATTTTTACCGCTCGTACGCTGCAAGACCGCGCACCATCAAACATTCATCCTTTCCCATGCATTTGCCACTCAATCGCTTTCACAAGGTTGCTGCCTCAACCCACCCGGTTCTTGGCTGCAGCGCCGTGCGCTCTGACACCGCGCCGCACCGCGCTCTCCGTAAATATTCATTCGTAATTCCGCTACATTGCAGCGGGAGTAAGAGAGAGAGAGGGGGGGATTTTGGAGGGAGCAGAAGAAGAAAAGAAAAGGGGGAGAGACTGGGACGAAGCAGAAATTCGTTCGCTCGCTGGCTCACTCCAATGATATCACTTCCGGAAGAGAATTTTCCTTGGGAGACCATGTAAATGGATCCTCCCCGCTCCAGTGCCGTTCCAGTAATATCGTAGCAACGGGCAATGTCGAATTTCCGCGAGCAATCCGTCTGAAAATTCAACTGTATACTTTTTCGCCGACTCACGGTGGAGTCTCAAGTAGGCCATATGTGTGCTAATTCGAGGTCTTGTCCGATTAATATTTCGCGGTTTTCAGAACGTCTAATCGTCATGATATCTTTTCGCTTGATCACAATCCGCATAGCTATTCACGAAGTCAGTTTTGTATCGTTATTCACCTTTCATCCATTCCAATCTTTGATGACTGAAAAAATTGCAACAATTCCTAGTTCTAATTTTTAATTGGTTTTTAAGCGTTTTATAAGCCTATTTGTCTTTCATCATTAGCTGAATGGATTCATATTTTTCGACGTGTTTGTTCAAGATATAAGCATCTATTATGTAGAATTCATTTGAAGTGATTGAACAGGTGGATAATTTTGTGTACTTAGGTAAGATGTATGCGAAAGATGGAAGAATAGATGAGGACATAAAGAGACGTGCGAATGCTGGAAGGAAAGTGGTAGGTAGCATGTGGAGCATATCAAGGAATGAGTGCTTGTCTAAGGAAGCGAAAATTGCTGTGTACAAAGGTGTACTTCTTCCCACTTTGCTATATGGTAGCGAAACATGGGTATGTCAGGATAGACATAAGAGTAGACTAAACGCCGTGGGTATGAGTTATCTGAGGAGTATTTTCGGCAAAAGTAGGATGGATAGGGCCAGGAATGAGTGGGTCATGAATAAATGTGGGTTAAATGCTCCAGTAATGGACGTGTATGAAAGGAGTGTGCTTCGTTGGTTTGGCCATGTTGAGAGAATGGATGAGAGTCGAATAACGAAACAGATATATGAGAGTAGAATGAATGGTGTGAGAGGTAGAGGTAGGCCGAGAAAGTTGTGGTTGAATGTGGTTGAGGAAATTCTTCGGAGGAGGAATATTAGGAGTTTTAAAAACAGGAGGGAGTGTATGAAGCAGTGCATGGGGGTAAATGAGGCAAAAGAGGTCTGCAAGGATAGCTCTGTATGGAGGATATTATTGAAGCAGAGTTAGGTATACAATTATGTACTAACGAGTGAAAAATTTTGACTATGCCTACCCCGGAAGGGAATGGCGTGATGGGTATGTATGTATGTTTGTATGTATGCATTCCCCTTAAAATCTATTTTTAGCTACAACCACATTGATGAGCCAGTTGTCAGTTAGTCTGAGTAAATTTTTCATCAATGGCTTATAATTATTTTACTAGATCTAGCTCAAATTTTGGGTACCTTCATTTTATGAAATTTTCTTTAGGTATAAGCATAGCAAATTGTTATAAAAATCAATTTTAAAATTAGCTTCTTTGGAATTTCCATGGCCGTCACCTTCAAATAAATTATTTTAAACATTGTAAAGGTCTTTTGGGGCGTACCTATTTCCCATCGTACCCGAATGCAAAAAGTGCAACAATTTTGTGGTAAATGTTAAGTGGATGATAATATGAATAATAAAACTTAGTATCTGTAGTGCTTAAAAATCAAGCAAGAAAAGCACTGTGATGTGGTCGTCGAAATGCATTGGTTGTGAGTGACCTACTAATTATTCAATCCTCTTTGCAAGTAAATTGTGCCTTCACCTGCAGCCTTGCTGAATACTCGGGAATGCATTCCGGGTACGAAGAGGAACGATCCACTTCGGTTCGGAAGTTTGAATTTGAGCGAGTGAAAGAGAGAGAGAGAGAGAGAGAGAAGGATGGAGAACGGGAGAGGGAAAATGGAAGGGGAGGGGTTGAAGTCGTATCTCACGTTTAGTAAAGGGGAAAGCTTTGGGCATGATTGGACACGTGGAAACTTGGTCAAATCCAACACGACAGAGAAACTTCCGTGAAGGGTGGATTTCCGGAGAGAGAGATTTCCAACTCCCGACCCACCCCCCCTCCCCCCAATCCCCCAGCTCCCCCACTCACCGCCCCCGACCCCCCCTTGTCCCACCGCCGCTTGAAAAATGACAACGCTCATCCCAATCGAGTGGATTTATGTGTGTGGATTTGAGGAGGGGCTGATATCGAGTTGTGTGCGGCATGTGTGTGTGGATGGCGGAAGGAGACCGGTGGAGGAGGAAGAGGTGGAGGTATTATATGGTCTGGGAACAAAAAAAAGGAGGAGGGAAAAAGGGCGAATCGTGTGTGCTTGGATGGAAAAAAATGTATGAAGGAAAGAAAGGGAGAGAAGAGACAGAATGGTGGAGAGGGGGGAGGAGGAATGGGACATATTCAATTCGGGGCATTCATTCAATATCGGCGGGGCCCCGTATCACTCTCCCGTGCGGTTGGTTGTCTGCCTACTCCATTCCCCTCCCGGTGTGTGTTCGAGCAAGCGGGCATCGGCCTGCGAGCGTATTTGTGCGTGAATTGGGTTGGTCGGGAGGGATGCAGGAGAGAAGCGAGACTGAGAAACGGTAAAGGAGTTCGATATTCAATTTTTAATAACGAATTGTGACGTAAATTTTGAACCGAAAGGGACACGATGCCTATCGCAGTACGCAATGCATAGGTTAAATAAGATATCTGGTGGTCCCTGAACGCCCAAGAGCTAATCTGTATTTTCGCCAACAATAATCAACGGATCACGGTTCTAGTGCAAAATTTGTCCATAAATTTTATGAATAATCCAGTGATTTTAAAATATTATTTCCCTTTTGAATATTTTTCGGCAAATTATTACTGTGCTGCAAAAACTACTCCATATGCTCTTATGTTTACAATTTAATCACGGTATAGCATCCATTTATAATGGCCTATTGCACATTTTACTGACTACAAAATTCCCCCGTGCCATGGTACCATAATGGTCTCCCTCAAATCTCTTCTTTAATCTATGCATTTGGGCCTGGGAGTCGACTTCTATTGAAGTTGCGAGTGGTAAAATTGCGAGCTATATGTGTTCTGCTACTTTCAGAGCATCGCTCTGCTTATACTTCATCTCCCACGTTTCCGCAAAATACAAATGACGGGATCTCAGGTCATGGGACTTATTCAGTAAGGATTCAACTCGGAGGATTGGTGGATGTAACGTCGAAGTCGGTGGATGTGACGTCGAAGTTTCGGATGAATCTCAAATTTTGAACAGTCATATCTGAAGATTTTGCGGCTGTAACGTCAAAATTTCTTCATTGCCAAGACTGTAATTTAGATGCAGAGCAAAATAACCTCTCAGGTCTGGAAATTTTGGAAATCGGGTAATTTAGGCTATTAATGCGTTTTGTATATTGTAAGTCTCGAGTTCTACAGGTATTGATGCTATTGATGAAATAAAATAATGTAAATGAAGTGTAAATACACTGCATCAAAGAGCTTATTGCCCTCAATAACTAATTTATTTCTGATTATTCAAGACAAGATCGATGGCATGTATTTCATTTAAGTATCCATTTCTCTAAGGTAACATTTGTAATCACATATCAACATTAAGTTCTTCTCGCATTTTTATCTTTACAAATTAGATTTATAATCCAAGATAAAGTTGTTACGATCAGGAGAACCTGAATTTCTCAAAAACGATGTGGTATTATGGCAGAAGTAAATGCAAATTTCAATCAATGGAGAAGCTTTATCCTATTCATTGGAGTGTGGAATACTATCAATATTGTACCTCTTCGGTGATCCCTTGCTGCTGTACAAGTACGTACTCACCGATCATAGTGCTACTTGCGAGCGACTTATAAAGTCAACCCATTGAGAAAAAATTAATCTACAAAGCTGTCTTTACTATTCATATCAAATTTCTTCGCATTACGTGGTGTTGCATCAATTTCTCGTCGCGTACCATGTTGCTTTCGTATTACATGAAATCGTATAGTATGTTCAGTCTCAGTGCGTTGTATCGCTGTGTATTTCATATGTAATCTCAATACGTCGCATATCTCAGTTGATGCATGAGAAATATCGCACGAACCTGGGACGTCCTTTGTTGGGTCATAGGAAATATCGTCTGTTGGAATTGGATCGAAGTAGATTGGGGCTAGGAGATGGGGAAGGTTCAGAGGTGAACGAGATGAATTTCGCGCAATTCGATATCTTCTCTTTTTTTTATTTTCGCTCCGAATCCTGGACCCTTCCTCCTATATACCCTTCCCCTCTCTCCTCTCTCCCCATTCCCGCCCTCTCGCCACCGAAGGGCGACTCAATCGGTCGTGGTCTTTTTGCGCCCTCCCTGATTCGAGAGCGTGCGTAATTATTTTTCGAGGAAAAAAGAGAAGATCTCCGTTCCTTTGTCCGGTTAGCCGGGACTCCGCCGGTTCTCTATTTCCGTTCAGGCGTGTACAAACGTTGCACCTCCGATGGAAAAAAAAAGAGTTATTGGATGTTGCTCGTTTCAATATTTATTGATTGTTTTAGGGGTGCGTTATATTTTTTCTTGTTTGGCTCTACTGCTTCATGTGAAACTAAAACTTCTCTGCTTGTTGAAGAGAAAATTTCCTTTTTGTGATCAGGCAAAGGAATTGCGTATGAAAATTTTTTAATTTTAAAATTGAATCGGGATAATCCAGATCACAAAACCGTTATCGCGGATTTCGAACTTAAATAAGCATTGTTGTATGCGGTATGTATAATGTTATATACGTAAAAATTTCACCGTTCTAGCTTCTAGGTTTGAATGATTACTGTATGCGACATGTGGTTAGAAATAAAAGTTTTAAGTGAAAAATAACTAAGAGTTTAGCGACATTGAACATTAAATTTGAAAATTTTTGGCTGTAGAAAATTCAGTGAGAAAATTATAAGTTGTTACTAATATGGAGAACGTCAGGAGTTTGCTAGGAGACAAGTATGCCGGAGGATTATTTAAATAATATTACTCCATCAAAAATAGTCTTTGAGGGGATACGAGAGAAATTTGGGTTGCATCTGACAGAAAAGGCGGTTTATATTGTACAAAAATATATACATATTGTCAAAATTCCGAGCAGTGACGAATAAAAAGTGACAGAATACCTGCACAACACTGGCGTTCAGAAATAATTTAATTCATTATTATACGACATACTCGGCGACCAAAACTGAGATTGTGTTATTTCATAGCTGAAGCATTAGATTTTTTTTCGGCCGTACGGCGTTTTTGTCTATTTTACGGAAAGCTATAGTTCGCAATTATTCCTGTGCCTCGTCACGTGAAACTAGAAACTAGGCATGGCTGAACATGATGAGGGCGCATCTCTGCGTGTGGAGGCGAAGCCGGGAGGTATGGGGATAATGAATTCGGCGGTGGGGAATGATAGAGGAGGTGGAGAGAAAAGGTCTTTCCCTTCCCCCGTCTCAAAACTCCTGATTCCCTTTCCCCCAACGTGGGAGGAATCCCTTGCACAGCAGCTATTGCAGGAGGAGGGGAATGAAGGGGGACTGAGGGAAGGCCGGATGGCGGGTGGGGTTGTGACGTGCCCCGCATGTATTGGCAACCGCAGGGAGCGGTGTCCCTTAAAGGGAAAGCCACCGTGTGACACATTTCGCACCTCGGAAAGGGTTTTTAAAGGAGATGTGGCCTTCCTCTCCCTCCCCATTGGATGGAGGGCATTGCGGGCGATTTTCGTCACAGTAACGGAACCGCTAACAGCAACGTGCCTCGCTCGCTTAAGATGTTCGCATCGTTTCTCCTTTAGTCCTCACCTGCTGACCCTATAACTGCCTGTTAGTCAAGTGAATACCGATGTAAAATATGCCACAATTCTATTTTCAAACATGTTTCATTTGCTTTCGAAAATGGAAACGTCAATTTAGGAAAATTATATACTCTATACATGTAATGGAATATACATTTCATTAAATTCTTTCAAAATTCAGGCAGCAGGAAATTCTCTCATTCTTACGGAAATTTAATTAAATTGAGCATGATATCAAGCAGCAGCGCCTCTAAATCTGCGGTAAACACATTTTGCAATCATTTACTGTAGCAAAAACAATTTTTATATACATTAAAGGCTCTCAAATCAATATGTACTGTATTTTTCCCCATAGTAGTTGTCAAGAAGCATACCTATTTTAGGATATGGCTAATTAATTATAATAAATTGGCACTTTTTGCTTTGAAATATTCCATCAATGCGTCAAATTGGCATGCTCTTCAGTTTCGCTTCTTTGATTTAGTATTGAGTGGTATATTTACCAACGATGCTCGTTTACCCAGGTGAATGCACAAAGCTTATTCACTTCAGTCATTCAACATTTGGGACACAAGGTAACTTAAGCAACAAGTTTGTCGTAATAGTATTGACTACATATTCTATTTCTCGCTATGAAATTACATCCTGATAGTGGCGTGCTCTTTATATTGGTTGTAGCAATAGATTGAATTACATTTTCGAAAATTAAATGGGCTTCCTACCCCAAGATCTGTATACTTTGTTTCAAATAGAAAAAAAAAATTTTCTGTTTAATTTTGGAGTTTAAAACTTTGAATACCCATATAATGATTCTTTAATAATAGCAGAGTTGTCGTTTTATACTATTAGCGTATTTACGGATATTTGTGTACATTACAAGGACAAAGTTTTGCTGTGATGCTAGGTACTGGGTAGCCTAATGGATTGCAAACTGACTCAAAAGTTGAGATTCCCACTTCAAAATGCTCGTAACAACTATAAACTAATTGAATATTTGGAATAAGTGTTTAACGAGCCACTATTGACGGCAATTTGATTGCTTAAAATCGTTTATAGTGGTGGAACTCATTAAAAAACTCCTAACGCTCACTTAAAAAATTTTACCATTTTCTTTGCATACCTTTTATGCTTCATCCCTCTGCTGATGAGTCATTATGCTATGGCTTAAAAATGATAAAATCACGGGACTAAAAGCATTGTTTTCACAGTTGATGGAATTGTGTGGATCTTGAAAGGGGTGCTCGAAATCACTTTGATATCGCGGTGAAGGTTGCATAGATAGCTGTAGCTTCGTGGAAATGATGCATCATCTAAATCACGAATGGCTGTCCGAGTTTTTACCTCACGTTTGCTCTGACGCCTGAGCAGCGAATGCACTCAGCCTTTATCTCCCGCGCCAGGGATCTGTAAACGGCTTCTGAGGGCTTATTCAAAATTTTGGTACGGTTCTCGACGATTGGGAAATGTGGAGGCCTGGAGCTAAATATTCACCGGAGCACGCTCCTCGGCTGATAATTCGGTGTTTCCTCCTCACCACCTCCCACCCGGATGGATGAAGGCGTCCCTTGACCCTCCATCTCTCCCTCGTTTGACGCGGCATACTTCGACCTCCTTCCACAGTAGTTACGTGGACCTCATGGGGTTGCTCGTTTGAATATCTGCAGATTGAGAGAGAGAGTGAGTGGAGAGGATGGTGGAGATAAAAGGGGCCGAAATGAAAGACCGAAAGGTTTCCATTGTAATCAGACCTCCAACAGTCTTTTAAGTTTTTTCGCGCAATATACTCCGAGTTGCGTACTGTCAAATGGATATGAGGCAGGGAGATACCAGCATGAAAATTGGAAGAAAAAGAAAATTCGGTGATTGAAGATAAAAGAAATATTTTGTTCATCGGAGAAGAGGGAACTGGGTGATTGGTTTTGATATGCATCTCAAATTTCATTTTACAAGTAACTACCACAGACATTAATTTTAATGTTTCCTTGGGAAAGATTGCACTATGGGGCGGAAAATTTTTGACCATAATGCTTTTAAAGTTGGAACAAAAAATATGCTGAAGACAGAAAAATGTGTGGATATCTTAATTTTTTCAGGGAAAGCAAATTCTTCGTTAAAGCTACTACCAGATGAACTCCATCAGCCTTCGACAATTGGTAGCTAGGATAGATCTGAATTCTAAACTTCCACCAACATCCACACACTCCTCCGATGAAACGTATGGCAGGCCATAAAAATTTAATTCATATTTATGAAATGCCAGCGAGTTTTATGAAAAAATTTGGAGAAATGCGGGCTTGACACTGAACTTAGTATTGATAAAAGTATTGATATTATGGGTTAATGTCTCTAATGTACGGCTGGAAGATTTTTCCCCAGAAGGAAAATGTCCCCATTTTAATCTCTCCTACTTTATAATAAGGAGATAAAATAATAGCCCTCGTTTCAGCCTGAAACTCTTGAGATTTGATTTATATTTCAACCTAAGCTTAGCGTGTAGCTAGTATCGAGATACAGCTTTTATCGTGGTGGTTCTAGTATAAGCTACCCTATCTGAGGAACTGGTCCGGTGGTAAAGTGTAGAGGTATTGTTGACGAACACTGATCCCTAATAGGTTCAGTATCAAATGTACAGTAAGTGTCGAATGTACTTCAAGTATCGAATGTACTCCATCCGTCGCATGGACTTAAATTCTCCCTATGGACCATTTGACGCCTTTTGTTGAGACTTAGCCAATACCAACTCCAGATTTCCCGTCAACGCTCTTCTATTTCTCAAAGAGTCATTTAATAGTCGTTACATTCGCCAATCTCGATGGCTGAAATGGCCTCAGTTGTCATTCACCCCCTCCGAAATAACTAGAGAAAAACGGCGAGGAGGAGAGAGGACGAAATAAACGAGGCCTGGGAGTTTATCGGAATCAGGTCTCCGTCCTTCTCGTTCTCATTTAGGTGCGTGTGTATGTGCGCGAGAGAGATAGAGAGACGGAAGGGTTGTGCATCCGAAATCACATTTCCATCACAATGAGTTTTCAGAGGGCGTCCCTTTGACGTCGATTCCGACGACTCCTTGTCTTCCCATCCCATTCTCTCTTTTGTCTGCCGTTCTTTGTCGTTCCCTCTTCGACTGTTTGTTCCTTCTCTCTCTCTCTCTGATTCCTCCTTTCTCTCGAGTTCTCTCATTGCTTTCACGCTCTAATCTTCTTCTTCATCTCTCCCTCTGCACATCCACGTTACCTTCTACCTCCCAGCCATTTCGCACGTTCGTTTTCACCCTTTTGTCACTCTCTCTTCTATATTTATCTTGGATTCCTCTATTCCTTTTTGCCCTTCACTTCTGTTTCCTCTTCTTTCTTCTGCTTCTCGGCTTATTCTCTTTCCATTTGTCCTTGTTTACTCCAAACATTCTTCTACATCTCTCGTTCTTCCATCCCTTCCTTTTGGGTTCTTCCAACCCCTTAAAAATCCAATTCTTCTTTCTCCTTTACTTTTTTACGTGTTTCTCTTTACCTCCTCTTTCCCTATGAAACTTGCTTGCACTGCGCGTTCTCGAGGATTCAAATCGCCGCGCGGAAGTGAAATCCCCCGGGAGGTTTTTGTTCAGCCATCCGGCTTAGAGCCAAAAGTGTGTGTTCAGGGCTCGGCTTACGGCTGAATTGGATGCCAATTCCAACGACGCTACATCGTTGAAAAGACCCATGTGAGCACCACGCGAGGGATGAGTCTTTATTTAGAGTAATGTGTTTGCACACCTATAAATTTAATGGGGTTAAGGTTCACTGTATTTTTCATTTCGACGCCTTCTGGAACACATTTTAGCTCCCTCAATTTCATTGATTTATTTCATTGCTCTACGAAGTCTTTGTTTCTGGGGAAAAAAATTAGATATGTTAATTATTTTATGGCTACTAAATTGGTAGTATCGTCTCCTCCAAGATAAACCTCTATATAATTTCATGTGGAATAAGGTATGAAATGATGGTGTAACTGTTGTAAAGTGATTTTAGTGCGTTCATAACATGAAGGTACGTAAAATCTCTTAGATAAAAAAATGATGATTGAATTTACATGCAGTCAATCTGCTTGATCCTAACATTAATTGAAGTGGTGCAAATTCACGAATTAAAGAATGTTTTAAATCAAGTTCTTAATGTAAGAATGAGACAGCGAGTTGAATATCATGTTGTAAGTACATAATTTTTATCCATTTGTGTTCACGATGAATATTTAAACAGTTTCTGTTACTGTAAGCGACGAAGACAAGTTGTTCTCATTTTTACGAAAGGATTCCGGATGAGAGGTGAAGTAATGATGTGGATTTAGTACGTATTCTTGTAGTTATGTATTTAGATGAATAACTCACCAAACATGATAAGGTTCCAGGAATTTGAATGAGAAAGATAAACATTATATTTGTCTGGATTCCTCTATAAGTTTCGCTCACTATGTCGACAAGAACGACCATTGAAAATAACGACCTGCATGTGTTCTGCCCCCAGCATCACCGTCACCCTTTCGGGTCTAAAATTAGATTACAAGATTCAGTAATGCTCCTTTAGGAGAGACTCGTAGAACAAGCTGGAGGCTACTTGGATAGGTTATTGCCGCTTTATTATGAAAAGGCTAGACTTGAGTGAGTCGAGGAAGTTCATCTGGAGTCCCTCAGTTGCTGAAATACACCCTTTAGCGGTGATCTGTTCCCGCATTTGTAGTTCTAATTTCAATGAAAACGGCATCTTCTGTTGGTCATTATGATGAAAAAGAGAAAGAAAAACAGTAAGGGATGTAGATAAAATCCAATGACCAAATTGAGAGCAAACTTTAAACAAATGGTGAGCTTCAAAGTGTAAAGAAATGTGAAAATCTGTACTTTGACAACGTTTCTCGCTTCCTCATTTAAGTATATTGTTCTGAGCTTTGATTTTTCCTTTACATAAAGGAAGCGAGTGTCTCGAAAGAATAACCTCTCAGCCCCGATTTGAATGCCGGCTTTTGAAATTCAGGGCGCATGTTCTTGGTAAAAAAATATTTTGATGAGATGGGAATTTTTGCTAGAACTCTTTTCTTTACCAAAGGAAGGAATTTTTGGACTAATTTTTTAATTTTGTAGAAAAATTGCCAGAATAAGACAGAACAGAGTCATGCTTCATCCTCTTATTATATATATTCTTTGGAAAGAACACCGATTACTGGCGGTATATATTTTGAATATATCACGAACACCCCACCTGACTATACTGTTGGCCTCTCGAATCATCACCACATTTGTGGAAAATTGGTGTGGCACATCCATTTTCCTGAGTACAGCGCCCCTTATTTGCAGAAAACCATTTCCTGCTGCCGCGAGCCGTTTCATACGAAACGGCTCGCCCAATGAAAGTGATTAAACTTCCCCTTTAGCATCATCAACCAGTTCGGGAAATATGGATGATTCCTCCCTCTATTTAAATGTTCCACCGAAGCTCGAAAAAAAACGAGTCGGAGTGTAATTTATTTCAATTCATTTGAATCTGGAGCAGTAGACCGCGACTGGGTCAGGTTGTGTGATGCGTGGAAGAGCTCTCCAGGTGATTCATAATTCCAAGCGAGCATATATGAGCAGCAGGAGCCACAGCGGGATCGTGTCCCCTCGAGAAGGGATTATTCATATTGCGCCACTAGCATACCCTTTCAAGCCTGCCGAGTCTCAAAAGAGTGGCGGATTTTTGCATCGCGGCCGCCGAAGAAGGAAGTGTCTGATACGCCGATCTATATTTTTTTTGTTTCTCCCAGTAAAACTTCCTTCCTCTTCTCTCTCCGTCATTCCATCTCTCTTCCTCTCTCGTTCTCTCCCCTCTCCCAACCCCTCATCTTCCATTTAGGCATTCATCGCAGGCGGAGGCTTGTTTCCACCTAGTCGCGGAATCGCATCTCATTTGTCTCCCGCCGGTTCCCCCGGCGACCCTCCACTGACGTCGTTGTCATCGAAGGTGCGGGCTACGTTTGTGGGGGTGGGGTAGGGAGAGATTCGTCGATTGGAGGGGAATGTGTGGTTGGATTTGGTGTAGGCATTGGAAGAGTAAAGGGAGGATGTGTCTCCTCCCATGTCCACTCGTGCACCACAGTGATGACTCGGCTGCGGGCGCGTGTTATGCGTCGCAGAACCATGTTATCCTGGACAAGCATAGCCATTTGACAACGGCGGACCTCCTCCCAAGTTTATTCTTTTCTCTCTCTTTGCAGAAGTCACTGGGAATAACAATATTATCGATGATATTTCTAAAAATTTTTATATCATAGTTTCATCTGCCTCTGGGTATATTTTGATGCATTTTGGAAATCGAATCTGATGTGTGAAGGAAAAAAAACCCTTACAAAAATATATGGATTTCATTCAAACGAGTGACTGACTATTTTAAATTAAATTTTTACATTTAGACTTCCTGAGACGTTAAAAATCCCTGCATTATCATTTTTTGTTTCCTAAACGTATCCATTTCCTCTTTTGACCCTCAAATTCTACTTCTTATATCACCTAGTATGGTTTTAGGTGGTTTTCAGAGAGTTTTAAATAAAGGTGCCCGAATTTTGTTATTTGAGAACTAAAAATTGTGGCAAACATCAGATACCTGCAACTGATTCAGTTTTAATATTTTCCTCTGACCAGTTGACTTTTTAACGCTCAAGATAAATAATATCATGATTGAGCCATTACATTCCATCGACTCATTTTGGGCTCTCAGGCTGTGTACTCACCTTCATATATTGTTTTGACAGTATTGTATTTCATTATTTTCCTTTCAACTCCCCGATTGGATTGCTAGCAGGCATTTGAATCGCTAATCATTCTTAATGTAAGTAATTAGTAAAATCTTCTCGGGGTTGGCACCGAGTAAGGCTATTAAAGGGCAACGTTTCAACGAAAAACTCTCTCATCGTCATCAGGGCTTAGACTGATTGCAGAGTTAGGTCCTTGCCGGGTTTTTTATTCTTGAGACCCATTGTTGACGGGCCAATTCTAAATTCGCTGACGGTGGTTGGAATTTGAATTGTCTCCGCGATCGCTGTATTTTATCAAGTAACGGTCTCCATATTTGGCTGATGTTCTGCCCCGAATCTCCCTTACCCGGTGCCAAACCCGAGAAGATTTTACTATAATTTGCCGGGAAATCCTACGATATTTTATCATTCATAATGTATTTTTTATCCGGAATTGGTAAAAAGCAAAGTAAAATCTTGGGTAGCAATTTTTCACTAAGTCAAAGCCTGATTCCTCGCGGTCTGAGAAAATTATGAGCGCTAGCCGTCCCAAAATATATGCTGATACGTGACACCTTTCACCCTACGTCAGCCATTGCATTATGGCATTCTATTTAACAATATGAGCATAATCGTTGTTGTTTTCTTGAATTTATTGTTCAACACTCTGCATTCATATGCTCTGATAGTTCCACATTCAATGAAAAGATTCCAACCGTCCAATGCAAAACACAATATTCATCCTTTTGTACAAGTAAGCTCTGCGTTGACGCATCTAAAGCTACAAGTCAAACATCCTCTCTTACCCTGCTGTTCGCGTCTCTAAAAAACTACTTTATTTCTATCATTGAGGCGCTTCCTCTCTCTATTCATGGATACCGAGTTCCCGGATTGATATCTCTCTACCCTCATCCGTCTCCACCCATAAAAATCCAAAGTGTGGAGTTTTCAACACAGACACATGTGAATACACGTATGTGCACGCAAGCACATGATCCAACACCCACGTTAGCTGTGCTTTTTTTTTCTTCCGTCACGGAAGTCGCTCACTGGGGGGTGAGGGTCTCCGAGCCCTCTTGCTCGCTTCCTCTCTTCCATCCACGCGGCACTGAAGGACGCTGACTCCGGCTAAAAAGCCCTTTTTCTCCGCCTCAACCCCCCCCCCTCCATCATCCTCCACCCACGCGGACGAGTTCGTCTTCACCATCCACCGCTTCTTCTCACAACGAATCTCTCCGGGTTTCCTGAATATCCATCCACCAGCATTACACATTCTCGCATAATAAATTCTCTCTGCACGCCCCGAACTATGTACAGATGTCCTCGCCCTCCGTGCTTCCATCTTAACTACCCTGTTAGTCCCGTTTTTGTGTCTGGCTAACACGAATTCGCAAATAACTGAGCCTTTTTAGTTTGATCGATGTTAACTGAAATTTCGGATTCTGCACGTTACGTCAGACCGTCGGTTAGTTGACGTCATCGTATTGGTTTTCTTTGGTTGATTTGGTTGATTGGTTTTTCTATCCAAGAAAATAGTAAATCAAATACTTTTAATCGGTTGTTAGTGTCACCTACTTTAATTAGAACTGTTAGGAATTTGGGGCAGCTCATGAAAAAACGTAACTCGTCAAAATTGAACAACTTTGGGGCAGTAAACTTTTAAAATGACAAACTTAAATTAACTGTTACACTTTTATGGATTAGGAACGAAAAATAGCCATAAGTTTTGATGAGTGCCGTATCCACTTGTGGTACGAAGAGGGTGGTTCACTCCTCTCCAGCGTTCTGCTAGACGTCAATGCTCTCTTCTGCGTGCTTATTGGACACATATGCACTTAATCTAATATAGAAAGGGAACGGTCGGTTAAAAAACACATTGTTACCATTTTATCTACCATTTAATTATTCTGTGATCCTTAATTTCCCTATTTTACACTGTTGAATGCGTTTATTTTTGCCAAAAATGACCATTTTTAATCGTAATCAAAGTCTGGACAACGTAGTTCAAATATCTGGCTACATCTACTGTAGAGATTTTGATTCCGTTATAAAATAAGCTGGTTCTTTTGCACAAGATATTTTAGCCACCCCCTTCACCACCCTGTAATATTAGCATGTACGCAATACGGCACATCTCCTGAATGAATTCACGTGAGAGTACAATATTTTTTCCACGGCAACTGCTATCAGTTCAATCAAAAAAGTTTGAAGTACGCACCTAAGTTAGGTCATTTCTCGAAACCCAACACATAATAGGCATTTAACATACTTCTTATTGATGTTCGCAACCTTAAAATCTTTGAATGCACATTGATTTCTCTTTTTTTATAATTGCCTGCGTCATTACTGTTTATATTTTACAATATTAAGACTGCGATGTGTACACTGATCCTGCCAGCTAACTACACCGACCCTCAGTGAGCCTAATTACTCCTGAAATAAATGATTCGAGGGACACGTTCGCGTCCTTCCCTGCGTTACACATCTTCCGCGCGACGCCCATCAAACTGAAAAGAAAGGCTTTAATAAACAAGCCCTCGTGAATATGCAAATCGCCGTATGTAAATGTCAGCGTGCCGCAGCCCGGTAACAGTAATTCTCCGGAAGCTCGTTAATCCTCGCGCGCGTTCAAGTGCGTACGACGACGAGTTAAAACTCGTTTGGACAAAGCCCTCACCGACGCGATGCACTTAATGCCGCAACCGCGGGCCGCGACGACAGCCTCCGCCTATCCGTTTGCTTTCCGCTTTGCAAATTTGTCACAACCTTACGCATAACTCCTTTTGTTGCCAAGTTAAGCCGTTATCCATATGTTTAAATACAGAAATGTAAGTACCTCCTCTCCGCCACTCATAACTCATTACACTCATGACATATACGTGATCATTAACGCAATTATCTAGCTAAAAAAATATACTAATATGTCGTTTTTTGTGAGATATTTGTTCCTTTCAGATGAAAGTAGGGCGTTGTCGCTGATAGAATCGTTATTACTATCTGAAGTCAATATCGTCCAGGGAAAATAATCCTCATCCTGGGGATCTGTAGGTTGGTTTCCATAAGCTTACAGACTCTTAATATGTATGCATATGGTACTTAAATTTTATTTGTATATTCCATTTATCATCAAACAGGATAGTACTCACATGCCATTGGGATAACTTGGGATTGTGGATTTAAATTACTCTTTTAAATAATTATATGTTAATAATTAGTTCATCAGGTTTATACCCGTGCTTGCATTTTTCTTCTTATAAGTTTCCTTGGTTCGACTTGATATTCGAATTGTAATAGAATATATATTCGACTCGTGTGCAAGTACAAATTTTGTTACAAAGTCTTCCGTGATTTTCTTGTAATTTAGAATTTATCGGGTTCTTCCCGCGTTGCAGTGCATTGGTGGCAAACCGTTTCGCCGGAGTGATGAACCTGATGATGCCCACTGGAATGCTGACGAAAAGTTTGCGATGAAAAAGTAATATACTGCAACGCAAAGATAAACCCGAAAGTGCGAATTTCCACAGGGAAAAAATCATCCGCCTTGACCGGGATTCGAATCCGGATCTTTCGATTTCCGGCCGAGTGTTTTAGCCAGTAAAGCTACCGAGGCTTCCTCTTCCCCTGTGGATTTTTGTGAGGGATCCGAGGGATCCGGGTTCGAATCCCGGTCAAGGCGGATGATTTTTTTCCCTGTAGAAATTCGCACATGTGTGCATTGCGGGTGACTCCGTAAAAGTGGAACTCCGTGGCTAGTCCCGGATAGCTTGAAATTTGATGAACCCGAAATTATAATGTGCAAATTTTCTTTGACTAAGGGTTCCAAAATCGAACGTCGCACAACTATACCAGTGATTCAGATTTAAATTCCTGTAAAAGATATTGTTAGCCGCTTGAAAGTAAGAAATGACAAGTGTACGAGGGAATTTAATTTCACTCCATTCAGCATTGCTCCTAGAGAACCCAAGTGTATGTATACTTGTGACTTAAAACGAATGAAAATTGATTGAAAAATACATTTTAAATATACTGGCTATCTCATTAAATTCTAATTGACATTGATTATATGACCGGTTCGCCATTTAAGTTGCTGAATGTGTTAAGCTGAAG
Organism: Ceriagrion tenellum; assembly: GCA_963169105.1. Taxonomy (NCBI): domain Eukaryota; kingdom Metazoa; phylum Arthropoda; class Insecta; order Odonata; family Coenagrionidae; genus Ceriagrion; species Ceriagrion tenellum. The sequence goes on from OY720632.1 coordinate 45,080,429, forward strand.
AGAACCTACATCGACCTCATAGTTTAATCAGGTTAAAATTTATATGAAGCCAACGTAAGTAGCATTCTGGGTTTTAAATCATTTGATAAGTTAACTTTAAGCAGTACTAATCATATTTGTACTCCATAAACAATGGAAACTAAGGATATTTTGATTTCTTTAACATTAGAGCAGAGTCATTTATCCTTCCACTGGCCTTTAAAGGTAGTTAGAGCGAAATATCATCTTACCTAGAAATCAATGCATTTGGTCTCATTTTAAATAAAAATATATGACCCTTCTAATGACATAAAAATTCAACCCCTCACAACATTACTTTACGAGATATTTGACAAAAAATACCAGCCCTTTTACATGGGAAATGGTACGTGCATGCACTCCAGAGAGACCTTATTTAACAAAATGGAATTTCTAACACCTAGATCTCGTCAAAAACTCAACAGTGTGTAGTTTGTGTGTTTTCTCAACCTTTCTTGAAAATTAATCATATTGTCACCGCAGTAAATTCATCGAGATCACAAGAAACCTTCCGTTTTGAGGGAGTTTCAAACTCACCGCGGGAATAAAATGAATCAGTTTAAGACTTATTTAGATATTTTCATTTGATTACTGATTTGATTCTGTCATATAAATCTATATTACTGCTCCATTAATAAAGCAATATTTAATTCATGTGTCCTACAGCTGGTGAAATTAAAATGTATTATTCGAATATGGTCTCTATTATGACTACGGAACTATCTCGCTCGGATTACCTTATTTTCTTAACGCATCTCTCTTTTTGTATCCTCAGGTGCCGAGGTGGAGGTGGCCGGGGAGGAGGGGCGGGGGTTGTTCCCGTTGGGGGAGCCGTGCCGGGAGCAGCTGGAGGGGGTGGCGGGGGCGGAGGAAGCGGCGGGGGCGGCACGCACTACGCCTCCGATGAGGACGGCCCACCCAAATCTTGCTGCGGCCTGAGCGCCGCGGGCGTCGGTGGCGCCGGCCAACCCGCCTCCGTCCGCTGGTTTGTGCTCGCCATCGCATTCGTCGGCGTGTGCTGTGCACTCGTCGGCACCGTCCTGGGAGCGCTCAAGGCCACGGGCAGGGAACACCTCACCGTGTCGCTTCTCATGATCGGTGAGTGTGCGCCGGGTTTCTATCCTCTGCTTCTCTTATCTAGGACACTGGAATGGCGAATAATATTGAGAAATATTGTTGTTTCTCATCATCAGTGAAAGTGCGCCGGGTTTCCATCCTATTCTTCTCTGATTTTGGACACAAAAATGGCGAATTTATGTTAAGAAATATTTTTGCTTCTCATCATCAATAAAAATGCGTCGGATTTCCATCTTCTTCTACTCCGATTCGGGCGTCCCTTTCAGGGTAAAATGTTGAGAAAGGAATGGTTTAGCTTCTCATGTTCTGTGTGAGTGCCCTTGGATATCTGTCTCACCCTCCCTTATTCATTTGACTCACGAATAGGGCAAAATTTAGCAAAAGGAATATTTGGGATCTCGGCTAGAGCATTTTTGTAGCCTTGAAATCTGATATTCAATCTAAAAATCAAATAAAATAGCGCTTCACAGCTACATCCCGCGGAATTTCAGCAAAAATGAGAGGTCACTCTTTTTTATATAGGAGTACCAATCCCAAATTAGTCATTATATTTTGTTCTCATGAAGGAATGATTAGATTGATCGTTGTGCAATGCAAATTGCACAACGATATGCAATGCAATAGTAATTATGCAAATAGTAATTAAAGATTACGTCGTAAAGCTTTAAATGTGTAAAATACATCAATCCGTGGTGTAAAAAAATCAGATGTTTAGCTAGCTTCAGATGAGATTAAGTTACGTCATATGTCGTATGGTAATTTTACTATTCCTATTCAACTTGTATTCCACAATATGGTATTCAGTCTTTTGAACGTTGCTGTTTAGAACAGCAAAGACTAGTTATGGTTATCCAATTTGGTGCTCATTTAATACATGACCTAAATCATTCATCGAAAATGAGCGCCCCTCAAGTGGCGTAGGTTTTCACTGCTAATTCTTCGAGAAGACATTATTCACTGATTTTAAGTTAATATAGTTTATTTTGTTTATTATTTCACCGCCTTGCTAGCTTTAAAAGTAAAATTCCAAATAGATCATCACCGAAGAGCCTCTACTTTAAAAAAAGTCTTCAACAAATAATATACAGCCGTACACCTACTCGCCATTATGTTCCAAAAAAGAAAAAGTACGAAATCAGAATAGAGTTTTCGTGCAGAGACATTTTTTTCTAATTCATTCCAAGTTAAATGAACGGCCAAACTCCATTAACCATTATCGCTTTAGTTTCTCATTATATCAAAATTGGCTGGTACCAAATTTATATCATGCATCTAGCCACAAATATCTGTCAAACATATTGCATCTGTGTCAATAACTAGACCAGCTAATTTGGGTCAATTAGTTGGGAGGAAACTAAATATTGTACAACTCTACGTTTTTCTCTGTATGCGAGTTAATCTGAACGAATCCTAATGGCACAGATTGAAATGTCCATTAATGTCGCATTACATCAATTATCTAATGGCTGCATTTGGAATCTGTCTCTACCATTTATTAATTATGTGCCATTTACCAATTGAGTTGCTGCAGGGTAGCCAAAGGCTTTGGGGAATATATTCATAAAAGAGTTAAGCAATAAATTCTCTACCTCTACCATGAGATAAAAGCATTGATTAACCTAATTTCTCTGTTTCTGGTCATGCTCTATGTCAAGTATTTGCCTCACATCTCTTCACCTATGAATTAAATGGGTCATGTGAAAATGTCAAATAGCCAATTAGAAATTATATATGGATACTGTTTGCAATGAGACTTGTATGCATATTGATTCAATGAAAAGTAAGATCAATAGAATATCTCCCGCTAATCGCAATTGGATGGGAGTAATTCCTGTTTTTTTCTCGCTCCGGGGAAGTTTCATAACACTTGGCGTCATCCCGAGTTATCGTTCGCATAGCTGCCAGAGATAGCTTTGATGGTTTTAAACATTGAATATGATGGACCTTCACTGTCATTCCTTTGAATAACTAATATTTACCGTCGGCATCATCAGCCAGTGATCCGTAATTGAAGGCCTGCGATCCTCTTGGGTAATCACCAGATAATCCCCTGAAGCCATTTCGTGCGAAAGGTAAATTTGTCTGTATCCTCCCTCGAGTTTTCCTGATGATGATTCTGTCGTAAGTCACGCGAAAGGTAAACTGAAGTCGATCCCGCTCAATTAAGCCATTCGGGGCCATTGTGAAGTGAATCTCGATGGAATAGAATCAAGTCTCACGAGAGCGCATCTTCATTTCCAATCGTAACGCCGCTCGCTCGGGTGGCTGGAAATTCCCAAAACGAGATATCCGAATTTCGTAATCCAATACCCATCTCTCCCTCCTCGGCAGCGCCTTCTGAGTCTCCTCACTCATTCCACCGTTTCCCGTCTCCTAATACCCCGAGTGTCGCGTCCTGCAAAACTTTTCATCGCTACTTCCTCCCTCCCACTCATCTCCTGACTCTGTACAACCTCCCTCGATAACCTTTCCCCCGTGGAAAGCCTCAGGGCGCCGTCGTGGAAGTTCGCAAAACATGGGGAAAGGTCTTTGGCACAAACGTTTCTCATCACTAAATAACTCATCTGATACATTGTTTTTCATTCAAAATGAAATCATACCCGCAGCGTGAGTAAACATGCTCATAAATACGTTTCCCCTTGAGAGAAGTGTGTTTTTATCGCTCTTAGACTTTAGCGATGCCATTCACAGCAATCGTGGAAATTGAAGGGGACAATTATGTCATCATAACTGAGATATATCACAACATTTATTCCACTCGAATCATTTTGGAATTACGATTCGATTTTCTGTATTTTTACCTTCCACAAAGGATCATAATCATCAATGCGAGTGATATCCCATAATCTAAAAGAGGTTTCTTGGCAGCGAATACTTTACAAAACTTCTTCCTTTTGGACCCTCAGGATACATATTTCTCGTACGCCCTCAAACTAATTTTTTTTTCAAAATTTGCCAAGGCACAAGTGAATTTGGTTATTTTTTCGTTTCTTTCACCATTCGGTTATCGGTCTCAATGAACTGTCAACGGTTGAGAGCGTGTTCTTTATTATCCTCCAGAATTTTGAAGCGGAGTCAATTGGAACAATCCCTCTTTTATCTCTGGCCTTCCGAGTTGAAAACTTCTTTCCCCGCTACGAGTAGCTAGTAGACAAAATAAACTAAACGGCAAACTTTATAGAGGACTTTGTTCCAGGAGTGAGTTCCGCTTTTGCAAATAGAAACTAAAGGAGAGTCTGGGTTCGGCTTCACGGCAAAACTTATTGGACTGCGAGTTCTCTCATCCTTTCCGCTCAATTGAAGAATTTTAATTACCTCCTTCGATCCACACTCTAGAGACTAACCCACTTAGCTCTCTACTCTCGCCGGCAGTCGATTCGGGCCAGACGGACCGTTTTCTGTTCCATTGTTCCAGGAACGAGGGTTGCTTGCCCCATTACTTTATCTCTATCTCCCTCCCTGTCCCTCTTGAACGCAGAGAACCCCTGGTACTCAAATCCTTTTCTTTTCTCCGTACTCCTCAAAATTACTGCACTTAAGCCGTACTTTTCATGAGTGCTAGTCGATAATTTATTACTCTTCCATTGGGGAAATGTAAAGACGACTAAATAACATGAGCTGTTCCGCGTAAGGTACTGATATTTTGTGATTAGGATGGAGTAATGAGCCGTGTTAAACGCAATATTATTGAAAACTTAGGCAATTTTTGTACTTCATTTTTGGAAATAGTTTACCTCTCTATTTATATAGTGTTATATAAAATTATACGAACCTCAGTTAAACATGTGAATAGTGCTTTCAGTGTCTTAAAACGACAGTTTCCCAGAGAAGAATTTGCTAACGAGCCGAATGACATTGTAATGCCATATTTATTGGAATTGAAATTACTTGACTGTTTCATGAGAATATATGAGTTTTCAATACATTCTATGTATTGAAAACGTATGTATTCAATACATTCTATGAATTTAAAACGTATGTATTCAATACATTCTATGTATTGAAAACGTGAATGGAAAATCTCCATAGACCGCCAAATATTTTATTGTACTCCTAGATTTATCTAAAATATCAACATCTTTATCCAATCCATATTCTTTTCTTCCAGCCTTGCGTCGTCTTTCATTTTGGAAGCTCGCCTGCTAACACACTCGAACAGACAATCAATGTGAGACTGACGAGGTTAGGGGCTTGGAGATATGAATCATTTTGCCAGGGTTTTTTATAGGATTAAAAAGAAGCGAGAGATTGTCTCCCGTTACCTTCGTATGCCTTTACAACACCACTAGGGAGTTAAACCAGTCGCCCAACTCCTCGCCACATTCGATACACAGCAGCAGTCAACAATATAATTTGTCGTCGAACGCCGATGGGATGGTCAACGGGGAATAGAATGAATACGTTGGAGGGTGTTAGGGTGAGTATGCTGCGACAGATTCGTCGAGTCGAGGTCAATGCAAGAACCCGGCAGGGAGGATATTTTTGGGGCTGCCGAAGGTGACGAGCGATGTAGAGGAGGGAAATAAAACTGCTGACGGTGGGTGTGCGTTGGTGAAGGGAAAATTCTCCGAATATATATGCTTAGGTAGTGTAATGGGGGGCAATGAATCTTTTTAACGTGATGGAGGGGAAGGGTTGTGAGGGTAACGTAATCGAGGGAATATCACGGAAGTTATTAAGTTAGATAGAGGGTGAAAAATAAAGGGTTTTCTTTTCAAAAAGAGAAAAAAAATGAGGCTATGATTTTAAGAGTCGTCCTACACTCAAGTTTAGAAGGTATAGGCTACCTAGTGATTCCATATCTTTTAGGATGTTTGATTCGGAGGTTTTCTCCCACTCACTCGAAGAAGTATGGCATAAAAAATTTTGTGAAATGTTATTACCCCTGGCAGAAAAAGATCTCGAGGTCTCACCGGAGCAATTCAGTTGAATGCAATTTCCTTCGGATTTCCCCAGAGTGGATGTTTTAATGTAACCTCAGGGAGCAATATTTTTGCGATTCATCTAATTTTGAGGAGAATATCTCTTAATTTCTTTAACTTAGAGATGAAATACTACCTCGACCAGTTTTATGTAAACCCTTGGTGATCGGTGTTAGACAGTCGTGGAGCTGATAGACGTATATCCTCAAGACGTATTTTTGTGATCTAAATTTCATGCAAAGTACCTTACTGCCCTAAACTGTTGAATGAAGCCAATGTGTTTCTTCTTAAAGCTGCTTCAACGATGAAAAAAAATTCAAGCGAATCTTTACAAATGGACAAATTTGCTATAAACCATGATATTAGTTCAGCTATCATGGATTGATACTAGTTTTTTCTACTACATGTCGGCAGTCTGAAACACAGAGAACTAATAATGGATCCAATGGATTCAAAATTAACGGCATGGAAGTGTTATCTGAAATTCGTGTCTGCCCATGATAACATTCTTTGTATGTTGTGGGGTGTATTTACTTGGGGCTCAAGTTCAAGAAATCAGTAATTATGTTAGCTTGTGATTTGGGAAGAACAAAAACATGTGAACATTTTTAGGAAATTTTGTAATATTTCCCAACACCTTCTCAACAATATTCCGGAGTTTTAACTAAATAAGGTGAAAATTTTGTGGAGACTTCGTAATATTTTCTAACGTGTCTTCAAATAATAGTTCAGAGTTCGACCTGTGCAACCGTGACTAATATTTATATACACGTGAACATTTTTAGGAAAGTTTGCAATATTTCCTAACATCTTCTCAACAATATCCCGGATTTTTAACTAAATAAGGTGAAAATTTTGTGGAAACTTCGTAATATTTTCTAACGTGTCTTCAAATAATAGATCAGAGTTCGACCTGTGCAACCGTGACTAATATTTATATACACGTGAACATTTTTAGGAAAGTGCAATATTTCCTAACACCTTCTCAACAATATCCCGGATTTTTGACTAAATAAGGTGAAAATTTTGTGGAAACTTCGTAATATTTTCTAACGTGTCTTCAAATAATAGTTCAGAGTTCGACCTGTGCAATCGTGACTAATATTTATATAAACTCAAATTTTATGACACCCGAAAAAAAATTGGAAACGCCCTGATTCGTCTCCTTCCTGTCTCCTGCCAAGCCAAATTTCTTTCACGCTCGGAGTGTGAGAAGACTGGTGAAGAGGAAATCAGCGCAAAAGAGTGTGAGGGAAGAGACGGGAGTGGAAAGGGTGAGGTCGCTCGAGTAAAGACGCGCAGTAGTTTTTGTCATCGTGAACGAATGCCGCGGGAGGACGAGGGATAAAGGGGATATATCGGCGAGTTGGAAAAGGGGATGGGGGGGCGACAAAGGGGGGAGCGGTTGGGGGGGGGTGCATTGGGTGGGTGTTAGGGGTGGGTGAGTGGGGCCAATCAGGCGGAGTGAAACCGCAGCTTGCCTCGGCGGCCATAAGACCCGCTGCAGACGCAGTTACGTCGGAAACATCTGCGGCCCAGTTCCCATGTTCCTCTTTTTGCCACACCACCCTGGCTGGCGTCCTCTCTCCGCATCCTCAATATTTCCCGCTTCCCCTTACCCCCCTCCACCTCCTAGTTTCGACCCTCCCCCCCTCTCTTTCTCTCTCTGAGGCCTAATCCACTCCATCTTTACTGTCCTCTCTCTCTCTCTCTCTCTCTCTGCCTCCATCCCATTCTCTCATATTGTGCTATTCTCTCTCTTTTTCTGTCGCTATGCATGCTCTATCTTCTATTCTCCCGTTTATACAAACAATGCTTGTAGAGGGCTTATAATTTATTCCTCAAATTTAAGCGGCGCTCATGTCGCTGAATTTTCCACCAAACTCTAAAGCACAATATGAATGTACAATGATAGCAATTTATTAGGGTAGATCTAAAAATCAAAATGGCTATTCCCTGCCGACGTTTCGGAATTCGTTAAATTCCATCTTCAGATCTGCAAAAACGATACTTGAGGCCATCAAGCAAAAGCCTTAACCACCAATGCCTACGCAATGGAAGTATATAATTCTACCTAGGAATTGTTATTTTAAAGGAATACCTTCGTTGATATATCTCCTCTTCTTCCTTCTAACCTATAGTATTTATTTTGTTAAAAGCACCATGAATACTATATATGCAAACATGCACATAGTCTTTTTGACAGTTGCAATCTAACGAGAGTTACAGGCACCTCTTTATGAATGTACATAGAAAAATAAGACAGCATTTTCTCATTTACTTAATTTAAAAAGAGTATCTCACTGAATACCCGAGGTCAAGATGGCACTGAATATATTGATACATTTTATTGGAATAAAATCACAGTCAATGACAGTTCTGAAAAAAAAATTTTGAAGCTACGTGTTCCAAAACGACATGTCAAGTTTTTTACGTAACAGTACGGAATAGCTTCTTTTCTCTACATAAGCTTTCAAAAGTAAGGATCTATAGAAATTGTCTTCCATAAAGGAAAAATGAACGATTGCTTTGGTCAAATTATGATTTATTGGTGAAATTCAAATAAAATTACGTCACATTACTGACGTCGATACTTTTTCATGAAGTGATCTTCCAAATCCTTGTCGATAATGTGGAGTATTGATTCCAATATCTCTAGCAAGAAATATTTATCGTAAAGTAATTTCTTGTTGGCGGGGATTTTTGACCAATTTATTGTATAATATGAACTGTAAATGTAAAATATTTTTAATAGCACTCGTTACTCATTCCCCCGAACTCTGGCGCTCCAGAAAAAGTGTGTTTGATCTGATACATATTGGAGATACAGATGGGAAATTGTGGTTATTTTGTGCCTTTCGTGAAGAATCTGAGGTCGAGTGTTCATCGCAATTTTTCATCCAGGAGCAACGCGTCTAATATCGACCTCTGCCCCTCACCTTCTCAATCCGATCGAAATCCCTTAATCTCCCCATTTTCGCCTCTCTCTCTCTCTTTGTCTCCTGACAACGGACCCGTCGTTCCAAATCGTTCCCCCCCCTCCCCCCGATAACATTCTTCACCCTCTATGATCGACTTGTTCTCTGTATTCCTCGTGTGGTATCCGTGGGGATGACAATTTCCCGATGGCTGCCGTACTTCCTCTCCCGCCACCTCTTCCTCTCCTCAAGCTGCCCTTTTCTCTTCTTCCAGCCCTTTCCACTATTTCTCTCGTCTCCCACTCCCCCTATCCTTCGCGATGACGTCGACGGGGATTCCGCCGGTGGCCCCACTCGATATTCTTCCTGACCTCTAAGCCCATTCTACAAATCCAAACGCGCCAATCCTTCATTCCTTTTCCCTGTCCTGTTTTCGAGGTGCCATTGCTTCCCCTGCTCCTGAGCGATTCTCGATTGGTGATGATCCCCTTCTGTTTTCAGGAGAATCCTTCCCTTCTCGTGATTCTTTTTCTCTTACTTGAAGGATGCGACGAGGAAAATAATATATTGCGTTTCCATTTCACTAAGTGTCCAGTTGTGTTTAATCAATCCATTCGGCCAATTTTTTTCCAATGCTCGGAGTATTTTGGTGGATGACTGAAATTGAACTTGTTCTCCGTTTGAATTGATACTACCGGGGATTAGTTAACTTTAATCGTACTTAAAACAAAGCAGTCTTGAATTATAATGGGTATTATCACTAGCCTGACATGTATGTCATACCAGTAAAAATAATTTTTTTCCTCTGAAAACCTTTGCCGACTGTGGAGAACATTAGTATAAGCTGGCATTACCTCGTGGACAAGTATAAACTTTCCCTTATCCTAAAGGGTATCAATAAGTATTATGGTCTTAATGGATGACTCGGTGCATCGTCGTGTGAAATTGCTTTAGTTTTAAGCTTACTTTTATCCTTTAAACTTAAGTTCCATCAGAAAACTAATATGTATGAGTTATAAACTTTAGATATAAACCGAGCTAAATATAAAGCGAGAATTAAAGAGTTGGCTAAAACTAGGATATACGGCAGAGGTGTTCTTAGGTGCATCCAATCCAAAATTATTTGTAGACCTCCGCTAATGATTTACTCCTAAGGAATCGACAGAAGATTTTTGAGCTGGAATTTAACTTTTACACACGAACAAGACACAAAATGCCGCTACTGTGACGCACTAAGAGGCCTGGGGTTTTTCGGCGAAGCAAGTGGCTGTATCCATTATCGCATCAATCATTCGTTTGATGTAGCTTAAGCAAGATGTCACTTCAGTTGAAATTCAGTGAATTTTCCATCAACATAAAGTAATAAATTTGACCTTTCCGGTGATTAAAAATATCAGCCACTTACCCCCTACTTTTTTAATTATTTTCCAAAAAATACCAGCCTTTTGCATGGAAATGGTACAAGTATGCACTCCAGAATGACTTCATTTAAAAAATAAGGCATTGATAAGATAAAGCCGGTCAGAAATTTTACCGTTGAAAGTTGCATAGATCCTAATATTTTCACATATATTTTAGAATCACCGCATTAAAACTATAATAATCGCTTAATAGTCGTTTTCACCGTACGGTAAGAAAAAAAATGAGTCGAGTTGGGACTTATGAAAGTTAGTGATAGTTTCAATCACATATAACGATACTTTTGCCCATAATAATGATAACATAATTACTTACTTTTACTAACTTTTGCTGAAATTCAAAAAATTATGTTCGAATATGATCTCCGTTATGGCTAAGGAAAAATCTCGCTCAAAATTCACCTTAGACGTGGGCGCCCTATTGCGATTTGTCTCGCTGAACATGGGGAAGTTCTCGCTCGTCACGTGACGTACGGGGGACGACGGGCCACGGCTTATGCATTAAGCGTGTCGTGGTGGTCTGAAGCGATCGTTTGGGGACCTCCATCTCTCACTCTCTTTCATCCCTTTAATACTCACCCCCTTCCCCCTTGCTGCTGCGTTCTTCAACCCCTTTCTCCACTTCAAAAAAATAGTAGGAGAGAGCGGGAGACAAGTGCCTCCACGTGTATTTATGGAGACAAATCGGTGAATGCAAAGGGGCGGTTAGGGGAGGGGTGATAATTAATGGGACGAATATAAAATGGTGCCCATGAATCACATATTAATTCGAAAATATCGCCCCAATCTCTCTTTCCCATGCTCTGTATTCCCTGCGGTGGCGTTCAAGAGACTATGCCGGCGGAATTACATCGAGAGTCTTCGGACGATATTAATGGCGCCGCTCGGGGTGGTTACGCGCCGCTGAAATATTCCTTCTATATTCCTTCATTCCCTTACCCCCCCTCCTTACTCCCCCCTCTCCCAAACGTGTGGAGTGTCATGCGAAGTCGCTTCCAAAGGCGGGCGCCATCTTTACCGCCGCCGCTGCCTGGAGCTAAAGGGCCTCGGAAAGCAATTAATGACTCCTGACGCCGCCTCCGCCTTTAAGGGGTTTGTGCCCGAGATACCGGGCGGAGGAGGAGACGTAATTTCCGTCCCTCCTTAAAGTTATCCGTCCGGGAGAAAGTCAAATGTGTTCTCACGCTGCCTCCTTCCTTGCCCGCGGTTACGAGACACTTGCGTAGTAAGGGTAGTTGGGAAGTATCCCCTTGCCACACTTTTTGTTTCGAGAGTCATGGAGATGCGGTTACTCTCATGAGATTGAAAAGTTCCGGTTTGGTGTGTACTGTGTGGCTCTAATAGGTTGTTGTGGGAATAGGTAATCGCAGCCGTCGTGCGTAAGATCCGTTCTTACTTTCGGGTTAGGCTAACAACTCTGTTTCTCTGGGATTGAGGACATTTGAGTAAAGAAATTAGAGGATGCGTTCCCTTAAATAATTATCCTTAATATTACTTCTTTTATTTTTTATACTTTTTCCCGTACAAATTTCCTAATAAATGTATACTTCGACTTTATTTGATGCTCTAACTCCTATGTAATACCAGACACCCATGAGGCTAAGTGAACGCCACTTAGCGCCTAGGGTTTCCAACCCTATACATTAGGTCTATCATGGTGACCAAGGCCTCAATATCCTTATACCAATGTACCGATAGAGAGGTTTCAAATTCAATAGACCATATTTCCGGTCATTTATCTAATTCTTCCGGACATTTAACATAGTTTGAGCCCCGGAAAATGAGGACAGTCGGCCAGCCTAAACCAAAAGGTAGACATCTAAAGTAGCTCAAACTGATGACGTGTAAAAAGAGACTCTTAGAATATTTTCCACCACCTACAACTTCCTGTAGATTTCTTATGCATAGAATGAAAGTATAACTTGAGTCAACTGAAGGGCATCAAAATCAATGTACAAATTATTACCTGGTACCGGCACGGCTGGTTATTGTAGCGCTCCTTACTCTTCCCTTGCATGTATTGGGGGATATTTTAAAGCATTCGTCTCACTCGTAATGAAACACTTTCAAAAAGGGTAATAAGTTTTCAATGCTCGAATTCTTAGTTCAATCACGTACAGTCTGCATTTCCTTGTTACGATTGATATTCATATTTCTACATGGGTCAATTCACATGTATTATATGTTACCCTATAACTGGTGAATATGGGCAAAGAGTTAGTTATCGATGAATGTTCTTGCTCAGTCAGGGCCTTGAGATAACGATTGAGGGGTCAAGTCACGGATGCGAAGCCCCTCGTTCACACGGTCATCTCTAAACTTCTGTAGTATTTAAGGATAAAAGATTTAATTAGCGATTTTGTCCCTTTTCCTTCGAAAAGGACTTCGGAGCCTCATCGGATTATAGGGCCTCTACCCCAAATCTGGGCCCGGTCCCGGAGCTAATGCTAAACGACTAAACTTCTTAATCCCTTCCTTTCCTTAATCTCGTCTCCTTACCTCCCCTGATCGCCGCTGAGTCTCGAGAATAACCACTCTACAGCGACACCTCGGAATGGAGAAATAAAAAGGATTCAATCTTCTCCGTATCTCACCTTCTTTAGAGCAAGCTCTTTTTTACACTTCTTAATACGTTTCATAGATTGCTTGGCATGGCTCCATCCTTCGTACCTTGCAGATTGAATAAAAATGTCGGATTCTCAAAAAAGTTGGAGGCGAATCCCGCAACCCTTTTAACGCTATAGAAAATTCTTTATGTGGATGGTTTTGAACGGAAGTCCGGGCGAACTATCGGCGAAGGAAGATGGAAGAGGATAAGGCATTAAGAGTGAAGTAGTCGCGGGTTTGGAAAAAGGAAAGGAAGTTGGAGTTTGTAAAGATTGTGGCGAAGTGAAAGTACATGAGCGGTTGACTGAAAAAGCTCTGGTAAGAAATTGGAGGTAAATGTCCGCTTCCGTCACACACCTTTCAAAAATTGTTTTCGACCCTTTCCACATAGCGTATCACCGCAAAATTTTTGTGACAAAAACTAGAAAGATGCCGGTATCTAGTGATAATTTTATTTTGGGGGAATAAGTAATTTACGATAAATAGGAAATTTTCAAAGCTTGAGGTGATGTTTTTCCCGGCCGCCATTGCACTGTTTCCACTTTTGACCGCAGCGTGGCGCGACAGTCGCTGAGTTGCGTTTACCCACTAACATCTCCCGTTCCATGTTAATGAGACGTATTTTCTAGAAAAAAAATCTCCCTCGAGACGGTTGGTGATTAGAAGGGTGGAAATAGGTGGTGTAGGCATGTAGAGACGTATATTTTCTAGAAAAAAATCTCCCTGGAGACGGTTGGTGATTAGAAGGGTGGAAATAGGTGGAGAAGGCATGTAGAGACGCATATTGTAGAGGTAAAGTAACAAATATCCCTCTGTCGGAGCTTTCGCGAAACTGAGAAAATGGCGTCGAAAAAGTCAGAAAAATGACGAAAATTGGTCATTTTCTAGCGTGAATATCTCAAAAACCTGTGGCTTAACAACTTTGCTGTATCTTTTATTTTGTACTGTAATTCTTCAAAAACTAAACTATGTCACAGTCATAATCCTCAATATCACCAATTTCTGGGAATAAGTGTTTTAAAGGTGTGTGACGGAAGCGGACATTTACCAAATTGGAAAATGGAAAAGGAGAGAAAGACTATCAAATATGCGGAGGTGTGATAAGAATAGCAAGGAAAAATGTTTCCCATATGATAGGTACTTTTTAAGTAGAATAGAAATAATCCATAACATAAAAGAGACGGTAGTATAAGGATTCTGATAAAAGGATCATTCTGAAGGTTGTAATAAAATTAATATGACTAGGGGTTATGATTGAAAAGCGTGTGATATAGGTGATTGGTTGAAGTTGTATCTTTTCCTTTTATTATCCTTCCCTCCTTCTATATTGTATCTTACCTTTGTTGCATCGCATCAGAATCCTTAAAGGAATAAAAATTCATGGAAGTCTTTCCCTTTAAATCTGTCGTCAAAACTCTGATACGAAATGCTGACTGACAAATGTTTTCCCCATCCTAAGGCCTTTCGTGTGAATGATTTTTCTTCGCTCTTTCTGGACTGAAGTAACGGTAATACTCTTAATAAAATAAATACTTGAGTGAATAACCAATTTGAGTTGAAATGAAAAATGAGTTGAAATAGTTCAAAATTCATATACAAGTGATTTTTTTTCCAAAAGTCTTCCATTTGTACAAGAAATTACCCAAATTGGGCGTACTAGAAGAAATGGAACATTGAGTGACACAAATGCCAATATACTCTCACTAAACAATAATCTATTCCTAATCATCGCTTAGGTCAACCTCCACCCTTTGTTTCATTAGTTATCTCCGCTTACTTTACGTACTGCCACTTAATTATCTAGCTTTGCAATGAAACCATGGTCTTGGAATAAAGCCGGTTTACTTCGTGGCTTACGGAAACTTCGAAATAAATTCTTTGCGCACCCAAGAAGAATGGTAGAGGTGATATGTATATTCTGTAGAATTGTAAAAATCTTTAATTTTCAAATTTTCTAAGATCACGGAGGAATTCAACTCAGTATTGATCTCAGCCATCGCTCATATTGAGTTATCCTTCTTTGTCCTTGAGTGCAAGGGATTTTGACGAACTTAGCATGATTCTGTTTCTTATGCCGTTTCCTAATGTTTTTTCTCCTTCTGTCAACAGTCCAGCTTTTCACGCACAGGTGCCTTTCCTTGGAATCGCTGACATGAAATACGTTTCACGATGGGCAGTGCTTCCACGAAAACCGATGATTCAGGGGGTCCTCAGTTGCTTCCTCTGGTTGTAGGAAGGGAGGAGGGAAAATAGAAAGGAAGGGATGGGATTAGCGAAGTAGCCGTTGTTTTTACGTGGGACGTGGAATTCTGACCCGAGAAATATATCATTTGAGTGCATCCATTCATTACGCTTAAGGGAGTGCGAAGGCTTTGGCTCAGCTCCAGATTGTACGAGAAGGGGACAGCAGTAGCAGCAGAGGCATAAGTGCTTGTAATGAATTGATTCTGGAATACATGCGACCTCCTTTAATGGAAGAACTCCTTCCATAAAAACAACAAACTAAAATTGCGGTATGGGTTTAAGAGATTTGTCGCCCGAGAATTATAACAGTGCTTCCTTGCATTTGTTATTTAAGTGATCATGGTAATTTTTTCTCTCTAGTCTGCACATATCATTAGCCTAGTTGAAGACGCTTAAATGGGGTGATTGAACTATGCAGTAAAACGGGACCACCCATCGTAGTCTCCATTAAGTGATGACAGTGTATTCAGTTGATTCTCTCTCTCAATCTTCTTGCAGATTAAATGCTTTGTGAGGTGTACTGCACTTTGAGTAATCGACTGCGTCATTTGTTTCAAATTAACTTGTAAATATCTTAATCTTGTACTTAATTATGCCATAAATGGCTATTGATATAATTCAGCATTACATCAACACTACTTGAGTACTGCTAATGCTAAAACATATGTGACGGAAAAGACATCTGCATATGTGAATTTTCATTTTTTTCTATAATTTTTCATGATAAACCTATATGAATCACTTACGTGGACTTTCTTTTGGCTGATACCAACCCCTTATTACTGTTATTCGCTAAAAATTCAGGAAGTAAAAATTTGGAAACTGTGTTATTCTGATCCAATGTGTACGTTCAGAATGTACGCTTTTGCAAAATTCTCGCTTATGAAACTTATTCCTGTATTTTCCAGTGAGCTAGAAATATTTTAATTCAGAATTGATTCGTTTCAAATGAAATTAGATTGGCTTGATACTTTAACTTGATATTTGTGAACCCTATGTCTCTCTGCCTTGGCTAAAACTGTAGTTGACCTATGTAGCTTTTAATTTTAAGGAATGGGTGTACTTTTTACTTTGTTAATATATGCATGTACTGATAATCCCAAAACTATTTCCTCTATTTATATTTTCCTCGTAACACATGATTCCTTTCTGGCTGTAATACCCATTTAATTTCAATTCATGTTTTATTCTGGGTCCCAAAAATAAATCCTCTGAGGAAAATTTATGACAAACAGAAGAGTGTAAGCTGTGGTTGCTAGCTAATTATTTAAGAGTCAGACTACTTCTTACAAAGTTTGAATGAGTAACAGTTGTAAGTAAAAATTTCTTGATATTTTATATTGAAATATATGATTCTAGTTCCATGCCGAGTATTTTTGTGATATCCTTTGCATCGAGTATGGGAGAATAGAATTAACAAGTCTTTCTTGAACAAAAAACGAAATGGCCCTTTTAACGTTCCTCGGCTTGCGTACTTCGGTTATTAAATCTTCGCGCAAATCACTTAACCCTTATCATCTGAGAATGCACATCCTCGAGGATTATAATGCTTTTTCCCGAGAGCGGGGACCGGGTAATTAGGAGTCATTGGCTTTAAGGCGCCTTGTAAAACTGCAGCTTTGGCTCGGGTCCAAGTGCGACGAGCGCGCGCTCTTTGGGGCAAGTGGATACAAAAGCCGCCCTTTCGCCCCAATAGAAACTCCCGTCGCGGAGAATCCTCGCCTCTCTTGAGTGAATGGGGTGATAATAATGAGGGAAGTTACTTCGGCGGTGAACGACTTGGTTTCAGTTCTTAGTATTCGCCCCTATTGAAATGAGTGAATCGACTCCTGGGTTCAAAGTTCATTCACAATTTTAATTAAAGATGCTATTGACGAATTGAACTTTTTATCTCCGCTATTTAGGCAAATACAGGTTAATTGGTCCAAATTAAAAGCCTTTCAGGGAATATGCCCTTCCAAGATTCAATTTGTTTTTATTTCTAATGAATGACTTTCGCGTTCAGGATAAATGTATTAGCTCAAAATAGATAGACAATTGCATATCCATTTTAAACCATATCACCTCTGGAAATTCTTCATAGCTATATCAATATTTATGTTTAATCTTGCTTTTAAGGGATCTACTTGCACCGCATTAATCAATTTTTTCATTGAGTTTCATGGTTGAATTAATACTTCCACGTCTACTGAAATTAGTACTTCTGCAGGGATTTCTTTACAAGTTGGAGAAGCGTCAAATCTGTGCCTTGATATTATTTAATTCGCTTCTTTCCTTTGTAAAATTAGACGTCTTTTTTAACTGCTGGATCAAATATGTTATTAAGTTTTAGCATGATTTTCTGCCGCGTTCAGGTACGCCCTCTTGTGTTGAAATTTGCGTTGCTGTGCAGTTTAGATACTTCGCGGCCTCCTTAGTGAATTTTTTCTGCTGTTTTGGCGAAGCGCAGAGAAAGGGTTAACATCATTTTAGCGCTGAGCCGAAAACTCGTCGATACATCAGCCGAGGTGGAAAATGTAGGTGGAAGACTACGAACATTGTGCCGCCTTAATTTCATCGTTAATTATGAAAACCCTTGAGATGAAGGGGAGATAGGAGGGGGGAAGGAAAAGAACGCATTGGTCTGGAATGAGGAGAGGAAGGGAGGAGGAGGAGGGTGGCGGGAAGGAGAATGAAAGGTGCGAATGAGAGGAGGAGGACTGAGAGAGAAGGGACGAGAAAGAGTGGGGTGTCCTTTTGTCTCGTGCAAAATGGAGAGCGCTTATCCTCTCACTCATCGGCACCGCGAGCGTTCTCAGTTCGAGGGCCTCTCCGTCAAAGCGTTAAATCTCCACGCATTACCCTCCGCTTGACGAGACTGCACGCCGTTCTGAAAGCTCGCATTCACGCGCGCAGGGATGGAAACCTTAATAAAACTTCCTCGTATCAACTCGTTTGTGCGCCCAGTACCTCCAGAAATTCCTTAAATGTGTTTATGATTAGGGCCTACGTCTTTTTTTACGTTATTAGTAAAATAACTCTTGTCTGGGACTTAATTTGAGCTTGTTAATTTGTGTTCCACGCTGGTGCAACCTATTTTTTTAAACCGGTCCGTAGTTTAGTTTTATCTAGGTAGCACTAATAGTTTAACGATACCTAAATATGAGAGAATCAAAGAAAACAAGAAATTTGAGAGTGACAAAATAGTGATTAGTAAATTGCTTGAGACTTTTGATGATAAAATAGAAGAAGTTACTTTTAATGGTGAACTGAAATTTTACACGAATATAGAATACATTGCCTGGGTTCAAATTTTTGAATCATGGAACGAGTTAACTAGACTGGAAGCGTACCAGATAGGAAACTCTATGATCGCATTCTTGAACAGCGCTCACTAGTTAAAGATTCACTCACCACTAATTTAGAGGGTACCTGTTAAACAGTTACGTTGCACTGAAAAAAGTTGGGTTAAAAGAAGGGATTTTGTTAAAAAATTACTGATGCATTTATGGATAACTCTAGGGAAATATATGTACTGCTGAGGATTGTGCTAAAATCAATTTAGGTAGGAGATCTTTTGCTCAACAGTATTCCTTTACATTATCTCTAATCATAAGAAATGCACACAAGTGGGACCTACGGCGTAACATAGTGCGTTAAATGGCGTTACATCTCAATCTCATTCACCCGACAAGTGCAAATTAAGTTTCATCTCCCTCTCTCTCCCTTTCAACCCTTCCTCATGAAAAAAACTTGAGAAGAGGGTTGGGCTGTGGATAATGCGGCAGGAGATTCCATCGAGGGACGCAACAACGCGACACCACTCGGCAAAAGACGTAAACACTCGAAAAAAATATGAAAAACGCGACGAACAGAATGGTGCGTGCCGAGTGCTCTCCCCAACTCCCTTTCACGTAAAAGGGAAAGAGAAGAAAAAAGGGCCATCCTCGGCCTCTCTCAGAGGACTCCTCCTCTCCTCTCATCTCAGCGTCTCTTAATCGGGGAGGAACAATCTTGCGGTCGCCGCTTTGTGGGGAAGGTTGGGGAGGGACCTTAATACTCTTCAGGTGCATAAAGAAAGGGGTCCCCGCGGGGGAGGGGGTGAGGCATGGGGGTTGGATATTGAAGCGAATGTAAGCGAGGCGGGACGAGATGGAGCAGTGGGGAGAGAGGTTAAAAAAAATGGGTGCGGACAGGGCAAATATGGTCGGAGGTAGAGGCGGAGGAGGAGGAGATGGAAGGGAAAAAGAGATTGAGGGGGGAGGGGTTTTCCTTGGGAGGGATGAAGGCGACAGAAGAGGGGTGAGTATTGCGAATCTTGAGGGGATGAGGGGGAAGGGAAAATGGGGGAGAGTGAGTGAGTGGGAGGAGGAGGAGGAGGAGAGAGAGAAGAGTAATTAAGCAAACCGCGAGGTGGAACAAGTTTCGAAATGTGTTCCGGATGATAAGGTTTGCATCCGCGCATGCTTTGCTCTCTTGCCCCTCCCCCCCATAATTCCCCTATCCTCTCCCCATCCCACCCCTGTGGTGTGTATTCCTCTGCAAATCTCCCTCCCTCAACCCCGGTTCAACCCCTTTGCCTCCTTCTCGTTCACCCACCTCCCCACCAACACCCCCCCCGCCCCCAATTCAAGCATTCCATTTAGGAAATTGCACGCGCCGAGAGGACCGAGGGGGCGGACTCGCTCACTCGCTGGGGAGAGGAGTTTTATTTTTTTCACCAGTTTCGCCCATTGCAAGCCCCTTTTTCGGACGAAAGGGGATTTTTTTCACCTCTCCTGCTCCTTTTTTTCTTTTCCCTTTAGTCTCTCTCTCTCTTCAAAAGGTGTTTCTACCCTGCCCCCTGCGCCCTACTCTCCTCTCTTTATAAAAGTCCTCTCCCTGTGCACCACTACCAACATCGCAACGATGACTGCATGCACACTCCAGCCGAAAGGGGTTGGGAAAAAAATGTATATCCGCGTGTGCAAATCGGAGGGATGATTTTTTTACGACTGAAGGAGCGGGCGCGTTGCAAAGGAAGGACTTGGTTAGAGGGGAGCCGCTGTGGAGCGGAACTTCCCTTCTCGTCCGTCGCCAATCGAGCTCATCGTTCCGGGCGAGGGAGGGAGAGGAGGGATCCCTCGAATGTTTTAATAACTTCCAAATTGTCGCTCGTTAGTGTGGACTCAACTTAGAGGGCATTTTTTCATCAGGTGCTTTGACTTACCTCTTAAGGTAAAAATCCTATTTTGTACCCTAGGTAACGGCTTGACATTTTTTGAGAAAGAGAAAAGTATTCTCAAAGTATTTGCTGAATTCTAGGGCTTGGCCATATTTTTGAGGGCACGTAACATGATAAGTGATTTAATTATGCTCTTGAGCTTGAGAAATACGGAATTCAACCAAACGACCATCCTAATAAGATACTTACGGGCCTCTCTTTCGTTGGCTCATTTGATGTGGCCTAGGTTAAAAAAAATTTCAATTTCTCAAGTGTGGCAAAGGAATGCACATTATCTTTCAGTAAGGTACATTTTTTTCATTTTTTTTTTAAGTTTTAGAGCTTCTTCGTGTTTTTCAGGAGACTTAAATAGATAAGTGATTCTTTTTTACTCTTGGCAAGAGAAGTTGTGAGGTAAATATCCTAATGAAGAATCCAAGGCGTCTTTTTCCGTCGAGCCAACGCTGGTGGGATCTTTGTTTTTTTCCTACATCTTATTTCTGTAGAGTATAACTAATGAATGCACATTCTTTGAGAGTCGGAAACAGACTTTCGGAGTATTTGCAGAGTTTTAGAGCACGGCTTTTTTCCCGAAGGGACTCAATCTGTTGAGTGATTCAGTCGACTCTAGTGATTGGCTTGAGTAGTAAAGAAAGTCCTACTTTTCTCGGATATTTAGGTCTGGAAATGGAGTTCCTTTTTTGTCTCAAACTTAGCCAAAGCATGTTACGTAAGAGGTCGTTCTGATACTTCCAAAAAAAAAAATAGAATGTGACAAACTCCTCATCTCGCTACGATGTTACTTTTAAATTTGCCAAATGGTGTAATTTTTAACCTGCTTGAATTTCTTGCGATAAGCAATTAGGTCAGCAGTCATAATATTAGCTCTTTTTTATGATTCTGGCTATGAATTCATTCAACTGACTTGAATAATCCACTACTTGGAGAGATGTAAGCTGTGCAGTTCTGGTAGTATATGGTTCTCTATGATTTATATCTTAACGAAACACCAGTGAGCCAATTAAAGGCCATCCCATCCCCAAATAATTTTATCATAGCTGGTAAATTTTTGAGCCAACTTCGCATACAATATTATGCTTCTAGAATATGACGTTTTCCCTATTTAGCCTTTTAATCTCTCATGATCAAGCAAATATAATTGACGTGTTTTTTTTTAAATAAGAGGGGAAAGTATTAAAACACTACCTAACCGTGAGCCATAGGAATTTTCTAAATGTAATTAATCCTGAATTCCTCCATGTGAGAAAAATATTTTATGGGATTCCATGATTATGCCATTAATCTATTGGCCGTTGGGTTTTGTGGAATTCCGTAGCAGTTATTGATTGATGGCTGCAAATTGTATCTGAAACTAGTGAAAATAAAGAAGTGGCAAACTAAATTTAGCTGACTAATGGCCAGTTGCTAGAAAATTTAGTTATGGAATCAATAGTTATGAGATCCATAAAGTTATAGAACTCATAAATATATTCGGGTTGCATGAATACATCTATTAGTTACTTAACTTATTTACCAATAGTTACTAGCCTCGAATATTTGATCTAATCTTCCACCGCCGGATAAAAGTTATGAAAGTTTAGCCTATGAATAATTGATAATGCACATTATAATTAGTCAGTAAGTGTAAACAAACTGGTCACTTGTCTCAAAACAACTCTTTAATCAAGTAATTAAGACTCCAAGCGGTTCATTACGCATCCGCCATCTTGGCTACTTATGGAACTCATAACTCCATTCCATAAGTTATGAGACCAATGAATTTATTGAATGTTTGTGCAACACTTATTGAATGGTTTCCATGACTTATGGGTCCCATAACTTTATGGAATACATATGTTACGTTCCTGCAACTGGCCATAAGTGTTGTGAGATCAAACTATTAGACCCGTGTAAGAAAAAAAAATGTCCGAATCATTTATTAGTATTTTACTGCTACCTACTCCTGGTAATCACTTTTTTAATCTAAAAATGACGTTTATTCTGCAGTACCAAATGCGCATCAGTAAATGTAGCAATTTAAGAATTACGTCTACGTAATATCAACATTTTTCTTCCGAAAAGGCAAACGTTGAAAAGTATTCGCGGAAATATTTCACTTGCTTCATCTACATCTACAGACTACCCTGCGAGCCGCCGTATGGGCGTGTGGCAGGGGGTGGTAGGTCACCAGCCGTGTAAAGATGTAACATTTTTGGAGATGAAATGGTGGCATGTACTATGGGAGTGTATTTAGAGGAGCTCTGTTTTTATTGTGGTCGCTTTTTGTGCGCGGAAAGAACGAGTTTTTGTACCTATCTGTTCGGCAGAGTATCTCTTTTTTATCACATCTATCAGAACTAGAAATGTTGAGAGGCGTCATGATAATATTCTCTGTGTCGCTCTGTAACACATCAGTTCTGAATATCTCAAGCAGCCTAAGCCTAGCGTGCTTCCTCCGAGTCTCTAGGGGCTCCCACCTTAATCCCTCTAACAATTGTGTAACACTATATGTTCGTTCGTAGCAGTTTTTAACGAAGCGTGCTGCTTTTCTTTGTATTTTGTTAATTTTTTTGGTTAAATCTTTATGACCAGGGTTCCAAATGCTCTCGGCGTATTCGAGGTGTGGCCTAACCAGAGCGAAGCGGCATCTCTCTTTGACTTATTCATCCGAGGACCTTCCTATTATACGCTTAACTAAATCTAGTTTCTTTAATGATGTGCCGCATATTTTTGTATATCTATCCACGATATATCTGAAGTTAAGATAATTCCTAGATATTTTACTATATTTGAAGATTTTATGTTTACTCCACCCACGGTGTAGGTATGGCTTTTGTGACGGGTTCAAGAATAAGGAAACACAATCTTTCTATGGACAGCTAAACTTCGTTCTTCGCAGGTAAATAATGTAGACTTTGCTTAAATTCGTAAACTTGCTCGCTCTTCCTCGTAACTTTGGCGGCCGCTACTTTTGAGCTGAGATAAAGGCGAATGTATAAGTTCTGCTCATAATTGCGCCACGGTGGCGCAGTCAGCCAAAGCAGAATCGGGAGTCACGGGCTCTTAACGTCGAGCTATTTGGATTTGATGAACCCAGTGTGCAGAGACGTGATTCCATCCCGGAGACGCCGCGCTTCGGAGCGACCAGCGAGAGCGGGGTAGGGACGGGATATATAATAAGGATTGCTTAACGAGGGAACCGGGGTAAAGGAACATGGCCCCTTTCCCTCCCGAGGAAGGATAAAGTACGTCACTCCCTAGTTTGAGTGGAGTGAGTTTCTCTTCCGCTCCTCGAGGGGTGAACTTCCACGTAGGAGACGAACATTATCATGCACAATTGCGCAACGGCGAGGCAAGAGGCAAGCAGCGATAATCTACCGCCGTCGTCCGTTCTCCTTATCCCTCGGGCGGAACCGAAAGAAAGCGGAGAACACGGGGTATTTAAACTCCACCGAGAGCTTGCAAATGCAACTCTCCTCTTTTAAAAAAAATAAATAAATAAAATCCTGCCTGCAAGGGCGCGATTCGGGAATTAAACGGTGTTGTGTACGCCGGATCGCTAATTCCACGCCTCTGTCTCATCCTTTTGAGGCGGGGGAGATGGGCGGTAAATTTACTATGCCCGAGGAATACGAAAAAAAGAGCGACTGGAAACGCTTTGGTAACGCGAGTAATCATAGTTGGGAATTCGCCTCTTTGACTCATGGGGAAAACGATAAATGCTCACTTCCCGTTCGCTCACTCAAGGCAGGGGCGAAGGTAATTGGGCGGGGGGGCTGGATTTAGGGGAACAGTCCACCCCCTCCCCATCTGTGATTCCGCCCCGGTGATTACATTTTGCCTGTCATATCATGGGTGACCGAGAGTAATTGTTTTCAGGATGTTTGTTTTATAGGAATTAAACTCTTAAGATCTATATTGTACCCTTCCCCCGTGGTCCATTCATTGAACTTATATCAAATTTGTGACGAGCGCTTTCTTACGTTAGTCGCCCCGACCAGGTCCTCAATCCGGAGAGACACGATGTATACTCTTTATGCTACATAAATATGCACGCATTCATGTACAAAACCCATGAATAAATTTAAACTAGTTTATTTTGTTAATTCATGCATAAAAAATAATACTGGGCCAAGAGTTAGTTAAATTTTTGCAGAATATTTTCCTTTTGTTGCAATTAAAATTCTGCCACTTTCTTTCTTTTACAATTAATTCAAATTGACATAAGGAACTGTTTGCTCCTTTTAATTCAAGGCTCTGGTTATACCCTTCTTATTTTGTATTCAGATATCTTTTTTATCAAATATGGGAGCTAAGTTGAATTTTTACACCTATCGCTAATCTGCGGGCCCTTTCGTGGTTCCGGTTCCTTTCCCGATCCTATGCCACGTCAGAAATCTAGCTTCTTCCGCCTAGTTCCTTTTTGTAAACAGAAACTCTACACCGTCGCGAGCTCCCGGTTGCTAAATTCCTCACATTGCCAGTGTTTGGTTAATTCACTTTCTTTGTTCCTGCTCTCCTTTGCATGTCTTATTCCTGCTGTAGCCTTCTTCCTTCTCTCTACTGTTTCTCTCTCTCCTTGTTTATTACTCCCCGGGTAATGGCTCTAATTTCTTGTTATAGTTGCTTAAATATGCGTTTTAAAATGATCTAATTTATATATTCGTGTTTCACAATTATGTAATATTTATTATTTTAATATCAACTTTGACCTTTCGTTTAAACCTGGTGATGATAAATTTTAACATCGGGAGTATCGATTTTTATTTAAAGAACGCCATATAATCGCATGAAACATTCGTACATTTGTCACTGACTCAAGAAGTAGGACAATCCATCCAATGAACAGTTTTCTTTTGCGATGATATCCACGAATACGAATACATTGGAATTTCTTTCTTCTCTCGGTAACTGGAAAATGAATTTATTTAAATAAATAAATAGAGCTTTGACTTGTAATGGAATGGCGACGAATAACATTTTTTTATTCGTTTTACGTGACTTTCGTATTCTCAATCTTATCTTCACTTTCATATTCCGCACATTTTTTATGCACGACGACGGCCTAATGACTTACTTTATCATGGAAATATCTCCTTTTCTAACCATTTTTTCTCTTCCCTGTAATTTGCTTTTCCCCTTTATCCATACCGAGGAAAGCGATTGAATTAATTAATTCTTGGAAAGTATAGATAAGTTTATTAATTTTCGGAGAGCTATAGGTGAATCTTTAGTGAAAATGACGCGGAATGACAACTAGGTTACGCGCAGTCGATGTGAATCTCCAAACTAATCTGTAAACGTGTAATTTTCTGCGAATGACTATTAAGGAGTCGTCAAAAATGCATTAGTGGCTGAATTTAACTTGGGAATATAGGGAGATGCCTGATATGAACCTTGGGTGGGCAAATCGCCATACAGTTCCAGAGGTCGATGACCTTTGGAACTGTATGGCGATTGACTTCCTTGTTAATGCTTCTGTGTTTTCAATGAATTTGATAATGGATGTTCATGTTTACCTGTGACATAAATGGTGAATGTAATTCTAAGGATCCAGTTACGCGCAATATTAACTAGCGACTATATGGGCTCACAAAATAGAGCTTTTAGTTAATTTTATGAAAAGAAAGCCAGGCTTAGCTGCGTTTCCAAAGTTTTGTCAATTCAAAAGTACCTTTCCTTTAAAGTAAATGGTTCGGAATGAAGATAATTCTGGCGTATGCGCCAGAGGAAGGGTTCTTCATGTAACGTGTCGACGTTCGCATGAATTTGAATTTAACTCCGCAATTCTTCCGTTTACACACGTTTTTGTACTTTCCCAATTTTGAAAACTCAAACTATTGATAGTCGAGTGTTTATCCAACACTCGTAGGCTTTCCTCATTCCGATACAGAGTCAGTGTATTGGCCTCTAAAAGGCATCGTGAATCTTTAACCACGATTTTATCACGTTATTCTATCGATACGTCGGTTAATGCAATGCAACTAAGCGCTTGATATGATGGAGTTTTTTAAAAGAAAAAGGACTTTCAATTTTTTCAACTTTCAAATATTTACTTATATCTTGAGGAGGGCAAATTTGGTGAACTTGAATGGAGGGAGATGATGTGTAACCGACTCAAGATGTTCATTCTGCCGCCACAATATGAAGGCTGCGTGAAGGAAGTGTGTATCGGAATGGACGGCAACCCCTCGTGTCGGCCCCATCCAGTTTGATCCAGCTCCAGCTCCAGATGGCACCAGACTGCTCCGCCGTCCACTAATCACCCACGTGCACCTCGTTAGACTCGCTGTGCCTTCCCCTCTCATTTCTTTTGGGGAGTAAAAGATGATAATGACCTCCTGGCATAGGCTATTTATTTACTCAGTGGTGTGACGCGGCCATTTTTAGAATTTCTGTATCTCATTCCGTAAAAAAATGGCTTTTATTAAAACCATTTTTTCATTCGCTTATTCTGGTTCAATTCTGAACATTAATGAGGTACTTTTGGCTGATCAGGGCGAGGCGCAGGACTTGGCTGTCAAAGCTGACTCACAACAAAGCAACTGTTGAAATTGTTAATATTATAATATAAAAAATATCTCATCCATGGTAGGCTTGAGTGTTTGTATTTATTTATTTTTCTGCTCACATTATACGAGTTACACCGTGGATTATTCAGTATTCTAACGTGATCTTCAGTGTTAGAAACAGTTAGAAAATCACTAATAACTATTTCTTGGCTTACTGCTTTGTATATTTATTTTATATACCAGTTAAAGTTTTGTTCTTCCTTCTAAGAACGTCGTCAGGACTCTTCTGACGTTTATACACACCACTGCGAAAGCCTGAAAACAACTTTTTAAACAAGCCTGATTTTATAAACTTTAGAAACCAACTTCATAAACGTTAGAAAAACCATTAAACTATCCTTTGCCGAGTATATATAATGACGAAATAGCCAAAGTCAGGGTCTCGTTATTTTACTAAGTAAGAGAGTGAAGTACGAGCAATCCTGATGTAATTGTGTTGGAAAAATAACTGACGCGATAATAGTTAATGTCTCTCATGTAATTAGAATATCAATTCGGCGAGGTGTGAAATTGTTTTATAGATTTGAGAATCACTGATGAAATTGTTAAAATAACTCGTCGGCATCCATTGCCCGACACTAGAGCGTAGACATCTGGATGATGTAGTTGCTCATAATAATTTATCAGGTTCACAGCCCAAGTTGTACCAGATGTACGCTTTACTAATTGCTTGGAATAGATGTATGCAGGTATTTACTGGTGATATATTGTAATGAATAAATTTGAATTCACCTCAGAGTTGTTTATTTGGGTGAAATGTTGGCAGATAACTGAGTCCTCTGCAAATGGCATACTTCAGGAACTATTATCTCTAGTTATTTATAGGGGGTCTTTTGTGTGGCTGTTTTAAGAGATTGCCGCATGAACCATTACCCAGTTGATGTTTAATTGCGACAATTTTCAAGTGATATAAATGTAGGTACTCATTATAATGCAAATGATGAACGAGTTAACTTCATGCAATATTTTCTATTTTAGGGCTGTTAGTTGATAGCCGACATCGTAATGTTATCGTTTAGTCGCTAAATACTGAATTCCTGTCATTGCTGTATAAATTGCCCCATCGATCCAAGCTGGCCAACCCCTATCTTTTATCTCACACTCTTTCAGCACTCGCCCCTATGATGTCCACGAGACTAATTACCTGTCAGATGTGCTATCTGTAAAATCGATCCCCATTGACCAAACGTTTCAAGAGTGAATTTGCATGCATATCAACGAAGCTTATCAGTACGGCGAGCAAAGTCTCACAGTCTATGGCTTGTCGCAACATAACCTCGCCTCATTTAATCAATACGGTCGGTATAAATCGTTGTCTTGCTGACCCAGCTTGATCCGCTGGAAAGACTTGAGGCATATTCATCTGACGCGTTTCTGCCGAGCAAATCTTCCTTGTCACACGTTTAACGTTGACCAAATGCATAATGCAGGTCAAATTTTCCGATGATTTATGTAAATATCAAGTTTATAGCCTTCCTTGTTCCCCTGATAAATTATTCCAGCCTTAGCTCACGAACAGTCTAAATAGATTATTCAAATTTTGGTGAAACGCTAAAAAATTGTATGAATGACAAGAGAAATTAATCTTGCATTAGAAATGTTATATCTGGAAAAGTCATATACATGTAACTTGGCCCCAGGGGAGATAGGACCAGAGGAGACTGGAATTTTTCGAGATGAGGATATGAAGTAACGAAAGAGTACGATGGACCAAGAGTAAAACGAACGAAGATGATTTTTACGTGAAGGGGAAGAAAAGCGACATTTGTTAGATAAGACAAATGTGGCAAGGTAGATAGATCTAGTAATTAATGGAGAGGGGATACAAAAACAGCTTCAAATGTGAGAATTCTGAGAAATAAGGTAAGAGTGTGGACAATATAGGCCTGTTGGAAGTTATAAACTAAACTGAATTTAATACATCGTGACGATGTGATTCAACGCTAGCGATGGTAATGGGGCGGGGAGAGCAACACAAAGATAACAGCAGCAATTCGTCAAAACTACCCAAACTCTAAGATCACTGAATAATAATCTTCACCCATGTACCACATCGCTAGTACGCTCTATTATCACCGCGGGGTAAGTGTGGCAGGTAGCGTTAGAACTCTTAGTATGATAAAGGGAGGGACTGGGGTAAAGGAATGAGAAGAGGGAAAGGAAAAAGTTAATTTCATGATACCAATGGGCACTATGCTGAATTATGTCATTGGTGAGGGCTTATGACATTTATTCTATTTCCATAGAGCATTCAGGAGGCATAGTTTTGACACAGGCTAAAAATTCTTGAGAATTACATTAGAACCGAGAGAATCCTCGTCGAGGTTTCCGACGCATTCACGCGCTTTCCAATATGGTCTAATCAACCGTAAATTTGCGGCAAGGAGTCGTCGATTATTCCCAAAACAGAGAAAATAATGAATGAAATGAATGAATGAAAGGAACTCCTGGATGTTGTCTTGCTGATTTCCCTCTCATCTTCCTCTTACTCCGATCATTGACATATTTGTCTTCCTGTTTGTATTTTCACGCGGCGACGCGACGCGACGACATTCCTAATTCCCCCCCCCAAACAATAACAATCTCGCGTTTGGCTGTTATTCTTCGGAAGTGGTCCAGGTGAATGAACTATTTTAGGAATTTTTCACTCTGGCTTAAGTCAATGAAGCTGAAAATACCATCCATGGTCAATGTGTGAAAATTTTAGCCCATCGCAATGAACTCCGTTCAGCTTCATCGCCTTTGAGGCGCCAGTGACCTCTCGGAAATTCCCGTATTTTGTTTCGTAAACATTGACATTGTTTGAATCAGCCATGAGCAATACAACTACCAATTAAATTCAGCTAAACCTGTACAGTAATTTTTGTTTTATTGGCAATATTTCTAAAAAGATAGTAGAGTTGAAGGCCATTGTTTTTATGTTGCTTATCGAAAATTATTGATAAATGTATCAGATATCCAAGGGAAGCCGATAAATAAGAAGTATTCATGACCGATGACATTCTTCACAAGGGCTGTTCTATGCTCTTTCTTTTGTCATTATAATTGTATGGAAGCTTGCGCGTTCAACTACAGTAGGATGTTAAATTTAGTGTGAAATCCATAATGTCACTGACTTATTTTTTAATACTACAGCTAAAATGGCAAAAAGTAAGTCTGTAATTACAGACAGCAGTGAAAGCGTTGATGAGAACCCTTTTGTGGGAAGAAGTTACGTCGGGTAAATAATGGAAAAAGATAGGCATCATCATTCTCCAGTCGTTTTCTGCGGCAGAGTCGTTTATAAAGTTCCCTTTGTGCACTTCTCCCGATCGATCCAGCAATCAGAAGGCAGCCGCACATTCTCCACCGAACAACAAGCAATCAGCGGAGTGACGCAAGCAAGCCGGACTTCCATCGACGATGGCCGGTGAAAGTTTTCGTGGGCGGCGGTGGAAATCACGCCCCAGTCAGCTCTTCACGCTTTAATCCACGCGCAACCCCATTACCAAAGGTACTCTGCCCTTCTCTTCCCTTCGCCTCACTCTCCCTTTGGGTCAATTCAATCACGCCCGCCGCCGCACACTCCGATCCTTCTTTCTCCTCCTTTCTATGTCTTTCCCCTTTCAAAACTCTCTCTTTTCATCATTCCACTGAAGTTCCGTCGCCATCAAAATACCTCCTTGAATCTTTCAACGCAACTGTTCCCGCATCGCTTGATAAGAGTACTGATATTTTTTGTTTCAGAGTGTTTTTTTTCCATTTTCCGAAACGGAAATCGAAGGAACATTCTCCAGAACCCCTCACCGAGAGAGAAAAATTGCTAATTTACTCCCGTGAAAACTTTCCCGACAAGAATTTCATTAGTTTTGTACTAAAGGCGTAAATTGGAAAGAAAATAAAATGAAAGTCATGTGCCATTCTCGTTTGCTTATGTTCAACTCCGCATTTCACCGTAACTTCACCATTTGAACTATTGTTGATGGTTAATTATTTTATTGGATATGTTCTGATCATGTCATAAAAGATTTTCAAATGTGACTTAAGTGTTTTATTCCAGCTCAAAGAATATCACCTAAGCAAAGACATTTTACTAAGAATTAGTCGTGAAAAAAATTACAAAACGTGATTTTGCAGCTCACAAATATTTAGCATTATAGTTCTTCTCTACTTTGGTCGTTCATTATCTGCAGCCGTGTCTTATTTTTGCTAATTCAGC
This sequence comes from Ceriagrion tenellum, assembly GCA_963169105.1. Taxonomy (NCBI): domain Eukaryota; kingdom Metazoa; phylum Arthropoda; class Insecta; order Odonata; family Coenagrionidae; genus Ceriagrion; species Ceriagrion tenellum. The sequence continues at coordinate 45,111,585 of OY720632.1, forward strand.
TTTGCTGGAATATATCTCATTGTAGTTCCCTGCTTTTTCCGCATTACTTTGATTTTACCGTTGATACTTGTGAGCAATTACACACATGGTGCATTTTATAGTAGTTCAATGGAATCACGACCGTTTGGTTTCTCATTTCCGTTTACGGCTTTGCGCATTTTTTTAAGCTATACTTTTAAGGATAATAGCTGACAAAGTTACGTTACCTCATGTCACAAGAAGTGGGCAACGCAAGTGGGAAGTGGGAAAAAATATGAGATGAGAATTTTACCTTTTAGGGGTCATTAAAAGATAAAGTTCTCAATGGGAATTTGAATATCTTTGTTGAATAGTGTTTTAATAAAAATAAAACCTTCTCAACATGATGTGTAAGATAAATACATAGTATCTTGGCATGTAAGATTTATAATGAATCAATGCGATTAATTTTTACAATAAAATTTAGATCTACAACGAATTGGATTTCTCAATGAGAATTTTACCTTTTACTAACCCCAAATTTTAAAAATTATGAACATTTTCCTAGTGCATTTTGTTTTCTTGGTACTCACTCCAGCAATTAGAGACGCTTATCCTTCTATTATTTTTGCCACGGATTTTGTTTAAGAGCATTGCCCCCATATTTCCTTAGACAAGTTAACAGTGCGGAATCTGACTTAATGCTGCGCAGCCTGGTTTAGGTCACTTTGTTTTAGTCCGCCATATTTAATATTTTTATTTTATTATTTTTGAACGGTTTTTATTATTCGGAGTATATACTCGCCTTTCTTCTTGAAGAACACAGTAATATTTGATTTAGATACAATTACAATATTTTAGCCGTCAGTATCAAATTTATTTATCCAGCCATTTTTTCTTCAATGCATCTTTATTTATTCTTTCAACGGAAGAACAGCGTGTGAGAGGTTGGTCCACGCAATGCCAAAGCCTCCACTGTCTAAAGATTGCTCAGTTCTCAGAAAAAATGTTAGCATGTCGTGTTTTATTTTCAATATGTGAGGAGACATTTTTATTAACTTCGATAAATATTTCTACGACATTGACCTCTGCTGAAATCAAAGAATACCTCTGCGAACCGCCCAATTCATCGAAAACAAATGGTTTGAGACGATATAAATGTAGTTTAGTGTCCGTAGTTCTTTCTCTACTGGCTCTTTTGAGTTTTATTACATATATTAATCACTAGATACTTCACTCTTATGATTTTCATCTTTGAAATTGCTTCCTTTTGCAGCAAAATGGTGTTTTAGAGTGCCATTCATGGTTGACATGGAAGCATTTTTATATAGTATTTAACTGCATTAAAATTTCGCTTTTATCTGGTCCTTCATTCCTCAATAAAACCATTGATGCTTGCTCACCTGTTTTTAAGATATACGTGTTAGTTTTGATCGATAAATAATTGATTTAAACCACAATGAATGATTCTAATAGCCCTTACTCCATGTTGATGGTCAGTTTTTTCCTCTGCAATACAAAATTATGATATTGAAGTCACTGGTGATCTTTTGTATGTTATTTTGTATTAGTGCGTGGCAGGGAAACGCTCTAAAGGACCAATTGAGGTGGTAAAGTCATTCTCACATTCACTCCTTTCTCATTTTCCCCTCTCTCTTCCACATTCCGCTATCAAATCTTACCCACGCCCTGTATTTAAGTTCAGTTTCTCATTCCCTTCCTCCTCCTGCTTCATTCGCTCTTGGGATGATTCCAATCCCACCGATTTCCCACTACGCGTCTGTCTCCTTTCTGAAAAAAGACACCTCCGAAAAAAATACCGTTCTCAATTTCCTGAATCCCTGTCCCATTTCTTCTTCCGTCCCTTAGTCACTTTCCAAACCGGGCGTCATTGTCGCCCCCGTGCCCTCGCACCCCTTCTTCTCCCGCGTTCCCCTTCCCCTCCAAACCAACTACCCCCTGAAAAATCCCCCTCCCGGCATAATCCAACTTTCCCCACCCCTCTTCTCCGGACAAAACCAAATTGCCATCCGCTATCTTCCCCGTTTGCCCGCGTCGCGGTTGCTTTATCGTTTTCCCAGATGGCATCTCCGTCGGCGTTTTGGTTATCGCCTTCTGTGAGCAATAGCCATAATAGGATCACAGGAAAAGAGTCGGCGTGAGAGGGGTGGAAACAGCAGCCAGATGGAGGGTGAGGGAGAGAGAGAGACAAAGGAGATTACAGCATCAAAAACGCCGGAAACCCCCTTTCATATTGATAATCCGATTGTAAAAATGCACCAGTTAGACGTCGCGCCTTTTTCCAGGCCGTTGTCCCCCGGGGCCTTTAAAAGCTCTCTAAATCATTTCTTTTAAGGTGTGCTAATCAAAGGGAAATAATTTAGAGGATACCAAACGATGTGAGGGAGAGCAGATTTTTGTATGACGCGATTGTTTGAACTTTTGCGGCTGGGAAAGCATAAGCGGGGCTTATCTGACCAGCATTCCGTAGTGAAGTGATTGCTTTGGTAGGGCTGCGTTATATTTTGACCCATCTCTTTGGCTATCAGTTATTTTTCCGCACAATACCGTTGCTATTTTTAACATAGTTGTAGCTTTGAATTAAATTATGAAACTTCATATTGAGCTCTTTGCAATATGATGATAAAAGTTTCATGTTTTTTATACGGATGACGATGTCCTGGTATTTTTAATCAGTTGTTAAAGTTGCCATTTTTTACTTAGTTAAATTTCGACTGTCTGTTTCCGAGGTAAAATCCTAACTTTGAGGCATTGTGTCTCCCATTCAACCTTTCCATGACTTTAAATAAAGAAAAATGCATAGTACAATAAAACTTCGCAACCAAAATAAGAGTACGGTGGCACCGTGTCGTATAATCCGCTTTTTTTTAGATGATGGATAGTTGATATTCAAAGGTTAATTAGTCAAAAAATGCCGTTTTTAACGTTTTTTAATTATTTAATCAAATTCAAAAATAATCTTTTTCATGAAGTGTCGAATATTTTTATTTGCATGTTTTTCGCTAAGGTTGTGAGCAACCTCATATCCCCATCTCTCGCAGTGCTTGTTGATAATTTCGGTTGACTCAGGTTTTCACGTATCGGGATTTCGTTAAATGGGGTTTAAATGCATTAATATTTTGGGTGCTTTGCAAAAGAGCAGACCGAGTCATCAATAGCAGAGAAGAAAAATGCTACACTAGAGGCCAATGAGCATTGTCTATTTCACAATATGAACGTGATGATTCGTGACTATTTAAGCTAGCTGGGATTTTTTGGCATCGATTTTAATATTTAAAATTACCTAAGTTTTTCATTCATGTTCCATATAATATTATTATTTTTTTCATAGCATAACTAAGCCTCGTGTGACTCGTTTCTATTCTTTTTGGATGAAGATGAGTAATTTTTATGTTATAACTAATTGTGATAAATAATTTTGGCAGTTTTTCTAAACAATATTTCTCGGCTATAGTTGTGATTAGGCCCTTCTCTTTTCATTATTTCTCGGCAGGCTATTTTTTCCCCTTCTCTTAGTTCCCAAATCGGATTTCCCACTTGGATTTTATTTCTTTGTCCCTTCTCATCATCCCGCGTTCTCCAGCCGTTTCCGACGTATCTCCACATTTTTCTTCTGTCCTTCATTTATCAGCGCCTCTCACCCTTTCTCCGTCCTTCTCCTATCTCCGCTCAAAACAGCCAGAACACAGAGCTTTCCGTTAATTCGAAATAAATGTGATTAGCTTCTCTCGCCTGCGTCATACTCCCAGAGAAGGGAGGGGCTCCTCCCACAGCGAGCTCCTTCTCATCCCGTCTCATCCCTCCTGAGGAGCGGTAGGAAGAGAAAAATCTCTTATTACCTTTTAGTGGAACGAGATTAAAGCCACCAGCATCCAAAAAAGGGATGAGGTTTAGCGTCTGAGAGAGAGAGAGGAGGCGTGGTAAAGCGATAAAGCCGGAGAAAGGAAAGGCTAGGCTTGGAAAAATACTTTTTATCACTCTTGAGGATAAGGCTGTGCTCAAGAGCGTAATGCAATAACGTCAGTCATGTCCTCCGCAATATCAATACACGCCCGTCCCTTTTTTTCACTCAATTGGATTACAGTCGTAATTACGTTTTTGTCTAACTAGAAGTGCATTCACTGAGGATCTTTCTCTACAATCCAATTATGCATTAATTAGGAATGACTTGATGATGCCGTTAATTTTATTTCATCTCCAGAAAGAAGTGAAAAACTTATACGGCTGTGAAATTTTATTCTGTTGGTATTCCAGAAAGCTCTTCCATTCCCAGGGTATTCGCTTTCCTTTTAGGGATGAAGATTCCCACTCCATTATTATCTATCAATAATGATTTTGTCTGGAATCTTCTTTGCATCTCGAATTAAGTATTAATGATGTTAACGTTGCCATGAAAAATTAATCATATTTTGCTTTGGAATGCATATATTTTCAATTAATTCACATTCCACTTACTACGATCTTGGCTAAAAGAGGCATCCGAACTAGTGCTTTGTTAAAAAATTTAACTTTTTAATATTCCACTCTTTTTTTGATATTACTGAAATGCGACTCACCGGTTGTGATGCTTACACCATCATCAGAGATATTCAATCAATTCAGGAATATCTCTGATGATGATATTGTAAGCATCGCAACCGGTGAGTCGCATTTCAGTAATAATAAAAAGTATGGAATATCACCAAGTTATTTTTCTTTAATTATGCCTAAATTCCACAACACTGATTTGTAAACTATCTCGTATACAAGGGTTTTATTCTAAGAATAAGAGAGTGTTACATGACTGTTTTCATGTCTACTACAAACGAAGCCACAATATGCCGTGAACGAATCATGCTAATTTCGTTTCTTAATCTAATGACGGTTGGAAAATCGTATTTGTCCAGCGCTGAATATCCCGCGGACTGAAGTGTTCTTTTATGCTATAGTAGGTTAAACATCGACGTATTTCGAATGACTTCGTGAAGTAGGGGAAATTCTAGCGAAAATAAAATCTCCTGTCCATCAAATTTCAATCATCTGTACATTATGTGAAATAGCTGAACTACTTCATAGCTTGACAGAACCGGGACATTAAATCGTTTGGTTATGATTATTCTGCGTAATTCGGGAAAATCACATAAAATTTGATCAATACATCAATTTCATGGACGTTTGGAACATCTGCATGGTCGGTCATATTCATAACGAAAGGGGCCTCCCCTCGGTCAATGCCGTCGCCCATCCGCTGAAAGTGTTTTCTGCATCGCATTCCCGTTTTAAATGATCATCCACTTACGTGAGATGACTTCGAAGGGGTGCGAAGGGGGGGCGGGGTCCCATCTGTAGTACTGTAGCCGGGGAAAGGGATGAGAGTCGCAGCTGCAGTGGCAGAGGTATGTATTTTCACGTGGAGTGCAGATTTCCCTCTTTATTTATGACAGAATGAGACTATCGTATTTTCTGACCGTCTTAAAGGGTGAGGGTTGACGAGGACTACTGAGAGAAGGGATGTACCAACACTTTAACCAGAATTGGTCCGAATTGACCCTTCATGTCCCTGGGAGGTCCCAGACTCGAGGGCGTACTCCGGCAGATCGCACGGCTTCAACCCTGAAAGGGAGCCAGGAACCTAATTCCAATATTTTGGGCAACGGGCTCTTCCGGTTCTCAACGATGTGCGGTAGGTTTTTTCGCGAAAGCGAGACCAACGGCTACTCGTCTCAGTTGTTTGGGGTAACCAAACTAATACGAGCACTTCGGGGGGTGGAGGCCCAATTGAGGTCCTTTTGACCTCAATCCGCCTCATTGTTGTCGGCCTCGAAGTTGTTGGTTTCACTAACCTTCCCTTCCCACTTCTTTCCTTCCCACTGCTTCCTCACTTAGAGATACGCTGATACCTTGAGTCCGAGGTGGAGGTTGTAATCCTGCGGCGAGAGCCGAAACACCTGGCTTACAGGGTCTCACATTTTAGTCTCATCCGAGGATTGCAAAATCTTACTCCCCTTCTCATTTCCCTTCCGTGGATCAATGATTCTCTTTAGAAATTTTTGAGATTTCCTTGAGAATTCTCGGACGATGTGGTAATGCCTAACGCGGAACATAAACTCGGTTTTACTGAAGTGAATATGAAATTAACATAACAAAAATGTTTACTCTTTTCACAGTGTTAAATTAGAACCGACCTAAGTTTCGAAAACTTGTCTCATTATCCAGGTGCATAAAATCGATGATTCAAACTATTTCATAACGCTGTATTGCTGATTGCTTTCTATGCATTGCATTTATTGACTATCTGTGATTTGGGATGATGTCTAAATTGCTGATAGAGTTTACCTTAAAAATTCTAATTTTCCTTGAGGAAGTTCTAACTTCATTTAACCTTAGGGTCACAAATTTTACTTCAGCATGGGTTCTGTTCTACGAAACTTTAGATTTTCAACCAAGTTAACTACGAGGAGTTTGCTGTGTGTCGAAGTCAATCATTTCCCGATGATTGGAAGCATATGCCACAGTGTCCGATTTCACAGGCTTACATTACTCTATGAGTGTTACCAACAGGTAAGCAGTTTATCGATTCACCTCTTATTTTCCTTTTGATAATCCGGTTCTTCAGATCTCCTCCTCTCTCTCCTTCAGATCTCTTCCCCCCTTCCTTTCGACTCTTGTTTTTGCTATAAATTGTTTATCAAATATTCTCGACAAAATCTCACCTTTGAACTTAAGGGTTTAGTTTAGAAGTAAGCTTAGTTGCCTGAAAGTATTTTTTTTCTATTCAGAGGTCTTCTCTGAAACAGGAATGCCATTTGTGAGATATAAAAAATTGCTCAAATAAATGCCTCACATCATAGTGAATTACTAAATGTTACATTTTCGTTGTTCTCAAAGGGTGACATCGCAATGCATGAGAACACTTGACTCCTTGGATGGTCGCCATCAATTGCATCGTTAGTTTTTCTGATATCTCCTGCAGCTGCCCAAATAGCTCTATTCCCTGATTCGGATCATTCCTCCCCTCATTCTCCAGCACATCCGTTGCAGTTATACCCACCACACCCTTGAATGCATCCTCACATCCCCTCTCACCTTACCCGCCGCTGTCTCGATCTCCCAAGCCCTTAATCGTCGCACGGTTCATGGAGACGTCCCCATGGCATTCCCCCGAGTGGCAACTTTGCAGAGCCTTTTAATGGTGACTCACAGCGATCAACCAAGATGTCTTCTCTCGCTGCTTCGCAACGCAATATCCGCGTTGGTGTCGCAGGTGCCACTCTTAAAAATAACCGTTGGGGGCCCGATGCCTCTTTCTCATCTCCCCTCCCTCCCCGCTAACAAAATCTCCCCAACACCCCCTCCCGTTCCCATATTCTTGCAAGCCGTCGTAACCCCAGGGGGTTGAACTACGCCGGAACACCATAGGGGGATGGAGAGGGGTAGGAAGACAACGAGAGAGAGGGAGGAGAGGTTAGAGGAAGGAGGTCCGTAGAAAATGCGTAGTTTGTACGAGGGCAGGAAGAACTGTTATATGCGGGCGTCCCTTTTATGGATAGCGGGTCCATGGGTGTATTTTCTCCAGGGCGACAGATGCTCCGAGGCTTAAGGCTTAACCACTCTGCCTGCCGACCCAACTTCTGCTCACGAAAAAGTCCCCGGATGACAGATGTGGGTGTGAGACGTCTTAATTTGATCGCTATCGAGAGCAGTCAAACATCTCTTCCATGATATCAAAGAGGCGAGGAATAGTGTGAATTTGGGCTTAAATTTGGCACCAATTTTTGCTTCAATTTCTCCCTTTAGATTGGAAACATTTTAAGTGAGAGCGTATATGAAAAGATCAGACCAGATGGGCATAAGTCTTGGGAGGGCTTCCAGCTCTAATAATTCACATTATAATTCACGGAAGTGTTTGTTCTACAAAGGAAGAAAAGAGCTGATGATCTGTTATGTCCCACTGTTCACGCATATAATGAGAACATCTAGTCATTAACAAAGCTGCAGTGTAACGCATTTTATAAAAATATCCCCACAAAAAGTAGATCATTAGAATTTTTTGTTGCGTCACAATCAATATGTAATGGCTACCATTTTGTAATCAATTCCGTGTATTGGAAAATAGGATTAACTTACGGCAGTAGATTGTTTGACCATGAGTAGCCAACTTATTCTCATGCTTTCTACTCTCGCACTCCTTCATCAATCCCTGTCTTAGAAAATTAACTGCGAACCTTGAAGGTCAAGCTAGAGCCATTAACCATGTATCATTGGAAGCGGAAGGAAATCGTTTCGTCATTAGTATTCCCAGTGTTGCTTTAATTATTATTCATTTTCTCCATGAAACGTCTCACGGGGAGTCAGCTTGCAGAATGAGCTAATAGGGAAGAAAAAACGTAAGTTCGGTCCTCGCGGTTTTTTCCCCTTTCGGTACAATATAATAGTCTCCCTTGGATCGCTGCAACCTACTTCACTTTGTTATTATTCTTCCTATGAGCAGTCTGCGTTTTTTTTGCATCTCTTTCTGAGAATTTTGATCAAAAAACACTTGAGCAGTGCATTCTGTAGAGTACTAACAGTAGTGAGTGAAGTGAAGTACTTGAGTACAATTTTATAATACGTAACATTTAGCGTAAGAGAAGAGTGGAAGGCGTTATTAAAAAGACAAAAAGGTATTGATTTTGCTCGTGCACATGACGGCAAAAGCCAAAGTGATGACAGTAACAGTCTTAAGATATCACTCAAGCAAATGCCAGTCGAGTTGTCGTAAACATTAATTTTTTAAAATATTATTTACCAAACACAATTTTATTTCTCTAATTTGCATCCTGAATAGATGTCTAAACTAGAATAAAATTTGCAGTGCATATTTTCTCTACAGGCGCTACTAGTTTTGACGCATCGGTGTCATCATCAGGTGACGATATTCCACCTCCGATTGGTAGAAACTTGTTGTATCGACTTACATTTTGAGTAAACTATACGTAGAGTATTTTCCTTGATTGATTATGAGTTTCCTTAAGTTTCAGCTAGAAATCAAGGAATAGTTGTCTAATGCTTACACCAGTATTAGCATTAATATTTGTAAATCTCGGATATGTTAGTAAAATCTTTTCGGGTTAGGCACCGGGTAAGGCTATTAAAGGCCAACGTTTCGACGAGAAACTCTCTCATCGCCATCAGGGCTAAGGCTTTACTAATTTTATTCGCCGGGAAAGCCTACGATCTCGGATATGCTGTTTTCTGCGGCTCTCGTTAGATACAGCATTTTGAAAACTTACAGCTTTTTGTTTAGTTATAACATTTGGTTAGTCTCGCCTCAATTCGGTCATTACAATCTTCTATAACCAATTAACACTGAAATCGAAAATTAAATAGTTGACAATTGAAATTCTCACGGACGAACTGATCTGGGAACTCACCCTCTATAACCCAATTTTTTTGTTTCTTCTGCAAAAAACATATTAAATGTAACGTAGATCTCCATTCATTTTTAAATAAAAATTAATAACTATTTTAAATGTTTAAGCATTTATTGGAAAAAATATGCACTGTGACTCAGAAGTTACAATGCTATCCAGGGGTAATTAAGTGTAAACTGAGAATAAATACATGTTTATATGATATGTTACCTCCAAGCCACAGTGGGTTATAGAAAGTTAAGAATTTTCAATTGAGCAAAACTGACCAAGCTCATATAATTCACGTAAATCTCACGAAAAATTATCAATCCGATTTATGAAAGATGAGAATTGTTATTTCCATGTTGTAGGGAAATAATATGGATTGTAGAGTAAAAAAATGATGCAGGCTTTCTTATCTTTTAGAGCGGTACATTTCGAAAATTTCAGCCTTGACGTGTGGCGAGAAAAAGAATGGGAATTTAGAATGTCTTTGAATGAACGTACGGTGATAGGGTGAATGGAATAAGAGGGAAAGGATGGGGTGCGATGTGAAACACAACTGGGTAGGCGGTCACCCACTTCCTCTTTCCCCACTTGCATTCCGCCCGTCGTCCTCCCCGGGCAGTCGACGCCGCAAAATATCACCTCGGTGGCCGTTTATCCTGAAACTGCGGCATCCCATTTGACCCCTACGGAAGAATCCGTTCCCTCACATCAGCCGTGTCTACCCCTCCCGGCGCTAAATCCACCCCATCCTCTTGCTATCACACTCCTACTGCCCCTCCCACCACACTCAAATATACCATTCACCTCCTCCTTCCCTTGTCTTGGGGTAACTTCTGCTATCCCTCTTCCCCTCCACTCCCACCCAACAACATAGTCTACAAACTTCCCAATTTCGCCTCTTCCCGTCCACCTTGTTAAGCACTTACCATCGAGAATCATCCGTCGTCCCTCGGAAAAGCGTAGAACGCAGCTGCGCTTTGTTTCTCGGAGATGGGCCTACAGTCACTTCCGCTTCTTCGCCCTGCCGTTGCACCTTCTCCCTCTGCGCGGCTGAAATGCTTAGCTCGGATCAAAAATCGTCCGCCTTCCCAGTTTACCTTTGAGTAAAAAATGAGCTAATTGCGTCGTCATATTTTCATTTGAGGAAGCGATTGCTCCTAAGAAAAATTTATCCCTCTGATTTCGTGCTCCGTGACATTTATTGCTCTACTTTCTGTGTGAGGAAGATGGAATCTTTCCTTTAAATTTTCCCGAATTATGAAATATCCTTGCTCAAATTACTCAGAGTAATCTAAGATTGTTTCAATTTTTTTATAGTTTGAATAGGTTACGTAGGCATTACGAAGCATTTAGTTTTTCCTATAATATGCTTGCATAATAGTCCAAAAACTCATTGGTAGAGTTCAACTTATTGAATTGTTTAACTGTGTACGTAATGCATCTTAGTAGAGAATAATCTAGTCAAATTTTATAGATTCCTGAGCGGGTGAATGCAAAAATCGCAATAGTTGAATAACATGCTTCTAAAGAGTACTAGTAGGTACGTAATATTATCTGTTTTTTTCTTCTAATAGGGATCCGAAAATTTTGCATTCATGTAACACTTATTCCCAAATGTAGATTCCCGTATGATACTGATAGTAATCGCTTAGTGTCACCTCATTAGTTCGTTTGCATTCCGTGTGAAATTTTTGTTATTTTTTTATGAAAATTCGAAATTCGAATTTTATGATAGCCATCAAGGCTATGTCCAAAAGACTGAATTTTCATAATCTTTTTTTTACTGTATTGTTATTCGGATAGAATATCCGGTTTCTTTTGCCTACAGACTCCACCATCCCAATGTTCTACAAGCTTGTCGATTACTTTACGATGGGAGGGATAAGGTAAAGGGGAAAGAAAGGTAAACTGTATGAGAGGCAGAAAGGAGGACGCTGAAGACTCACGCCTCTCGAGAGGAGGAGGAATAGGCCAGAGTTTTATTGTGGCTCCGTGTGTCCCTTAGGTTTTGGAGGTCAGCGAGGATTCTTGAGCCAAACGAGCAAGTAATATTTCCCCTGAATCTCCCCTTTGGTATGAGAATTTAATGAACGAGTTTAAAAAAGAAAATGTCTCTTTTTCAGTTGTTATATTCGTGTGATCGTTGAAATATTTTTAGACATGATCATGCACTCCTTTAAACTTATCATAATCGGAGGAAACTTCAAAAGAGTGATCTTTGATCCTCCGCCCATTAGTTTATTTGAGGGATTATGTGTAGTCATTGGCAGTAATTTATTTTCAGCCTAATATGTGCCTTGTCAGTTTAATACTTATATTTAGAGAGGAACTATAAAAATTAGCTCAAATTTAAAGAGAAGAGTGTGATATCGATAAGAATTATTTCCAAATGGAAGAAAAATGTTTTAAGAACAAGCAACCATCGTTGAAAAAAGAGGCCTTTTTCGGGGCCTTGTCAACCGCAGTTGGGGGAAAAAAGGCGTCTAGTTTTTGCCCCACTGCCGAGAACCCAAACAGCCATCTCAATGTTTCGCAGAGACATCTTCTTGTTAGAGAAGGGAGCGTGGAGTGGGAGTGGCGAGAGAGAAAGAGAGAGAGGTGTATGTTGGGGACGACGCATGCTTTCTCTAGTACGAGGGGAGTGTGGAATGGCTTTATTGCGGCTCCGTGTGCGGTTGGTTCCTGGGGCGGGGGGGGGGTCAGCGGGGAGCGTTTAACCGAACGAGGCGGGCGGACAGGGGATGTATATTTATGTATATACATATGAACGTGTGGATGCGAGTTGCGTGTGGGTGGAATTGAAGTTGGGGATGGGAGGAGGTAAAATGCGTGTGATGTGAGCGCCCATATCGTTCCCTCGTTAAGCACCCCCCGGCCGCAATTGTGATCGAGGTGGGCGGTGAAGGGTGTGGGGCGGCGGAGGGAGGGAATAAACGATTAGCCCTTTCTCTCTCTCTCCCTCTTGTCTCTTCCAGTGCTCGTCCATTCCACGATATACCCATCCCACTCTCTCCCTCGCGGGAAACGCATCCGCCCAACCGACCCCCTCCCCCCCGCCATCTCCGTCCCAGCGAACGATTAAACTCATCTCCCTTCCCCACGCCGATCGTGGACTTTCATTAAGAAAGGGGACCCTACTCGCGCGCACTCATTGTTGATCGTTATGTCCACGTCCGTTTAGGAAACCCACTTACTCCTGCTTGCGACTTCTCCCTCGTTTTCTCTTCTGTCTTTCTCTCTCCCCTCTCCTTCACCGTTGACGCTCAGACCTCCTGTGCCATTAGTTTAATGATAAGACCTTGCGGAGTCCCCAAGGAAACCTTTACGCTACGCTCACATCATTGGCTCACTGAAACCGTGTTTACGTTTTCATTTTGCAGCTTCATTGTATGCGAACACCGCTCCGTGTGGTCATTGGTAGTTGAGTTTGATTGCGTCAAATATTCGTACTGTACAAAAATACGCGTGACTGCTTCACCTCACTTCAGAAAGAGACCCTTGAACGCAAGTCCCTCAGTGTTTTTTTAATTATATTTTTCTTATTTTGGAATAAATGGCTCTTCCCTGGTGAAGACATGTTACAGAATGTCGTACTATAAGCTTACAGCGAATTTCAGCTTAGTTGCATAGTAATTTTCAAGCTATCCGGGACTAGCCACGGAGTTTCACTTTTACGGAGTCACCCGCAATGCACACATGTGCGAATTTCCACAGAGAAAAAAATCATCCGCCTTGACCGGGATTCGTACCCGGATCCCTCGATTTCCGGCCGAGTGCTTTAGCCAGTTAAGCTACCGAGGCTACTCTTTAGGTCACAAAAATCCACAGGGGAAGAGGACGCCTCTGTAGCTTAACTAGCTAAAGCACTCGGCCGGAAATCGAGGGATCCGGGTTCGAATCCCGGTCAAGGCGGATGATTTTTTCTACGTTAAGCTACCGAGGCTACTCTTTAGGTCACAAAAATCCACAGGGGAAGAGGATGCCTCGGTAGCTAACTGGCTAAAGCTCTCGGCCAATCTCTCGAAATCGATTCGGGTTCGAAACCCGGTCAAGGCGGATGATTTTTTCTCTGTGGAAATTCGCACATAGTTTCATAGCAATTTACCCTTCATGGCCATTAATCATTAAAATTGGCTAGTTGCCAGTGATCACCAAGCAAAGGGAATCAGACATAAATATAGCAATAAATGGCGTTTATAAATCAATTTCATGTGACCAAATTATTCCTCTGGAGATTGGTGGACAATATTATAGATCATCGTTGATATATTGCAAGTAAGTGATTTTATTCTGATTGCGAGTATGCTAAGGATTAGCCCAAATTTCATTTACGATGCGTGAGATTAATCAAGCATATGTTTTGACATGGATAAGAATCAAATAACGAAACAGATGTATAAGAGTAAAATGAATGGTGCGAGATGTAGAGGTAGACCTAGAAAGTTGTGGTTGAATGTGGTTGAGGAAATTCTTAGGAGGAGGAATATTAGGAGTCTTAAAAACAGGAGGGCGTGTATGAAGCAGTGTATTGGGGGTAAATGAGGCAAAAGAGGTTTGCAAGGATAGGTCAGTATGGAAGAAGTTATGGAAGCAGAGTTAGGTGTACAAATATGTATTTATTAGTGAAACTTTGTGACTGTGCCTACCCCGGAAGGGAACGGCATAATTGTTATGTATGTATGTACGTTTTGACATGTGTCAAGCAAATTTGCGAGTTTGATTTCGCCACAGGTATTATATTACAATAATTGAAGAACTAGAATCAGTTTTTGAAACCGAGGTGATTTCATAACTTCCGCTGCTAAAAGGCTGAGGCTCTTCGGGAAAAAAAATGTTTCGAGGGAAAAGCATAATTCCATTTCACCGAGTTGGGGGCTTTAACGGTGTTTCGCATTTCTCGGTCGTTGCCGCATATCGATCTACGTGGAAGCCTAATTCATCTTCATAATGTGTTTCCCTCCTGCGTTTTCCTTACTCTATTCTGCTCGTCTCGTTCCTTTATCACCTCCACCTTTAACATCGGCCTCCTCCTCCCGTGACCTCCCGTGTCCTCGTCTTACCTTGCCCACTCCTGTGCCCGTCCGCCCATCCCGCCCACATTTACGATTCCTCAGCCTTCCCCGACGGCTCCTCTTAAACCGACCCTCCCGCGTTTTAATGCATTGTGCTGCTTTGAGATGCGCGTCTAACGGCCCCGGTCATTAGCGTTCGGTGAAAAGTCGGAAAAGGACGTCAGAGATGTAACGAGGAGAAATAAGGAAATCCTCCGCCATAACTCGCCCGACGTAATGCCTCCGCTAGAACATCTCGCCGGGCATTAAAATGGGGAGCGATGGCCAGCTGATGATGATCTCGTGATTTCGTGCTTCTGACTCGAATAATTTGAGAATCCCAGGGAATTTGTTTTGGAGCGCACCAAAGGGTGGAGCGGTATAACGAATGGGTACAGTCATTCATCCACATTTTTATCCCTTTTACAGGCTATTGGCTGTCCAAAGTCTTCCTGCTAGTGCGTTGTAACACTACCTTTTTTTTCTTATCCTCAGCGAACCCCCTCCACACGTCACTTCACTCATACCTTGCTGGTGCTTCTGCTGGTTTCGACTTTGGATTGGGTTTCGCGTTCAATAGAGACGTGAGGTTAGGCTACACATAGACATATCAACACATGTATAGACATATATATAGTTTATTACAAAATTTGCAATGAAGTCCGTTGAATACTCATTGTGTTTTAATGCAAACCAAAATTTATTCGCGAGCTCATCCCATGCGTTCCTTGAGTTGTCTGGACAGCCTGGCTCAGAGTGTTCCTCAACACGCCACCTCGGCCCCTGGATGCTTTCTGCATTTCCAGGGTTCGGCTTGGCACAACAGCGTTCCCCCCACTATTAGCTTCTTTCCTACGGGATCCGCATTCTTCTACCACGGAAAAACTCCTACCTTCCCCGTGCCCAAGTCCGAGTCTCTACCCCTTTCCGCACTCCACACCCAAAAGCGTTTTTCTAGTGTTGTTATCTCCGCAGTATTATCGCCTGCACTCATTGTTGGGATTTTTTATCGATGTGTAGTGTTAGATTTTAAACGATGCCCGTTCACAGTCTTGGGAGTGTATTACTGTTGTATTATTACATGGCTGGATCTCAATCTCGCAATTGATATATCAGTATGATTTTAGGAATGAACAGCTAAATACTACTAAATAAAATTGGCACATAAAACTATGAATGCTATCACGGAATGAAAGGCATCAAATATAACATACAGCTTCTACCTCGTTGAAAAATCGTCTTAGTCTTTTTATGTACGACAGTCAGTTTGAAAACATACTTGCTTGTTGATTCAGAGTTCCTTTATCCCTGAGAACCTGGTTAAAATTTTACATTATATAAAAAATGGTAAATTTATGATATTTTTGTTTCGTTAACCTGCTGTTGTGGATTGCTACTAAACTTGCACTTTATCTCCAGCATGGATTAGCCATTAAGCCTTTGTTTTGCGTACACTCTTTCGGAGAAGCATGTCAACGGATACCATTCTTTCATATATTCACGACTCGGCAGCCTATAATTCCCATTATTGCATTGTGACCAGCATTTTATCGATGATAATAAATCTTTTAACCTTTGACGTAGAAGATAAAAGCCTTATAGTCCTGGTGAATTGCTTTCAACGACAGGTAAAAAATTGGAGTCAAACAAGAGGCCGCGACTTACAACATGGAGCGGCTGAGGTCGCCGTTCCGCTTGCCAGGCTCCTCCTCACCGTTTGGCCCTTATCATTCAATCACCCTACCGAACCAAGTCTTCCGCCCCTCCCTACAACTCCCTTGCCGAAACCAAAACATCGCCCCGAAACCCATTCCGTATCCCTTATCCATCCAGAGCGGGAAGGCGTGCTCGTTTCCCGTACCGAAATCCAAACGACCCGTCGTGGATCACGCGTGCACGCAGTATTTCTCTGCCCTCCGCCTCGCGCGCCTCGGATGCGGGCGCGGAGGCCAAAAGGTCGTGCCCCGCGGGTTCACGTTGGACAATTTAATCGCTTTTCGGGGGAATGAATTATTTCTCCGCCATGTTTCTCGCCCTCGCAGAAAGAGAGAGAAAAAAATGAATATGCTCGTATCGAAAAATGGATAAGATTGATGAGATACTTGCATGGGTGCCGGTGGTTGAGGCTACGACTGGCGGAAACTGTTGAGATTTTATCTTGGATTCAATATTTCAACTTCTCACTTTTTTAGTTTCCTTGTGACTCCCTCAGAATCTCCCGTAATCCTTAATTTTTGCGAATAATCACACTATTTACTACCGAATATATTTGATACGGATAAAGTTTTTAAAAATGTGTCTATTAATGTTAAAAAATTATGACAAAGAAATCGAATATTCAACGCATTGTGGATCGGTAAGCAATCCAGAGTCAGAAGCTACATTAATGCATCGTATTTCCTTGCTCAGTATTCTGTCTGAACATTTATTCCGGCTCACAGTCCTAGTTGATAGAATATCTCTTCAAGGTGTTTCTCCACGTGCGGCCTTATAACGACAAGAGTCTCGCCAGCCAATCTGCTAGAGTCTTCGAGACTGAAGTGTTGTCGCAAGTTAATGACATTAAACTACTTGTAAGATCGAAATATTTGCCGTCTTTTACAAAACCGTTGTTCAATTTTTAATAATTTTCAGACAAACATCAAGGGTAAAGATATCATGTGTATTTGAGGGTTTCATGATTTTGAGGAGGCGAAAAAGAAGCCGGAGTCAATAATTCTATTATTTAACTTCTTGTAAGGTGAGAATTCATTGAAATTTATGGCAATTAAAAGTATAATGCCTTTATGTATATTATTTTTTTAGTTTTTTCTTAACTTTTTATGCCGCGAATTTTAATAGTCATTCAAAAAATAATTTTAAAAATACCATCTGTTTGCTTCTTTTTAGCAAATTGTGAAAAGCACGACCTCAGCTCAGGAAAAACCATAGGTATTATAAAGCTTGTTTTTCGATAATCTACTTGCATATTTTCCTTGGACGAATATAATATTTTTCTTGGCACGAAGATAATATGAGGCTTAAATGAGAGGGTGATGATCGTCAGGCCATAGAGATTCTGCCAGATTTTCGGCTAAGAAAGGCCATATTCATTGTTTTTTTTACACAGCTCGACGCCGAAGACGATGACTTTAAATGGTAATCCACGTATCGTGAAGTATTTAGGCCAGTTTTTACGAACAGAAGTTGATTTTACTCAATGGTAATTAATTAATTCAGTGATAATGTTATCATGATAGCAGCATAAATTGCAAGAATTAGTTTTTAGAAATACTGCTGATTTATTGATAAATATTTGCGAGCATTCACTCAGGCTGTGGTGAGTGGTAGTACGGCTTCCTACAATTCAAGAATATAAATGCTCAATGGGCGTAAGTATTACTTTACCCGTAACATCTCTAACCCCATGCTTATTGTTGAATAAACTTAATGGTTGAAGGCGTAACTTTGTGGAATGACACTACTGACATGACTAAAAAGAGAGAATTCTTATTATTTTCCACTTAAAAATTTAATTCCCGACCCAGCATTTTCAAAGGTTTCAATCCTTTGAAAATGATTGCAAGGCAGTCGAAACCTGGGTCGGGAATTAAAGTTTTAAGTGTGGAAAATACTAAGAGTTTTCTCTTTTTAGTCATGTCACTTTTTGTTGAAATTGATTCAAAACCTAAACGCTCTTGTTCGTCAACTTTATGGGAAATGAGAAAAAAATACATTTTCGCCATATTGGTCGGGCTGAATTTTGTTGACCGTACACTCACGAACAATTTTTAACTGTCTTGAAAGTCACCACGTCTCTTGCTTTTAGTTTTTTTTCACTATCGTCAAATAAAAATGTACCCCCTCTATGTTTGTTATTTCTTGTGCCTGCATTTTTTCGTCTCACACTGACTGTCGTAACTCATACTTTTGGATTAAGTTCGAACGCATCTTTTCCATGCGTGCTAGGGTAGCTGTTATCGTAATCACCCAGGCAACACGTTTATGGTCGTGTGTTCTTCCGTCGCAAAGTTTTTAAAGCTTGCGGCTGTTTCGTTTGCTTTATGGACCATAAACTAGCGTCGTTACGTCAGATTGTTCTTCTTTGATGCAAAACGTAGTTGCAGATTGCTGCTTGGCCTAAGTTTTATGCTCTCAGGTGGCGCTAAAATTATCCAAATTTATTGATACTTTACAAAAAGACAACCATCATTCACGTCTAAACACCTCCTTATTAGTGAAATTCCATAACCTTCTAGCTCTAAATCATTTCATTAATACAGTGATAACATTTTTTTGTTTATATATGTTGTAAAGGTAGAGTTATGTTAACGTAATTTGGCAACTTTTTCCAGAAAGAAAAATCTCGGCAAATATCAAAAGAATTACTTATTTTGTCTTCACACGACTCAGTCAAAGGTTATTATCTGCTTGTTTTTCTTATATTGAAACTTCATGCAATTAATTTATTTTTATCGTTACATTAGAGAGAAATAATGGAGTCTCAGCTAAACAATGCAACAAAGGTCTCTTGTTAAAAAAAACTAAAGAATTGCAATTAAAAAAGAATGGGGGCAACTGAAAAATCGTGAATCGAATGGGATAAAAATCAATGATGTTGGTTGTAAAAACGACGTGGAAATTTTCGCTCGCGTCTTGCGTGATATATTGCGTTGCTTAGCGATGCAAAGAGCGGCCAAACAAGGGATGGAGCGGTAATTAATGGCCGTCGTGAATCTGGGCGTTCTCCCTTTTTCACGTTGCGGAAAAATGAGAATCAGCACGGGCGTGTCAGCGAAGGGGCAAGAGAGCGTGTCTGCGCAATGCGATTGGATGAGTCGCGAAGGGCTGAAGATTTGGACTAACGGTCCGTGATTCCACTTCACATTACTTATCGAATTCAATTCGAGCTAATTTTTCGGTACATTGTGATGAAACGTTCGACGTAGAAGATAAAATCCTTATGGTCCTGGTGAATTGCTTTCAACGGCAGGTAAAAATCGGAGTCGAATAAGAGGCAGCAATCTACGGAATGAAACGTTCGGCAGTCACATATCACTCCTTGGAAATA
The DNA here is from genome assembly GCA_963169105.1 of Ceriagrion tenellum. NCBI lineage: Eukaryota > Metazoa > Arthropoda > Insecta > Odonata > Coenagrionidae > Ceriagrion > Ceriagrion tenellum. Next base: position 45,131,045 of record OY720632.1, read on the forward strand.
TTTGTACACCCACGAATTTCACCGCTCAGTTGTGTCCAAATAACTCGAGGAGAGAAGAGTTATTCGTCTATTTGCTAGAAGAAAGGTGTAAAAAAGATGATTTTCCAATATTCTCTAGCATTAATTTTTGCCTTTGGTTCTTTTTCAAGCATGGTCCTACCATAAAAAAGCTAACAATACGGCTGAGTTATGTTCATCATGATAGTCTTCCATATAGCTTAATAATCTTCTTTATTCCATATTGTTTCAAAAGTTTGTAGCTATAACTGCTTATTTAGTTTTTAAGCTGATACACGATAAGGAGGTAGGAAAGGAAAAGATTTTTACCTCGTTATTTCATGAAAAAAGCCCCAAGGCTCGTGAAGGACCACTGGTTTGAAACGTGTTATTGGAAAATATGAGTTAAATAATGCCAATATAAAAAAAAGCAAATGAAGTGCCTTTTATGGCGTTTTTTATGTTTTTTTTATTGCCTTTTATTAATTACGAAGATTTTTCCTCATTTTAAATTCGACCTGATTAAGGTTTAGCTTTATATTTGGATGAAATTCATTGGTTGTACCCTCTTAGCATGTGGGTTTGAAGCATTTCATGTGGATTTGGTCGCGAGAAACCTTTTGTTTATTAGTCGTTGATCTCTTATATATTTTATCATTTAACCTTGAGCGAGGAACGATAGGAAATGATCTTTTTCTCTAGTTCTCTAACACCTGATTGAGAATGAATAGTGGTATGTATTCAGGATAAAAATTGCCACTATCACGATCATGAGTACATTTCCTGAGTTTTGTCGCGTTAAAACTCACCCGCGATGTAATTATATGCTCCGGAACTACTCACTACATTATCCGTGGTTCATTTATTTTCCACTGTTAGGTGAGCGGATGGGTCAACATAAAAGCTTAGAATCTCTTGAATGAAACTTTTGGGAGCGAAAAGCCGAACGAAGAAGATTATTTCCCGAAATTAGCGGTCCCGGGGGACATTTTGTCAAAGGAGAGCCTCTCATTTCACCGCTCGGTGATCTTGGCTACTAAAACCCACAGAGACCGTAATGGCGGAGCGCGCCAATTCATGCTAACCGGAAGAGAGCAGTTTTACCCCATTAAATATCAATAGAAGCGGGGGGAATATTCAGCCGTAATGTTCGGTGGTGTCGTCTGCGTTCTCCGCAAGGAGAGTGAGTGAGTGAAGGGCGATAAAAGATGAAAGGGAGGAGGGAAGACATCAAGAAGAAATAGGCGAGGAGAGAAAAGAGAGAACGAGTTGAAAAGAAAGGACGAGGAAGAGCAAAAGGCGTAGTGGAGAAGGGAAATGTCTCTCAGAGAATAAGAAGGGTAGTGTGTAATGAGGCGAGGAGTCCTTCAGCAAAATGACCGAGGGGAAGGGGAAGGGGGGGGGGGATCAGAGTGGGATGAGAGGAAACCCTCGACCGTTTGAGAATGCTGCTTTAATGCATATCGCTCACAGAGACGGGCCCAGATCTCCTCTCCCTCCCATCAGCATCCCTCCTCCCTCCCCCCCTCTTTAAACCTCCACTTCAGTACTCGGGAACAACTGTGCCACGCCCCCTCCCCGCAAAGCGCTGCAAATGGTCGGCGAAGTTATGTAATCCCGGGGTAACATCTACTAGTGTGCTCTCGCGGGAGAGGGATATCAGCCGTGCCGGAACGAGCTCGAGGAGACGGGCCAAAACATCGTGTAAAACTCGTAATATGCGGTTCCGTAAGTGAGGGAGGGGAAATTGTAATTTGCGAGTGAGCCGTGTATATCGGGTATCATGCAAGAAAATGGACAAAATTATTTTTTTTGTGAAGGAAGTTACGTTGAATGAGAAAAAAGGAAGGCTACGAATGTAGATTTTTTCCTCATCGATCCCGCAAAAAAAACTTAGGCGTATATTTTCCATTAAAGGACACACTGTAGCGTCGGCCTACATTGCAAAAAACTAATTAATGGGGAAACCAATAACAGCGAACTAGTAGAGAAATATTTAATCTGTAAATCCTTTTGCACATTTGGTTTAATTATCCTTGAAACGCTGAGAGCATGGATATATTTTTTTACTTAGCTTAAAAATTAAATGGGGATACTACTGATTCTTACAGTACTAAACGTGTTTTTCTCCCTGACAAGTAGTAATCACACTTAGTGCGTCCGTCTTAAAAATTGTCGATAGCGTGCCTCCGTTGCATAAGCAATAATGAGCGTTCGCTTTAATGGCCTTCTCTCTAATTAGAGTAGTTGGAATGGTGAAGCAGGAAATTTATTGATTTGTAATTTTAGTGTGAGACTTGGCCATTTTCTGAATGGAGGAAAATCTGAAATAGTTTGACGTCAGAATTTGGAGGTGTCTACAGCACGAATGGATCGGAATTTCATCCATCATTGCTTTGTGTAACGAATTAAACATTTTTCTTGGAATAAAACCAGGTAGGAGCACATAGATTATGGATCTCAGGTTATCATAGGATTCGCTTCTTTGCTGGAGGTCATCAAGACTGCGCAGAGGGCAGCATTGTTTCCTTCACTGTGATTCAAATATACACATCATAGCTATACGACTATGCCTACATGATGTTCACAAAATAACATAGAACGATAATGAGCCAAAAATTCCACCGATGATGAGTGCACATCGCGCGATATTGGATAGCATGCAATACTCTGTTAAGTCTTACACCCGAAAGCGTGGGGTCTTCAATAACCTGCGATATTATGAGGTACATAATTTGTGGTGCCGTGCATATCACTATAGTGAAACTCTAATGTCAAACTATAGCCGCAGCTGCATCCATACCTCATCACTTGTAATCAATATTCGCCTCCTGCCACCTCTCCGAGAATTCCGAGACTCGAGCATCCGGAAGTTAGCGACGATGGAGAGACGACTTCCCGCTTTGAGTGTCGCAGACACGTGTGCAGTCTCACCTGATTGTGCTTGGATTGCGTGAGCATCATGGCGTGCTTGCGTTGATGAGGCACGCATGGCATGAGCCAGGGTTCGATAGAGAGGGAGACCATACCACTGCACCTGCATCTGCCGAGTCGCGGTCTCAAATGAAAGCGCTACCCCTCGCTCGGAGTGGGAGAGTATTGGATGCAGTAGATCTCCTGAAGGCGTCTTATTACGGATGAACTATGCGTTGAATCCGCGACAGAATCACTAGCTAACGAGATGAGAACAGCCGCCACCAGTAAACTCAGGACAAACCTTGTCATCAGATTCCAAATCTTGGAAAGAAAAGCTAGTAAAGGATTGTAAAATCGTGTGTTTAACACTTTTTATCTCTGGTATTTTTCAAAATTTTCGGAGTAATGTACTTTCTGGCTGGATATAAGCGATCAAAATCCATTGTTATTTTCCTTTTAAAACTTCTTTTAACCGAGGGAAAACAGAATATCAATGGATTAACTTTTGTCCATTGGCTTGGACGCGCGAGGAGTAGAAAATTCTTAAGGTACTCATCGTCTCCATAATCCTACAGGATTGATTCGAGATGCTAGATGGTCAGTCTCTTAAACGTTATTTCTCGTTTTCTAGTATATATATATATAGAAAAAACTCATCGTTTTTAAATATTTATTTGACCGAAACGTTCGATTTGTTAACTAATTTTAATTAGTTAACTAATTATTTGTTTAATTAATTTGTTAACTAATGATTTGTTAACAGGTATGGATTAGGAAAGCGAAGTGATCCGTCTCCATATTTTCTTTAGGAGAACTCTTATTAACAGCCGTTTTAACTAATATAATTATCAGATTTCATCCTTTTGCTTAAAATATAAATAATTTGCGCAATATTTGGTATTTATCAGCAGTTATTAATTATTTATGCCTTCGAATGGCAAAGTGCATTTTTGATATTTCATTTATTTGTTAGCTATGCGCCGGCCTCGGTGGCGGCGGGGTAAAGTCCTCGCCTGCCAAACCAAAGGTCGCGAGTTCGAGTTCCGCGTGGGTAGGATATTTTCACCTCCCTGTTCATGGTTGTATGTGTTCCTCCATATATCAAATATCTCGTAATTAGCCTTGGTTGTTACATATAGGGAAATTATTATTATTATCTTTCTTTCCAGAACCCCCGGACACGCAATTTTGACACAATTTTTACATTCTATCCGGCAAGTTTTGATGAATCGTTTAAACTTTATCAAATTGTGCAAGTGTAGGTTACACTGACTACTGCATCGAACTGTTCATGCCATTAGATGAGAGTTCGCAGGGAGCAAAGCGGAATGGCTGAGGAGGGACGCAGGGCAAATTAAGATTTAAGCGATTCCCGGAAAAGTTCCCGAGAGGATGGAGAATATGGCGAAGGTAGAGAAAGGGGTGGAAATGAAAATCTTGATGATGCCTTTAAGAAGGGGATTTCGGAGGTCGTTAAACCCAATGCGTAAGGAGTTAGCGCAAATATTCCAAACGGATAACCTTGGACCTCAGGCTATAAAGATTCTGGTTATGAAGGGAAGGAACGAGGGGCTGCACGAAGATGTATTAAGTGCGGACAGCGTTGAAAGAAATGAAATCTCATCTGAGATGGGATTCTCCTAATTTTTCTCCACCGTCTTCAAATGCTCTTCAAAGTTGAGAAGGTCTACTAGATAAGTAAGACGAAGGTATATAGCGACCCCGAGAGTCTTTAGGAAGTGAATAAATTCACGGAGCGCCTTTGACATAGATTAACCGGCTATCACCATGTTTCAAGGAAGCATTCATTCTATGTGGTAGGTATGACTATTGGTAATCTAAATGCACGCCATAATTTGGCGAGTGATCTCTTTAAGTTCAGAAGGATTAGGGTTAACTGTTGTGGAGGGCATTGAAAACAGCGGGCAGTGGACAAGCCTGAGTCGTGGTAATGTTGATTTACATCTCATAGAGTCGGGTCCGGCGTAGGAGTCCATGGATCGCTAGTCAAGCAATTATCCACGTGCGCTGTGAGGATGACAAGGCGAATGGTGGAGGGAACAAGTGAATTTATCGTCGAGTAATGTAAGTAGGTCGGGCATTCCCTTGGGCTTAGCACGGTCGAACTATCTCATGCATGCCGCCCCACAAAGGTCACCTCATCGCTGAGCCATCCTAAATTTTGTGCTGATGAATCGGCTCTCCTTCACAGGGCAGTGAAATATCTATTCTAACGGCATATTTTAGCATTCGAGCTCATGGTTTGTGGCACTCTAAGGGTAGCCGCGTTGGCTGCGGTCTCGTCAGAGTGTACATCTTGAGGTCTCCAGAGATCGCTAAGCCATCATATCGTCCCTAACCGTTTAGCTGATGCCTCGATTCTAAGGTGGATTGCAGAGTTACACAAGGAGCCCTTACTAGCCGAGTTTGCTTAATTTGTAATGTCCATATTTTGCTCCTGAAAATGAGTCTCGTAGGAGATCGGGTGAAAACCGAGGCTGTGTTGTGAGGTTTTTTGTTCTAAAAGCACCACATACATCGAGTAACCTCGATGCTGTTATCTTTCAGGAATGTTTCCAGAAGTAACTTTTCAACACGTAAATGTAGATATGTTCGCATCCATGTCGATTTTCCCTTGATTTTTGATCGATGGCTGAGCGTAATGGCCAATGGGAATGGACTGGGGAAAAATTATTGTCGTTTCACCTCAATTCCTTTTCTAATCTCCTGTTGGTGTCCTTTTTTGTGATTAGTGATGGGATAGGAGGTACTTCATGGTACAAATGACGTAAAAACAGAAACATTTAGATGAGAACTTTACCATTGAGTTCCTCGCAGTTAATCCTATTCCCAAGGAAGCTGCCCATCAATTTTACTGCCCGGTCACTCAAAAGACTTCTTTACCACTTTGAATTAAGGGCTGGAAATTTTCAGGTTAGTTGGGACCATTGTTTATTATTTACACATCTGTTTATTTTCCGGCATTAAATTTAAATAGTATATAATAGCGCGAGAATTTTTAACGAGACTCGATTAAATTTTATTTCCATTACTCTTATAATGATAAAAGTTGTATACGATGTGATAGAATAAAAAGAAAGCAATACATTTAGTATTATATGAAAATGATATTTTATAAATCCACTGGATTACACAATTTGCTGTATTTGCGTCTTATAGCGTATTCCTTGAAAAATACACTTCGAACTCAGCATTCGATCAAACCTATCAACTGCTTGTAGTTGGTTCCAACGGGCGGTGACTTCTATCATAAGAATAGCCATTCATATAGCGGTAGTAGTACAATTGAGTTCGATTCCCGAGGAGGTTACTTGGAGGTTGACCACCCCTTGGCGTTGTATAATTCATCCCCGCCGCAGCGGCTTAGAGACGCCACCGTAGCAACCTAATCTCCCGTTCTCGATTCCTGAAACCCCCTCTCCCGACAGTCGGGCATCCCCCACGGATTTATTCCATCCCTCGGGATATTTGGATGCGAAGTAGAGGGGGGAAGGTCGTCGACTGTAATTTTTACTTCTCCTGTTCTACACTCTCACCCATCAAATTATTTGGTTTAAATTCAGGAAGAAGGTTTTTTTGTCCCAGTTTGGGAGTGGCTGAAGAAGGTTTTTTTGTCCCAGTTTGGGACAAAAAACCTTCTTCAGCCAGACGTCGGATACACGTCGTGGATGATCTTCACGAGTTATAGGGATACAGAATGTTACCCTTTATCCCAGAGCTAATCGTTCCACGATGTAGTGGCTCATTTGTTTTCTCTGAATATTATGTGTTTATCTCTCTGTCTCAAGACTTGAATACTAATGTGATTTCTGGTCTTATTGTCAAATAAAACCTTTTCAAAAGTCATGAGGTCTGCAGGTATGCGATCATGCAAATAATTCTTTCTGTTTCATTAACCTTAAAATGTGAAACATTCCATTAACCCAGATTAATTTTTTTTCATATTGTTATTGCAGGATCTATGAAACTTCTTATTCTCAATGAACGAACTAAGTCGTAGAAATCTGGCTTTGTGAATATTTTTTTTTAATGTCAAAGTGTGTTACGTGGTAATTAATTATTCTCCTGGCATTACGGCATTTGGTGCACTGTTCTTGATATTCAAGTAGGGATGAAAGTATAAATTATTTCAAATAATTTTTCTATTTCAATTCTTTCCATTTTCTGCTATTTTATTAATGGGGTTTAAAATGTCTTAACATTGCATACCTTCCGTTTAAGCTATTTCAATATTCACTACGCATCAGGGTGCCCATTTCACCCGGCCACCATGGAATCCACTTTCTCGTAGCCTTAATCTTCATTCAAAGCGCCGAATGCATTTCCTATTTGTCGTTTTGAGATTCTTCCCCAACCGAGGGTACGATTTCTACTTATTTCCCATGCAGATCCTCTTCCTCCAAACTAGGATCCTCAAGTGGTATTTCTACGTCGGACACCGCATCCGCTAACATCATGTTGCCGTTCTTTTTGGGGTAAACGTTAAAATATTTTCAACCCCATTAATAAAATAGCAGAAAATGGAAAGAATTGCAATAGAACATTTATTTGAAATAATTTATACTTTCATCCCTACTTGAATATCATGAACAATGCACCAAATGCTGTAATACCAGGAGAACAATTAATTACCACGTAACACACTTTGACATTTAAAAAAATATTCACAAAGCCAGCTTTCTACGACTTAGATCGTTCATTGAGAATAAGAAGTTTCATAGATCCTGCAATGGCAGTATAAAAAAATTAATCTGGGTAAATGGAATGTTTCATATTTTAAGGTTAATGAAACAGAAAGAATTATTTGCATGATCGAATACCTGCAGACCTCATGACTTTTGAAAAGGTTTTATTTCACAATAAGACCAGAGATCACATTAATATTCAAGTCTTGAGACATAGAGATAAACACATAATATTCTGAGAAAACAAATGAGCCACTGCATCGTGGAACGATTAGTTTCATCCACGACTTCTATTTCTACGATTTCTACTTATTTCCCATGCACATCCTCTTCCTTCAAACTAGGATGCTCACGTGGTATTTCTACGTCGGCCACCGCATCCACTGACATCATGTTACCATTTTTTTGGGGTAAATTAATTTCTTCGTTTTTCCAGTAATTTACTTTTCCCAATTATGCCACTCAATTTTTTCTACCCCCTGTCAATCATCTATAAAATTTAATGACGGATCAGGCCAATAAAGAGCATTTTTATTTAATATGGATCACATGTGCACATTGAATGACAATTCATGACGAAGGTCAAATAACATTGTTTGAAGCAAATCCAATTTCTCTGGTGAAAGGAAACTCTCTTCCGGTTATTAAAATCCATCACCTTTGCAAGTTTTTCTATACTTTTTGTTGATATTTAGAAGATAGCTTAAATTTCATTAAATTTCATTTTTATATTGGTTAATATGTCATCAATTTTGAGAAAGGATTGAAGTCAATTGATGAGTGACATATAAAGGCTAATCAGTTGATTGACCTTGGGATATTAGTGTCTGATGACTTTTTAAGAGAGTGATAGCTAATATTTCAACTCGAATTCGGAAAATAAAACAAACTCCTAACAAACTGCCACTTAAGTTTACAGGTCTTCATCTGAATACGTGTAATTGGAAGTCACTCATTTATTTTCTATTTTTTCCAGTCTTTAAACTGTTTCACTGTTGTGAGTGGCATGGAAAATTAATTCAGGAAAACTTAGTTTACATTGATATAACGAAAAAATGTATTAATAATGTATCTCTGCCATCCTGAGTAAATAATGAATATATTTAAAACAAAGTGATGCAGAGATGTACAGCTACCATTTAATCTCCATAATATAGTACCCAAACTGCAAATATGTTAACGGAAATTATTGAATGGTCCATAGGAGAATGTAATATATTCTATATAAAAATAATAGGCTTTATAATCGAGTACAGAATACTTTTAGGCTTGTGTTTGCTATTTTTAAGTGCCTATGTTAGTGTCAACGATTATATAAATTATGATAACGCTAACTGGATCACAGTTAGTTGATTTTAATCTTTATTCCGATGCCTGTTGCTTCCATTCCACTAATACGTGCCTTCCATCATTGTCTTCATTGAATATTATGCTGAATAAAACCATGAGGATGAATATTGATGATCAAATATATTTTTATTTTTGCCCTTTCTCTTCCGATTTTCCTAAAGCACTATCTGTAATTATCACACAACCTGCTGAGAGAAAACAGGGGGAAATAAACTAATACATGCTTTGATTTTACGGTGCAATTAGATCTGAATTGTTTCGCAAAAGCATGGCACTTCAAATGATTCCGCATTCCCCTGGAAGTTCGGCCTTATCATGAATGCTGTTGTGGTCCATGATGGATTTTCCCTTGTGGAGTTCACGACGTAACGCGACCTTCAGCTGTCGAAGTGTCTTAAAAATCCATTAGCTTCAACCACCACCCAATATCAATCCTCTCAGAATGCGCACACTTCTCCACCGGGGTGGGAAATGCACTCACTCCAGAACGCGTAGCGCGCCTTCGCCAACTGGTATTAATGCCGTGAATATCGATTCGGGAAATACATTAACCCCTCGCTGCGGGAATTTTAATTGACTTTGCGTCCTATATTGGTCGTGATTGATGTTTCTCCTTTGCTCGCACTTCGTTTCATCTTCAAAGTCTTGTTTTATTGCTTTATAATTCGCAATTGAGAAAATATCAAGCAAATTACTCTTACCAATTTATCAGCGCCTGATCCATTCTTACTTACTCGCCGTTTTAATACTGGTTCCCCCACTGAAAAAAGGAGAGAATTATAAATTTAAAACCATTACACATTAATTACACCTTTTTTCAGATTGTAATAAACGCTCAAAAACTTTTGGCGGAGTTGTGATCAAATTTGACGTGCTATTTACCGACCGTTTTGCTTCTGGATTAGTTCTCATGCAGAGAAATGAATATGAACAAACTTTTACAAAATGCTGGAATTTTTAACAATTAAAGTTTTAGATCGTGAGAAGTATTTTTTGGTGCTTTTTTTGGGAATTCATAAATTGCAGAAAAGCGAAATGATGATGAGCCGCAGTGTCGTTCGGGAACTTTTTTCTTTACCTTTTTAAAATGCATTAGTATGAATGCCTTAGAAACTTTTTTATGTATTTAGTCTTCAGAAATACTGCAAAACTTATATAAGTTAAGTCTTACATTTTAAATGTGTGTTTAAATTGTGTTTGTATTTCCATTTCTCCATTAATTTATTTTTTTCGTATTTCTTCTACTTTCAGGTGAGTAGTGTCTTGGTCACACTAATATTGGAAAATCTTCTCTAATTCACGCGTAAATCTACTGCAGTGTCCGTAAGTACAATTTACAACGATTTTCATAAAAACTACGACGCGATTCCCACTCAGAAATATTTGGGTATTTGTCACTCTTTAAGCTCAGTTTTTTCCTTTGAATATTTCAGTTGGTTGTTTTTGTGTAAATAACTCCAAAATTAGTATTTTATCAGTTGATAGTCTAAACATTAACCAGAGGTAAACTCCATAGATTCTAGAGTAGTTTTTTAAAAGAGTCCATTTTAAACGGCCTTGCTCGTGGAAAATTACTTTTACATTGTCATTTTGGTGTAAAATTGATATTTTATCATAAACTCTCAATTATAATAATGTTTTCATCGCTTACTTTCATTGAAATCAAACGGGACTATGGATAATTCTATAAAAGGACCGTATAGGATTTTATTAGGATAGGATTCAATAATTTCACCTTTCCGACCTTAGGTAGACATTTATATATTCACAAGTAAGCCATATACTCTTCCATTAAGCAAATACCCATGCAGTGGCTTGTAGTTTGGCATGTAGATGTAGACTACGTGGTAAAACAGATAAGGCGCCTCGCACTTTACGTCAACGTACGACTGACATTTTATGTGATTTATGACTCTCTTCTTTCCCATGCGATTTCCGTTGGGATTTGTTGAGAGAAATGAATGAGCTGGTCTACCGTGACCATGAAGTTGGAACGGCTCTCCTTGTTCAGAAATGGCACGAATTCAATAGGTCGTATCTGAGTCTCGCGACTTGCATTTTATTTGAATTACGACTCATTTCGACCTTATTTCGTTCCTTTTCCTAAAGGATGAGAGCGCTCTTCACGTCTTCTACAGTCATTTGCCCGTCCGTTTACCACGAGCTCTCTATCGCAAATGCGCGACCGACGCCCTATAGATCCCCGCACAATTATCTCTCCACAGCTTCCGGCTTTAGACCTTCCTCTATAACTCATCAAGGCGGCTTTATATATAGAAGATGACATTTAAGATGCGAGTGCAGATACGACTCCATGGTATTTTCTACTTTAACGATACCGTTCTTCTTACAAGTTTTTTCCAGGCTCATCCAAAAAATAAAATAATGCTGAAAGTAAATAATGAATATGGTTTATGCAAATATTTCCACATTTCGGCAATCAAAAAGTTTCTGCACCGTTAGTTTCGTTCTAGAGAAATGTGTGGAAGTTACAACTGTTTTAAATAAAATTAAATATAATAATACGCATATTCAGCGTATCAAGTTCAAGTGCTATTTCATTTCTAATTATTCAACAAATGAACGATCACTAATCTACCTCTTTTATAATCATCTATGGCTGCAACAAATATATCTCGTTGAACATAAGTAAAGTGGTGTCATAATGATGGAGGCTAAAAATATATAATATTTAAGGAAGAATTTCACTTGGAAATTTGAGGTTACTTTTATTCATCCTTCTCAGGGGAGTGTCCATCATCTTCATTTATCCATCTTTCTCAGGGGAGTGTCGGTGACTGAGGGGAGGAAAATGGTTTAAAGGTAAGGGAGGTAAGCAGTAAGTCCTCCTCTTCAGGCAAATTAATTTGTTGTTTGGGTTTTAAATCGCTTCATGCGCTCATCCGAATCTTATGATACGGAGCTCAGGGGATGTTACGCAAATCGATTAGAGAACATGAATTTTGCATGCGGACATAATAACTGAAGGATCTCCACTTCAATCTTCTGTGGTCAACTAGTGAACTACCCATTTTGACTATCATTCCTGTGGATGTCTGTGTTTTTTTACCAAATAGTTTCTTATCAGCGACTACGATATGGCAGTAAGCATATTAGAAGTAATTCACATTTCACAATTACATTTCACAATAACAATTCACAAGAAGCATTTGAATCATTTTGACGTGGATTGATTCGCAGGTAAAATACGGGCCTGACGAAAGCAGGCGGGATTTTGTAAACGACAGTATCCGCCAAATGTACACCGACTTCTCTCTCTCCTCTTAATTTCCTCTACTACATTTGTTTATTTCTTCTCTTCGTCTCTCTCCCAGTGCCACCAGCGATTCTGCGGTCCACGAGAGCGCTCCAAGGAAGCGAGGCGTTAGAGGTTCGCGTAGCCTCTGCGCGCTTCGCGGGATCCCTGAGTTAATTTCTTTCCCTCGCCCTACCTTGGCTCTCATTTCTCTCGCCTTCTCTCTCTCTAAGTACCAACGTGTTTCCCTATGGTAATTCCCTGGCACTGACCTGTTTCCCTGATGTTTTATTTTTTCATGTATTCTCACCCGTTAATCGGGGAGTCGGTGTAATCCAAAACGCTTTGGAATAGAACGGAAATGTATTTAGCTCATACGTGCATGCCTTTCAGCGAGGCTCCGCCCTCGTGAAGGTGCTAAGATTTTCATCGCGGCAGGTCTTTCATTAATTAATTTAGATAAGCACTTTTATTCTATATTTTTCACTCTTCAATATCAGCATTTCATTATGGAATCCACCTAATTTAGCCGTGCGACCGAAGTGAAATGACGTTTAAGGGAGGGCGTTAGAGAAATAAGTGGCAAGCCATTAAACCTCGCGAGCGAGTTTCCGGGGCTTTTGAGTCAGCGAGGCACCGCTAATCACGTCGCATTCCGCCGTCAATTTATTTACGCGCGCACGTTTATATATTTAGCTCCGCACTGCGACTGTGCAGTAGGTTACCCATTACTTGGTGCGGGGCTCGCTTTCTTATCACCGAATTCGAGTCAGGCTTGGCTGCCCTTACACGCTGTAGGGCCCGTCAGCAGGAGGTGGAAATGCAAGCTCCCACGAATTAGGATATTTTTCTTTTGGGAATCCGAGATTCAGCAAAGTAAACGCGCTGATTCTCAGATTCAAGAATTGGCTCTCTGATATCGTTACAAAAAGCTGATGTGATTTTCAGCAACCAACTTATTTTATGATGGTGGTGAAAAGAATTTTGATTTATCAGTACTAAACGCCCGTCTGTATCAGGTGGTTAAACAAGAAAAGGCATTTACTCCAAGGACGCTGCTTTATTAAATAAGGCAGGAATGTTAATCCGCATTGCCATTTCATTATGGAATCCACCTAATTTAGGCGTGCGAACGAAGTGAAATGACGTCGCTAGCTAATGCATTCGTGGTGGAATTCCCAGAATTATTCTCCAATTTCATTCTTGACGCATATTGGAATGTAAGCAATCTATGTATTTAAGCTTCATGGTTATAGTAAATATTTTTCCGTGCAATTCAAGATTTTTATTTATACTTCGAATATTTAAATACATCATAAATAGCATCAGTTGGCTCTTGGGTTTAAATGGATGCTTTTGGCACTAAATAAATTGTTATTTTTGTGATGATCGGTGAAATATGAAGGAACGCTGGGAAGATTTTCTGCGACTCAAAAAAGTGTTCTAGGTTTATTCCTGTTTTCTAGTTCTTTTCTATTGCAGGCTGTTAGTTCCATGAGATCCTTTTATTGAAGTATTTTAGATGTATAAGTAAGGTGTTACTATTTTAAATTTTTCATTTACCATTATGAGTACTCATTGAGTAGTCTCTAGCTATATTAACGCTCCTCATTTCACTCCCTGTACCTCGGGTGCTGTGGTTTTTTTACCTAATTCCTGAAAATTTTATGTTTCCACAATCAGCTTAGAGCAATAAGCTTAGTATGTGAAGTTAACTCATCTAATTGTCTTCATACCAGAGAGTGAGCTCTCACACTAATCTAGCAATATTTTATCTTCGCTTCTTTTAAGATAGCCCTCTGGGCTCATATCATTTTTTCAGTCCCTTAAAGAAGATCTCACTGGTTGACGAAAAAAAACTACATCTGGCCGAATTGGTGGTGTGTTTTGAAATAGGATATTTCTGTGAAATGGAGGAGCATGAACTCAGTCTCCGTCCTAGTTCGGTACCAGTCCGGCGCTCTACTAAAGCCCAGCGTCAGATTCGTTCCCTCGTACCCCTGTCATCTCCCTCTCCCCTTCACCCTTTAAAGCCCTGAGCCGGCTCCCTAGTCCGGCTAATTCCACCCTTTCCCCCCTCTGCTCCTCTTAGCCTGCTCGTCGTTCCGCCACTCCCGCCCCCTCGACGCGCTTTTTCCGCCGCGGGTGTCTGATGACCCCCAAAGCTTTCCTCTTCGCCCGCCGCTACCGCCAAAGGACAGGCGCAGCCACCCCGGCGACCTTAACTGTCACGCACCCCCTGCTCCTTCCCCCCTCCTGCACCCGAGACACATCGCATGGCCCCTCCCCCTCTCTCCCTCGCCGTCCCTTTCCGCTCCAGCCCTCTGCAAAACCCTTTCCCACCGCCGCTACCTCATCCCATCCCATCGTACGCATACGAAGTCGCACACTCTCTGTCTAAACCCGCCTCCCCTCTTGGACTCTTCCCGCGCTCGGGCCCCTCCGACACTCTCGCCGGAGACCGACAACGAAATGCTTTTACGAGCCGCGCCTCGCCGCCGCACAGCGATCCTGGCGGAGACTCTTATCAATTATGAAAAGATGAGAGCCGCACAGCGTATCGCACTCGCACCCGTAATATGATGCACGCCTTTCCTTCCTACCTCACCTGTCCTCCCCGTCGCTCTCCCCCGCTCCACCTCACTCCCACCCTTGCTTGTCCATCTTGCTCTATTTTTTTCTCTCCCACGCAAACCTAAATACCCTCAGCAATATACCCATGAGCATATCATTTAAATCTCTCTCTTAATATTCTTTCTTCATTCCGCCGCGTCTGTACGTATACAGCACCGTGCAATGTAAAATTTTGGTGTCCTGTGTAGAATTAGATTTTTCAAATGGGTAATTACCTTCCTAAAATATGACTAAAAAGAGAGAACTCTTAGTATTTTCCACACTTAAAACTTTAATTCCCGACCCAGGTTTCGGCTGCCTTGTAATCATTTTCATGCAAGGCAGTCGAAACGTGGGTCGGGAATTAAAGTTTTAAGTGTGGAAAATACTAAGAGTTCTCTCTTTTTAGTCATGTCGGTAGAGTCGTTCCACAAAGTTACGCCTTCAACAATTAAGTTTATTCCTAAAATATCTTAATACTGATAAAATATTGGTCATCTCTCTTTTCTTGCACCTTATATCTCATTAATAGTAAAAAAAACTTGATAAATCCATGTCATAGTTTGAAATAGATCACTACGGACACGATAGCTTCGAGTATGAAAGTTAAATATGACCTAAAAAGGCTTTAGAGTAGGGAATCACCAAAAACCCACCCAATGGATAAAATACCAGAATAAAATGATGAAAAGATTGCACGATTTTCCGGTGAGAGAACATTTCACCAGTTGAACGGTAATGCTGAGTTTGAATCTGTTTAAATTTGGTTGTGAGACGAGCCCAGCTAAATTAAAAATAGTCTCTCATTTCCTCGCTGCTATTTACATTTTCCTTGAAAACGATTTGCGGGTCAGAGAATAGAACTGGCCTTAAAGCCATGATAGGTGAGCGCCTTCGGCGTTAATACATTGGTGATCCTTGCTCTAAGGTGTTAGCACAATCTAATCCTGAAGGTTTCATGCGTGACTTAGTGGAAATGAAGGATTTATTGAAATAGATGTTATGTTCTGAGGTGTTCTTTTGCGCTTAGTTGTTACGTTCGCGATCTGTGGAGAGTAACTATGGTCGTGTATTTAACAAAGTCCTAACTACTTGTCCGTAAATGAATTCCGAAGCACGGTAATGATTATACGCTTCGTCCTGTCCTCATCATTCTTTACCGCAAGCCCATACGCACGCACGTGGAAAGCGTTGTTATTTAATGAGATGCGTCTCCTGTGCGTTTGCTTTTCTTCATTAGGATTGGACTCGTTGCTTCGCGTCCCGCTTTCCTCTGCCCGCTTCTTCTCCTCTCTCTCCCACCCTTTTGATGTCTTATTCATGGCCCTTTGGAATGCGGCGACATCGGGCAATCCGTCGACGACTCGCTGGAAGCTTATGTGCCCGCACCCCTCTCTCTCTCTCTTTCTGTGTCCCTCATCCTTTCCCGTTCTTCCTCTTTCCATGCGAATAGCTTCTATGAAATAAAGAGCACGTCCGTGCCTTGGGGAACCTCGAGTTTTAATGGAAATCTAACATATCTGATGAGAATGAAATTTTCCCCGTCCTGTACTTTCATCGAGCGGAGGAATCTTTAACTGTCGGGAAAGGGACGACGTGTTTTACCTGACCCGCCCATGTGGGCCACGCCAATATATATGCTTCCCAAATTCGTCTTTCAATTAAGGAAATTTGCATGGAAACAATGCACATACTTTTTTTCGACATTTTACCAATCGCTATTCGACTACCAAGAAAAACTATTTCTCAGTTAGTGGCCATTTCGACCAAGATTTTATCGATAATCCGGATTCGGCACTAAATTTTCCCATCCCTAGGTGTCGTAGACCTATAAAAACATGTCGTAATATTAATCGAAGTCTTCTAAATGTAATAACTGCATTGCAAAATTTTATGTCAGTTTTTATTTGCTCATGGAGAGGTAAATATGATTTCATTTTCTTTTGTGTAACTTAAAAATATCTCTAATCAAGGTTTACTAGAATGTGGTCCGAAGTTTTATGTAGCTGACTGATTTCATTTAATATTCTAGTTCATGTTTAAAAGAAATTACCGATGGAATGTCTTCAAGATTTTCCGTGAAAGAGCTACATGAAAGCAGGCAGGCAAAATTTAATTCCCGTTTCGTCTACAAAACCTGCGGAGGAATTGGGAATCTGTTTGAATCAGACATTGACTCGAACAGCAGTTAAGTGTTCCTTCCGTTTTGTCATGAATCATTGACAACAAAATACACTACTTAAAGTCGGAGTAGTGGAAAACCCAAATTCGATAACCTATTTCGCTTTTATTCTAGGACTTCCATATATACTAATCGTTTGTTCTTCATCTAACGCAAAACTTCGTTTTTGCTAAAAAGGCATATGGTATTATGGCTACGTTAACTTACACTGTCGAATACTGCCTTACAAAGAAGCCTGATGCTTGCTGCACACCTTTCTATACCCTATAGTTGTGTTTCTTATCGGAGGAATGTTGTGATGGCCTAATATTTTTTTTGATGAATTTATGTCACCATAAAATTCCATATCATACTGTGAAATATCATAAGCGGCAAGTCATCATATGTGCTAAAACTGGCAGCTTTTCCAACGAACGTGGTCATCTGGTTACCTAAGTGCTGCCGAGTGTTCCGTCGTATCTCATTCTCGTGCAAGTCTCACTCACTCTAAGATCGTACTGTTAGTAGTTTTGGAGCAAGCTTCGCAACTCTTTTTAAATTAAATAAAAAACTGTTTTCATTCGTAATTTGAGAATACAATAGTGATGTGGTGTTTCAAGCGTCGCTGCGTGGAATGATAGCCGAGAGAATCTACAGTGGGGACAATTTTAGATTCTCATATACAGAATTAAGGTCCGCTGATGGTGCGTAATTCTCTGCGTCAGTGGTTTTTCGGCGACCGGTGCGCGTCGCCGGAAGCGAGGCACACCTGTGGTGCACCCATTGCCCTCTCCGATCCAATTTAACGTCCCCTCGCCCTTTCTTGTTTACCACACCCCTAACTTCGCTCCGATCCACAATGTGGGCTTCTTCCTAAGGTACCGCCCATGAGGTCACCGAAACCCATTTCTATGCCCCGCTCTCAGAGTGCTTCTCTCGACTCATTCATTCTTCCTTTTCCTGCTTCGCATGTAAGAATGACTGTGAGCAAGGCGTTGCAATCACAGCAATCATCGTGTCCAATGTATTGGGTGTGTCTTATTCTGAGAGCCTTTGGAAAGTTTTTTTTAATGTTTTCTCCTGAAAAAGTTTGAAGATCAGTGGTGAGATGTAAGGAGTATAAGCATCTCGGTGCAGGGTCTAATCCTGAACACTGGAAATTAATATCGGTATCCTTGGCATGATTTTTGATTAGATAGCCGAGTTTAATTAAACTTTCCCCGAGCACGCTGTAAGGTTGAGTCCGACGTTATAATGTTACTCTTTAGAAAAGCAAATATTATGATTGTAAAATGTATTCCTTTAATGGCAATTAAAATTAGTATTACACGGCTGTTAATGGCGATAAGGGTTGCTAAATTACAAATACGGTAAATAATTTTGCACAAGAAATATAACCCTGTGCCTTTGCAAGGAAGACAGTATATACTTTATTTAAAGGAAGTAGATGCTTTAGGAAAGCGTAAATTCACAAATTAATCTCCTTTGTGACCTACTTACGGCCTCCAGTTTTCACCTGTCAGAATCTGTACTTTCTTTTCGGTTAATACTCATGGTCGGTCTTTACTCTGGTGATTAAGTGAGACATTGGAAGCTTTGCAATGTGAGTAAAAATTTTCCTTTGGAGTGAATTTCACTCATACAAGGTTAAATGTTATCAATGATTTCGATAACTCTCTATCTTACTCTGAGGTCTCATTCCAGACTGTTTTATTTTTTGTGTGGTTTACTCTGCGAATACCGTTCAATACCACTCAAACCATCCAAACGGCTGACTCCACCACTGAAAACTGCCGGTACGACCGTCTGGAATCGTCTCCTTGTTCTCCTCCGATTCTCTCTCTGTTCCCCGTCCTGTTTTTCCTTCCACCTTGTTTCTCTCCAGTATGGTTTCCCTTTCTGCTTCGTTCTCCATGGCAGTGGCGCTCCCTTTTCCTCGCCCTAACTCTCTCGAGTGTTACCCGGTCATTATTCCGTCTCCCTCTTCCTCAACTTTATCCCTTCGCCCGAACTGCCTCTGCTCCCATCACTTCGCCTCCCTCTCCTCCACTCCTCACCCCTCGTACAGCCTCCTCCTCAATGCGCTCGCCTTTAATCTCGCGGCCCCATCCCGATCTCTGCGGTCCGAAGGAAATTATCCATCCCCCACAACGCCATTTCCTTCTCCACCACTCCTGTTTCCCAAGCACCACTTACCTGGATCAGTGTACACAAACACCGGAGCAATATAATTAGGTGTTTCGGATATCATCCTCCTCAGAATCCTCATTCATAGGTTCACGGCAGCAATTATAATGTGGGACAAAACGAATTCCGTTTTTCATCTCGAAAGTTTATTTTTTCTATTAAGATTCTCCACCAGAGCAGAGAGATAAAATACCTTTTTTGCCATCTTCAGTCATAGCAGAGAGGCAGCAGTTTTGTATTTTTGTCGTGACTTCACCCGCACACATGGGTAACATAAATGCCGCCGGATGAAAAGAAGCGATTGCTACATCTAATCCTTCGAGGTTTGAGATGAGTTATTGCAGCGGCAGGTAGAATTTTGCGTTGAATGAAAACAGCTCTCTTATTTCACAGAAAATTTGATTGACTCTATTAACTGTAGAGGTACCATATTGTAGTAATTACAGTGATAGGTAGTACTTTTTGATCATTGCAAGCCACCTTTAATGCTGGTGGCAATTATTTTTTACTGACAGGTTAGTTTGTGAAAAATATTTAGTCACCCCAAGATTGAAATCGATCATCATTCTTACATGGCACCCATGGACTTATCATGCTAACATGAGTAAGAGAAAACTTGGGCCCCGAAATTAATAAATATTTCCTTTGACCCCTTTGTTGCCACAATTTATTTAGCACCAAAATTCCTTTTTGATATTATCTTAAATATCTCCTTCGAGTTGGATTATCAAACGAGTACGTTAAGCGGGGCTTAACCAGACGTCGGGTTAAATTTTTATGAAGGCCTGACTTTGGATTAAGAGGCATAAATTTTCATTTCCTTGTGCACCCCGCGGAAGTCGCCTCAACTTGTCTTAATCTTAATCAAGGAATCACTAATTGAACTTTCTCCTCCCGAGGATTACGATTTCTAAATAAATAAGAAAGTTGGAGCGTTAAAATTTTCACTCTCCCAACTCAAACGCCTTTTCGCAAACTCGTTTGCAAGTTCGGTCTCTTCGCAGGGAGAATGAGAGAACCGCAGTTAATTAAAAATAATAATTTGGCGCACATCCGCCTTCCGAGGCTGCGGCGCTAGTGTCGGTGGATGCGATCCTTCAAATCCTCTACACTCTCATGCCACCTTGATTACATTCCCTCCTCAATCAACCCTCTCATCCTTCTGCTTAGGCTTCTTGAGGCAGAGATACACTGCGATATATAGGCTATGATTCGCTATAATCATGGGAAATCGCCAGGCGATATTGATTCATGGGACAGTCCTACCATGTTACATTTCATGCGGTGCACGGTATCAAGAGAAACTTTGAGGACGCACGACCCGAGATGACATGCGATATGTGACATTTAACTTTATGCAATGATAAGCGCTGAGCCATACCATCCAATATTTAACAAAACTCCATGCGCGATATCATTATTTATGAGACTTACGAGATATCGAGAGCTATATCGTGACTTTTGCGATCCAAATTTTCATCGCAGTGCTGTACAGAAATTGTTAGCCTTGAATTTCAATATCACATTGCCCTACATCTTAGTGCGCCATTAAATTTACCGTCTTCCTCAATTTCTGAGGTCTTCCCTCCCCGCTTTCCTCTCCTAAAGAAGTGCAGTTTGTACGAGCTGGAAATGAGATTAAGGGAAGGCAAGGAAAGAGAAGACTTCACCTCGTACCCGTTGATTATTTCCGTATCGGCCTCTTCTTCCTCCCTTTTTGGAGTTTATCTTCTGCACCCCACCGTCTTTTCCTTTCCTCCACCGCAGCCTTCTCAATTGCTGGCTCCTCGATCACTGGCCCTGCGAATCTGCCGACCCGGGAAAGTGCAACGGACCAAGCCCTCGAGTCACTTCGTCAAAATCGGTGAGGAGCGCACAGTTTCGTACGGCGATATTTGCCAACCGGTGAAACGAGAAATATTTTAGCTGCATTTTGAAGTTGTATAAGGAGGAATTCACCCCTAAAAAGAATTTAAGGCCAAATATCGATTATTTTTATGTTAGACATCCTCGCAGATTATATTCTTCCTGCATATCTGATTATGAATTTTATCACGAGTTAAAATATCGATTATTACTCAATACTATCGTGAGTGCATCCTAAAAATTTGTCTCCCAGCGTTATTGAATCGTTAAATGTAAAGCGTGTATCTTTTAAGACATGTTCTGCAGGACAGGTCTTATGTGAGTTATATTTTTGTAAACAGCTCCTTGCTTATTTTTAATCTATTGAGGTCTTGGTGGGAGCACTTTTTTCAATCATGAGAGTAAAACTGAATTTTTCTTTGGTATTTTTTATCAAATCAAACTGGCCCGCCGGGCCCCAGATCAATGATGGAGGCATCTAACTTCCCGCGGGAGAGTTTGGTTGAACAAGTTAGAAATGTCTTCCTAAAATTTGTCTCTCCGAAATCTTTGCCTGGTGTGTTCTTTGGGTACACAGAGGTCTATACGACGAGTGGAGTAGTTAAGAAGTTCGTCGTACGTGAAATAGGAAATTAATTGCAGTATATTCCATTCATATCACGAGATGTAGGTATTTTTTTATTTCCCATTTTCCAAATGTCATCACATCACCACAAGTTCTCTCGTTCTAGCGCTTTAGTGTCGAAGAAAAAAAACTCTGTCACCAGGGATTTGGTGTTTCCAGAGCCTCTGTTTGCAAGCATTAAGGAAGAACGAAAGCCTCCACACTGGATGCACTCAGTATGCACACCCTCGGAAAAATATTTTCCCCTTACCGCTAAATCCCCCGAGAGAGTTCATCGCCTCCCAAATTTCCGATCCTTCCTTTTTCCTCTGCTTCTCTTGACTCAGATGCAGGCGGCTGCCGAAGAAGTCTGCGAGACGGGTTCAAACGTGCACGATCGTGTAATGAGTTCCGCCGGGGCACCTGCCGTCGTGCGCCGCGAAAATCTCCGAGCACCGAACGGCTAAATCTTTTCGTGATCCCATCTAATTTTCGCCTCAAAACACTCTCCAAACCATTACCTTACCTATCTCTTTTCCTCTTTCTCCTTACCTCACTTTCAACATAAAAGAGTCCAAAAAGAATTTGCACCTGATGATCTTGAATCACAGCCGGGAGAGGGAGCGAAGAGCATGAGGATAAAGGGCGGTGATAAAGAAGAAATAACTTCTGCCTCAGATCCACAGCTAAACATCAAATAAGTGCAGAGCTTGGCAAATGTGATTCATCCTACTCCATCCCCCTGACTTTATCTTTCTCTCCTTTCTTCCACCTTTTCTTTGGTTGGAAAATATTTTTAGGAGAAAACCATTCAGTAAATTCATTATTATCCTTCCTCCTAGCAAATTTTTATCAACCATATCTTTGGCATAGATATTGCATTTGAAAGGTACGGTTACATGATATCATTCACTGTAGGCCCTTTCCGATGCATAGGCCAGGCTTTTGGAGTATCAAATGGCACACGGGGATATAATCAGTCAGTCAGTATTACTTACGGAGAGGAATGAAACCCAGCTTCGGCGTAGCCTACCCTTGACGAAAGACCACGGGATCCACAGCTAAACATCAAATCAGGCGATTTAGGCTCTCTAAATCTTGAAATAAGACCTGGCGCCTGGCGTCTGCAGTCTGAGATCGGGATCTCCTGGTTGGAAAACTAGTTCTCCAAACAACACAACAAATTGATCTCCTCACCTCAGCTCCTGGCATAGGCTCCTTAAACTTCACCCTCTATAATAAAAATCTAATCTACATCTACATCTACGTAATACCCTGCAAGCCACCACGAGGGTGTGTGGCAGGGGGTGAAGATCACCAAACATGCACTATTGCCATGCAAGTAGGATATTTAAGGGAGATATGCTAGATAATAGGGTCACATGGAGCTAGATGGTTAGTATCTACATAATAAGAAAGGGATTATTGGTTGTTATTACATGCATCATGCACTACAGACTACTCTAACTATATTTCATTTACCTATCCCTTTGCTACGCTACCCTTTTTACGAATCCTAATCTACGGTTTGCTACACTGGTTATTTCCCTGATGTGTTTCCCCCATGACATGTCTTCAGTGATAGTGACGCCTAAGTATTTAATAGATTCTACGTTTGATATTTTCTTTTCTTTGATGCAATAATTATTCCGGGGAAAGCCATTCTTTTTCCAAAAATTCATTATCGCGCATTTCTTCAAATTTAATTCTAGCTGCCAACTATCACACCAATCATCAATCGTATCTAAATCCTTAGCTAAAGACTGCCTGTCCTCTTCATTTCTAATGTCCTTATACACTGCTGCATCATCGGCAAAATGACGCTTGCTAATCCAGACGATCATATGCTTGTCATCCCTCCACGTTTTGGCATTATTAATTTTTTAATATAATAATTTATGCAAGCATTCCTTAATGTGACTGCGATGTTCTGTAATATTACTTATTATTACGATGGTGGAATTTACTACAATTTGTCTCTTTTCTTTTGGAATGGGTCGTCGCTCAGCGCGAATTACTGTCAGTTGTAGACAAATATTTTATTAATAACTTGGGCGAATTGTTTTTCCTCTTTTAGGAGATGCCTACAGAGCCATACATTCATTTTTATTCTCCTCCTTCTTTCTCAAAAGCCAAACCCCCCTTCTCCACCTCTGGGCCGCTGACCGGATCTCACGACTCTCCCCCTTACCAATACACGCTACTAATTCCTTCCTCCTTTCACTCCTCACCGCTTTTTTCATCCCTTCATCTTTCATCACACTTCTCCTTCCAACTGTCTCCTCCTCGTATCCCCTCAACGCTCATTTACTCCCGCCTTCCTCACCAGGTTTCCAGATCGAGTTGAAACCTCTAGAGTTTCACAGGTCGTGTCGTTGTGGCCGGTCTGATGGATTTTTTAGTAATCTTAAGGGGGGGCTATTTTGTAGATCATCTCTTCGGATCTTGATCGAAAGTAGATCCGGTTTTTCGCATTATGGATTTCGAACATTCATGGAAAATTCATCGGTGGAATGTTACAAAACTGGACGGATGGGACATTCCGCTGGTCTGTAATGAAAATTACAATGATCGCCTCGAAATTCACATGAAAGTCCCTGGTGGCTCAAGTTGAATACATACCATATGGAATGAAATCATCACAATTTGTTTTTTCCTATCGGAACTCATTTTTCCAACACTCCTACCGCCAAAAAACGCCTTCCATAAAACATGAATGACTCCTGAAATTTCGAATTGAATCTTATCCTCCATAAAAGTTCAACTTTTTACAATCAAACGTTTCAATTAGTATGTTATTCAATATTTATTTTATTTTTTCCGCCTTCATTTATTCATACATTTCCTAATAGTTCCTTTATCATTATCTTCTTTTGATCCAGACGCAGTGATAATCCCCGACGGTATCTCTATCTCGACGGATTGATTTCTCTTAAATTAATCTCTCACGAAGGACATCCATTACAATACTCTCAAAGCCTTTTAGCTTCAACCTATTTATTGACGTTATTACCAAACTTGCGACATTTTGTGTTTCCACTGCCCAAGAACTCGCAAGTTTGAATTTCTCTGAGGTCAGTGGCGCAGTAATAACATCCTGCCCAATCTATCTGCGACCATTACACCTTTCTTACCTTCATGTGTCCCATCCCATTCTTTACTTGGTACCCCATTATTACTGTCAACTGAAGCGCTGTACATTTCACTCATCATTTCCTAAGAAACGGTGTTAATGAGGACTAGAACAGGAGGAAGTGTCTGACCCAGTTATCCGCGCAGGAAGATGCAATTTTTTTAATTGAGGAAAATTCACACTTGCTTGCTCTCTCTATCTCTCTGCGCAACAAATTGAGTTCGAGAATTGAGTCATTATCCCCATGGTGAGAAAAAACGATGCATGCTCGTGAAGATTGTTTCATGGACCCTAATAACTTACTGTTCCCGTTTGGAATTGGACGTGATATTTTTTTATGCATCACCTTCACGTTTACAGGCGTGATGCTCTTTCCGGTTTTTTTTTGTTTCCCGGCCGCATTCATTCAAGGCTCGACGTCTCACTTTATTGAAAATTTGTCTCAGCATGAAGCAAACATTTTTAAATTTATTTCATCAGATTTTCATACGCGGGAGGCCCACGAAAGTTAAGTATTCGCGGGAATGAAAAGCCGGTAGTGAGATGAGAGCGGGGTAAGCTGCGTCGTGTCGCACGCATTGAGGAAAATGTTTGTCATCCCTGATCTGATTTTTGAACAGCTGCTTCCCTTGAGGAGGTGCATTGACCAGAGGAAATTTTCAAGGGACAAGCCTCTCCTTTTTTGACCTTTGAGAACTCCAGGAGTGAAAGGATATGGCTCCCCGGAGCGCTTACATAAACATACTCCTCTACCCAGGCATGCACCGGCTACGAACACGGAGATTCTCGTCCTCGCTCCCAGTTCTCTCAATTCCTCTCCCGGCCACTCCCTACTCGATGGCGCTCCGTGTCGAGATGACCAGCACCTTCCTCTCGACTTTAACTCACTCGCCTTTTCCCTCTGCATTTCTCACTTCCGTTTAGTTCGTCTCCTGTCGGATTCATTGAAGTGGTCCCACCGCCAGGGTGTTAATCGAGGAACATAGAGAATTCCGCCTGTATACTTGTGACAGAAATACTGCCCTTGATGATAATATGCATTTGTAGTTAGAAAACAAAATTTAGTAACAAAAATCAAAACTGTTTGACGAATAAAATTTGACGTTACACACTTCCCAGCCTTCAGTAGCCAACTTCATTTAAGTTGAAATAACGTATTTTTACTTTAATCGTTACTGTAAGGTGGTGACAACTTAAAAAATAAGATGGAAGGGTGCATTCATTTCATTACCGTTCAGCTACCTATAAAAATACTCTCAGCTAGCTAGAAAAATTTCTTCTCTGAACCAGCTTTTTTTACTAAAATATTTATTAAGATAGACAATACCTTAATTTCTCATTTGTAACTCATTTTTACATTTTACGCCGAATAATTTCAATTAAAAATTTGTAAAATATGGTGTTTAAAAGTACATCGTAAATTTGCTGCTACAGTTAAAAAAGGACACTTTTCATAGAAAGAAACAGCGTGTGAATTAAAATATTTACATTTTACGCTGTATAATTTCAAGTAAAATTTGAAAAAAATGGCGTCAGAAGGTCCATAGTTTATTTGTTGCTCCAGTTAAAAAATGACACTTTTTCTAGCTGTCGTCAGCACGCGAATCAAATGAAATTGAAGTCAGGGTTGAAATTCGCTATGAAAAAAATCATTTGACTTGACCGGGATTCGAACCCGGAGCTCCCAATTGCCGGTCAGGTGTGTTAGCCAGTTACACGAGTTAGCCAGTTGCGAGTGGCTTCGTGCCATATCATTTGTTAAATGCAATGTTTGGAAATTGAAGTCATTTGACGATGGAGTCTCTTTAAATTGCCTGAGTTCCTCTCCCCACTGATTCCTCTTCTCAGTCCCGCGCCCTTTAATCTGCTATCGGGGCAGTTTCGGATTAAGCGCCGCCTAGGAAGGGAAGGCGGTGTTTTCCGCAAGGCAACCTACATCGCTGAGATCCACTCAGAAACGACGGTTTTTGAGGGATAAATATCCCTCCAGACCCATAGACCCAGACTTAGATGGAGAATGCTTTGGTGGCTCTCCTTCCAATTACGGGAGGGTTGCCTAAAACGGTTGGAATCTCCCGAGGAGTCATCAAGTTACCAGTGATTTCGTAAGCTAAGCTACGGTCAGTGAACGTGATCCTTTCCCTTGAACCACCGATCTCCTTGTTTCTCGAGCGAGGGGCAAATTACTACTGGAATATCTGGACCCTTTGAGCGCCATTTTTCGATGCTTGGTCGTTCATTGCTCTTTGATACCCAACGTCAATGAAAATTCTGCGAAATTTATTTTCATTGATAGCCTAGATGATATGAAGCTGTTGAATATGATTTTCAAAATTAAAAGCAGTCACAAATAATTATTTCATGAATTTTACTATTAAAATACTGTGCAGTGAAATATTTGGCATAAAGGCTAAGATCATGATTGTGATTAATGATATGATCGGGCGTGTAAGCCGAAAGTGTAAGTATTGAAAAATCGCAGGTTACAGAACAACCGCAGTCGTGAATATCTGGACCCTTCGTATCGGAACTCATTTTTTGGAATGCGAAAATCAAAAATTCTTCTATCAACAGTAGATATTTATGTATCCATGCACTCCGTAAACTAGTTAATTTATTATAGTTACTGTTGAAATATCATAAAATACAATTTCGGCAGGAAAATAACATTGATGCTAAAACAAAAAGGGAACCAATCTAAGGAATTGGATTTGCTAAATTGGGTATGTAGTACAGTTTCATTGATTTTTTTTAAAGTGCTATTTGGAATGTGCATATTTTTTACTTTGTTCTTACAGGCCTTCCTGATGCGTTTTAGATCTGTTCTTTAATACCCAACGTCAATGAAAATTCTGCGAAATTTATTTTCATTAATAGCCTGGATGAGATTAAGCTGTTGAATACAATTCTTACAATTGAAAGTAGTCACAAATTTCATGAGATTTTATCTTCATATACAGTGCAGTGAAATCGTTGGCTTGAAGTGTAAGATCATCAATGTGATTAAAAATATGATAGGCTGTGTATGCTGTAAGTGTAAGTATTGAAAAATCGCAGGTTACAGAACAACCACAGTCATCAACCTTGAGTTTGGTTTTACATGTTACAATGGAACGTACTTTGTACATTTTGCTTTATTGTTCGGAGTTCTCGCTGTTTGGAGTATCTGTTCCTTTACTGTATTCAATCTTAACTTAGTGAGAAGAAGCCATATTGAATCAAATAAAATTTGCCTTTTTTCTCTGGATATGTCTTCCCGTCTAAAATCTACTGGTGCCTGAAGATGACATGATGTAGGAGTGCGTATTATCTTTAAACTAATATCTGTTACTTCTCCGATTATCCACATTTTCTGATAAAATTCCAATGCAGGGGAAATTTAGAAGAGTTGATCAAGCTGTGAGAGCTCAGATGAATAAGAAGCTATGCGGAGGACTTAACCCAGTAGTTCAGTAGCTGAGAGGTACTACTTGTCATTAGTGCTGTCGAGCAAGGGTAACATGCCTTCCAAGTAAAATAGATGTTTAAAGCGCTTATGCATTGCTATTCCATATGCCATATTTTACCCATTACAACAAAATATAATATTATAGTAAATTCCATTTGTTCTAATGACAATTAATGAACACATTTAATTAATTAGGTACAATTAAAACATCATATATGGCTCAGATTTGGCTTGGTCAAGTTAGTTAATTTTCATCTAAATTATATCAAGTATATAACATGTTGTACCGTTTTTGGGACGAAGCACTTGATACCAGATAAATTCTCTTGTTTTTCAGCATGTCTTCTGGTCTCTAAACCATTCTTAAATCCAGATATGAGACTTGTATTTCGTTGAGTAATTTAATTTTATTATTACCTGACTTATTACTGAAGTATGATACTTCTATCAAAGAAGAAGTTTATGTGCCTATGCATTCCGTAAACTAGTTTGTTTTTTTTATAATTACTATTGAAATATCATGAAATACAAATTTAGCAGGAAATTAAATTTGATGCTAAAACATAAAAAGAACTAATCTAAGAAATTGGATTTGCTAAAGTGGGTATGTAGTACATTTTTATTGATTTTTTTAAAGTTCTATTTGGAATGTGCATAATTTTTACAATCTTCGTTCTTTTAGACCATCCCGTGACTGAAAGAAATTATTCTCTTTTCCTTTTGAAAGTATGTCAGCCTTGAATCCCGGGACGTCATCCATTAGAACTCGTTCATCAGGCACTTCATGAGCAAGGCCTGGAAATATACAATCTCTCGTGCATCCGGCACTTCTCAAAACAGCGCACGAGCGCCCGAAAACTTTTGCGCGGGCGTTCTTTCATTTTTTTCTCTCTCTCTCCCTTTCTCTCATCTATTCGCCACCACGGCCGTTGAAGAATGGCTTAGTTACGCGGAGGAAGTGGCCCGGCCCTCACTCTCCCCGAAAACTCTAACAATGGGAAAGACGAGATGCATCCATCTCCCTTCCCTTTTGAACGCATTCATCCCTTTCTTCTTTTCTTCTTTCTCCCCTTTTCATTCCGCACGTCGACTCTGTTCTCTTCCTCCTCCTCCTCCTGTCTTTCTTCCTGCTTTCCTCTTTCTCATTTCTCGGTCTAGACTTCTTATCATCCTCTTTTCCTCCGCCACGAAAATCAACCCTTCCGGATGGCCATTTCCTTTTCCTGTGTCCCCATTCCTCCCCGTCTCTCTCTTTTCCCAGTCGCCCTCCCCTCTCCACCCCATCGTCACCTCACACCCAATGCCCACACAACTCATTTCATGCATGTAATGTTTGCGGCGCCGCGGCGCTGAAGAGACTAGGGATTATCAAGCGAATAATGGGTAAGGTCCACGGGCGAAAAAAAGGGGAAGAGAAATATGTTACTTCGCTCTTCTGTTTGGCCACGTCTCAAGCACGCCTTGAAGGATTTTTGGCATTCTACACAGCAGGGTCTTATCCGGTAGATAAATATTTTACAAAAGAAAGGGGCTAGCTTTGTTAAAAAAAATCGCCACGAGCGAATAGAAAAATTGTGACCCGGCAGATGGAAAGACCAGGTTGATAGTTGTTTGAGACTGAAAGCCTTTGTGTTGGTTGAAACTAGTTGTGACATTTCAATCTCGTATGTTTAAGGATAACATGGAGGATATTGTTATTCTGATGCCAAAAGAACTGATAAATTCGACTGAAGAAGAGAGATGCACTGCCGATGTGATAGGTGCAAAAAATCCATTATCCGATGTACCGTTTGTGGCTACAGCACAAGTATAACAAGTTACCCAAGTAGCCAATGCGAGTGAAAGAGAATTTTCTTTAAAAAATTATTTAAACTTTAATTATGCTTTTAGCAGTCACATTGTTATAATGTAATAGCTATTGATCTTAAAATGAAAGTCAATTTTTTTCTTATTTGTCATCACAGCCTAAATTATTGTTATGAGCATTTAAAATATCTCCAACACAAATTCTAGGGATTCCAGCTCTAGCATAAAAATCATCCGGTTATATTTATATATGCCTTTTGCAATTCCCAATCTTGAGTACCATATGGTGACATCCGTTTCAGAAAACATGCAGAAGTTTACATTATGAAGTTATGAGGATATTACAATTCATGTTTTAACAAAATCGATGTTTTCAAGGGGTTAATATGTAGAAATGTAGTATCCGTTATCTTTTGAAAGGCTGCAAACTTTCCGTCAGCAAAAAATTCAATTTCTCTCTTCCTATGCCTCTGCTAGCTCTTTATCCCTTCTCTCATTCTTTGTTTATGTCCTTTAGCCCCTTCTGCCTCACGCCCGTCCGGCGGCTCACAGGTTACTCTGTGGGTGTAGACGAAAGTGAGACGCGAAATATCTTTCTCTCTCTCCATGTTCTATTTCTCGTTTCCTCTCCGCCTCCGGCCCAAAGTTTTCCTTTCGCCATTCTCCTTCTTCATCCCCTTCCATAATTCTCCTTTCTCTCTCTTTCTGTCCTCCCTTCATCCCCCCCCCCCGGCCCATTCCACCCACCCGCCCTCCTCCCCTCGCACCATAGCAGTGGACCTCCGCCGAGTTACGACGAGGGCTGGAAAATTACTCTTTGCCGAGGCGAGCCCGAGGAACAATAGGAGATCCGATTGGGACAGGAAGGAGCAAGGGAAACGGGAGGCGGAAGGGGGGAAGGGGGTGTGAGGGTATGAAAAGGGGAATGGGGTATCCCAAGGGGACGGTGCCGGACGATAAACGTGTCGAGGGGAGAGGATTGGTGAAGGGCGGGAGGCATTGTCTAGGACGCTGCTCTCGGGGGCGGGGGTGGGGAGTGGGTTGTTGGCTGCTGAAAGGATGTGGAGGGTTGTGTTTCGGGGAAGTGCTGCTACGTTCGCGTCAGCCCAACGAACACTCGCTCACAAAACAATAGCGCCCCCTTGCGAGTCACCTGCATCATATCAATTTTTGCACTGCTGTCAAATATGAAGTTGTTTATCACTCGAGCGGTCAGTTTTGTAGGAAGAAAAAAATATCTAGGTTAGAGAGACTGATAGTGAAGAAATATCTGGCGTTAAAAATGTGTGAGTCTTAATCGGGAAAAATGCCACCGCAGACGTACTCATGATTATCCTTATCTTTTTAAGATTTTCAAGATTACCTTTATATTGAGCTGGTTAAGTGTCGTTCAGTTATTGATATTTTGTTTGAAGTAAAATAATTTGTGTTGAAACGGAGGTAAATCCACCTATAGCAAATGGGGGACATAAATCTGGGCTTGACACTATTGTATTTTTAACCAGCATTACCGAACCATTTCTTCATTTTATTGTTCCTTATGAGATCCTTATGGTTTAAGCAAGTAGAATTTGAAGAAATCGATTAAATAATAAATAAAAGGTTGTCTTTGGTTACTTTGTGGTATTCCATATTTAATAAAACAATGGATAAGTAATAAAAACTTGTCTGATACTGATGATGATATCTATGGTTTTAGTAAAAGTTATTATTACTTATCCATTGTTTTATTCATTAATAAAATGTCGGTTTCTGGTGGTACACAAATTCTTATCACGATTTTTTTGTTTTTTGAAAGCTGTGTGTTGTAACTTGGGACATCTTCCGGCATTCGCAGCCAGTTGTCACCGTTCTTGAAGCAAATACTGGAAGAATCACAATTATGAACGCATCGAAATCCTGCGCTCGAAACTAGGAGACGTGTGTTTCTGTACACAACCAGCGACCAAAAGGCCTTGGAAATGTGAACGTTATGCGCCACTGGTTCTTTTTTCCTCCAAATACCTCACCCAGAGTGTCGCTTACCATGGGAATGGCGGGTACCCCACATCATTTCACGACTACCACAAGCATGCGATTATCCTCTCATGATGGCGCCTCAAGGCCTCGGGTCGTGCATAGGTCGGGAGAGAGTTTCATTCACGCTGTGTATCTAAGCGTGAAGTGCACTATCGATCACGACTTGCAGGCGCAAACACTTCACTCAGACCCCATTACGCAGATGTATTAATAACTGCGGATACTTGACGCGGACGCTCTCTCATCATACGGAACACGGTTGCTTGAAAATATCCAAGTGAGAGTACGTGAATGAGGGGCATGATTTAATCGTGACGTTTGCTCTCTTTGCAGACCTCTTTAATTCTACATTTCTATCCTCTCCATTTATTAACGCAACCGATTACTATTTACATATGTTTTTATTAATTACAAGGCCTTTGGTGATCAAATATGGGATCTATTGTTCTTCAAATCTCCACTTCAAATCACCATTGAAATTAATTTTTTAATTTTATTTTTGTTAAAAAATTAAAACTACTTCTATTTTCATCCCTTGTAGAAATCCTCTCATCATTTATTACCAAGAAAATTAATATCCTCCTAGATATCCAGAAGGGTTTTCTCCTATACGTTGAAAGGAATCTTCTATAATTTCCGATTTTGCATTACGAGGCAAACAATTCTTCGTGTCGACTCACTTTCTTGCATCAAGATGATCTCATTTAAACACTCGGATCGAGGCACCTGAATGTTTTTTTTTCTGTATTCGTCTTTCTTCCCCTCAGAAAAAGTTTACTTCTTGCATAGAATGAATTAACCAAATGGAAGGCCAAAATCGTGAGTGATTTCACTAATTACTATTTTTTCCTCTTGCGCTCTTCAAATAAAAGAGTACCTTCCACTAATTTTATGGCTGAGTTTGGCTGGAAAACTAAAACCCTAGGATAACGAAGAAACAAGGGGAAAATCGTAGAGAAAGGCTCAGCTCTGTCCAGACGTGACCAAGATTTGCGAGTGAAAAAATTCTAGGAATCGACGAGCTTCGGAGCTTTATACAAAGAAATCCGTTCTCGAAAATCGAAGCGATTGCAAGACTGCTATTCCTTTCTCACCCTCTATGCATTCCGTTCCCGTAAAAATCTTTGAATCCGAAATGACGAGCTCCGAGGCGGGAGAGTGCCTTTGGCTCGCAATCCCTCTCTTCCCTCGTCTACTTCTTGTTCGCATCTCCTCTCCCTACATTCACTCCCTCTCCCCTCCCTCTCACTCTATCTCCCACTCAAACTCTCACTCAAACTTTCCGCCTGATAAATGGAAAAAGTAGTGCTCCCACGGCGAGAGGAAATCTCTTCGGATTTTTCATCTCCCCCTCGATTTTTTTCGCCTCTTCCCCTCAAATTCGAACCACTTCCCGACTCCGGGAGTTCATTTTTATTAATCTCCATTCCTGGACAACTCCGCCTCGGCCTTAAATGGCTTCTAAATGAAAAGATATTCCCGTTCCGGCTTTCAAGGAGTGAGTACGTAATAAGGCGCTTTGAAGGGAAATCACGGAGTATTTTTTCGTGCCGAAAGATAGGCATTCAGAGTAGTGGGATTAAGGAGAAGAGAGATGGAAGAAATGTCGAGAGGGAGAGGAAGATAGAGTTCGGCAAGTTTTCTTTTCGCGCGTGTGGAAGGGAGGGTGACGATTGTAAAGGAAAATGAAATAACGAACAAGTTTATTTGCGGAGGAAAATGTGTACATGATGGTAGTGGTGAGATAAAATGACATGGTAGACCCATAGTGGTTGTCTTGGCATTTGAGAGTAATTTATGCCACATCATCATTCAATATTCATTTTTTCAACTACAGGAATGTTTCAAATTTTTTTGCATAGAATAATTAGTCAGAGCGCGAGAAAACCTCCTCCTTGCATGAAAAATTCTTTAATGGATTGGATAATTCTTGAATGGAATGGATTGGGTGGAGTGATTAATGGGCCACTTTCAGCCATCAAAAGTCATTTTCTTAATTTTTACAAAATACATTTTTGAATGGTATGATCGGCAAAACAAAGCTTTTTCTAAGTAATCTAACGAAATGCTTTTACATTGTTGGATCGTGTCATTGATTAGCCTCTATTCTTAAGAAACTAGAATTTCTGAATAAAGGTGTACTTTATTGTCCATTAAAATATAATGTTTAGCGATAATGGCCCAAGTTCTTTTTACTTTCGTATAATGACGTCTTCGATTGCCAAATTCGCAAAAATCTCGAACTTAAAAACGGGGACAGGAGTGGGTTATCTCCATCCTCAAAATTAGCAGAGCGTGGCATTTGGATAACCTGTATTCTGTTAGTGAGCTTTGTATCCTGTTGATTGACGTCAATGCCTATGTCGCTTTCTATGCACGAAAAGCATTCAAACATGCGTCATCTTAATTATCTGGGTGCCACCGTTGCCAATTACAGCTATTCAGGTGAATGATGTCATCACTGCAGACTAATTATCAACTATCCACTCCACTTTATATTCATGCCATGATTTTGTGAGATGGCTATCGTTTCAAAGTGGAATCGTGATCGGCAAGTAAATTTTAGCGCGGGACAGGACAATGTAACCATATAATTTTCATCCATGTAAATTTATCACGATGCTCAGCCCGAGCGAGTTCTTCAAATGAGATCGCAGTTCCCGCTGCTGTTCCTTCGCAATTTTTGCCGCTCCCTCTTCACAGGGGGGAGGGATGGGCCTCAATATCTCACGACACTTGCCTTTTGAAGGAGCTCCTTAATCTCTCGAGCTGCGTCGCTACACGAAAATGCGTCTGGAAAAATAAAGGAAAGAGCACCAAGA
The DNA here is from genome assembly GCA_963169105.1 of Ceriagrion tenellum. NCBI lineage: Eukaryota > Metazoa > Arthropoda > Insecta > Odonata > Coenagrionidae > Ceriagrion > Ceriagrion tenellum. The sequence goes on from OY720632.1 coordinate 45,165,929, forward strand.
GTGTTTTCGCCTCGCCGGAGCAATCTCGGCATCCATTGTGTCGCATCCAGTTGCGGTACCTCTCTCGTACTTATCGCGCCACGCCCCCTTTCTATACCCTCCTCTCCCCCTAACCCTCCTCCCCCCGCTATTCATTCCATTCTCTTCTCAATCCCGCCCCGCCACCCCCCAACAACCACTTCCTCGTATTCTTGCGTGTCTTTCCTTTCCTCGAGGAGCATTTCACACGGGGTCATAAGCAACAGCAGCAGCTCTGCAGGAGTAGCATTTTCTCCATCGAGTCTCGCCTCCTCCCATTGCACCATTTCGCCCCCTACACCACCCCCTCTCCTCCCCCGCTCCTCCTTCCCCCCATGGAGCCCAAAACTCTCCCCAAAGGAGACTTCCCATGTCCTCCCCCCGTGCATTTCCTACACCTCCCCTCCAAACTGCCTCCTTGATTCTCACCCGCGCTTCTCGCGTCAGACTCCCGACTGCGTAATCCTCGTCACTCCCCAAGTCACATTCGCCCTTCTCTTTCAACCCCCTCCCCCCACTCTTTTCACCCCCATTGTATTTCTACCCACCCCCAACGCAATGTTTATGCCCCCCGTTTCCCCTACTTCCCTCCTCTTGTGGCTCCCTTGTTTATCTCCAAATTTTACACTTCATGATACCTCGTAATTTGAGCGATGCCATTTTCAGTTTTAATTTGCAGAAGTCAGACCCTAGAAAGTCACTGTCGATTTTTTTTATAAAATGTAATGCTTTAGTACACCCCGTACTTTGAAAGATGAATGAATTTATGCTTAAAATATACAGAAGTCTAGTCTCATTAAAAGTCAATTTATGCGATCAAATTTGGCTTTTGCTCTGGTTACACGATACGTTAACCCGTACGAGTTAATGTGTGAATTCATGAATGCAAAAATTTACCATGTAACCTCATCAACTTGCACGAATGCATGAACAGGAAAATAGAACCTGCTCTATTTGGTTCATGCACTTGTACCTGGACTTGTATGTACATGAACACGTACGGGTTAATTTATCGTGTAACTAAGCTTTTATAAAAACGCTGCATTATCATTCAGAATTAGCATTAACTCATTTTTACATGAAAAATGAGTGGCGTAAGAAATTGCATGGATGTATTTATGTTTTTCTGGTAATCACAAATTAAATAGATAACCATGATGTATCCAATAGTTTGGTGACTGACATTCGGTTCAAAAAACATTTACAATGATTTTTATGGACATGAATGGTTAACTCTCACCTCCTTTGGAAGTCTTGGATTGGATGGTGTTGAATAACGGGAGCGAACTCTAACATCCTAGCTGTGCCACGCACTCCATTCACACCCCAACTAGTGTATCCTACTCGTCATTTGAGAGCTCATGATTGCATCCGTGCCTTCTCTGAATCGTGTCCCTGACAAAATACCTTCTCCCTCCCCCTGCGCATCGCCCGTCACTTTTCCTCGTTCCCTTTCACCTCGCTCACTCATCCCGTCGCATTATCCCTGTGCTTTCCCTGTGTCTCCTTGAGTGTCAAGGGCTTATCATCTTCTCCATCTTTCCCCTTCTCTGCCTGTCCTCGCCGACCCCAACCCCCCCCCCCTTCCCGTTGTAAGCGCGAACTTCTAAGATTGCCCTCCCTCTCAGTGTTGAGCGAGGATTCAGCTGCGTCGAATCTCATTATGCGTTAATCTTTTCGCCGGGAACGGGAAGAAAGTAGAGGGTGGTGGAGGTGAAGAAACTTCCCCAAGATCCTGCTGTAAGACGTGAACGCAAGAATCTTTGTTCCGTCGTAAGACTCACATCTATTATGTGAACATACCTAGGGTCTAATGCGAAAATTTTCAAATTACTAGGTAATTGATGGATGTAGGAACCATTAGGTATTGCCACATTTTTCACCTCCCCGACATCAGCAAGAGATGCCGGTAATTTCTTATGATATTCATTCGGCGACATTAGACGCCACAGTGCTCGGTACACGTTTATCGCAGATTTTTTAAAAATGCTCCTCAGGATTGGATGAAATGATTCGGGGCAATCAACGCTCTTGGGATGAGAATGGTTCTCGGCCACCGGTAAAACCCGTGGTCATCAATTAAAAATGTTTTAAATTAGTTAGAGAGCCCTATATAGGTTGCCTCACCTCTGATAAGTTTCAGCCATGCACTACAATTTACTGTGTAACCGCAACTCAGATGCGGCCCTGCCGGCCCTCGTCGCAACTAGCGCTGGTCCAGTCTCCGACACGGCCGCCTTGCAAATAGTCACAATCCTAATCAAAGAATCATTAAAGCGGTGGAATCATTTTATTGATCACTTATTTTCCTCTCCCACTCTCTCTCACTCTTTTCTGGTTACACCTTTCATTGCTTTTCCTTTCCATTAAGCAGGAGAACTCTTATTTGGAAACTTTTTTACAAGCACTTAGCAAAGTTTTCATTGTTTCTGTGAACGTTCTCTACCTGATACTTTTAGATTCCCTGTTTGGCGTCTTCTAGTAATAGATTACGAGATTTCATCCTAGAGCCCTATACGTTTTCTGATAATCGAGAGTGCTTATTCAGTCTTAAGAAAATCATACTCTTGGATCTTTGCTTCGTAATTTGAAAATTGTATCTACTAAAAAAAACTGCAAAGATGGACACTTATTCAGATCTCCTTGTGATTTTCCATTATTAACACATTGAATAGAGCATATGAGTCAAAAAAAGTATTTCCTCTTTCTTCCACATATTTATTGTCTTATGATCATGGTACTTATTCGTAGAAGTCAGTATGGAAATGCCATTGAAATTGAAGTTCAAAAACATCAGTGTCTTAGAACGATCCGCCATATTTGGCTCTCGAAAGATTTTCTGATGAAGAAACACTCCTTTTCATGCCAAACTCAATTATCCTATTCTCAGTTCTTATTTTCTGTTACTTCACGTCCTTGCTATGTTAACGATGGTTGAGGAAAAGACTTAGGGAAATTTCGATTGCGAAAGGAAGTAACCATCCAAAAAAACTTTTCGATTCTCGCTGAATGTATTTTCATTGTTCCAATTAGTTTTGCTAAAAGTGTATCCTCCTCTAGAAAAAAAACTGGTAGCTTGTCAAATCGCAAAGTTAAAATATGAACTTCTCCTAGAGCCTCATTACTTCACCCGAATTTTCATTCTCTGGGGAACCCATTCCTACGCAAAAATTCCCACATTCACGCCTACACCGTGTTATTCTTTGTCATACTTCATTCTTATCTACTCTTATCGTAAAACCCAAGACCACTATTTATCCTCGTCTTTCACCGTAGAAAATCCATTCCCAAAAATAGACTCCAAACCATTGTTTCTCGATGTCACCGAAAGATGGTAGCTCTATATTTTTCCCAAACCTAAATCCCTCTGCTACTCCATTGTGTTCCCCACTGCTGTAAGGTTCGGATGATCGCGTCAATTTCAAGCGCCGTCACTCTTCGCTCTAAAAGGACCCGCTCGTGATCGCCCCTTCCATTCCACTTCCTTTCTTTAGAGCGGAGTTTCACGTTCTGTCTCGAGTTCCCTTATCTTTCCGTCATTATTTGTCTTTCATACCTCCACTTGCACATTCTCTCCCTCCCTTTCCCACGCAGTAGAAAGTCTTACATCATCCAAATATTCTACTTGCGAGATCGATTGCCATCGTTCCAATGCTCATTCAGATTTCAGATGTGTAACGATGCCTATAAATTCATCATAAAGACACTTCAGAGATGTCGCGTAGCAAGAGAATGGGTAACTTAGTATAACTCTGACTACAAACAGTATCTGGTTGGCTTGATTGTTTGATGCATAGGCATTTCTGCATGTACCTTCTGTTAATATAAAGCAGCACAAACTAATGTTTTTGATTTGATAAAATTTGATCTTACTACTGTCGCCATCACTTTCACTGAAATTTGTCATCAAAAGTTAGGACTCAGAGCTTTTAATGCACCTTATCCTTTCTGACGTCTAAATCTGTAATTCACTTCTTGAATCACAAGAAATGGGTTAATTTTTAATTTCTTATCCTAAAATGATACTTCATTCTTTTAAAATGCTTAATCCTATCTGATGTTTATCATTCATCATTTTTTCATATCGTTAGTCGATTTTTAATGTGGTTGATATTGTATGGGACTACTTAAGCACAAGATTACATTCTCACTGTTTTATAAGTGCTACAAAATAGTGTACCTCGTCCTAATGTTGGTAGGTAAGAGTGAGTTGGATAATTTGAGAAATGGAGATTAGACCAAGCGTCGAAATAAACGCACCCTTAATGAATGTCACCAAATTTTTTAAATTTTCACTTTCAACCGATCGAGGGAAAGCCATATTTCAAGATTTTTTTTTCTCCATAAAAGCCGAAAAGGAGTCAGAAATTGACTGAAAAATGACCCTCATCGTCAGAATTTCATTCCGCACCCTCGGGATGATGCTCTTAGTCCTCACGGTAAGCCAACACTAATGCACGCGTTTTTTTGGTTGGTTGATTTTTTTGGAAGACAGTCGTCAACTCTGGCCATTTATGCCCTTAGTTGGGCTCAGAGTAATGGGGAGGAGGGTATAGAGAAACCCGGTGTCGACGTTAGCCTGCTCTCGACGAAAGTAGTCAAGGGGTCCACAGTTTCCGTCTCACCCGACGGACGGACGGATCCCTATTGAGGTGTACCTCCACTTAGCACCTCAATCGGGATATTTTTGAAAAATCTTCACCTCTTATAGGATCCAAGCCAAGGCTAAGAGAATGAGCGCAAGTATCTACACTTGTCAACACTCCAATTAAGTCCCCGTGTTGGAGTTGGGTAATCTTATCCCCCGAAATTTGCAAACTGAGCTTTTTTAGGCAGACTTGTACATTTCTCAAAAACAAAAGCGTGCCGGCGTGTCTTCCGGACATTGTTAATAGAGAAATAATACAGCAAAGATTACATTTTCTCCTGCTTTAACCGTTGGGGAACCCTTATTCCTGGTTCTTTTATTTTTTAAAGTGCACGGCCTCATCCATCGAAATCCCTGCAGTGCGCCGCTAAAGAATAGTGAAGGAAAAAAACCCTCGTACCCCTCATCCTTGTGCCTGCTATATCAGGGTTCTCGGTCCTCTCTCCCCTGCTGTATCTGAAATATAGCGTCGAAATGAGCCATACGTTTGCAAGCTCTCATTTCCATCGGAAATTTTGCACTCGGCCCGCGTCCAATTATTGTGGAAGTCGGGAGGGACCGGTCCATTGGAGGAAGAGGTTGGTTGAAAGGAAGTGTGGTGGTAGAGATGTGGAAAACGAATGCTATCGAGTACGCTTCGAACGCTGGAACAAAGAATCGACACTTCCTGTTCCGGGCACCACATCCTCCCCTCTCCCTCAAGAGTAATGCCACCGAACCCTCATCATTCATCGCTGAGGGTAACGCAATGGACATGGGGAATATGAGGGTAAGATAGGATAGCTGGGTTTCCGCGTAGATTTTCCTCATTCCTCATTCTCCACCCCATCGAAAGTTGCCTCCCTCGCCGCTATCCCTTTCCTCATTCAGTTAAAATCATTTTTAAGGCATTTCTCTCTCTCTCTTATTTATTGCCGTGAAAGAAATCCGCGCGCCCCCATACCACACTACTTCTTCCCCAGAGATTGAGTCGATTTGGTGGCTAGTCTATTTGGTCTTCTCCTTAGTTTGTTGGTTATTTGAGCTAGCAACCAGCAGCTGAGGTAATTTTCTCCACGGAGAACATCTACATACTACCCTGTGAGCCACCGCATGGGCGTGTGGCATGAGAATACGTGGGTGAAAAGGGTGGCGTGGGTCTGAATCCCAGGTAGAGCAAAGATTTTTCAGTCGAATTCCAGGATCTGTTTATATTCCATGTGGAGTTTGGACACCCATTTCCGATTTACCAACATTAATCCCTCTATCACAGCCTCAACTAGCCCTTCGCCCCTCATTACCTCCTTGAACCACTTACTTTGCCACTTTCCAATCTCATCTGGAAGTGTCTCTTTTCTCCTCCACCATACCAAGCACTTCCTCATTCATCCCCTTTTCCATCCACCGCAACTTCTCCATCCTCCTCCACACTTTAGTCTCGAAAGTCTATTCTTGTCTTTTTTCTCAGAGTCCACGCTTCTTTCCCAGTTAATTCTGCATTGTATCACTCCTCACCAGTCCATTCTATAAATCCATACCCACGGTCCCCGTCATCAGCACCCCTATGCCTCTTAACACTTCTATCGCTAGCGCTATTCACTTTCTCTTATCTTTGCCACAATGGCCATTTTTCTAGCTTCATCATCGGTCGTTCAATCGTAAGATTGGTTGACTGCAGCCCTCTACCCTTTCCTATCTAATGTTAATTTCCTTACCTCCTAATATCTCTCTCTATATACTTTCCTCTTTATTTGGTCCATGCACTCATTCCTGGTTCTTACGCTGGGACCAATCCTTCTATTATCCCTCCAATTATGTTCTTCACTAACCAATTGTGTTTCAGTGCGTCCGATCCATTTAGTTCTACTCCTCTGTATAGTATTCTATATGGTCTCTTCCTCTTCTACTCTTCCGTGAACTTCATCATTTCTTATTTTGTCCGTCCATTTTATCTTCAGCATCCTCCTCCATCACCAGGTTTTGAAATGTGCTAGTCTTTTCTGGTCTGCTTTTCCAATGGTTCGATGCCTCCGATTCATCGAGTGCCATACTCCGCACGAATGTTTTCATATATTGTTTCCTCTTTCTGGCCTACAACCTATTAGTAATATAATATTTTTATGGCACCACCTTGTGACCTCTCACTTTAATGGTTAGCTTTGTTTTCCTTGCTCTGGTTGGGAATTGTGGAGGACTGCAGTCAACCAATATTTGATTTGAAGGACCATTGATGATGAAATGAGTTCCTCTGCCGGTTTTCTCTCCGCGGTTTCCCATATTCTGTGTAAACCAACGCACTTAACATGTTGACGTTGCTTTTAGCTGTCAGTCCCCTTCCCAAATAACCAACCGAAAAGCCATTCTCCATTAAGAGAACGACGCTATGGATTGTGGAGAGTGCTTTGTATACTTATGTTTTGACGTCATTATCTCAGTTCTAAACCCTAAACCCGTTCTTTTTATTCTTTAGGATCATCATTTTCCTCGTATCCATGTTTCGTGCCCTAACGGATATTCCTCCGCCTTCCAAAAATCCCCATTCGAACTCCCCCTTCACCTAACTTGCCTCCTGCCGGAAGAAATATAAAATCCTTCCCTTCGTTCATCTCACCGTATATTCTCATTTCCACTGATTCTTTATTTTTTCATTTTTAATTTTTGAAACGGGGGGAAAAGAAATTTCTGCACAACCTTTAGTGGGTTATGGAGGGGATTGGAGGAGAGTGATTCGTCCATTGGTGTGGAAGGAACAGCCAACGGAGCTTTTAGGCTTGAGGGTTGAGCTTAGCTTGACGTAACCAGATGTTCGCCTCCAATGAGGCGAAGAGGCGTAAACGATACTTGGGATTTAGACGAAATTTTTTTCAAGAACGCCTCGTGAAATCATATTGCCTCTTGCCCCAATGACTTAATTTTGACATGTTCTTTAAAAATACTCAAAAACTTAATTTTTAGTTAAGCCAAAGTTTTAAGTAAGTGATCTATTTTTTTAAAGTAAGTATTGCACGCTATTCACGTCAATAAATATATACACGAAAGCCACCAGTGAGCTCCGAAGGTTTCACATCGTCGCTAATTTAGTTATGTTACTTACCAAACATATGCTACCGCATAATTTTAATAAAATTGGTAAATGCTTTGACAAACCCTCTTCCGCAGAAATCAAACTGAAAGGCGATCTATCGCAAATCTCGCGATCTATTGCAAATATCCACTTTGCACTTCTTTCAAGTAACCTCTTCATTATTACTATTTGTTTCATTAATATCTTTTATTCACGCGCCTGAAGCACTATGTGGCTTATCATTACTTGCGCTGAAGGCAATGATGCAGTTTCATTCGAATACTTTACTGTGAAAAAACATGTTGACGCTCCATAAAACATGTAAGAAAAATTTACCGAAAAGACTATTTTGGGATCATTTTGCAATGAGGAAACGAAAATTGGTAGGTTCTGTGAAGAAGGCTCGGAAATTTTTCTCTTTTCCTGGCAAATCCCTCATCCACTTTACTGTCATTCACTTCTCATCTAATCACTTCTGTCTGTGACGACTTTGTTGCATCTCCAATGATTATTCTTTCTCAAGATTACTTTACTGCACACCTCCATTGTACTTTGTCGCTTGCTAACTCTTTTATGTCCTTTTTGCTGATGGTTTCATATTCCGTTTTTCTGGTCAATGTAATTGTCCCTCAGTCTTCTTCGTGGGATATTTTCTAGTATTTTACCTTCTGTTTTGCTAGTTACAAATTCGTAATAATCTCATAGTTTGCTACACCGAAACTTTACTCCTTGAGAATCCTGATTACGGTTTTCTCCCCTGCTACTCTTTTGTACTCTTTCTCATTTCGGATATTATTCGTCCATTGTTCCGTACTGCGCAGGATTTTGTATTTGCTGATGGGGTACAGTTAATGTGGTGATGTGCGAGTAATATTCCATGCACCGCCAGGGAATTAATTCACGTCTGTTGGTTGAAGATTCCCAAATCTGAAGGCCGAACGTCTTCCTCCTCTTAAATAAAGAGGAATTAACGTAGGAAGGAAGGAGAAACGAAGAAAATAACGGAAGGAGGGAAGGGTGGAAGTTGAAGAAAATGATGAGGGCGTGGTTCCGTCCCCTCTTTCCCCTTTTGTTTGGGTCAGAGGAGGAGAGGTAAGGGAATGCATTAGGGGAAAGGAGACGAGGGAAGGGGGAGGGGGAAGGGGCGAGGGCATTGTTGTGTTTTAGGACGGCAGAAAGGGGAGAGAGGAGGCCGTGTGAATCATTTTCGAGGAGACGGATATCGGTCCTCGAACCGTGACTGAAAAGAAAACCCACCTCGGGGGAGGCATTAATCGAACTCCCAAACGTGTAATCTTTTTTAATCCACTCGACTTTTTCCACTCAACGTTCCTCCTCGCCCCACTTCTTCCCCCCCCCATTTCGGTCCCATTCCTCCCCTTCCGCCACCATCTCCAACTCCCAATTCAACACTGGGCACCAATGTATATATATCGCCCCCTGGCTCTCGCGCCCTCATCGCAGCGTTAAGGGTCCCAATGAGACCTACCTCCCCCTTTCGAATCCCTCCTTTACCCCCCTTCCAGCAGCCCTGCTGCCCTACCTTCACGCCCCATCACAATTGGAGGGGGCCGGACCGCTGCATTCCCCCGAGGGGCGAAGTGGATTGAGAGTCAGGTACCGGGGCACGAAGGTGAAGTTTTCCGCCTGCGAAAGAGATTTGTTTGTTTGTTCGTCCACTTCTCGAATCTAGGCGCTGAAATTGTGCGCGGGCGTTTTGCTCCACTCTACTGCCAAGGTTACGCCAAGAGTAAGAGGCATGTGTGGAGTCAGAGAGAAAATCAGGCATACCTAGGGCAGAATTTTTAGCGAGAATAGTTTTTTTTATTCATGGCGACTGCGTAAATGCTTTTCGGGTATGACTGCTCTCTGCATCTTGCCTGGAAAACTCTCAAGACTTCGCTGAGTTGAAACATATCTCAGAACGGTAAACAGCAGTTTTTTTCCAAGGCTGCTGACCATTGTTTTTGAAGGAGTATCACTTCATTCTCTTAAATATCTTCCCGTGAATTGGTGGATGGAAAGAGCTTAGGTTGCTGCGTGTTGGAAATGTATTGTTGGAAAAGGATAGTTCTCCAGAACATTCGGTGAAAAATGTCGAACTTATGATCACAAAATGCTGCACCAGAATAATTCATTTGTTTGCTTTATCCTAGTGAATGGGGTGCAAAAATATTCTGCCACTACTTTATCGATTTTGAAACCTCAGCATCTTTCCTATTCATTATTTATACTATTTCAACAGAACTTGTTGTGTAACACTCTCGAAATGTTTTTGTAAAATTGGATTATTTTTGCCATACAAGTTTTTAAGATATCTTAGTCATTTATAGTTAATAACTTACTATAGTTAATAAGTATATTTTGTGAAATATATCATCATATTCCTAATTACTTTTTCTTTTTGCAGGTGAGTATTCGTGGATTTATTTTACGTGAAGCTAACTTAATGAGTCTGAAGTAAGTACCTTCTCCCCTTGCGAAATACTTTTATGATTTCTTCAGTAATTCTCCTCTCTCCTAAATAATTCCACTCTCCTGATTTTAATTGTCCTACCCCTATTTCTTGCTGATAGTTAGTAGTTTCGCCACGCATGACATTTTCTCAAGTCGGGCCTACAAATATATACAAAGAAGAGTTTTAAACTGCATAATTATTCTTTTTCTAAAATATTTTGCTTGTTCCACGTAAATACAGGTAAAATTTGTTTGTAATGTATGAAAAATAGGCTAAAAGTAGCTCTATAGTCGTAGGGAAAGCACTATTAAATGAACCCAATTGCTTTGCAACCACCCTACGATAGATTACTGAACTCAAGACGTGAGATCTGAATGTCCATACGATAAACCAGGAGCTATTTTCTTTTTTTTCCTCCGAGGTATGTTATCCATCCAATCAGAATCCGCTTTCCTTCAGAAAATGTACACAACGCGTTGGGTATTCGTTGAGTAATCCGATTCTTGGTCGGGTAGGTTATGGGAATGGGGAAAGAAGCTGCCTCCGTTTCCACCATCCCTCCCGATTCCTCTCCGTTGCCTCTTCTTACTCATTTGCTTCTTTTTCCACGCAGAGAGGACTTACTGGCCGTGCGAAATTTCACCCACAGTCGAGACGGTACAGCCTTTCTCGGCGTCGCTGTGGTTTGGTCAGGGATATCTCCACCGCTCCGCCGCACACAGCCAAGTTACTCGTTCTTCGCGTGGAGGATTAAATGTTTGCGCGGCCACTTGAGTCCACGGAAGCACTCTACTCCTCCCAAGCGCCTTTACTCTACTTGCACATTTCTCTCCACGAGTTCCGAGTCGAAAATCCCTCAGGGATTGTGGGATGGTGAGGATCTCTAGGGATTCAGGATTCGGCTGGTGGAAAACCCTAGGTGCTGGAGTCATGAGAGAAGAAGTAAGGTTATTTAAATTTAGAGGAAGACTCTTTTTTTCGGTTGCACTGCTCTCAAACGGATTTGATCTAATCTTTTCGACAAAATATCCAATTGCGTGATCGGATTATCGCGAAATGTACGCCGTGAGACGAGATTCTGTAGCGCGTCAATGTTAAAGGCATTTTTCCGGTAATTCCTTTACATCTCCCCAAAGCATGAGAGGAAAGTTTAACGTCATTTTATTGAAAACTGAAGACCTGGAACCCTAATTGCATTTTCTTTTACAGAAAGGCTACGTTTTTCATGAATATTATCAGATTTTATGTGCACGAATAGACAAATTGCGACATCAGGCGAGATGGGGAGGAAATAGAGCATATTCACTGGACGAACTAAATTGCATTCTCCCTAATTAATAAATTGATTATGACCCAGGCTTTGGTAAGCTACACCGAAAAAAAAAGTATCCTAAAAATTAGCGAAATCCTCTATATATTAGCGGATTTTCCACTACTATATGGTAACCAAAGTATTCCTCTAAGTATTAGAGGAATTTCCTCTCCAGAGAGGAATCCTCTCATACTTAGAGGATCGTATTCAGTATAGAAGGTAATTTCCTCTACAATTCAGAGGATTCCTCTCAAATTTTCCTCTACTTTTAAGAGCAATCCTCTCAAAAATTCCTCTACTGGAACTAGAACTCTAGAACTAATGTAGGAGCGTCTGAAGAAATTACAACTTAGCTGTTTCCACATGAGGTTTTATTGTTACCGACCATGCCATTTTCGTTACAGAGTAACATTATCAAGGTAAAAAATTTTCAAAAAATGAGCCGTATATATAGGAAAGTCAAGTGGTGGGGGAGGTAGTGGGAGGGTGTTGAGGACTGGTAGAGTTCAGGTACTGAGGGGGAGGTTAAGGGGAGGTAAGGGTTAGGTGGCGGTTGGGCTCGTTGCTCGTGTATGCGTCACTCCGGGCGGGGAGGGGGAAGGGTTGGATGAGCAAGAAGGATAGTGGACAGTTTCTTCAGACGCTCCTACTATGAAGGATTTCCACGAAGTCACGCCCGCTACCATCACTTATCTAGAACTGTTGTTTATATTTCTTTGATTTATTCTGTTTTGGGAGCCAAATACAGAGCACGATGCCATTTTGCACGCACAAAATTCCGCTCGCGGCGCTCGCTTCATCTCTCCTAATTACGGTTTAAAAGACTGCAGCACTCCTGTCGATTCTGGATGCCAACCCTGTGTTCCTTTCCACTTCATACGCGGCATCTTACTTTTAATCCTTTTATTCCTCTCAATCCAAGAATAATAGTCTTGTGTTGGGAGGAATGTTGGGAGAGGAACGTCATCTAGAATGCAAACATAGATCCTCTTAAGGGAAGAGGAATATTCTATAAGTAAGAGGAAATTTTGAGAGGATTTGGAAAGAAGAACTGTCTGAAACTGAACATTTTAGAATATTTTTCTTTCGGCGTACTTGCATGGCAATAGTGCATGTTTGGTGATCTTCATCCCCTGCCACACACTCTCATGGTGGCTCGCAGAGTATTACGTAGATGCAGATGTTCATGTATAAGCCACAACGGTGGAGGTAGATATTGGAAATTATTTTATTTGTAATGACATCCTATAACTATTGCAAAGTGTATTCATTTTTTGAAATAATACAGGGCATTCCTATCCTATCCTAGACCATTATAAGTTTGTCTAATTGCCAAATTTCGATTTTGTAAGTTTAATTGTTAACCAAATTAATTATCTGATAATCAGATTATCACGGCTTGCAATCTTTTGAGTTTTTCTCGTCTCCGCGAAAGAGGGTTAGTTTCTCAGATCCGATCATTATCTGGTGTGTCTCCTATATATCAAGTTAATGACGGAACTTCCTCTAATTTTGCGAGCAATGAAAAATTTCGTGATAAAAGGGGTGTATCTCACACAACAGGCGCTTGTGACAAAGGCATTACTGGATGATTCCTCTCGTCTCGTCGTCTCACCGCCGTCACTTATTGGAAAATGGAATCTCATTGAGTGAACTGTAATTCGAGCACCCAGTCTAATTGAATGGATTTCAGCGCCTTTTGATTCGGTTACAATGCTTAGATGGTGATCATTAAACGTGAGACGAGTAATTCAAGCAGAAATTTGATTGAGGTTATCATTTTAAGTTTAACAAAGTGAATTTTTTGAGGGTCTCTAATGCCTTTTTTTGTAATGTGAGGTAAATTATTTGACATGAAAACTTAAAATAATATATTTTTAAACCTTAAAATAGCATTTTTTTAAAAGCTCTAAATAAAATTTTTGATGCGCTAAATTTAAGCTTAGGATAAATTTTTATCTTTGAATGTTGGCTTGTATCATGTGTAATTATGGTAATTTCTTTCATATCACTTGAATATGTGACTTCCGACATATTTGTTTCAGATGGTGATGTATTGTTTTTTTCTAGAAGTCACACGTTTACCACCACAGTTTTAATAGTTAAAACATCGACTTCATGATTGCGCTTGGACGGGAAGCATTATGAAAGCCATTTTTCTACGACTCTGCTTAAATCGCGATCGGATGGTAGTCATTGCCACCAAGGCCGCAAAAACGTTAAACGGAGAATGATTATGGAGAAATGGAAATGATAAACACGCATTATCCTTCGCGGTACAGTTGCATCTGGTGTCAAGTAAGTCTGCCTACATCTACATACTACCCTACGAGCAGCCGAATGGGCGTGTGGCGGGGGGTGTTAGGACCCCAGCCGTTTAAAATTAAAAAAAAAATGTTTTCGGAGACGAAATGATGATGTGTATCATAGGAGTGTATTGAGTGGAGATCAGTTTTTATTATAGTCACATATTGTATGTGGAAAGACCAAGTTTTTGCACATATCTGTTTGTTAATGTATAGATATCTCTTACTTAATCGCATCTATCGGACCTACAGATGAAGTGTGGCATCAAAATGGTATCCTCTCTGCCGCTCCTGTCTATCATGATAGCAGAAGTATAATGTGATATTTGAATAATATATTCGCAAAATGGTGGATTATGGAGAAAAATGGTGGTATAAGAGGGAGAAATATAAAAAAACATGCATCATATTTGAATGGCGTACCTGACACCAAATTTTCTAACAAGCTCAAATGTATAATTTATTCGTAGGTATATGCGTGTTTATGATTCCTATGACTTTCATTTTCCCATGCTTTGATATGCTTCTCCTCTATGAATAGCAAAAGACTATTGTTGTATTCGTTCAACCTATTGAGATGGATTGAGAGGGCATTTTGCCATCAAACTGTTGCCTGAGAACCGAAATAACAGCCATTTTGGTTACCACTGCTCTTTCCTTACTTTCCTTCCTTTGGATAGCACATTGGAATGGACTTATTAGTAATTGAATTGCGAGAATATTCACCATATGTTTAAATTTAATGCGGATTTAATTTTAATAATACATGTATTTAGACTTCACTTAGTACCATGGATTCTACTTGATTTTATAATGATTTTCATTGGGAATATAGATTATTATTAGCTAAAATAAATAAGCAATATTTGCTCAGAAGATGCTAATTAAAGAAGTAAGTTGATGCTAATTGCCTGTAGTTTATTGAAGGAAAACATAGACGTATTAAATTATAACTTTTACTAAACCACATAAAACACGATCCGGGTTTTAATATATAATTATCATCTTCAGGCACATAACAAGTTCGGGAACTCTCTTATATATTGTGGAAAAAAGAGAGAAGCAGGAGGTGATGATGGGAAGTGGAAGAAAGGAGAAAAAGGGGGGGAGAGAGAGAGAGTTGGCAGTTATCAATGTTAAACTGCTTCAAGGATAGGGAAGGGGGAAAGGAACAAACATTCATTGAATACACAAACATCAGGGTCATTAATTTTCCTCACAATTTCTAATTGCTCCCCTCCCTATTTCTCCTTTCTGTAAACGCCCCTCCTCCCCCAATAATCACCTCCCCCTTCTCTCCTTTTCCCCAATATATATGAGAGTTCCCGAACTAATTATGCCCCGGCAGATGATTCTTATGTATTGAAACCCGGGTCGTGTTTTTTGTGGTTAAGTAAAAGTTATCCTAAAATATGTCTATTGAAACTTACCACCAATTTAACAATGATACTGTTATATTTGAAGGAAAGCATCGTAAAATTGCAAAATCAGTGCGTCAGCCCGTTGTCACCGAAGGAGAATTGGGGTTAAGAATGATGGTGGGTAAGCCACGCCCACGAAACAGCTTCTAGCATTGGCCACAACAGGCAGCGCCCTCTCCACCTATCACAACAGTTCAACCTGATTTGCTCTCACATTTTACTTCTATATATGTGTACGTTTTATGAAGTATTACAACCCATTTTTTTTTAGCTATTCGGAATAACGTTTAGCCGTCGCGAATTTTGGCAAGCGCAGGGCAGGCGAAAAAGTTTTCAATTCGTAAGGCAATCCCGATTGATTGCGACTGAGTCAGCGAATGGCGTCGCCAGTATCAGAGGAAATATTTTATCCGAAGATATTTTTGAGCTGTGTCTTGGAATCGTCTTCGATGGCAACCAGCCGACAGCGGTCAATCGGTGACCACAAGTCCGGTGTCTCCTGTCAGCCACAGTCGTCCTTGCGTCTTCCTCGTCTCGAAGGGCGTTGGCAAGGACGAAGGATGGTCTCCTCCGAGCGGAGTCAGGGAATCCGCAGCTACATGACATCCTTCAGTCACTCTCCGTTCAGAGTCTGCTGTAAAATAGAATTCCTTTATGGGACTTTTACGTCGTGACAGTAAAATTAATGCCCCATTTGTGCTGGAAAACATTGACTAGAAATGCCATCAACTACATTTCTTTACCTACGCAAATGATAAAGAAAAAAAGGAATCAATAATATACGCAAAATCGTCCATTCACTTTCACTCCAAATTATTTACAAATAATTGAAATGAAAGAGTGTTAGTTGAATGAAAATGGCATTTTAATTAGCTCCTGTAGCTCGAAACCTTCAAGTCTCTATGGTCCATGTTCCTGAGTATTTTTGAACTCTCGGAATTCCGTCAATTATTTTTCTTTTCTTTCAAAGGTCTGATTCCCAAGTCTCTAGATCTTTCCATAAATTATAGCGATTATCGTGAATTAAATATAATTTGATAATAAATGTGAAACCTTTTGACTCGCGGATCATAAAAATATCCTGCAATGGTAAATTTTTTTGCACTTTTACGTACAAATTATCTAAGCGTTAAGAAATAATTTATGTAACTAATAATTATTGCTACTTCTACCTAAACATGTTAACAAGAAGCAATTTCTCCCAGGTAATAAAATTCCAATGAAATTGAGCCATCCGTCTAACTTTACTGTCGTTTACTTGTTACGAAAATTTTAGGAGTTAAACTGTGTTAATACAGTGAAAACACATTTCAATTGGCCTCTTTTGCTAGAGAAAGTGTTCATTACGACTTTATCTATCTAATAATCTGCTTATTTTGATTGTATATACTATAATTTCGTTTCCTAATTTCCTATGAGTGGGAGCTGTAGTTTTAAGCAATTCAAATATAATGATGGAATTCAGTACCTATCCGTTTTTACTCATTCAGTTGCTGTAAAACCCTCAAAATTCTGTACTTTCGATATCGCCAAAGTGCTAAAAGCACTCGTGCAAGATGGGCGTTCCCTTCATTTCATAACAAATGGCCTTTATAAAGAAAGTTTTCGAAGCTGCATGACGCGACGGAATTTTTTCGCCAAGGTCATGGTCGTGCCTTCACAGTCGATCGCCCCGGGGTGGGAAGAAGCTATAATAACTCCACCCCCGAGGAGCCGAAGGGGGCGCTACCCCTCGGGCGGTGGCCCCCAAACTCCATAGCTTATCCATCCGACCGTGATCCGGGGAAATTAAATCCCCTTCCGCGACAGGAAAAGAAGGCAATGAATACCAGAAGACCCGCTATACTTCTCGCTCCCGGAGTTCATTACCCACGATTTTTTTTTCTTCCTCCGACCGTCATTTTCTTACCGGCGAACGAAGAAATTGCTTCCGCGAAATGGAATGCTCTCCGCTTGCATCGCACGGAGGACATTCCTTCCTCCCGAAAGAAAATGTCATTCACTCCGTAACCTCTTCAATTTCCGTGTTCCGGAGAAATGTCTCTCAGAGTCCCCTTACTGCTTACGAGGCGATATGGTGGTATGGTGGAGCGAGTCATGGCTTCCCATCAAGAGAGCCCAGATTCGTATCTCGGTTATTGTGGAGGGTTTTTATGATCTAAAATCCCAATTGTGTTCTTACGAAATTATATGGAGTTATTTTACTATATTTTTTAATGTTATGGGTGCTTATTATTCGTCGGTTATCTGTCTAAGAAAATACAGATAATGTAATATTTTCCACATCACAGATGAAAGTTATAAAAAACAAAGGGTAGCCTTCTCGTGAATTACAGAAATATATGCTATATTAAGTCCTCCTGAAGCTCGTATTTTCGTGTAAGCAAAAAAAAGGAACAATTGTCACGTTGTGTGCTAGTAAATAGGAAAAAAATCTATTTCAATGCAATCCCTTGCATTTTTCACTGGTTTCATGATAAAGAATCTTTTTGGGAAGCACTTTAAGTACCTCGCTCAGTCCGTGTGATGGAATATTGAATTGTTTTATCTGTGGACCCCAAGGTGGCTTTCGTTATGACTAGGTTAATGTCAACGCCGGGTTTCTCTCCACACTTCCAACATTCCTTGAATAATATTTTCTTTATCTACCGGCCAATCTCTCCAGGCACAAATGACAGCCGTCGTTCGCCTCCACAAATAATCAACCAAACAATTCCACTGACGCTAAAAAATGCCATCTCCATCCAATTCTTGGTATCGCGTCGGATCTTTGTCATTGCTTTTCAGTATTCTTTGCTTCTTCTCCCCATTTCAAACGAGCGAGCAGCCTAGTATTTGAATGGATCACACGTGCCCGATTTCTCCACGATCGCTTCATTGGATGTGAAGGCATCGAAACACGGAAGATGCCAGTGCAAGCTTTAATCCGAATTGTGCCGGGAGCATGAGCGTCTGTTCCATCCCTTCCAATCTGGGTAGTTTTTTTTGTGCCTGGTGAGAATGGAAAAGGAAAATCGATTACTATCGCACCTCTGCGGGCTCCGGAAATAATGGGGTAAACAACAGAGAACGACCTGTGTACGACTCGAGAAGGAGTTCAGTGACTTTTTCGCCTCTTCCCTCCGCCAATACGCTGCTATGCCTACGGGGTGATGTTGAGATGCGATGGGGTTGATGGAAGGAAGTACTGCGAGGAGTTCGTATGCGTATGGGAAACAAAAAAATAAGGGAGTGATTAGAACCAACGTGCCAAAGCTCATCTCGCGTGTGCCAGGTACACAACGATTGAAACCATCAACCCTGCTTCTCTCCTGTTTCCTCATCCTGTTTCCTTCCCTTTGAATATTTCCTTGGTTGGTTATTCAAGGGGTTAACCAACGACTGATATTATTTTGGCCACTAAGAGTTGGTGAATTAAGGTTTGAGAATATTGGGAATCAGAGGAGGTTGGAGAAAACCCGGTGTCGGCATTTTCCCGTAAGGCACCACAGCTTAACCCATTAGCGGCTACAAACTAAATGGAATACATCTACATCTACGTGATACCCTGCGAGCCACCACGAGGGTGTGTGGCAGGGGGTGAAGATCACCAAACATGCACTATTGACATGCAACTGGGATATTTAAGGGAGATATGATAGATAATAGGGTCACATGGAGCTAGATGGTTAGTATCTACATAGTAAGGAAGGGATTATTGGTTGTTATTACATGCATCATGCACTACAGACTATTCTAACTATATTTCACCTACCTATCCCTTTGCTACGCTGCCTATTGTTCTCTCTTATAGTACGAGGGAAAAATGACATTTTAAATCTATCGGTACGACAATCTATCTCTCTAATCTTGTTAATCTGATCAAACCTAGCATAATACGCAGGGGTTCTCAATATATATCTAACATCATCTGTGAACAACTCTGTTTCGAATTCACTTAAAAGGTTTAACCTAAATTTTAACCTGCGTTCTGATAGTAATTCCCATCCTAGTTCTTCTATTAAGCTCGTAACACTTATACAATTATCATAACGGCCTTTAACAAACCTAGCAGATCTCCTTTGCACGCGCTCTAATTCTTTAATCATACCTTTCTCGTACGGATCCCATATACTAGCGGAATATGAATCCTTCGGATAAATTACTCATTTGAGATGTGATTGTGGGTTTCTTAATGACTCCATGCCCATTTTTAATTTAATTTCAATTTTTCTTTATGCCTTTCTGGTACTTGATGAGAATTCATACGCAGGCCTCTCATGGTGTTCATTGAAAATTGTGGTGATACGAGGTATTTTCATGAAGTATTTTTATATGAACTCGACGGCTTCCGCGGATTCGTTGAAACGGCAGTGAAGATATTTTTCAGGTTCTCTTCCGCGTTGTTCCATTTTCGTGGACGAAAGTTTTGATAGCATTACAGCAACCTTCTTCAAGTCTGAAGTGAAGATGCAGGTATCCCAGTTTGCCTTATATAGGGGCTGTTTATACCGCCAATATTGTCGGGTGTGCGCTCATTGGTTGTTGCTATCTTCTTCGTGAAAATCCTCTTTCAAACATTGGAGATATTGTAACCATGTCCTCTGTTAATGTTTTCCGTCATTTTCACGTATTCGATGGCCTATCTGATCAGCCTGGGGAAGTAGTGGTTATCCTTAGCAATTAATTTTGCCTCTTCGAAATTCATGCTGTGGCTAGGTCCGCTCCAGGTTTGTTCGGCCAGAGCTGATTAACGCAGCTGCCTGATTTTGATGTCCCTATTATGTCCTCTCAGTCAGCATTTGAGTGCTCTCAACGTCTGTCCAATGTAGGATTTTCCACATTCGCACGTTACATTGGGATAACCTTCTTGGATGTTCTCTGGTAAGCGGTCCTTGACCTTGCAGAGGAAGTTTGAGGTCTTTTGGACA
Organism: Ceriagrion tenellum; assembly: GCA_963169105.1. Lineage (NCBI taxonomy): Eukaryota > Metazoa > Arthropoda > Insecta > Odonata > Coenagrionidae > Ceriagrion > Ceriagrion tenellum. The sequence goes on from OY720632.1 coordinate 45,186,045, forward strand.
CAGTTGGATCTGGTGACATCATTTTGCTTTGTAAGCATCCTGGATACTTTGTCATTCGTTCTGGCAAAATAGGTAATGGAAGCGGTAGGATTCAGTTTCTTTTTATCGGAGGTCCTTTTCAGGGCCATGGCTTCATCTATTTTTCTTGTAATCTTCCGAATTACTTCTGGACGGAATCCGTTCTTCCGAAATGATATGTACAGATGGAATTAGAGATGGGTCGGTCGCGAACGAACGAATCAATTCGAACGACTCTTTGAAGTGAGTTGACGAACGGAGTCGTTCGCGGCAATGAACCGTCGTTCCTTACGAATCGTAATGAAAATAGGCGCAACACCCGGCAAAGATGGGAACTAACTGACAGGCGAGGCCACGAGTCCCCCCACCCTTGGAAGTTTGGGAATGGAAATGGGCGCACCACTCGGCAAAGCAGAGAATCAAGTGAACGACAGGAAGAAACGAGTCCCCCCACTCTTGAAATTTGTAGTCTGAGGGAGGGGGACCTGTGTTCTCGTAGAGCCCGCGGAGAGGGAGGACTCATGAGTCCTCGAGGAGTCAGATTCGGATTAGGATTCAGATTCAGTTAAGGACTCGGATTCAGATTAGGATTCGGATTCAGATTCAGTTAAGGACTCGGATTCAGATTAGGATTCGGATTCAGATTCAGTTGAGGACTCGGATTCAGATTAGGATTCAGATTCAGTTGAGGACTCGGATTCAGATTAGGATTCGGATTCAGATTCAGATGAGGACTCGGATTCAGTGATTCCTTGAGGAGTCGCTGGCCTGAGAATCAAATTATACTCAAGGAATTAGTGATCGCGGTGGAATAATGAATTCTTGACTATTAAAATCTTGTCCGTTTGCGTTTTTTCGCAAACTTCGAAAAAAATTTCCTCGATCTTTGAATAAATAAATTCATAATTCCTTTATCTGCAAACCTACTGAGGCAAATATTTAATCAAAATTATAAATTTTACCAGAAATATTTTTTTTTAATTTTTGAGTTTGTTCCATTAATGACGGAGCAGAAACTTTTTTCAAAAGAATAGCATTGAAAAAATGTTCCAAAAGATTTTCGCTGCATTTTAGGCGTCTACTTCCGCAACTTTCAGGAACAGTAGCCTACGAATATTTCGATGAACGCGCTGTACTTCATCCACCCAAACTTGCATTAGCAGATTTTAGCTCCTCCATTTTTTATATACTTCGATGCATTTCTTACACACTCAAAAAGATGGTGTATAATTAAAAGACTCGATTTCTCGGTTATTTTCGGCGGTGTATACTATTTTTTATAGCGAGTGATATGACTCTAACTTTTTTGTAGGTTTTTCACCATTTTTAGAAGTCGTACATGTTTCAGCAACAAATATACTTTTTCTCGTCAGCAGTAGTTTTTAAGGCATGCTTACAGAAGCACTGCATAGTGAAACCTGCCTCAGAGGCCACTTCACTAGGGCGGTCTCATCTGTGTGCGATAAAAATTTTCGGAAAATGAATTTATGATATTATCAATTAAAATTTTACCTCCAATCAGCGGACACTTTCTCTCTTGCGGGAGTTATTTCAAAGGCCTGCTGTTGGCCGCTAAATACAGGTTTCACTATATGTTTAAATTAAAGTTAAAATTTATTTCAATGAACCACTATAATGCAAAAATTGAACGAGAACGAGATTCAAGAATCGATTCTTTAGATTGAACGACCGATTCAAGACTCGGTCATTGTATTGAACGATGTTGCCCATTTCTAGATGGAATTCCTCATTGGCGAGAGAAGATTTGTCAGATATTTCTAGTGCTCGATGAAATTATGTTTTCAAAACTCCCGCTTTCTGATACGCGCGTTGGTGTGAGTCGGCTTACATGTATCGATCGGTGTGGGAATTATTCCGGGAAACTGAGTACCTCAGTGTGCCGTCTTCATTTGTTCTGATGTCCAGAAGATACCAGTTTGTCGAGGAAAGAAAGGCAATTGTTTTTCTCCATTTCCATTGTGAAACAGACGGAAGGTTTCTAGCGATTCCTATGTTGACAAAAATTGTTGACTCTCTTCCCATTGTTGGATATTTGATAAAGGTATCATCTACGTCTCTTACGAGAAGTTCTGAGTTTTAATAAAAGGATGCCATGGCTTCATGTTCGAAGTTCTCCATGTATTATTTGGCCTCTACAGGTGACAGAGGAGATCCCTTAAGTCACAGTTTTATAGGCAGAATCCCACCGTCTCAGAGAAGTCCTCAGGAAGTTCTTTCTTGGTCCGCGCTTTGATTTTTTCGACTGCTACATCTATCGGTATGTTGGTGAACAGGGATTCCACGTCCAGGCTCGCGGGTAAATCATCCTTGCTCACCTTCACTCTAACCTGGAAACCAAGCGGACGAGAGCTCGAAAAACCTTCACTGCCATTTTGATTTTTTCAATACAAAACAGTCATACATTTATTGAATAAAGTACAATCCGACAATCATAACTTTAAATTGTTCGAAATGTTTTTGAAGAATGATACAAGCAGTAGTTTAAATGTTACAAGTTATATACATGCATGAGACACTGAAGAGTCATGACTGTTCAGTGCCGGGAAAGAAATATATTTATGCAAATCCATACTCGATATTCACTCCATTTAGCGGTCGGGTGCAAGTCGGGATTCAAATAACAAATCTCCGCCTTCTCCGAGATTCAAACCTGGTATCTTGTTGTTGAAAGTTCTCGCCATCTAGCCACCATGCAAATCATTCCCCTTTTATTTTCTTCGCTCATCCCCTCCCCTTAGACGCATGCATACCTACATGGATGCCGCCCACCTTCACCTTCCCCCGTATTCACCAAACTTACTTCCAATCAATCCCTTTCCTTCACATACCCTCACCCTAATTCAACCCTGGCTGACTGAGAAATACGAACGAGACCTATTTGAAACCCCTCATCATCCCTCTCCCCACTTCGCATCCCCCCAACCCCACCCCCTCGGGGCGTCAATCGCCGTATCTTTGCTTTCTTCCGGCACGAATTCCATTACTGATTCCCCTCTAACCGCCCCTCCTCACCCCCCCCCCCAGCCAGGTCCTTCTTATTTTTTCCCGTCAAAAGCCTCTCGCTCCCCCCAAACCGAAACCTCATCACCATCTTGTTTTCTTTCTTTCTCTCTTTATCACCCTCTCTTCTTTCTTCTCTCCTCCTTCATCCATTTCGCTCATTCCCGCTCTCCAGACTTCTCATGATTCCCCCACCGTCGCCTTGGGGACACACGTCATCCCTATGTCCAAGGTCCGCCGATTTGACATATTCGTTCGCATCCAAATAGCCTCGTTCCCGAAGCCCGCCGTCGGCGCACGGCGAAAATTGAAATGCATGTATTAAACAGGGCTGCTCGTTTTGACCTCTCTCTCTCTCTATCATTCGCGTCTCATTTATTTTTTGGCTAGTTGAGATATGTGGTCATTTTTGGGGAACCTCGTGAATGGAATTATCTGGACTGTCATGTCAACCTGAGTTCACTAGCTTGATGCATGACACAAGATGTCGAGCTGCTGAAATTTCGAGGAAAAATTGTGTATAAGTTCAGGCTCGTTGTACTCGCCGCTATTAAATGTTGCACCCATTTCCTGTATCACAGCCGCGTCTCAAAGTATATTTGTGATGTATATTCTGTAAATATCAGATGCCACATATTGATTAACGCGTTAGTGTTGATGTTTCTCTCTTTCTCCAAAAAAAATACAAAAGTGCATCAGATGGAAGGAGATGTGTGTTATCGTTGATATTAGATGCAAATATACATTTATTGCTTTAAATGCAGAAAACTATTAAAAGAATTGGAGAATCATCCCGATTATAAGAGAAGCTTAACGTTTTTATTTCACTAAATGTGTCAAAGACCGCTTGATCATTAGATATGACATAATTTTCTGAAATAATTCTTCTTTCATTCTTTAACCTTGGCTTCCAAAATAAATCGGTCACTTATGATGACAGAGTGATATATTTAGACCTGGATTCACTTACTTTGGTAAACACACGCTCCATCAAACCGGAACAAGCTGGATATTAGGGTACGCTGGTGAAGTCGGAATTGCTTGTAAAGTAGTTTTACGAGAATGGATGAACAGAAGCAACTGTGGAAGAACTTTTTCTGACGATTGTGTATCTACAATTTAAGGTTCAACTACTCAGTGGGGAAAAAAATCACACAGGTCCCCATTCCGTATCGAACGTGATATGCGACTTGATGGCGTTCATTTCTTTCGACGAATGACTGTTGCACTTTATGGGTAAGTGTAAGAACGAGTGTCATCTTCAAGCAATTGGGCGGGATTATGCCGTGGAGAGTTTTCATGGGCGGAGAACTATTCTGTAGGCGTCTCACAGCGACGACGGGCGGATCGCTTTTGCATGAGAGCTGGGCGGGCAGACAAAAGGTCGGGAAGTGCATTTTGAAGGGAAAGGTAAAAAGAGAGAAGAGGCCGGAGGGCAAGCAAGAGATGGCTTGGAGAGGGAGTCAGGCGATCTCTTTGGGAATTGATAGGGGAAGCCAGCGTATGGCGTTTCAGGGAAAAAACTCTCCCCGTTGGGGAAACTCCGCCGTGGCTGTAACGCCCTTAGGCTAGAGCTCTCAGTGAGGCTGAGCGCATGATAGTCGCTTCGTGAAGGAAGGGCGATGATAGTGATGATGACGGCGGAAAGGATTGGTAGAGAGAAGGGGCGATGAAGGGGAGTAGGTGATTGCTGACTGACTGAGGGGGCGGGGGAGCGCCGTCCTTGCTCCTGGGAAACCAATCAACGCCAGGGGGCGAACGGGGAGAGAAGTGAGGGAGGAAGAGAGCGTGTACATATTTCGACGCGGAAAAAACGAGTGTCCTTTTTGTGGCGAGGGAGACGGAATATAAATAACGTGACGGGGAAATTGATGGAGGAGACGGTGGCGCTGCGTGGGAAAATATATTCCGATTTATTCATGAACCAATCTACGCGTGAGTTGAGTGTTTTTTTTTGTTTCACCCGCACAAAATTAGAACAATTTTTACGGTTGCTCTTCCTTTTATAAGCCAGATTATTTCCGTAGTTAACTTCATCCACTGATGAATAACCCTGTTTATATTCAAGGTTGATACATTTTTGTCTTGGGTCGGAGATGTAATACGGTACTCAAGGAAAATATAATATGGTGGCGAGTAATGTGACTATACTGTATACGTTTCCTGATGTTAGTAAATTACGTAACCCTCATTTCAAAGTCAAAGCGGATCGGTGAAGAGAAGAACAGTGATTCATGTCCACTAATGAGTTTCTCAATGTTGTGTTATATAAGAGATATTACATCGTGTCTCACTCACTTTTTGTCAGCCATTATAGTGAGTCTGGCATATGAAAACATTGGTAAGTGTTGTACTGATACCTTCATTTTACCTATATAATAATAATATTAATAATAATAATAACAACGTTTATTATCGTGGGCTACTCTTAGCCCCTGAGATAATGAAGTACAATTTTTCAAATTAATACAATTTTGAAATTCAAAAATTAGATTAATAATACAGTGATGAAACTCAATTTACAAAATAGAATTAAATATACAATGATGACAGGCTAAACAAAAAATTTAAAAAAATCATTGTAAGCATGGAATTCGTAATACAGCCGTACATATTACTGCAGAGAGCACTACTAGGATAACATTTAAACACATGATTAAGCATATAAACCGTGAGGAAAAAGGTAATTTAATGATAACAGTAATAATTACAAGTATAAAGTTGAATACATTCATGTTCAATAGATCAATTCTTCTTCATTATGTAGAAGGCATCCAATTTAACATTTGTTTAATTTTACTTCATTTCAATTTTAGACGGAAAACATTTTAGGATTATTTATTAGGATATCATACACCTTGGACTTGAAAGCATGGATGGATTTAATATTTCTAACTTTAGATGGTAGAGAGTTCCATACTCTAGAAGCGGTTACGGTGAAGGATTTAGTGACGTGAAGTGTGCTATGTTGAGGGATGTGAAGGTCTACGGGATGATTCCTAGTGGGCACTGTATGTATATCTTTTTTCCAGGTAAATCTAGCAGATAGGTAAAGGGGATTGCGAGTGGATAAAATTTTATAAGTAAGCAAAATAACATGGTATAAACGACGCTGTTTTAGTTTCAACCAGCGTAATATCACGCTGAAAGATAAAAATCGTATGATATCAGTCGCAATCCCACGTATTCTTGTTAGTATTGATACACCCCTCCATCACAATGCGTCGATATGCTTGAGTTACTTCTTTCCAACGCAACACAATGAAATTTCATCGGATTGCAGAGTCTTAGCTGAATGGACTTCCCTATTCATGAATAAAAGAATTCATGAAAATGGCTTTTGGACATTATTTCTTTTAGCTGTGCTCGGGCGTTTTCTGACTGTTTTCTCGAGTGGATCATAAACTATAATAACCTTTTAAAATAGGTAATAATATAAAAAATGGGATTCACCGACTCTGCAGCCCGTTTAACATGGGGCATGAACTTGCACAATTTGAAACTGCATATTTTCCTCAATCTGGTGTACAATAACAATTGAATTAGGGAAGGGACTATTTTTTCATCTCGCGTTTCTGTATTCGTGCAGTTCACCGCTTTACAGGATGTAATTTGAAATGCGTGTTCTAACATACACCAAATTGTCCAACTATGTGCCCCGTGTAAAACAGACTTTATAGGGATTATTTTCGAGAATTTGCATTACGACTTCTAGCTTTGGGGCTGTGCGATTTATCCTTTTACCGCTGGATGCAAAATTTTTTCATGAAGAATCACTTGCGATGTTTCGAGCATTGTGTCGGGTTACCATGAAAAACGTATCGCGAAACACGATTCTGAAATTCAAGAATCGCGCAGCTCTTATGAGAGGGAAAACTACCCGGATCAAGCTGAGCTATCCCCTGGGAACTGTGCACCTTCATTTCAGCACTCTCCTGCTTGGACTCCTTCCTTCCTTTCCCCCGCTTTTGGAGAACGTGCACGCAAAAGCAAACAGCCCTCCACCACTCTCCCCCCTACCCCTGCTCCCCCCCCTTCCTCCCCCCCCCAGTCCACGTGTTGCGTGAATGCATTCCATCTTCGACCCCTGTTTTCACTCTCTCACTTTCGGCTCTTTAGCGTCCTCATGCTCCACTTTTCCCTCCCTTCCCAATCCCCTCTCATCAGCCTTTGAACGCTTAACCCCCTGGGGGAGTTCTCAGGGAAGCGAACGGGCTCCGTGACTCGAAAAGAATCATTTCTAAGCAGCTGAAACGTAAATGCCCGGGGGATGCTTCGCTCAACGATGGAATCAATGATTTTGTTACTCCCATGAATATTAATATTCAGGACGCCTTTCGATCTTCCGTGATAGTTTTCATAGCTATCCAAAACCTATCTTCAGTCGGCTAGCAAGTTGCCCATTCACACACAACAGGGTGATGTAGTAATCGGATCTGTAAGTAGCTCTCGTATCTACTTGCCTACGCGCGTGTTTTTATTTTTAATTTAACCCCAACACTTTCTCAGCTTCAATGGAAGGGTATTTGTTGTATGATGGAAACTTTGGTGACATGAGAAACTGTTAGAAATTTCTTCCTGTGAGGCAATATTTTTATGGCCAGGATTCTCATGTTTTACATCTGAAACTGCACAGCAGAGTATGTTCCATGTTTATCTTCAACCATTTCATATTGTATTTTTTAACATAGCTACAAAGATTATATTAAGGGATTTTAATACGATAAATCTCCGTAACACCACGCACGTGCTGAAATGAGTGAATTTTTTCTGGAAAATATATTTCATTGGCGGATATGTCATCATCCGGAAAATATACCATAAATACGGTTTACCAAGTGCGACGAACGTCGCGGAAAAACGAATTGACACAGTGGGAAAGGAGTCAAAATGACCAATACGGAATGATTTCCAACAATCACACTATATTTAATATACTAAACTACAATTATGATTACACAACAGCGAGGCCCGCAGGCTAGCTGCCGAAACTTGACGAACAATGCCTGCTGACGAGGTACACACTTCGGTGGCCGACAGAGGAGAGAGCCGCTGCGATGAAACGTCCGGTCGGCGCAGTGAAAAGAAGGGGAGGTAGCTCTGGATCAGTGGAGAAGGGGGAAGTAGGGGAACTGTTCGTCCAGCTATTGGTTGAGACGGCGGCGTAGAGGAGCACTCTTGCCACAAAGTTCCGAAAAGAGGCCGCCAGATGCGGGTTCACTATAAAAGTAGGGCACCTTGTTCTTGTCGCGCAATATCGCCGACAACGCGCAATATCGCCTACAGTGCGCACTTTGAAATCTCCCTACCGCACTTGTCCGCATATGTCCGCTAGCGAAAATGTCCGCGGCGAAATTATGGCCACATTTGTGCTGAAAATTCGGCACACAAGTTGTAGTTTTGAGTGAAAAATTGAACTGTCCTTCTCAATTAATAACCTTCAATTCCATAGATTTGCATTGCTACAAGAAACTATTTGAAAAATTTTCCATAGATAACGAGCTGGATGTTAGAGATCCTCCCTGTTGGAGAGCAGAATTTCATATGCTTTCTCCCAATCTAAATAATGACACGTTCGGGTCACCTTTGCCGCTGCGGGGAAGCCTCCTCGCTATTCGGCGCGGGGCTCTATGTTATTTTAGTCCTCGGATTGCGAACCTATTAGCGCACCGTGGCAGCAACTCGGTCGGGGACACGGGTGTCCATCAAACGATGCTCATCGCGCCAGATATGGATGGCAAAGCCCAGCGAGAGACGGGTGAGCGTCCAAAAAAAATGAAAAGCGAAGAACAGAAAAAGAACGGCGCTTGTTACGGGGTGAGTACGGAGTGACGAGGTCATTCCCCGCCCGGAGGACGTGACCGGAAGAGACAGACGGGATAGAAGTCTGGTTCGGGGGATGTTTTTCAACTTTTTATTTCCTTCTCCCCCACCTCCCTCCCTTTGCCGTGAAGTGAACCAAGGCGTCGGTCGGCGAGAAAGAAAAACGTTCGGAAAAAAAACGATCGTTTTCGCACCATTCTCCTCCTTTAGCGACCTCTTATCCCTCGCAGTCTCCTCCCCTGTTTAGATGCTTGCGCCTCTCCTGAGTGCGTTTTTCTTCGGCAGTTATATCGAGAGCGATGTCATCCATCTCTGTAATGGAATTCGAAACTTAGAGTAATAGCGGAGAAAAGAGAAAAGAATGTTTGCCCAGAAATGATTAAAAACGGTTTTAATATAGGCATGAGACTATATAAAATATAAACCGCTACATTATGTACTTATCCTATTATGTACTTAAAGTTTAATCGAGATCGTATTGGTCCATTGAAAATTACGGAAACATTCGTAGCCGACGCCTTGTCAAATTAAATCGGCTAACTCAGAGCTAAAGTTGTTCAATATCGTATTTAATGAAAAATAATTGTAATTACCGCTCTCTAAACCCAGCGTCTTTAACTTTTTTTTAAATAAAAGGCTGTCCTTTTTTGGCAGCAAAGTATAAACACATGAAAATAACTTCGGCAATGGATGCATCAGTTGTTTTTTATGATACACAAATACTCCATATTACCTTGCTTTACATGGAGAGTTTGCATCATAAAATTTTAAATGCATTCTGTGGACCCTTTTTCATTTTCATTTTTCTTTAATGACTTATCAGTATATTACTTCTAAATGAGGGGCATTTTAAATCTTTCATGCTCATTTTTGAAGGGTACCATTTCTTCTCATGTGATGAAAAAATTAATTGACAATGTTCATCTAGCGATGTTATTATCAAATTTTATGTCACGTTTCAATTTCTAGGAAAATTAAATTCGCCTAATGTTCTCCAAACCTTTCTTTTTCGTGAATTTGTAGTTGGAATTTCAAGTCTACGGTCGATTTGTGCGACCTCTACTCCTTCTGCTTCCCTCCTCTTCTCTCTTTTGGTGCACTGCGTGCATCATATCCTTTTCCACCTTCGTATGGGATGCAATCTCTCCGAAAGCTTCATTGGGGGAGCGATCGCCCTTCGGTGCAGTGGAGTAGGGTCAGTTGGGACGTCTGACGACGGGTGACAACGGAGGATGATAGTGAAAATATGATGACGGCTCGGGAGTGATCCAAATCCTCTCGTCATCCGGGAATGAAGTTTTGAAAGGAGATTCCCCCAAAATAAATGAGATTGCCGAACCCTCCAAACAAGCGAGCTGGGTTGGATACGAATCCTAACCTTAAATGCCTTCCGGGTGAAATCGCCTTTTTCCGTGGAGATTCGTGTGATGCTGAGCATTAACTGCAGTCTCCACCGCTGAAAATGATGTTGGAGAATGTATCGTTCTCACATTTTAAGCTTCCACTAATTGTATTATAATCTGTAAAATATTTTCTTATTAATAAAGGTGAAACCCAAATAGCCGTAAACAAAAACCTTTCTGGGATAAACCGGGATAAACGGGTTTATTAGCGGTTATTGGAGTTTCATCTTTATCATTGTACACAAACCGTAAGTGCTTCTTTATAATTTTATCATCAATTTATTTCAATAAATAGTAAAATATTTTTTATTTTTGATACCTCAAATCGTACTTAACTAGAATTTAACCCCTCTTCTTCAGTAAAAGAATAATCACTTAGGCATTATGTGGTTGTATCTAAGTATATGATATCCTTAATATGAATCGCACTGAGACAGCGAGTGATTTATCTTATCCCTGACTTCTTTATGCCATGGTTTCCATTTTAAAACTTCCCAAAAATGCCTTTGTTGCATGTGACTGAGACATAAGAATCATCTGAAGAATGAGAGCAAGAAAAAATTGTAGTCTGTATGAATGCATCTAGATTTTAAGACGTTTTAAAATCTTGAAAATATTATTATGAAAATTTCTAGTTAAGTCTATCATGCCGTACTCGTCAATTTAGAGAGAAATAACGTAACACCTTTATACCCCTGTCGGAGTTCTGAAGGTGATTCTCTCACTGATTCTTCGCACTAGTAAACTTGCCTGTTCCTGCGGATGAAATGATAAATCTTAGTCTAAAAATAACTTTAACCTTTTTAGAGATGATGAGGATAATACATGACATTTTTTGCTATAATGTCAACATTTGCTATACCGTCCAACTGGCAAGTATATTGTTTATAATTGACCAGGGGCGCGATTCTGTTCATTCATAACGCCATAGCGCCGCTGCCAAATGGTAAAATAGTTATTAGCTCCGCAGCAATGCAATTTTGTTTCAGGAGGCATTCATTAGCTCTACATACTGTTATTTTTATCTCCACCAAAACGGCAAATTTTTCCCAAACATACAAAATTGGCGAATGCCATGAACGGTGAGAAATGGGCTAGAGCTAAATTTTGACAAACATAAGATTCCAGTGGAACATTTATTATGTTTAAAATAGTATGAAAACCATATTTTTATAAATATTTGTGATGGGATCCTTAATAATACGAGTATGATATAATAATGACTGCTGAACGGGGTCAGTAAATAAAAAAATCGACCAAATTCGATGAAGAATATCATGAGTTGGATCGAAAGGTAAATTCTTAGGCTGGAAGCATAAAGCAGAATGCTTTGCGAGTGAGTGAGACGAGACGAAATAAGGTCGAGATTGACAGTGAAGTGGCCAGAGATGCTGGTATACACGCGGAGGAAGTCGACTTAATGCATCCTCCCTGCCTTTCTATCCATTCCTAATTTCCGAGGGAGTTATTCGACTGGGAATGCGTCCTATTATTCCGGCGAGCCCCTTTTCCATCACCCGGCAACGTCTAGCAACTCGGGAGAAAATTAGAATCGGAAGAAGGGGGATGGAAACAGAGGGAGTGGACGTCGGAGAATGAGGCCAGAGGTCACCATCGTCCAAGTGAATGAGGATGGCTGACGCATCCGTTTCTTCTCATCTCGTTCCCTCACTCTTCCTTCTTTGTCCCTTCCTTCGGGCATGAAGGTGACCCTCGTAATGCTGGACTCAGCGAATCAGGATGAATTCAGAGGGTAGAGTTTAAGAATCGTCAAAGCCGGAGACGAGCGACTGACCAAAGCATCGGGAGTAGTCAGAAAGGAAAGGACAGTACCGCGACGCACCATATGTAAGGTTAGACCAGAAAAGGAAGTGTTCAGGATCCTTTAGTCATGCTTCTTTTAAGAGCATTCAAGACTAGAGAGTCTGTTTATAGCCTATCTAGGGTAGGTTTGTGGAGAGAAAGAGGTCCTAGCTGGTTATTCAAATTAGAAATAACTACTCAGTGTGATGACTGTCAATTATTCACATTTTTACTTTAAGCGGCTAAGTTTGTAAGTTTTTCGTTTAGTTATAGTATTTTGGGCGTGGAGAAAGCAATATTGAAATGTGGAAGCGTAATTAGCTTAAACAAAATGAAATAGAGAATTAGTAGTTAGAGTAATAGAAGTTAAGTTTCCGTAGTTTAACGTACAATTGTCCTGTCATTTGCACTTATCAACTACATATGAATCGATAGTTTCTGGAAAATCTCCTCTGGCGGGTTTCTGACGTTGAACCTTGTTACCTTAACCCTCTACCCCCAGTCATCGTTCCAGCACTCATTTGACCCACCATTGCATTCCCCAGTGCTAAGCGGTGATATGTTTACGTCTACGTCTACGTAATACCCTGCGAGCCACCACGAGGGTGTGTGGCAGGGGGTGAAGATCACCAAACATGCACTATTGCCATGCAAGTAGGATATTTAAGGGAGGCAGGCTAGAGAACAGGGTCACATGCAGCTAGGTGGTTAGTATCTACATAATAAGAAAGAGGTTATTGGTTGTTATTACATGCATCATGCACTACATCTACGTGATACCCTGCGAGCCACCACGAGGGTGTGTGGCAGAGGGTGAAGATCACCAAGCAATAATTATAATTTTAACGGTCCGTTTAATAAATTATAATTCGGTCGCAATTCAGGTCCAAACTCATAATAGGTTGTATTTTCTTGTTGTATTGCTCGTCAAAGCCATGATAATGGGCTTCACTTGTGTAAAAAATGAGAAAAAGGTGTGGATTTCTTCCGGATTCGCCCACTATTGGCATGAATCAATACTTAAGCCGCCACCGGAGTTGTGAAATAGTGTTTTATATTCCTTATCACCTCAAAATCAGAAAAAAATACGTTGGTATACGTAGCCCGAACGGAATCCTCCTTTACTGCTTAAAATCCTCAGCATGTGACTTCAGACGTTGTGAAATCTCATTCTCTTTCGCAGTCTCGCTTAGGTGTCGCCATTGAAAGCGATTCTTTCCCTTCAGTATGAAAAATAATTTGCTAGATATTTCTGAGGAAAACAACGCCACTCTTACTTCAAGGAAAAGAAAAATAAATATCCCGTGTAGCAAATGGTGTTTTAGTTCAATGTGCAATGTTGTCTATCCTGTGGAATCCTAGAGGTCACTGATCGCAGTTAACACTAGAACGCCCAGGCGGGTCATTTTGACCCAAACGTGATTTAAATTCATTTTTTAATTTCATTTTCAATGAGAGCAGGATTTTCTCTCGTGACTTTTATTCATTTTAACATGGCTTTATGTCCAAAAATTTTCACCTTCCTGGAGTAATCCGTACATAAGTTTTTTTAGAATTTACCTAGAACGCCCATACGGGTCATTTTGACCCAGATATGTATTTGCACTTTGTATCACCACCAAAACTTCTTTTTTATTAGTGTTTATTAGTTATTCTGCTGCATATGTTATCCATCCCACTTTGTCCTATATTCCTCATTCGGTTACCTTCCATGCCTGGATCACCTTTCAAAAATATTCTCATATTCCTTCCTTCCACTTCGTATCTCCACCCTTCTCATATTTTGTCCGGTCGATTCATGGCATATTTAGTAATTAATTCGTTGGCAGTGCACATTGTACCTTATTACTATTTTAGAGTGCAGAGAATACAATATTGCTCCTTACTGACATATGACTATTATCAGATATATACATGTGCACCACTGAAATAATAAGAATCCCAAAGTTAGTTACTAGGTAGATTTTCGGGAAAATTCCTGCTTCGACCAAAAAATAATATTTTGAACTTATTTATTGCAACCAAACTTTGAAAAATAATAGATATGTATTAAATAATGTGAAAATTCTTCGTAGTATATTGAGCTAAGCAAGAAAAATGAAATAAAATGAAAAAAACGATAAATTGACAAAATGTCGTAAGTTTATATATCAATAAATCATCGATATTGTCAAAGTTATGAAAGTTATAAAGTGAAATAATCGATAAATGTGAAGAAAAAGAGTGACAGTTTGTAGTAGAAACTGTAAAAATGTAAACTTAATAGCGCAAAGTGAGGATTAATTTCATTAATTACAGTGAGTCAAAATGACCCGCTTTGGGCGTTGAATGATGTTGAAAAGTCCGGGCGTCCTAGTGTTAAACCCTCAACTTTCACGTTAAGTATGGGCTAATGAAGGCGAAGAAAGATTTGTGCTTCGGTTAATGGATGTAACTGCTTCGAAATGTTTATATATTTTTTGCTCTCGCACTCTTATCCGGCCTGCGCTAATTGACTGTGGATGAACTTCTCCAGTGTGGAACGTGTGGGAATTTCACATTATTTTTGCACCGCAAAATTAACATCGCACGGTGAGAAAAAAATTATATGTGAGGAGGAGAGAAAAGCTTGGGTGGCCCTGTCATAAAGCCTAACTGTCACGGAAAGCAATGGTTATCGAGTGAAAAAAACGCATAAAGGCGTGAGTGCCTCTGGTGGACTAGCCGGATAAATGTCGGCAAAAAGTTGAAGTCGGAGAAAATTCTAGGCCCGCCGGCCGAAACAAATGACACTTGCAGACGGTAGAAAAAACCATATCAAAGAGTTTGCTGTGCCAAATCTTCGAGATGGAGTAAATGAAGCGAAGACTTGGTGGAAATGAAGTTCCGGCCACGTTGAGGACCAGAACGTTGCGCAGGAGCCGCCAGAGAAGAATATTATTTCGCGAATTTTGTTTCGTTAGCTATTTTTTATGGGCAGTCGCCCATCCTCCACCGTTCTCCTGGAGTATACTGATGTTTCTGCCGTGCTCGCTGTACTCTCCTAAGTTGGCCCTCGAATTTAAACGGATGCACGGATTTTAGACAAAGAGGCAATGCCGAAGGGGAGTGACGAACGAGGAGAAGAGGAATAATGGAAAATACTGGTATGAAAGTAAATGTGTTCACTATAGGAAGGTGACAGATATCTGAGGTTATTTGCACATTTAAGATTACCTAGGGTGGATTGGATTAGCATGAAGTTATAGAATAAATTTTATTTCCACAAATTTCTTACAAAATGAGAAAGAAATGATTGCGTTAAGTTCTTCCCTTCTTTCATCTTCTCCCCAACGAGGGGATTCTTTTTGACCCGCTAATATGAATAATCGTCATTTAATTAATTCAGTGGCATACAATATGAACTCACATTTCTGTTATCGTATATTATGTACGACTTTTATTCTTTCTCTTTTTTCTTATTTATTAAAGTACATTTTATATCTTGCAGTTCACCAAATTATCCCTTCATTTCGTATAAGAAATACCTCCTGAACTTGTCTGTCCTCTTTTTCGCCGTCCACTTTTCTCGCCGAAGCGACGGAGGGCCTTCCTTTGCAAAAGAGAAGTCCTCTCCTCTTATTTGTCGGCGCCTGTCGCGCAAAGTGTCTGTCTGCCCTCCTCTTCTGGGCCGCCTCTGGGCATTCATTTCCTCCGTTTCCACCCCGCGACTCCCGGGCAACATGCCCCGCGCAGGGATTTCTCGGAAGAACGGAACGGCGACCGCGAGTGAGTCGGCTGGAGCAGGGGGGGGGGAAAAAAGACAGCGAAACAGGAACGAAAAGGAAATATTTTCATGCACCGACGAACAGTTTTAGAGACGAGTGTGCAAGGAGTGTGGGCTTGTGTAAGTAAAAAAAACGGTCGAGAAATAGTCTCAGTGAAGGAGGAAGGGGTAGAGAGTATGTGTGTGCATGTGCATAACGGGGAAGGGGCCCGGGGAGGGGTAGGTTTGAGAGGGAACGTCGCTGTGCGGGCGTGGAGCGATGGGAAAAGTCCGATAAACTCTCGAGGCGAAGTAAAGAGAAGAACGGGCTGGAAGGGAAACGGCGAGGTGAAGGAGGTGGCGTTGGGAATGATTTATAGGATCTGATTCCGGGTTCCGTTTTCGCCTAAACGCTTTTGCGAGAAGATTTCGCGGAGGACACGAGAGGAGGAACGGAATCAGAAAAAAAAGGAAATGAAAAAAAGAGGATGAGACAGAATTGGCAAAAACAATGCAAAAAGTAAGGAGCGTACCAAATTGGCTTGGCAACGCGGTTGTCGGGGGTTAAGTTGATCAAATCTATCGGTCACCTCTAATCGGACGCGTTGAAGTGGAATGAGCGAATCTCTGGTGTCGCTTCAGTGTTAAGACAATGTTTAACTAATTTATATTATTTACGTAATATATGCCCAGTTTCTTTTTAAATCTTTTTAAATCAGATATATTATGCTCTTGTGAGCTCAAAATTAAGTTGTGGCTTGGTTTGTTGGGGTGGCGCGTATAAATGGACTGTTAAACCTGTTTGGTTCTACAGAAAAGAATAATAAGAACAGTTACTTTTAGAAATCAATTGTACCAATCCCTTCCAGTTTTTCGCGAATTAAAAATTCTACCTTTAAGATATTTATAAAGTGTTATAAAATTGTATTTGCGGAGTGATAACTTTAGTGAGTTGAACTTTATTTCAGAGATATGTTTATTTAGCACCAATAATATTTAACCGACTGCCAGAGAATGTTAAAAAGGAAAAAGTGTTGTTATTTTTAAAGCAAGTCAAAAATGGCTTTTCGAATACGATGATATTGAATTATTATTTTAAAATGTACATTAAATTTGTTTCGTGCGAAAATAAATTGTAAATTGATTCCATAAATTATTAGCACCATGTGTAACACAGTAATCTTATCACTCTTTTGTTATAAAATTTTGCACGGTATTTTGGTTACCCCACACTTCTTTGGGGTAACTTGAAGCTTCCATAAACGATGTGTTGCTGCTTTAATGTGTGTATTTTATGGGAGCATTAAGTTTTTATTATTATTACACGAGCATTGAAGTGAAAAAATATAACAGAATTGGAGCTCTTTCATCGTTTCTCCTATTTCTTGCCTGAAGTGGATGAGGATGTTAATTGACAAGCTATTTGAGGCGATCACCTTTGGTATTTTAGTTCTAAGGTTGGATAACTGCTGCTCTACTTCTTCCTAATTCTAAACAAGCTATATTCTACCCACTACCGTCATTTTTTTAGCGAAGATTATCCCTGGTATTCATCGTGTGACATTTTCCTCCCGTATAGCTCTTGAGTGTGTTTCCAAAGTATTCATTGCATCTCCGGGTGTGTCTAATCCATCGAGTTTTTCCTCGGTATCCTTTGCAGTACAAGATACTTTCTTCCGGCCAGTATTTTTCCCGCTTGGTTTCTTACTTTGTACTCACGTTTAATCTTATGCAGTAACTTCTGCAATACAAATTTGAAATATTTTTGGAAAATATTTCCGTGTCTTTTGGTGGTATATTTGGTGCTTTGCCTTCCAACAATGCACATGTTCAAAAACTTAATGAATGAATAATCGACGTTTTTCTTATCGTTTTCTTTAGACTTGATCTCTCAAAGTTTTTAGCGAAATTGTTTGGGCAGGAAAGAAACTGATGTAAAACACAAATGTAAAACTACACAGAAGCTCACATATAGGTTAAGCTGGCTCAAGGTATTATCAAGCAAACAAAATTAATTTTGACGTTTTTATAGATTAAATTTTTTATTTCATCTCATTTTATTGCGTTGAGTTTTTCGAATCCCGTTTTTGCAGCGGTTCACGTTTGAAAACTACGTCGAATTAGCTTCCATGATGACAGGAAATGATGAAAAAATTGGTGAGTGACCATAGTTTTAGCATTCACTCTGGCAAAGGTGGAGAGTGATGGCATTTTGTAAAAAAATTGTCAGTTTCCGCATGTATTCAGAGGAAGTGGAGGGCATTAATGTATTCCTAAAATATTTACACAAAAAAATGCCTTGCTTGCTTTGAGAAAAAATAAACCTTGTTACTCATGTTACAAGTAACCAGAGTTGATATTTCTCTATCTTGTTAACCATTTTAGCTTTTGATAAAATAATCTTGATGAAGTAAGAGAAAGTAATGCTCACACCATAAAGATGACATTAAGGTCTAAGTTATATTTTCCGATCTGGTCGTAATGTCTATAAAAATCCATCCTGGAATTGCTTAGTTCGATGTAAATATTTGCTTTTGATGAAGCGTGGCTGTGTGGCATATTCTATAAAATTGTGTTAAGGAATGGAGGATATATTGATATCTTGATCCTGGTAACGGTAGGGAGAAATCGAGAAATAAACGGTGGCAAAATTTCATTTGGCCATTAACATTCTACTGCCCACATGGACGAATTCGTCCATTAATACGAACATGCTTCTATATTGGACACGCGTCTTTCAATTCCAAAACGGATGATTTCGTCTGATAGTTGTATTCTAACTGCTTCTGACGGTATTTACCGTTTTTCAATTGTTTGCGACCTATTGGAGTAAACTTGGAGTGTCCAATATAGAAGCATGTTCGTATTAGTGGACGAATTTGTCCATGTGGGCAGTAGATGTGTGTTCTCTAGTATGTCTCCATTAAATATCCTAGTTGCATGGCAATATTGCATGTTTGGTGATCTTCACCCCCTGACACACACCCTCGTGGTGGCTCGCAGGGTATTACGTAGATGTAGATGTAGAGGGTTAAATAATGATGAAGAAGTATCGTTAAAAGGATTTTCGACCTAATGTTTTGTCATATGGTCAGTTTGTGAACGAGCAGGTCTATAGTTATAAGCCAGAAATCTTTTCGATATTATTACTGGGGCGTATATTGCTTATTTTAATTGATTTTCATCGGTGATTATTTTTGCTCTTTTGTAGCGAGCTTAGAGAACTATGATAATTGTTGGTTGTTTTGTGAGTTGATTTCGATTTGAAAAAGAAAGATAAAGAATGCCCCATTCAGAGAAATTTAAGGAAAAGTTGGACACATGTGGAGCAATTAATGAATCCCCATCGCTGGAGAGCTTTAAGATGAATTACATCTGCAAGTTTTCTTGAGAAATCCTGACTACGGTTTACGAGTAAAAAATGGACGAAGATTCTCAAAAGGCTGGAGTGATACGAGACAAGCCCCGATGCATCTTCACTTGCGAGCATCAAGAGACACGACGAGTAGTTCGTCAAAGACGAGGTCGAAGGTCGTGCATCGAACCCGTGTGCACCTGCGGGAGGGAGGAGGAAGGGTCAGGTCAGTGGGAGGGTGGGACGGAAGGGAGGAGGAGGAGAGCAGGGGAAAGAGGAGGAAGACCGGGAGTGGAATAAGACGAAGAGATTGCCAGAGGGTTGAAGGAAGGGGCAACTTTGGATTCCTTTGTTTGCGGGAGCGGGCGTGGTTCGAGAGGGAAGAGACGTGAATATTCTGAGAAGAGGGAGGAGGGATGAGAACGGGAATAAAGGGTGAGCGGTCGGACTCGGGAAGACCTCATATTTTGTGCCGTTGCCTCCACTCTCCACCTCATTCGATTCACTCGCTGTATAACTCCCCCAAGCCCTCATTCCTACCTATTTACGTGTGCTCGCCAGCTTCTTTCACGCTCAGGTGCGTCTTAAGGGGATTCCAGCGACAACCATCGGTGGGAGGTCTGGAGAGCTAGGAGGAGGGAAACGGGACGAGAAGAACACAAGGAGGCCCGACGAGAAACGGTTTTCACTCTCCGCTCCGACGACCCAAGAAGTTGTCCCCCCATTCGACCCCGCCCTTCATTTCCCTCTCTCCGGTTTCTTTGCTTGTAACTACTTCCCGCTCCGCCCACCGATCTTCCGTCGCTCCTCCCCCGCCGTGTGGAAAGGTTGACGGAGGGCTGCGACCCCTGCCGCGGGATGCCGCTTTGCAACGACAGGCTGCTGCGCCTGAGATGTCGCAAAGCTAATGACCAGGAGTTATGGGAATTGCTGCTTTAAATGTAGAGTGCATTGTTGAGGCTCTGGTGATGAGAGATACCGTGTGATACTTCAGTAGACAAGACCTTTCGACGTTTACCTAAGGGGATAGATCACAAAACCTGGCATCAGAAGATGGCGCTCATAAAATTTTTTTCATAAATTGAAGGTTTATGAAGATTTTTCGGTAGTATAATGCTCCCTTTCTATATCTATTACATTCACTACCGCTCATCATTTGCCATAAGAACTAAAGCTGACATACCAATGCGCTAGGAAAATTACAGCTGAATTAAAAATTAACTAACGCAGTGAACTTTATGTGGAAAAAATTTATCGTACACATGATTTAAGTGGCAAGGCAGTTTGTTGAAACTTGAAGTTATTACTATTAAAACAGTAACTATAATTTTATGGGGATAGTGCTACGGAATGCATAGAGGTATGGTATACTTATTTCAAATGTCTTCTCTTCTATAGCGTTATCTCAATACTTTTATTGCTCATATTCAAGTAGGGTTGAATATTTTACCTGCGCCGTCGGATGTTTTACAGTTTAATCAAGGTAATTCTAGAAAATTGATATTGTAATGAATTAGAGTGATATTTTTTATCCCACCATTGGTCGCACCATGAGATTTTCCTTCGCTCCAAATTCCAAGGTCAATTTACTAAGTAAGCATGAATTAAAGTGAGTTTTCTACCTTTCTTTCTATCTAGATTACTTGTAAGTGCTTGTAAGCAAGTTTGTATGTAATTTTTTACGCAAATCTGTTGTTAGGTGATAATCGCTCAAACCCCAAAAGGAGCTTCGTGGGCGGCTCATCCATCCTCAGAAATATCTCAAGCGTGAACCGGCTCCCATTTCATGTCCCGTCTGTTTCTTATTCTCTCTTCTCATGACGACATCTTGCGTACCGTCAGAAGTGGCGCGAGAGATACTTGGATGATTTACTTTGATAATTTACTTTGATAATTTGGATGAGATAATAAGAGAACGTGATTTCGAAGGCAACATCGGTTCGCTGCAGGACACTGTTTTCATGGTCATTAAATTCCTGCATCATCGAAGAGCTCGTCATAGCGAATATTTAAAAAGTCTCATTTCGTAATTAAATGAAGCTACGCTATGTGCTTTGACTTCAAGCATTTATTTTTCCATACTTCCTTTTAGTTCTCAGAGAAAAGAGATTCTTGGTCATTAAATTTAGAAATGGTCTTGCATCTTCTTTTGCTATCAATGTATGTACGTTAGTGTTAGATGCAGTTTGGTTGATTTTCGAAACATTTATATTTTTTTCCTTCTCTTTCAGGTGAGTGTCGCAATCGAGAAGTATGTCACTTTTATTACTTGAGGTTAGCCGTATATCGTAAGTACTATACCCAACCTTAACTCCTTTACACGAAATCAAGCTCAACCTGGAAGCGCAAATGAAATCCGTAATGTTGGTTTGATACAAATGTTGGTCTTCTCAAATAAGCAGATACGGATATGATGCTAAAAATTAGCGCTGTAGTAACATGCTGAAAACGCCATTCTCACCATTGGAATTACCTGTCATCAATCTGAATATCGGTTTTGCAGTTCTGTACTCCACTCTTTAAGTCTTGCTCCTTAATGATTATTCATTTTACGTCCCTCAAAATTTTCTTCAAGCATTAATGCCATCAGTAGTCTTCTTCAGTAATTATTCTTTCATATTTATTCGTCCAGTACTTTTCGATCTGCTATTTGACACAGTTGTGTCCAAAAGTTTGCACCGTCAACTTTTCATTAAAATTCCCTCCAACTTTGGTATGATATATTTATTTGATTATTGACGTTTTCCTACTATTTTATTTCCATAATTCTTCCTCATATCCATATTTTTGTTTGCTTCTTATTTGATTTATTATGTTGCAGCTGTTTCTGTCCATAACCGATCTTAAATTCAGTATCCATTTATTCGTACCTCTCGCGAGTGCATGAAGTTTGTCATGCAGTGAAATTCAGCCAATAGTGTACTGTATCAGTAAACAGTACAGCACCTGAACAGAGGTAAACTTGTCGTTCGTAGTTCCCTCGCGTAAAGAACTTCAGGTTCATTGTTTGCGTTCCCATAGCTCACTCAAATATCCTTAAGAAGTGAGTGGAAATTTGATTCAGGAGTGAGTAACAACCTCTTTCTTTGCCCGAGCGAATAGTGCCCATTTCCACTTCGGCTACAAATCGCCGCGTCATTCCCCCCCGCCGCTTCCTCGCCTTCGTTTGTTCTTTTTGCTTCCGCCACTCTCAAAAGAAATATTGGTGTTCCTGTGGACGTGGAAATCATGCCGACCAAATGTGACTCCTTCGCACTCTCCTAATTTGCCTATTCAACGGGAGGTTCTAAAAGATATGAGGTGAAACTGAATAATAAGCTTCGAGTCCATTAGCACTCACAGATGGCAGTGAGCTACGACGGCATTAAAAAGCTTTTGTGAATAACTTTCCTTGTGCCATATTGTGGCTGAATGGCAGTTCTTGAGTGACAGGGGATAGAAATATAAGGGAAGGGGCGTGTGCATGAAAAGTCTTTCAACTTTCGGAATCCGCTACTTGTGACTTGAGTGTTAATCCGCGGATCGTAACATATGTTTTCTACCCTCCATTGCTATGAATATGAATGATTGCCAAGTAATGTTTGCATAAAACTTTAAATTGTGAATAAATTATTAATATGAAGAAGTGTTAACGGTTTATTTTCTTAAAAGAAATGATTATTTAATCCTCTCCCAATGGCGTTGTATTACGGTGATATTATTATTGCCTAGTAAGTAATCTTTATTACTGTGGTATTTAATAGCAGTGGCTTCTTATTCCTAGGGCTTGAAGATACAGGAAACTGTGTGAAATTGTTCTTCAGTCATTGAATAATTATAGACGAGCTCATTCAGCATTACATTGCAATTAACGAGAAAATTTCAGTGGATTCGTTTCCTTTCTTCTCTATTGTGTATTTTTGTCGTCTACAAGAATTCAGATTTTTCTCGTATTGTAATTTTCTACCTCTTCCTTTTGTTACATTACATATAAATTTAATAGTTCAAGAGTGACAACCAATATCGTGACAAAAATGGCCATAACGTGACTAAGTATCTTTCGTCAAAACATAGTCTCATCAATGAAATTTTCTCATAACATGTTGAACGGGTTTATTTAAGTTCGTCGGAAATTCAAATGATTTCCTTGAATGGAATTTTCATTAAATTGTATTCGCGATGCTTTATTTGACTGCTTTTTGCTCGTAATTTAACTGTGTTGATACCAGTAATGGCTGTTTGTGATCATACAAGAATTTGAAATTGATCATCTTTAAATAGTGGTTAATTTTATTTCAGGTTTCATACCACCAGTCTATAGCAGATTTCTTAGTTCGGAACAGACTTGCGTTCATCGAATTCCCACGACCATTCCCGTTTTATATAGAGTGGTCTTTGTTATTAAACTCCGCCTTTAATCTTATTTCCACTATTGCGATTAGCGAAGGTAGACTAGTACCTGAAGGGAACGGCATGAGTTTAACCACCAGAAAAAGGGTCTACGACGGGCATACAGCCTTTTCGTTCATCTCCTGAGGCAAGGTGAAAGGAAAATGCGAAAATGCACCCGCAGCTTTCGGAAGCAAGCTTCAAAACGTCCCTTGCTATAGGCCATGCCGTCAAACTTTTGTAGTTCTTTGAGCCTCTCAGCATTTTACTCCTAACGCGCTTCCATCTGCCTCAGCATTCTACCATTTCCCTTCTTTTTTTAAGTTCTACAACGTGCTTTCCTCGGAGTTGACGCGGTCCAAAGATGTCCCTTTGACGTCTCGCTCCACTTTTTGCTCATTTTTTAAACAAACGTCTTTTCAAATCTCCTATCCGGAGATGAATAATTGCTCCCGCAAATGGGTACAGATGAGAGAACCAAGGAGCGGGGACCGTGGGGAGACAGAGGGGCCTTCAACCCGGCTTTGCGGTGCCGTTGGCTGCAGTAATGAGCGAGTGCATTGGCCCTCGCAAGCGGCTGATGTCCCCGGTGGTTCACCCCCACTCAACCATTACTACAACGAAAACTACACGACTTTTGAACTCGGTGGTTTGTGAGCACTAGGTTTTTCAATGCACAAGAGATTGATACATACCTCCAACTATCTCGTTCGGTCCTTTTGGTCGGAGTATAGGTAATGTGCCTAAGTTAGACCTGGCACCTGGACACGCGCCCGGACGAGAGCACGTAGCTCTTGCGAAGGGGAGGAGAGTCCTGCGCTAATAACAAAGTTAATTGTGGGAGGTGACGAAAGCACTCCGGTGAGTGTGTGGGAATAGAGTGGGGAGAAGAGCAGGACGAGGAGAGTAAGAGATAAGGTTCAAGGGTGCGAGAAGGGATGTTTTCGGGGCAGAGAGAGAGAGAGGGAGGCCGAGGGAGAAATTTCGTGGCTTGGAGAATGCCCCGGCGATATGTGCGCCGCGCGAGATTAAAGAAGTGGGCAAGTTCTGGCCGTCTCGGGGAGGATGAAAGTCGGGAGGGAAGTAAGACGAAGTTAATTAAGGCGGCGAATGGCTGCGTTAGGCCGAACTCGCGTCCCAACTGCGTCTAGAATAACATAATCACCTTCCACCTTTTCAGCTTTTCTTCGGGATTAAGAATTCATGAGTGAATTTCGGGGAGGAGTCATGAACACGCGTGCATGTTCCCCAAGTAATCATTCGCTTTCTGCACACGAAAAAATATTTGGAAAAGATTTTTTTTAAAAAGGTGGATAAATAGGGGTTTTTCGCGTTACACTTGCACTTTCTGGTGGTTTAGGGTGTGCGCACGGCAATCGCGTTGTCACTTCTGCCTATATATATTCCAAGAAAATAAAATAACCCAACAAATACTGCTTGTTATACTGTTTAATTAACCTAGAAATATCAAATTACCAGTAAAGTATAACTTTTTGAAACATGAAGATGAGAGGGAGAATAAGTTAGAAAAGTTTTTAAGATTATTAGGAAATTTTTTTCCTATTTTCCCAACCATTTTCTTCAATCTGAGATGCAAAGAAGCATATACCAGACGTATTGGAACATTTGATCTTGTTTATTTTTAAATTTTACGTGCTGGAGTAAACAGTTTTTTCGTATCGGCCGCGGCCGATGTGTTTTCCGACCGGCTAGCTTTTATAACTCTTAGATTTTTTAAATCTCCCCGGGAATTGAGCCCCATCATAACTGAAAGCATTGTCGCGATATATATGCAAAGACACGAGGGGCACGCATGTAAAACGAAATATGCATGTTGGCGGCAGTCATTAAGCACCTCACCCTCGGCAGGACCCTAAATAACCGTGCGGAACTCCTCGACCAGAAACGAACGAACGCAGCACAGGGGGATAAAAATGCCAGAAAGGCGTTAAATTCGCGTTTATGCGGTAAACACCGCCTCTGCTGCTCGCGGTGATACGAGATTCGGAGGGTGGGAATGGCCTCTTAGCGGGGGTTGTATGAGAGCGATTTTTTTTATTTTTAGATTTCTGAGCGTGAGCTCCTGAGGGTTTAGACGTGCTGTAATGTGCTATAATAAGAATTTCTTTTGCACGTCTCCATAGTTCCAAGAGAAATCTCTGTGCAGAGGGTCTTAAATAATCAGTGACATCTCTCATGTCTCGTAAGTTCTCTTTCAACGTTCATTCAGTAGTCCATGGTATTGCATAAAGTTAGGA
Source organism: Ceriagrion tenellum (assembly GCA_963169105.1). Lineage (NCBI taxonomy): Eukaryota > Metazoa > Arthropoda > Insecta > Odonata > Coenagrionidae > Ceriagrion > Ceriagrion tenellum. The sequence goes on from OY720632.1 coordinate 45,211,818, forward strand.
AACTCAGAGCATATTTAATTGTATAAATTTGTGAATCTAATAGATACAATAAAGGCATTAGCAGTTGATTTAATATTCTTACAGGGATATAATTAGGTGATAAAATCGGAAAATATTTACGTGACGTCTAAAATGTTGAAGAGAATGAAACGAACTCTTTATTCTCTTTTTTTTAGGATTATCATAAGTCATGATTTCTGCATTTTAGTAATTCAATCACTGACTTCACCAACTAATCTTTTCCCATTATTCATTCAATTTGCTGGTACATAAAATGAACATCCCCTCTCCTTCCTAATGTTTCCGAAACAGTGGAAGAATGCCTCAGCTTTCTGTAATTTTTTGAGAGAAAATTTCGCCACAGAGTCGATGTTGCCACGGATGCAAATCTTTCCTCCTCCGCTGGGAGAAGAAAAACCGGGAGGAGGTCAGAGCTGGGAAGGGCGAAGAAAGGGAGACGCCGCTGATGAGGATGCCCCCGCGTGTAAGGGAAGTTGGGGCTCCACTCTCCTTTTCACCCTCGCGTAGCCCCCCATCCTCTCTCCCCCACACCGCCGCCGTATCCTTCCGCGCCTCGGGAGGATAAATACCGCCTGAGGGTGCCGTGTAATGCATTAATGAATGCGGCGTCCCTGTTTGCCTAGCGTCGACCATCTTTGTCACTTCTCCCTCTCTCACTCCCTCCTCTACATTTCAGCCCCCTTTCCTCCTCCGTTCAGGGTGTGGAGTTACTCCCATAACCAACCCTCTCCTCGCCTCTCTCGCTCATCAGAAAACACCAAAACCCTGCCCACTTTCTCCTCGTGTCCTCTCGCCTCTTTAAAGGCATATCCTCCTCCATTCACTGCAGGCCTCTTGTCATCCCTCTTGACTAAACTTTCGCGTTCGTTTGGTAAGGACTGCTTCTTCTCCCTCTCGCGTCATCTCCGTGGCCCTCGTGTTCATTCTCAGTTAAATGACTCTGCTACGCCCAGTTTTGAGATTTGTCCCGCGTGAGTCTGCTCAGCAAGGAGCTGGAGGTACATGCACGCATGGGCTCGTCAAAGTTATGGTCATAGCGTTGATCCAGAGAAACAGCATCCTTGCACACCATCTAACTTGACGCCTCCAGATTTCATATAACGTCGACATGTATTACAATCTGTAAAATATTTCCAACATCACTGGCATGTGGTACCTACGTTGATTCATGGTACATGATGCACATGTAGTATTATCATTTCTTATCATTCTTATTTGCTGCACCAGTGTTTTTTTGCTAGCGCCTGTGAGTTGAAAATCGTCTTCAATAAAATTATATTTAAGTTTCCTTAAATATGAAAGAGTTTCAGGCGTAATTTGTGGAAATATTCAATATCCATACTGGTAAGAATGAAAATACGATAGATATTTTTGTGCCCTGACGAATTTTTGTACCTTGAGAATGACATAAACAGTCCAAACCATGGTCGGTTCTTATTAAAACAGTGTGGAAATTTACTACATATTTTCTTTTCATTCTCACCAGTATGGATTCCTTAAATATTCTGTTTGTATTTTATTTTTTAATTGTGATGCACGACCGGTAAATGCAACAGCACAAACCCAGCGTCGGCATTAGCCTTCTTCTGACGGATAGCGTGAAGAGGTTGTAAGTTCAAGTAGCATCCCACGAACATATTACTGCCGTTGAAGTTTTTTCCATGAGTACTCAAGTACGGATTCACCTCAGCCGAGTGTTGAGCCCAGGCTTTGGATATGGTGAAATGTAGCCACCTCATCAACCCAATCCCCAACCTCACCTATGTTTTGAATAATTCATTATTGAAACGAATGAACTATCTCATTTTATGCTCAGAAATCTAGCTAAAATCATAATGAAAGATCGCATAAAACAGAGCCAAGAGAGATGTAAAGGAATACTACTAGGTAAAAAAAAATTGAATGGTACTTTTTCCCAAAAAAACACTGCCGTTTCACGACGCTTTTCAACTTACTTGGCCATCATCAGGTGACTTGTGAAAACCACAGTTGATAATAGTCAGGTGATTAGAAACGCTGAAACACATCGTGACTTTAACATTTTATCGATCAAACACCCCATTTCAATTTAAAAACAAAAGATAAGAAACTCACTGTGCCTTTTTCAATTTTCCCCTGAAATAAATCGAAAATCGTTTCTACTCATGGTTTGCGTAATATTTAAGGTATTTATTCTAAACAGCGTCTTATGTGCTGTCATTTATTTCGAAACCATGATTGATTGATTTACTTAAGGGAGAAAGAAATAATATATTTTGTTTTTAGCGTTAATACCAGGGATTTTCACAGAGTGATGTCTAAGACATTCGATTCTAATGGGAATGAGAGTATCGCCTCAGTCACCAGGCCCGCTCACTCTCTCCTGTCACACGCAATGCCTTCCTCTCTTTGGCCCTCCAACCCTCACACCCATCCCTTCTCCTCCCTACACCCACCCTTAATGGTGTTGACAGTGGCGAATTTGCATAATCCTTCGCTCCCTGTCTCTCACCTCCCTCCCTTTCCCATCTTCCTCATCGCCGTCGACACCCCCTGCGCTCACCGCGCCCCCGTCCTCTCGCATCCCCCTCGTCTCTCCGCCTTTCGATGGTGTCCCAGGCTATCATTTACGGACCTAAAACATTTTCCTTACCCTTCCTCCACCCCTCGCCATACCCCCTCTCCGTCTCTTCCCCGTGACCCTCTCTTAATGATTGCTTCCGCACGCATCACCTAATTGCCCCAGTTTAATAAAATACGAGGTCATTACTATGCATCCCCATGTTTTTCTTCCCAATTTTTATAACTTTTCCCTCCTTCGACTCACTCTCATGGGAGTGTTCCCGGGTGGCGGTCGACTCCATCATCTTGTGGTTGTCATTCCCTTACCCTTGTGACTCGCATAATTCCTTCAAAAGGGGTCCAAGCTAAGTATTTTGTGCCAAAAATTGTGCTGAGATTGCAGTTGTATTTCTACTAATTTCATCGCTGCAGTTGTGGGAGAAGAATTGATTAAAATTTTAATTTCCTAATTATCATAATTTTCAAAATGTTTTTATCTTCAAGATGAGTTAGGACTTTTTTCAATGATATTTTTTGCCAACTGTAGGCAAGCAGGTCCTAGTTGTTACTCCTCCCTTCACCTAATAACCGTTTGGAATTCCGTAAATGTTTTCACCCTTTTATCCTTATTTCTTATATTCTTATCCTTATTTCACCCTTATAAATATTTTTTTATCCGAGCCATTCTTACGTTTGTCCCTCATTCTTATATTTTTTCAAAAAATCCGGATTTGTAAGTTTAGTACTTCTAACACTACTAACCCCGGTGAGGGATATGAATGATAATAGCTCCGGTGTTGCTGAAACTAATCCTTCAGATATTTAGTTGAGTAAAAAATAAAATTTAAATCAAATAGGCTAGCAGTCTGTTCTCTTCTCGTAGACTAAGCCTTTGTTCCTTATCTCTTTCGTGAGTATATTTCTTTACTTGGTTTTTTACCGAATTTCATGTTTTTATTGGTGATTATTCAGTTATTAATGCTCATTTAAAGGACTTTATAGTCAAAATCTTTATTATACTACCTGAATCCACTGATAAAGTTGCATTTTTGAATGTATCCTCTTACAACGTAGTAGCTACCGTTATATGCTCGGCAATTGTGGTAATTCATTCATCATTTTGATCAAACATCATTTCCCCATTCCTTTTTATTTGATAAATTTTGTAATTCACCTGTTTTATTTCAATATCTTCGGTAAGGTCTTACATATATGATGAAATTATATTTGTCACAGATTGTTAAGATTGACTTCTCCGCCTTTTTTTACGCTTTTCTTGTGAGTGCTTCAATTTTTACGGTAATACTAAGCGGATACTTGCATTAAACATATCTTACTGCCTCAGAAAATTGCTCTTTGAGCACTCTGTTGAGAGTTCAAACCGTCGATACCTCAGTCTTAATACGCCAAAAGTGAAACATGTAAAATGTAAGCCGTTTCTTAGCCTCCGTCCAGCCAAAACTTTCATCCTCGTCTCTTTTATCTTTCCACACTCCCTTGTGCGTTTCCTTCTTTGCCTCAATCTTTTGTTCCCAACCTTTGAGATGCAAAAAAATTAATGCACCCCAATGATGTCCTTTAGTTTACCTCCTTTCCCGTGCCTGCTCCGTTAAAGATGAGTGCGGGGTGAGTAAGAGAGCGAGCCGGATGTGAGTGAGAAGGGGGAGAAGGGTCTCTTAAAGAGTGAACGAATGGTAGGCGGGTGAAAATGAAGGAGCAATTACTAAGGGAGGCTTTGCGTGTATGGGAAGGTGAATTATTTCCTCTCGAGCTGTAGACCATTGGTCCCCCCGTGATGCTGTTTTGTTTGTTCTTTTGTAATCTTTTTCAATTCCCGTGGTCATTTTTGTGAGTACCTACCATGATTGCGGAGACAATGACCACCCACATTTAATAAACAGCTCCATTATTACGTGAATTTCGCTTCCTTTTTTACGAATTAGCCTGCCATTATTTTGCCAACTCTACTGGCATAAACTCATTTTCACAAGGTTTAAGAAAACGACTGTGTTGCCAAATAAGTGTTGATCATCTTCGGGCATTTTTTAGTTTACCGATCCATTTTTATGGTCACAGTGTTGGTATTCACAATTTTAAACTGTTTGTTTTTCTCTCTTCTCTGTCTTATTTGTTAATTTTATCTCAAGAGCTTGAATAATTAGTATGAAAAGAGTTGGTAAGAAGACGGCGAGAGTGAGGAAGTCAAAGAGGAGGAAAGTAGAGGAACTTGGCAGCATCGGAGGAAATTTTGGACGGAAGGGAACGATAGTTTGAAAAAGTCTTTTCTTCAACCAAGAACCTCGCGGCGATTGAATTCCATTTCCCCGAAGCCAACTCTGCTAGTTCTTGACTCTCTTTCCCCATCCCAAGTTCCTTTTACAACTCGAGGTCCGGTGTTAAAGGAACCCAATTTGCCCCATTGCCACCGCATGCTCCAAAAGGTCACCTAGAGCACTCGAAGGAGCCATAGGGAAGCAGAGAACACTTAGAGAAAAATATCATAGACAGACATTCTTTTGTTTTAATTTTTTCTCCGCCGGTTTTCTTCATATCCGAGGACCATTGCGAACGGTTAGAGAACAAGAGCTCATGGAGAAAGAGAAAAAGAGTTTCGAAGTCTGGGCGTGAAGTTTTGGATCCGGGTAAGAAAAATGGGCTCGCAGCTGCCCGCTGAGGAAGCCCTTATCATCCTTCTAGATTATTACTATATCAAGCCAGTGAAATCTACATTCTTGAGTTACTACTTATGTCACAGGATGAAAATCATTCCATGATACCTTAATTAGTTGGCCTTAGTATCACTGCATAATACAGAGTAAGATTCTGTTTAAAATTACCATTTGTGAATGAAGTTTTCGACTTTTTCAATACTATATGAAGGATAAAAACTTCTTTTTCTACTTACTATCAACCTTGGCATCAAAGAAACCCCAAAGGTCTGAAAAGTCTTTTTCTGGCATTTTACCCAACCACCTTTCGTTGCTTTCTTCCGAGTACTACAAGAATAGGATGGAACTGAATGCTATCGAGACGAATATTTTTTCCCTGTTGTTGTTTTCCTTGACAGGTGCCCTTGGCCCAATACGTTTCTCCTATAAAGCGGTTGACGATAATGAAAAATAAGACTCTGGGCGGTTGACAAAGGCATTCCGAGTGGGGAGAAAGAAGAAATAAAGTTTAGAGTTCGCGTGGAGAAGGCACTCGTGGGCTCGAGTGCTCGAAGGCGAAGCTCTGAAGCGAGTGCGTCATGTCGTTCGCCTTTTTTTTTCGTTTCATTTTCTCGCCAACGTCTTCGCCTCTCGCGATGTTTGTCTTTCGACCCAGGAGAACTCTTGTGGCACTAGCGACGTTTGTGTGCGCACTCGAGCAAAGTCGAGTCCCGGCCTCGATCGCCTCCTTCACATACCGTCCCGCAAATAAATCGAAAACAAACGGGTCGCGGAAAACAAACGCGATCGTATGCGTTTTGTTTTTTGAGCAAATAAATTTTTCCAAAACTTATTTATTGTAACAAAAATATATAATTATTTTATCGCTTATTTAATATTCTTGAATTTTTCAATGGAAATGGAATTGGAGGTGAAACTTAATTTTTTTTCTCTCATTTTAAAGCTCGAGTTAGGCTGGTGATGAATTTTTTATGCCCAACGCAATGGCAGCCTGCCGTTTATGAAAAAAATCATTTCTAACGGGAATGCGAGGTAGCTGTAGTGTATTGAAGATAGCTGATGTTTAAAATTTTTTAGCTCTTCATTTATTTATTAATTCTCATCAATGTTTGACCACTAACAGTTGATTTTTGTCGTCGATAAAAAATTAAAATGTGGAAAACTCGCGTTAATGCCAATGCATCATTTTTCCCTTCACTGCACGCATTGTGTCTGTGTATCATGTAAAATAAAATATGCATTCGTATTATTTTTTTTCGGGCACATCTTCATATTTATAATTGGTACGACCATACGAGACGCTCAGTAGAAAACTGTGCACATAAAAAAGTTTTTCCTCCTAAACATTTGCTTAGTATGGCGAAACATACGGATGAAATACGGAAAAATTTTTGGATTATTTGTTTTTAAAAAATGTTAAAATATTGATTTCAATTCTCATGCAATGGAAAGTTATTCACTTTTGCAGGTATAAAATAAAAAACATTGCCCACCTTTTTTTTCCACCATTTTATTTCGAGGATCTCACCGCATTAATAAAAATACACGAACGCAGCAACTGTTATCAAATGTGTACTCTTTCATTCATCAAAGAACATCCCTTTTAAAAAAAAAAGAACGTAACAGTTTTGTCAGACCGTCACCGAGTGTTTGAATCTGAAAGGGAGGAACGTTGACAGAATAGGGCGAGGCATTCCGTACGCTCCCGGAATATTCCCGCACGTCTCCGGTTCCCCCCTTTCCACTCCGGGGACCAATTAATCGGCCGACCAGTGCCGAACCACGGCGACAGGTGGTTGCTGGGATGGTGAGTGGCAGATGTTGCCCGTTATCTCCTTCCAACCGTGAGACGGGCGGACGAGAGTGGGAGGGGAGGGGAATGGGTGCCGTAAGGGAAAAGAGTCGGCGGGGGTACTGTGTACGTATATACAAGGGGCAAGAGGGAGTGAGCACGTCAGAGATGGGCAGGATAAAGCGAAAAAGGGTGACTACGAGAGACGCGAAAAAGTAACGGAATCCGTCCTACCCTGCCTTCCCCCCTCTCCCCTCCCCGTATCGCTCTCTCTAAAAAAAACAAAACTGACGGACGGAGTGCGTAGCGAGGGACGGAAATTTAAAAGGAACAAGACTGGGAAGGGACGAGTTTGAATGAAGAGTCGGGAGTCACAGGAAGTCGCCGTCCAGAACGAAACAATACGTTTTTCCCATATCGTGGTGGTGCATGCCAATAACTTAATTGTCCATGCATTTTCTGCATCATCTACATCTACGTAATACCCTGCGAGCCACCACGAGGGCGTGTGGCAGGGGGTGAAGATCACCAAACATGCACTATTGACATGCAACTAGGATATTTAATGAAGACATGCTAGATAATAGGGTCACATGGTTAGTAACTACATAATAAGAAAGGGACTATTGGTTGTTATTACATGCATCATGCACTACAGACTAACTATATTTCATCTACCTATCCCTTTGCTACGCTGCCTATTGTTCTCTCTTATAGTACGCGGGAAAAATGACATTTTAAATCTATTGGTACGACAATCTATCTCTCTAATCTTGTTAATCAGGTCAAGCCTAGCATAATACGAAGGGGTTCTTAATATATATCTAACGTCATCTGTAAACAAATCGGTTTCGAATTTACTTAAAAGGTTTAACCTAAATTTTAACCTGCTTTCTGATAGTAATTCCCATCCTAGTTCTTCTATTAAGCTCGTAACACTTATACAATTATCATAACGGCCTTTAACAAACCTAGCGGATCTCCTTTGTACGCGCTCTAATTCTTTTATCATACCTTCCTCCTACGGATCCCATATACTAGCGGCATATTCTAAATGAGGCCTGACAAGTGTAAAATAGCTTCTTTCTCGTACTCTCTGATCGCATTTGCCTAGAACCCTTTTTACGAATCCTAATCTACGGTTTGCTACACTAGTTATTTCCCTGATGTGTTTCCCCCATGACATGTCTTCAGTGATGGTGACGCCTAAGTATTTAATAGATTCTACGTTAGATATTTTCTTTTCTGTGATGCAATAATTATTCCGGGGAAAGCCAAATTATTTTCCAAAAAGTTTATTATCGCGCATTTCTTCAAATGTAATTCTAGCTGCCGAGTTCTCCGCGAGACTTATAACGATAGTATCACGCTCCATCACAGCAGGAGTGAAACTGTCACGTCTTGTATTCATAATACGTATTTTATCATCAGTTAGAATACAGATGTTGTATATAAGCACTATATCCTTTTTCTGATATCAACGGCTTACTCTCGGGATGAAGGTGGCTGGATATTTTAGAGAATCAACCCTTTCATTGAAATTGGGGGTGCTAATTACTACGCCAAATATCTCGATAGGTTTTAGGTCTTTTCCAGTGTAACTCAAATCACCGTTCCTTGCTTGATGATGCTGTGTTTACTTTCTTACAGGCTGCAACATTATTGTATTTTCTTTTTGAAAACTTATGGACTGTAACTGAAGGATTTAACTCACTATCTCTTTTCTTCTATATACGTACTTAACAATGGAATACGATTACGATCTTTCGTCCCATTTCACAACCTCAATTAGATGGCATCCTACAAATTATCTCCGTGCTTCAGCCATTGCTTAACTGTTGGAGGCTATGGTAAAACTGCCAACAAATCAGACATCGATTTTTTTCCAGTTTGTGTCGACGGTTTGGAGTCACCAATTATATTGCGGTCAACTTTCTCCATCCTTGCATCGTGTTTAGTGATTTTGTGTTGTTTGTATCAAAATCGGTGACCTCGACGTACCTCAGCTTGCAGAGAATCGAGATGGACTCTTGAATGGAGTGCAATATTCCTTGTTTCTCCTTTCTCTTCCTCGGGGCAGTTTTATATGGCCCAGTATCCTCCTCGTATACCTCTCGGAAATTCGAAAATTCACGGTATTATCTGGGATGCAAGGTTGCGAAAAAAATAGAAAGCTTGGAGTCAAAGGTTAGGAGGTAGTATAAAGATGAGAGGTAGAGGGGTATTGTGAAGTGTTCTTGGTATGTGCGAACGAATAAGAAGACGATGTGGAGATTCGAGGAAAGGGGGGACCAGGCGAAGGGTGGATTCTTCTCCAAAGGGGCGGGGACGAGTAGTGTGGAGAAGGGCGGCCGACGCATTCCATAGATTCCACGAAACAGCCTGTTTTACGACATATCCATTTTATGACTGCTTCACTTTTCATGAGTTTCCGGAAGGATGGAACGAAATCCGTCGCCGGAATCAGCCCAAACTCAATTCTCCCAGAGAATAATACGGAGTTTCGTCTAGAACCCAAGTACAGGAATCCTCGACCGTCAAAAAGCTGGTATTGGAATTGGCAAAATCTCTGCATTCAAGAGGTCTTCATTTCTCTTTACGGGAATGATAATCTTATTTATAAAAATTTTGATTTGCATATACCATCCAAGCCTTCCGCTTCTCATCGTTTGCTTTGCCATTGCCTCCTGTGCTTCAGGAGTTTGAAAGCGAGCTGATCCTTTGGAAAATACTAATGGGCTTTATCCGCAATCGATAAGGTGACTTTTTCTGGCTAAAATATTTCAGTAAGAGCCGCAATTCATTATTAAGGCCACTTTAAACGGTACATTTTATTGTATGAACGAATGCATGAAGTCTTCCAAGGGAAAATTTATAAAGCGGCTAACTATATGATTGTCTGAATGACTGAACAGGAGGTGAAACCTGCTCTATTTCCAATCATTTTCTTGTACAGTCTATGGTATATACATTCGTTTGTACAATAAAATGTACCGTGTAAAGCGGCCTTTAGTGAACACTTTCAAAATTCATATTGTCAATTATGTGTAGGAAAATAATGTTTTTTTCATTACCTTAAAATAAATTTACTGTCTTGGAAGAATGCAAACCCTTATTTTAGCAAACTCATTATCCAATTACGTTATACTTAATGTGGGATACAGCGGGCTACAGCCTGCCTCGATGGAAATATCTTTTCCCGAGTCAGCTATGAATTAAGTACAGCAGAGATCGACTCCAATTCAACTCAGTGCAGCGTTATCTCAGAGTAGGTTAAATTGAAGCACTAATCGTCGGTTTGATGCGGCAACTAGGCTGCAGGCTTTCTATCCTGAGAACCCAGGCTCGAATTATGCAGTGGTGGAGATATTTCAGTGAAATATCCCGACTCCTGATTGGGTGCCAAGTGGATGGTACTTTAATGTATGTACTTCGCCCTTTGGATGGGACGTCAAACATTTGTTTTCTAGGTACCTTTTGTTACAAGTCGGCAACTGCTGACGCCAGGTTTCTCTTCTCATTCCTCCTTTTTTTCACATGACACCTCCCTTACCACCCGAATAACCTGTCGTTAAAGTTTGCCGGAGCGATTAATGTTTACCTTCATATTTGCGTGAAACTTTGCGTTTGTGTTCTTATTAGTTATATCGGAAGAAGAAAGTGAAAACAAATGAATCATACCGATGCGGGGTTAGGGCAATTTACTGTTATTTTAACACGTAGTTTCATGGAAAAATATGAATATTTCGTTCTAATTCTATTACATAAATGTTCTGATATTTACCATAACGCAAAATATCACTTATAAAATATTATTATTATGGTTTCTACAGTATATGAACGTGTCAAACCGAGTTATATTTTGAAAAAAACATATTTAATTATTAGTTTGATTTAATTTTGAATACCGCCCCGAAAACTCTAGGTGTAACATGCATTAGCAAAGAAAAAATATTATCTTCGTATCATTTTCATTACTGTCTGTTTGATTCCGTTCGATATGTTCTGATACATATTGAAATTTGGTCCTAGAATTTCTTTTCGATTAGCTTGAAATTTGAACATTTCCTCTCACTATCCGGCGATTTCCACACCAGCCACCTTACTGACCTCAGTCAGAAATTACCAATATTGAGGGTCGCTTCTCCAAATAACTAGCCAACTACAAGTTAAGGGTACATGCCCGTTTTTACATTTTTCCCGTAAATAAGATATTGTACTTAGGCAATCATCTACCACGCTTGTCTCGCTTGAGGTCTGCAGTGTCGGCACTGGTAGGAATGATCGAAATCGACGCTTGAAAGTGGAGGTGGGTCTGTCGCTTACAAGGAATCGAGATCGGCTAAGGGATGAGGGAAGTGCTTGCCGTGCCGTACCCCATTTCTCCCCCTCTTTATCTCCCTTCTTCCTGTTCCTACGTCCCAATCCCTCCTTGGGGTCGAGTCGAGGGAAGTGGCGCTGGAATGCGTCGTCGAACGCGGTCGGATGGATGGATGTGGGGGGAGAGGGGAGGAGTGGGCGGTGAAATTGGAGGCGTCGCAATGTTCTCAAATGCGCGGGTTAACAGCCCGCGACGAATGGGTGCGGTAACGCGGTGCGGGAGAGCTTTAGATGGCGAGCAAGGAGGCGGGAGCGGCGAGCGAAGGTTGGGATAGGAGATCGAGAGGGGAAGAGGGGGAAGCGACATTGGGTTAAAGCTCAGGGGGTGGCACGGCCGACCGGTTACCCCCGGGATGTAGAACCATAAAGGGGCACTAAAAACATCGAAGCTATGAATCGCAAATACGGTAGGCTACCACTTTGCCGCCCACAAAATATTCCACTTTGAACAAGACAACTTCTGAAGACAAAACAAATCGGACAACCAGCAGTTAACAAATGCAGTGACTGAGTTACTTTTCTCTCTAATTTTCTCCTAGAACTTCAATCTTTCTTCAGCAAATTATCTGTCGCAAATGATAATTCCAATGATAACAGATTTTCAATAATGTTGCACAAATACTTTGCAAGATCCGTAATTTTATTTCGCTGCTTCAACTAAACTCAAATATAAGGTATAATGACGTAATTTCTTTTTTTAGGAATTTTCAACCTGCAAAGTTTCACTCTTTGTGTACTTAATTTTTAATAATATCACACAAATCACCTATAAATGCAATTTATATAAATATTTTTTCAATCGATCTAAACTAAAATACAGCCTTGGATGCCGTTTGTTTAGGAAAACCCCGAAAAAATGAAATTCCAGTCACAAATAGCATACATAAAACTTCAAAAGAAGTATTTTTTGGCATATTTAATATTTTTTAAACATTTATTTATCTAAACTGTTCTGCAAAACCATTGCATTCTGTATTGAAATCAAAAGGCTTTTTTACTGCTACGCTTTCCAAATTCACTCAGAGTTTCATCACTTGAAGCGACAAATTTGAGACTAAATTAACACCATCAGTAACCCTTCGTCACCGCGTAGTCTACTTGGCATGAGCATTGATCAAGATCACGGTGAATACCATTACTCCTAAATATTGAACGGTGGAGGAGAAAGGTCAAGAAAGCCTATTCGCTCGCCGGGGCAGCGAGATGCCTGGATCTGAGTCCAGGAGAAGAGAGAGGAGAAAAATATGGCCAGGAACGGAGAAATGAAGATTATGAAGACCGGTGTTGGTTGGAGAGAAAAATGTTCTTTTTTTCATATATGTGTTATAGGGGTCTGCGAGGAGGTGACGGGGTGCGGATGTCTCCTGGGAAAGAATGCTGGAGAAAGGAGAGGAATAGATTCTGGAATCCCTTTCACTGTTCCCGGAAAGTCATCTTGTGAGAGAGTGAGCGTGAGAGGAGGGTTTGGCTCTAAAGGAATCCCGAGCGAGAGTCCTGAGGTTACCGGTAGAGGGGCACAATTTTCGGCGAGGCCATTAAAATCGGGGAAAGCGAGGTGGGATCCCTGGAAATTCTCAAGTGCCGAGGAGTTGGATTCCGGCCTCTCCGTTCTGGGAAAGGTCTCCTCGAGGTCTATTTTCTGTATTTTTTATGTTTCTGAAACGTACCGATGAGGACGAAGGTGTACCTAATTTCATGAACGACTGGGATCAAAGACGCATATCTTAGCTTTGGGTGTGGAAGGTGTAAAGTGGTGTACATTGGTAATGCATGGGCAATCTCTCAAAAAAGAGTGCTCAACAAATTTTTTTGCACTACGTTACGTCAGGAGGTTCCTACTCATTCCATTAAGAATTAATATAGCCATTACAGTTCTTTTAGAGTATGGGGGCTTTTACAGTGCTATACCTAAGAATAAAACTGTTTCTTCAAAGTACTAATTTCAAAATGCTGAGTAGCCTACCTTTAACTTAGTCTGTAGACGTGTGTAATACAGTAAGTCCTCGATTTACGTCGGAGATGCATGTTGGACAAGAGCGACGCAAGTCAAACAACGTAAAACGGATCCAGATATTCGCGACCACTTAAACCTTACGATAAATCAAGGCGTTAATTTCAAAATTCGATTTTTTTTGCCTTTATCCAGGAAAAAATAGCTACTACAGATAGGATGATTATGTCTCAGTTATCAAAAACCGCAAGCATAGGCACATACGATCTATTTTATTAGCATTGAACAGGGAAAAAGTTTCCGACGACCCTTGTCACCATGGACATAACATTGAATCAGACATAAATCGAAACGGCCCATACCGAGGAATCTTTGTATTGGAAATTAGACCAGTTTCATCCACTCGTATTTTATAATTGACGATATGGTATCCAACGGCTCTTACTGTCAGTAGAAACTTTTTCATGTTTCCTGACATGGATGGCAATGGTAGATTATTTTCCTCAGTTAAAACACATGACGCATAAAGGTATACTGTCGACGTCATTCAATTTGAAATATCATCTTCAAATGCTCATGTCGGGAAGTTAGCGATTAGAACCATTTTGAACCAAATATTAGGAAATAAAACAAATCGCCTGGCAAGGGGAACGTAGCTACTTAGAGCAGCGCATGAGGAAGCTTCTTTGAGCCACCCGGTCTTCTCTTGTTTGGAGCTTACCTTAGGATATGGTAATTAAGGAAATAAGAGTATTTGGAGTAAGATTGGTATGAATCGTAATGAAATCGTAGTGAGGTGCTACTTTGTGTATTTTCAATCAAATATCCTTTTGTGTTAAAGTGTTTGTATCAAAGTATTGGTGGCGTTGTAATCCATCAAAGAGTACATTTTTGAAATGGAAAGGGGAGAACTCTCTCTTCCCATGAACTAACAACCCTTTCTAAATTTCTCGCGGTGCTGTTTTCTGGCCATCAGCACTGCGACGACCGCTAGTGGACCGAGGAAATGGCAAACCGTACATCTAGACTCTCAGAATGAGCCATCTGCTTAGGGCGAGCCGAACTTAGTCGCACTTTTTCGACCATGCTGATGGTCGTTCATTAAATTTGTGCTGACTAAGAATGATTTTAAACTTAAAGTCAAAGATTATTAATCTTAGAATAACAAGAACTGGACTGGGTTGAAAGTTTAAGTGACAAATATAAACTTATGTTAAAATACGTTAATATTACGGAAACTAGTGAACGAAGAAAAACTGAAATTGCTGGATGAGTATAAACGCAAGGCAGAAGTGGTGATATTTTATTGGCCCAAGTGGAGAAAAATTACATTAAGTCGGTGACTCAAGAAGGCACACGGGTAACTTGAGGTAATATTTAATCGGTCGCGAACATGATCGCATGGCATATGCGTGCTCGAGCTTAGTGTAATACGAATCCATGTGTGAGTGTGTGGACTAGTAAGCATTGGCCCTCTGAGATGAAAATCCTGCCTCATGCACTTAGGTGTTTGCCATTTGCGACCTTCTCATTGCATGATCTGAGAGCTTAAGAACTGCACGCAAAGGCACGATTTGTGAGTGAGACAAAAGTGCGCTCATGTGAGTGGACAAGTGAGCGTTGGATCCCCAAGATCCAATCCCTCTCCCCTTGCGCACAAGCGTTCGTCATCGTTGCCTTAGTTACCCTCTCTCGTTGACAAGCGTCACGTGTCAGGAAGCGAAACAATAATTTGCAAACTAGCACACCCGACGTAGAATGCATATTCATGAATCAGCCCAAGTTTAACTTGCGAATCAAGTTTGTTTTTATGATGTCGAGGGAGAATTTTAATTTTTCAGTTTTTTTCCCCATCCTCTCTCCCGCCCCAACGGAAAAAAATAATCCTCCCTTCTTTTTTTTGCGGAAAACCAAAAGGAGATACTAGTTGGCACGCAGTGAGGGAGAGGGAGAGAGAGAGTCCCAGGATACGAGAGGAGAGCGTTCACGCACTTAGCCAGGGAAAACATGTTTTAAAAAAAATTCGGAGGAGGGAAAAGGAGACGGGGAAACGAAATTTATGGCGGGATAAAAAGCGTAATTAGAAGCCTTTATCGATTCGGAGCAAATGAGGTTTCTCTTTTAAAACTCGGTTCATAAATCGTTTGCGGAGCGAAGGACGAGAGAGTGAGAGAGAGAGAGAGTGTAAAAGAAGGAGGGGCATATAAGCGGGAGATAAACGAGGGAAAGTAAAGGGTTAGAGAGGTGTGGAAGAGAGGGGAGAGAGGGAGGGTCAGGTTACGGAGTAAGGGAAGAGTAATAGCTGTGCGAGAGGAAGTGCAGGGAGGGAGGGAGAAAGAAATATGGTCTCCCCCTCCGTCTCTCTCTCTTTTGCAATCCCTCTTCTTCTTCCTCTCTCTCTTGCATTTTCCATCTCCGCTTCTTCGTCTTGGCTTCTCCTCTCCCTTCCTCTCATCCACGAGCCCCCACTCTCTCGGTCCGACATTATCCACTTTTATGCCCATTAAAAGCCATCGCTTTTGCGTCATTGAGTGTTACTCCCGGCCGCATTCCAGCGGGGAGACATTAAAGAGGATCGAGACCCTGGAAGAAGGGTATGTGTGCGGTCGTGAATATGATCGTGCCTCTCCTACCCTGAATCCTCCAAGGCAGTTCTGTGAAAGACCTATCTCCTTAACTTTTGATGAACGGCTATAAACACTTTCTACATTCATGTAAGAAAATTAATGAGTGGCCTCCATCTCTCGAGATAATTTTCTACACGGTTCCCTTGCATTTATTGAAATAAAAGAGTATTCTTCCTTACCATTGATTTACTTTTGAACAAATCTAGGAAGGAAAGCGTTCTTCACTTCGTTTTTGTGATTGTTAAAAATCAAAATTTATTGGAATAAACATAGTATATTTTATTGTTGTAATACTTATTATAAATTTCATTTAAAACACTTAGCTTGAAAAAGTTCCCATTTTAAAAATGTTCTTTTCATCGTCTGCCTCGAGGCTTTCATGATAAGCTCTTTTTCAACAAACCTTGCAGAGCGATAGAATAAAAATAAAGGCGATTTTCACTTAAAGTGACTTTTAGGCTTATTTTTGTCGTGCAAACAATAAGAGGATTATTTAGTGCTCTGAATTTTACTCTTTTTAGTGCGTTAAATAATTAAGTATCTTCATTAGTTTGTTTTGAAAATTTGTGACTGGCATTAAACTCTTAAACCCCTGTTCATGCTCGTCATCTTTTCCTCCTCAAGTTGCTTAGTGTTTAAACTTCTGTTGACTTTAAAAGCGATCATCTCTTAAGATTTTATCTTAAGCTTTGTTCTCTGTCGTGTCTCCTTTCGAGAAGCAAGCTAATTAGCTCCATAATTACGGAAAGTAACCTGTTGAGGGTATCTTTCGTGAAGGCTTCTAGGTGAAATTTTCTTTATCTTTGGAACGATTAAGGTCATGGTCAAGTAGGTTGGAGAAATAACTGGGTAATACGAGCGTGAAGGGGCCCGGCATGAAATTTACAAGTGCCGCATTTGTGAGTATTACCCGGAACCTTGCAGCGTTTACGCGCGAACTCATAAAGAAACCGTCGCATTACATGCAAATTCCATGCAAAAATAATGACGACCTTCCTGAAGCATAACTCGGCCGTGCTGCCATAACGTTCTCTCCCGACTCTTTTCTTTGAATTCATCCGAATCCACGTTACCAAGAAAAGCTAAAAATAAAAAAAGAATCGCGAAAAATATTTGAAAAAAAAACTAAAATACCCTCTCGCCTCTGCTCGCTCTTCCTTCCATTTGAACTTGGCCTTGCGCTGAAGGTTAGAAAGGACGCCTTGAAAGCGTTATGGACACATTCCTCTCCGTGCTGCCATTATCTCGCCCAGTTCCTCCCTCCCCCTTCCTTCCCTCCGACTCCTTTCCTCACGTTTCGCGTCGATTCCACTCAGGGCCAACACCTACTGCGCTCTCTCTTTACTTGTGCCCTCGGGTGATGACGGAGAGAGGCAGGGTCCCCCCCTGTTGCCCAATCTCTCCTCCTTGCCAACACACCATCTCCCTTTAGCGGCCGAGTTGCTGACCACTCCCCGACGCCCCCGGACTCGCCTCGAAGCCTCACGTCCGCAATCCAGGTGTAGGAACGCGTCCGGCAATTGTGGGGTCGATAGAGGAAAGATTTTTATGGCAACGTCCTTCAGCCGCCCATATAGATCTCGGATGTTGTTACATTTCGCTTGGGAGGTTTCGGGGGATCCGGGTTGAGTCACTTTCTTCGTGGCGGAATTCGGTGAAAAAACGGGAAATACGTGAATTTATCGGCGAGGAACTTTTCAATACTGGAGAAGTTGTTGCCGTTTTAAATTACAGTTCGTTCATTTCTCACGCAGGTACTTGGAACATTACTTCTATATCTGGAGGGTAACGGTCTTAAGTTTCTTTAGAGAGAATGTTTTTTGGTAAGCCAAAATCTGAAAACTAACACCACCACACAACATTGAACGAATAATCATTTTAAATATGCGTTAATTTTTTTGAATTCTCAAATAATATTTCCCTAATCAGAGGAAATTTTGCGTATGCTAGCCTGGCATCTTCTTCTTCGAGCTATCTTTCTCGGGTATTTTCTAGAGTATTCAAGTTTCATTATTCCTAAACGTTTGTTTGCCAGTGCTGTAATTACTAATCCTGACTAACCACTACAATAATTATTTTTCCCCTACGATGAAAGTGTAAAAAAATAAAATAACTATCAAAATCGTTCATTTATGGTCAATTTTCATCCTATGTATAGTGAGTGAATGGTCACTCCGCTGTTTGCTTTATCTTCTATGCTTGTCTTCACGATTTGTTTTCATTTAATAGGGGTTCTTTCAGTTGGAGTTTTAGCTTAGGACTAATTACTATATGTTATTTTGCGGAAATTCCATATCTTCGCCGTATATATTACTGTATTGGTATTCATGTAGGGGCATTCATTCATGAGAGGAAGTACCGAGGGACATTCAGGTGATGCCAGAAGACTGCAAACGTTTCCTCGTCCCACGCATTTCGTTCCGGGAAACATGCTCCTCCATTCTCCCTCTTTAAAGGCTAGAATTACGACTTACGTGTCCGAAAACTCTCTCCGTAGGTGTGCATTCTAACACACACTCTCAACCATGGGTGGTCGCTTCTCTTTCCCCGTCCACTCATCACGAGGGGATTATTTTTCTTTTATCAATCTCGGGCCCTCGAATTTTCCCCCCGAGCCGTGTCATTGAAGCTGGCAAGCGGAGCCGTATCGGAGAAAGAAATGAAATTTAAAAAAATGACATTCTGCCCGTGACACCAATAATTACATCCTCAAGAGCGGAGCATAGCGCGAAGAATTTGGCGCGAGGGAATTTGACCGTAATGACGTCGCGCGAAATTCCCCCCCCCCCCCGGGGGCGGGAGAGGGAGAAGGAGTCTCCTGAAGAGAGAGATGCACTTGTGAAAATGTTTTTTCCTCTTTTATTTTACGGACGATGGAGAGGTCTGTGTCGAGAGACAGACTCGTGGAATCCATTCTTCTGCCCGTAAATAAGGGAAAGAATGAAGCCTAAAATATGAAAGAGAGCATGAGGAACGTATAAGCAGCATCCCGAAATTAACCGCAAGGGTTTTTTGGCTGGGGGCGAGTCCTCACTGAGCAATAGCTGAACGTCAAGCGCATTTTATTAGGTATTTATCTCCTAAAATAATGCGTTTGTTATACAAATGCATACATTGTAACTTATTACGCCATTCCCTTTCCGGCTGGGTGATCATTACCGCTAAGTGTAAAAAACTGACCTATCTTTACAAATTTTAACCATAATGCCCCATCCTGAAAAACAGCTTTTCGCTTCTCTTAAACTCATGCATTGCTTTTTACACGCTTTCCTATTCTTAAGGCTTCAAATTTTCCTCCTCTAAAATGTTTCTTCAACCATTTAATAATAATAATTTTTATTACTCCAACACAATTTATTATATTATAATATTAACATTAATATATTATTATAAAATTATAATATTAACAAATTGCGAGTAACTTGAGGTAGCCTTGAAGGGGAACCTGTTTAAGTTTACCTTTAAATTGTTATATGTTATGCTTTAATACTTTTAAACATGTAAAGAGACCAAGATAATTGAAAATATTAACTCATGTCTCTCGCGGTCTTCCTCTTCCTATCTCACCACTCACTCTGTTATCATATATGTGTTGCTTTATTCCACTCTCTCCGATTCTCTCGATACAGAAAAACCAACGAAGCACATGCATTTTGTCAATCTGTGTCCATTACTGGAGCATCCAACTCTTATCCCTTTACCACCCACTTATTTCTTTCCCCATTCATCCTCTTTTCCCCGAAAGCCTTATTTTTTTATGTTTAACTAAGGTACGTACTTAAAAGGGAATTCACTAGTAATTAAAATTTAACCTTTACTCTATTCGTGTGACGCCGCACTCATAAATTACGAGGAACATTTGTCAGAGCTCATTAATACTATTATACTAAACTTTTTGAACATTTTCAAGCAACTTACTCCCAAAATCAAATGGCATCCCATACAGCAGTTGAAAAGTAAAATAAAGTTGAGATATAATGTAACACTTTCCATTGTAAACATAAGCATCATTGGTGGAATCGATTCTTATTCCAAACTTAAAATCATCGGAAGCTCTTAATTGCTGTTTAAAAAAATATTTGAACAGAGAAAACCGTCCTTTGGCATCGGAAAGTGAGTGAATAAAACCTAAATTCAAATATTTGTGTTCTGTAACATCCTCCTTATTTAATAGTTATATCAATTTGTCAAACTTACGCATCCTTGTGATGAATAATCTGGATTTGTTTTTACTCAGACGTAAACAAAATCTCAGCCTCAATGGCTATTACCATCACAAGTACCACTCTAATAAAGAATCTGAAAAAGCTGCATCCAGGTAGACGAAAAATTATTTTTCCAGTGGTTCTTTTTTAAACGTCAGGAAATTTATCACGAACTAATACTATAAGCAATTTTGGAATTTTTATATCATACAATAGGGGTGTTTTTGGCGTTCTATTCGAAAATTTTGCAGTACAGCAATGTGTATTTCTTCAAAATTTTTCTCATTATTACAGGAAGCATCTGTTGCTAATATATTCACTTCCGTCTCTACCAAATACCATACGTTTGTAATTCTGGGTATAGTATATGCAGAGAAATGACTGAAATTTATATACACCTAGTCTTGGAGCGAGTTTTTGGCTATTGAATCATGAAGACGACCAATAATTTGGCAAACGCAATTTTTAAAAGTTGAGTAAAGCAAAAATGTCGTCAGGTTGGGAATATTTTTCGTCGCCTTATCCATCTAAAGCTCTTTAAACTCCTGGAACAAAGGGACTGGAGGGAAGAGAAGGGGTGGAAGGATTCTGCGGAGGGCCAAGAGAGAATTTCTGCCCTTTTCTCCCAAATCTAACCCAAACCACCCCTCATCTTGAAAATCCTCCCTCGCATTGAATTACCCCTACTCAACCTCAGTGCGCTGAATGGTATTCCTCAATTATGGAGACCTCCATTTCCTATCTTTTTTCTAACCAAAAGGACCACTACTAAGCTGAGGAGGACGGATGAAGTTTTCGGGCAAGGAAGGAAGATTGAAGGGGATGGGCGAAGCGACACACTTAAATAAAAGCATTATGTGGGGAGTAAAATTAAAAAAATAAAAGACGAGAAGGGATCGTAAATATAGGTCACGTGTCCTCTCTTTGCTTTTGTTTGCCTTTCGAGACGTGGAGAGTTCTCGAGCCGGCAACTAGTTTCTGAGGGAGGGGAGGAGTGGGGGGAGGGGGATAAGGGCGTAGGACGAGGAGGCGGAAAAATATCGCCACAATATTAAGCGCGGCAATGGAGTTTGAAGGGAACCGTATTATTTTTCATAAAGGGAGTTTTCCAGTGTTTCCAGCCACCGTGGTGGCTTTCGGAGGAACTTTTAGCCGGCGGTATTGTATAGGCGTGGGAGAGGGGATGGGTTGATGGGAAGCGAAAGAAGGAGGCGTAGACGGTTAAAGCTGTTAATTAAAAGTTGGTGTTTAACCTTCCGACGAAATTTGAGGAGCGCACTTTTCGAGCGGGTCACACCCAGTCCACGGGAACATCGGGGAACTTTGGGTGCATTTTGCGGGAATAAACCCTCGTGTTTAATTTGCTGCTCTGGTTGGCGTAAGGGAAAAGTCGACTCGGGGGGCGGGAAGGAAGGACAGAAAATTATTTTCAACTATTTCTGGGATGTAATTTCGGCAGGTTTGCTGAAGGTAAAATTTTCGTCTTCCCCAACTAGCCTCTAGAAGAACGGTAGGTACCGTGCATTATTCTCGCGCCTGAGTGAGGATAAAAGGAGTCACTTCTCATGAGAGGGGTAAAAAATTACCTTTTATGTTAGGGTAATCATACTCTTCTACTCTGATTTACCAAGAGGTATCACTATAGTAAAACCTCTACACACTTTTATATTCCTTAGTAAAATTTATTCCGCTTCAATTGTTTGTTCAAATATGGTCTATGAGCTCTTAAATTTTGAGGAAAACTATGTTGCGACATTATTCTCTAATTTACGAATCATCTTAGAATTTTAGAATAATTTTTCGGGCAATGCTGAGCAAAAAGCGTGTCTTAACTAAAACCTCTTCATAGCATTCCAAAGGAAAATGCAAAACTATTGTTTGCTTCGTCTTCTCTTAAAACTCTCACCATTTCATCATGCCACTTCTCAATTTTTCTTAACTATTACATTATTAACGTTAATATCGGAATTCTACTTGGCTATAATATTCTTAGGACCTATAGTTCTTGATTAAAAGTAATAGTAAATTATAGTAAAGCAATTGCTTTCCAAGAATTCAATTGAAGCTGGCGATTCTTTCACAAATACTTCTCCATTTTATTTCTGTTCCACCATTATCGTAATAAGGATAAAATGGCACAATGAAATGCCTCTTCTCTCAGTTGCTCTTCCATCACTATATTCATAGGATTTCCTGTGTTCGAATACTCTCGAAGTCATCAAAATTTTCATTGTCAAATTCTAACAACTATTGTCACTCATTAACCACTCCAGTTACCAATGATATCAGGGGAAACGATTTAGCGGCGTAAATTCCCTTTGAAAACGCTTCCAGAGCCTCTCTATCTCACTCTTTCTGACAATCGGAATAACTCACTCATTTCTCTCGTTTGCCGGAATCCTTTGATCTCATTTCCCTTTTGTGACTGCACCGTGGCGCCGTTTTTTGTCGAAACCGAATGAAAAGAGTTAAGACCTAGGAGACGAATGCGGACAGTGAGCATCTCGCACTACGAATATCGAAAATTGAATTTCTTCGTCACAGCGCAGCAGTTTAATACCATTAATCAAGATATCTCTTTTATTTGCATGTGCATTTGTCCTGCTTCCGTGCCCACATGTATGGATATGTACAATGAAGTCTTTGCAAATTTTCCCGACAGGCATATTATTCCCCCAAATATATATTAATATCCCTTTCTTCCACCAGTTCCTTTTTTTTCTAATACCGTGCTATTTATAACTCCTGTTTCCTCTGCCCTTGCCACACGCCCATGCGTCGATGTAGAATTACGTGGATTTAGATAATTATTTGCGAGTGTTGCTATTATACAATATTCAGGCCGACGTCAAGCGTCCTTCTGCATAGTTAGTACTAGTCCATTTTAGAAAATAATGATGGGTAAGTTTTTTTCGAGGGAAACAGTAAAATTTGCGAGCTATTTACATCTACATCTACGTAATACCCTGCGAGCTACCACGAGGGTGTGTGGCAGGGGGTGAAGATCACCAAACATGCACTATTGCCATGCAATTAGGATATTTAAGGGAGACATGCTAGAGAACACGGTCACATGCAGCTAGGTGGTTAGTATCTACATTATAAGAAATGGATTATTGGTTGTTATTACATGCATCATGCACTACAGACTACTCTAACTATATTTCACCTACCTATCCCTTTACTACACTGCCTATTGTTCTCTCTTATAGTACGCGGTAAAAATGGCATTTTAAATCTATCGGTACGACAATCTATCTCTCTAATCTTGTTAATATGATCAAACCTAGCATAATACGCAGGGGTTCTCAACATATATCTAACGTCATCTGTGAACAAATCGGTTTCGATTTTGCTTAAAAGGTTTAACCTAAACTTTAACCTGCATTCTGATAGTAATTCCCATCCTAGTTCTTCTATTAAACTTGTAACACTTATACAATTATCATAACGGCCTTTAACAAATCTAGCGGATCTCCTTTGCACACGCTCTAATTCTTTTATCAAACCTTCCTCGTACGGATCCCACGCGTTCATGTAAGAAGTCTCCTATCCAACCTACTATATTACTGTCTATCCCGTATGATGCTAACTTCGCGAGTAACTT
This sequence comes from Ceriagrion tenellum, assembly GCA_963169105.1. Classification (NCBI taxonomy): domain Eukaryota; kingdom Metazoa; phylum Arthropoda; class Insecta; order Odonata; family Coenagrionidae; genus Ceriagrion; species Ceriagrion tenellum. The sequence continues at coordinate 45,235,611 of OY720632.1, forward strand.
ACAGTGGGAAACCTTGTCAAACGCTTTTCTAAAGTCAAGAAACGCTGCGTCTACTTGTACGTTACCTTCTCCGGAAACTAAAGTATCATGAACAAAAAGACCTAATTGAGTTTCACAAGACCGTCCCTTTCTGAATCCATGCTGGTTTGTTATCAATAAATCCTGGCTGTCGATGTGTTCCATTATTGATGTAACTATTATATGTTCTATAATTTCACATGATAGTGACGTTAATGATATTGGTCTATAATTACATGGCTGTTCCCTATTGCCGCTGTTAAAATATGGGGTCACGTTTGCTATATTCCAGTCTTTGGGAACCGCGTGTTCTTCAAGGGGTTTATTAAATATTAAGATACGGAGCCATTTCGAGAGCTAATTTTTTATACACACGAGCTGGAATTTTATCAGGACCTGAGGACTTGTTCGGGCTAATGTTATTTAGTAAGGATACAATTCCTCTACAAGATATGTCGATCGGGGGCATTGGTTGCTGAAATCGATCTGGTATGGTTTCGTGCAAACTACGCTTAGATTGATTAAAAACGCTCTGAAAAAAATACTTCAACAAAGTAGCCTTATCTAAACTGGAAGTTGCTATTTCGCCTTTATCGTTTTTTCAAGGAATTAACCGTTAACTTTTTAGTTCCTTGTACCTCCCTAACATATGACCAAAATGCTTTCTGATCTCCCTCTAATTGTTCTCCGAGTACTTTTCTCTTGAATTCACTAAACGCTTTTCTATGGGCTGTTTTTGCGGCTTCTTTACAAATTTTATAATGTTCGATAGTATTTTTTAGATCGCTATTAGCTACATTTTTCTTCATTTCGCGTGGCCAACTCGTTGGCGTTTTAAACATTTTCTAACCTCCACGTTGTACCACCTTGGTTCCCTATTCTCACTCTTAAACTTATGAGGTTGACAAGTGACCGCGTAATTTGGAGGAGCTCTTTCCATGTATTGTCTGTATCACTATTTTTGCTGATGTTTAAGAAATATACATATGATTTATGGAACGAATATACTTCTCAAGAATTCTCCATATTCTTCATAATCCTCCCTCTTAAGTAAAGAAGGTCATCAGACGTATAATGCGTTCCACATTTAGCTGACAGCATTGGTTCTGAGAGAGATTTGCTTTTTGGATAAATATCCACAAGGCATAAGTTGCAATATTGCGAATAGCAGCAGAAAACATATCTTAGTACTACAACCGTGTTCATATTGTAAATCTAGGAGTCTTCCAAAATGCAAGTATTATTCTCCGGAGCAACGTAATGACATTCGGCGCGGTTGGAAACGGTCACCTATGCGGCCGGTCAGTGAGCATGTGCAGAATAAGTTTGGTAACAGCGTTCTCCTTTAGACTAAATGTGGAACGCTCTGTAGTTAACGCCGACAGACTTCATGCATGTATTCGTCCTACCTGCTGCGACTAGGTAACCATTGCATATATCGGAACATTTGATTCGAACCACATGTATCGAACCTACAAACGTGGGGGATGCGTTGAAAGGGAAATAGGGGAAGACCTTGAAAGTATGAGAGAGAACTTCCTACTATTCTCTTTCTCGTGGACTTTTTATCTCGCCTTATCAGCCGGGCAAAGGAGAAGGGCGGAGTATGGTTGGAGCGAAAAGGGTGGACGAGATAAGGGTCGCGAAGGGGATAGCCTGGATATCGGGCGTAGGGATGAAAGGGAGAAGAATCTGGAATGACAAAAGGACGACAGCGGATTAGGGAAGGACTGACGGAAGGGAAAGATTGGGGACGTAAGGCAGAGGGAATATTGCTTCGGTGAGACTTTCTCGGGTCGAAAGAGGAAAAAAAGGAAAGGGTTGGCTGGCTGAAAGAAATGAGGACGTGTGTGATGAAAGGGATGGATGGACATTCGAGAAAGGCGGAAGGAGTGTTCGGCAGGGCGGTAAAAGAGGAACGATCACTGAGGAGAGGCCTACAAGTCGAGTCGTCGTCTATGTGATTACGGGCAAGGCTACGCTGAAGGAGGACATCGTCTAGTGAAGGGACCAACGAGGGTGCTCTTGGTGGGTGTGGCCCCCTCTAGCCGACCGAGAGCCGAAAGAGCCCGACAAGTACCGCACTCAGCTTTGTAAAGGCTGGTGGAAAATTCTTTTCGCTCCCTCTTCCTTTGCTTGTTCCTGGGAAATGGTACCTCTAATTCCCTCCCCTCTCATAGGTTGGTTATTTGGGTGAGGCGACCGACAGTTCTTTTTCTCCTTAGATAACTATAGGATTCACCAAAAATTTATCACCAACATAGATAGCTATTCACCACATCGTCATTTATATTTAAATTTACCTATGAATATTGACTTTAGTAACTCTTTTTATTTGCTAAATAAACTTGGCTTGAAAGATGGGTTGGAGCATTTAGGATTTTACCTTTTGATTTCTTGTAAATATTCTCTTCTTCGCCACTGTTTTTTCAAAGTAGACTTTATATTTTCCAGGGAATATGTGAAGTTTACTTTGTATTTAATATTTTTCTATCATTTAATGTATTTATCTCCCTTCGCCTATTCTCTCTTTTAATCATCGAACTAAACTTAATATAGGATTATAGGAAAATACATTAGTATTGAAAGGCAGGATTTGCCTCAGTTGACGTTTTCAGTAGGAGGATACATTTTTCAGTGTAAAGCAAGAATATGAAAAATATTGAATTCGTTTCGTTTTACGCTTGAACTTGCGAAAGGGAGGAAAATTCGCGGTAAAGGAGCACATGAGGGGTAGCTTGGAGAAGGCAGAGAGGATAAGAAGGACGAGTTCCCTCAACCGGAACGAGGTGCAAAGGGTATGATGTGGAGGAGAGGATTGAGTGAGGAAGGGAGGGAGGAGGAGGTCCTCTCCGGCGGGCTGAAGAGAAGAGAGCAGTGAACGAGAGGGAATTAGGAACCGGGAGGAGGGGGAGGAGCGAGAGGAAGGAAGGTGGATGGGAAAAGAGAAGAGAGAGAGAGAAAAAGGCTTTTTGAGGATGGGGACGGGAGCACCTTAAGGGAGAGGAGGGGTGTGTGAGTGGAGGCAAGAGGATTGCGCACGATTCCACTCGAGCGAGAGGTAATTGGTAAAGAGAGGCGGAGGGGATGGATTGCTCTCGAAGCGGCGAGCGGGTGGCGGCGCGCACGGGCCAAAAGGGAAAGATGAAGGAGGGAATGCGTAAGAGGAAGGATTAGATCCGCGCGATTTGGCCGGTGCTGCCGACGCCATCGGCATGATGGGAAGGATGAGGAATCCGTCTGCCTCAGACGCACGTAAAAAGCGAATCGTACGGGCGGAAGACGGATCAACGCCATCATCATCATAATCTTTATCATCTCGCGATGGAGTCATCGTCTGTGAAATTATCTCGACTACACATCCAGACACTGTCTGGATTAAGTGAAAGAGATGTTTTGCGATTTCGTTCACGATCTGCTTAAAAAAGAGTTCATTGTCAAAGTGTGAGATACTTCTTCATGTGCCCGAAATTTTTTGTGATTTGTTCTTTTATTTTTTCTGTGACATAACGCGTTTCGTTATTTGTTTCGCTTCTTCTCTCCTCTCTTCCTAGACTCTTTTTCTGGGAGCGGTGTCTTTCCAATACTCCCAAAGAGGAGCTACATTAATCTTAAATGAAATAAAATAGAATCACAGCTTTAGGAATAAGAATTAAAGGCTAGCAGGCTGTAAGACCATCAAAACTGAATAAAAATTGTTTAACTTTGGTCGCGCTACGAGATTTCCTCTCGCCTCAAATTCAAACCAGTACTTATTTTGTAATTATGAATTGGAATGGATCTCCTTTCGTTATAGATGAGTTTTTATCTCATCCTAGTCACATGCCGTCCCACAAATATCATGGAAGTGTAGTTTTTTAGTATCACTCTGTTGTGGTTAAACTCTCTTAGCGTGTCACCTGGGTTGTATTTATTACGATGAAAATTGAGACAGAAGTCTGGAATAAAGATATTACTCACTGCAATGATCCAAGGCAGGAAGCTGGTTGATTGAGCACTTACAGAAAGTTAGTATGCTGTTTTTACTAGTCAGTTCCGGAGTTATTTTTTATCAGCAATTCGTGCGCTGTTAAGTGTATTGATGATTACGCATACGAGTTAAAACATTTATTCTGAAGATACCTTTGTTTTTAATGGATATTGAGAGAAATATAATGAAGATAATGCAAAAATTGATAGTGAGAAAAAGTTGCACTCGCAACCACTGACGTAAGAGGTAGCCTAGCGACAACTCCTGCGTTAAGCATGCTTTCGTGCGATAACTTTTTCCGGAAGCATTGATGACGAAATGATAGAGCGTTCAGTTACGGATCATAGAATCAAGGAAAAAATTTTTTAGTGATGGTGCATTGTCAAAATCTTAATTAGCAAAGATTAGCTAAACTGACTCAAAACTTCCGGCATTGCCATTTCTCTTCTGAAGTGATAAAACTCTCCGACCGCAAAAACAGATGACAAGGCGCTAAACTTTTGTCGACTTGTCGTAGAGCTGCAAAAGAAACTCCAGACGAGTTTGGGTGAGGAATGAGGTTGGAATGAATAATTTGAGTCCCAACCGAGTAAGAAATCTATCACTTAGGTCGTCAGCTTGATGATTGGATTGCCCGAGTACCCAAACAAAAAAGGGTTCGAGATTTTCGTGCATTTGAACTATTTGTAAAAAATCTCACGTAGCCTTCTCAACGGAGTTTTTCTCGCATAAGTGGATTTTTTTATCCCCGTTAGAGGCATAATAAACCGCGTATAAGACGCGTAATATATCCTTATGAGTACGTGAAACTGACCAAAATCTTGAACAGTTCGTTGTTGTACCACGTGGCTCCTTAGTTACGTGATCGAGATTATCTCGAGCGGTTCAAACACAACCCCCCTTGGTCGTGAATTGAAAATTAGAAGGCTAGGAATTTTGATGGGTGAGTCAAAACGAGTCCTCTCCTTGATGTGATCACAGAACTCACCTTCGTTTCGCTGCAAAGCGCTCCACCTAAAGGCCGCCACCGTGCTCGCAGTTTCTGTGCACTGGAGAGTTCCTTCAAGCCTAGCTGCCCATGGTAGATGAGCAGCGATTGGCTGCCGGCGTCCAATCCCGTAACCGGTTCTTAGCTCAGTGTGCGCCGCGTACGAATACTGTTTTAATTCTGCCTTAAAGTTTTGTTTATTTATCGTGTAATCACGGTGACCTGCGCCGATGGGGATTACTCTCTAACCTCACTGCGATGACTATTGCAATCACTGCAAGTTTTGACTCAATATCTATAGTAGTTTCTCGTCCAGAATATTTCTATTCTAAAGACCCTCGCGTCGGCGAGGCATAGTGTTCGTTTTCGCCGATTCTTTTGGTCGCCATTTACAGTATTCGTACGCGGCGCGCAATGAGCTAAGAACCGGTATACGGGATTTGACGCCGGCAACCAATCGCTGCTCATCTACCATGGGCAGCTAGGCTTGGAGGAACTCTCCAGTACACAGAAACTCTGCGAGCACTATAGTACTACAGAAAATATGGTGAAAGAAAATACAGTTTAAAAACCAGCTTACTGGCAATTTCATACTTAATAAAAAATAAGCTCGCCCAGTGCTGTCAATTAATATTTCATGCACTTCGCCGGGTTTTAAATGTTAAATTATAAACTTTTACATTTAAAACCCGGCGATATGCATGCTAAATCTTTATATTAACTAACCTAAGTGCATTGGACGAATTCTAAAAATGCTTGTGCCATTTTTTTTAAAATCATCCCTTATCTTCGTCAACTTTTGATTAAGAGAGATAACTCTTCGGGAACATTATCCACTAATGTGACAAACTTTAAGGAAATGGTAAACCCTTTCTTCATAATGGTTCCTTTCACCCATACCTTAATTACAAAAGATTTTCCATCTTTTTTTATCATTTTTAAAGGATCCGCCAGCCACATTCAATTCCGGTCGAGAGCAGAAAAAATAGAAAGGCAGAGAGGCAAAAAGTAAATGAGAAACCCCTCGGAATTCCCCGACTGGAAGGAGTTGTATTATTTTCTTTACAAAGAGCGGCAGCTCCGTCAGAAATTGGGATCTTTATCAGGGAAACATCTCTTCCCTCTTCCTCTCAAAAAAAATTCCCCAAAATGATATTTCTTCGCCATCTTTATTTTTTCGGTGCCAAGGCGAAAGCTTCATTATAAAAGTTTTGATGGAGCAACGTTTACATCTGTGGGACTAGCGGCGAAGGAACCGCCGCGTGTGTGGTAGACCGCCCCCTAAAGAGAAACTACCGGAACATTCCGGGCGCACGACAACGGCGCGCGCGTCTTCAGTGGCAGGGCGGAACTCACAGGCGAGTGAGTGAATCTTGACAAAATGTGGGTCGGGTCGATGCAAAACAGGCGAGCGGGAGGTGGCTGCGCGCGGGAAACTACTTCCTTACATCCACCCGCGTAATCAACAGAGAGCGCGGTGGTAAAGGGGGATGGGAATTTCTGCTTTATGCGGAATACTAAAAAAAATATATTACTATACAAAAATAGCTGCTGCCACCGTCACCGTCGCTGCTGCTGCTGCTGCTGCTGCCATCTCCCATCGGGGAGAAGAATTATTTTCTGGGGAAACTTTTCCGAGTCAACAAATCGACTGAAATGCAGAGCAGATGAGAAATGCTTGTGAAGGATGTCGCGAATGAAGTCGCTTGATTACTCCTCCCACTCCACACACACACGAACTCACAAACACACAAACTAACACACTATGGAACAGGAATCGCTCCGCCAAACCACCAGCCCATCCTCCTCGGCTCCCCCCCCCCCTCCTCTACCCGCGCTATCGAAAGATAAAGAGGGGAAAAAATAGAGGGAAGGGGACTGTTTCCCAACTGATTAAAATATTCTTCGATGATTTCGCTTTTGTTCGTAATTTTTTTGCTCTCTATATTTGTTATTTGAATTTCAAGCTCATTGAAGTCATGGTTTTTGCCTTATTGTGGAAATAAATCTCTGGTATACATACTTTTTTACATGCGCTCCATCGGATTGAAATGAAAAGCCGCGGTAGACCGAGCAGATGTGATTTTCTTTGTGCGCAGGATATTTAATACGGTGGAATGATCCTCTTGCTTCGCCCCAGGACGTTCTTCGTTTACTCTTTCTTTTCGTCTCTCGAGGAGATGAAAGGGAAGAATTGTATCCTTCATTAAAACATGCATATCTGCGTTCTCGCGATTCTTTGTACACTAACCAAAAATCTGTATCAAAATAAAAAGTAAAATAACGATGGAAAATAATGTTTTTTCTGAGTCAGTAAACAAGTAACTCGAAGGGTGCTTTGGTTTTCAAATCCGCTGGAGGCCCTGCTAGTCGTCCGATAAAGTTATTCGCACTCTTCCTCTTCGTGTAGAAATTTCTTCCTCCCCCCCCACCCCAATAGCTTAAAAATGGGTCACTAAGAAAAGTTGATCTTCTCGGAAAGTTTCAAATACCTGGCGGAAAAAAGTTTAAAATGAGGTCATTGTGTTATTCATTTAAATCTTTACTCTCCAGGGGAAAAAATAGAGAATTTCACGCTAACCTCGACACTTCACTGATGTATTCACGAAGTTCTTAACTTTTAAGAGTAACAAAACTTTGCGTTTTCAAATGCTTGTTAAAACTCCATTTGCTAAAGTCTCAAGTGTAGTTCTGGTTATTAATATATATATATATATATATGATATTATATACGTTATATGAAATTTATTCTGTTAAGCCGGCACTAATTTGTAGTTTTAGGCTAAAACAGAGAATTAATACGAGCATAATCATCACACAGTTCCCTTTAAATACCGTCTAAGACCTTAGTCACCTCTGTAGAGACCAAAGGGAACTGAATACGATTTAATAATTTTCTTCATATCGCCCATTTCTTGTCTATCGCTTCATTTGCACTGCTCTGTACACGCTCTCCAATTCCTAAGACTATGCATATTCCTCCTCATAAGACTTCCTCCACATTAATCCATGACCTCGGTCTACGTCTTCCAATCGACCCCCTTCATTCATTCATGGTAAATTTGTTAAGCTTTTCAATTTCATTGTATTACCCGAACAAATATTTGTCATATATGCGCAGGTATTCGTTAATTCTTCCATATGGCTCAAAAAGGGTTATAATTAAATTAGTTTATATATGGATTCATTATGAAAGCCTAGTCAGGCATCGTGCAAACGTACACGGGTATTGAATACCTGAATGCCTATTTATTAGCTCTGGACAGAATCCAATTCAATCTGATGAATCAGTTTGTGCTCACCTTTGCGACATCCGTGTTCATTCATTGCAACTAATCCAACACGTGCTGGTCGTGGCCCATCCGACCAATACTCTCCTACAATCAGGACATGAAATGGGTAGATGAAACGGTAAGCAATGAAATCCGTGTCTTTTTTTTTCATTTTTATCACCCAATCAGATCAGGAGAATGCGCGATGTGCCTCCGCAGAAACGTGTGATTTGAGACCGACCGACCAAGCAGTGCCGCCTTCGCCGGGACGCTGACGAGCGACGCGAAGTAAAAAAAAAAAACTCGAACGCGTCTGATCGTGTGGAATAAAGGGAAGGAATGGTTGAATTCGTGGTCTGAGGGGTGGAAAAAGGGTTGCGAGTGGATGAGAAATGAAAAAGGAGAGATGAGATGGGGTGAGGGAGAGAGAGAGGGGGAAGAGCTGGCGGCGCCGAATCCCTTAGCTGGCACCTCCCGCCACCGACCGTCCCCCGCCGCCACCGACGAGGTCGTGGAAGATGCCTCCCAGCGATTCCAATAAAACCCAACCCCCATCAACCACCGCTGCGGTCCAAACCCTTTTCCGCCGTTCGGAAGCCGACCAGTCTCCCTCCCTTTCTCTCTCTCTCTGGCGTCCGGAAAGCTTCACTCATAACGTCCCTTTTGTTCCGTCCGAACGATCGCGTCCCGGCCAGAGCCTTTCCGAATCGTTCCTGGACGCTGCGCCGTCCTCTTCTACTCTTCTTCCGTCGCCTTACTTTCTGAGCTGTTGTATGATGACGAATATTCTTTCATCAATTGCGATCTGGGTGAATGATTGGGAAATAATTATATTTTTTCAAAAACTCATAGTGTTGCCGATTAGAATTAGACGTATGAGTTGTTTTGTTCGATTTATGGTCTTCTTTTGCATCAAATTTGAAGCGACATATTCATCGAAATTCGCGCTTTAACATTAATTATATTGTATATTCTAGTGAATTTTGCGAAGTGCTCATTCAGTTTCAGCGTATTTGGTTTAATTTCATTTTTCAACTATGCTGTGTGTATAGCTATAATCTATCCTTGAGTTATCAGTTGTGTTGTAACTACGGTCATTAATAGGTCACGTCTTATTTATGCTCATAAAAGACGTATTAGTTATTTTGACCTCGCATCATTTAAAAATCAGAATAGACGAGGAATAATTTGGAGAAATCATGAAGTATAGCGATTGTAAGTCATAATTAATTGTGTACAAATATTTTAAATGAGAAGATTTGAATTTGGATCAATTAATTTTTGCTTGCAGTCTATAGAACCCCTCGAGTTGAACGTGTAACGAATATGACTCCTTACTTTTCCTAAGTTTGATTATAAAAATAATCGTATCCGTTCATTTTGCCACTCTCGGCACTTCAGCATCCAAGTCATTCCTTATTATCTACCTTTCCTGCTCCCTAATCCTGCCTCCAAATTCATCCTCTCCGATTTGATCATATTCATCGGACCTCGTTCAGTGTTTTCTTTTTTCCCCAGTGAGTATTTCTCGTCTCTGCGGTTTTTTCCGTTTCCTCCACCCCTTACTTCCTATCCTGCAGCTGCTTTCTCATTTCCGTCTTCTACACTCGTCCGCTCGTACTTGAGCACTAAACGCTCCCTCGTCTCCTCTTTATCTCTCATATTCGCCGCCGGGCTTATTACGCAGGAGTGGTCCCGTCGACTCACGACCACCAGGCCTCCCGACTCCATTTATTATCTCTTCTCTGATGTGTCCTCAGTTTCACGGCTCCGCGCGGGTGAAAGTAACTCTGCCTGAATATTCACTTTCCTTTCCCTCTTTCGCACTGGTCTTTTTTTTCCTTTTCACGCCGTCCTTTTTTGAATCAGTCATTCCCTACTCCTCGTGGCTACCCTTTTTGAATGTTCACACCGACTTACGTTCTTTTCTTTGTACTTCCGTTTTTTTTCTTTTTTCTTTTAGTCGTTCGGCAAATTCATTCCATTCGCCTGAGATATCCTCTGATGGTTAAGGGTAATTTCAAGGGGTGTAAATAGGTTTGATTAAAATTTGGTACAAAATTTTCACCGGTGGCAATTCATAGGTCTTGAAAACCGAAAAGGGTTTGTCCTTAGTTCACATGTTTGTGGGTCATGCAGCTTTGTAAAGACAGCGCAGTGATGCCAAATATGTTTTGGAAGATCGTGGTGTCATGATGTAGTGCGCGCCTCGTAATGACGTCACACCTGTAAGGGAGTCCTTGCCAAGACACCTAGAAGAGTAGAATAGAGACACATAGACTGATTTTACCGAGTTTTTATAACGTCCATTAGGACAGGCACAAACATAAAAAGACAAGTAAAAGGCACTGCTGAAATCGTCTGCGGGGAGTAAGCGGTGAATGAGAGTGAGAGAGAGTCCTTCTCCCCACTAGGGCTGTGGTGGCTAACCCAAGGAGCGGCAGGACGTGGGAGGCTGCGGCACTCGTCGACGGACCGGAGGTCTAGGGATTGGCACAAGGGGTTGATGGGACGGCGCACAGCGAGACACAACACAAATGCGATAGACCAAAAATTGTTCCTTGTGTTCTCTCTCTCTTACCTCATTCCCTGATCACAACAATGAGAATTTCGCTGCAAAACCTACCAGTAATTTTTTAATTTTTGTCAACAACTAACTGTCAACTTATCAATATTTAGCAGACACTAAGGAAAAAAAATTATTTAATTTTTTTAAGTATGGCGGATGTGGTAATTTCTAATCGATAACTACGTCAGTCACATCACAGTAGAAGGCCTTAATTTGTCCACCAAATCGTTTTATTTTACTGCTGGCTATATTTCAAGCTGATTGTAGCTTTGCGCAAAGGTGCCGTTCTCTTGAAGAAAGGGGAGAAAAGAGGGAGAAAAGAGGGAGAAAAGAGGGAGAAAGGTATCAATTTGAAGTGAATTTATAGAGATCAGGAGACGCGCATATTGAATTTCTTTGTCATGATGAAGGCTTTTCTGCCGTTGCCGAGAATTTGGTCGGCTATTTCAGTTCTCAAGACGCCGATAGCCAAACTGTTAGGCTGGAGAAAGTTCCATGACGTTTAGAACTGAGTTGCTCCAGTGTTGCTTCCAATTGGAGAGAAAAACGATTGCGTCAAAACGCTGCCCCACTCTTCCTCCCTGAAACCCCGGATTCCCGGGTCCCTCGGCCCGACCAATAGTCCCTGAGAAACTCAATTAATGAACTGAAAAGCCTCCTAATGATTCATTTCCCAAGGATGTAAATGCAAATTAAATCTCCACCGAGCAAGCGCCATCCATTCCTTTTCCTTTCTTTCCTCTCCTTCGCGCGCCTAGTCCGACTCTTTTTACTTCCAGCCTGGTTGAAACCAAATCCTCTCTCAGCGTTCCAACTTTCCAGGCAATTTCTCCTTCCTCACTTCCTTTCTTATTTATATGGAGGGCCTTTTTTTCTTTTTCTTTTTCATTCTTTTTCTTTCCTTCGATTTGTCCATTTTCCGTCTCCATAATCTTCATCTCACTTCCCTCTCCCTTCACCCGTTCATCTCCTCTTCCCCTCGGGATCTTCCTCGTGTTTTATGTTCTTCTTTTGCGTCGATATTGCTCTCTCTTGAAATGTTTAATGTTTTCATTTTTCGGAGCTAACACTGCAGTAATTAATTCAGTTACAGGGTAGGTAATGGCTAGTGCACTTTTCAAAAGATCCTTTTTACTCCTGGCCGTGTTCAATACCTGATGGGACTATTTTTGATAAACTCGGTGAGTTCAGGCGTGACTTCGTAGAAATTATTCATGATGCAAAGAGAAATTGGTATTTTTCCACAGTTCATTTTAATTGGTACAACTAGTTTCGACGCAAAATCGTCCTGAGTATGACGCCTTTACGTCAAAACTAGTTGTACTATTTAAAATGAATTGTGGAAAAATACAAAGTGTTCTTTCTATCGGAGCTATTTTTTTTCGAATTCTGTCTATCCCTCTCTTTTCATTGGCTTTACTATCCCCTACGCCTATGCTCAACACTTCTATTAAGCATTCTTTATTTCCTTTCCATAGTTATTTCGATTCACTTTCTTCGATCGGCTGTATGCATTTCGAAGTATTCGAAACTAAAAGTTCCCTTTTGTTTTGCTACTAAATACAGCAGTGACAACTTAACAATGCCATGGAAGTATAATAACTTTCTAATGGCATGTATTCGTATGCCACTGAACTGTTCTCTCGGATCATTAACTGTAATTGTAGTAAAATTTAAATTATTATTATCATACAAAATGCGCCAATATAATTTGCTATTATGAGATACGTATTTTAGTGATGCGAAATACACAAATTTTATTTTATATTATGATAATATTTACGTTTTGTCTTTTCCAAATTTACGATTTCCATAACCTTAGGGCAATGTGTCCGTTTTAGTAATCTCAAGCCCGTCATAAATGAATCCGTTTTCCTTGAGGTTTTACTGCTAAATCCCGGTCAGTCTCGCACCTCCTCAGAGTCCAATTTCTTCTTCACTAAGCTCCCTCCCTCTCTCTCTCTCACTCCACGCCTGGAGTCCAGTCTACAGCGTTCCTCATTTGACCTTCTCCGCCCTTTAATGAAGGAGATTCGATTTGAATCTCAACACCTAAAAGTTTGGCAAAGCACTCACGGTTGCGTGGAGGGATATTGAGGGAAGAACAATGGAAATTCCCTCGAAGAAGAACGCCTCTCCGACCTCTCGCGGGAAGTAAAGGGAGGAAGAAAGAGAGAGGATACACGTCTCCATGCACGTATATAGTGCCTGCATACTCCCCCTGTTTCCCTGCGTTGACGTGAAGTTTTTCCGCGCGTTCAAGAAGTTTTTCCGCGCTAAAATAAAATCCTTTGACCCTGGCTTTCACGAGCGCTGAACTTGCGGAATATTGAGGCTTTGAACCCTGAAGCACACTTCTCTCCCTTTCGCGGCGACCATTTATTTACCTTTTTCCCTTTGCTTCGCTCGCGGGCACTTATTAACCCTTATGGAACGACGAGCTCCAAGGATTAGAATTTGACCCCGTCCTACATTAAGTGTGAACCATACTGTTGAATTTGTATATAATTTTTGGGGCCTGTGTGAGAGACCATTAATTTATAACGGGTTAAATTTGAAAAACGTTTAATAATTTTGAACTTCTTTTACACGGATAAACTTATTTATTTCCACTTAGGTAAATTATTAGCAGCTGCGCGGCGGGGTTGAAATTTGGGATTGGATAATCCAATTTCTCAATAAGAAGTAATAATTTTTACCTCTCACTTTTATCTGAATTTTTGCGTAAATTCAGAATGTTTTGGAAAGTAACAACAAGAACGCATTGTTGTATGTACATCAAAAATAATATTTCACATAAAGGTGAAAATTAAGGTCAGTGATAAGTTAAATTAATCGGTATTTTAGTAAACGGTAAAACATATAAATTTATTGGTAAAACAGTTACATTCAACTCAATTCGCAGAAAATCTATGAGACCACTGTTCCTTATTATTGCTGAAAACTTGTCAATTTTAGTTGCAATACTCTTAAGTAGCCATATTATTTCTCCATCAAGTAAGCCCAAAGGGAAATGTGAAAACTTAGCGTGATGTTATTACTGTTCACGTGTTGATATTTGCGCGAACACAATCACCAAATTAGGGGAGAGGCTATTTTTCAGGACGCACGTTCGTGCATATCCGCAAGTTTTTGTACTTACGCGATGAACTTTCGAATAGAAATGCATTCTCGCATGAACTCGCATGGTTAAATGAATCGTGTAAACAGGCCTTTAAACTTCTTCGCGAGTGTGGTTTGAGTGTATGCACCCGAATTTTCCATATAACGCCAGAGAATTTTGAAAAAGTTTGGCCCCCAAATGTTTATGATTGATTTAGTTTATCATCTTTCCTTTGACAATAAGATCCCTATGTTAAAATTTGTTTGAAATTTATAAACTTTTACATCAGTCTGAAGAACTAAGAGATACAACAGTTTACTAAACTCATATAAACAACAAATATGACACTTTTTAAGCTTAGTTAGCTTTGAACATTTCTGAAAGTCGCCTTAAATAAACAAAATAAGCTTAATAAAAATAAGAATTAATGGTAAAATAGTTATTCATAAATATTGATAACTTTCTCTTCGTTCAAACTTATCGCATTTGGAACAGCGTAAAATGCGTAGTCACAATACATAGAGATAAAAAATTTACAATATCTGGTCGCTCTCGTTTGTTAGTGGACAGTTTGAGAAAGTTTGCCAATTTTTCACGATTTAAGGTGGGAAAGGCTCGATTCTACAGAGGCTAAAAATTAAAAGGAGTCAAAATTGACTTTTCGGCAGTTCGCCAGGCCTACCTAACGCACACCCACGCATCCGCAAAGCCTTTTGCCCCTCAGCGATTCTCTGCGTTCCTCCCACTTCCCTCATCCCACCTTCCTCCAACTTCGTCCTTACCTTCATTTTCGGGGGTCATCCAATTTTCTCGCCTTTTTTTTCTCTCCCCCTTCCTCCCTCATCCCACTTTCTTCTCCTCTCTCCCTCTTTTTCTCTCTCCCTCTCTCTCTCTCTCCGTCTCCCTGATTCCCACCCTCCATTTCGGTCCCATCGCGCGCCAAAGCTGCCGTTGGTACTGAAAAAAAATATCTCTTTCGGATACTTGGCACACTTATTTCCTACGGCTCATCCCATTCCTCTCCCGAATCGATCCGTTCGTGCCGTATCTCCTTTTTTCACGCCTTTAAAAAGATGGTTGTACAACAAGCCAAACTCCAAAGTGGACACGAATGTAAAAGTTATTCAGGAGAGGATAGTGTCGTTTTTCTGTGCGCCACCATTTGTATCATAATGATGTGTGGTGTAGCCTCATGTCATTCCTTGAGTTTATTCGGGTAACAGTTCACGCAGCGACAGTAGTTGGGTGCCAAAATTTTGCCCACTGATCTAGTAATTGTCAACTTACTTTAAAGGAAGTAAAAGCCTTGAAAACATAGCTTATTCCTTCGGCTGGATGCAAACCCATTTCCCATAGGTTAACGAACGCGACCGGCGATCGGCAATCGTTGGCGTTGTATTTAAATTAGTTTATTCCATGTAATGGTAGCAACTTTAATTTCAGTACTAGAACTGCAATCTAAAAAACGCAATTCAGTCCAATGCATATCTACAAACAGATCAAACTACTTTGAAAGGTATATTTCTCCGACTGCATAACGGGTCCTCATATCGAATTGCAGTGCATGTGACGGCGTATGTGAGCGGTCAGCTGTGAAACAGTAGTCTAGTCGGGCAGAGGATACAAAGATAAGCACTTTCCACGTGGACGTCGTTACTCCGGAGAACTTTGGAGACGGCAAATGGCTTGATTTTCCTCTGCACCCTCCCACGAACTTGGAAGCGAGTAATATGGCCATTTCTTTTTTTACCCAATCCTCCCTTCGGCCCATCAGGACTTCACACTGTTAAAGGTTCAATTTTTACGTGAGTGGTTGACCGTAGGGGAAAGGGAGATGGAAAGTTCTCAAGGAAACGAAAACTTTGTAAGGAGTGAATGCGATGGTTTCAAAAGTGAAAGGGTGGCAGATGTGATTGAGGATATTCAGGCGGCGATCCTTTTTGAGAAAAGGACAATTTGAAAGGAGGTTGTAAAACGGTCCCCTTACGTATCGTCACTCTCCTATCTTCTATGGATTTGCGGAAGTGCCCTGTATCGACTGAAATAAGCTGGATGTTTTGGATTTCAGTATTTATCGTATAGGCTATGAGTTGTAATGCTTCTCGGAATCTCGAATTTCCTTATATCACTCTGCAATATTTACATTTAGATGTTTCGAGTTACGTTATCAAGCGATCAACCATATTATGCAGTATGTGACACAGAGAGTTTCGCGACATCTCGCGGTATGTAGCATCGTACAATTTCCCATTCCATACTATATCATGTACGATACATCGCGAGCTATGAATCCTTTATGAAAGAGTTTTAGGCCTAACTAGGTGGAAATATTCAGCATCCATACTGGTAAGAATGAAAAGATGATGGTAAATTTCCACACTGTTTTAACAAGCACTGACCATGGTTTCGACACTTTATGTCATTCTCAAGGTACAAAACTTAAATTATCAGTTCTATATACCACTTAGCAAAACAATATTAGGTGGGCTTGTGAATAACCTGGATAATATTTTTAATGACGTAGTTTTTATGACTCAATCACCTCTTTTGAGTTTAAGTCTCCCTACATGTCCTGGGACCCAGTAATTTGCTTGTTGTTTTTTGACCTTCAACTCTACATCTACATCTACGTGATACCCTGCGAGCCACCACGAGGGTGTGTGGCAGGGGGTGAAGATCACCAAACATGCACTGTTGACATGCAACTACGATATTTCCTACCTGGGATTCCTAACTAGGATATTTTCTACCTGTTCTTATCCCCTTCACATTTTCTGGTTGCCCCCTCTGTTGTTTACTGGTTATTACGTCACTTTGAACTTCTCCTCTGTATGTTCCCTCCCTTACCCTCTCCGCCGTCAGAACCTACTCCCTCCACCTGTGTTTTGCTAAGGGGTATATATAGGACTGGAAATTTAATATTTGTACCTTGAGAATGACATAAAGTGTCGAAACCATGGCTAATGCTTATTAAAATAGTGTGGAAATTTACTCTCATCTTTTCATTCTTACCAGTATGGATATGAATCCTTTAAATTGCATCCCGATGTTTAGATTTGAATATTTCTCAACTCTATTTTCTTAACCTCTTAACTTTTAGTCAACCCTCCTCCGCGCCCAATTTGAAAAAGCCTGCAATATGGTACACACGCTTTTATGCCTAACGTCGAACTCTGTCTGCCCAAAACCCATAAGGCCGCACACTAACGCTTGTCGTTTCCTGCTCCCACAAATATTACTCCCACTGCCCCATCCTCCCCTCTCCATCCTATCCCAATCCCGACACGCTGCTTTTACGGGCGTCTGGACGGAAAAGCCCGGATAGTGTCGGCGAAGCGAACGTCATGGAGAATGTGGTAGGTTGGAAGGTAGGCGTCGAAGAAAAAAAAGGCCGACTCCAGTCTTTCTTCCTTGTCCCTCCGCCAAATTCTCCAATTCCTCCCATATAACCCTCTAGACTCCGGTATAGCCTCTCGCAATGTGAAGGAGAATAAGGCTGGCGATGATGAAGAGGGTAAGTTTTCGGTGGTTCGAAGGGCATAGGGACGAAGGTTTGAGCTGCCCCTTGTGCGGCGTGGCCTGAGAGTGGAATGGGGCTGGTCGAGGGTTCCCCGATAGCCTCCTTTCTTATTTCCTTCTTCTCCTGGGGTCGGTGTCAAAGTTCAATCCCCCTGAACGCCAGCCATAGTTCTGACATGAGACTGTTTGAGGGGATATATGAAGGAGATGAAATCGAAGGTTCACAATTAGGGAGTGAAAGTAGTAGTGGGAGAGATGGGTTGAGGAAGAATCCAGCTGAATGAAAAGGATGTAAGGACGAGAGTCGGATGAGAATATATCGGAGTTGGGGCGTCATCTCTCGCTTTCTCATCATGATTCCGTTGAAAGTTCCGGTGCTTGGAATGCGCAGCAATGAGAGTGTCAAATGAACTCGATTTAAAAAAATTTCAAATCCACTAAGCACACAAAGGGAGATGGGAAATGGAATCTGTTTTTTTTATTTAGCTTATTCCAGAATTATTACCGCGATAAAATTATTTGACACCTACTATAAGCCGCGGTTCTTTTTATTCCACGCATTTTTATTCTTTTAGTGCAATGACTGGAAAAGTAAAGTGCCAGCTTACTCTTGTGGCAGTGAATAAAATAATTCAAACGGAAAATTGATTCAGATTAGACTTATTCTTCTGGTATAGCACGGTTGAATAAAAATATGATGCAATTTAGATTCTGCTCCATCTTTTTTCTTGGGGTGTGAACAAAAATATTATCTATATATTATCCATGTAGTTACTCATACATTCAAAGAATTCAGGGTGAAAAATATGCTGAAAAACAAGGAAAAAAGTTGAATTGACGCTAAATATGCTGTTACTATCATAGCTCAGTTCGTGCTAGAATAGACCAGTAGATACTTAAGTGCCTCTTTAAGTTAAAATAAAGAACCAAAAACGTAGGAAAAACGAAAAACTCTTTCTCCATCTAAGAGGATTACCTAATATTATGATTACAGTGCACGCTCCTCAAATATTTAGAAATCCCTTGCGTTCTTCTCGAGAAGGTTTGGAGATTTTTTAGGGAAAAAGTATGCAAGAAACTGAATGAGTGCGAGAAACCAAATGGTAGACATTTAAAATCCCGGAAATGAAAGCATGATCAAGGTACAAGCTGGATGAGATTTGAAATGCTTTTAGAATTTGCAGGAATGTACTCACATTGATGAATGTTTAGGAGAATCGGCGCGAGAGGGGCGGAGTGGGATTTTATGGTAAGGGGGGAGTGAGATAGGGAAAATGTATCGGGGAAGGGAACGGGAATACGGTTGGAGGTAATGAGGGTGGTGGAGCGAAAGGGAGCAACGGAGGTCCGCGACCCCGCCGTCTTGGAAGAAGCAGAGTCTGATGATGATGATGATGATGGAGGAAGAAGTGGAGGAAGAGGAGGAAGGGAGGTTAAACGAGGGAGGGGTTCAAGGGAGAGAGAGAGAGAGAAGAGAGTAGAGGCAGTTGGCGGGGAGGAATGAGGAGGAAAAGGGCTTCAATATCCCATTCTGCTGCTCCTTCATTCAGAGATTCGCTCCTCATCCAGTTTCCAGAATGCTTTCACCGGAAATGGGATTTCCATAAGGTTCCTCGAGGAAGACTTGAGGATTGAATTTTGGACGTTAAGGGGAGGAAGCTGAGAGGTTGGCGACGGTGGGAAGGAATTGGAGGAACTTGGGAAGGGGTTGGAGGCGGAGAGGACGGAGGTAAGAGGCGTCCTCCTCCCCTCCTTCGCCTCCCCATGTAAGAAAGGAGGTTGGCAGGTATGGGAGGAGTCTAAAATCGTTCCCCGTTGGGTCTAGTGGAGGCCGGAGAAACCAGAACGGTTTGGGAGAATGGAGAGGGATGATAGCTATACGGACTTGGGTTGGAGGAATGGCTGCTATATCGCAGGAAGGGGTATATTGTTTCTTCATCTCTCTTTCTTTCAATCCCCTCCTTGATGGGGTAGTGGGCCAGGAGAAGGAGAAATGCGAAGGTTGAACGCCTCCGAGGAATATTGAAAATGCGGAATGAAAGAAAAGGGGCTTCGGTTATTTGTGGAAAATGCAAATGTCAGAAGCAATAACCGCTCCCTTACCTCTTCGCGTCGGTATTCCCTCTTTCTCGCCGCTCCTCGCATTTCACTCACCCATTCTCATAATAGAATCTCCATCTTGCTCCTCCCCTCCCCCACTCCGCCACTTATGTTCTCTCAACGTTCACCTCCGTCAAAAATACCAATCGCAATTTTCCAATCCATTAATTCCCCTTCCCGAGATTGTCAGCAAATTTCCATTCAGCCGGAGGAGCATTGGCGGTCGGGGTTGAAAGGATATCCCTCTCCGCTTTTAGATTGGACTCGGAATATTAATTTCTGTTTCCTTTCCCTCACGTCTTGAGTCTCGAGTGAACTCACTCTCTCTAAGAGTAATATTTTTCCCCAGGAGAATTTGGTCCTCTTTTTTTCAATTGGGCAATATCTGCGTTGGAATTGGCTATTTGGGAACATGGAATTATTTGCATGGTCCGTTTTACGCAAAAAGGAAGCCATTTGATTCGATAAAAACATTAATGAAGTTATCTTGATCAGCCAAATGAGGATTGGGGGTTTAGGGCTCCCATTTTAGGGAGTTGATTTTATAATATATCCATTGGAAGTGACGGTACCAATTGGCAGAGCTGTAGTCAACATCCATATTAATAAGCTTCTTCCTAGCAAGAAATTATGCGGCATCCATGATGATTGAAGCTAACTCATATTGTTATCTGCCTTATAATTGATCCTAATGTTATATGCTACAAATAATACTCTGAACGATCGTTTACCCCACCTTAATGAAGTAAGAGTCATAGCATACTCTAGTATGTCCTAAAACTAATTTTCCTCGGCGTATTTTCGTTCAGAAACATTATAGAAAACTCATCAGTTCTGCTGGTTTGTTAAAATTTATGTAGACCGTGTTTGGTTGTTTTTATCGACCCAAGACCAGACTTTTCGATTGTTTTACTAAGTTTCAGCTGCATTGATGTATAGCTAACGACCTTTGAAGAGCATTATTGTTTAAGATGAGAAACACTTTCTCGCGTAAAAGAAACCACCGTCCTAGCTTTTACTACTTCAAATAATCCAATCCTCCTTTTTTCAATTGGGCAATATCTGCGTTGGAATTGGCTATTTGGGAACATGGAATTATTTGCATGGTCCGTTTTACGCAAAAAGGAAGCCATTTGATTCGATAAAAACATTAATGAAGTTATCTTGATCCTGAAGCCTGTAATTTTTCGGGTAAGATGACTCATCCGGTAATCCTGAGGCACTCGGGGATGGATATGTCGAGGCCCAAGCTAATTTCATTAATACTAGTCAGTTCTTAATTTCATTTTTCCGAGATCTCACGTTCACCAGAAGCCACGGGATGCCTCGTCCTCAGTGCCACTGCTTGCTTCAATCGCTGCATGTGTGGCAGCGAAGACTCTCTCTTGTAAATGGGGCTTTAGTTGGTCCGATTGCAGTCGTAAATAATCAGGAAAGATTTAGGAAATTTTTTAAACATATGGATTTGGGTGGAGTGGGCGATTTTGGCTTGTTTTCGAATTTTCAAATGAAAATCCTCTGGATTGAAGATTTTTCTCCAGTGGTTTATCGCACCGAATATAGTCAGTTTTATTGAAAGCCCAACCTTTCCTTTGTAACTATTGATTATTTATGATTGTTTGCCGAAAATAAGATGAAATATAGTCACCTAAGCCTGTAAATTTTCGGGTAAGATGACTCATCCGGTAATGCTGATTATCGTATTCATCAGGTCTATCTACAACAATCTCTGCATGTGTTACGCGTGTAATAGCTTTTGAGTACGCGGAAAGTGTGTCTCAGGGTCTTCTCTCTAACCTATCATTTAATATAGCGAGCACTCTCCCGATGAGGTAAACGATAAATCATTGCATCATGAACGGATGGAAAGAACCTCGCTTCTGATTAAAACAAATTAGTATACCGGACCAGACACATTTAGGACATAGGCATAGCTTAATATTTATTAGCTTCCATTGATATTTGATTTTAGACTGTTAATTCCCAACTACAACGGTTGTGAGTTGATCCAGATTTAGCGAAAGGGTTCCGAAACTGAATAAATTCAGTCGAAAGTCAACCATAAAAGAATGGTTTGAGCAAAAATTAATTAAGGATACTATGCTGTAGTGGTTATTAGTTTGTCAGTATCATAGAAATTGTAGCAAAGTATGAAGTACATTGATTCTCCCATTATCGTTGAGAGGTATTTTCTGAACGAATAGCTAAAATATCTCCTCGTATTTATCAGAATGATCGCTGTGCTACATTTGGCCTGCTGGTCCGCAAAGATTCAAGACATTCTCCACACTTTCCAACCCTCCAACTCATCCCCTCTCCATCCCCTGTGTCTTTGTGAAGGAAAAAGCCTCCTTGAACACTAACCCTCTGCATTCCCCCACCACCCTCACTTCCTCGGAGGAAAGCTCCTCTTTTTAGATATAAAAAGGGCCAAGGGTCTAAGGCCCCTCTTAATTAATTGCATGCAATTAGCACGCCCCGGGTCTTTCCCTTTTCTCCCGCGGATCGGTCCTTTCTTTTGTCCCTCCCCCCACTTCTCCTCTTCCTCCTCCCCTTCGTTTCGCCATGATTCGCCCTCTCACCTTCTCCACCCCTCTCCTCTGCTCTTTCACTTTCCTTCTCCTTTTCCGTCTTCATCGGCGAAGGCTACTCTGAATTTTAATAGCTCCTTCCTTTTCCCGAGAAAGCTTTCTTTGTCTCTGCTTTGTAGTTGCTTCTGAGATGTAGATGAAGGAGATAAAAAAGCAAGACATCGAGGATAAGGAACTTGATGGGCAGAAATAAATACATTGACCTGAGTATATGGCAGATAAAAATATTTACATTCTGGTAGAAGATATTAAGTGTAAGAATTGCGAATTAAAACACACGTTAAAAACTAAGTTATTCGTTTAAAATTCTCAATTCGGTGCTCGGTGATATTTGAAGTATATCTTTTTGAAGAGAAATCGACCATGCTGCTTTATTTCAGTTAAGTGTTTCGTATTTTCTGTAATTATTTACTAAAAAATGTTATTATATTCATATGCACTAGATGTTTAACCTTCGCGGCTTTGAATTATTCTGGGAAAGAAGTCATTTTCCTTTAACGGATTACGTTTTACTCCCTGGAAGTTTTTATTTGTTAGTCTTAGTAAATGTTGGCTGCTATAATTATAATATAATTAGTTCGTAATTAATAGATTTTCATTATTTCAAGCCTAACCTCCCATAAATTTCACGTTTAGTGTGAGCACACTTTGTAAATAGTCCTTCATCGTGTCCTCTTTCGTATTCGTTTATTCTCATGACACGAGATGGAATCTTCCGAATGGTCAATCCCGCTAAATGGCGTCAAAAAGCGATCCACCCTTCTTTGACTAAATCCTTTTCATGAGTAATATAATGACATAATAGCATACAAGAACGAATGAATTTTCATGTATGGAAGCATTTGAAGAGGTTCTCCTCAATTTTTATGCATACACGTCTTAATGTTTTTTTTTGCATTATTATTCCTGGCCTTCAACAATTGTTATTCAGAATTACGTGATTGGAATTTCTTGAGTTAGAGCTTTCATGAAAGGTGGTTTCGGCATCATTAAAGGGGAAGGTGATGTAATCATTGAGTGCAACAGAGTTTCCCCATAAATTCCCTCTTCCCTCTCACCTCCCAAACAACTAGGCAACAATTCTGCTCCGTTTAAGTTTTTGGTCGGCTATAAAGTAGCGTTGCTCTGACATTCCACCTGTTGCTATCAGTGATTAAGCCAAAGTATTTGTACTGCGGTGAGACATTTTCCTGCATGCTAGGATTCCATACTCATGACGGATTTATTGAGGTCTCATATTTGCACTCATTGAAATAAGCTTGATTTGGTTTCAATTTTTTTATATTTGGTAGTCCTTTCAGCGGAATTATTTGCTGCGCGAGCAGTTTTGTTAAAAAAACTGTCTACAGTCATTTAGAGATTACTGAAATTTGAAGAAAAAAAATGTCGTAGCCAAAATTGCTGCTCAATTACGGGGATTTAGATTCCCTGGACAACGTTAATCAGTCAGTTTTCTTAATTGTTTCGTTAAATCAGCTTTTTTTATACGAAGATGAGTACACAATTATATTTATTCAAGTTTTTCATCCACAAAGCAATGCTTGTTTTATAAATTACTTTATTTAATAAGTGAATTGCTCACAGTAATGCATTTTACGAAACTGCAAAAAAAGTTATTGTGTTCTGGAAGTGTTATCAACGTCCGGCCGAAACAAGCCATGGTCAAGCGTCAGAGAATATATAGTAAGTATATGTTAAATTTTCGAGATTTAAATTCATAAAAGCAAAGTTTCTGTGTCGTTAATATTGTGTTCTGTATATACTTCACGCTCCTTACAAATTCTTAAGTTCGAAAATAACTCAAAAAAACATTCGACACGAAAAAAATGCCCCTCGAACTATCTCAGTTAAGAATCTAATTGATTACAAACTATTGCGGGACAGATGTGTTGCGATACATCCTTCTTAGGATTCCATATTTCTTGTCATTTATGTCAGACGTCACGATCAGCTTATCGTATTAGTTTTGCTGACCAGGCCGTCCTTTCCTTTCTGAGGCCATTGCTCGACGTTCCAATGATCTCGATGGAATTCATGCGGGACTATCCCTTCCTCGAGCTCTATCGATGGCAGGACAACCGTGTGATGCGGTCAGTGGGGAGAGAGTGGTCAGCGATGGGACTCGGGGTGACATGAAGGACGAAGGAATCGAGGATAAGACAGATCTTAGGCTCATTCCACACCCGGTGAGACCCGATTTGGAGTACAATTTCGCTTATGAAGGCATTTATACGGAAGTTTTTATTCATATATCTACCGGACAAAAAAGCCTGAATATTTTGGAGAATTATAAATAAAATCACTCACGCGATCAGTGGAATGTTAACGGCAATTTACTTTCCCTCGAAGTGAGAATACAGTTGCTGGTATGAATTGATGGATTTCCATATTTAAGGTAGTTTCGGCAAAAGATCTCTTTTACTAGAAAACGATAATTTTTGTCTCATTGTAAAGAAAAACATTTCACACTTCCAAATATGCCAAAATATTAGCCCCTCACCGCATTACTGTCCAAGATTTTTGACGACAGTTACCTGCCCTTTTACATTGAAAATGAAACGTGTTTGCTCACCAGAGGGACCCTATATAAAAAATGAAGAATTTCCAATCACTCTATCTTGTCAAATAATCATGAGTGTATGTGGTATGGATGTTTTATCGGCTATTTTTTAAAATGAATCATGTTGTCACCGAAGTAATCTTTTCAGGATTACATTAAACCTTACGTTGTGAAGGAGCTATAAGCAAGCCGCGTGAAAAAAATGAGTCAAGATAAGACTTAAATATTTTTATTTAAACACTTTTAATGTCAGTCATGCAAAAGTATATCATTGCACCATAAACAATGCAATGTTTTATTCATGCTTCTCAGAATATAGTTTCCATTATGACTAGGGTACTGTCTCACTCAGACTACCTTAAGGGAGAAAAGTTAATCGGCACGCATTGTTTCCACCATTATATAGTAGATATCAACGCATTGAAAGTATCAATATTCAGTCAATCAATAGCTGTCTAAAGTTATTGTTTTCCATTAGGTGAAATATGAAATAAGCCAGTAATATAATTTTCATGATTGTCCTACTAATACGCACCCTGCGATCCTTTACATCGGTGCTTTCGATGGCTAGACAGTCGCGGACAGTGGTTAAGCGGAGGGTTCAGGGACGAATCTAGAGAGAAGGGTGTGCGCATGAGGTATGCGTTCGATATTGGGAGAGGCCGAGACGATCCATTCGGCGCCTCCTTCTCAAGAGGATCCGGTAGCCAAGGGAAGGACGAGCCCCCTAGAGGGGGGGTTGGTCCCGGGGGGCTTTATGAGGCACGTCATTTCTCCTCGTCGTCACTGGTGGAGGCGGGGAAAGACAGGTCCAGATCCCCTTGAGAGACGGCCAGAGTCCAGTTGGACAAGGGGTACGATGGTACTGAATGACGGCTCCAGTCCATTGGAACACATTAAAATGGAATCACGTGCCTTCGAATTTTATCCGTTTCATCCCGTCCGTCTTTCATCTTGCCTCTTGAGCGGGAAACCTTTGAGTCGCCGCCCAATATTTTACCTAGAAACTACGCCTTTTACCATCTAAGAGTGACAGTGCTTATTTAATTTTATTTTAAGCAATTTTTTGGGGTGGAAATTCCATTGCATTTAGCTGTAATCGCCTTGTTTTAATTATTTGATGAGTAATAAAATAAATACTTAATGATTGTCCGTCTTAAATAACTCCAGCAAAATTATTACACAGAAACTTCGTCACGGGGTGACAACAAAAACAGCTCTCAATATTTTAGAATTTGAATCCAAAATATATTAACATTTATATTTGCACCACTTTCTTCCCAGGCATACAGTTTGATGTAAACCCAAAAAAATATTTCCAATGAATCGCTTTCTTAACTCGAGCGGAATCCTCTACTATCTTTTACACGCAATAGACGACCTTGAGATAAAATAAATTTTTGAATGATTCTCTTAGGTAAAAGTCATTAATCAGGAATAGGGCCAATTATTCTCAAGCTCTTTATGATATGCTCTGATATGAGATATGCTCTTCAGTGAGTGAAACCCTTGATATTACGATGCTGTGAGTTGTATACACGAATTTTTTTGATGTTGAACACGACAAGCGTAAGAAATTGCGCACTGTGGCCACTTTTTTGTCCCGCCATTGAATATTATGCCTATGATAGGCTAAGCGATCGGTGTGATTAAGGGGATAATTTGAATGGGTGAGCGCAAGGGTGCCGAAACTCTGAGGATGGGCAAAAAAAGGGGTGAAAGTTGTATTTTAGGGGGTCTCTTCGTTCACCCCATTGAGTTACCCCTATAAATACTCTCCCCCCTCAGCACCCATTCGCTCCTCCCACCTCTTTTCCAAGGTTCAAGCTAGACCTGACGCCATTTCTCACGTAAAACAGGCAATTTGGAAATGAGGTACAAAGTTCTTCCAATGTTTAACGCGGCGGAGATTGGAAAAAAACGCATTTTGATGCAAAAAACGTATGCTCCCCGATCGCATTTTTTACCCGCCAATAAATCCGAGGAATAACATGTAGGTGATCGTTACCAGGTTGGTGAGATGTGGCTGTGGGTCAATTAAGTCGGGTAAGTGGGAGGACGAGGCGGGTTGAGACGGGGAGCAAAAAGTGGGCGAAAGTGGAATTCTAGCAGGGCGTCTCCCGTCTTTCTAATTGAGTGACCCCGTCAAATCCTCTCCTCTCCCAGCCTCCCCTGGACCGCTGCCCTGCCCTTTCAAATTTCCAACCTTTTTCCATCTATCAAGAAGTGCATTTACTCGCATGAAGCAGACCTCCTGAGAATTAATCGAAACGTTTTTTTTATGCTGATTGCGTCTTAGTTTTCACAGGGAGGTAGGAAGGTATCTTCAAATATGTTATGCGCTCAAATCTCTCATTTTGGTCTGCATATAAATTAAATACATAACACGAATTAATTACCGCAAAAAATAACTAAATCTGTCCGCAACACGTACCAATGGCTTGCCCAGCCGTGCACAGACCATCATGCTACCCATGATTCTTAACCTTTTATGTACAGAATTATGAAACATCATCATGAAAAATACTGCTGCTATATTATTTTTTTAAAGTACTATTTAAACATTTTAAAAAGTGCAATTGATTTGATAATAACATTTATTTTGTAACGAGAAGTATTTCTATTGCATATAAATAGTACTTTACGTAATAATATTTACACAAGGTACACTTCAACGTTACCGTCATAACGTGCCTTTTTTAAGCTTTCCCGATGTTTTCTTCATATGACAGCTGAAACTGTCTATTTCAGAGCTCCACCAGGCACGCCATCTTCAGTGAATAGCTTCACACATTTGTCAATTAAAATTGCTTAACGAACCGCCGAAAGAGACGCAACTTTCCACACACTTAATCTGAAGCGTTACAATTCTGTCTTTTGCAGCAACTAAATGGAAAAGGCTCTTAGAAAGCGGATATTTCAATGGTTTTGAAACATAACAATGTTTACTCGTTCGTCCATATGGGTTTAATTATCGCGGCTATTTTGGCGGGATTTAAAGAAATGTTGAGGTGTCCGGATCAATGATGACAACGTAAGGGAAGATGGGCCTCATAGAAACCACCGCCCATGAGGTTAAATCCAATATAATTCCTTGTGTCAGAATATTTTGCGTATTGAAGTTGTCCACTTCGGCCGCAAATTACGGTGATGAGACATCAGTAGATTTTCACGAGAAAATAAATTCTGCTCAGGAGAATTTTTTCCCGCGGAAATTTAGTCGGCATTCTACACCACATTTCGCAGAAAAAGTCGACAACTTCACTCAAGGTTAATCATTTCGGTGGTTAAGCTGACAGGGGAGTTGAAAGGAGTGTTACCCTAAACCAGTGGTTCCCAAAGTGGGTGCTACCGCCCCCTGCAAGGCGGTGCTTTCATCTAAGGGGACTGCAAGAGAGCCCTGGTAGCTGAGTCATTACCGAATATATATGTCCGGGGATGAGTAAACTATCTCTCCATTGGATTTGAAACAAACAGTAGTTTAATTAAAGTTGTTTTAGCTTTATTTTTATAAACATCTTGCTTTGGTCATGTAGTCCATGTTTTTAAAGCTTATGGTTGGGAGCGCTGGGTAAAGGTTTGTGGGAAAAAGCCATAAAGGCCATAAATGACACCTTTTTTAATAAATCTTTTTAATTTCTTTTTTATTCTTTAATTAGTCAATTATTCATTTTTCTATTATATTTTTGAACAGATTATTATTATTTTAATTATTCATTCGTATTTTTAATGTTTGAATTTTTTTTATTTTTTTTTCTGTTGAGAATGGCTCTTTTAAGGGATCTTTTCTTGGCCCACACCATACCGCCGAACAATAATTTTTTCTTAGGTTATAAAATAACGTCCTCTTGAACAAGCAAATTAGCATGGAATCAAACATCATCCAATATAGTGTTTGGCTTGAAAAAGGTTTAAAAACACTGCCCTAAACCAATCCTCGGATTCGTGGCTGCTTATGATGGTCATTTTGATGCACGCTTTGCGGCTAGTGTAATGAGGGAATGGGTATTTTGTGGGGCAAGTGAGGGAGTCGAATTGTAGGTACGCCTATATCCCTCCTCTCTCGTGGAGTAACCCCCGAAAAATCTTCCCCTCTCAACTCCTACCCCGCACCTTCTCCTCCGCCTCGCCCGCCACCTCCCAGGCGACCACCCACCCTCCCCCCAACATCCAAGCGAGGAGTCCCCGGCGTGCGAGCGTCTCCTTACCGCTTTGATGACCTCCGCCTCCCTCATACCCCGCCTTCTTCCCTCAAAGCCCGTCGCGCAAGACGGTGATTCAGGCGAGCTAAGACTTCATCAAAGTTTCAGAGCATCTGCCTCCTCGCTTCCCCCACGCCCACCGACGCCGCCCCCTCACTCTCTCCGCCTTTCCCCCGGACCCATCGGCCGTGCCCCCGCACACGACCGAGGGTATCACGAGTTCGCTCAACCCCGCTCCTCCCGCCCCCCGTCTCCTCTTCTCTAGCTTCCCTCTCCCCCCCCCACGCGTTGCGAAATGGCCAATTAATCGCCTTTCGATCCCCTTCGCTATCG
This sequence comes from Ceriagrion tenellum, assembly GCA_963169105.1. NCBI lineage: Eukaryota > Metazoa > Arthropoda > Insecta > Odonata > Coenagrionidae > Ceriagrion > Ceriagrion tenellum. The sequence continues at coordinate 45,264,836 of OY720632.1, forward strand.
TCTTACATCTTCCCTCCCTGCTTTCCTTACCCTTCCAACCTCCTCTCCTTCTTCGTCTTGTTCGTCCCAAAGGTTTTTCCGTCTCTCCTCCCTCTGCCAACCCACTGCTCCGCATCACAGGCCCCGCCAAACTTTTCAGTGGCTCCTAGGGACTGGGTCTCCTCAGCAAATTTCCCTCCTCGGTAGTTCCGCTCCTTCATTTGTATTCACCCATTATTTCCCTGCAGCCGTTCACCAAACTGCGCCACGAAGGCATTTAAATGAGAATCCAGGTCTGTCGATTTCGTGACAAATGTGATCGGCATTTCACGACAGGTTAAAATAATTCTGTACTTTTTCAAATACTTATTTTGAATAGCATTGATTAGGAAGACCTTTATTGTGGCAGTATCAAATATTACAGATTTCTTTCTCTAAGTATTACCATTTTTCGTCCCAAAATCCATTCCAGTTCCGAGATGTCATACCCTTGATTTCCATTTGTTTGTTTATCAACATTTTTTTTCCATATTGACTCATATTTGAAACTTTTGAGCCACTAAAATGGAATGAGAATTTGGCTAGGTTATTTAAACGGTTTTGCATATTTTTTTGTCTTACCATTATACCATGAGTCAGGTAACTCGGTTGAAAGTCAAGGTTAATTTTAAGAGGAAAACACTATATACAACATCTTAGCCGAGAACCGTGATAACAGTACTACATTAGGCTGTTTTGTATCTATATTAGCCTGTATTTAAATGCCAAGGCACAAAACAATTGCAAGTACTCATGACAATGTGCTACTCTTTAAAGAAAGTGTATAAAACATTTTTCTTGACGTGTGTATCAATTCATTTAGAACTTTTCAGTTAATGATTCATAAACCTATCCTTTGGATAACAAAATATGTTTACGTCAAGTAAACGGAATTTCCGCCGTAATGACAGCTCCCAATTAAAATAATATCCTACTTTTCTGATTCATCTCTTTTAAGATCTTGATATTTCAATTCTTAATTAAAGTTAACAGAACATTATTTCTCTGACTCTCAACCGACTTCACTTTTTATGCCTGGATTTTTATTCAATTATATGAAATATATAGTTTATTTTTTTCTATTATTTTTGTTAGTGACGTCGAGTGAGTTTCTTCGTAAAAATGAAGTCCAAGGATTTTATTCCAGTCTTTAAGTTCTAGTCTAAGGGCACATTCTAAGATGCGACAACATCGTTAGAACAATAGCAGAGGGAGTTATAGAGGGAAGGAATCGCCGGGGACGACCAAGGATGTCATTCATGCAGCAGATGGTGGATGATATGGGTTGCACCACATACACAGAAATGAAGAGAAAGGCAGACAGAAGAGAGGAATGACGTACTGCTGCAAACCAACCTCTGGGTTGAACACTGAAGAAGAAAGAAGAAGTCTAACCCTGTTCTAACAGTTATGTTTTCATTTGCGTCTAAGTGGTATAGCCACCGTTAGCTACACTTATATTTACTGATTTGTTAACTTTGCATTTGCTTGAGTAACAGATATCAATCCATAAAACTCGGGACAGTTGGTAGAGATGAAAGTACTCGCTGAAAGCTCGTAATATGCTCATGGTATTTCCAGTAAATGTATTGAATACTGCAGAAATAATTCCTCCAAATATTGTTCCATAACCATCGGAAACTTTCTCCTGCTTCATCACAGCCTCTTCTTCCCCTTTCCGAATTCTACCTCGCTCGTCTTCTCCCTTCAGCTTCCCCTTCACCTCTCCTCCTTCCCTCATTTTTCCTTCCTTCCCTTCATCCTCCCAACACACTTCTCGAACTTTCCTTCCTTCTCTCCCTAACCCAAATTTCCTCCTTTTCCCAAGTCGACCCCGTGAGCAGTGTCAGTCAATTATGCAAGGGGATCGATGCCATGCTAAATCTCCGTAGCACCGGAATAAATCTTTAATGCTCCTTGTCTTGGTTTTAAAGCCCTTTGCAATTTCATCCTCCGCTTCCGCCTCGGAGGAAAAGGAAACTGCCTCGTTTTCTTTTCACGTGCTCGCCGGTCGTGAAGCTACGTTTATTTTTAATTTCCTCCGCAGAGTCCAGCGAAATTCATCGCGTGTGTTAATTTTGCACCATTGAACGGTACAAAACTTGCATTTTTTTACTCTCTGATGTAATTGACAATGATTTTTTTGAACCCAAGAGTTGCTCGTTACTTGATAAATAATTCTACTTATCGTAGAGTCTCAGTCGCTCAGCTTTAATGAGTCTTCTCTTCAGTGCGGTACACGTTTTTTAATGGTTGAAGTTTTATTTTTCTCCAGCTCTATTTCCTCTTTCCTCGGCACTATCGACCGACTAACCTCTCCCTCTTGTTTTTAAATAAAAGCAGTCTCAGTACAACTAACGTTTTGTTATTTACAATTTCCTTTCTAAGGGCAATAATTAAGCCGCATTCGATCTAAAATATATGCATAAAATTTTGTCGCTAACATAGTCGCTATTGTAACCGGTAATGTCTTCTCCTTGGTGAATAACTAACAAGTAATGTACTTCAATTAATATAAAGTAATAATTTATATGCTCTTGTTGAAACCATTATTACGGATAATTCCGGGAACTCACCCTACCTAATAGTCGTTATGTTGTTGTATTTTTGGTATATTCCGTCAACAAACTATTCATTGTATACTTTTTTCTAATCCTCATCAATATGTCAATATTACGATAGTGCCTCATAGAACATATTTATGTACTTAGTATGACGTGTTACTGGTACATGTTTTTAGGTATTCACCAAGTCGTTAGACTTAGCTACTGCCTTTTTCTAAACACACCTCGTTATCTTGTTGGCTCCACTTTCCTCGGCTCTAGCCATATTTCATCATTCTTCTTTTTAGCTTGTCATCACGTCAGTTCTCATTTGTTCAAAATGCGCGGCTCTTCAGCAAAATATTCCTTTCTCTCCTGTCTGCTCCACTATTATTATTGCTCGCCGTCCACGGTGTCTTTCCTTTCTTTTTCAATTTTGTTCATCGGATTCCTTATTTGAAGATGTTTGTCGGGCGAAGAAGTTTGGGCTGCATAAGACATTTTAATCATGCGGGATTGCCTTCAACAAAGCATGCGCTTAAGAACCTGACCGGATTTTATTATGAAATCACTGTTCAGCTGTTAACATCATCCTTGTTGCATTTCCTTCGTTCAGCAAGAAGTCATCTAATGAAAGTAGCGAATCCATTAGGTCTAATGGCCGATTTAATAGGTCGCGACCGCGTTGGAGGAAAATTATCCTCAATTAATTTATAATAAATTGATCAAACTACGCAGTAGATGATACAACGAATAGCATTAATTTAGTTTTGTCAGCCCCCTACATTTAGAGCTTCCCATAATACAAATTCTGCACCAATTTGTGGAATTTGTTAATACTTCTCTTATTTACTTCATTAAAATTGTTGAGGAACGTAAAATTCTATCATTATGAGCCAAATTTATTAAAATCTGCCTAAAAGTATTTTAATGTAGTAATCAAGGAATCAATCTTCTTTAAAAAGATTTTATTGTATCTGAAAATTACCAAAGTTTAGTATTAGCTGAAAAGGTAAAATTTGTTTCTTTGAAACCACTTTCGCAATATTTAACAGAATATCAGGGAAAAATTTAGCGGGTGCGTGATTATTGTCATAAACATATTTACCAAATATACTTTGTGTTGTAATCATTTAAGCCAAAATGGTTAGGCTACATTTTACCTTTTGTTTTGAAGTAAAAAGTGCGACAAATGCCAGAAAATAAGTCTATGTCATGGAGGTAGATTTCTTGGTTTTCCATCCGGGTCAAAGGAGTTATCTCCGACATGTTTCGGCAGCTGCCGAGAAACCTACCTCCGAGAAAGCCGAGAAATCTACCTCCATAGCCTCCATAGCATTCACCGGGAAAGCCTGAAATCTTTCAAGTTTATGTTGACTAACTAAAATGGTCATTGACCATTTTAAGTCTGTCATGGAAATGTTAATTATGTAAATATGTATTTCATGTTATTGCGGTCGGGTTTTTCCGCTCTTCACGCCTCGAAGCCAGCGGCTTTGGTCTTGAGCTTTAACTCAGTCTCCGATTTTCCTTTCAGGTGTTGGCATAGTGCTGATCACAGTGAGTGGCGTCGCCTGGCGACTGACCTCCCACGACGCTCCCTCGTGCCGCATGATGCTGGGACTCGGCGGGTCCGACGAAGGCGCAGCGCCCAACCGGAGATTCGTGCCGCGTCTCCCGCCATCCTACGGACGACCGCATCACCCTTACGCCGGTGAGTGAGTCCCCACGCACACTGCCTGTTCGTCATTTGGGGAGATATGTGAGTAGGTAGGCTGGGGAAATACTCTTTGAGGAATGGAGAAGGGATGAATGCACTCGCGGCCAAGGCATTTTCTTTACGAGACCTTCCCTTCACGAGAATCACCATGAGGTCCAAGGAGAAGCGTCCTATCCGACGGATGGATGACTACACCAGAGGTGCTCATCCCATAGCTCCTGGATGATGATTAGGATTTCCCTTTAAAATCTCTGATTCTTCCGGGAATCAAATCCGACACTTGGATAACGGATTGCGTCGTCCGCGAAAAGGCGAATTTTACTCGTGACAACGGTGGTGATGTCATTAATGTACAAAAATAAGATACCTTTGACACTTCCCTGGTGTACGCCTGATATTACGTTCACCGTATTTGTGTTTTATCCACCATACCAGTTCTATTTTTGTGGAGGAATTTACTAGTTTCCACAGTAATAATACCCCTAATTTATTAAATCTCCTGCGTGAACCGATAATATCGTTCCACCGAAAAGTGATGTAGAGGACAAATCATTCAAATTTTTGCAGCTCCTTTGTTTGCTGTGAATGGTTTATTTTTGCCTTGATATGATATTTTTGTCAGAAATTCAACTAAGTTAATTGGTGTAAAATACGATAATGGGTGAGGTGTGGGAAAAGTATTATATTTCCATTTTGCTCAATTTTATGAACCTTCCGATGAGAATAAGGTATCTATATTCTAAATATTTTCTTAGTGGCAACTGGTTATTTTAAATTTTCTTAAACCAAAATTTGATTGTTTCTTATAATCTCAGGGTATTTTTGTTGTTAAACAGACGAAAAGCGTTTGTGTAAAGATCGGTATTAAATTATATTTTCGAAATCCTTCCTGTAGGCTAAAATCATTGATTGGTGTTCGAAATATTATGCTCTTAATGGATTGTTAATTATTTAGTCACGCCTCCTACTTACGTGCGGATTAAACATTTTTTTGTTGAGATCGTAGATGACCTGTTATTGCTAGCATTCGGAGGATACTTTAATGTGAATTCATGATACATGGAAATGGAAAACTCGCAAAATTGTTCTGTCTTTCGCGGTACTTCATTGCTTTTATACATTGGCGATTTACTATCAATGGAAACCAGAAATATTTGCTATCTAAACAGCTCGCAGAACTTTGGTGTTTTTGGTTGCAGGTTCAAGAGGATTCCTAAATTTATTCCTCAAATCAGCGATTTGTTGGAAGAAATGAGTCATGGAAGCATTTTTACCGTATTTATTGTCAAATACAACTCTCTCGTTAACATTATATAGCTTTACTTGAAGGTATAACTTCGTATGCAAGAAAATTATTTAATGGATAAACTTAACTTTGTGTATATTCAGCTGGTCTGATGTAATAAAACGAAACCAACTTTGGAAGCTTAAATTACATTTTTCTCTGAAAAAGTTCACTCTGTTTTTGATACTAGAGGCAAGATAATATTGCTCTGTTTAAATAATTTCATGCTATCGTTGCATATAGTCTTATTTCTCGAATGTTTACTTTGTCTTACGAAAGTATGAAATGCTTTAGATGGTAACAATGTTTTAGACTTCATTCAAACTGCCTCCAACTGTAGGTGAGGGTCAAGGATTTCAGGCCGTATTTGGCCCTCTCTCGGCAGAAATTGATACCATTTGGTGGCCTCGCCGACAAACCATGCGCGCGAGGGTCTCTATCGGGCAGTTTGGAAACGACGAGCAACGGCGCGCGGGTGAAATTCAATCATGGCGCCAAAGTGAACGAAACGTTGGCCGATTATGAACAAGAAACATAGCTAAAAGATTTTTTTCCCCTTAATTATGTTTCAAAAACACTCCCTCTCTCTAGACATTTTTCACTAATTACGTACGCACATATGTACCCCTTGTCCCCGTCGTCCATCGTCAAAATGTCTTGCGCATGGCAGTTAAAGTGTAATTTTTATTCTCTTCCAAGACTTTCCCCAGAATATTCATCTCACCAGGAAATATTGGACCCCTCTTCCCTATAAATGACGCTTGTTTGGAGTAGTTCTGTCATTTCATAGCTCACTACCTCGATCAATGTTGTATTTTAGTAGTTTAAAGTCTTCTACCCTAACTATTTGAAGAGGCAAAAACCATTATACGGATTCACATCCTATTCAATTACAAAGATACTGAGATCAGCAGATTCATCTGAAATCACTTAAGGAAATCTTCCTAAAAACGCCGAATATTTAGAATATTCTTTGTGAGAAATTTGTTTAATTATATAACACTTGGTGTTAAACTTTGCTTACATGTTGTTAAACTCACGTATTATACTACATGTATGTTGTTTATTTTCGTTTTGAGACAAAGAGTGATGTTCTGTCCCTTACAAATTATGCTGGCTCTTTCGCGTTGAGGTTTGTGCATATCCAAAAGAATACTTACACGAACTACGGAGTTGGACCTCAACCTATATGCTCAATAAATTTTTTACCCCAACTACGAAGATATCTCCAGGGGTCTGTAGTGCGGAGATATATATGGTGGAAATTTACTGTTATGCAACACGGATCAAAAATTATTTGGAAAGCTTTGTGTAAAGCACTGCAAATTATGATTAGTTAACGAACCTTTAGAGAAAAACCCTTTGAATACTTAGCATATAACAATTCCCTACGTTATTTAGCTTCCCGAAGAGTTTATAAACTTTGCCAATGATCAATTTACGTAGGGAAACGGTTTAGACAATATCAAAATCAAACAATGATCTGGAGGAGTTTTATTTTGGTTCTCCCTTTTCCAAGCAGGGATAATCAAAACCTTAACCTTTACATACATAACAAAAATCACATTTTTCTGGTCCAAACTGTTATAACAGACTTTGATCTTACTCATGGGGCTTCTTCAAGGACTAGATATTTTTCTATTACCGATACGTCACTGTGTTTTGCTGATTTTTAGACTGTTTTTGATGGATACCTCAGTCCGAAGAAGCGGTTGATTCACCAGCAAACGTCTTCGCTTCTTCTCCATCCTGAACCCTGTTTTCTTCGCCCAGCGTGTTGTTCAGTTTCCCCAAGAGTGAGAGATAGAGAATGCTGGATGGATTTTTTAAGAGAGTGTTCGCATGGAGTGGTGGGTGGGCGATGAAACTGGACGTGTCACTTCATCTCGCTGGACATCCAAGTGGACGAGGGAGACTCGGAAGTGAGGACAAGGTGCCCATTCCTCTCCCGTCCTCTCCTCGACCCGTCCACGTCTCACGTCGTGACAATCGACGGTCGGTGAAATATTAACGTCGAAGTGGGGCGAGAGTGCCTTGCATATTGATGCAGGGAAGAACGAATGCGTCTCAGCACTCGGGAAACACATGAAAAGGGGAACGGGTAGCAGGAAATAAAAAGTGCAAAGGAAAAGCAGATGGCATGAATATGAAGGAAGTTGCCGAGTGATATTGAATGCTTCCTTTGAAAAGGAAGAAAAATGAGAGTATGGAGAAAAATATTACTCGAGCAACTTCCTAAAGGGAGAACAAAATTTCGACCCGTGTGAATGAGGTCAAGATAGTCGACAGTGCATTACTTTCAAAGCATTAAACACATCGGGTGTTACCCTCTTTAGAGGAGCGTGAGAAATTTACTATAGATAAATAATTAACTCCGAAACAAATGTCATCCTTGCCCTGGAAAATAACTGTTCACAGTGAATTTCTCACCAGTTTTATCCAATTGAAGCATGTATTTTGTTTTACAGTTATGTCATGGGAAAAGTGCGTTATTTGGTCTGCTCTCTGCGTCTAGTTTTTATTATTTCGGCTGTTACAAAATTGAGATGTGTGCCAAAGTGTATGTAGCGTGATTTTCCAAAAAAAAAACGCGAAAATTGAACGCCGTCATAAATACTAATCATATAAATGAACCCAATTGAGATATCAATGTCAAGTCACTCATAAACATGAAATGCTTAACGGTGTCACAAGAATAGAAAAGTTCGAGAAATGTGCGATGTGCAAAAGTCGAAACGATTCAATATGATATTTGTAATTGAAAACGATCCCCTTGGTCTATGAAATAAAAGCAATTGGAATGAAGTATTCTGGAGAAAAGGTTCATTAAATTAATATGTAGAATATGCCGAGTATCTTAGCCAAAAATGTCCAATATCATCCAGTAAATTTCATTCATTTAGGACTGACACTTAGTTATCCGTAAATGGGTTGAGGTATTGTGCTTTTATTTTCAATTTAGAAAAATCAGTGATAGCATTTGACATTTTTACCTACCAAGTCCAGCATTCTTTTATTTGTGTTTACGTTCAAATTGCCTTTCAAGGTGACATTCGTTGGCTGCGCTTACCGTGGTCCGTGGTCCGTCCATGCATTTTAATCGGTACTCCACCTCTGTACTTGCTTGCAAAGTGCTTGCTGAGCCGCAGTTGTGTTTGAATCTGCTCAAATATTTGACATTATTCTCTCTTCCAACAGCAATGATGTACCCGGAATTCCAGTACCGCCCTCCCCCGCCGTCGTACCAGGCTTCGATGCAGGAGTACAGGCTGAGGTTGCTTCTGCTGGACAGGCACCCCGGCGGGAACGGCGCCGGCGGGCCGGGCATGGGCGTGCCAGGGGGCGCTGTGGGCGCGGGGCCCATGCCTCCCATCACCACGCCCCCGCACCCCGCTCCTCCTCTGCTGGCGCCCAACCAGCCGCACCCGCACCACTTGCATGCCATATCGCCGCCGCCCACGTATCGCAGCTACGCAGGGAGCACTATCAGGTAAGGTGACCGCAGAATGGGCGCAGGCAAGTGTTTCTCCCAAAAGTGGATGTGGATGAAAATAATTAGTAACTGTAATTGGCCTTTCAAACCTCTGATGAACGGTAATGTCTTAATGCCTTAAGACCGCCTACAAAATGAACGTAGAAAAAAATTGCATTTGGCTTAAATCAGAGCGGATTTTCCGAGTATCGCGTATATATTGCTGCAAAAAATGAATTTGACGAATAACTACGAAACGTAGTTATTAATAAAAACCGGTTATTAGCATAACACTCAGGGCGTTTACGTTTGTATTGTCTATGTCAAATTATTATCGTAGAATGATTTGAATTATCAGTAAGTTCTCCTAAGTAATAATTATTTATCCACTGTCTATCTCCTTTGGGTATATTTTAATTTTCTGTTGATACATCAATTAATATATTTATTAACTGGCTTGATGTAGTGAGTATTTTGCTAAATACGTGTACCAAATTGAAATTGTATGTTTTTCATATTCGCATCCGAATCTCCGAACTGCTGGTCATGTTTTAGCACGTAATATCGCAATATAAGTTCTTATATATATACTGTATATATAATAATATATACAGTAATTTTTTATGGTTCTTTCACCAACTCAATACAAATATTTTCCGGTCCAGGGGAGGTACCAGTCTTCATTTTTCTGATTGCCTTCAGTATGTCTTCCTCGGGGATTTCTAATTTTTCTTCGTGAGTTTGATAGGTATTTCTTGTTTCCTTGTATTGTGGTCTAATTTCTTGGAGCAAATCTTGGTAGTAGCTACTTAAACTGTCTGTTGGTATAATGCTTAGAAAATGTCCATTCCTCTTCTGTTTTCGTAGGTTTTTAAGTACCTTCCATGCCTCCCTTGATTGTTTCCCTCCTATATAGCTATCTATTCTTTTACATACTTCGTCCCACTTTTCATTTTTATTTCGCAATACCTGTCTTCTAAATTTTGCCTGGCCTTCCTTATACCGCATTCTATCTTCAGTTCCATTTGAATCAATCTTGTGTAAAGCTCTTGTTTGGCTTGTTTTTAATTTTCTAACTCTTCATTCCACCAGCTTTGGTGATTCATCGTATTCACTTTCATTCCAAAAGCTTCTTTAGCTGCCGTGTGAATAGCTTTCACAAGATGACCATGTGGACTTCTGTGGATTTATTTGTCATATCCATATTTAGTATATTGCCTAATCTGTTTCGGTACAAGGTTCGCACACTTTCTTGATTCAGACTTTATAAATTATATTGTTCTGTAAGAGCTTTATCAGGGGTTTCGTGTTTGTGTTTATTACTTCTGTTATTTACTATCTGGGGACACAAAAGTTTTTCTTTTAAAAAGTAATGATCACTTCCACAGTCCTCACCTCTGTATACTCGAACGTCTTGCGCTTTCAGTCTGGTCTCTTGTTTCATAATAACGTAGTCTATTATGGAATATCGTTGTCGGTTTTCTTCTCGCCATGTGTATCTATGTTTTGATTTGTGTTCAAACCATCCGTTCATAATTTTCAATGCATGTATATCGCAGATGTCGATCAGTCTCTGGCCGTTGTTGTTTATGCGATCCTCTCCATATTTTCCGACTACCGGGTGTTTCTGTTGTCTGCCTATTCTCGCATTCATGTCACCTAGTATAATTATTTCCTGATTTTTTCCCACGTCTCTCAAAAATTCATTCAAAATTTTCTGAAATTTTTCTTTTTCTTCCATAATTTCGTCTTCATTAGGTGCATAGACTCCTATTACTGTTAATCTATGTCCAAAATGGTTTAAGTTTACTGTAATGAATTTTCATCTATACTTTGCCAATTTGAAATTTTATCTTTCAGTATTTTGTTAATTAGAAGAGGCACTCCTCTTTTTGCTCGCTCTTGTTTTGGGACTCCACAATATAAATGAATGTAACTTCCTACTTTTTCTGAACCGTCTCCTTTTTTCTTGGTCTCTGTCAGGGCAACCACATCCATCTTCATTTTATCCAGGATTTCTGTGATTTCTTCCATTTTTCCTGTCCAAGACTGCACGTTCCAAGTTCCAAAATTCATGGTCCATTTCCTTTGCATAAGTCGTTGTATATTTGAACTATCCAGTATCCGAGGCTCCTTTTTATTGGATTTTTTAGCATTTTTTCAGATTTTTCCGAGCATTGGGGTGCTGGTCCAATTGCCTAACCCCCAACCTGGAGGGCCAGGTATTTTGATTTTTGGGTGTTCTTCCCCTAGGCTGATTGCTTGCCACAGATGTAGTTATATTGCAATATAAGTTCTTACCATCGGTTTAACTTATTGGCAGTATTAAAAAAAGAACTTGATCATCTTTCATTGGTTGTAGGCTTATATACCTGGGAGTGGGGGGATATTATGTAACTTTTGCGCCAATCGTTTCTGAACTATGCATGGAGATCTCCGTCACAGCTGTGCGGAGTGCTGGAACAATATTGAATTTTTTCCGCCCAAAAAATTTGGAAATTCTCTCCGCTATTAATGGAGTATATTTTTTGCTATAGATCAGAAAATATACGTAATAACCTCCTTGAACCACTAATAATAAGACGGAATGAATTCCCACCTTAATCATCTTTTCATTCATGGTGAATTTCCACATGCTAACGTCATAAAGTAAATTGGGCTGTGTAGTAAAGTAAATTGGGTAAACTGTGAGCGTCGAAACGCGCCGATGAAACGACCAGTAGACAATTATAATTTTTTTCTCTATTTCGTTTCATTATTAACGCACTTTTGTTTTGGTCTCCGCAGGGAGTGGAGGTGCCGGGCCGGCCTCGGTCTCCGGAGAGGAGCGGTCGACCCGCAGGACCACAGCCGACCTCCCAGCTACCGCTCCCGCGCCAGCTCCTCGGCGCGGCCCACCCTCGATCCCGCGGGGGGCGTGCCCAACGGATCCGTGGGCCAGCACTCCCGCGACGCCTCCCTCTCCCTCAGCTACCTCTCGGCCAACTCGCACGAGACGGACGCGGGGCCCGGCGTCGTCAACCCTTGCGACGTGAGCGTCATCAACGTCAACTCCTCCTCTCTGCCCTCCTCGCCACTCCCGGACAACCTGGTGCTCATGATGGTGACGGGCGGAGGCGGCGGCGGGGGCGGTGGGGGTGGCGATGCGGACCTGGAAGAGAAGAAACTCGCCATGGGCGAGGGGGAAGGCGTGGAGGTAGTCGTCGACGGGGACGGGGGGACTCTCCTGCACCGGCTGTGCGGCGGTGGGGACAGGAAGCACCCGGGACCCGCGACGGTCGTACTCGACGACAGCCACCTGGTCACCATCGTGCAGACGACGGACGCGTCGGCCGAAACGGTCGGAGTGCCGCGGAACCAGGAGTCCATCGTCTCAAACCAGCAGCAGCAGCAAAACCACCACCAGCAGCAGCATCAGCAGCACCAACAACAGCAGCACCACCAGCACCATCAGGTGGGACAGGGCGAGGCGGTCATTGTGACGGTGTCGGGGTCGACGCCTGGTGCGCCCCAGAACGCGGTCGAAGGAGGAGAGATGGAAATACTGGCGCACTTGTGAGCTGTCACTAAAGGATTCTCCGCCTTCTTTAACCTCTCGAGAGCTCCAATTTCTCCCTCCATCCCTTGTTAACTCCTGCCCCCAGTCTGCCTGCGCCCAGTCAGGACCGATCCCGGGGGCAGTGACGGTTTGTTGGGGGTGGGTAAACAAAGAGATGAAGAGTTGCGAGTGCAAGGAAGCATACCATTATAAAACCTAGCTGCCACTCAACAATCGAGTCATTGTCGACCTCCTCTTTCACTCCTTCATTGCCTCTTTGTTGTCGAGAGGTTGTGGTGGAGGAGACGCCGAGCACTGCTTGACCCAATCTCCAAAAGGGAGGTAAACTTGAGAGGCCCCTCATGAAGAAGTGAAGTATGTCACGAGTTTTCCTGGCGTGTCTGCAAATTGTGTATAGACATATTTTTGCCATTTTGTCATTTTATTTTGGAATACTGCCGATATCCTGCATTCCATTGAGCCAAGCTTATCCGATGACAAGTGCCCCGGCAGGGAACTAGCAGCATGTGCCTCGACTGAACTGCAAAGCTCTCTGCTGCCCTGTGGTTGTGGTGTGTCATCTAGTGGGGCGTTCTTGACAAGTGCCACAGTGAGTGAGAGCAGTGTTTGAATGCTTATTCAATGCGAAGGGGACTGTGGGGTGAAATGTGCCAGAATTCTGTATTATCTTTGAAGTTGTACATTTCATTCATAATCATTCAATTCAATCCTGTTTAAATTTAAAAACGGAGATGAATTGTCTCATTTTATATAAATGTAAAGAAATATAGCTTGACATGTCAAGCATTGGTGATAAATTGTTAACAGATATATTTTATCAAGTCTAAAAAATGCATTAACATATAAATTTCCATACAATGATTATGACTTGTGTAAAAAAACTTAGATCGTAGATTGTACCTTAAGTGCTACAAGCATTTCTGACACTATGCACAAAGCTCATATTGTGATCATAAGAAATGTAACTCTGTATTGTTCCTTTATGAATTTGTACAAATACAGATAGAATTAATAGACGGTTTGTGTTATTTCCTTGTTTTTATCCTGGAAGCCAATGTCCTTAATAGTAAAATTCACCTTAACAACCATCATCAGGAGGCACCTCTTGTCTACAATTGCATTGATGGTGGAGTAAAAACAGTGGCGACTTAACTTGTGGAAGCTATTTATTATACGGCACGTCCTCGTTCGCACGGCGGCGCGAAAATACATTCAGGGTTAGATCGACAATCGAAACTCCCTCCTCGTACCTCGTTCAGCTTAATTTTAAGCCCGCCTTAATCGGATGCTTTCGATTCAGGCAAGGCGATGGCCGACTGTCAAATGCATTGTTTGACCATAGTCAGGTTGATAAATGAAATGACTGGCAGTCGAAAGCGGATTTTGGTGCATGTGCAGTCAGTATATGGACGTCGTCAAGTCAACTTCGCACATAGTTCGTCATTTTGTTCAGCTCGTCCCTAAGAAGTTAGCTTTTTCCTCTGAGCGTGAATGACGTTGTTGTTGAAACGATTAGGGCGCGCACGGAATTGTTACACTCGGGCGGACAATTAGTTGACGGGTTTAGTTCCCAAAAGCAGCTCAGCAGCAAAACCATATCAGCGATTTGTGATTCTTAACGAACCAATTTTTTCATCTAATTTTAGATAGCGAATTTTTCTCACGTCCAAGTGAGCGCTAATACTTTTTTCAACTGGAGTAGCGTCATTCGACATCCCTTAATGCACCAGGTATGTGTTGATCGGAAATGAACGGAGTCCCATGTATAAAGGTCGCTTTACACTGTACATTTTATTGCACAAACGAATGTATCACAAATTGTGCAAGAATATGAATGGACTTAGAGCAGGTTCTATTTCCCATACAGTCATTCAGACAATCATTCCTTTGCCGTTTTACACGGTACAATATTCCTCATGAAAGAGTTCGTACATTCGCTTGTACAATAAAATGTGCCGTGTAAAGCGGCCTTAAAGCCTAGTGGAGGGATACCAGCTCGATCGTCGACTACTGTGTTCATCCTCCTGCCACGACTTTTATTGAGATGGATTTCTTGAGGCATGTTCGGTTATGCATGACCATCTTGCGATATTGCCATTGGCTCATTGATTGGAACGTGATGATCAATTGGAACGTGGGATTAGGCGCTTTTGCTATGTTCTGTGAAATGTAAGAATTTCCCAATATACTCTGTTCTAACTTTATTTTACTCGACGCTCCGAGATTACCCTAACCCCTAAGACGCGTGTCAGATGGATTTTTAAAGCAAAATGGAGATTCATGTATGGCAACGAGCGGAGGGATAAATTTTCGATCGTTAACTGAAATGTTCGGCCGCCTTGGACGTCTAATTGCGAAGGACTATTTGATGCATGTTCATAAATAATTACTCTATACTTGCAATATCGCCAAGGTAGACGTTGCCCCGGAATGTGTGCTTGTGCAGGAGCTTACACTATATTCTGTTAAGTACAGTGTATAAGTTTAAATAGATACAAGTTTAAGTGGCTGAGTTCTACCTTCATGATACTCGGCGCATCCAAAAGTTACCCTGTTTCTAACTCAAGCCACGCGAAACAAGCCGCTTTCCACACACCATTTGACTACCGCTGCTCTCGATATAACCCTAACTCTAACATGAGAAAAAGGATACCACCAACGATTCTGTCGAAGATTCTGCCAAGGGAGATTTCGTGGAGAGTGCGACGAAGATATTCCCTAGGATGAGATACCGCATGGTGAGTTCTGTTCCTCCTGCTGTATCCTTACGTCTAGTAGGTACTTGCAGCCCACTGTCCTGATGGAAAAAACTTAGAAAATTTGGTTGCTGTACCGAAAAACAGGTAACAGAATTCCGCTGTCGATCCGCGGCACTTTGTTAAGAGAGGCGTCTTATCTTGTCGGGTCCTGAAAGAAGCTTGCTTGGGCGACGGCAATCTAGTGATCAACCGCGGGATGACTAAAATTCGCCTGTTTCTAGTATTTGCATGGATTGTTTTGGTCGAATGATTCGCGTGCATCGAATAAGCTATTGCTATAATTCGAATGAGAAACGTTAATCTCGAGAATTTTAAGGAATTGAAGGGTAGAAACTGATTGATCGCAAAAATTTTCTCTCTTGTAAGGTTCTTTGGTAATCAATTGTCTGTTTATGCTGCCAAGTCATGCCTGATTCATATAAATCATTCTGAGAGCTTTTCTTTTTGTGACGTTAAAAGAGAGAAATTGGTGTTTTGTATCTCTGTACGGTGACGCGAAAGACGTATTAGCTTGATCTGAGAGGTCTCAGAGAAATGCCGTCTCGCAAGTCAAAAGTTTGATCATGTGGTAATGAAATTCCGCTTACCAAAGAGAAAAACGGATGCTTAAGTGCTTCATTTATTCGCCGGAAATTTCACAGATTCGCCGGCAAATGCAGTGGGAGAGTGCATTAGGACCAATACTTAAGGCATTTAGATAGATGTATTGTTGCTCAATTTTTGTCATACAAATTTGAATTTGAAAAACAATAAGCTTTAGGTAGCTTCAAGGACTTCCTGTGGGAAGCTACCATCATGACATGAGTGCACAATACAACTATAAAGACAACACGCATTACAAGTATGAATGATATAAAGTACGACTAATTCTAGAAACTATGGGTGAAATATTCCAGATTCGCGATTAAAAAATGAATAACTCAAAAAACGTTAACACTAAGATACCAGCTTTTTTACAAATTTGAAGGCAAAAAAACATTTTTTTATTTTCCTTTTACCCAAAAACAAATTCTAAACTTTCAAGAGTAAGTAGCCATTCCTTGAGTTTTTTTAAGAATGTAAACTCATTTTATGACCTTATAGAGTGGGTGGTAACATATTGTATACATGAGGGCCAATGTGATCATTACTTCTATTATACATATATAGATAACCGAACCTTTTGTAGAGGAAACAGCATATTTCTACGGCCACCTCCAATGTGTGGTTTATCAAACAAAGTAAAAGTGTTGCCATTTCTAAAGAAAAACGTTCGTGGTACATTATTAATCATTGAATTTCTTAGGGGGAGCACCTTTAGGCTGCAAAATAAGGGAAAACTGGGGTGACGTATGCTTTTTCTGGAGATTATCCTGATGATGCTCTTTTGAGAAAGGGTGAAATATTTCAGATTCGCGATTAAAAAATGAATAACTCAAAAAACGTTAACACTAAGATACCAGCTTTTTTACAAATTTGAAGGCAAAAAAACATTTTTTTATTTTCCTTTTACCCAAAAACAAATTCTAAACTTTCAAGAGTAAGTAGCCATTCCTTGAGTTTTTTTAAGAATGTAAACTCATTTTTTGTAAACTCAACCTTTTTTGTATTGTATTGCTATATTAAATTGCAATAAGCACCACCCCAGATAATAATGCTGTAGCTGAACTTGGAATTTACTATTGCATTATAAAATAGCTTTAGAAGTTATAATGCGATATAAAATATCTTTAAATATTTGGTTGAGGAATGTAAATCTCTTGGATAAGTGTCGGCGGAGAGTCAATTGCTTGGTTAACTTAAAAATATTAATTTCAAAATTATGTGCATTAGACTCGTCTTAGCAGGTGAGAAGATGGGTCACGTGAATCGTTTGCAGAATGCCCTCTATGATTGAATGACATAAAATCGAAATACACCGATCGGTAGGCGATTCAGTGGCGTTCGGTAGCTTTCTCGGTAAATGTTTTCCGCAACGGAAAATAAAGGATCGCCAATAGACGACACAGCTGAAACGTATGCGTAATGTTGTCTTTCGATGAGCCACACGTTCTCAGCAAAAAATAAATTAAAATCCTTACCACTGATTTCATTTAAAAAACATTTTAAAATGCAAAATAATGAAGCTAAAATGCTGAAGCGTAGGTACTCTCTCTCTCTCTCATTAATTAAATTTATTAATAATCCCAAATACTTCTGTTTCTGAAAATATTCCTCATGAGGCAAAATAAAAAAGGTACACCAGTAGAAACACATTTTAATCGACGTCTTCCATTTAACTCCGCAATTTTGCCATTAAATAATTACATTTACCTCTCGTTGATTTTCGGAAATTATTTTCTATAATGCAAAATATTCGAGCAGATGGAAAACATATCTATCGGCATATTTTGATTATGTACATGCTTTAAAGTGTAACTGTTTGAACCCTGGACACCTCTCTATTGAAAAAACTCTCAGGATGCAAAATAATGATGCTACATAGTTGAAACGTACACGGATGTGGGACTTTTGAAGTGCTACCCGTTCCAAACATGAAATCATGTAATGCCAAACTTCTCTTTAGGGAAATATTTTGCCAAATACATACCAAGCAAAACTCGGCTTCTAGTTTTTTTTATTTATTCAAGATGACCAAAAAATGAAGCTACACCACGTTAGAAATTGGAACGCATCTTTTTTAAAAGTACTGTAATTCCAAATAAATATGCCACAAGGCTGCTGGCGAAATAATCGTCGTTATTAGAAGAGCTACTACTTTCCTAGATATAAATTTTAGATTCCCGAGCATTCATTTGCATAAAATATTTTTCGTAAAGCAATATAATCAAGATACAACGCTGAAACGTTTAATATTCATTTTCTTTCATTGAGCTACACGTTCTCAACTGACCACTAATAGACTCCCGGACACTAATAATTCGTTGGACATATTTCAGAACGTAAGATAATGAAATTAGACAGTTGAAACGTAACCTAATCAGCCGTATACAATGAGGCACATATCCTTTGCACGAAAATATTCAACATTTTTATCCATTTCCTTTTTCAAAAAAATTTCTCAGAGTACAAAATGAAAACATCAACCTTGAAGACACTCAAACCTATTGGATGGCTTCGTACAAATTCTCAAATAGAATTATGAATAATTCCGATATCTTCTTTTTTTGGAAAATATTTTCCTGGTTGTCAATTAAGCCTCCAGATACGTATACCGATAAGCAATTTTCTATGGGCCACAAGTTTTAAACATAAATTACTTAAATACCAGATATTTCTTATCGATGTAAATATTTTCAGAACGCAGATAAATTAAACACCAGAGCTAAAACGTTTACTGATCAGTGTCTTTCGATGTCCTAAACATTTTACGAATTCCGAATAATTTCCCTGTCAAATTCTCTTTCGCAAGCTATTTTCCTGAGCGAAAAATATTGAATCTAATCAGGTGAAACATACGCTGCGAGACAACATTCCATTAGCTACTCGGTCTTTACAGAAAGCTATTAAAAACTCGTCCTCTGCTTTTTCGGAAAACATTTTTTAGAAGCAATACAGTTAATTTTATTAGACGTACCATGTTTTTTTGGAGTTTTGAAAATATCAGTTCGCATTTTATAAGCTCGAAGTGAAAATATAATCACGCAAGTGTTTTGAGTAACACCTATACAAATGGAAGTCACTTGATTAGTAACAGTGCGGAAATATATTTATTGGTTGTTCCTAAAACGAAAATTTTTGTATACTCCAATATTATAAAATCCATTTACGTATGAGTCTTCATAGTTAAATAATCGGATTCTTGGTAAGTAGTGCAATCAGCAACCATATTAATGGGATGTTTTGAAAATATCTGTTTGCCTTAAATAAGATCGACAGATAAATATACTTAAATAGACTTATATTATATGTAAATGACTCTCAAGATTAGGAGCATTAGCGGAAGTATATTTTCAAGATTGTAAAAATATTTTCTTGGATTCTATACGAAATTGAGGGCAATTCATCCGGGTATATGACTCTCCAGTAATATCAATCCATATTTTCTTGGATAGTGGCACATTGCAAACCATATTTTTTGATGCTTTGAAAGTATTTGTTTGCATTGATGAGGCTCAAAAGAAAAAAATATCATGCTATTCACTGAAGACTTATTCCATTCTACATCTCTTGATAAGAAACTCTAGCGAAACGTCTATTCAGGAGATTTCGATACTTTTGTTTTTGGATTTTTACGTATTAAAGGGATATTCGTTAAACAATGTGTTATAGTCATAAAAATCGACCTACTCTTGGGAAGTGGGATATTTTAAGATACTATGAAAATATCTTTTCGCATTGAACTACGTTGACAAGGATTTTCTCTTGATTATGAGCCCTAAAAACCATAATTTTAGACATTACCGAAATGTTTTTGCATTATATATGAATTTTAAAGATATTCATTCGCGAATGAATCTCTACAGTTATACGAAATGATATTTCTTGATAAGTAGCACATTTGGAACCATATTTTTGCTTGTTTTGAAAATTAATGTTCGCATGGAGTAACCCCGACAGATATGTAATGATATAATGAGGATTAGAAAACCATTTTTTTGTATGCTACCGACACGTTTTCTCCATTATATACAGATATAAGGGAAATTTATTCGTGCAATTTACTCTCGAGGTATTTCAAATTATATTCCTTGATGCATAGCACATTGGGAACCCATTTTTTATTTGTTTCGAAAATAACTGTTCACATTAAATTACCACGACAGGCTCAAATGTCGAATCACTTTTTTCATTCCATGTCTCTTAATTATGAGCACTAGTTTTACACTGTTATTAGCACTAGTTGTTTTTGGTGCTACGGAAATGTATTTTGGATTATGTACATATTTAAAAGAAATTCAATCATACACTATGCGTTTCTTCAGTTATGCCAAATTTTAATTATCTTTAAGACATTAGGAACAATATTTTTGCTTGTTTGAAATATAGATATGCGCATTGAGATAGCTCGAGAGGGTTATATTAAAACGCAAGATACTCGCTTTTTATACCAATCTCCGTCTCTTGGTTATGAGCGCTGTAAAACTATAATTTTGGAGGTTACGGAAATGTTTTTTGGATTGTATACGTATTATGGGGAAATAATTTCGAGTAAGTGTGTCTAGAATCATATCAATTGAAATTTTTTCAACGCAGAATATTTTGAACCAATTTTTTTTTGCTTTTGAAATAACTGTTCACATGGAATGAGCTCGACAGGAATAGATTATCACGCAAGAAACTCAACAGAAAACATACCAATCCTGATTATGAGAACTAGAAAGGAGGTTTCCTGATTATGAGAACTAGAAAACCATATTTTTCGATGATACGTAAATGTTTTTTGCATTAGTTACGTATTTAATGGAAATTCATTTGCGTATGTGTATCTACAATCATACCAAATAATAT
Source organism: Ceriagrion tenellum (assembly GCA_963169105.1). NCBI lineage: Eukaryota > Metazoa > Arthropoda > Insecta > Odonata > Coenagrionidae > Ceriagrion > Ceriagrion tenellum. Next base: position 45,285,622 of record OY720632.1, read on the forward strand.
TTCTTGATACGTAGGACAATCGGATCCATATTTTTTTTCGTTTGAAAATAAGCGTTCGCATTGAATAAGCTCGATAGGGAAAACTAATCGCTCTATCGTCTAATTAGGCCCAGTAACAAACAGATATCCTAAAGTGGAAGTTAATTCCAAAGGTTTAAGATTCCAAAATTTCAATTTTCAACATTTAATCCAATATGGAAAAATGCTGAAAGTAATCGAAATCCCACGTTCTATATTTTTGATTTCTATTAAGTGCCCTAAAATGTCGCACAAAATGATTTTATCACGGCCTAATGGTTCTACTGTGACACGCACCATAAGTCAGGATCAGGTAATATTTATCCAGTTTTTCGAATATAATGCTTGATTTTTTTGCTCAACTCATGTATAATATTTGATATTTCGAAGCAAAAATATGCATACTTTCCCATTTTCATGTATTTACCATCAGAGCGTAGAAATTGATCGGAAATTGGAGTCTATGTAATTTACATCCGCGTCGCTCAATGCATTTTTTAAACGGATCATAGTTCTGCTGCTACTCGTCCCCAAAATCTGCATAAAGCTTTTAAAGATTTAATAAGATCGACAGAGAAATATAATCACGCAAGTGACTTAACACTTATGATTAGAAGCATTAGCGGAAGTATATTTGAGAGATTTTTAAATTATATATTTGGATGATGGATAGGGCGATTCGTCCCGGGATATAAGTCTCCAGTAATGCCAATCCACATTTTCTTGGAAAGTAGTGCGTTGCAAACCATATTTTTGATGCTTTACAAATATTTTTCTGCAATGATGAAGATCAACAAAAAACACCATGTTACTAAACACAAATTCCATTCTGCATCTCTTGATAAGCAACTTAGCGACACCACGAAAAGGTTTTCGTCCAAGGGAAAGGTTTATTAAAATATAACCCATAAAATGCCCATTCGTCAAACAGAGAGAACATTTTCACATTCCCCGAAACTTATAAATAAATTAATCTCCCACGTCTTCAGATCAACTGACCCAATGATTCCGTTATATCGCTCGCAAGAGGTCAAGAAATGAGTGGCCTCTGATAATGAGAGAATAAGCGGAACAGCATTCAATTACAAAGAAATGAATTGACGTATTTCCTTCTTTCCTTATTGATTCTCCATTCCAAGAAGACGACTCTTCCTCAAGGATCTGTAACAAGTCGTCATATTTAAAGAACAGCGAGAGCCTCTCTCGGCAATTGAAGACAAAAGTAGCTAAGAAGTGCACGTCTTTTTCACCCAGCCTGGACCTCAGGAAGTAAACGCATTCCTTTATCCCGACAAGGACCTGAGTGGAGATACAAGTGAGTATAACTTACGTTGAATGCATATTCGATATAATTTCAACTCTTTCCACATAGTCAAATCATTACGAACACAGACTTTCCCCTACCTTCACCTTAAAGCTGAAGTTAAGTTCGTCGCATATTTTTCTTCCATTAGAACTCGCTTATTTACAATCTGTGAATATTCTTTCAAGTGCTGTAGAATTAAAAGTCCTCGGCTTCATTAACAATCCAAATTAACTCCAAAAAAATAAGATTTTGAGTTTTCATGGTATTATATTAGTTTACGGTCTCTGAGCTATTTTACTCCAAAAATTAAAATAATGAAAGAAAAGGATAATAAACAACGTATTAGTTAAGTTGGTCTCTTGTTTTTATAAACTTTTTAACATTTAGCAGTAACTCACAAACTTTGTGATGACCTGTTCTAATCATACAATTAGCATTGTCTGGACAAAAGAAGGATCAATGTGTTTGGCACACATCTCATGAAGAATTTGCGTACACAGGGGTCTTCAATCCGAAATCCCTCTTCTCCTCCTGTGAGAAGTAGAAAATGCAAGTTACATGGATTGTTAACTAGGCCGATGAGTTACAGATTTTTTTGTAAAAGGACCATTTTTACGTGCGTATAGCATTCATCCGGGGTGGTTTATTATATGAATATCGATTTAATTTATGCATATTTGAGGAGCTAACAGCATGAGTCGATTTTCAATTCACGTCGTTCCATGTTAAATTTGCCCTTATCTTTTTTTTTGTTCTCACAGAATGGAGAGGAAAAGTTTAGCGTTCTTCTTGGCCGCCGCGCTTCTCATCGGAATGGCAACCGCCAAGTCGGAGGAGCTCTCCTGGACGCTAATCAAACCGGAGGATATTCCACCGCCACCCGCCTTGTCCGCAGTTCAGGAGGAACAACCGAGACGGCCACACCCTCGTTTCGGCAGGGCATCAGGATCGTCAGGATATGATTGGGAGACGTTCACGCCTCGAACAACCGCCCGCACCTATACCGGCGGCCAAAGAGGGAGGGACATTTGAGATAGCCCACCGGAGTTTCGATGTCGGCTCAACTGACTTCAACATGGACTTAGAACTTTTCAGAAGAGTATTTAAAGTGATTGTCAACGCCTGCCCATTTATGCTGCTTTTCTTTCAATAAATTCATCTAAGCTCAACATGATTCTTGCAATTCTCTTCCACTTCACGCCTCTCACGAATCCAAATGGTAAACACACAATGACGTTTAGTGAAATTAATAACTCTTGTTTCATCAACAAGCCATAATTCCGATGGGCGTTTATTATATGCTTTATTTTGATTTTAGAAAAAGCTCGAATTAAGTCGTGAAATATAAATCAACCGTTCATTCTCCTATGTGTCTCGCGCTTTTAATTATTTGGTCCAAAAATCACCTCTCGGCTCAAACTAGGCCCGATTCCGAATTTTCCTGAATAAGTAGCCCGGAGATGGGAGAGACAGGACAAGAATATTAAACGAGGAATACGAGCAAAGGAAATAAAGAGTTTATTGGAGAGAATTAGGAGGTCAGAAATTCAGAGCAGAAAGGCAAATATTTGGACCCTTTTAGTGAGTCAGAAAAGCAAGGAAACTTTGTCATCATGGGGAGACCCAGAGTAACTATGTTACCGTTGACAAGAGGGGAAAGTAGGCGAAGGATGCAGCACAAGGGAAAGGCCAAAATGACCAAAATCAATGAGGATGAGTCGGCGAGTATGGGACCATTTTTCCCTAAATTTCGCCATCTACGAGGTTAGAAATTTTTTCCTGCCCCTCCTTCACCTCCACTTCATCTGTCGTCCCTGAACTCTCACAAATGGCACGGGCCAACAATTGAGACTAAGGTGGTTATTTAATAGAGCGGGGTCACACGCACATTTGATCACAAATGTCCCTCGAGAGGTCTGCACTCCCTCGAGATGTTCCCCCCTAGAGATATCAGCACTCTCTCCCCGTCAACGGGATCGTGACCGAGTTCAAATTAGTGACGTGGATCCGTATAACGAGTAGAGTGGGTAGGAACCTCTATAAACCGAGTGGAAAAAAGAAGGCTGACTACTAACTTAGCTAGGGTGCGAGGGTGAATAATGAACTTCATTGCGTCTGGAAAAGCGATTTATTGCAGCGACCGGACGTTTCTTGGTAATTAGCACATGTAGAAACTTATACTGACTCCGTGGACGTTAAGCAGTAGAATTATGTGGCAAAGAAATCGCATGCGTTAAGAGTTAGGGAATTTCAAAGAAAAATAGGAAAATTTGCTATATGTGATGAGTTTCTTATGTGATTATATATCCCTGTCGAGGTTATTTAACGTAAACCGTTGCTTATGAAACAAATAACAAATATGATTCCGAATGTGCTACTAATCAAGAAATATCATTTGTTATATCTGAAGAGACATACACAAATGAATTTCCCTTACATATTTCCCTATGTGTATAATCTAAGAACTATTTCCGGAAAAACCGAAAAAATGGTTGCTTAGTGCTCATATTCAAGAGACATACATTAGGTATGGATAGAGTGTTTCTTGCGTTACAATGTATTCCTGTTTAGCTTATTCAATACGAACTATTGTTTTAAATGTTCCTCGAGAGGTCTTCACTCCCTCGAGATGTTCCCCCCTAGAGATATCAGCACTCTCTCCCCGTCAACGGGATCGTGACCGAGTTCAAATTAGTGACGTGGATCCGTATAACGAGTAGAGTGGGTAGGAACCTCTATAAACCGAGTGGAAAAAAGAAGGCTGACTACTAACTTAGCAAGGGTGCGAGGGTGAATAATGAACTTCATTGCGTCTGGAAAAGCGATTTATTGCTGCGACCGGAAATACTTATCCGCATGTACCTATACCTATATATTAATCTCTTGCTGTTGTACTCAAATTTTTCTCCAAATAACCTTTCCCAAACAACGGCCGACCTTATGACATTGCACGATAACACCGTAGTCAAAAAAAACGTCCAGAACCACTTTTTCGCTCCCAAAAAATAGACTTCGCCTTTCATTACGCCTTAAGAAGAGATACAACGTGATCAATGACATCCGAGGAAGAATATACTTTAATATCAAGGGGCACAAGTAAGCATATTATTAATTATAGTATTTTTGCGATCACTAATTTCAAAAAAGCACAAGCAATATCTGAGTAATGAAGACTTAACATTTCCATTCATTTCCATAGAACTGCGGAACTAGCAGCGCAGTGACATTAACATTCGCGTATGTGTATCTTTAATTATACCAAATGATATATCTCGATACGTGGAATATTCGGAACCATTTTCTCGTTAGTTTTGAATATAAATGTTCGGTTTGAATAAGATCGACAGTGTAATATTCTCACGCAAGGAACTAAACATGCTATTTGATGTCTCTTGATTATGAGCACTCGAAAACCAAATTTTGGATGTTTCGGAAATGTGTTATAGATTATCTTTGTATTGAAGGAAATTAATTCGTGTGTCTCTGCAAATTTACCAAATAATATTTTTAGATACTTTGCACATTTTGAGCCATATTACTTGTATGTTTTGAAAATTACCGTTCGCATTGAGTAAGCTCGACAGGGATATATTATCAAAGAAGAATCTCTACACTTAAAATTTCATATTTCCTGATTATAAGCACTAGGAAAACATAATTTTTTATTTTACGAAAATTTATTTTGGATTACAAACTAATTTAAGGGAAATTCATTTGCGTATGTGTCTCAACAGTTACACCAAATGATACAACTTCGTAATCGGAACCATATATTTTGCTTCTTTTGATAAAAACTGTACTAATGACAGTAGCTCACGAGAGTCTTATAACTACGCAAGAAACTCAACACGTATACCTTTGATATCTCTTGATTATGGGCACTATAAAGCCATAATGATCAATTTTACGGAAGTAGCATTTGCATAATATGCGTATTCATTGGGATTCCATTAGCATATGTGTCTATCAAGTTATACCAAAGTAATTTTTTTATACGTAGCAGATTTGGAACCATATTTTCTGTTAGTTTTCAAAATAACTGTTGGTATTGAATGAGCTGACATGTATATATTACCACGCAAGAAACTCAACACCAATACAAATCAATATCTCTTGATTATGAGCACTATAAAACCATAATTTAGAATGTAACAAAAATGTATATGGGTCATTCCACGTCAGATCAGCAGTGAGTTGACCCTTGGAGTCTCCGATTCGAACCAAAATTTTTTTGTTGGGTTCCATCTGGCGTTAAATGCAAAAGTGTGGAAGCGTTTTTGGAAAAATAATTTTTTGGCAGATCAAGAGACGATCAAAGTTTTGACAATATTAGCGCTTAGACCTTTTTTCTTATTGCTATATCTCCTAAACGAAAATAGCTAGAGATACGGTTGACGTCTTATTTTGTTTGCAAAAGAATTTACAGAAACAGCGTGTTATCACTTTTGTAAATAAACTAAATTTTATTCAACTTGTTTAAATTTAAAATATTTAAATTTTAAAAACTTAAATTTTAAATACAGCCATTTTTATTTTTGAATTTTTCTCCTAGTTTGACACTTTAGTTCAGAAACAAGTTTGATCGTGGAAAGTGCTAAAACAATGGAGATATTTACAAATATTGGACTACGCCCTCGTTCGCCACGAGGGTCAGCGTTAAAATGATGTGCCGTTGCACTTTGAGAATTTATATCTTGGTCCGTGTAAATGGTAGTGCAAAAACTTATACACCAATTTTAAAATAATTATATTTCAATTTTATCAATATTTTTATTAGATACTATAACAAAAAATGGAGACACGTTACTGCAATAAGCGACACCGCACTACCTAAACTGAGAAATTTTGTCAACTTCATGAACTTTGTAACTCAGGCTAGGAAAAACTTCGAAATCTACACCATTGACTTCTCACCAAAGGTTGCAAGAGTTGATAAAGATACAAAGTGGCAAGTGAATTTTTTTTAAACGCATCTTAACTAAAGTATTTCCTTGGCTTTAATTTTTTGATTCCGTGCAAATTATAGGACTGGATAATGTTGAAAAATTTTCGTTCATTAACAACAAAAAAACTACTTTCTTGACTTTGAGCATTATAAACCCATATTTTTTAATGTTACGGAATTGCTTCCTAAATGATACACGTATTTAAGGGAAATTCAATCGAGTATGTGGTTGTACAGTTATAGAAAATGACATATCCTGATAAGTGGCACATTGGGAGCCATATATTTTGAGAGTTATTAATGTTCGCATTGAAAAATCAGGACTGAGATATTTTATCACAGAAGAAACTCAACACTTTTACCAATCGATAACCTTCATTATGACCACTAGAAAACCATATTTATTTGATGTTACGGGAATATGTTATGCATTATATACGTATTATGGGAAATTCATTCGAGTAATTTTATCAATAGTTAAGCCAAATGACATTTCTAGATAAGTGGCACAATTGTAACCGTTTTTGTTGCTTTAAAAATAACTGTTCGCATTGAATCAGTTTGACAAGGATATATAATCACGCAAGGAGCTCTACACTTATACCAAACGATATCTCTTGATTATGAAAACTAGAATGCCATGTTTTTAGTCGCTACGAAAAAATGTTTTGGTTTACAAATTTATTTAAGTAACATATTTTGCGTCTCTCTCCGTAGTATATCTCCATATGACATTTTTTTATAAGTATCACATTCTGAACCATATTTTTTGCTTTGAAAATAACTTCGCATTGAAATAACTCGGTAAGAGTTATATTATTACGCAAGAAACTATACATATATACAAATCTATATCAATTTTTACTTTTATGTTATGTAATACCTGTTGTCTCTTAAGTTAAAAAAAACAAAAGTTTTGTATACATCTAAAAATCATAAGCATTAGCACTAGTAAACCATATTTTTGGATGTTAGGGAAAAGTTTTTGGGATTATATACGCTATTAATGGAAAGTCCGCAGCGTATTGTTTCCTAAGTTATACCAAATGATATTTTTCTTAGATAGCACATTCGGAACCTTATTTTTCGTTTGTTTTGAAAACAACTCTAGACATTGAATAATTTCAAGAGGTATATGTAATTCTATAAAAATACTGAACATGACTCTAATTATGAACACTAAATCTCCATGCTTTTGGACGTTTCCGAAATGTCTCTTGCATTATATACGTATTACGGGGGAAAATATTTGCGTATGTGTCTCTTCAGTTATATTAAATGATATTTCTTGATCTGAGGCACATTCGGATTCATTTCTTTTTTGTTTGTTTTTAAAACAATAGTTCGTATTGAATAAGCTAAACAGGAATACATTGTAACGCAAGAAACACTCTATCCATACCTAATGTATGTCTCTTGAATATGAGCACTAAGCAACCATTTTTTCGGTTTTTCCGGAAATAGTTCTTAGATTATACACATAGGGAAATATGTAAGGGAAATTCATTTGTGTATGTCTCTTCAGATATAACAAATGATATTTCTTGATTAGTAGCACATTCGGAATCATATTTGTTATTTGTTTCATAAGCAACGGTTCACGTTAAATAACCTCGACAGGGATATATAATCACATAAGAAACTCATCACATATAGCAAATTTTCCTATTTTTCTTTGAAATTCCCTAACTCTTAACGCATGCGATTTCTTTGCCACATAATTCTACTGCTTAACGTCCACGGAGTCAGTATAAGTTTCTACATGTGCTAATTACCAAGAAACGTCAGTTGATATTAAGAATTAATCAATTATATATGTGATTTCTCTGTAAAACGCATTTGTATAATTAAACAACATTTTGTATACATCGAAATATATGGGTCCCCTGGTGCTCCAAGTAAATGTACGTCAATTAAAATAAGTTTTTGGCACTTTTGTGAATATATTTCCCTGTCGAGCGTATTCATTGCAAAAAATTGTTTTCAGAACATACAAAAAATATGTTTCTACTGCTGCTTCTAGTCGTCGTCGATTACGTCGATTGTTTAAGTTTTTTATCACATTTGGGGATATATATTCCTGCATAGCTTATTCAATGCGAAAACACTTTTCAAAACATCGTAAATTTAGTTCTGATGTTGACTCCTAGTCAAGATACGTGGAAAGGTATAAATGTTAGGCTACTTTTGGGAAAATATTTCTCAGTCGAGAGAATTCAATGCGAACAAAATGTTTTCAAACCATCCAGAAAATATTTTGGTGTTCCTTATTCGTCCTTTACGTTAATTCGTACAACTGAGGAGTTACTAACGTGAATATATTTCCCCGCAACGTTTATAATGCAAATAAAATATTATAAAACATCCAAAATATATGGTTGCGCTGAAGCTCCTATCAACATATGTCGATTGGTATAAGTTTTCAGCCTTTTTCGCGGATGTGTTATCCCGTAGTGCGTATTCATTGTGAAAAAACGTTTTCAAAACACCCAAAAAAGTATGATTGCGCTGGTGCTCCTAGTCAGCATACATCGATTGGTATAAGTGGTGAATCACTAATGTGTTTATACTTCGTTGTCCAGAGTTTTCATTCCTAAAATATGTTTTCAAAACATCTAAAAAAATATTGTTCCGCTCATTCTAGAGGTCGAGTTTAGTCAATTGGTATAGGCGTTAGTCACTTTAGTTTTCATATTATTTCACATTATTGTATTCCTTTAGTTTAACTTCAACTTACTGTTTTACCATCAGTTATCTCAATACCGTCCAGACGGTGTTCATTCGGCCTATACCTATATGCTAAAGAACAAAATTATATTTGGCACTGAAATATATGAGTTAATGAAAGATTTGTACTGAGAAATAAGTTTATACTTCAATAATTAAAAAATATTTACTTGACCGTGATTTTGAGGTAGTTTAGTGGAAGGAATATGTGGCATTGGAAATATTTAACTTGATCCTGATCTTATGTAAGCGTAGCCATATGTATGTTATGTAGTGTATAATTATATTATATATAAACACGCAATAAGTTGGAAAATCTTAAATTCCATACATAATTTTGGAAAATATATTAAGGTTAATCATCTAGTACAATATCGCGTCTTGTATTTAAAACTGCATGGAAAAACCTTTGAACACGTAATTCATACATAATTCCACATTTTATATCTATATTATTCTGAAAACGAATCTTACTTTATAGAAATTAATATGGACAGTTTTACTTTTCAATTATACGAAGTGAAACAAATCGAATGTTACTACAAACCTTCAGGTAGTAATCTTAAATTCCATGGATAATTTTGGAAAATATATTCAGGATAATCTTCTAATACATATTGCGTCTTGTATTTATAACTGCATTAAAAAAACTTTCAACTCGTAAGTAATACCTACTTCCACATATTCGATCTAAATTATTCTGAGAACGTATCTTATATTATGCAAACTTTTGTGAACAGGTTTTATTTTGAAATATAAGAAATGAAACCAATCCAATTTTACTAAGAACATTCAGTTGGTAATCTTAAACTCCGTTTATAAATTTGAAAAATATATTCAGGTTAATCCTCTAGTACAATATCGCGTCTTGTAATAATAACTGCATGGAAAAATATTTTCAACTTGTGAGCGATGCCTAATTCGCCATTTTCTATCTAGATTTTTCTGAAAACGTACTTTACTTATGTAAACTTTATATGTACAGTTAATTATGAATTATACGAAGTAAGAAAAATCGAATGCTACAAAGAACCTTCAGTTGAAAAATCTTAAATACCATAGATAATTTTGAAAAATATATTCAGGTTATTCCTCTAGTACAATATCGCCTCTTGTATTCATAACTGCATGGAAAAATACTTTCACCACGTAAGTCATACTTAATTCCACATATTCTATCTAGATCTGAGAACGTAGCTAACTTTAGGGAAATTTATATATAGTTTACTTTTGAATTATACGAAGTAAAACAAATCGAATTTTTCTAAGAACCTTCAGTTGGTAATCATAAATTCCGTGAATAAATTTGGAAAATATATTCAGGATAATCTTTTAGTACAATATGCATCTTGTATTTATAACTGCATTTAAACAAAAACTTTCAACACGTAAGTCATATTTAATTCCACATTTTCTCTCTAAATAATTCTGAGAACGTATCTTACATTATGGAAATTTATATGTACAGCTTTACTTTTGAATTATTTTACATTTTCCAACTGAAAGTTTTTTTAGTTGCATTCGATTTTTTTCACCTCGTATAAATCAAAAGTAAAGCTGTACATAATAATTTCCATTAAGTGAGATGCGTTCTCAGAATAATCTAGATTTAAAATTACGAATTATGTATGACCAAAAATTGGGATGTTTTTTCCATGCAATAATAAATACAAAACGCGATATTGTACTAGAAGATTAACCGGAATATACTTTCTAAAAATATCTATGGAATTTCAGATTTTCCAACTGAAGATGTTTTAGTAGCATATGATATTTTTCACCTCGTGTAATTTAAAGGCAAACCTGTATATATAATATTTTCCATCAAGTAAGATGCGTTGTCAGAATAATCTAGATATAAATGTGGAATTATGTATGACTTAATTTTTGGAAGTTTTTTCCATGCAGTTATAAATACAAGTCGCGATATTGTAGTAGAATTTAAACTAAAATAATTTTCTAAAATTATCTATGGAATTTTTCTATGGAAATCTATCTATGGAAATATATTCAGGTTATTCCTCTAGTACAATATCGCCTCTTGTATTCATAACTGCATGGAAAAATACTTTCACCACGTAAGTCATACTTAATTCCACATATTCTATCTAGATCTGAGAACGTAGCTAACTTTAGGGAAATTTATATATAGTTTACTTTTGAATTATACGAAGTAAAACAAATCGAATTTTTCTAAGAACCTTCAGTTGGTAATCATAAATTCCGTGAATAAATTTGGAAAATATATTCAGGATAATCTTTTAGTACAATATGCATCTTGTATTTATAACTGCATTTAAACAAAAACTTTCAACACGTAAGTCATATTTAATTCCACATTTTCTCTCTAAATAATTCTGAGAACGTATCTTACATTATGGAAATTTATATGTACAGCTTTACTTTTGAATTATTTTACATTTTCCAACTGAAAGTTTTTTTAGTTGCATTCGATTTTTTTCACCTCGTATAAATCAAAAGTAAAGCTGTACATAATAATTTCCATTAAGTGAGATGCGTTCTCAGAATAATCTAGATTTAAAATTACGAATTATGTATGACCAAAAATTGGGATGTTTTTTCCATGCAATAATAAATACAAAACGCGATATTGTACTAGAAGATTAACCGGAATATACTTTCTAAAAATATCTATGGAATTTCAGATTTTCCAACTGAAGATGTTTTAGTAGCATATGATATTTTTCACCTCGTGTAATTTAAAGGCAAACCTGTATATATAATATTTTCCATCAAGTAAGATGCGTTGTCAGAATAATCTAGATATAAATGTGGAATTATGTATGACTTAATTTTTGGAAGTTTTTTCCATGCAGTTATAAATACAAGTCGCGATATTGTAGTAGAATTTAACCTAAAATAATTTTCTAAAATTATCTATGGAATTTTTCTATGGAAATCTATCTATGGAAATATATTCAGGTTATTCCTCTAGTACAATATCGCCTCTTGTATTCATAACTGCATGGAAAAATACTTTCACCACGTAAGTCATACTTAATTCCACATATTCTATCTAGATCTGAGAACGTAGCTAACTTTAGGGAAATTTATATATAGTTTACTTTTGAATTATACGAAGTAAAACAAATCGAATTTTTCTAAGAACCTTCAGTTGGTAATCATAAATTCCGTGAATAAATTTGGAAAATATATTCAGGATAATCTTTTAGTACAATATGCATCTTGTATTTATAACTGCATTTAAACAAAAACTTTCAACACGTAAGTCATATTTAATTCCACATTTTCTCTCTAAATAATTCTGAGAACGTATCTTACATTATGGAAATTTATATGTACAGCTTTACTTTTGAATTATTCGAAGTGATAATATCGAATGCTAATAAAAAACTTTAGTTGGAAAATTTAAAATTACATAGATAATTTTGGAATATTAATGTAGGTTAATCATCAAGTATAATATCGCGACTTGTAATAATAACTGCTTTCTTTCTAGATTTTTCAGAGAACGTATCTTACTTTATAGATATATATAAACAGGTTAACATTTGTATTATACAAAGTGAAAAAAAATCGAATTTAACAAAGAACCTTAGGTGAGTAATATTAAATTACGTATATAAAGTTGGAAAATATATTCATGTTACTCTTAGAGTGTAATATCGCGTTTTGTATTTGTATGCATGGAAAAACTATTGCAAAACGCAAGTCATATCTAATTCCACAATTTCAATCCAGATTATTCTGTAAACGTATCATAAATTAAGAAAATTTATATGTACAGGTTTACTATTGAAATAAACAAAGTGAAATAAATAATATGTTACTAAGAACTTTCAGTAGGTAATGTAAAATTCCATAAATAATTTTCGAATATTTATTCACGATAATCTTCTAGTACAAAATACGTAATGCATTTATAACTGCATGGAAAAAAACCTTCAACACGTAAGTCACACTAATTTCCACATTTTCAATCTAATTTATTCTGAGGTAGTATATTACTTCATGGAAATAAGAATATATTCAGGTTTACATCTTATACAGATTTATAGATTTAGACGACGAGAGAAAAATCGAATGCAGCTAAAATACTTTCAGATGGAAAATATTTAATTTATAGACAATTTTGAAAGACATATTAAGATTGTTCTTCCAGTACAATAACGCGTCTTGTATTTGTAACTGCATGGAAAAAACCTCCCAAACTTTAGTCATACGTAATTCGATATTTTCTGTCTGGATAATTCTAAGAACGCATCTTACTTAATGGAAATTATTATGTACAACTTCATTTTTTATTTATACGAGGCAAAAAAAAATCGTATGCCACTAAAAACCCTTCAGTTGGAAAATCTAAAATTCCACACATAATTTTAGAAAATATATTCAGGTAAATCTTCTAGTACAATAAAGCGCCTAGTATTTATAACTGCAAGGAAGAAACTTCCCGAACTTAAGACATACATAATTTGACATTTTCTATCATGATTATTCTGAGAACGCATCTTTAGTACTGGAAATTATTATGTACAGCTTTACCTTTGATTTATATGAGTTGAAAAAAATCGAATGCTACTAAAAATCCTTCAGTTGAAAAATCTAAAATTCCATAGATAATTTTAGAAAATATATTAAGGTTAATCATCTAGTACAATATCGCGTATTGTATTTATAACTGCAAAAAACTTCCAAATCTCAAGTCATACGTAATTCCACATTTTCTATCAAGATTATTCTGAGATAGAATAGCACTTAATGGAAATTATTATGTACAGCTTTACTTTTGATTTATGCGGGGTAAAAAAAATCGAAAACTACAAAAAAACCTTCAGTTGGAAAATATGAAATTCCATAGATAATTTTAAAAAATATATTCAGGTTAATCCTCAAGTCAAATATCGTGTCTTGTATTTATAAATGCATGTAAAAAACTTCCCAAACTTCAGTAATACGTAATTCGACATTTACTGTCTATATTATTCTGACAACGCATCTTAATTAATGGAAATTATTATATACAGCTTTTCTTTTGATTTATACGAGGTGAAAAAAATCGAATGCTAATAAAAAACCTTCAGTTGGAAAATCAAAAAATCTATTGCTACTTTTAGAAACTATATTCAGGTTTATCCTCAAGTACAATATCGCGTCTTGTATTTGTAACAGCAAAAATCTTCCAAAACTTAAGTCAAACATAATTCCACATTTTCTATCTAGATTATTCTAAGAAAGCATCTTACTGAATGGAAATTATTATGTAGAGTTTACTTATGATTCATACGAGGTGAAAAATCTAATGCTACTGAAAAACCTTTAGTTGGAAAATCTAAAATTCCATAGATAATTTTAGAAAATATATTCAGATTAAACTACTAGTATAATATCGCATCTTGTATTTGTGAATGCATGAAATAAACTTCCAAAACTTTAGCCATACATAATTCGACATTTTCATTCTAGATTATTCTGAGAACGCTCCTTACTTAATGGAAATTATTATGTACACCTTTACTTTTGATTTATACGAGGTGAAAATAATCGAATGCTACTAAAGAACCTTCAATTGGAAAACATAAAATTCCATAGAAAATTTTAGAAAATATATTCAGGTTAATCAACTAGTATAATCTCGCGTCTTATATTTATATCAGCATGGAAATAACTTCCAAAACTAATTATTAAGGACGTACGTCGAAATTATTACGTACAGTTTTACTTTTGATTTATACGAGGAGAATAATTCGTATGCTACTAAAAAACCTTAAGTTGAAAAATCTAAAATTCCATAGATAATTTTCAGAAAATATATTCAGGTTAAACTACTAGTAGAATTACGCGTCCTGTATTTATTACGCGTCCTGCATTAGAAATAAAGGCCAAAAGTTAAGTCATACATAATTGTACATTTTCTATCTAGATTATTCTGAGAACGAATCTTACCTAATGGCAATTATTGTGAACAGCTTTACTTTTGATTTATACGTGATTAAAAAAATCAAATGCTAGTAAAAATCCTTCAGTTGGAAAATCAGAAATTCCATAGATAATTTTTTAAATATATTCAGGTTAATCCTCTAGGACAATATCGCGTCTTGCACTAATAAATGCAGGCAAAACATCCCAAATTTAGTCATACGTAATTCGACATTTTCTGTGAAGTTTAATCTGACAATGCATCTTACTTAATGGAAATTATTATGTACACGTTATATTTTGATTTATAATAGGCAAAGAAAATCGTATGCTACTAAAAAATCTTCAGTTGGAAAATCTCAAATTCCACAGAAAAGTTTGGAAAATATATTAAGGTTAATCTTCCAGTACAATATCGCGTCTTGTATTATAACTGCAAAAATCTTCCAAAACATAAGTCATACATAATTCCACATTTTCTATCTAGATTATTTTGAGAATACATCTTACGTAGTGGAAAATATTATGTACTGCTTTACTTTTGATTTATACGAGGTGAAAAAAATCTAATGCTACTAAAGAACCTTCAACTGGAAAATATAATATTCCATAGAAAATTTTTGAAAATATATTCAGGTTAATCTACCAGTATAGTATCGCGTCTTGTATTTATAACAGCAAAAATCTTCCAAAACTTAAGTCATACATAATTCCACATTTTCTATCTAGATTCTGAGAACGCATCTTACCTAATGGAAAATATTATATACATCTTTACTGGTGAATTATATGAGGTGAAAAATTTCATATGCTACTAAATAATCATCAGTTGAAAAAACTAAAATTCCACAGATATTTTTAGAAAGTATATTTAGGTAATTCCTCTAGTACAATATCGTGTCTTGCATTTTAAACTTCCAAAACTTAAGACATACAGATTTCCAAAATTTCTACCTAGATTATTCTGAGAACGCATTTCACTTAATGAAAAAATTATGTACAGCTTTACGATTGATATATACGAGGTAAAAAAAATCGAATGCTAGTAAAAAACCTTCTGTTGGAAAAGATAAAATTCCATAGATAGTTTTAGAAAATATATTCAGGTTAATCTTCTAGTACAATATCACGTTTTTAATTTATAAATGCATGGAAAAACTTGCAAATCTTAAGTCATACATAATTACACATATTCTATCTAGATTATTATGAGAACGCATCTTACTTAATGGAAATTATTATGTGCAGCTTTACTTTTGATTTATGCTAAGTGAAAAAAATCGAATGCTACTAAAAAACCTTCAGTTGGAAAATCTAAAATTCCATAGATAATTTTAGAAAATATATTCAGGTTAACCCTACAGTACAATATCGCGTCTAGTAAGTACAACTGCATAAAAAAAAATTCCCAAATTTAAGTCATTCATAATTCGACAATTTCTATCTAGATTATTCTGACAATGGATCTTACTCAATGGAAACTATTATGTGCAGCTTTACATTTGATTTAAACGAAGTGAAAAAAAAACGAATGCTACTAAAAAACCTGCAGATAAAAAACTTGAAATCTATAGATATTAATAGAAAGTATAATTGCATGGAAAAAACTCCCAAAACTTAAGTCGTACAAAATTCGACATTTTCTATGTAGAATATTCTGAGAACGCATCTTACTTAATGGAAATTATTATGTACAGCTTTACCTTTATTTATACGAGGTAAAAAAAGGAATGCTGGTCAAAAACCTTCCGTTGGAAAATCTAAAATTACATAGATAATTTTAGAAATTATTTTCAGGTAAATCTCCCAGTACAATATCAAGTCTTGTATTTATAACTGCATGGAAAAACTTTCCAAACATAAGTCATACATAATTTTACATATTCTATCTAGATTATTATGAGAACGCATCTTACATAATGGAAATTATTATGTACAGCTTTACTTTTGATTTATACGCGGTGAAAAAACTCAAATGATACTAAAATACCTTCAGTTGCCTGGCAATGCTACTATAATGACTACGTCAGGAAAATCTTAAATTCCATAGATAATTTTAGAAAATATATTCCGGTTAATTTTCTAGTACAATATCGCGTCTTGTTTTTTTAACTGCATGGAAAAATCTTCCCAAACTTAAGTCATATATAATTCGACATTTTCTATCTGGATGATTCTGAGAACGCATCTTACTTAATGGAAATTATTATGTACAGCTTTACTTTTGACTTATACGAGGAGAAAAATTCGTATGCTACTTAAAAACGTTCAGTTGGAAAATCTGAAATTCCACATATAATTTTAGAAAATATATTCAGGTAAATCTTCTAGTACAATAAAGCGCCTTGTATTTATAACTGCAAGGAAGAAACTTTCCAAACTTAAGACATACATAATTCGACATTTTCTATCTTGATTATTCTGAAAACGCATCTTTAGTATTGGAAATTATTAGGTACAGCTTTACCTTTGATTTATATGAGTTGAAAAAAATCGAATGCTACTTAAGAACTTTCAATCTGAAAATCTAAAATTCCATAGAT
Organism: Ceriagrion tenellum; assembly: GCA_963169105.1. Classification (NCBI taxonomy): domain Eukaryota; kingdom Metazoa; phylum Arthropoda; class Insecta; order Odonata; family Coenagrionidae; genus Ceriagrion; species Ceriagrion tenellum. Next base: position 45,303,062 of record OY720632.1, read on the forward strand.
AATTTTAGAAAATATATTCAGGTTAATCTAGTAGTATATCTCCCATCTTGTATTTATAACAGCATGGAAAAACTTATAAAACCTAAGTCATACATAATTACACATTTTCTATCAAGATTATTCTGAGAACGCATGTTACTTAATGGTAAATATATTATACTGCTTCACTTTTGAATTATACGAGGTGAAAAATACAATATGCCACTAAATAATCTTCAATTGTAAAATCTGAATATCCATAGATATTTTTAGAAAGTATATTCAGGTATTTCCTCTAGTACATTATCGCGTCTTGCATTTATAACTACATGGAAAAAACTTCCCAAACTAAAGACATACAGGTTTCCACATTTTATATCTATTAATCTGAGAACGCATCTTACTTAATGGAAATTATTATGTACAGTTTTATATTTGATTTATGCGAGGTGAAAAAACGCGAATGCTACTAAAATGCCTTCAGTCCTTTGCCAATGCTACTAAAATGCCTACGTCAGGAAAATCTTAAATTCCATAGATAATTTAAAAAAATATATTCAGGTTAATCCACTAGTACAATATCGCGTCTTGTATTTATTACTGGATGGATAAAACTTCCAATAATTATTTTTACATTTTCTATCTAGATTATTCTGAGAACGCGACTTACGTAAAGGAAATTATTATGTACAGATTTACTTTTGATTTATACGAGGTGAAAAATTCGTATGCTACTAAATAACCTTCAGTTGGAACATCTGAAATTCAATACATAATGTTAGAAAATATATTCAGGTTAATCTTCTAGTACAATATCGCGTTTTGTTTTTTTAACTGCATGGAAAAAACTTCCAAAACTTAAAACATACATAATTCGACATTTTCTATCTAGATTATTATGAGAACGCATATTACTTAATGGAAGTTATTATGTAGAGCTTTACTTTTGATTTATCTTAGAAGAAAAAATCATATGCTACTAATAAACCTGCAGTTGGAAAATCAAAAATTCCATACATAATTTTACAAAATATATTCAGGTTAATCTTCTGGTACAATATAGCGTCTTGTATTTTTAACTGCAAGGAAAAAACTTCCCAAACTTTCTATCTAGATTATTCTGAGAATGCATCTTTCGTAATGGAAATTATTATGTACAGCTTTACTTTTGATTTATACGTGTTGGAAAAAATCGAATGCTACTAAAGAACTTTACATTGCAAAATCTAAAATTCCATAGATAATTTTAGAAAATATAATCAGGTTAATCTACTAGTATAATCTCGCGTCTTAATTTATAACTGCATGGAAAAAATTTATAAAACCTAAGTCATACATAATTCCACAATTTCTATCTAGATTATTCTGAGAACGCATCATACTGAATGAAAATTATTATATACAGCTATATTGTTGAAAAATACGAGGTGAAAAATATCAATTGCAACTTAATAATATTCAGTTTGAAAATCTGAAATTCCATATATTTTTTTAGAAAGTATATTCAGGTTTTTTTTTCTAGTAAATAATCGCATCTTGCATTTATAACTACAAGGAAAAAACTTCCCAAACTTAAGTCATACATAATTCGATATTTTTTATCTAGACTATTCTGAGAATTCATCTCACGTAATGGAAATTATTATGTACAGCTTTACTTTTGGTTTATATGAGGTGAAAAAAATCGAATGCTACTAAATTTCCTTCAGTTGGAAAATCTAAAATTCCATAGATAATTTTATAAAATATATTCCGGTTAGTCTTCTAGTACAATATCGCGTCTTGTATTTATTACTACATGGATAAAACTTCCCACACTTAAGTCATAATTAATTTGATATTTTCTATCTTGATTTTTCTGAGAACGCATTTAACTTTATGGAAATTATTATGTATAGCTTTACTTTTGATTTATTAGAGGTGAAAATAATCGAATGTTACTAAAAAATCTTCAGTTGGAAAATCTGAAATTCCATAGATATTTTTAGAAAGTATATTCAGGTACATCAGGTTTAATATCGCGTCTTGCATTTATAACTGCAAGTAAAAAACTTCCCAAACTTAACACATACAGACTTCGACAAATTAAATCTAGATTATTTTGAAAACGCATGTTATTTAATAGAAATTATTATTTACAGCTTTACTTTTGATTTATGCAGGGTGAAAAAAATCGAATGCAACTAAAATTCCATTAGTTGGATAACCGAAAATTCTATAGATAATTGTAGAAAATATAATATATAATAATAAAAATAAAATTCCGGTTAATCTTCCAGTAAAATATCGCGTCTTATATTTATTACTGCATGGAAAAAATTTCCCAAACTTAAGTCATACATAATTCGAAATTTTCAATCTAGATTATTCTGAGATAGCATCTTACTTAATGGAAATTATTATGTTCAGATTTACTTTTGATTTATACGAGTTGAAAAAAATCGATTGCTACTAAAAAGCTATCAATCTGAAAAAATAAATTCCATAGATAATTTAAGTAAATATATTTAAGTTAATCTACTAGTATAATCTCCCGTCTTGTGTTTATAACAGCATGGAATAAACTTATAAAACCTAAGTCATACATAATTCCACATTTTCTATCTAGATTATTATGAGAACGCATCTTACTTAATGGAAATTATTATGTGCATCTTTACTTTTGATTTATACGAATATAGATGGAAATAATCGAATGCTATTTAAAAAATTCAAGTTGGAAAATCTTAAATTCCATAGATAATTTTAGAAAATTATTTTAGGTTAAATTCTACTACAATATCGCGACTTGTATTTATAACTGCATGGAAAAAACTTCCAAAAATTAAGTCATACATAATTCCACATTTATATCTAGATTATTCTGACAACGCATCTTACTTGATGGAAAATATTATATACAGGTTTGCCTTTAAATTACACGAGGTGAAAAATATCATATGCTACTAAAACATCTTCAGTTGGAAAATCTGATATTTTTAGAAAGTATATTCAGGTTAATCTTCTAGTACAATATCGCGTTTTGTATTTATTATTGCATGGAAGAAACATCCCAATTTTTGGTCATACATAATTCGAAATTTTAAATCTAGATTATTCTGAGAACGCATCTCACTTAATGGAAATTATTATGTACAGCTTTACTTTTGATTTATACAAGGTGAAAAAAATGAATGCAACTAAAAAAACTTTCAGTTGGAAAATGTAAAATTACAGAGAAAATTTTAGGAAATATATTCAGTTAAATCTTCTTGAACAATATCGCGTCTTGTATTTATAACTGCATGGAAAAAACTTCCAAACTTAAGTCACACATAATTCCACAATTTCTACCTAGATAATTCTGAGAACGCATCTTACTTAATGGAAATTATTATGTAAAGCATTACTTTTGATTTATACGAGGTTAAAAAAATCGAAAGCTAGTAAAAACCTTCAGTTGGAAAATCTGAAATTCCATAGATGATTTTAGAAATTGTATTTAGATTAATCTTCTAGAAAATATCGCGTCTTGTATTTATAACTGAATGGAAAACACTTCCCGAACTTAAGTCATACATAACTCCAAAATTTCCAACTAAATTATTCTGATAACGCATCGTACTTAGTGGAAATATTTATGTGAAGTTTCACTTTTGCTTTATGGGAAGTGAAATAAATCGAATGCTACTTAAAAACCTTCAGTTGGAAAATCTAAAATTCCATACATAATTTTAGATAATATATTTAGTTTAATCTTCTTGTACAATATTGCGTCTTGAATTTAAAACTGCATAAAAAAACTGCCAAAACATAAGTCTTACGTAATTCGACATTTTCTATCTAGATTATTCTGAGAACGCAACTAATTTAATGGAAGTTATTATGAACAGCTTAACTTTTAATTAAGCGAGGTGAAAAAAATCGAATGCAATTAAAAAACGTTCAGTTGGAAAATCTGAAATTCCATAAATAATTTTAGAAAAAATATTTAGCGTTATCATCTAGTATATTATCGCGATTTAAAACTGCATGGAAAAACTTCATAAACTTAAGTTACAAATAATTCGACATTTTTTATCTAGATAACTCAGAGAATGCATCTTACATAATGGAAATTATTATGTGCAGCATTACTTTTGATTAATACGAGTTGAAAAAAATCGAATTATACTCAACAACTTTCATTTGGAAAATCTAAAATTCCATAAATAATTTTAGAAAATATATTCAGGTTAATCTACTAGTATCTCGCGTCTTGTATTTATACCTGCATAAAACTTATAAATTTTAAGTCATGCATAATTCCACATTTTCTACCTAGATTATTCTGAGAACGCATCTTACTTTATGGAAATTATTATGTACAGATTTACTTTTCATTGATACGAGGTGAAAATAATCGAATGATATTTTTAAAAATTAAGTTGTAAAATCTATAATTCCATAGATAATTTTAGAAAATATATTCAGGTTATTCTTCTAGTACAATATCGCGTCTTGTATTTATTACTGCATGGTAAAAACTTCCTAAAATTAAGTCAAACATAATTCCCGATTTATATCTATAATATTCCGAGAACGCATCTTTCTTAATGGAAATTATTACATACAGCTTTACTTATGAATTATACGAGGTGAAAATTATCATTTGCTACTAAAAGTCTTCAGTTGGAAAATCTAAAATTCCATAGATATTTTTAGAAAGTATATTAAAGTAAATCCTCTAGTACAATATTGTGTCTAGTATTTATAACTGCAAGGAAAAAACTTCCAAAACTTAAGACAGAAATTTTAAATCTAGATTATTCTGATAACTCATCTTACTAATTGGAAATTATTATGTACAGCTTTACTTTTGATTTATACGCGGTGAAAAAACTCAAATGCTACTAAATTACCTTCAGTTGCCTGCCAATGCTACTATAATGACTACGTAAGGAAAATCTTAAATTCCATAGATAATTTTAGAAAATTATTTTAGGTTAAATTCTACTACAATATCGCGACTTGTATTTATAACTGCATGGAAAAAACTTCCTAAACTTAAGTCATACATAATTTGACATTTTCTATCTTGATTATTCTGAGAAAGCATCATACTTTATGCAAATTATTATGTACAGATTGAATTTTGATTCATACGAGGGGAAAATAATCGAATGCAATTAAAAAAACTTTCAGTTGGAAAATCTAAAATTCCATAGATAATTTTAGAAAACATATTCCGGTTAATCTTCTAGTACAATATCGCGTCTTGTAATTATAACTGCATGGAAATAACTTACAAAACTTAAGTCATACATAATTCCACATTTTCCATTTAGATTATTCTGAGAACGCATCTTACTTAATGGAAATTATTATTTAAAGCTTTATTTTTGATTTAAACGAGGTGAAAAAAATCGAATGCTACTAAAATGCCTTCAGTTGGAAATTCTTAATTCCATACATCATTTTAGAAAACATATTCAGGTTAATCTTCTAGTACAATATCGCGTACTGTTTTTTTAACTGCATCGAAAAAACTTCCAAAACTTAAGTCAAATATAATTCGACATTTTCTATCTAGATTATTCTGAGAACGCATCTTACTTAATGAAGATTATTATGTACAGCTTTACATTTGATTCATACGAGGAGAAAAATTCGTATGCTACTAAAAAACCTTCAGTTAGAAAATCTAAAATTCCACACATAATTTTAGAAAATATATTCAGGTAAATCTCGTAGTACAATAAAGCGCCTTGTATTTATAACTGCAAGGAAAAAACTTTCCAAACTTAAGACATAAATAATTCGATATTTTCTATCTTGATTATTCCGAGAACGCATCTTTAGTACTGGAAATTATTATGTACAGCTTTACCTTTGATTTATATGAGGTGAAAAAAATCGAATGCTACTAAAGAACTTACAATCTGAAAATATGAAATTCCATAGATAATTTTAGAAAATATATTCAGGTCAATCTATTAGTCCCATCTTGTATTTATAACAGCATGGAAAAAACTTATAAAACCTAAGGAAATTATTATGTACAGTTTTATATTTGATTTATGCGAGGTGAAAAAACGCGAATGCTACTAAAATGCCTTCAGTCCTTTGCCAATGCTACTAAAATGCCTACCTCAGGAAAATCTTAAATTCCATAGATAATTTTAGAAAATATAATTAGGTTAATCCACTAGTACAATATCCCGTCTTGTATTTATTACTGTATGGTTAAGACATCCCAAACTTAAGTCATACATAATTCGAAATTTTTTATCTAGATTATTCTGAGAAAGCATTTTACTTTATGGAAATTACTATGTACAGGTATATTTTGATTTATACGAGATGAAAATAATCGAATGCTATTAAAAAAAATTGGACATACAGACTTCCATATTATATATCTACATTATTCTGAGAACGCATCTTACTTAATGGAAATAATTATGTATAGCTTCACTTCTGATTAATACGAGGTTAAAAAATTGAATGCTACAAAAATGCCTTCATTTGGAAAATCAAAAATTCCATATTTAATTTTAGAAAATATAATCAGGTTAATCTACTAGTATAATCTCGCGACTTGTATTTATAACTGCATGGAAAAAATTTATAAAACCTAAGTCATACATAATTCCACATTTTCTATCTAGATTATTCTGAGAACGCATCGTACTGAATGGACATTATTATATGCAGCTATACTGTTGAAAAATACTAGGAGAAAAATATTATATGCTACTTAATAATATTCAGTTGGAAAATCTGAAATTCCATAGATATTTTTAGAAAGTATATTCAGGTTTTTTATCTAGTAAATAATCGCAATCGCAATCGCAGAAAATATATTCAGGTTAATCTTCTAGTACAACATAGCGTCATGTATTTATAACTGCAAGGAAAAAACTTAAGTCATACATAATCCGACATTTTATCTAGATTATTCTGAGGGTGCATCTCACGTAATGGAAATTATTATGTACAGCTTTACTTTTGGTTTATATGAGGTGAAAAAAATCGAATGCTACTAAATTTCCTTCAGTTGGAAAATCTAAAATTCCATAGATAATTTTATAAAATATATTCCGGTTAGTCTTCTAGTACAATATCGCGTCTCGTATTTATTACTACATGGATAAAACTTCCCACACTTAAGTCATAATTAATTTGATATTTTCTATCTTGATTTTTCTGAGAACGCATCTAACTTTATGGAAATTATTATGTACAGCTTTACTTTTGATTTATTAGAGGTGAAAATAATCGAATGTTACTAAAAAATCTTCAGTTGGAAAATCTGAAATTCCATAGATATTTTTAGAAAGTATATTCAGGTAAATCAGGTTTAATATCGCGTCTTGCATTTATAACTGCATGTAAAAAACTTCCCAAACTTAACACATACAGACTTCGACAAATTAAATCTAGATTATTTTGAAAACGCATGTTATTTAATAGAAATTATTATTTACAGCTTTACTTTTAATTTATGCAGGGTGAAAAAAATCGAATGCAACTAAAATTCCATCAGTTGGATAACCGAAAATTCCATAGATAATTGTAGAAAATATAATATATAATAATAAATATAAAATTCCGGTTAATCTTCTAGTAAAATATCGCGTCTTGTATTTATTACTGCATGGAAAAAAGTTCCCAAACTTAAGTCATACATAATTCGAAATTTTCAATCTAGATTATTCTGAGATCGCATCTTACTTAATGGAAATTATTATGTTCAGCTTTACTTTTGATTTATACGAGTTGAAAAAAAATCGATTTTTACTAAAAAACTATCAAACTGAAAAAATAAATTCAATAGATAATTTAAGAAAATATATTCAAGTTAATCTACTAGTATAATCTCCCGTCTTGTGTTTATAACAGCATGGAAAAAACTTATAAAACCTAAGTCATACATAATTCCACATTTTCTATCTAGATTATTATGAGAACGCATCTTACTTAATGGAAATTATTATGTGCATCTTAAATTTTGATTTATACGAAGTGAATAAACTCGAAATCTACTAAAATGCCTTCAGTTGCCTGCCAATGCTACTTAAATGCCTGCGCCAGGAAAATCTTAAATTCCATAATTAATATTAGAAAATATATTCCGGTTAATCCACTAGTACAATATCGCGCCTTGTATTTATTACTGGATGGTTAAGACATCCCAAACTTAAGTCATACATAAATCGAAATTTTCTATCTTGATTATTCTGAGAAAGCATTTAACATTATGTTAAATTATTATGTACAGGTTTGTTTTTGATTTATACGAGATGGAAATAATCGAATGCTATTTAAAAAATTCAAGTTCGAAAATCTTAAATTCCATAGATAATTTTAGAAAATTATTTTACGTTAAACTTATACTACAATATCGCGACTTGTATTTATAACTGCATGGAAAAAACTTCCAAAAATTAAGTCATACATAATTCCACATTTATATCTAGATTATTCTGACAACGCATCTTACTTGATGGAAAATATTATATACAGGTTTGCCTTTAAATTACACGAGGTGAAAAATATCATATGCTACTAAAACATCTTCAGTTGGAAAATCTGAAATTCCATAAATATTTTTAGAAAGTATATTAAGGGAAATCCCCTAGTACAATATCGCGTCTTGCATTTATAACTGCATGGAAAAATCTTCCGAAACTTAAGACATACAGACTTCCACATTATCTATCTACATTATTCTGAGAACGCATCTTACTTAATGGAAATTATTATGTACAGCTTCACTTTTGAAATATATGAGGTGAAAAAAATCGAATGCTACGAAAATGCCTTGTGTTGCAAAATGTAAATTTCGATACATAATTTTCGATAATACACTCAGGTTAATCTTCTAGTTTAATATCGCGTCTTGTTTTTTCTAGAATTAGAAAATATATTAAGGTTAATCTTCTGGTACAATATAGCGTCTTGTATTTTTAACTGCAAAGAAAAAACTTCCCAAACTTAAGTCATACGTAATCCGACATTTTTTATCTAGATTATTCTGAGAATGCATCTTACTTATTGGAAGTTATTATGTACAGCTTTACTTTTGATTAATCTGATAAGAAAAATACGTATCATACTAAAAAACCTTTAGGTGGAAAATATAAAATTCCATACATAATTTTAGAAAATATATTCAGGTAAATCTTCTAGTACAATATAGCGTCTTGTATTTATAACTGCAAGGAAAAAACTTCCCAAACTTAAGTATTACGTAATTCGACATTTATTTTCTAGATTATTCTGAGAATGCATCTTAGGTAATGGAAATTATTATGTTCAGCTTTTCTTTTGATTTATACGAGTTGGAAAAAATCGAATGCTACTAAAGTTCTTTCAATTGGAAAATCTAAAAATCCATAGATAATATTAGAAAATATAATCAGGTTATCCTACTGGTATAATCTCGCGTCTTGTATTTATAACTGCATGGAAAAAACTGATAAAACCTAAGTCATACATAATTCCACAATTTCTACCTAGATTATTCTGAAAACGAATCTTACTTTATAGAAATTAATATGGACAGTTTTACTTTTCAATTATACGAAGTGAAACAAATCGAATGTTACTACAAACCTTCAGGTAGTAATCTTAAATTCCATGGATAATTTTGGAAAATATATTCAGGATAATCTTCTAATACATATTGCGTCTTGTATTTATAACTGCATTAAAAAAACTTTCAACTCGTAAGTAATACCTACTTCCACATATTCGATCTAAATTATTCTGAGAACGTATCTTATATTATGCAAACTTTTGTGAACAGGTTTTATTTTGAAATATAAGAAATGAAACCAATCCAATTTTACTAAGAACATTCAGTTGGTAATCTTAAACTCTGTTTATAAATTTGAAAAATATATTCAGGTTAATCCTCTAGTACAATATCGCGTCTTGTAATAATAACTGCATGGAAAAATATTTTCAACTTGTGAGCGATGCCTAATTCGCCATTTTCTATCTAGATTTTTCTGAAAACGTACTTTACTTATGTAAACTTTATATGTACAGTTAATTATGAATTATACGAAGTAAGAAAAATCGAATGCTACAAAGAACCTTCAGTTGAAAAATCTTAAATTCCATAGATAATTTTGAAAAATATATTCAGGTTATTCCTCTAGTACAATATCGCCTCTTGTATTCATAACTGCATGGAAAAATACTTTCACCACGTAAGTCATACTTAATTCCACATATTCTATCTAGATCTGAGAACGTAGCTAACTTTAGGGAAATTTATATATAGTTTACTTTTGAATTATACGAAGTAAAACAAATCGAATTTTTCTAAGAACCTTCAGTTGGTAATCATAAATTCCATGAATAAATTTGGAAAATATATTCAGGATAATCTTTTAGTACAATATGCATCTTGTATTTATAACTGCATTTAAACAAAAACTTTCAACACGTAAGTCATATTTAATTCCACATTTTCTCTCTAAATAATTCTGAGAACGTATCTTACATTATGGAAATTTATATGTACAGCTTTACTTTTGAATTATACGAAGTGATAAAATCGAATGCTAATAAAAAACTTTAGTTGGAAAATTTAAAATTACATAGATAATTTTGGAATATTAATGTAGGTTAATCATCAAGTATAATATCGCGACTTGTAATAATAACTGCTTGGAAAAAATCTTTCAACGCATAAGTCATGCCTATTTCCACATTTTCTTTCTAGATTTTTCAGAGAACGTATCTTACTTTATAGATATATATAAACAGGTTAACTTTTGTATTATACAAAGTGAAAAAAAATCGAATTTAACTAAGAACCTTAAGTGAGTAATATTAAATTACGTATATAAAGTTGGAAAATATATTCATGTTACTCTTAGAGTGTAATATCGCGTTTTGTATTTGTATGCATGGAAAAACTATTGCAAAACGCAAGTCATATCTAATTCCACAATTTCAATCCAGATTATTCTGTAAACGTATCATACAAAATTTATATGTACAGGTTTACTATTGAAATAAACAAAGTGAAATAAATAATATGTTACTAAGAACTTTCAGTAGGTAATATAAAATTCCATAAATAATTTTCGAATATTTATTCACGATAATCTTCTAGTACAAAATACGTAATACATTTATAACTGCATGGAAAAAAACCTTCAACACGTAAGTCACACTAATTTCCACATTTTCAATCTAATTTATTCTGAGGTAGTATATTACTTCATGGAAATAAGAATATATTCAGGTTTACATCTTATACAGATTTATAGATTTATACGACGAGAGAAAAATCGAATGCAGCTAAAATACTTTCAGATGGAAAATATTTAATTTATAGATAATTTTGAAAGACATATTAAGATTATTCTTCCAGTACAATAACGCGTCTTGTATTTGTAACTGCATGGAAAAAACCTCCCAAACTTTAGTCATACGTAATTCGATATTTTCTGTCTGGATAATTCTAAGAACGCATCTGAATTAATGGAAATTATTATGTACAACTTCATTTTTTATTTATACGAGGCAAAAAAAATCGTATGCCACTAAAAAACCTTCAGTTGGAAAATCTAAAATTCCACACATAATTTTAGAAAATATATTCAGGTAAATCTTCTAGTACAATAAAGCGCCTAGTATTTATAACTGCAAGGAAGAAACTTCCCGAACTTAAGACATACATAATTCGACATTTTCTATCTTGATTATTCTGAGAACGCATCTTTAGTACTGGAAATTATTATGTACAGCTTTACCTTTGATTTATATGAGTTGAAAAAAATCGAATGCTACTAAAAATCCTTCAGTTGAAAAATCTAAAATTCCATAGATAATTTTAGAAAATATATTAAGGTTAATCATCTAGTACAATATCGCGTATTGTATTTATAACTGCAAAAAACTTCCAAATCTCAAGTCATACGTAATTCCACATTTTCTATCAAGATTATTCTGAGATAGAATAGCACTTAATGGAAATTATTATGTACAGCTTTACTTTTGATTTATGCGGGGTAAAAAAAATCGAAAACTACAAAAAAACCTTCAGTTGGAAAATATGAAATTCCATAGATAATTTTAAAAAATATATTCAGGTTAATCCTCAAGTCAAATATCGTGTCTTGTTTTATAAATACATGTAAAAAACTTCCCAAACTTCAGTAATACGTAATTCGACATTATCTGTCTATATTATTCTGACAACGCATCTTAATTAATGGAAATTATTATATACAGCTTTTCTTTTGATTTATACGAGGTGAAAAAAATCGAATGCTAATAAAAAACCTTCAGTTGGAAAATCAAAAAATCGATTGCTACTTTTAGAAACTATATTCAGGTTTATCCTCAAGTACAATATCGCGTCTTGTATTTGTAACAGCAAAAATCTTCCAAAACTTAAGTCAAACATAATTCCACATTTTCTATCTAGATTATTCTAAGAAAGCATCTTACTGAATGGAAATTATTATGTAGAGTTTACTTATGATTCATACGAGGTGAAAAATCTAATGCTACTGAAAAACCTTTAGTTGGAAAATCTAAAATTCCATAGATAATTTTAGAAAATATATTCAGATTAAACTACTAGTATAATATCGCATCTTGTATTTGTGAATGCATGAAATAAACTTCCAAAACTTTAGCCATACATAATTCGACATTTTCATTCTAGATTATTCTGAGAACGCTCCTTACTTAATGGAAATTATTATGTACACCTTTACTTTTGATTTATACGAGGTGAAAATAATCGAATGCTACTAAAGAACCTTCAATTGGAAAACATAAAATTCCATAGAAAATTTTAGAAAATATATTCAGGTTAATCAACTAGTATAATCTCGCGTCTTATATTTATATCAGCATGGAAATAACTTCCAAAACTAATTATTAAGGACGTACGTCGAAATTATTACGTACAGTTTTACTTTTGATTTATACGAGGAGAATAATTCGTATGCTACTAAAAAACCTTAAGTTGAAAAATCTAAAATTCCATAGATAATTTTCAGAAAATATATTCAGGTTAAACTACTAGTAGAAATACGCGTCCTGTATTTATTACGCGTCCTGCATTAGAAATAAAGGCCAAAAGTTAAGTCATACATAATTGTACATTCTCTATCTAGATTATTCTGAGAACGAATATTACCTAATGGCAATTATTGTGAACAGCTTTACTTTTGATTTATACGTGATTAAAAAAATCAAATGCTAGTAAAAATCCTTCAGTTGGAAAATCAGAAATTCCATAGATAACTTTTTTAAACATATTCAGGTTAATCCTCTAGGACAATATCGCGGCTTGCACATATAAATGCAGGGAAAAACATCCCAAATTTAGTCATAAGTAATTCGACATTTTCTGTCAAGTTTATTCTGAGAATGCATCTTACTTAATGGAAATTATTATGTACACGTTTTATTTTGATTTATAATAGGCAAAGAAAATCGTATGCTACTAAAAAATCTTCAGTTGGAAAATCTCAAATTCCACAGAAAAGTTTGGAAAATATATTAAGATTACTCTTCGGTACAATATCGCGTCTTGTATTTATAACTGCAAAAATCTTCCAAAACTTACGTCAAACATAATTCCACATTTTCTATCTAGATTATTTTGAGAATACATCTTACGTAGTGGAAAATATTATGTACTGCTTTACTTTTGATTTATACGAGGTGAAAAAAATCTAATGCTACTAAAGAACCTTCAACTGGAAAATATAATATTCCATAGAAAATTTTAGAAAATATATTCAGGTTAATCTACTAGTATAGTATCGCATCTTGTATTTATAACTGCAAAACTCTTCCAAAACTTAAGTCATACATAATTCCACATTTTCTATCTAGATTCTGAGAACGCATCTTACCTAATGGAAAATATTATATACAGCTTTACTTGTGAATTATACGAGGTGAAAATATCATATGCTACTAAGTAATCATCAGTTGGAAAATCTAAAATTCCACAGATATTTTTAGAAAGTATATTTAGTTATTCCTCTAGTACAATATCGTGTCTTGCATTTTAAACTTGCCAAACTTAAGACATACAGATTTCCAAAATTTCTACCTAGATTATTCTGAGAACGCATTTTACTTAATGAAAAAATTATGTACAGCTTTACGATTGATATATACGAGGTAAAAAAATCGAATGCTAGTAAAAAACCTTCTGTTGGAAAAGCTAAAATTCCATAGATAGCTTTAGAAAATATATTGAGGTTAATCTTCTAGTACAATATCACGTTTTTATTTTATAAATGCACGGAAAAACTTGCAAAACTTAAGTCATACATAATTCCACATATTCTATCTAGATTATTATGAGAACGCATTTACCTAATGGTAATTATTGTGAACAGCTTTACTTTTGATTTATACGTGATTAAAAAAATCAAATGCTAGTAAAAATCCTTCAGTTGGAAAATCAGAAATTCCATAGATAATTTTTTAAATATATTCAGGTTAATCCTCTAGGACAATATCGCGTCTTGCACATATAGATACAGGGAAAAACATCCCAAATTTAGTCATACGTAATTCGACATTTTCTGTGAAGTTTAATCTGAGAATGCATCTTACTTAATGGAAATTATTATGTACACGTTTTATTTTGATTTATAATAGGCAATGAAAATCGTATGCTACTAAAAAACCTTCAGTTGGAAAATCTCAAATTCCACAGAAAAGTTTGGAAAATATATTAAGGTTACTCTTCCAGTACAATATCGCGTCTTGTATTTATAACTGCAAAAATCTTCCAAAACATAAGTCATACATAATTCCACATTTTCTATCTAGATTATTTTGAGAATACATCTTACGTAGTGGAAAATATTATGTACTGCTTTACTTTTGATTTATACGAGGTGAAAAAAATCTAATGCTACTAAAGAAACTTCAACTGGAAAATATAATATTCCATAGAAAATTTTAGAAAATATATTCAGGTTAATCTACCAGTATAGTATCGCGTCTTGTATTTATAACAGCAAAAATCTTCCAAAACTTAAGTCATACATAATTCCACATTTTCTATCTAGATTCTGAGAACGCATCTTACCTAAGGGAAAATATTATATACAGCTTTACTGGTGAATTATATGAGGTGAAAAATATCATATGCTACTAAATAATCATCAGTTGGAAAATCTAAAATTCCACAGATATTTTTAGAAAGTATATTTAGGTAATTCCTCTAGTACAATATCGTGTCTAGCATTTTAAACTTGCCAAACTTAAGACATACAGATTTCCAAAATTTCTACCTAGATTATTCTGAGAACGCATTTTACTTAATGAAAAAATTATGTACAGCTTTACGATTGATATATACGAGGTAAAAAAAATCGAATGCTAGTAAAAAACCTTCTGTTGGAAAAGATAAAATTCCATAGATAGTTTTAGAAAATATATTCAGGTTAATCTTCTAGTACAATATCACGTTTTTAATTTATAAATGCATGGAAAAACTTGCAAATCTTAAGTCATACATAATTACACATATTCTATCTAGATTATTATGAGAACGCATCTTACTTAATGGAAATTATTATGTGCAGCTTTACTTTTGATTTATGCTAAGTGAAAAAAATCGAATGCTACTAAAAAACCTTCAGTTGGAAAATCTAAAATTCCATAGATAATTTTAGAAAATATATTCAGGTTATTCCTACAGTACAATATCGCGTCTGGTATGTACAACTGCATAAAAAAAAATTCCCAAATTTAAGTCATTCATAATTCGACAATTTCTATCTAGATTATTCTGACAATGGATCTTACTCAATGGAAACTATTATGTACAGCTTTACATTTGATTTAAACGAAGTGAAAAAAAACGAATGCTACTAAAAAACCTGCAGATAAAAAACTTGAAATCTATAGATATTAATAGAAAGTATAATTGCATGGAAAAAACTCCCAAAACTTAAGTCGTACAAAATTCGACATTTTCTATGTAGAATATTCTGAGAACGCATCTTACTTAATGGAAATTATTATGTACAGCTTTACCTTTATTTATACGAGGTAAAAAAAGGATTGCTGGTCAAAAACCTTCCGTTGGAAAATCTAAAATTACATAGATAATTTTAGAAATTATTTTCAGGTAAATCTCCCAGTACAATATCAAGTCTTGTATTTATAACTGCATGGAAAAACTTTCCAAACATAAGTCATACATAATTTTACATATTCTATCTAGATTATTATGAGAACGCATCTTACATAATGGAAATTATTATGTACAGCTTTACTTTTGACTTATACGAGGAGAAAAATTCGTATGCTACTTAAAAACGATCAGTTGGAAAATTTAAATTCCACACATTATTTTAGAAAATATATTCAGGTAAATCTTCTAGTACAATATAGCGCCTTGTATTTATAACTGCAAGGAAGAAACTTTCCAAACTTAAGACATACATAATTCGACATTTTCTATCTTGATTATTCTGAGAACGCATCTTTAGTACTGGAAATTATTAGGTACAGCTTTACCTTTGATTTATATGAGTTGTAAAAATCGAATGCTACTTAAGAACTTTCAATCTGAAAATCTAAAATTCCATAGATAATTTTAGAAAATATATTCAGGTTAATCTAGTAGTATATCTCCCATCTTGTATTTATAACAGCATGGAAAAACTTATAAAACCTAAGTCATACATAATTACACATTTTCTATCAAGATTATTCTGAGAACGCATCAAACTTAATGGTAAATATATTATACTGCTTCACTTTTGAATTATACGAGGTGAAAAATACAATATGCCACTAAATAATCTTCAATTGTAAAATCTGAATATCCATAGATATTTTTAGAAAGTATATTCAGGTATTTCCTCTAGTACATTATCGCGACTTGCATTTATAACTACATGGAAAAAACTTCCCAAACTAAAGACATACAGGTTTCCACATTTTATATCTATTAATCTGAGAACGCATCTTACTTAATGGAAATTATTATGTACAGTTTTATATTTGATTTATGCGAGGTGAAAAAACGCGAATGCTACTAAAATGCCTTCAGTCCTTTGCCAATGCTACTAAAATGCCTACGTCAGGAAAATCTTAAATTCCATAGATAATTTAAAAAAATATATTCAGGTTAATCCACTAGTACAATATCGCGTCTTGTATTTATTACTGGATGGATAAAACTTCCAATAATTATTTTTACATTTTCTATCTAGATTATTCTGAGAACGCGACTTACGTAAAGGAAATTATTATGTACAGATTTACTTTTGATTTATACGAGGTGAAAAATTCGTATGCTACTAAATAACCTTCAGTTGGAACATCTGAAATTCAATACATAATGTTAGAAAATATATTCAGGTTAATCTTCTAGTACAATATCGCGTTTTGTTTTTTTAACTGCATGGAAAAAACTTCCAAAACTTAAAACATACATAATTCGACATTTTCTATCTAGATTATTATGAGAACGCATATTACTTAATGGAAGTTATTATGTAGAGCTTTACTTTTGATTTATCTTAGAAGAAAAAATCATATGCTACTAATAAACCTGCAGTTGGAAAATCAAAAATTCCATACATAATTTTACAAAATATATTCAGGTTAATCTTCTGGTACAATATAGCGTCTTGTATTTTTAACTGCAAGGAAAAAACTTCCCAAACTTTCTATCTAGATTATTCTGAGAATGCATCTTTCGTAATGGAAATTATTATGTACAGCTTTACTTTTGATTTATACGTGTTGGAAAAAATCGAATGCTACTAAAGAACTTTACATTGCAAAATCTAAAATTCCATAGATAATTTTAGAAAATATAATCAGGTTAATCTACTAGTATAATCTCGCGTCTTAATTTATAACTGCATGGAAAAAATTTATAAAACCTAAGTCATACATAATTCCACAATTTCTATCTAGATTATTCTGAGAACGCATCATACTGAATGAAAATTATTATATACAGCTATATTGTTGAAAAATACGAGGTGAAAAATATCAATTGCAACTTAATAATATTCAGTTTGAAAATCTGAAATTCCATAGATTTTTTTAGAATGTATATTCAGGTTTTTTTTTCTAGTAAATAATCGCATCTTGCATTTATAACTACAAGGAAAAAACTTCCCAAACTTAAGTCATACATAATTCGATATTTTTTATCTAGACTATTCTGAGAATTCATCTCACGTAATGGAAATTATTATGTACAGCTTTACTTTTGGTTTATATGAGGTGAAAAAAATCGAATGCTACTAAATTTCCTTCAGTTGGAAAATCTAAAATTCCATAGATAATTTTATAAAATATATTCCGGTTAGTCTTCTAGTACAATATCGCGTCTTGTATTTATTACTACATGGATAAAACTTCCCACACTTAAGTCATAATTAATTTGATATTTTCTATCTTGATTTTTCTGAGAACGCATTTAACTTTATGGAAATTATTATGTATAGCTTTACTTTTGATTTATTAGAGGTGAAAATAATCGAATGTTACTAAAAAATCTTCAGTTGGAAAATCTGAAATTCCATAGATATTTTTAGAAAGTATATTCAGGTACATCAGGTTTAATATCGCGTCTTTCATTTATAACTGCATGTAAAAAACTTCCCAAACTTAACACATACAGACTTCGACAAATTAAATCTAGATTATTTTGAAAACGCATGTTATTTAATAGAAATTATTATTTACAGCTTTACTTTTGATTTATGCAGGGTGAAAAAAATCGAATGCAACTAAAATTCCATTAGTTGGATAACCGAAAATTCCATAGATAATTGTAGAAAATATAATATATAATAATAAAAATAAAATTCCGGTTAATCTTCCAGTAAAATATCGCTTCTTATATTTATTACTGCATGGAAAAAATTTCCCAAACTTAAGTCATACATAATTCGAAATTTTCAATCTAGATTATTCTGAGATAGCATCTTACTTAATGGAAATTATTATGTTCAGCTTTACTTTTGATTTATACGAGTTGAAAAAAATCGATTGCTACTAAAAAGCTATCAATCTGAAAAAATAAATTCCATAGATAATTTAAGTAAATATATTTAAGTTAATCTACTAGTATAATCTCCCGTCTTGTGTTTATAACAGCATGGAATAAACTTATAAAACCTAAGTCATACATAATTCCACATTTTCTATCTAGATTATTATTAAAACGCATCTTACTTAATGGAAATTATTATGTGCATCTTTACTTTTGATTTATACGAATATAGATGGAAATAATCGAATGCTATTTAAAAAATTCAAGTTGGAAAATCTTAAATTCCATAGATAATTTTAGAAAATTATTTTAGGTTAAATTCTACTACAATATCGCGACTTGTATTTATAACTGCATGGAAAAAACTTCCAAAAATTAAGTCATACATAATTCCACATTTATATCTAGATTATTCTGACAACGCATCTTACTTGATGGAAAATATTATATACAGGTTTGCCTTTAAATTACACGAGGTGAAAAATATCATATGCTACTAAAACATCTTCAGTTGGAAAATATGATATTTTTAGAAAGTATATTCCGGTTAATCTTCTAGTACAATATCGCGTTTTGTATTTATTATTGCATGGAAGAAACATCCCAATTTTTGGTCATACATAATTCGAAATTTTAAATCTAGATTATTCTGAGAACGCATCTCACTGAATGGAAATTATTATTTAAAGCTTTATTTTTGATTTAAACGAGGTGAAAAAAATCGAATGCTACTAAAATGCCTTCAGTTGGAAATTCTTAATTCCATACATCATTTTAGAAAACATATTCAGGTTAATCTTCTAGTACAATATCGCGTCTTGTAATTATAACTGCATGGAAATAACTTACAAAACTTAAGTCATACATAATTCCACATTTTCCATTTAGATTATTCTGAGAACGCATCTTACTTAATGGAAATTATTATTTAAAGCTTTATTTTTGATTTAAACGAGGTGAAAAAAATCGAATGCTACTAAAATGCCTTCAGTTGGAAATTCTTAATTCCATACATCATTTTAGAAAACATATTCAGGTTAATCTTCTAGTACAATATCGCGTACTGTTTTTTTAACTGCATGGAAAAAACTTCCAAAACTTAAGTCAAATATAATTCGACATTTTCTATCTAGATTATTCTGAGAACGCATCTTACTTAATGAAGATTATTATGTACAGCTTTACATTTGATTCATACGAGGAGAAAAATTCGTATGCTACTAAAAAACCTTCAGTTAGAAAATCTAAAATTCCACACATAATTTTAGAAAATATATTCAGGTAAATCTCGTAGTACAATAAAGCGCCTTGTATTTATAACTGCAAGGAAAAAACTTTCCAAACTTAAGACATAAATAATTCGATATTTTCTATCTTGATTATTCCGAGAACGCATCTTTAGTACTGGAAATTATTATGTACAGCTTTACCTTTGATTTATATGAGGTGAAAAAAATCGAATGCTACTAAAGAACTTACAATCTGAAAATATGAAATTCCATAGATAATTTTAGAAAATACATTCAGGTCAATCTATTAGTCCCATCTTGTATTTATAACAGCATGGAAAAAACTTATAAAACCTAAGGACATTATTATGTACAGTTTTATATTTGATTTATGCGAGGTGAAAAAACGCGAATGCTACTAAAATGCCTTCAGTCCTTTGCCAATGCTACTAAAATGCCTACCTCAGGAAAATCTTAAATTCCATAGATAATTTTAGAAAATATAATTAGGTTAATCCACTAGTACAATATCCCGTCTTGTATTTATTACTGTATGGTTAAGACATCCCAAACTTAAGTCATACATAATTCGAAATTTTTTATCTAGATTATTCTGAGAAAGCATTTTACTTTATGGAAATTACTATGTACAGGTATATTTTGATTTATACGAGATGAAAATAATCGAATGCTATTAAAAAAAATTGGACATACAGACTTCCATATTATATATCTACATTATTCTGAGAACGCATCTTACTTAATGGAAATAATTATGTATAGCTTCACTTCTGATTAATACGAGGTTAAAAAATTGAATGCTACAAAAATACCTTCATTTGGAAAATCAAAAATTCCATATTTAATTTTAGAAAATATAATCAGGTTAATCTACTAGTATAATCTCGCGACTTGTATTTATAACTGCATGGAAAAAATTTATAAAACCTAAGTCATACATAATTCCA
Organism: Ceriagrion tenellum; assembly: GCA_963169105.1. Classification (NCBI taxonomy): domain Eukaryota; kingdom Metazoa; phylum Arthropoda; class Insecta; order Odonata; family Coenagrionidae; genus Ceriagrion; species Ceriagrion tenellum. The sequence continues at coordinate 45,324,238 of OY720632.1, forward strand.
CATTTTCTATCTAGATTATTCTGAGAACGCATCGTACTGAATGGACATTATTATATGCAGCTATACTGTTGAAAAATACTAGGAGAAAAATATTATATGCTACTTAATAATATTCAGTTGGAAAATCTGAAATTCCATAGATATTTTTAGAAAGTATATTCAGGTTTTTTATCTAGTAAATAATCGCAATCGCAATCGCAGAAAATATATTCAGGTTAATCTTCTAGTACAACATAGCGTCATGTATTTATAACTGCAAGGAAAAAACTTAAGTCATACATAATCCGACATTTTATCTAGATTATTCTGAGGGTGCATCTCACGTAATGGAAATTATTATGTACAGCTTTACTTTTGGTTTATATGAGGTGAAAAAAATCGAATGCTACTAAATTTCCTTCAGTTGGAAAATCTAAAATTCCATAGATAATTTTATAAAATATATTCCGGTTAGTCTTCTAGTACAATATCGCGTCTTGTATTTATTACTACATGGATAAAACTTCCCACACTTAAGTCATAATTAATTTGATATTTTCTATCTTGATTTTTCTGAGAACGCATCTAACTTTATGGAAATTATTATGTACAGCTTTACTTTTGATTTATTAGAGGTGAAAATAATCGAATGTTACTAAAAAATCTTCAGTTGGAAAATCTGAAATTCCATAGATATTTTTAGAAAGTATATTCAGGTAAATCAGGTTTAATATCGCGTCTTGCATTTATAACTGCATGTAAAAAACTTCCCAAACTTAACACATACAGACTTCGACAAATTAAATCTAGATTATTTTGAAAACGCATGTTATTTAATAGAAATTATTATTTACAGCTTTACTTTTAATTTATGCAGGGTGAAAAAAATCGAATGCAACTAAAATTCCATCAGTTGGATAACCGAAAATTCCATAGATAATTGTAGAAAATATAATATATAATAATAAATATAAAATTCCGGTTAATCTTCTAGTAAAATATCGCGTCTTGTATTTATTACTGCATGGAAAAAAGTTCCCAAACTTAAGTCATACATAATTCGAAATTTTCAATCTAGATTATTCTGAGATCGCATCTTACTTAATGGAAATTATTATGTTCAGCTTTACTTTTGATTTATACGAGTTGAAAAAAAATCGATTTTTACTAAAAAACTATCAATCTGAAAAAATAAATTCAATAGATAATTTAAGAAAATATATTCAAGTTAATCTACTAGTATAATCTCCCGTCTTGTGTTTATAACAGCATGGAAAAAACTTATAAAACCTAAGTCATACATAATTCCACATTTTCTATCTAGATTATTATGAGAACGCATCTTACTTAATGGAAATTATTATGTGCATCTTAAATTTTGATTTATACGAAGTGAATAAACTCGAAATCTACTAAAATGCCTTCAGTTGCCTGCCAATGCTACTTAAATGCCTGCGCCAGGAAAATCTTAAATTCCATAATTAATATTAGAAAATATATTCCGGTTAATCCACTAGTACAATATCGCGCCTTGTATTTATTACTGGATGGTTAAGACATCCCAAACTTAAGTCATACATAAATCGAAATTTTCTATCTTGATTATTCTGAGAAAGCATTTAACATTATGTTAAATTATTATGTACAGGTTTGTTTTTGATTTATACGAGATGGAAATAATCGAATGCTATTTAAAAAATTCAAGTTCGAAAATCTTAAATTCCATAGATAATTTTAGAAAATTATTTTACGTTAAACTTATACTACAATATCGCGACTTGTATTTATAACTGCATGGAAAAAACTTCCAAAAATTAAGTCATACATAATTCCACATTTATATCTAGATTATTCTGACAACGCATCTTACTTGATGGAAAATATTATATACAGGTTTGCCTTTAAATTACACGAGGTGAAAAATATCATATGCTACTAAAACATCTTCAGTTGGAAAATCTGAAATTCCATAAATATTTTTAGAAAGTATATTAAGGGAAATCCCCTAGTACAATATCGCGTCTTGCATTTATAACTGCATGGAAAAATCTTCCGAAACTTAAGACATACAGACTTCCACATTATCTATCTACATTATTCTGAGAACGCATCTTACTTAATGGAAATTATTATGTACAGCTTCACTTTTGAAATATATGAGGTGAAAAAAATCGAATGCTACGAAAATGCCTTGTGTTGCAAAATGTAAATTTCGATACATAATTTTCGATAATACACTCAGGTTAATCTTCTAGTTTAATATCGCGTCTTGTTTTTTCTAGAATTAGAAAATATATTAAGGTTAATCTTCTGGTACAATATAGCGTCTTGTATTTTTAACTGCAAAGAAAAAACTTCCCAAACTTAAGTCATACGTAATCCGACATTTTTTATCTAGATTATTCTGAGAATGCATCTTACTTATTGGAAGTTATTATGTACAGCTTTACTTTTGATTAATCTGATAAGAAAAATACGTATCATACTAAAAAACCTTTAGGTGGAAAATATAAAATTCCATACATAATTTTAGAAAATATATTCAGGTAAATCTTCTAGTACAATATAGCGTCTTGTATTTATAACTGCAAGGAAAAAACTTCCCAAACTTAAGTATTACGTAATTCGACATTTATTTTCTAGATTATTCTGAGAATGCATCTTAGGTAATGGAAATTATTATGTTCAGCTTTTCTTTTGATTTATACGAGTTGGAAAAAATCGAATGCTACTAAAGTTCTTTCAATTGGAAAATCTAAAAATCCATAGATAATATTAGAAAATATAATCAGGTTATCCTACTGGTATAATCTCGCGTCTTGTATTTATAACTGCATGGAAAAAACTGATAAAACCTAAGTCATACATAATTCCACAATTTCTACCTAGATTATTCTGAAAACGAATCTTACTTTATAGAAATTAATATGGACAGTTTTACTTTTCAATTATACGAAGTGAAACAAATCGAATGTTACTACAAACCTTCAGGTAGTAATCTTAAATTCCATGGATAATTTTGGAAAATATATTCAGGATAATCTTCTAATACATATTGCGTCTTGTATTTATAACTGCATTAAAAAAACTTTCAACTCGTAAGTAATACCTACTTCCACATATTCGATCTAAATTATTCTGAGAACGTATCTTATATTATGCAAACTTTTGTGAACAGGTTTTATTTTGAAATATAAGAAATGAAACCAATCCAATTTTACTAAGAACATTCAGTTGGTAATCTTAAACTCCGTTTATAAATTTGAAAAATATATTCAGGTTAATCCTCTAGTACAATATCGCGTCTTGTAATAATAACTGCATGGAAAAATATTTTCAACTTGTGAGCGATGCCTAATTCGCCATTTTCTATCTAGATTTTTCTGAAAACGTACTTTACTTATGTAAACCTTATATGTACAGTTAATTATGAATTATACGAAGTAAGAAAAATCGAATGCTACAAAGAACCTTCAGTTGAAAAATCTTAAATTCCATAGATAATTTTGAAAAATATATTCAGGTTATTCCTCTAGTACAATATCGCCTCTTGTATTCATAACTGCATGGAAAAATACTTTCACCACGTAAGTCATACTTAATTCCACATATTCTATCTAGATCTGAGAACGTAGCTAACTTTAGGGAAATTTATATATAGTTTACTTTTGAATTATACGAAGTAAAACAAATCGAATTTTTCTAAGAACCTTCAGTTGGTAATCATAAATTCCATGAATAAATTTGGAAAATATATTCAGGATAATCTTTTAGTACAATATGCATCTTGTATTTATAACTGCATTTAAACAAAAACTTTCAACACGTAAGTCATATTTAATTCCACATTTTCTCTCTAAATAATTCTGAGAACGTATCTTACATTATGGAAATTTATATGTACAGCTTTACTTTTGAATTATACGAAGTGATAAAATCGAATGCTAATAAAAAACTTTAGTTGGAAAATTTAAAATTACATAGATAATTTTGGAATATTAATGTAGGTTAATCATCAAGTATAATATCGCGACTTGTAATAATAACTGCTTGGAAAAAATCTTTCAACGCATAAGTCATGCCTATTTCCACATTTTCTTTCTAGATTTTTCAGAGAACGTATCTTACTTTATAGATATATATAAAAAGGTTAACTTTTGTATTATACAAAGTGAAAAAAAATCGAATTTAACTAAGAACCTTAAGTGAGTAATATTAAATTACGTATATAAAGTTGGAAAATATATTCATGTTACTCTTAGAGTGTAATATCGCGTTTTGTATTTGTATGCATGGAAAAACTATTGCAAAACGCAAGTCATATCTAATTCCACAATTTCAATCCAGATTATTCTGTAAACGTATCATACAAAATTTATATGTACAGGTTTACTATTGAAATAAACAAAGTGAAATAAATAATATGTTACTAAGAACTTTCAGTAGGTAATGTAAAATTCCATAAATAATTTTCGAATATTTATTCACGATAATCTTCTAGTACAAAATACGTAATGCATTTATAACTGCATGGAAAAAAACCTTCAACACGTAAGTCACACTAATTTCCACATTTTCAATCTAATTTATTCTGAGGTAGTATATTACTTCATGGAAATAAGAATATATTCAGGTTTACATCTTATACAGATTTATAGATTTAGACGACGAGAGAAAAATCGAATGCAGCTAAAATACTTTCAGATGGAAAATATTTAATTTATAGACAATTTTGAAAGACATATTAAGATTGTTCTTCCAGTACAATAACGCGTCTTGTATTTGTAACTGCATGGAAAAAACCTCCCAAACTTTAGTCATACGTAATTCGATATTTTCTGTCTGGATAATTCTAAGAACGCATCTTACTTAATGGAAATTATTATGTACAACTTCATTTTTTATTTATACGAGGCAAAAAAAAATCGTATGCCACTAAAAACCCTTCAGTTGGAAAATCTAAAATTCCACACATAATTTTAGAAAATATATTCAGGTAAATCTTCTAGTACAATAAAGCGCCTAGTATTTATAACTGCAAGGAAGAAACTTCCCGAACTTAAGACATACATAATTTGACATTTTCTATCATGATTATTCTGAGAACGCATCTTTAGTACTGGAAATTATTATGTACAGCTTTACCTTTGATTTATATGAGTTGAAAAAAATCGAATGCTACTAAAAATCCTTCAGTTGAAAAATCTAAAATTCCATAGATAATTTTAGAAAATATATTAAGGTTAATCATCTAGTACAATATCGCGTATTGTATTTATAACTGCAAAAAACTTCCAAATCTCAAGTCATACGTAATTCCACATTTTCTATCAAGATTATTCTGAGATAGAATAGCACTTAATGGAAATTATTATGTACAGCTTTACTTTTGATTTATGCGGGGTAAAAAAAATCGAAAACTACAAAAAAACCTTCAGTTGGAAAATATGAAATTCCATAGATAATTTTAAAAAATATATTCAGGTTAATCCTCAAGTCAAATATCGTGTCTTGTATTTATAAATGCATGTAAAAAACTTCCCAAACTTCAGTAATACGTAATTCGACATTTACTGTCTATATTATTCTGACAACGCATCTTAATTAATGGAAATTATTATATACAGCTTTTCTTTTGATTTATACGAGGTGAAAAAAATCGAATGCTAATAAAAAACCTTCAGTTGGAAAATCAAAAAATCGATTGCTACTTTTAGAAACTATATTCAGGTTTATCCTCAAGTACAATATCGCGTCTTGTATTTGTAACAGCAAAAATCTTCCAAAACTTAAGTCAAACATAATTCCACATTTTCTATCTAGATTATTCTAAGAAAGCATCTTACTGAATGGAAATTATTATGTAGAGTTTACTTATGATTCATACGAGGTGAAAAATCTAATGCTACTGAAAAACCTTTAGTTGGAAAATCTAAAATTCCATAGATAATTTTAGAAAATATATTCAGATTAAACTACTAGTATAATATCGCATCTTGTATTTGTGAATGCATGAAATAAACTTCCAAAACTTTAGCCATACATAATTCGACATTTTCATTCTAGATTATTCTGAGAACGCTCCTTACTTAATGGAAATTATTATGTACACCTTTACTTTTGATTTATACGAGGTGAAAATAATCGAATGCTACTAAAGAACCTTCAATTGGAAAACATAAAATTCCATAGAAAATTTTAGAAAATATATTCAGGTTAATCAACTAGTATAAATTCGCGTCTTATATTTATATCAGCATGGAAATAACTTCCAAAACTAATTATTAAGGACGTACGTCGAAATTATTACGTACAGTTTTACTTTTGATTTATACGAGGAGAATAATTCGTATGCTACTAAAAAACCTTAAGTTGAAAAATCTAAAATTCCATAGATAATTTTCAGAAAATATATTCAGGTTAAACTACTAGTAGAATTACGCGTCCTGTATTTATTACGCGTCCTGCATTAGAAATAAAGGCCAAAAGTTAAGTCATACATAATTGTACATTTTCTATCTAGATTATTCTGAGAACGAATATTACCTAATGGCAATTATTGTGAACAGCTTTACTTTTGATTTATACGTGATTAAAAAAATCAAATGCTAGTAAAAATCCTTCAGTTGGAAAATCAGAAATTCCATAGATAATTTTTTAAATATATTCAGGTTAATCCTCTAGGACAATATCGCGGCTTGCACATATAAATGCAGGGAAAAACATCAAAAATTTAGTCATAAGTAATTCGACATTTACTGTCAAGTTTATTCTGAGAATGCATCTTACTTAATGGAAATTATTATGTACACGTTTTATTTTGATTTATAATAGGCAAAGAAAATCGTATGCTACTAAAAAATCTTCAGTTGGAAAATCTCAAATTCCACAGAAAAGTTTGGAAAATATATTAAGGTTACTCTTCGGTACAATATCGCGTCTTGTATTTATAACTGCAAAAATCTTCCAAAACTTAAGTCAAACATAATTCCACATTTTCTATCTAGATTATTTTGAGAATACATCTTACGTAGTGGAAAATATTATGTACTGCTTTACTTTTGATTTATACGAGGTGAAAAAAATCTAATGCTACTAAAGAACCTTCAACTGGAAAATATAATATTCCATAGAAAATTTTAGAAAATATATTCAGGTTAATCTACTAGTATAGTATCGCATCTTGTATTTATAACTGCAAAACTCTTCCAAAACTTAAGTCATACATAATTCCACATTTTCTATCTAGATTCTGAGAACGCATCTTACCTAATGGAAAATATTATATACAGCTTTACTTGTGAATTATACGAGGTGAAAATATCATATGCTACTAAGTAATCATCAGTTGGAAAATCTAAAATTCCACAGATATTTTTAGAAAGTATATTTAGTTATTCCTCTAGTACAATATCGTGTCTTGCATTTTAAACTTGCCAAACTTAAGACATACAGATTTCCAAAATTTCTACCTAGATTATTCTGAGAACGCATTTTACTTAATGAAAAAATTATGTACAGCTTTACGATTGATATATACGAGGTAAAAAAATCGAATGCTAGTAAAAAACCTTCTGTTGGAAAAGCTAAAATTCCATAGATAGCTTTAGAAAATATATTGAGGTTAATCTTCTAGTACAATATCACGTTTTTATTTTATAAATGCACGGAAAAACTTGCAAAACTTAAGTCATACATAATTCCACATATTCTATCTAGATTATTATGAGAACGCATTTACCTAATGGTAATTATTGTGAACAGCTTTACTTTTGATTTATACGTGATTAAAAAAATCAAATGCTAGTAAAAATCCTTCAGTTGGAAAATCAGAAATTCCATAGATAATTTTTTAAATATATTCAGGTTAATCCTCTAGGACAATATCGCGTCTTGCACATATAGATACAGGGAAAAACATCCCAAATTTAGTCATACGTAATTCGACATTTTCTGTGAAGTTTAATCTGAGAATGCATCTTACTTAATGGAAATTATTATGTACACGTTTTATTTTGATTTATAATAGGCAATGAAAATCGTATGCTACTAAAAAACCTTCAGTTGGAAAATCTCAAATTCCACAGAAAAGTTTGGAAAATATATTAAGGTTACTCTTCCAGTACAATATCGCGTCTTGTATTTATAACTGCAAAAATCTTCCAAAACATAAGTCATACATAATTCCACATTTTCTATCTAGATTATTTTGAGAATACATCTTACGTAGTGGAAAATATTATGTACTGCTTTACTTTTGATTTATACGAGGTGAAAAAAATCTAATGCTACTAAAGAAACTTCAACTGGAAAATATAATATTCCATAGAAAATTTTAGAAAATATATTCAGGTTAATCTACCAGTATAGTATCGCGTCTTGTATTTATAACAGCAAAAATCTTCCAAAACTTAAGTCATACATAATTCCACATTTTCTATCTAGATTCTGAGAACGCATCTTACCTAAGGGAAAATATTATATACAGCTTTACTGGTGAATTATATGAGGTGAAAAATATCATATGCTACTAAATAATCATCAGTTGGAAAATCTAAAATTCCACAGATATTTTTAGAAAGTATATTTAGGTAATTCCTCTAGTACAATATCGTGTCTAGCATTTTAAACTTGCCAAACTTAAGACATACAGATTTCCAAAATTTCTACCTAGATTATTCTGAGAACGCATTTTACTTAATGAAAAAATTATGTACAGCTTTACGATTGATATATACGAGGTAAAAAAAATCGAATGCTAGTAAAAAACCTTCTGTTGGAAAAGATAAAATTCCATAGATAGTTTTAGAAAATATATTCAGGTTAATCTTCTAGTACAATATCACGTTTTTAATTTATAAATGCATGGAAAAACTTGCAAATCTTAAGTCATACATAATTACACATATTCTATCTAGATTATTATGAGAACGCATCTTACTTAATGGAAATTATTATGTGCAGCTTTACTTTTGATTTATGCTAAGTGAAAAAAATCGAATGCTACTAAAAAACCTTCAGTTGGAAAATCTAAAATTCCATAGATAATTTTAGAAAATATATTCAGGTTATTCCTACAGTACAATATCGCGTCTGGTATGTACAACTGCATAAAAAAAAATTCCCAAATTTAAGTCATTCATAATTCGACAATTTCTATCTAGATTATTCTGACAATGGATCTTACTCAATGGAAACTATTATGTACAGCTTTACATTTGATTTAAACGAAGTGAAAAAAAACGAATGCTACTAAAAAACCTGCAGATAAAAAACTTGAAATCTATAGATATTAATAGAAAGTATAATTGCATGGAAAAAACTCCCAAAACTTAAGTCGTACAAAATTCGACATTTTCTATGTAGAATATTCTGAGAACGCATCTTACTTAATGGAAATTATTATGTACAGCTTTACCTTTATTTATACGAGGTAAAAAAAGGAATGCTGGTCAAAAACCTTCCGTTGTAAAATCTAAAATTACATAGATAATTTTAGAAATTATTTTCAGGTAAATCTCCCAGTACAATATCAAGTCTTGTATTATAACTGCATGGAAAAACTTCCCAAACATAAGTCATACATAATTTTACATATTCTATCTAGATTATTATGAGAACGCATCTTACATAATGGAAATTATTATGTACAGCTTTACTTTTGATTTATACGCGGTGAAAAAACTCAAATGCTACTAAAATACCTTCAGTTGCCTGGCAATGCTACTATAATGACTACGTCAGGAAAATCTTAAATTCCATAGATAATTTTAGAAAATATATTCCGGTTAATTTTCTAGTACAATATCGCGTCTTGTTTTTTTAACTGCATGGAAAAATCTTCCCAAACTTAAGTCATATATAATTAGACATTTTCTATCTGGATGATTCTGAGAACGCATCTTACTTAATGGAAATTATTATGTACAGCTTTACTTTTGACTTATACGAGGAGAAAAATTCGTATGCTACTTAAAAACGTTCAGTTGGAAAATTTAAATTCCACACATTATTTTAGAAAATATATTCAGGTAAATCTTCTAGTACAATATAGCGCCTTGTATTTATAACTGCAAGGAAGAAACTTTCCAAACTTAAGACATACATAATTCGACATTTTCTATCTTGATTATTCTGAAAACGCATCTTTAGTACTGGAAATTATTAGGTACAGCTTTACCTTTGATTTATATGAGTTGTAAAAATCGAATGCTACTTAAGAACTTTCAATCTGAAAATCTAAAATTCCATAGATAATTTTAGAAAATATATTCAGGTTAATCTAGTAGTATATCTCCCATCTTGTATTTATAACAGCATGGAAAAACTTATAAAACCTAAGTCATACATAATTCCACATTTTCTATCAAGATTATTCTGAGAACGCATCTTACTTAATGGTAAATATATTATACTGCTTCACTTTTGAATTATACGAGGTGAAAAATACAATATGCTACTAAATAATCTTCAATTGTAAAATCTGAATATCCATAGATATTTTTAGAAAGTATATTCAGGTATTTCCTCTAGTACATTATCGCGTCTTGCATTTATAACTACATGGAAAAAACTTCCCAAACTAAAGACATACAGGCTTCCACATTTTATATCTATTAATCTGAGAACGCATCTTACTTAATGGAAATTATTATGTACAGTTTTATATTTGATTTATGCGAGGTGAAAAAACCCGAATGCTACTAAAATGCCTTCAGTCCTTTCCCAATGCTACTAAAATGCCTACGTCAGGAAAATCTTAAATTCCATAGATAATTTTAGAAAATATATTCAGGTTAATCCACTAGTACAATATCGCGTCTTGTATTTATTACTGGATGGATAAAACTTCCAATAATTATTTTTACATTTTCTATCTAGATTATTCTGAGAACGCGACTTACGTAAAGGAAATTATTATGTACAGATTTACTTTTGATTTATACGAGGTGAAAAATTCGTATGCTACTAAATAACCTTCAGTTGGAACATCATAAAATTCAATACATAATGTTAGAAAATATATTCAGGTTAATCTTCTAGTACAATATCGAGTCTTGTTTTTTTAACTGCATGGAAAAAACTTCCAAAACTTAAAACATACATAATTCGACATTTTCTATCTAGATTATTATGAGAACGCATATTACTTAATGGAAGTTATTATGTAGAGCTTTACTTTTGATTTATCTTAGAGGAAAAAATCATATGCTACTAATAAACCTGCAGTTGGAAAATCAAAAATTCCATACATAATTTTACAAAATATATTCAGGTCAATTTTCTGGTACAATATAACGTCTTGTATTTTTAACTGCAAGGAAAAAACTTCCCAAACTTTCTATCTTGATTATTCTGAGAATGCATCTTACATAGTGGAAATTATTATGTACAGCTTTACTTTTGATTTATACGTGTTCGAAAAAATCGAATGCTACTAAAGAACTTTACATTGCAAAATCTAAAATTCCATAGATAATTTTAGAAAATATAATCAGGTTAATCTACTAGTATAATCTCGCGTCTTTATTTATAACTGCATGGAAAAAATTTATAAAACCTAAGTCATACATAATTCCACAATTTCTATTTAGATTATTCTCAGAACGCATCGTACTGAATGAAAATTATTATATACAGCTATATTGTTGAAAAATACGAGGTGAAAAATATCAATTACAACTTAATAATATTCAGTTTGAAAATCTGAAATTCCATAGATTTTTTTAGAAAGTATATTCAGGTTTTTTTTCTAGTAAATAATCGCATCTTGCATTTATAACTGCAAGGAAAAAACTTACCAAACTTAAGTCATACATAATTCGATATTTTTTATCTAGACAATTCTGAGAATTCATCTCACGAAATGGAAATTATTATGTACAGCTTTACTTTTAGTTTATATGAGGTGAAAAAAATCGAATGCTACTAAATTTCTTTCAGTTGGAAAATCTAAAATTCCATAGATAATTTTATAAAATATATTCCGGTTAGTCTTCTAGTACAATATCGCGTCTTGTATTTATTACTACATGGATAAAACTTCCCACACTTAAGTCATAATTAATTTGATATTTTCTATCTTGATTTTTCTGAGAACGCATTTAACTTTATGGAAATTATTATGTACAGATTTACTTTTGATTTATTAGAGGTGAAAATAATCGAATGTTACTAAAAAATCTTCAGGTGGAAAATCTGAAATTCCATAGATATTTTTAGAAAGTATATTCAGGTAAATAAGGTTTAATATCGCGGCTTGCATTTATAACTGTATGTAAAAAACTTCCCAAACTTAACATATACAGACTTCGACAAATTAAATCTAGATTATTCTGAGAACGCATGTTATTTAATAGAAACTATTATTTACAGCTTTACTCTTGATTTATGCAAGGTGAAAAAAATCGAATGCAACTAAAATTCCATTAGTTGGATAACCGAAAATTCCATAGATAATTGTAGAAAATATAATATATAATAATAAAAATAAAATTCCGGTTAATCTTCTAGTAAAATATCGCGTCTTGTATTTATTACTGCATGGAAAAAATTTCGCAAACTTAAGTCATACATAATTCGAAATTTTCAATCTAGATTATTCTGAGATAGCATCTTACTTAATGGAAATTATTATGTTCAGCTTTACTTTTGATTTATACGAGTTGAAAAAAATCGATTGCTACTAAAAAACTATCAATCTGAAAAAATAAATTCCATAGATAATTTAAGAAAATATATTTAAGTTAATCTACTAGTATAATCTCCCGTCTTGTGTTTATAACAGCATGGAAAAAACTTATAAAACCTAAGTCATACATAATTCAACATTTTCTATCTAGATTATTATGAGAACGCATCTTACTTAATGGAAATAATTATGTGCATCTTTACTTTTGATTTATACGAATAAAGATGGAAATAATCGAATGCTATTTAAAAAATTCAAGTTCGAAAATCTTAAATTCCATAGATAATTTTAGAAAATTATTTTAGGTTAAATTCTACTACAATATCGCGACTTGTATTTATAACTGCATGGAAAAAACTTCCAAAAATTAAGTCATACATAATTCCACATTTATATCTAGATTATTCTGACAACGCATCTTACTTGATGGAAAATATTATATACAGGTTTGCCTTTAAATTACACGAGGTGAAAAATATCATATGCTACTAAGACATCTTCAGTTGGAAAATCTGAAATTCCATAGATATTTTTAGAAAGTATATTCCGGTTAATCTTCTAGTACAATATCGCGTTTTGTTTTTATTATTGCATGGAAAAAACATCCCAATTTTTGGTCATTCATAATTCGAAATTTTAAATCTAGATTATTCTGAGAACGCATCTCACTTAATGGAAATTATTATGTACAGCTTTTCTTTTGATTTATACGAGGTGAAAAAAATCGAATGCAACTAAAAAAACTTTCAGTTGGAAAATGTAAAATTACAGAGAAAATTTTAGGAAATATATTCAGTTAAATCTTCTTGAACAATATCGCGTCTTGTATTTATAACTGCATGGAAAAAACTTCCAAACTTAAGTCACACATAATTCCACAATTTCTACCTAGATAATTCTGAGAACGCATCTTACTTAATGGAAATTAATATGTAAAGCATAACTTTGGATTTATGCGAGGTTAAAAAAATTGAAAGCTAGTAAAAAACCTTCAGTTGGAAAATCTGATTCCATAGATGATTTTAGAAATTATATTCAGATTAATCTTCTAGCACAATATCGCGTCTTGTATTTATAACTGCATGGAAAACACTTCCCGAACTTAAGTCATACATAATTCCAAAATTTCTAACTAGATTATTCTGATAACGCATCGTACTTAATGGAAATATTTATGTGAAGTTTCACTTTTGATTTATGGGAAGTGAAATAAATCGAATGCTACTTAAAAACCTTCAGTTGGAAAATCTAAAATTCCATACATAATTTTAGATAATATATTTAGTTTAATCTTCTTGTACAATATTGCGTCTTGAATTTAAAACTGCATAAAAAAAACTGCCAAAACATAAGTCTTACATAATTCGACATTTTCTATCTAGATTATTCTGAGAACGCAACTAATTTAATGGAAATTATTATGAACAGCTTAACTTTTAATTAAGCGAGGTGAAAAAAATCGAATGCAATTAAAAAACGTTCAGTTGGAAAATCTGAAATTCCATAAATAATTTTAGAAAAAATATTTAGCGTTATCATCTAGTATATTATCGCGATTTAAAACTGCATGGAAAAACTTCATAAACTTAAGTTACAAATAATTCGACATTTTTTATCTAGATAACTCAGAGAATGCATCTTACATAATGGAAATTATTATGTGCAGCATTACTTTTGATTGATACGAGTTGAAAAAAATCGAATTATACTCAACAACTTTCATTTGGAAAATCTAAAATTCCATAAATAATTTTAGAAAATATATTCAGGTTAATCTACTAGTATAATCTCGCGTCTTGTATTTATACCTGCATAAAACTTATAAATTTTAAGTCATGCATAATTCCACATTTTCTACCTAGATTATTCTGAGAACGCATCTTACTTTATTGAAATTATTATGTACAGATTTACTTTTCATTGATACGAGGTGAAAATAATCGAATGATATTTTTAAAAATTAAGTTATAAAATCTATAATTCCATAGATAATTTTAGAAAATATATTCAGGTTATTCTTCTAGTACAATACCGCGTCTTGTATTTATTACTGCATGGTAAAAACTTCCTAAAATTAAGTCAAACATAATTCCCGATTTAAATCTATAATATTCCGAGAACGCATCTTTCTTAATGGAAATTATTATATACAGCTTTACTTTTGAATTATACGAGCTGAAAAATATCATATGCTAGTAAAACATCTTCAGTTGGAAAATCTGAAATTCCATAGATATTTTAGAAAGTATATTAAAGTAAATCCTCTAGTATAATATCGAGTCTTGTATTTATAACTGCAAGGAAAAAACTTCCAAAACTTAAGACAGATATTTTAAATCTAGATTACTCTGAGAACTCATCTTACTAATTGGAAATTATTATGTACAGCTTTACTTTTGATTTATACGCGGTGAAAAAACTCAAATGCTACTAAAATACCTTCAGTTGCCTGCCAATGCTACTATAATGACTACGTCAGGAAAATCTTAAATTCCATAGATAATTTTAGAATATTATTTTAGGTTAAATTCTACTACAATATCGCGACTTGTATTTATAACTGCATGGAAAAAACTTCCTAAACTTAAGTCATACATAATTTGACATTTTCTATCTTGATTATTCTGAGAAAGCATAATACTTTATGCAAATTATTATGCACAGATTGAATTTTGATTCATACGAGGGGAAAATAATCGAATGCAACTAAAAAAACTTTGTTGGAAAATCTAAAATTCCATAGATAATTTTAGAAAATATATTCCGGTTAATTTTCTAGTACAATATCGCGTCTTTTAATTAAACTGCATGGAAAAAACTTACAAAACTTAAGTCAAACATAATTCCACATTTTCCATTTAGATTATTCTGAGAAGGCATCTTACTTAATGGAAATTATTATTTAAAGCTTTATTTTTGATTTAAACGAGGTGAAAAAATCGAATGCTACTAAAATGCCATCATTTGGAAAACCTAAAATTACATAGACACTTTTAGAAAATATATTCCGGTAAATCTACTAGTATAATCTCCTGTCTTGTGTGTGTTATAACAGCATGGAAAAAAATTCGAAAACTTAAGTCATACATAATTCCACATTTTCTATCAAGATTATTCTGAGAACGCATCTTACTTAATGGTAAATATATTATACTGCTTCACTTTTGAATTATACGAGGTGAAAAATACAATATGCTACTAAATAATCTTCAATTGTAAAATCTGAAATTCCATAGATATTTTTAGAAAGTATATTCAGGTATTTCCTCTAGTACATTATCGCGTCTTGCATTTATAACTACATGGTAAAAACTTCCCAAACTAAAGACATATAGGCTTCCACATTTTATATCTATTAATATGAGAACGCATCTTACTTAATGGAAATTATTATGTACAGCTTTATATTTGATTTATGCGAGGTGCAAAAACGCGAATGCTACTAAAATGCCTTCAGTCTTTTGGATAATGATACTAAAATGCCTACGTCAGGAAAATCTTAAATTCCATAGATAATTTTAGAAAATATATTCCGGTTAATCTTCTAGTACATAATGCGTCTTGTAAATATAACTGCATGGAAAAAACTTCCAAAACTTGAGTCATACATATTCCACATTTTCCATTTATATTATTCTGAGAATGCATCTTACTTAATGGAAATTATTATATACAGCTTTACTTTTGAATTATACGAAGGGAATAATATCATATGCTACTAAAACATCTTCAGTTGGAAAATCAGAAATTCCTGGGATATTTTTAGAAAGTATATTAAGGTAAATCATCTTGTATAATATCGCGTCTTACATTTATCACTGCATGGAAAAAACTTCCCAAACTTAAGACGTACAGACTTCCACATTTTATATCTACAATATTCTGAGAACGCATCTAACTTAATGGAATGTATTATGTACAGCTTTACCTTTGATTTTTACGAGGTGAAAAAATCGAATGCTACTAAAATGCCTTCATTTGGAAACCCTAAAATTACATAGATACTTTTAGAAAATATATTCCGGTTAATCCTCTTGTACAATATCGCGTCTTGTATTTATTACTGCTTTAATAAAACATCCCAAACTTAAGTCAAATATAATTCGACATTTTCCATCTGGATTATTCTGAGAACGCATCTTACTTAATGAAGATTATTATGTACAGATTTACATTTGATTCATACGAGGAGAAAAATTCGTATGCTACTAAAAAACCTTCAGTTAGAAAATCAAAATTCCACACATAATTTTAGAAAATATATTCAGGTAAATCTCGTAGTACAATAAAGCGCCTTGTATTTATAACTGCAAAGAAAAAACTTTCCAAACTTAAGACATACATAATTCGATATTTTCTATCTTGATTATTCCGAGAACGCATCTTTAGTACTGGAAATTATTATGTACAGCTTTACCTTTGATTTATATGAGGTGAAAAAAATCGAATGCTACTAAAGAACTTTCAATCTGAAAATATGAAATTCCATAGATAATTTTAGAAAATATATTCAGGTCAATCTAATAGTCCTATCTTGTATTTATAACAGCATGGAAAAAACTTATAAAACCTAAGGAAATTATTATGTACAGTTTTATATTTGATTTATGCGAGGTGAAAAAACGCGAATACTACTAAAATGCCTTCAGTCCTTTGCCAATGCTACTAAAATGCCTACCTCAGGAAAATCTTAAATTCCATAGATAATTTTAGAAAATATAATTAGGTTAATCCACTAGTACAATATCCCGTCTTGTATTTATTACTGTATGGTTAAGACATCCCAAACTTAAGTCATACATAATTCGAAATTTTTTATCTAGATTATTCTGAGAAAGCATTTTACTTTATGGAAATTACTATGTACAGGTATATTTTGATTTATACGAGATGAAAATAATCGAATGCTATTTAAAAAAATTAAGTTGGAAAATCTTAAATTCCATATATAATTTAAAAAAATATATTCAGGTTAGTCTTCCAGTACAATATCGCGTCCTGCATTTATAACTGCATGGAAAAAACCTTCCTAAAGGTAAGACATACTGACTTCCATATTATATATCTACATTATTCTGAGAACGCATCTTACTTAATGGAAATAATTATGTATAGCTTCACTTCTGATTTATACGAGGTGAAAAAATCAAATGCTACAAAAATGCCTTCATTTGGAAAATCAAAAATTCCATAGATAATTTTAGAAAATATAATCAGGTTAATCTACTAGTATAATCTCGCGACTTGTATTTATAACTGCATGGAAAAAATTTATAAAACCTAAGTCATACATAATTCCACATTTTCTATCTAGATTATTCTGAGAACGCATCGTACTGAATGGACATTATTATATGCAGCTATACTGTTGAAAAATACTAGGAGAAAAATATTATATGCTACTTAATAATATTCAGTTGGAAAATCTGAAATTCCATAGTTATTTTGAGAAAGTATATTCAGGTTTTTTATCTAGTAAATAATCGCAATCGCAATCGCAGAAAATATATTCAGGTTAATCTTCTAGTACAACATAGCGTCATGTATTTATAACTGCAAGGAAAAAACTTCCCAAACTTAAGTCATACATAATCCGACATTTTATCTAGATTATTCTGAGGATGCATCTCACGTAATGGAAATTATTATGTACAGCTTTACTTTTGGTTTATATGAGGTGAAAAAAATCGAATGCTACTAAATTTCCTTCAGTTGGAAAATCTAAAATTCCATAGATAATTTTATAAAATATATTCCGGTTAGTCTTCTAGTACAATATCGCGTCTTGTATTTATTACTACATGGATAAAACTTCCCACACTTAAGTCATAATTAATTTGATATTTTCTATCTTGATTTTTCTGAGAACGCATCTAACTTTATGGAAATTATTATGTACAGCTTTACTTTTGATTTATTAGAGGTGAAAATAATCGAATGTTACTAAAAAATCTTCAGTTGGAAAATCTGAAATTCCATAGATATTTTTAGAAAGTATATTCAGGTAAATCAGGTTTAATATCGCGTCTTTCATTTATAACTGCATGTAAAAAACTTCCCAAACTTAACACATACAGACTTCGACAAATTAAATCTAGATTATTCTGAGAACGCATGTTATTTAATAGAAATTATTATTTACAGCTTTACTTTTGATTTATGCAAGGTGAAAAAAATCGAATGCAGCTAAAATTCCATCAGTTGGATAACCGAAAATTCCATAGATAATTGTAGAAAATATAATATATAATAATAAAAATAAAATTCCGGTTAATCTTCTAGTAAAATATCGCGTCTTGTATTTATTACTGCATGGAAAAAATTTCGCAAACTTAAGTCATACATAATTCGAAATTTCCAATCTAGATTATTCTGAGATCGCATCTTACTTAATGGAAATTATTATGTTCAGCTTTACTTTTGATTTATACGAGTTGAAAAAAATCGATTTTTACTAAAAAACTATCAATCTGAAAAAATAAATTCAATAGATAATTTAAGAAAATATATTCAAGTTAATCTACTAGTATAATCTCCCGTCTTGTGTTTATAACAGCCTGGAAAAAACTTATAAAACCTAAGTCATACATAATTCCACATTTTCTATCTAGATTACTATGAGAACGCATCTTACTTAATGGAAATTATTATGTGCATCTTAAATTTTGATTTATACGAAGTGAATAAACTCGAAATCTACTAAAATGCCTTCAGTTGCCTGCCAATGCTACTTAAATTCCTGCGCCAGGAAAATCTTAAATTCCATAATTAATATTAGAAAATATATTCCGGTTAATCCACTAGTACAATATCGCGCCTTGTATTTATTACTGGATGGTTAAGACATCCCAAACTTAAGTCGTACATAAATCGAAATTTTCTATCTTGATTATTCTGAGAAAGCATTTAACATTATGTTAAATTATTATGTACAGGTTTGTTTTTGATTTATACGAGATGGAAATAATCGAATGCTATTTAAAAAATTCAAGTTCGAAAATCTTAAATTCCATAGATAATTTTAGAAAATTATTTTAGGTTAAACTTATACTACAATATCGCGACTTGTATTTATAACTGCATGGAAAAAACTTCCAAAAATTAAGTCATACATAATTCCACATTTATATCTAAATTATTCTGACAACGCAACTTACTTGATGGAAAATATTATATACAGGTTTGCCTTTAAATTACACGAGGTGAAAAATATCATATGCTACTAAAACATCTTCAGTTGGAAAATCTGAAATTCCATAAATATTTTTAGAAAGTATATTAAGGGAAATCCCCTAGTACAATATCGCGTCTTGCATTTATAACTGCATGGAAAAAACTTCCGAAACTTAAGACATACAGACTTCCACATTATCTATCTACATTATTCTGAGAACGCATCTTACTTAATGGAAATTATTATGTACAGCTTCACTTTTGAAATATACGAGGTGAAAAAAATCGAATGCTACGAAAATGCCTTGTGTTGCAAAATGTAAATTTCGATACATAATTTTCGATAATACACTCAGGTTAATCTTCTAGTTTAATATCGCGTCTTGTTTTTTCTAGAATTAGAAAATATATTCAGGTTAATCTTCTGGTACAATATAGCGTCTTGTATTTTTAACTGCAAGGAAAAAACTTCCCAAACTTAAGTCATACGTAATCCGACATTTTTTATCTAGATTATTCTGAGAATGCATCTTACTTATTGAAAGTTATTATGTACAGCTTTAGTTTTGATTAATCTGATAAGAAAAATACGTATGATACTAAAAAACCTTTAGGTGGAAAATCTAAAATTCCATACATAATTTTAGAAAATATATTCAGGTAAATCTTCTAGTACAATATAGCGTCTTGTATTTATAACTTCAAGGAAAAAACTTCCCAAACTTAATTCTTACGTAATTCGACATTTATTTTCTAGATTATTCTGAGAATGCATCTTAGGTAATGGAAATTATTATGTTCAGCTTTACTTTTGATTTATACGAGTTGGAAAAAATCGAATGCTACTAAAGTTCTTTCAATTGCAAAATCTAAAAATCCATAGATAATATTAGAAAATATAATCAGGTTATCCTACTGGTATAATCTCGCGTCTTGTATTTATAACTGCATGGAAAAAACTGATAAAACCTAAGTCATACATAATTCCACAATTTCTACCTAGATTATTCTGAGAACGCATCGTACTTAATGGAAATATTTATGTGCAGCTTCACTTTTGATTTAAGGGAAGTGAAAAAAATCGAATGCTACTTAAAAACCTTCAGTTGGAAAATCTAAAATTCCATAGATAATTTAGGATAATATATTTAGTTTATTCTTCTTGTATAATACTGCGTCTTGAATTTAAAACTGCATAATAAAAACTTCCCAAACATAAGTTATACATAATTCGACATTTTCTATCTAGATAATTATGAGAACGTAACTAATTTAATGGAAATATAATGAACAGCTTAACTTTTAATTATGCGATGTGAAAAAATACGAATGCAATTAAAAAACGTTTAGTTAGAAAATCTGAAATTCCATTTATAATTTTAGAAAAAATATTCAGCGTTATCATCTAGTACAAAATCGCGACTAGTATTTAAAACTGCATGGAAAAAACTTCAAAACTTAAGTCATACATAATTCGAAATTTTAAATCTAGATTATTCTGAGAACGCATCTTACTTAATGGAAATTGTTATGTGCAGCTTTACTTTTGATTTATACGCGGTGAAAAAAATCGAATGCTGCTAAAGAACTTTCTATCTGAAAATCTAAAATTCCATAGATAATTTTAGAAAATATATTCAGGTTAATCTTTTAGTATAATCACCTGTCTTGTGTTTATAACAGCATAGAAAAAACTTCCAAAACTTAATTATTAAGGACGTACGTCGAAATTATTACGTACAGTTTTACTTTTGATTTATACGAGGAGAATAATTTCTAAGTCATACATAATTATAGATTTTCTATCTAGATTATTCTGAGTACGCATCTTATTTAATGGAAATTATTATATACAGCTTTACTTATGAATTATACGAGGTGAAAATTATCATTTGCTACTAAAAGTCTTCAGTTGGAAAATCTAAAATTCCATAGATATTTTTTAAGAATATTCAGGTAAATCCTCAAGTACAATATCGCGTCTTACATTTATAACTGCATGGAAAAAACTTCCCAAACTTAAGTCATACAAACTTCCACATTTTATATCGAGATTATTCTGAGAACGCATCTTACTAAATGGAAATTATTATGTACAGCTTAACTTTTGATTTATACGAGGTGAAATATCTCAAATGATACTAAAATGCCTTCAGTTGCCTGCCAATGCTACTATAATGACTACCTCAGGAAAATCTTAAATTCCATAGATAATTTTAGAAAATATATTCCGGTTAATCCACTAGTACAATATCGCGTCTTGTATTTATTACTGGATGGAAAAAACTTCCCAAACTTAAGTCATACATAATTCGACATTTTCTTTCTTGATTATTCTGAGAAAGCATCTTACTTCATGCAAATTATTATGTACAGATTTACTTTTGAATCATACGAGGGGAAAAAAATCAAATGCTATTACAAAAAATTAAGTTGGAATATCTAAAATTCCATAGATAATTTTAGAAAATATATTCCGGTTAATCTTCTAGTACATTATCGCGTCTTGTAAATATAACTGCATGGAAAAAACTTCCCAAACTTAAGTCATACATAATTCGACATTTTCAATCTAGATTATTCTGAGAATGCAACTTACGTAAAGGAAATTATTATGTACAGCTTTACTTTTGATTTATTCGAGATGAAAAAAATCGAATATTACTAAAGAACTTTTATTTGGAAAATCTAAAATTCCATAGATAATATTAGAAAATATATTCAGGTTAAACAACTAGTATAATTCCGCGTCTTGTATTTATAACTGCATAAAACTTATAAAACTTATGTCATACATAATTCGAAATTTTCAATCTAGATTATTCTGAGAACGCATCTTACGAAATGGAAATTATTATGTACAGCTTTACATTTGATTTATACGAGGAGAAAAATTCGTATGCTACTAAAAATCCTTCAGTTGGAAAATCTGAAATTCCACATATAATTTTAGAAAATATATTCAGGTAAATCTTCTAGTACAATAAAGCGCCTTGTATTTATAACTGCAAGGAAAAAACTTTCCAAACTTAAGACATTTTCCATAAGAAATAATTAGACATTTTCTATCTTGATTATTCTGAGAACGCATCTTTAGTACTGGAAATTATTATGTACAGCTTTACCTTTGATTTATATGAGTTGAAAAAAATCGAATGTTACTAAAGAACTTTCAATCTGAAAATATAAAATTCCATAGATAATTTTAGAAAATATATTCAGGTTAATCTAGTAGTATATCTCCCATCTTGTATTTATAACAGCATGGAAAAAACTTATAAAACCTAAGTCATACATAATTCCACATTTTCTATCAAGATTATTCTGAGAACGCATCTTACTTAATGGAAATTATATTATACTGCTTAACTTTTGAATTATACGAGGTGAAAAATACAATATGCTACTAAATAATCTTCAATTGTAAAATCTGAAATGCCATAGATATTTTTAGAAAGTATATTCAGGTGTTTCCCCTAGTACATTATCGCGACTTGCATTTATAACTACATGGAAAAAACTTCCCAAACTAAAGACATACAGGCTTCCACATTTTATATCAATTAATCTGAGAACGCATCTTACTTAATGGAAATTATTATGTACAGTTTTATATTTTATTTATGTGAGGTGAGATAACGCGAATGCAACTAAAATGCATTTAGTCCTTTGCCAATGCTAATAAAAAGCCTACGTCAGGAAAATCTTAAATTCCATAGATAATTTAAAAAAATATATTCAGGTTTATCCACTAGTACAATATCGCGTCTTGTATTTATTACTGGATGGATAAAACTTCCAAAAATTATTTTTACATTTTCTATCTAGATTATACTGAGAAGTCGACTTACGTAAAGGAAATTATTATGTACAGATTTACTTTTGATTTATACGAGGAGAAAAATTCGTATGCTACTAAATAACCTTCAGTTGGAACATCTGAAATTACATACATAATTTTAGAAAATATATTCAGGTAAATCTTCTAGTACAATATCGCGTCTTGTATCTTACTGCATGGAAAAAACTTCCCAAACTTAAGTCATACATAATTCGAAATTTTCAATTTAGGTTATTCTGAGAACGCATCTTACGAAATGGAAATTATTATGTACACCTATACTTTTGATTTATACGAGGTGAGAAAAATCGAATGTTACTTAAATGCCTTCAGTTGGATAATCTAAAATTTCTTCCATAATTTTAGAAAAATATTCAGGGTAATCTACTTGTATAATCTCGCGTTTTGTATTTATTACTTCATGGAAAACACTTCCCAAACTTACGTCATACATAATTCGACATTTTCTATCTATATTATCCTTAAAACGCCTCTTATTTAATGGAAATTATTGTGAACAGCTTAACTTTTGTATTATGCTAGGTGAAAAAAATCGAATTCTACTAATAAACCTTCTGTTGGAAAATATTTAATTCCATTGATAATTTTGAAAATTTAATCAGGTTATTCTTCCAGTACAATATCGCGTATTGTATTTAAAACTGAATGGAAAAAACCTTTAACACGTATGTCATACTAAATTCTACATTTTCTACCTATATTATTTGAGGTTGAATCTAACCTAATGGAAATAATATTATGTACAGGTTTATTTATGATTTATCTGACGTGAGAAAAATCGAATGCTACTAAAAACCTTCAGTTGCAAAATCTAAAATTCCGTAGCCAATTTGAATAATATATTCAGGTTATTCTTCTAGCACAATATTGCGTCTTGTATTTTATCACTGCATGGAAAAAACTTTCAAAACCTATGTTATACATAATTTCACATTCCACGTAATTCCACATGAACAGGAAAGTCATACTTAAATACACATATTCTATCTGGATTATTCTAAGATCGTATCTTGCATTAAGGAAATTTATATGTACAGTTTTCCTTTTGTATTATAGGAAGTGAAAAAAAGCGAATTTTATTAAGAACCATAAGTGGGTAATCTTAAATTCCGTATAGAAATTTGGAAAATAATTATTTATGTTTCTCTTATAGTACAATATCGCGTCTTGTATTTATAACTCCATAGAAAAACCATTTCAAAACGAAAGGCATACCTAATTCCAAAATTTCAATCTAGATTATTCTGAAAATGTATCTTACTTTATGGAAATTTATATGTACAGGTATACTATTGAATTAAGCGAAGTGAAAAAATCGAATGTTACTAAGAACTTTCAGTAGTTAATGTTAATTCAATGGATAATTTTCGAATATCTATTCAAATCTTCTAGTACAAAATACGTCTTGTATTTATAACTGCATGGAAAGAAACCTTCAACATGTAAGTCATACTAATATCCACATTTTCTATCTAGATTATTCTGAGGTAGTATGGAAATAATAATATGTTCAGGTTTACTGCTGATTTATACGACGTGAGAAAAATCGACTGCTACTAAAAAATCCTCAGTTGCAAAATCGTTAAATCCATAGATAATTTTGATAAATATATTCAGGTATTTCTTCTAGTACAATATCGCGTCTGGCATTTATTAATACATGATAAAATAATTTCAAATATTAAGTCATATATAATTCCACATTTTCTATCATTGGTAATCTTAAATTTCATGGATAATTTTGGAAAATATATTCAAGATAAGCTTCTAGTACAAAATGAGTCTTGCATTTATAACTGCATTGAAAAACACTTTGTATACGAAAGTCATGCTTAAATCCACATATTCTATCATAATTATTCTAAGAACGTGTCTAAATTTATGGAAATTTTTATGACAGGTTTAATTTTGAATTAAACGAAGTAAAACAAATCGAATGTAACTAAGAACTTTAATTTGGTATTCGAACATTCACATATACAAGACGCGATATTGCACTTGATGAATAACCTGAATATATTTCAAATTTATCTATGGAAATTAATATTTTCCAACTAGGATTTAGGAGCATTCGATTTCTTTCATGTCGTATAAATCGAAAGTAAACCTGAATTAAGTTTGACTTACGTGGTAAAAGTGTTTTTCCATAAAGGTGTAAATACAAGAGTCGATATTGTACTAGAAGAATAACCAGAATATATTTTTCAAATATATCTGTGGAATTTAAGATTTTTCAACTGAAGGTTCTTTGCAGCATATATTTTTTCTCAGTTAGTATAATTCAAAATTAACCTGTGCATATAAAGTTCCATCAACTAAGATACGTTTTCTGAAAAATCTAGATAACCAGCAGAAAAATCAGCAGATAAACCAGCAGCAAATAAGTTTAACTTACGTGATAAATGTTTTTTTCCATGCAGTTATATATCCAACACGCAATATTGTACTAGAGGAAAAATCTAAATATAATTTTTATTTCGTCATTCAAAAGTAATCCTCTCCATATATATTTAATAAAAAAATATACGTTCTCAGAATAATCTTGATAGAAAATGTGGAATAAAGAATGAGTCACGTGTTGAAAATATTTTTCCATGCAGTTATTATTGCAAGACTCGATATTGTACTAGAGGATTAACCTGAATATATTTTCCAAATTTATAAACGGAATTTAAAATCTATAATTGAAATTTCTTCGTAAAATTCGGTTTGTTTCACTTCGTATGACTCAAAAATAAACTTGATCATTAAAATTTCCATTAAGAATTTTTCCAAAATTCCAATTTCCAATTTCCAAAAAAGAAATCTCAGAATAATTTAGATAGAATATGCGGAATTAAGTATGACTTACGAGTTGAAAGTTTTTCAATGCAGTTATAAATACAAGACTCGTATTGTACTAGAAGATTATCGTAAATATATATTCCAAAATTATCCATGGAATTTAAGATTACCAACTGAAGGTTCTTAGTAACATTCCGTTTGTTACGTGTAAAAAGGGTTTTTCCATGCAGTTATAAATACAAGAGGCGATATTGTACCAGAAGGATAACCTGAATATATTATAAAAAATTATCTATGGAATTTTAGATGTTCCAACTTAAGGTTCTAAGTAGCGTTCGATTTTTCTCACGTCTTATAAATCAAACGTAAAGCTGTACATAAAAATGTCCATTAAGTAACATACGTTCTCAGAATAATCTTGATAGAAAATGTGGAAATATATATGACTCACGTTTTGAAAGTTTTTTTCCATGCAGTTATAAATACAAGACGCGATATTGTGCTAGAAGACCTTAATATTTATTTTCTTAATAATTTATGGAATTTAAGATTTTCCATCTGAAAGTTCATACTAAAATTGTTTTTTTTTCATTTCGTACATTTCATAAGTAATCCTCTATATATAAATTAAAAGTAGTTACGTACTCGGAAAAATCTAGATAGAATATGTTGAATTTAGTATGATTTACGCGTTGAAAGTGTTTTTCCATGCAGTTAAAAAATAGAATATTCAGTAGATATACTAGTAGATATACTAGTAGATATACTAGTAGATTAACATAAATATATTTTCCAAAATTTTCTATGGAATTCAAGATTACCAGCGTTCTTAGTAACATTCGATTTTTTCCACTTCGTTTAAATCAACAGAAATCCTAAACATATTATTTTCCATAAAGTAAATTACGTTTTCAGAATGATCTAGATAGGAAATGTAAAAATCAGTATGACTTATGTGTTGAAATTGTTTTTCCATGCAGTAATAATTACAAGACGCGATAATGTACTGGAAGATACACCTGAATAAATTTCCAAAATTCTTCATGGAATCAAAGATTACGAACTGAAGGTTCTTAGTAATAATTAATTTTTTCACTTCGTACAATTTAAAAGTAAAACTGTACGTATTATTTCTATAATTTAAGATAAGTTCTAAGAATATTCTGGATTAAAAAAGAGGATACAAGACGCGATATATTTATATTATTTTGAGAACGTATCTTAATGTATGGTAATTAATAAAAGTTTTACATTTAATTACACGAAGTGAGAAAAATCGAACTCTAATAAGAACCTTTAGTTCGAAAATTGTAATTCCATAGATAATTTCGGAACGTTTATTCAGGTTGTTCGTCTAGTACAATATCGCGTCTTGTTTATATATCTTCATGGAAAAACACTTTCAACGCAGAAGAGATACGTAATACCACTTTTTCTATCTAGATTATTCAGAAATCGTATTCTACTTAATGGAAATTTATATGTACGGTTTACTTTAGAAATATACGAAGTGAAAAATTGAATGCTATAAATATACGAAGTGAAAAATCGATACCTTTACTTGGACACTTTGATATTCAATAGATAATTTTGAAGAATATACTCAGTTTACTCCTCTAGTACAATAATGTGTCTTGTAATAATAACTGCATGGAAAATACACTTTCAATGCGTAAGTAATACTTAATTCCACATTTTCTACCTAGATTTTTCTCAGAACATATCTTAGTATATGGAACATTTCATGTACAGGTTGTCTTTTGAATTATACGAAGTAAAAAATATTGAATAGTACATAGAATCTTCAGTTGGTAATCTGACATTACTTGGATAATTTAAAAAAATAATTTCAGGTAATTCTTGTAGTACAACATCGCGGTTTGTATTAATAACTGCATGGAAAAACAATTTCAACACGTAAGTCATCCTTTTTTCCACATTTTCTATCTGTATTATTTAGAAATCGTATCCTACTATCTAGAAATTTATATGTACAGATTTACTTTAGAAATATACAAAGTGAAAAAATCGTATTCTACTAAAAACTTTCGCTTGGAAAATCTTAAATTCAATAGATTTTCGAGAATACATTCAGGTTAATCCTCTTGTACAAAATCGCGTCTTGTAATAATACATGTGTGGAAAAACAATTTCAACGCGTAAGTCATACTTAATTCCACATTTTCTATCTAGATTATTTAGAAATCGTATCCTACTTTATGGAAATTTATATGTTCAGGTTTACTTTCAAATTATACGAAGTGAAAAAATCGAATGCAAATAAGATTTTTCAATTGGTAACCTTAAATTCCATTGATAACTTTGGCAAATATATTTTCCAAAATAATCAATGGAGATTAAGATTAACAACTAAAGGCTCTTAGACACATACAATTTTTTTCACATCTAATACTTAACAGTAATCCTGTACATATTGATTTCCTTAAATTATGATAGGTTCCCATAATAATCTAGATAGAAAATGTAGAATTAGGCATGACTTACGTGTTAATTGTGTTCTTCCATGCAGTTATATATACAAGACACGATATTGTACAAGAAGATTAACCAAAATATATTTTCCAAAATTATTTACGGAATTCAAGATTACCAACTAAGGGTACTTAACATTTGACCTTATTCACTTCGTATAATTCAAAAGTAAACCTGTACATTTCCATAAAGTTTGATACGTTCTCAGAATAATAAGTACATATAAATTTCCATAAAGTAAGATAGGCATGGTCATGTAATAATAACTGCATTGAAATACACTTTTAACACCTAAGTCATGCCTAATTCCACATTTTCTATCTAGATTATTGTGAGAACCTATCTTACTTTATGGGAATTTATATGTACTGGTTTACATTTGAATTATACGAAGTGAAAAAAATGGAAATTTACTAAGACCTTTAGTTAGTAATCATAAATTCCATAGATAATTTTGTAAAATATATTCAGTTTAATCTTCTAGTACAATATCGCGTCTTGTAATTATACCTACATGAAAAAACACTTTCAACACTTTAGTTTTATCTTCGAATATTTCAAAAGTAAGGCCTTACATTTCATTCTCATATAGTATGATACGTCCTCAGAATAATTTAGGTAGAAGATGCGGAATTAAGTATGACTTACGAGTTGAAAGTTGTTTTTAATGCAGTCATAAATACAAGACGCATATTGTACTAGAAGATTATCCTAAATTATATTCCAAAATTATCCATGGAATTTACGATTACCAACTGAAGGTTCTTAGTAACATTCGATTTGTTTCACTTCGTATAATTCAAAAGTAAACCTGTACATATAAATTTCCATAAAGTAAGATACGTCCTCAGAATAATTTAGATAGAAGATGCGGAATTAAGTATGACTTACGAGTTGAAAGTTGTTTTTAATGCAGTCATAAATACAAGACGCATATTGTACTAGAAGATTATCCTAAATTATATTCCAAAATTATCCATGGAATTTACGATTACCAACTGAAGGTTCTTAGTAACATTCGATTTGTTTCACTTCGTATAATTCAAAAGTAAACCTGTACATATAAATTTCCATAAAGTAAGATACGTCCTCAGAATAATTTAGATAGAAGATGCGGAATTAAGTATGACTTACGAGTTGAAAGTTGTTTTTAATGCAGTCATAAATACAAGACGCATATTGTACTAGAAGATTATCCTAAATTATATTCCAAAATTATCCATGGAATTTACGATTACCAACTGAAGGTTCTTAGTAACATTCGATTTGTTTCACTTCGTATAATTCAAAAGTAAACCTGTACATATAAATTTCCATAAAGTAAGATACGTTCTCAGAATAATCTTGATAGAATATGTGAAATTAAGTATGGCTTACGTTAAAAAGGGTTTTTCCATGCAGTTACAAATACAGGAGGCGATATTGTACCAGAAGGATAACCTGTATATATTTTTAAAAATTATCTATGGTATTTGAGATGTTCCAACTTAAGGTTCTTAGTAGCATTCGATTTTTATAAATCAAACATAACTTATGGAAAATATTTTAAGGTTAATCTTCTAGTACAATATCGCGTCTTGTATTTATAACTGCATGGAAAAACATTTTAAAAACGTAAGTCATACATAATTCCACATTTTGCATCTAGATTATTCGGAAAACGTATCTTATGTACAACTTTACTTTGATTTATGCGTGGTGAGAAAAATCGAACGCTACTTTGATCCTTCAGTTGGAACATCTTCCCGAATTCCTTAGATAATTTTGAAAATTACCAAATTTCCCCATCAAAAGGGAAATTACAGCGTGTAAACTATTAGTAAATAAATTTATTATTATTATTATTAAAAATATACTCGGGTTAATCTTCTAGTACAAAATCGCCTCTTGTATTCATAACTGAATGGAAAAACACTTTCAACACGTAAATCATACTTAATTCCACATATTCTATCTAGATTATTCTGAGAACGTATCTTACTTTATGGAAATGTATATGTATAGTTTTACTTTTGAATTATACGAAGTGAAACAAATCGAATGTTACTAAGAACCTTCAGTTGGTAATCTTAAATTCCATGGATAATTTTGGAAAATATATTAAAGATTATCTTCTAGTACAATATGCGTCTTGTATTTATAACTGGATTAAAAAAACTTTCAACTCGTAAGTCATACTTAATTCCGCATATTCCATCTACATTATTCTGAAAAGGTATCTTACTTTATGGAAATTTTCATGAACAAGTTTCATTTTAAATTATGCGTAGTGAAACAAACCGAATTTTACTTACAGTTAGTAATCTTAAATTCCGTATATAAATGTGTAAAATATATTCAGTTAAATCCTCTAGTACAATATCGCGTCTTGTAATAATAACGGCATGGAAAAATATTTTCAACACGTGAGTCACACTCAATTCATCATTTTCTATCTAGATTTATCAGAAAATGTATCTTATTTGATAAGACTTTATGCGTACAGGTTAATTTTGAATTATAGTAACTGAGAAAAAATGAATGCTACGAAGAACCTTCAGTTGAAAAATCTTAAATTCCACAGATAATTTTGAAAAATACATTCGGCTTATTCTTCTAGTACAATATCGCCTCTTGTATTTATAACTTCATGGAAAAACACTTTCACCACGTAAGTCAAACTTAATTCCACATTAGTGTACTTTTCTCGGGCTCACCACCGGGTAAGATAGAGCCACATATTCTATCTAGATCTGAGAACGTATCTTACTCTATGGAAATTTATATGTACAGGTTTACTTTTGAATTATACGAAGTGAAACAAATGGAATGTTACTAAGAACCTTAAGTTGGTAATCATAAATTCCATGGATAATTTTAGAATATATATTCAGGGTAATCTTTAAGTTTAATATACGTCTTGTATTTATAACTGCATTAAAAAAAACTATAAGTTAGACTTAGAGTGTTGAAGAAAAAGTTGAAGAAGAAGAAAAAAAAGAGTTATAAAAGCTAAAATCCATAAAGAATTTTGGACAATATACTCAGGTTAATCCTCTAGGAAAATTTCGCGTCTTGTATTGCTAAGTGCAATAAAAAAATTTTATAACACGTAAGTCATACTGAATTCCACATTTTCCATTACAAATATTCTGTCAACGTATCTAACTTTATGGAAATGTATATGTGCAGGCTTACTTGTGAATTATACGAAATGAAAAAAATTGAATGTTTCTAAGAACCTTCAGTTAGTAATCTTAAATTCCATGGATAATTTTGGAAAATATTTTCAGGACAATCTTCTACTACAAAATTCGTCTTGTATTTATAACTGCATGGAAAAAAAACCTTTAACACGCTAGTCACACTTTATTCCATATTTTCTATCTAGATTATTCTGAGAACGAATCTTACTAAATGGAAATTATTATGTTCAGGTTTACTTTCGATTTATTCGACATGTATGACATCTTTTTATAAAGATTTCTTTCATGTCGAAAGATAATTTTTAATTCAAGGTATTCTTCTAGTACATTATCGCGTCTTGTATACAGAATTTACGATTACGAAGCTCTTAGTTAAATTCGATTTGTTTGACTTTGTTTAATTTAAAATTAAACCTGTTCTTATAAATTTCCATAAATTAAGAAACGTTCTCAGCATAATTTAGATAGAAAATGTGGATTTAAGCATGACTTTCGTGTTCAAAGTGTTTTTCAATGCTCTTATAAATACAAGACTCATTTTGTACTAGAAGATTATCCTAAATATATTATCCAAAATTATCCATGAAATTTAAGCTTACCAACTGAAGGTTCTTTGTAACATTCAAATTATCTCACTTCGTATGATTCAAAAGTAAACTCTACATATTAATTTCCATAATGTAAGATACGTTTTCAGAATGATGTAGATAGAAAATTTGAAATTATAAATGACATACCATTTGAAAGTGTATTTTCATGCTGTTATAAGTACAAGACGCGAAATTGTACTAGAAGAATAACCTGAATATATTTTTCAAAATTATCTATGGAATTTATGATTTTGCAAACTGAAGGTGTTTTTTGAAACAGTCGATTTTCCTTTCGTCGTATAAATCAATAGTAAAGCTGTACATAACAACTTCTATAAAGTTAGATTCGTTTTCAGAATGATCTAGATAGAAAATGATGAATTATGTATGACTTACCTTTTGAAAGTTTTTTCCATGCAGTTACAAATACAAGACGCGATATTGTACTAGAAGGTTAACCTGAATATATTTTCCAAAAATGTCTATGGAATTTAAGATTCTCCAACTGAAGGTAATTTGTAACATTCGATTTTTCTCACTTCGTATGATTCAAAAGTAAATCTCTACATATTTTTTACCATAAAGTAAGATTCGTTTTGCCATTGGGTTATAAAAACAAGAGGCGATCTTGTACTAGAAAATTAACTGGAATATATATTCCTAAATAATCGTTTGAATTTAAGATAACCAATTTAAGATTCTTAGTAATATTCGATTTATTTTCACGTCGTATTATTCAAAAGTAAACCTATACAAAATATTTCATAAAGTAAGATACGTCCTCAAAATAATCTAGATAGAAAATGTGGAATCAGTATGACCTACGTGTTGAAAGTGTCTTACCATGCAGTTATAAATATAAAGCCCTATATTGACCTAGTAGATTAACCTAAATATATTTTCTAAAATTATCTATGGAATTGAAGTTTACCAACTAAAGGTTCTTAGTACAATTCGATTCTTTGAAATTTCGTATAATTCAAAAGTAAACCTGTACAGATTAATTTCTATAAAGTAAAATACGTTCTGTGAATAATCTAAATAGAAAATGTGAAATTAAGTATGACTTACTTGTTATATGTGTTTTTCCATGCAGTTATAAATACAAGACAAGATATTGTACTAGAAGATTAAAATGAATATACTTTCCAAAATTATTTATGGAATTTAAAGTTACCAGCTGAAGATTCTTAGTAACATTCGATACTTTTTACTTCGTATAGTTCAAAAAAAACATGTACATATTAATTTCTATAAAGGAAGATACGTTCTCAAAATAATCTAGATAGAAGATGTGGAACTAAGTATGTCGTATGTGTTCAAAGTGACTTTCCATGCATTCATCAAAACGAAACGCGATATATACTAGAAGATTAACCTGAATATATTTTCCAAAATTAGGTATAATATGAAAATTACCAACTGAAGGTTCTTAGTAACATTCGATTTTTTTCACATAGCATAATTCCAAACTAAACCAGTGCTTATATATTTTCAAAAAGATAGATATTTTCACAGAATAATTTAGAAAGAAAATGTGGAATTTAGTATTACTTAAGTGTTGAAAGTATTTCTCCATTGTGTTATAAAAACAAGAGGCGATCTTGTACTAGAAAATTAACCGGAATATATTTTCCTAAATAATCCTTCGAAATTAAGATTACCAACTGAAGGTTCATAGTAATATTCGATTTATTTTCAAATCGTAATATTCAAAAGTAAACCTGTACATAAGTATTCCATAAAGTAAGATACGTTCTCAGAATAGTCTAGATAGAAAATGTGGAATCAGTATGACTTACTTGTTGAAGGTGTTATTCCATTAAGTTATAAATACTAGACGCGATATTGTAATAGAAGATTAACCTTAAAATATTTTCAATAATTATCAATGGAATTTAAGATTATCAATTGAAGGTTCTTAGTAACATTCGATTTTTTACACTTCGTATAATTTTAAACTAAACCTGTACATATACATTTCCATAAAGTAAGGTACAATCTCAGATAGAAAATTAGGAAATAAGTAGGACTTACGAGATTAATTTGTTTTTCCATGCAGTTATATATACAAGACGCGATATTTTACCAGAGGATTAACCTGAATATGATTTCCAAAATAATCCTTAGCATTTAAGATAACCAACTGAAGTTGCTTAGTAACATTCAATTTTTTTCACTTCGTATAATTCAAGAATAAACCTACATATTATATTTTCCATAAAGTTTCATCCATTCTTAGAATAATCGAGATAGAAATTGTGGAATCAGTGTGACTTAGGCGTTGAAAACGTTTGTCCATGCAGTTTTGAATAAAGGACGTGATATTGTACAAGAAGATTAACCCGAATATATTTTTTAAAGATATCTACGGAACATAAGATTACTAACTGAAGGTTCTAAGTAACATTTGATTTTTTTCATTTCGAATAATTCAAAAGTACACCTGTACATTTAAATTTCCATAGAGTTAGATTTTCCATAGA
Source organism: Ceriagrion tenellum (assembly GCA_963169105.1). Classification (NCBI taxonomy): domain Eukaryota; kingdom Metazoa; phylum Arthropoda; class Insecta; order Odonata; family Coenagrionidae; genus Ceriagrion; species Ceriagrion tenellum. The sequence continues at coordinate 45,359,481 of OY720632.1, forward strand.
GTTAGATTTGAATTATTCGTTCTCAGAATGTTCTACACAGAAAAAAAGGAAACAAGCATTACATACCTGTTGTAAGTCTTATTTAATGCAGGTATTAATACAAGACGCGATATTGTACTAGAAGTATAACCTGAGTATATTTTCCAAAATTATCCATGGAATTTAAGTTAACCAACTGAAGGTTCTTAGTATCGTTCGATTTTTTTCATTTCGTATAATTCAAAGTAAACCTGTACATAGTAATTTCCGTAAAGTAAGATGTGTTTTCAGAATAATCAAGATAGAAAGTGTGGAATCAGAATGACTTAGGCGTAAAATATGTTTTTATACGCAGTTATGCATGCATACGATTTTTTTCACATCGCATAATTCAAAAGTAAACCTGTACTTCTAAATTTTTATAAAGAAGGATATGTTCACAGAATAATTTAGATAGAAAATGTGGAATTTAGTATAACTCACGAGTTGAAAGTATTTTTCCATGAGGTTATAAATACAAGTGGCGATCTTGTACTAGAAAATTAACCGGAATATATTTTCCTAAATAATCCTTCGAATTTAAGATTACCAACTGAGGGCTCTTAGTGATATTCGATTTATTTTCACTTCGTATTATTCAAAAGTAAACCTGCACATAAAGTAAGATACGTTCTCAGAATAAACTAGATAGAAAATGTGGAATCAGTATGACTTACTTGTTGAAGGTGTTATTCCATAAAGTTATAAATACTAGACGCGATATTTTACTTGAAGATTAACCTGAATGTATTTTTCAAAATTATCCATGGAATTTTATATTACCAACTTAAGGTTCTTAGCAACATTCGAATTTTTTCACTTCGTATAATTCTAAACTAAACATGTACCTATAAAATTCCATAAAGTAAGATACGTTCTCAGATAGACAATGAAGAATTTTGTATGACTTACGCGTTGAAAGTGGTATTTTCTGCAGTTATAAATACTAGACGCGATATTGTACTAGAATTTTAACCTGAATCTTTTGTATGGAATTAAAGATTACCAACGGAAGGTTCTTAGTAACATTCGATTTTTTTCACCTCGTATAAATCAAAAGTTAACCTGTACATATAAATTTCCATAAAGTAAGATATGTTGACAGAATAATCTAGATAGAAAATGTGGAATTAAGTTTTACTTACCTGTTGATAGTTTATTTTCCATGCAGTTATAAAGACAAGACGCTATATTGTACTAGTAGATTAACCTTAATATATTTTCCAAAATTATCGATGGAATTTAAGGTTATCAACTGAAGGTTCTTAGTAAAATTAGATTTTTTCATTTCGTATATTTCAAAAGTAAACCTGTACAGATTAATTTCCATAAAGTAAGATATGTTCTGATAATAATGTAGATAGAAAATGTGGAATTAAGTTTTACTTACCTGTTGATAGTTTTTTTCCATGCAGTTATCAAGACAAGACGCTATATTGAACTAGTAGATTAACCTTAATATATTTTCCAAAATTATCGATGGAATTTAAGGTTACCAACTGAAGGTTCTTAGTAAAATTCGATTTTTTTCATTTCGTATATTTCAAAAGTAAACCTGTACAGATTAATTTCCATAAAGTAAGATATGTTCTGATAATAATGTAGATAGAAAATGTGGAATTAAGTTTTACTTACCTGTTGATAGTTTTTTTCCATGCAGTTATAAAGACAAGACGCTATATTGAACTAGTAGATTAACTTTAATATATTTTCCAAAATTATCGATGGAATTTAAGGTTACCAACTGAAGGTTCTTAGTAAAATTCGATTTTTTTCATTTCGTATATTTCAAAAGTAAACCTGTACAGATTAATTTCCATAAAGTAAAATATGTTCTGATAATAATGTAGATAGAAAATGTGGAATTAAGTATGACTTACGTGTTTTAAGTGTTTTTCCATGCACCTATAAATACTAGACGCGATATTATACTAGAAGATTAAAATGAATATATTTTCCAAAATTATTTATGGAATTTAAGATTACTAACTGAATGGTCTTAGTAACATTCGATTTTTTTTAACTTTGTATAGTTCTAAAGTAAACATGTACATAGTAATTTCCATAAATTCAGATACCTTATCAGAATAATCTAGATAGAAAATTTGGAATGAAGTATGGCTTACGTGTTGAAATTGTTCTTCCAAACAGTCATAAATACGAAACGCGATATATACTAGAAAATTAACCTGAATATATTTTCCAAAATTATCTATGGAATTTAAGATTACCAACTGAAAGTTCTTAGTAACATTCGATTTTTTCATTTCGTGTATTTCAAAAGTAAACCTGTACAGATTAATTTCCATAAAGTAAAATACGTTCTGAGAATAATCTAGATAGAAAATGTGTAATTAAGTATGACTTACGTGTTGAAAGTGTTTTTCCATGCAGTTTTAAATACAAGACGCGATATTGTACTTGATAATTAACCTGAATATAAGAATAATCTAGATAGAAAATGTGGAATTAAGTATGACTTACCTACGTGTTGAAAGTGTTTGGCTGAGGGCTAGGGTAGCGAAAGTTATACTGGTTTCTGCTGATCTTCGTGATGTTCGCGAATGCGAATTTAAATGTCTCACATATTTACATGGGCCATAGTGTCCTTTTTTTCAGCCGTGACGACAAATGGGAGAGGCTGGGTGGCCTTGATTTTTGCCCTGTTTGTATGAGTAATGTGTGCGGCGAGGAAAATGAAGGTTGAATTCCATACATCGGGGAAAACTATGTATTTGACAGAGATGATCGAAATTACCCATGTCTATGCGTGACGTCTGATATGGCGATGACGCAAGAAGTTACCCACAAATTAACACGTCAAGCAGTCCATCGCAATTATACGTCCCTGGCGAGCATAAGTAATGACTGAAGATCGGATGGGAACTTCTTGGTTGGAAACTAAACGTGGAACTCCATTCAATCCCGCGTTCCGTGTGACATGTGCGCCACACACGTTTCAGCTCGTCTTTCCAGCAAGTCGTTCGATTCCGTATAAAATCTTCGGCGAATGAGTCATTCGTCACATTGTCAAAACTCGCCAACTATCGTATTTTTCACTTAGATGCTCGCGATATAAGGTTTTAGCGACAGTGTTACTCGTGGGCTGCCTCGAATATATCTATCATGGTGATAATCGCCAACGCAACGTAAAATGCTATGAAAATATTAATGGGTTTTTTTTTACCATGTGGCAATGAAATAAAAACGAAATAAGAGCAACCACTAATGCTCGGCTGTATTTCTATTTTAGAAATTAAATGAGGCCGACGAGACTTGTCATTATTTTCCAGTGTAATAACGAAACCCAGTTTAATCTGTAGACGCTTATATCTTCACTAGCACTACAGAAAATTCCGAATGAAAGGTAATAAAGCTAAAGATCTGAAAGGTACTTTTCTCTGTCTTTTGATTCCCGACACATTATGAACATAAAATCATTTCCCTTGCCTCTTTCCTCTATGCGAAACATGATATTAAAAATTACGAATATCTACTCATTGGAAATCTAAACCAATTGACGGCTTTCGATGACCTACACGTATGCTTCAGAAAAAATACTATTTAGACCAACATATTTTTGGAAGCCTGTTTTTAGAATGCAACAATATAAGGCAAAACTAACGTTATTCTGTTCATGGTGTTTCGGTGTTCATCAAATTTTAGACATACAATAATAATTCTATGAACATATTGTTATCAAAACTGTTACACAATTTAGGGAGTTTTGAAGCTGTATATCTATGAAAGTGTTCACCAGAAGGAAAATCATATTCTCTAATTCTGTCAAAATAAAATCACAATCCCTCATATTCAACCAATACAAATCACCAGAAATGTCTAGGCACTTAAACCATAAGTGGTGCTATGTGGTGAAAAGTATTAGATACAGCAGGAACAATAGCAAACTGTTCACTAGCATAAAAAATGGGTATCACATGTAAGAATAAAATACGTCAATGAAAAAATACAAGTAACTAAAATGGTGCTGGCATTCAAGGCTACTTGGACTTATTTTCCCATTATATACAATACTGTAACAAAAACATTGAGCCACTATTAATTGAGATTAACTGATTATACCAGTCGCAAACTTCCTGTCAATGTACCATGTACCATGGACAATTTGGGGATATGGACCTCGGAACTTTTTAAACCCTGTCTGGCGGGAGAGGGAGGTTGTAAACTGTGGAGCGTCAGTAAGCGAACCTTTTCTAGTTACTACCAGCCTTAACACCTCAGTAAATTCCAAGAGTCACAGCCACCTGGAATCTGGTTTGCTAAATTGTATCCGTGCCACCATGCCTTGCACGTGATAGGGAAGTGCACAGGTTAAGCATTGTATTAATGAAGATAAACCACTTGCCAAATAGCCTTGCGTGTGTGTACCCTGTGCCTCTGCCTTGTGCATTTCAGTATTTGGAGATCCTTACAATTTCTGCTAGAGTTCTTTTAAGAGCTGTTCACCTCCTTACTTTCCTTTCAGCAGCAGCAGCAGGGCAGCAGAGCAAGAGCCCTGCTGCCCTGGGAAAGGGTGTGTGAAAACAGTTGGGAAGACAGAAAAAGATGACATTGAAAGGGAGGTAGTCAATGATGGTGCTCACAAGTGTCATAATAAAATTGCATGATTTTTTTTTTTTTATTTATCTTTACTACCCCGAATACAGCACAATGGGCCAGTTTATGTCGGGTGAATAACAGTAACAACGTACGAGACACAAACACCCATGTCCTGGGCAGAAAATATTTTACCCAGGCGGGACTCGGATGACGATGATTCAAGCGAAAATCAATATGAGTGGGGTTAGACTAAACATTTATTTTTCCGGTGTGTTTTAGAACAAAAGCAATTATGCATACCACATCCTGCATGCAGAAACATATACCTAATTTGTCATTATTTAGAGCTTTTCAAGGAATTATTTGCATTGCTTAAGCATAACTTGCCAGTTACCTGTTGATACCTAAAGAGCTGTCACATGTCGTGTCAGTGAATGGGATAATAGCTATTTTCTTTCTGCATAATAAAAGCCTTCCACCATATCTCGTCTGAGATAGCCATTGGCATTTATTTACTCTAAGTTCCTTTCTCATTTGTGGAAGGATTTGATTTTAGTGCATAACGTTAGTTTTTTGTTGAAAATTGCCAGCATTCATTAAGGTATTTCATGCTGACAATTTGTATCATGCATGCAGCATTTAGAGGTAAAATTCCTCCTTTATGGCAAAGTAGTTAAGTTCCCCTGTTCCGTTCTCACCCATGTCCTCCCTCCCTTTTCCCCTCCATCCATTCACTTTCTCCCTCCACTATGACTTTCCCCTCTGCCAAACAGATGAGTGCTAGGTTCTTTAGCCACTGCTATACACACCCTTTCAAAGTAAGGCATTGCAAGAATATATCAATAGTGGTTTGTCAGTCATTTTTAAACAAATAAAAAAACAAAACTCATGAAATATAAGTTATGTCTGAGGAATTAGTATATTTGAAAACAATATTATACACTTCCAAAAGGTACACTAGTATATATATTATGTTTATAATAGCTTTTGGTAACAATTTTCAATTTGGAATGTAAAGCACTTTTAAATAAATATATTTTATTGAATCTACTTAAGGTAAATACTTCACTCAAGCTACTCCAGGAGTACATCAATAAAACTGCACAAATACAAATATTTGTCATGAAATGCAAATGAATATTTATAAAATACAAATTTACCTTAAAGGTTGGTCTCCAGATATTCTAAGTTTTTTTCATTTTAACTGTCATAGAAATCAAAGGAATTTAATATATTCCAACGTAACATTGGAATCTCGGTGCTTAAAGCCATATCACAAAACATAACAACAACTTGGTCACATATATTTCACAAATATACCAGCAATCATTTTGCTGCATTTTTAGCACTTTCTCAAATCCTAAATGGTTAATTCTGTGTGACCCAAATATTCAAGGTCCCAAGAATATCATAATAACAAACACTATATCAATACCTTCCTAAGGAAGTGAGAAGGGGAAAATACTTTAATAGTATGGAATAAAGGAAATACTTCATTTAAAAATACAGATATTGCACAAACCAAAGCCAAAGGCAATGCATATACATGAAAATGGAATGAGATTATCAGAATATACTGAAGATGTAACTCAAAAGTACGATGAAAGTATAAGACAAGAATGTATGAACAAAGATTCAACAATAAAATTACTACTGAAAGTTACATTCAGGGAAATAAGTGGTCTGACTTAGAGATTCATAACTAATATGAGGATAAATTTAGTCAAATGCAAAATCAGTTTTCCAACTCATATATAACCCTTTAAATATCAAACAATGTTAAAATATTGCTGAACTGACAATTCCAGCAAATCAAAATCTCCAAAGCCATAAGTGTTAAAATTACCAATGGTTATCACAAAGAACATTAAATAAAAATACAATGAATGATTATTTACAAACTTTTTGATGAATGATGGGTCTTAAAAATTAATCTGGAGACCTGGGAAGGCAGTAGTGGTATTAAGTGAATGGACCTGCACAAATTCATTTGGCTTCGAATAAATTTATGGCATTGCAGCATGAGGCTAGAGAGAAAACTTAATCTCTCCCAGTTCACGAGAATAAAAACTTTCTCATATGGGATAAATCTCCTTCAACCGTTTGAATTTCACACATCTGTCCAACCCTCTTCACCATTATAATAATCACTAGTTTATGGAATGGTGAAGCATGAAAGGGCAACTTTCCATTCAGAGAGATCAAGGCTATTATTTCACCCCCTTCCCCCTTTCCTCTCCTCTCTCTACAAAGTCGAGCGAGCACTCTCAGCACTCAAGGGCATAATCTTAAAGATTGAGGTGAGATGACGGAGGTGGTAGGCTACTCCAAAGGGCTTTCAATGCAAAGCTAGCAGAAAATGAATCTCGGAAGTTTTGGGTGATCCCTCTCATCGCCAGTGGAAGGCCCAGCTAATTAACGCCTGAGCAACTAGGGCTAATAGCAGCCCCGTCAGCCACGGACCAATGATCCCTGATGGAGCAGCTGTTCCCCGATTCTGATGATTTAACACATCCATTCGCCTTTGCAGCTGATTCAACTGGTCTTTTTGTTCAAGTAGGAGTGAAGACACACCTTCAACTGCCTTGAGAATTTTTCTGAAAAGATTTGAAAATCATACACATACAATTAATTCAGAGGAAAAGGATTGGTCATTACAGTCTGAAAATTACCAAACCAACAACTATATGAAAATACTTCGCAGTGAAATATTTCTCACACCACGGGTCTGCAGGAAAGAAAACCTTACTCACTTGTATTCTTTCTGCTTCCTCTTTCTCCTTCCATTCATGACTTTCCCATCTGCACCCAGCTGCTCGTCATCAAAATCTGAGCTATCAAACTTATCATCCATCTCATCAGAAGAATACCTCCTCTTATCCTCTTCACCAATCTCAGTCTTTTCTCTTTTTACTTCATCCCTGGAAAATAGCAATACACATTTAGCATGATGATTGAGTACCAATGAGGATTATATACAATTCACATTAAACCCTTAAATTAAAAAATGCCATCGCAACTGAACTTCAATGGAAATAAGTCACACAAACAATGAGTTTGAATATTAATAAGATCATTTACCACACACATTCATTTCCTGAGAGGGTGTTCACATTTGGTAAAAACTTTAGAAGTAAATTAATTGCAATGGTTATTATACTTCACAAATTTTTATATGTGATGGAAACACAACAGTGAGTATGAGCCTTAATAATCCTGCAATTTTTGAGCAGCAGTGAATGATTGATGGTTCCCCAGCAATATAATTGGATCTCTAGCACCGCTAGTCTATACAAGTCACATCATAGGTTATGTAGTTCCTTTTTTTCCCTAGTTTTATTTTTTTCTAGTTTTTTTTTATTTTCCTAGTTTAGTTAAGGAAAAGTCACCTTGCTTTGTAACTATATTTTTTGCTCTCTAACGAGTATGCCATTACCTGATCTCTAAATTTTTTAGATCTTTGTCCATGTAGTACAATGAATGGAGAAACTTCTATCCCAAAAACAACATACCGGGATGAGAAGCCCAAAAATTCAGAGATCATCTCATCAACACCAAAGAAACCTGCCAATGATTTTAACCCTCTATGTATATACATCGTACCTGAAGATATTTACATTTTCTCCTTAGAACAGGGTGACCATTCAATGGAGTCAAGTTCGTGGTTATACACAATTATTTTAGAAAAAAAATCACCATTTCCATGGTCTATACAGAGGCATAGTCAACTGTGGAGTCAATCAAAATTATATTTTTTGTACAGAACGATAATTCATCATCTAACGGAAGTATGCACTAGAGATGTCATTGCATCCACATTAGGTACTGTTATTTTAATAAAGAGTAAGAGTTAACAGTTTTTAAAATCCTGTCTTCATTATCAATCAAATTGAAGAAAAGAAAGAAAGACTGAGCAAATTCAATGTATTCAACACTCACCAAAAGCTAATTGATTTTGGAATTCCAAAATATTTTTCACCTTTTCACTAGGGATGGACCGATACCAGAAATTTCCGATACTGATACCGATTCCGATACCAGTTCTCCTCCCCCCGATACTATTACTGATACCGATACTACTCCATTCTAGGTATAATACAAACTCAGCATTTCACCACAAGCACTTTAAGCTGGCTCAGCCAACTAAGAAACCAGATTATGGAAACAACCATTATTACACAGGCAAAACACTTAATTCACTGAAAAAGTTTTAGTAACTTAAGTAGCTTAGTTTAGTAGCTTAAGTAAACAACATTACTTCGACACGCGATTCCATATAAGGAAGAGAAAATTGCAAAAACTGCTTTATCGTAAAAACAAAAGCATGTAGTCATAAGTTAATTTGCCTACTTATTGATTTTTAATTATCTAATGTAATTAAAAAAATATAACTTTGGTGTTCGAAAGAAACGCACTCTGAAACTGTCTCTGTCTTACAATTAACCTTACTGATGGCATTTGGTACCAGAGCACTCTAGCGGTAGAAGTCGACACCTCTTTTGATTGGCCATATTGGCGGTAAAAATCTTAAATTTGAAAATATCGGAAAAGCACTGACTTGACTGCCGATACCGATTCTACCGATACCATAAATATCGGCCGATACTTTATATCGGTATTGGAATCGGTCCATCCCTACTTTTCACCTTACACTATGTTTATCAGTCAAACTCAGATCGATTTGGCAGGTTCAGCTTGGCATGGTGAACGCAACGGGCTGGAGGGATTGATATGAGAAGTGGGCTAACTCGACCCGCTTTCTCTGCCAGTCTGAGATTTCAAATCGATATGAAAAGACTTCTATGTTCAATTCTATATTTCAATCGATTGTGCATTGGTAAACCAGGCGATCTGAGTCGGCTGCCTTAGAATGTTCAGATCGGTCTGAGTTCATATCGCACTGAATTCAATTGGTAAATGTAGTGATAGACTAACGCTGGAAAGAATTTCAATGACCAACAAAGAAAAGTTGATTATAGAAGAAATAGAATTCCATGATTAATTGAACTAATCAAGTTTATTCACAACGAGACCATTTCAACCAAATGGTGAAAAACTGAAATAAAATACTATAGTTTCTCAGAATATCACATGATAATTAAACAAATGCATTAAACCATATTGGTTATTGAGCTTTCAGCAAACCACAGTTATATCCTGCTGAGCAAGAAAGTCACCTTCCAAAACACTGTTAGGCTACACAAGTTCATTTGAAATGATTACATAAATGACAGCCATGAGCATCAGTGCAAAAATTAAACCCACGAGAATTGGTGAGTAAAAACAATGTACAATTAGAAATGATTAATAAATTAAATAAAATAATAAATTGCATTGTTTTCCAATGTGCAATAGTTTACTCATGGTTTTATGCAAAACAGTACACACATTAACAATAAGAAAAAATATGCAAATTGATACAAATACAGCATAAAAATGGTGTACTTCAATGATAACAAAAAGTTAAACTTTCCTTGTAATATGTTGAAATAAATCAATAAACAGAAACCTCACACCAAAAGCAGTTAATTTAAATTGATGAGATAACTACCAGATATGAAGAATTTTTAATTAAAATAAGCTCTATGTAAAAACTAACAAGGATAACAATAGATATTCTACAAATGATAATTACTTAACTGTGACGCTACTTTGCTCATGTCTATAAAACCTCTCTACATACTCAACTTCACTTTTATTTTTGCCACCAACAAAATGGTTTAGTTTACCCAACCATCAATCATGCCCACCAATTTTGTTAAAGTGGGGAATTTGGTTTAGCTGAGAGAATAGATTCATGATCTGTTTCTTGTGTAATAGAGAATATCAAATCACAGGAATTTATGTTAACTGTTAAGATACTTGAACTGCAACTAGGCAAAATGTGCTAGTTCAGTTGAAACAATGGACCCTTTTGCAGGATAAATAGTAATTCGTTTAATACTCTGAGCCTAATTTACACACTTAGTATCATTCCTCTGTTTTTCCTTCCCTGAGATGGGTCATTTGTAAAAGCAATACATATCTTCTAAATGACAAACGAAAAGGTGGAATTTGACATTTATCTTGAAACTGAGGGTTACAATGGGCATCAGTGATTCCCCTCAATTCACAATGTCAAACACTTACTTTCTATTCAGGCCAGAATTCTCTCCAAGACTCAATTCAGCTTTTTCCTTGCACCCACCAGGTTGCTTCTCCTTACCAGGATGTTTCCTGGCCCGCTGCCTTTGCTGACCCTTCTCCCTCAGCCCACTGCGACTTCGACCCAGCACTTGAGATTCTCCTGGTAACTGTGGTAGCTGGAATGAGAAAGTAATCTAAGCAAAGAATATCAATGGAATGAAATATATTACAGGTCAAATGTCTATATGTAACACCAACATGGAACTAAGAATTACTAATTTGCTTGAGTGACCTTTGTAATAGCTCAGTTAATATCTAAAAAAATGTCACACAATAAAGGAGGATAAAAATTATTTAACAGTAGGTTAAGAAAACATATAAATTTATGTATTAAATTTAGTAGTTATAATATTGTGCACTCATAAATAAAAAATAACAATTGCACAGATATAATATTGTAAGCGTGCGCGCAGCGGTCGGCGCTCGCGTCTCCCGGTGTTGGGTCGGCGGAAATGGTAGCTGGCGGATGAGGAATCACATTTACATGTGGCTCCTCTAACACCTTGCCGTGGGATCTTACTCCGTGGGAAGATGCACGAGTAGGGTGAAAATCTGCTGCCATTGCCGGCCAATAGGAAGCCCTTAAGGCGGTCACGGGGTGACGCGGGTGCCGAGCGCGGCGTGGGGGCAAGAGAGACTCGGGGAGTCTCGCGCTGGGTGACCGGAGGACAAACATGTATTTTGTGTGCGCGAATTAAAGGTGTTGAAACAAAACGTCCGACTTTTTCCCTTACCGTGCCCCCTGCGGACCCAGTCCTTTTTATTAAGCTCGGCGCTTACAATTGGTGTCAGAAGTGGGATGTCCTCAAGGCTTTGGGAAGTGCGGTAATACTAAGTCGTGAATACGTGAGTGACAATGGCGAGTCGCGTTAGTTTATCGGGTCGTGAAATGGAGCTCCAACAGGCGGTGGATGAACTTTGTACGCAGCTAAGGGCCCTTAAGGAAGAAAACGCGATTTTTAGAGCCCGTACAATGGATGTGGCCGGAGCAGGGGAGAACTCGAGGAAGTCATATTCAATGATATCGGCGATTGAAAGCTTTTCGGGATCCACAGGGGAAAACGTTGAAGCGTTTTTCTTGCAGTTAGAGCAAGTGGGAAGGTTGGGTGGCTGGGATGATGAGGACAGGCTAAGCGCGGTCACGCTTCGCACACGCGGAGGGGCCGCGGATCTCCTGAGGGCGAAGACAAGGGCAGGGGAGGTCTTGAACTACCATGAAGCAAAGAGGGTGCTGTTGGAGAGATATCAGGGGGTGAAGAATAGGAGATTTTACAGGGAGATGCTGGCGAACGTGCAAATGAACCCAGGGGAGCTAATAGAGGAGTTCGCAGATCGCATCCGCGATATAAATAGCCATACATGGAAGGAGGAGGATGATGCTGCCGTGGCTGCCGCTCGCCGGTCGGAGGCGGACGAGAGGGCTTTGGACGCCTTCCTAAATGGCCTGCCCGGCAGGGTGGGGGAGCACACGCGCCTCGCAATGCCGGAGACGTTTGACGCCGCTGTCGCTGCAGCCGTGCGCGTGCGGGAGGCCGAGCGGAGGATTCGACCGGAGAAAGAGGGGCGAGAGGAAAGAAAAATTTTCGCGATTCGTGATGGAGCCTGTCACGCTTGTGGCCATTTTGGACATCTCGCAAGGGACTGCAACCAGAGGGGCAGAATGCAGTGTTTCAATTGCGGGAAGGAAGGACATTGGGCCCGAAGCTGCCGGGCGCGAGGACGGCGTAGTTTTAGCCAGCGGGCTGAGATGCCGTTAAACGATTCCGGGGTCGAGCAAGTCGCCCGCAACGGCCCCAATTAAGGATTGTCCTCCCGTGTGTGCACCGTGAGGGGGGAGTGAAGGACTTGGCGGTGACTGTGACTTGTGGGGGGATGCGGCGGCGCATGTTAGTGGATACAGGAGCGCAAGTGAGCCTTTTAACTAAAGGGTGCTGTGGGGGCCGAGTACCGAAGAGGTCTAAGTTCAAGATAAAGGGATTAAATGGAGGGTTCATTTGGAACTTCGGAGAGGTGGTGGTTCCGTTAGGTTTCGGCGATAGTGTGTATAACCTAAAGGCTCAGGTCGTAGACAGCTTGGGGGGTCATGAGGGAATTTTAGGAATCGACTTTCTCCGCGAAAATGGGGCAATAATTGACGTGAGCAGGGGCGAACTCACAATTGGCGGGCGCATAATTTGCCTGTCCGAGAGTGGAAGGACGGAGCACGAAGAAATTCCGTCGCGGCCAAGGGAGGTTGACGGGCCGACCATCCCCGTTAAGGCGGACTGCGGACCGCGGAGGGCGGGACCGCCAGCGATGGAGATAAGGACGGGAGGCGTGGCTGCAGCGGCGTGGAGGGGCGAAGCAGCGAACATCGCGGAGGAGAGACCGAAGGCCGCAATGACGAGGGACCCGGCGAAGGAGCGGGGAGACGCGGCGAAGGGATGGCGCCGCCCCCGGGTGAATATGCCGGTGCGTCTTGTGTCGGCGGAGGTCATCCCAGCACGGAGCGTTCGTCTCATGACCCTTCCCCTTGGTGGCGGCTGGAGAGAGGGCCATGAGTGCATGGTTGAGTCGGCGCTGGAAATGGACGACTGCTGGGTGGCCAGATGTGTTTGTAAGGTGAATGGGGAAGGAGGTGCTAAGATCCAAGTAAGTAACTTTGGAATGACAGATGTAACTCTGAGTAAGGGTACAGTGATCGCGATAGTGAGTGATGTGGAGGAGTCAGTGAGAGGGGACGGGAGTGACCGGGACGCATACATTTCCGTGTGTAAGGCTGGTGAGGATGATTTTAAGGACGAGATTGCAAGGAAATTGTCCCATCTGGACATTGAGGAACAATCGGTATTGCAGCCTTTAATCGGAAGGTATAGTCATTTGTTCTCGCCATCGGGAACACCCCCAGCCACACACTTGGTAGAACACCACATTCCTACTGGCGATGCCCGGCCAATTTACAGAAGACCCTACCGGACCCCTCATCACTTGAAGCCATTGATAGACAATTTCGTAAAGGAACAATTAGAAGGGGGAATAATAGTGCCAAGTCACAGCCCCTGGGCCTCGCCCGTTGTGATTGTCCCTAAAAAGTCCGAGGACGGAGGGCCGAAGTATCGGTTTTGCATAGATTTTCGCGCGTTAAACGCAATAACGAAGCCTGACGTATACCCCCTGCCTAACATTACCGAAACACTAGACTATTTGGGGGGGTGTAGGTATTTCACCACACTTGATTTAACTGCGGGTTACCACCAAATCCCGATGGCTCCAGATTCGCGTGAGAAAACAGCCTTTATCGTGCATAATGGACTGTATGAATACCTCCGAATGCCCTTCGGTCTTAGAAATGCCCCAAGCGTTTTCCAACGGTTTATGGATGGTGTTTTTAGAGGGATGACCCCCACGGAGTGCCTAGTGTATCTCGATGATGTCATCGTCTTTAGCAGCTCAATAAAGGAGCACGCTTGGCGTTTGGGTAGGGTGTTTGAGAGGCTAGAAACGGCAGGATTGTCATTGAAACTGTCTAAATGCCACTTCGCCTTCCCGCAAGTGAACTATTTGGGACACATTATTAGTGCAAAAGGTATTTTTCCGGACCCTAGCAAGGTTTCAGCGGTAAAGGAATTTCCTACTCCGAAAACAGTGAAGGAGACGCAATCCTTTTTGGGCCTAACGAATTATTATCGTCGGTTCATCGAAAACTATGCGGTTCTCGCCCGGCCGCTTACATCGCTACTAAGAAAGGGTACCGCATTCGTTTGGACACCCGAATGCGACGAAGCAGTGGAAAAGTTAAAAACAGCGCTTACGAGCAGTCCGGTATTGGTGTACCCAGATTTCTCTCTACCTTTTACCATCTCGACCGATGCGAGTAATTTCGCAATAGGTGCCGTCCTGTCTCAAGTGATCAACGGTGAGGAACATCCGGTAGCATTTGCCTCACGGCAACTGAAGAAATCTGAGCTGAATTATACCACGACAGAGAAGGAATTGGTTGGAGTAACTTGGGCTGTCAATCAGTTCAGAAATTATGTTTTAGGGCGAAAATTTACCATTGTGACAGACCATGCAGCACTCACGTGGCTATTCGGGTTAAAGGACCCCAACAGTCGATTAATGAGGTGGACATTAAGACTGGGTGAATATGATTACCAGGTGATCCACAGGCCAGGGAAAAACCATGCAAATGCTGACGCCTTGAGTAGGAAGGTTTGCCATTTATCTGCCGAAGAAATAATTAATTTTGGGGAAGAGCAGAAACGGGACCCTGAATGTATAAAGTGGGGAAAGGAAAATAATTTCGCTGTCGTTGGGGACGTTATTTGTAAAAGACACAAGGGAGGAGATAAAATAGTGGTACCACGCAATTGCAGAGAGAGAGTATTGCGTCAGTGTCATGATCACATACTTTCGGGCCATCTAGGAGTACACGCCACCGCGAGTAGGGTCAGAAGGGACTACTGGTGGCCAACGATTTTGGGGGATGTAAAGGAGTATGTGAAGTGTTGTATAGCCTGTAGCCAGCGAAGCCCTTACGGTAAGTGCAGGGCCCCTCTACAGGCACTACCAGCGGCGGAAAGACCCTTTGAGTTCATTGCCATTGACATAGTGGGCCCTCTTCCAAAGACAGATGGTGGGAATCGATATATTTTGTCTATCCTAGACCATTTTACAAGATACTTGGTAATGGTGCCGTTGCCCGACCAAACCGCCGAAACCGTATCCGCCGCACTAGTAAAACAATGGATATTGAAATTCGGGGTGCCAGAGTTATTGCTTACAGATCAGGGGACTAACTTTATGTCTGATCTGTTCCGACAGATTTGTGGGCTATTGAAGGTGAAACAGCTAAGGACTTCCCCGTTCCACCCAGAGTGCAATGGTCGAGTTGAGAGGGTTCATCGGACAATCGCAAATATTCTTAGCCATTACGTGAACGTACGAAACGACGACTGGGAAAAGCACCTCGCATTTGCCGTGACGGCGTATAACACGAGCAAACACAGGAGCACTGGGTTCACCCCACACGAGTTAGTGTTTGGACAACAGATGGCATCACCTTTCAATTGTTTCGGCACGAGAAGCCCAGGAAAGGAACACCCTGGTGTAACAGGGCTACGAGAGAGGTTGAAAGGAATGTGGAAACAATGCGCCCGTAATGATCGGTTAGCGGTGAGGAAAAGGAGGGAAACTGTGAGAGAAAGGGGTAAGATTAGGGAATATAGAGAGGGCGACTACGTATTCTTAAGTGACCCTTGTTTAAAAATAGGGCAAGTGAAAAAGTTTCATAGACCGTGGAAGGGCCCGTATCGCGTGTTGAAGGTTACTTCAAAGTGCAATCTACTGTTGGAGCTTCCTTTTCGAACCCTTATTGTGCACATAAGTCGTGTTAAACCTTACCACGGTCCCGTTCCCCCCCCTAAAGTAGTGAATACTGATGATCGACCCCGTGGACGGCCAAGGAAAAACCGAATCGCCGCGAGAGTTCCGGAGTCAGCTGATCCGATCCCCCCTGAGTGGGAGGACGAGTGGGTGGAAGGCCGAGGGGAATCCCTGGTGACTCAAGGCGCAGGAGGAGGAGACATCAGCGAGGAGAGGGGGGACACCATTGCAACAGAGGAGGAGAGGGTCCTCCCCGCTTCCCCCTGTGTCGCCCATTCCCCTCCACCCCCTTCCCTTCATCAAGAAGACACAGCCTCTCCGCTGGAGGAGGAAGGAGTCAGCGCCCCTCATTCCCCTCCCCTCCCCCGTCGTCGTCCATACTGTTTGCGGCCGAGAAGTGGACGTAATACGTCCACCCAACCCTACGTGATTCCCCCGCCTGCACACTCTCATCGCTATTATTTACGCCCGCGGGAGGCGCTGACACGATGGGAGGAGGAAGAAGAGGATCTGGAGGACTTTTAAAATATTTGGTTGGCTGTTGTGGTGTTGGGGTGTGGTTTGGAAAAAGGTGGTATATTATTTGCAGGACAGCGAGATGTAATTTAAACTGAACATTGGTGGATGGTAGTAATAAATTTTGATCGGGGCGCCATAAAAGACGAAAATAAAAGGTGAGACAAATTTTCGATGTCGTAAGGGGTAGGATGGAAGGGGAAGTTGGGCAGAGTTTTAGTCAAGGATGAAGGCGGCCTAGATATTGGAAACGACTCAAACCTGGAGGGTCTGCGAGACGGGCTGGGACGGGAATTAATGACACACGAGCGCTCAGTGGATTTTACTAAATGGGTAGGGAGACTGCGAGCAGTTTGCACCTCTACTCAAATGGAACCTGGGAAATCATTGGGATGAAAAAGTTTGGTGTCAATGTTTGATGAGGGATTTAATTTGAACTTGAACATTTTGTCTTTAAATGAATATGGTAACTGTTAAAATAACAGGTTTAAGAAGACTGTGTGATGAAAGTGATATAAACAGTCAATGTGCATGAATAGTGGTAAATTGTAGAGGGTATTAATTTGCAAAGACTTTATGAATTGGGACTGTCTATGTGTAGTTGTGTGTATGTATTTGTTGCCAGTGTCATTTTTCATACAATATATTTGGATTAACTATGTAGGTTATGGGCGAAACCCTTGTGGTGAGGTTAGAATATCTATATTTTCATCATAATCTTCATATTGGTTGGTGAAACTTATTTTTCACGGGCAGTGTTATTTTCTGGGTTGCATTTTAATAGTTATATGTATCATCTGAATTTTGTTTTTAGAATTTTGGTTGGCTGATTGGTTATTTAATGAATCGCTGAATACAACATGTAATTCATTATTATTCAGCGATTCACTTTTGGGGGGAAGTGGTGTAAGCGTGCGCGCAGCGGTCGGCGCTCGCGTCTCCCGGTGTTGGGTCGGCGGAAATGGTAGCTGGCGGATGAGGAATCACATTTACATGTGGCTCCTCTAACACCTTGCCGTGGGATCTTACTCCGTGGGAAGATGCACGAGTAGGGTGAAAATCTGCTGCCATTGCCGGCCAATAGGAAGCCCTTAAGGCGGTCACGGGGTGACGCGGGTGCCGAGCGCGGCGTGGGGGCAAGAGAGACTCGGGGAGTCTCGCGCTGGGTGACCGGAGGACAAACATGTATTTTGTGTGCGCGAATTAAAGGTGTTGAAACAAAACGTCCGACTTTTTCCCTTACCGTGCCCCCTGCGGACCCAGTCCTTTTTATTAAGCTCGGCGCTTACAATATCAAAGTTTCAATGTCAATGCACCCATATCTAACTGAAGTAACAAGCAACCAGTATTATTTTAAAAATGACAGGACAGAATCATTGATAAAGGAGCCATGAAAAAGGAAAGAGCCAGCACCAACTTATGACTTCTCAAAAAGCAATTACACCTGATTCCACCTTGAAGAAAATTCCTAACTCCACCATTTCTCCATCAACTCAGTAATCCCAATGAAGAGGCTTTATAAAAGAGATTAAACAAAAAATTCTAATCAAATTTGATTAATTTACTACAATATTTATGGTGTGGTGATTGGCTTATTTTAAAACATAAGATTCACAATCATTCATTGAGAATAACAAATTTTGAGTAAAAGTAACTCTAAAGGAAAGCATAAAAACATAGATTTTTAAAACATCAATGTCTTAAATGTACTTAGTGCTTTTTCCAGGTTAGGCTTTGACTTTTGTTCCATAATATCTCAAAGGTCAGACCTGAATCTAGTTTGACGGACACACTTGGATCCTATTACAAAGGGAATTCAAGCTTATGGATCAGTGATTATGAAGAGTAGATGAGAACCTAGGAGCTATGAGTATGACTCCATCACTAAGGAATTGCGTTACTTGTTTAAGTTTGCCTAAAAGTCAGGGGATCAGTTTTTGAGCTGCAATGAGCATTCCCAGAGAAAGGTTAGGGACCAACATTTCTATAAGAAAAGAAACCTAAACATGTGATTAAAGCATTGAAATTGTGTGTACTACTCCAAAAATGAAAAAATATCTCTAATTAAACTACAATTCATCTACTCACTGAGAAAGACATACAAATTATGTTACAAAAAAATTTAAAGATAGTGACCAGGAGTTACTGATTATATGGGCCTGCATTATATTCAAAATGTGCAATGAGGGTGAAAAATTAATCGCCTGGTGCATTTCAATTATTCTGTTTCCCTAAATTTCACAATAGGTCATTTGTTATAATGCAAAATATATAATGAGATCACAATTTCTGATGAAGATTTTTCCTTAAAAAACTGTTACAAATGAACTAAGGGTTAAAAATATGGAACATACTGGAAGTGATTTGTCTGACATTAGCTTTTAACACCTAGGAAAACTACCCAGCTACTGTCGGCACACAAATTATGTGCACTCGAGTTTGGGTACAAATAAAAAGTTAACGAAATGACTTACAGAAAACCTTAGGACACCATCATTTTTCTCATTCATTTCTACATTATGTAATGGCAAATTTTAATTTTTTTGATGAATTTTTACATTTTTTACTACAGTTATAAAGTAAAAAGTGCCGGTTAGTTACGGTTAGTGCGGGAAAGGCTCCGACTTTGATACCTTGTAACTCAAACAAAAGTTCTTCAATGACAACTGTATTTCTTTAAATGGAGGATAGATATGTTTGCTGTAGATTGTGTGAGTTTCAGCTTTGCATGTTTCATAGAAATAAAGTTATTATTAATTTTTTTTAATTATTGCATTTCAAAACTGGGGCATCGTAAGATTTCATTCTTGGTCTCGTTGCAATTGGCATGCCTTGAACGTTTCCAATATTTTATTGTCCAAAACATCTATAAGCGCGTTTAATTTAAATTGAGTGATATTTATAATGGACGAAGTGAGAGGTCCCGTTAGGTGAAACGCCTAGCCAAATTGGTGCTGTGTTGCCGCGTACACCCGCTCGGGCCATCCAAGCTTCATCGCAGAGATCTCGAAAAACATTTTCCCCGTTTCCCTTCTCGTCAGCATTTGATCGATTGACTTTCACCACTTTATTCTTAACATACGCTCAAATCCACTTGATTGCGTTTAGCTCACAATGAGCCACCGGTAGCCACACCAATTCCACATCATCAGTAGCAACTCCTTCGTAATATGGTCAAGTTTCTTTTGGGACGTTTTGAAGTAAGGTTTGGCGTGTTGGATTAGCGTGACTTTGGTAAAAGATTCTAGGTTACCAGTATCTTCAGGAACAGGAATTTTTCTTTCTATCATCCACAAGATTATATTTGCTTTTAACCAGGCCATTGTTGGATTTTTTGTTTCGGGATCCAGCATTGTGTGATAAGGAGCCTGGTCAATAACAATCGCCAATTTTTTTTTAATTACAGCCAAAACCCTCTTAAACCACTCTTCAAAATGTTGGGAATTCATCTCCTTCATCTCCTTATGACAATCACCAGTCCCTATCTTCCCAACAAAACATAAACCTGCACCTTCTAAAAGATCATCCTCACTCCCTATGTGTACAATAATTCTGTGTTTACCAGCGCCAGAAGATACCTTGAAACCACCTCGCTAACCAAAAACTTCTTGAAGCTGGCCGCAATATAGATCATAATTTGAAAATCCGCTATTCTGCGATTCAGTTACATTTTCTTGCCAAGCATACCTCGTCGAGTGGTGTTTGTCGCACCATGTCTCGTCCGTGTAGAAGAGTTTGTAGCCATCATTCCTCAGTCGCTGTATTCTTTGGAGAAACGTGTGGCGAGATGCGGCAATGGGTGCCGACTCCATTAAAACGGGCTTTTTATTTAATGTCCTAAGGCGAAATACAATATTTTTCACGATATCACGCAGCTTGCAATTCAACATTTTTGGAAATTCCGGTACATTTTCTTCCAATTTTTCTCTGAGTTTTTCAATGGTTGGAAATAATTTTTCAAGATAAAACTCGTGGATTGATCTTCGAATAACGCCGATGGTATATTGATGAATTTGAATGGATGGATACCCTGCCGATGGTCTTTTTTTTGCTGGTCCCGGGTTTTCCTCTCTCACGTTCTCCCTGACCTCCAATGATACTTTTCACTGAGAGAAGCGATACACCAAGGCAATCATCTACACGCTGGTAGACTGGATAGCGCTTATCTTTAAGTTTCTCACCTTCTAACTTAAAAAAACAAATTGCGCTTAAAAAAATTCTGATTTCGCTCTCTGAAAACGGAGATCTCGGAGGCATCATCAGTGTAGTTCACGCCACAATATCTTGAGGGAAACTGTATACTGTCATGCACAGTAGGCTAATGGCCTTGATAAACCACTGCTTTCATGAGTGATGACTAAATACCTCAGGTGAACCATCGCCAAAAATAACTTGCAAATGTGAATGAGCGAAAGGGTAAGGAATGCGATTACATTGTTAACCAGGGCCGCCTTCCAGGCCGGCTTGGGCAGGCGCCGAGCACTGGGGGCCCGAGTGGATGTACACAGCAGCACAGCACCGATTCGGCTAGGGATTTCACCTAACGGGACCTCTCACTTCGTCCATTATAAATATCACTCGATTTAAATTAAACGCGCTAATAGATGTTTTGGACAATAAAATATTGGAAACGTTCAAGGCATGCCAATTGCAACGAGACCAAGAACGATATCTTACGATGCCCCAGTTTTGAAATGCAATAATTTTAAAAAATTAATAATAACTTTATTTCTATGAAACATACAAAGCTGAAACTCACACAATCTATAGCCAATATATCTATCCTCCATTTAGAGAAATATAGTTGTCATTGAAGAACTTTTGTTGAGTTACAATGGTATCAAAGTCGGAGCTTTTCCCGTGCGCCGTAAATAACCGGTTTTTTACGTTATAACTGTAGTAAAAAATATAAAAATTCATCAAAAAATTAAAATTTGCCATTACATAAGGTAGAAATGAATGAGAAAAATGATGGTGTCATAAGGTTTTCTGTAAGTCTTTTCGTTAACTTTTTATTTGTACCCAAACTCGAGTGCACATAATTTCTGCGCCAACAGTAGTACCAGTTATTTTTGGACCCAAAATTTATAGATACATACGAATAATTTGGTAATTAGGAATAATAGTTACTATCCAGGTGCATTGACAGTTGATAGACATTAACCTAATATTTAAAATGTCAAAATATAAAACTGGCTGGTTTCAATAAAGTAGAGAATATGGGAGTCACATATATTAGTTAGAGTACATTCTTTACAGGCTCTATATTTATTCTTCTCACACAGAATTTGAAAAATTTTTATATTTGTGAAAATTATTAATGAAGAGAAAGGCACAAATTCACAAAGGATTGATTGCAAGAGATAAAGGCAAGATTTTTTTATGACTTTGAGGAATTTGCTTGAAACATTTTTATGGCCTTAATGCATTCAATTTTGTCCTTGGGTTCAAAGTTGCAAATGCATGAAATTGAAATTACTTTTCACTTTTTTAAGATCTTAATAGCCAGGAAAATACAGGAATAATTCTCCCTCCATTAACATGTTTGGATTCTTGGTGAAAGCTTGCTACTTGCATTAGTCATTTACTTTCCACAGCACAAAGTACTATGTACATAGCAGTAATGTGTAATTTTTACATAGAATGTTTTGTAATTAAAAACAGGCTGATATTATGGACTTTTGGATGAATTCTTCATAGAAGTAATTATCTTTGAAAATATGAATGTCAAAATACTTTTATACCCCAAGTTTATGTAAAACTTTAACGTTGGGTGAACGGTTCAAAACCAGACATTGTCCTTCACTCGATTCAATATTCATTCTCTTAACTTTTTGACTAATTTATCTCCTCCTAGTTTTCGGGCATTTCTCTGTACCATTTTATACCATATCTGTTATTCATACCTGTATGGTACATATATTTAATAAACTTGAATATATTTTAGATCAATATTTGACTCTAAATATCTTCTATTGGTGCAAATGTTAAATTACCTTTATATAATATACTGCTGATATTTATACACTGATATCTACTGATGTATCTATGCTACAGATAAAAAAAGGTAATTTTTCAAAGTTAACACTTTAAAGCCAGTGCAGACAAGAATGTTTTATTAATTTTCCCTCTAAATTATTTGAAGGTATTTCAGAAGCAGATAGGGGAAGCATATTCTCATTTGAAGGAAAGAATATACCCCAGCAAAAATACTCAAAATTCACAATGGGGTCAGTCGTGACTGCCAAAGTCAAACTCAACCCCTATTTTTAATGCTGAGAGTCTAATCTTTTCATAATGTTGAAGATCATTGCTAGAATATATCCCTATTTTTTTCACCATTAACAGAAGTCTTATGGGATTAAATAATTTTATCAGAATGAGATTGCCGCAAAATTAGGCATATTGCTTAAAAGATGAACTCTGAAGACTCTGCCAATTATCAATGATTATATATAATGTAGACATAAATGACATATCCAGAACATGTAATTAAATCTACAAAACTAATTAAACTGCTTACAGTTGAAGGATCCACTCCAACCAAACTGGCAGCTCTCACAACCACAGGTGTCTTGTGCCTAGTCCTCGTTCTTATTTCAAACCTATGGCAAGAAAAAATAACTTATAGTATTACCATTTCACAAATGCATTTCCCAAATACCTACAAGGGTAGAGAATACACATGAGGAGGGAAAAAAATTATTTTTTTCATCTCTACCTAACTCCAATCAGAGGTGAATTTATATCCTTCATGTAGACATGAAAACCTGAGGCTAAGCAAAATCATGCATGGGTACAATTTAATAAGCTGTGGCAGAAAAAATTAATGCAAAACTCATTGGCATCTTCATGTGGCATACGTGAGAACTAATGGCAATCCCTTCTCCTTTTACGGCTTGAAAATGCTGAGAAAGCAAATTTCAACCAGGAATATTAAAACTCCATAAAAATTGAAATCGATTTTATCACAAAAGAGGATTACTAATACGATCAACATTCACAATATCGCCTTGGAGTTATGAACATAACATCAGCTAATTGAGGTTCTAATACCATAAGTTAATAATTTAAACCCTTTTAGTGCGGCGGGCCAATATATCGGCTTTGGCATCTCAGGCAAAAAGTGCAGCGGGCTGATATATCGGCTCATATGCAAAATATTGTTTAACTTTTGCACACAAATATAATTACAATTATTTTTTGTACGAAGTATAAATGTTTTTTTATTATTACCTAATTTAATGAATACGCAATAAGAAAAACTGCATATGGATATTTTAAACAACAACTTTATAATATTTATTTTCCTAGAGTGATACATTTCATTCTAGTTACCCTCCGCATTTCTCACTAGAACCACAGGCAGGGGTCAGCACTAAGAGGGCTAATGACACTTTCCATGTTTTAGAATGGTGTGTGTTTAAAGATACTAACCATTTGTTTGAAAATTAAAAAGCTATACAATTGAATAATTATTGCCAGGGATGAGAAATGCTTTTTCCTACAGATAATACCAACCTAAAATGACAAGTTTTTCCACATCAAGGAAATATCTGTGGATGAATATCATTTAAATATGCCTCCAACTACTTTATCCAAAAAGAAACATTATAATAATGCTATGGCATATCATCTCATGAACTTAATGCCTAAATACAGGAAGCTTGGTAGAATAAAATTCTTGCCAAGAGGAGAAAATTTTTTTATCTATCAGGCTCAGTATTTCTCACAAGAACACAACAGCTGACCATCAAGAATTATGCCAGGATTGATATGGTGAAGGACGATATTTATTAGACAAATAATCAATACATCCTGTTCATTCTTGATTAATTGACCAAGTCACTGAGAAATTGAGTTATCCACATTTTTGGAATAATTTTCCAGGAACCCTTTCCCGTTCTTCCTCCACCACTTTTTACAACTCCTGCACATAATGTTGGCTAATGTTTGCGTCCCACTTTTCCCTCATTATAGAGGGCCAAATAAGTTTCTATGGTGATAAGGTCTAAACTCCGTCAATGAAGTAGTAAGCAATTAGCCTGAGCAGAGCTCCAATGCATTGGGGTGGTCAGATGTTGTGAATGATGCTTAGGTTTTGAATAACTGCAGCACCAGAGAGAAAAAGCTTGTAGCGCTTCAAGAAATGAGGAGGCACTGGTCCAATACTTTTGAGTAGAAAAAAGAAGACAAATGTCACTTCTTTCATTTGAGCTAAAAACAGTGAGCTGGTCTCCAAATCTTTATCTTAGGCAGAAAAACAATCTTGTGTGATACAAAGGGAAAATAACCTTCAGAAAATCAAAAAATAGGGACTAACCCCTTTTCATATTGAGTGACGTCATTCCTTGGGTCCCATGGTCGGAGATCAGCTCTCCGATAGATCCAGTGACCTCCAGGAAAAGCTGATGGGCCCAATGGGGATGGTGATGTATCAAGTTCAAAATGACGGGGAACCCAAGTAGCATTTGCAGCTAGACGTTCTCTTGCAGCCTGCCTTTGAGCTTCCTCTAATATAGTCTTCTGTTCCGTGGCAGCAACCTGCATTGAAACAAATGTAATTTTCAATTTCAGAAAATGGAGTCATGGACAAACAAGTTAATCCATGCTTAATTCTCAGCATTGAATGCAAAGTTCAAGATTTCACCTGGTCATCCTGTAAAATGGCAGATGACACATGTCTCCAGAGCCGTTCTGATTCAAATTCTCCTTGATAATCAACCGGCACAGTATACCTTTTAAGTCGAGCTGCACGTACTTCAGGACTGACAGTCCAGAAGACTTGTTCCTCCTATACATAAAATACATATTATATTAATTCACCGACTGTCCTGTCATGTACAATAGTATCTAGTAGTGATGACTTTGCACCACGATATAATGCAAGATCAAATCTCAACGGCACATTGTTAACTCTCACTTGGTAAACTTAACAAGTCAGAGTTAAACTGGAAAATGTCATTCATAAAGCACAAATATTGAATAAGGACACAATGAATTACTCGTCATGCTCATTTTTTGTAATCTTTGATGAATTTTTACTCATTTTCAGGTATGTAATCATTCTACAGTTGGATACTTTTAGCCAATGGTCAATATCCCAAAGAAATGCCATATTGTTCACAGTACTTATTGCTGATTCTCACCCCAGTACGCTTGTCACGTATGTACACCGTGCTGTCCCAATGACCTTCAATGGTGGCCAAGGTCTCCTTACCAAGTTTCAGTCGTCCAGAGATGGCATTGGTTTGTTCAGCACCCCCAAGAAAAGGCTGAGAAAAAAATTCTCTGTTCAAGTATATTCTTCAGAAATAAATTTAAGGGTGAAATGAAAGCAGAACATATATAATTTTTACCACCCACTTACCCTTAGTTTAAATTCGATTTCAGTGCGGTAACCAGTCTTTTCACACTCTATTGCAACTTTCCCGCCAAGTTCCATTGTAAGAGTGCCAACTAGGATTCCTTTACAGTGAGCATATGGAATGGTGAGA
The DNA here is from genome assembly GCA_963169105.1 of Ceriagrion tenellum. Lineage (NCBI taxonomy): Eukaryota > Metazoa > Arthropoda > Insecta > Odonata > Coenagrionidae > Ceriagrion > Ceriagrion tenellum. Next base: position 45,385,622 of record OY720632.1, read on the forward strand.
GAATACTCCTCACCCCGTGGAAGAAAAGTCAATAAAGCAACACCTTCTAAAATGGCCGATGTTGAATTACCTAAAATGAAATCAATAAATATTCAGTAATAAGAAATAATGACACAACTTAATGAACTCAACAGATTTTAAACAGATTTATTGACAGAGTAAAATTACAAGAGCATTTTCCACCTGGCAATTCCTTACTCTGGTTCCTTTGAACAATTAAAACCTACAAATGGTAAAATAACGCTGTAGCTAAAATACTGATGTCATTTTATCAGGGGCCAGCATGCCCCCAAAATTTTGATGCAGTAGCTTTGATATACATTCATACAGAGTTCTATAATACTTTTTCTGGGAGAAATTACAGCAGATGAAAGAATAATTTGTATCCCAAAAGCATGTTTTCAGAACTTGAAAAGGGAGTGTGGATCCCAAAAAGTTATAAAATCTCAAAAAGATAAAAGATATAACTATGGGAAAGGTTCACCATGGAAATCTGCAATTCCATGGTACTTGTTGATGTACACTGATAGGCATCTTTCGCACCTGGTGGTGAGAGGAATTGATCTCAAAAACTGAATACTGCAGTAGAAGCATTGAAATAAGATTCACTGAATAAAGTGAACCAATCTGAATGCCCCAGGTTCAGTTTTGAGACGGCTCTCGCAGCCTTAGACTTCAGGGCTGAATGACACCTGCCGTGCCTTTGCCCGCAAGGCCATTGCCTTCCAGCCCTCCACCTGCCTACCCAGCACAACAGCAATTTCAGGAACGGCAGATTCTCAAGGCCTCACTAATATTGTGGTTTATACATGAGGAATGATTATTTGCTTTTTGGCTGGTGTAAATACCCTTCAAAGACTATTTCAAGATATAAATAGAGCTTTAGAGCAACAGGCTTTTCCTGTAAACCATGTTATTCACCATTTGAACCCAGAAAGACTAAAATTTGAAGCAGTAGTCAAGGTGAACATTTTTAAAGCTTTGGTTTTTCGGTCACAAGAAATTTATGGGAAAGATCTATCATAATCATCCCTGTACACCTCCATCTAACCCATTCACCACAAACACTGTTTGTTAGTGCCACAAATATTTCACTGCAATAAACACTGTAGGAACAGCGCAAATTTTTCTATGCAAGACAATAAATGCCTTTTTAAAATAGCTCTGTAGCCATGCAAGCTAAAGAGGTACAGGGTGTCATTAAATACCCAGGTAATAAGAAAGGGTTAAGGATATTTCATGAAATCTTGTAGAAATTACAGCAGCAAAAAGTTATCCTAAGTCTTACATACAGCAAGTTTCCCTTTGATAGTTAAGAAACCTCACATCAGTCATCAAAACACATGAATAGCTCATTAAAGCCCAGTTTAGTACAGCACTTATTATTAGAAAAACGGGTGATGTGAAATATCCAAGATGTACACAGACGCCAAGGGTCATGTTATTCCTTCAGCTGCACAATAAGCCACCTGAAATATCAGGTCACAGCAATCATTCAACATGTAGGAGAGACTAATCTTTAAAACTCACCATAAAATTTAGACTTAGCAAGTATGGAAGCACTAATGCAAAAGCCGTCTTGCCGATTAGTTACATAAAAAGCTGACACTGGAGGATGATGAGACACCTGAAATTTTATAAAAATTATGATTAGTTCTTTCAGTGTTCCTAATTAAGGTTCAAGTAGTTGTCATAAACTATTATGGGTGTGCTGTTTGGGGAGGCACAACATTAATTATGGTAATTTAAGGCACACTAGGGTAGTGGCCAAATTTTTTTAGTAGCAGTGGTGCAATGACAAAGCAAATTAATTTTTTTAAGTAGATGGGGTGTCATAGACCCAAAAATGCCCACAGCCACAGGCTGGTTTGAACAACTACCTATACTTGCATATATGTAGTCTGAATTTTAGAGACCAAATTTTTGGCCAAAAAACTTGGCACTATTCATGAGTCAATCTTTTCACAGCTTAAATATTAGCTTGAAAAATATGAACTTTATCTTTCCCATGACATTGGGCATCGCCATATCACTCAGTAAAGCAGCCAAGATTTTGAGCAGAACAATGAGTTTATTAAATTGTCTTCAGTTTACCTTCATAACTTAATTCATTTATTAGATATCTGGGACTATTTTTTACGTTATGTGATAAGAATCAAAGTGGCCGACATCTGGTGGCAATCTTTAGAACTGAGGTTCACACCAAAAGGCAGGATTGAGTTTTGGGTGCAGTATTCGTGGCCCATCATCAGAAAATTATTGAAACTTGTTATTATGCGAGAGACCACTTAATATTTAGAAAATGGCTCACAAATACCCTACTCTGCACTTTAGGCCGAGATTGATTTATATAGTTGATCCACTAGGTCAATTTCATGCATCCACAAACATACTTATATAATCTTTACCTCATAACTCAACCCAACAAGTTTTCCTGTGTTTTGAAAAAGTTATAGCACAGAAGAGCAATTGTCCAACAAACACATCTATTGAGGAAAAATAGAAACACCACTTTTTCTCATGCACTTCTGAGACTTGGCAGATTCCTATTCCCTTACTAATAGCCTAACTGCCAAAGTAAAATGTAAGTAAGAATGCACATGGTCTGCAGAAAAGATGGATATCATATGGTTGCGATGCGTCCATTTTTTGTGGGTTCAAAAATGTGGTGAGATGGTGTAAATCAAGTGCACATTAACCAGGTCAAAACATGAGTGGTAAATTTATTTATTTATTTATTTTCACTGCCCCGAATACAGCACACTAGGCCATTTTACGTCGGGTGAACAACAGTAACAACGGACGAGACACAGACACCCATGTCCTGGGCAAATAATATTCCACCCAGGTGGGACTCGAACCCGCGACCCTCGGGTTAGCAGGCGAGGACTTTACCCCGCTGCCACCGGGGCCGACAAAATGTCAGCTTTATTCCCACCAGTCAAAAAATTGTGCGAAACACAATCGAAAACAGAAAAATGTGACAAAGATACCTCAGCATAGTGTAATGAATGCACATTTAGAAAATGCTTAATTTTAAAATATGAAAACTCTCCCTCGACACAAGTGTTTTCCAGAAAATTGTTTTTTCAATAGTGTCATTAGCATTTTTGTGATGTGAAAAAATTGCAATTTTTTTTAATGAGGGCAAGGAAAGAGCACTTATTAATAAGAGCAAAGAACACTTATTAATAAGAGCGAAGAGCAATTATTCCCATGAAGTTTCAGTGGAGAGAAAGTGGTATGACTGTTTCAGTTTATTTTTTCAAGGAATGATATTCATGGTGTGAATACAACTTTAACCCTTCCACTCACTAATTCTCTCAAAGGCTATTATTCTTTAAAAAAGTACCATTTCTACATGCTAAAACTCATACTCTTTCAATCACCAATTTTTATGGATTTAAAGCTAAAAAAGTGCAGTTTTGACAAGTCCACAGCGGCAACATTTACTCTTACAACCAAATATTATGAGTAATTAGAACAGTTTGTACAAAATTTAACGATCATTATTCAAGCAATTTCAAATGTATAGAAGCTGGTGGAAAAGTAGCACCAATGTTTTTGATAAAAATTGTGAATGTAGAGGAATGGAGGGATACATTGTTTAAGGTTTGCAGCATTTGGATTGTTTCAAATGACAAGACATACCCTCTCCAATAAGAGATTATGGGTTGACAATGAAGATGTCTGAGGGAAGGGCAGAGTAGGTCATGCCATTTCTCTTCTAGGCTCTCTTGTGGGTGCACACCACGATTTTTGGAGCTTGCTCTTACAATCAGTGAAACCTCCATTGTTAGAGGAATTTCATTCAACATTGTTGGTATTCCAGACAAAAATTTCTTCTCTGAGCTGGCTATTAACCCTTACGCTGCTGTGAACGTAGTAGCTACGTTCGCCCGGTTGACTGCTGTCAACGTAGCTCCTACGTTCCGTTGGCAAGTGATTGTTCCTACCCACGCCTCTGAACTTTCTCTTTTTCTGCGAATGCCATTCACCAAGTTCATTGCAATACAATCCCATCCCGGGAGATTGAGTGACTATTGTGTTGCAGGTGCAACAAGAGGCGTACTTTCTGTGCCGACGTAGGTTAGCGTTCAAGTTTTCGCCGCATAGGGGCTGGAACGTCTCTGCAGTCGAAACCGCAGCGAAAGGGTTAATCACATTAATTTTGTTCCAGACAGGTGCTCCCTCCATAGTAAAAGTGTGTAAAAACTATAGGAGAAGGAAACAATGTTGCGAAGTGTGGAAGGAGAAAAAGTAGCTACATGTGCAGTGGAGTGAATGGAAGTGAATTTAAGGAAAAATTTGCTATTAATTCTCAAGAGGGGAGGTTTTATGTTGAAAGCAAAGAAAAAATCTTTAGCAAGGAGGTAATTAGCATAGAGGCACCACTACCTAATGTCTATACTGCCGACCAGGCAGAAGGCCAAATAATGTAACGGTGGAGAAGGAAAAACACACCTCTCAGGTTTGACTACTATGTATTCTAATAGAATTGAGTCATTTGTAAAGTAAAAATATAGTACAAACGTGGAACGTAGGCATAATGTGACGTGAATTGTTTGGCAATGCATTCCATGGAAATTGGAGAAAAAATGTTTTCACCAATAGGAAGGCAGTGGACATATACCACCAAGAGTCATTAGAAAAAGTATAAATTAGGGGTCAGACAATGCTCCAGGTTGGCTAATAGTATTACATATGATACTTCCAATTACTTTTCTTAACCTCTGTTAGTAAACCACAAACACATCATTTTCTCATGCTTTGTATAAATGTATATCGCAAAATGTAAAAGGAAACAAGTATCATTCACAGTGAAGGCCTTTTCCCTCATTTTTCATCTTTACTTATCCAATAGTTGAGTTTTTCAGGCGAAATATTTGAGCAAATAATTGGAGGCAAACTGAACAAACATGAGTGCTTCTTTTGATATTCAAAATCTACGGTTGAAAACTCCCTGACACCATAAAAATCCATAGTGAACATTACGATCTGATTTAAAACATGGATTTATTTCACCACACAAAACAATCCATGTAATTCAGCCACAATACAATCATCATGATATGGTTATGTTTTTACAGGAATATATGTATAATGTAGTAAAGCTCAAGTGGAGGTACACTTTTCCTTAAAAAGGATACAGAAAGCTGTTTTTTACATTTCTTAGGGAGTTACCATAAAGCATGCTTCATCAAGCAGAAAGTCACCAGTGGCATGGAATTAGGCATTATTTAAAAGAATTTTTTAATTAGTAAAAATACTACTAAGAGTCAAATCAGCAATTTTATGATTTAGTAATACCAATTAATACCAAGTAACAGTGTTACCTGCTCAGAAAGGTAAAATGTGCGAGAGCCATTTGGGTGCTTCCAGAAGCAACGAAATGTTTCTCCCAAGATAGGATTATATGGTTTCCGAAGGCCTTTAGGTTTCTTGTAAAGACCACTGAGGTACCATTTCACAACCCATTTCATCCGAGTAAATGCATCATCTTCCAACACAGCCCTGAAATATTTATACAGCATTATAAAAAAATTATCTCGTAAAAATTCCATTAACGTGAAACCTGTCATTAGAGTATTACTGATACTAATGCAGATAATAAGCCCAAAAGGCAAAGCATTAAAAATGTGGCATCACAAAATCAAGAATTAGCCACTTGCAGCACTTTTTTATAAGATAGCTTAAAAAAATGTTTGTATCTAGTATATTGTCCAATTACAAATATCGCTAAGCCATAGTGTCTTAATAACACACACTCACAACATAGCAAAATGATACATTAAAAAAGTCATTAATTGTAAGCAAAGTCATGCAGAACTTTCAATGATACAATGTTAACAGAGGCTTATTTCTCTATGTTTTAAATTTGTTTTATGAGTAATGCCAGAGGTACACTTATTTATTTTAAAAATTAATAATAAGTGATGCATTAAAACACAGCTGGTGAAGCCAAGAAAGTATCTAAGGCAATTCAAGGTTCATCAATGCAAATTATTTATGACTTTAAGAGTTTTTATCCAGTTAAAATCATATACTCACAACCTTAGGAGATTTCAATCCTACTTCAAGACCCTCATATATAACTAACAATCTAAGTGCATAATCATCAATCGGGAGAATATAGTATGTACACATTTCAGCAGCTTAAGAAGCAAGTGCCTTAAGAGGACTTTAAAAGCTATGAAGAGATACAGTGCATCATACTAACATTTTTCAACAGTATGAGCAGAACAGAATGTTTCATAAATATTAAGGCATAGCTGAGTTCCATTCAACTTACTTTGAAAGAAGGTCCACATGATAATAAGAATCTGACAGACGATCAAGAAATGATCTAGGCTCAAGAATAAATGTTGGCAACACTACTTTTGAAAGATCCATCCCAGGGCGGACCTGTAGAAAATTTTGAATATTGTGATTACTAACATTAAATTAATCTAATTAAAACCAAATAAATTAATCAACATCAAACAAAATAATTCATCAGAATACAAAATTTCAATTCCAATATACACTTCCCACTGTGATCAAGCTCATGATCTGACTTCACAGGTGATAACAGAGATCATCTCATCCAAAGCAAAAAGGTGTATGAAAACAAAAAAATTGGGAAGGTGACCTCTCCAAACAATAGCTCTAAGCATAATTTTTCAATCTGCCTTGTAACTCAGTCACAGAATTTTTTAATATATTAAAGTTGAGAATAAGACTGACACACAGAAATATATACAATATTCATTACAAAATGCAGGAACTTCATATACCATGTACTATTGTGGCATACTTTTATTAAATACTTAATTCATAAAATTTGACATTTCATAACTACAGCTGCTCAGTCCCCCAAGAATTTCCATAGCTTCAGTCTTAATGGACAGAAAACTAACTTGAGAAGCTGCCTCAAAGAGAAGGAGACTCATCAAGTGAAGAATCTAAGATAGGTCCTTGAAAGATATTAAAGAGAGAGTTCACTTCACTCTACTTAAATCATATTTCTGGAATGTGTTGAATATTTAATACTAGCACAGAAAGAAGTAATTCATGAATTGAACAAAATAAATAGGAATAATAGTTTTTTGCAATCTTTCTTGGGTTTTCTAAAAGTTATGCCCAGTTGAATGATGAACTTGAATCATGAAAAAATAACAATATATTTATTAGTGACAACAAATAATTCTTGAGAGAGCCAGAGGAGCATGGTTTAATTTCTGTATTCCCAGAATTCAACATGCTCATACAATAGAAATACAAAAACATCCTCTCACCTGTTTGACTAGGAACCATATCAAAGATTTATTTTCTTCTGCAAGTTCTTCAACCTGCTCCCCAGCCTGGAAAAAATGGAAAAAAACGAAATGTTGATGGCAAACAATTCACATTTTGATCATAAGAGTCCATTACAGACTTGGCATATGTCCTTCACTTCAGCTCATAGGCTGTATTCATAGACGATGGGGTATATTGGCCAGCATACAATTTCAAATAGAAACAAGGAAAATATTTGCAAAAGTAGATTATTTGAATGGAAGATAGCCAATTACGATTATGAATAATAAACTCTATAACCTGATTTAATTTCATTGAAAAATAAAAAGGAGGGGAAATTTTCCACACACTTCCAATGGAATATTGACAGGCATGAATTTATAAGGGCTGAAAAATGTCCATGGAGCATGAAAAAACATGACAAGCATGAAGATCACAATAAATACACATGTCAAAAAGTATTTTTCAGTATGTGTGCCAAAACGTCAAGTCAAACAAAATGCTCTCAGATGAAACAATTTTGGGCATCATATTAAAATATTCCCTCAGATATGAGTCTTTCAGTAGATTAAGAGCATTAACAGGAGTTTTTACAAAAATCTGAGACAACTAATACAAAGAAATGAGGCACAGCAACTGTAGTTTCACGTATATCATGAAAATAAATGATTGATGAAAGTGATGTGGTGAAAAACATTCAATAATGACAAAAGGAAAACACAGATGCTTGCGGTTTCAATATTTTAAAGAGGAAAGTTAAAAGAGCTGTTCTTCTGTCATTCACAAAATCCATTTGTAGTACATATATTAGGGCTTATATATATAGTACATACAGTAGGGCTTAGTCCAGTTCTAGAGTTAAATTCCAAACACATGATTGGTTGAGAATAAGGAAGCATGATGGAAGTTCTTTCAGTAGACAATCTACATTAATACAAAACTTAAATACTAGCTCTGACATCAGCTTCAAAATACCAAGTATCTTTAATACTTGAACAGGCACACACTCCCTTTATTCCAAAATCCAAAAGCTATTTTTTGCCGTTAATCCCTATGAGGTCATGTGATCCATGACATTGTCATTATGCCCATCCAATGTGCCACTGGAAAGATTTGGTAGGAGCCAAAGTGTCTATCCAAGAAGAGGAAGGCAGAAAAATACAAAAGCTCAACTATTTCCACAGAAAATCCACTAATATCAGTCTCTTTGCAACTTAATAAAGCCACCACATAGTGTCATCTCTGCCTTCTGCCTTACCAGAAAAACAATCTCCTAAGAGTCTTTATCCTTTTCACCTAATCCCTCCCAACAAATTACCTAAAACTTCTGTGTATACCTCTCTCCGGCTAATCAAATCCTCTCCACATAACCTCTACTTCAAGATAATCATTCCTCTAAACACATCAATCCTAAGCAATAATCACTGAATTAAGCTGCCTCCTCTGAATTGCTTCAGCAATTCCTTTTCTCTCAAACAATACCTGCCGTTACTTATTTTCACTTCCAACAAGCTCTCTTAACTTGTTTCCAATTCTTAATAATGAAAGAACATATTTTTATGAAAAATCACAGTAATAAACCATTACATTTCTAATAAATATCTAGAATAAAGCCCTATTTCCTATTTTTTCATATATATGTACTACAGAAATTAATAATATCTGTCATTTTCCAATGGAATGTTAGAAAGTATTTCTTTATGTGGCCAGTCAATATTAGGTGGACTTGCATTTCATCAACTGCAACTTCTGAACAGGACAACCCATAAATATTCCCAAATACCCCACTAATTTAAGAGCTGAAGATTTTCTAGCACATGAGTTTCTCACAGTTTTCTCGGGCTTCCATTTGGGTGAGTGGGTCTACACACAACCAAATGGAAGCCTGAGAAAATTTTGAGAAACCCCATTTATTTGTCATGACCTAATGGTAAAGTATACTAAAGATGCAAAAATTCGAAATGTACTATTCAAGCTTAAGAGCATCAAACAGTTGGCCTCCTCTTCTGACTAAAATATCATAACTCAGGTAGATCAAATATTTCTCAGCTCCACTATCTTAATAAAAAATAGATAATAATTAAAGAAGAGTCAGAAAAATATGAAGCTGATAGAATGAAAATAGAGAAGTCGTAAAGGGTTAAACCAAAGTACCTGTTGAGGTAATATGTTTCACCCTCCCCACATTAATTATAAGGATACCATGAGCCAACCATGGTTATCTCCTTCCTGAAGCCATACAAAACTGTCCATAAACGTGGATAATCATCATAGAAAAAATCATCTGCCTCCACAAGAACTAAAACGAGGATTCCATTATAACTCACAGAGGACTTCAACCAATAAAACTAGCAATGTTAAACAGGCTAAAGAACTCTGCATGTCATAAAGGCATCCAGGTTCAAGTTTTGGTGAAGACGAAAGAATTTTTCTCGGTGGAATTTTCACTCTTCCTGAGTGAATGCCAGCCATCAACTCACCGAGCCGAACTCCTGCTCCTCCTCATTCTCCACGTAAGGCGTTTCCTGGGGCTCTTCCTCGGGGCACTCCTTCTCCTCCTCCTCCTCCTCACCATCGGATTCATCCTCGTCCTCCTCATCCTCATCCTCCTCGTCCTCCTCCTCTTCCTCCTCCTCCTCTTCTTCCTCCGAGTCTTCTTCGTCATCGTCCTCCGCAGTCTCAGACTCCCCTGCATGATGTCCATTGGCAGACTGACTCTTGGTTCCTAAACCTTTATTTGGTTTTGCCATTTAAAGCACTAAATTAGCAGGTCAGGATAAAATTACACTTCACTAGCAAAGCTCTTTTTTTAAAAAAGGAGCTCAAATTTCTAATCTACATACTCCCTACAATCTTCCTAAAGCTAATAGATGGGGATTGGGTATTCCAATAAATAAAGAGATGAATGAAGGACTACTTTGAACATAAAGGCATAAAATAAAAAAAATAACAAAAATTTAAGGGAATTTAAAACCAACCATTTTTGTGGGGATTGGGAATAATAATTCACTCTGCATCAGCTGATCATATGCAATATGTAACACATATGGACATGCTTTAAAGATTGTTCCAAAGGATTCATTTCTCTTCCCCCAATTCATTCAACCCTTAAAATTTTCTCCATAACTACCACTATAAGCGACTGATACACATTCTTCAGAGATAATATCCTCTGAAATCCAGCAAAATCATCTAATGTTTAAGAGTATGAATGCTTGGTTTTCCTGTCACAGCTATTTTTCCCAGATAGCACACGTATATTTTTGAGAATTTTGATGCTTACTCTATTCTTAATAAGGTAAGATAATAATGACAGAAGGAAAGAAAATGAAACCATGATATTTTACACATATTGGAAAACACTTCCTTTAATATTTCTTTCTCCCTTCAACATTCCTTTAATATTAAAATTGAACTTGAGTTCACCTTACTTTCCTAAAAAACACTGGTTTTCAACTAATGAAAGCTAAATGAAGGAGAAAAGCCTTAGACTTGAAAGTTTTTGTAATTAAATTAGTTGAGTAAAAAAATAATCTTAGAAAATTTAACGCATGTAGCTTTAGTCCATTAACTTCTATAAAAAATAGCTTCATGCTCTCAAAATAGCTATTTTCAGACTTTTTCACCTTGGAGGACCAATTAAAATATTTAGTAATGAGTGCAGAGAAGCCTGATTATTTTCACTTATCATTACAAAAATTAAGTAAGAACTGACTTTCACCTTATTAAGCTTTCTAAATATTTCAAAATATTTAGATCTTTATACTTGATATTTTGATACCACAAGTTTATTAAAATTGCAAAACAACATTACTTCATGAGTTTCACAAATCCAAGACTCATTTAGGCCATATCAAAGGCTAAATGTTTCACTAATTAGACCAATACCACCTGCTTCGATAACATATTAGGAATACATCTTTCAACAGCTACAATGCCATAAATTTCAACAGAGGCAACAGACACTCCACAAACAACACCAAACAAGTTATCCAGAAATTAGTCAATTAAAGCATATGAATAACATGAGCGAGTCAACAACAAAGTGATCGAAATTGAGTTCTCACAACTATGGCCCAGAAGAACCCCAGCAAGAGTAGAAGTAAAACTATTATAAGTGTAGCTAATAGAACAGAAGACCCCACAAAATTCAGAAATTAAAAAAATGTTCTTCTAAAAATGTCACTGAGAGCATATAAAACTGATTTGAATAAACATATGAAATTGAAATAATATCAATATTTTTATCACCAGAACTGCACTAGCACCCCTAAATGCTCAGAGATAAGTGTATTTCATTTAATCACAGCAGATTTTCTAATTATCACAAATTTAACTAACAATTTACGTACAAGTGCCACTGAGCATGACACTATGGTAGGTAATGATAGGAAAAACCTAAAACTACAAAAAGAGGATTATTTACAACAATACCCAATCATGCAAATTTACATCTTAATTCAAGGAAAGAGCAAATTAAAAAAATGATGAAATGTCTAGTGTTCAATTTATATGCACCAATGAGAAAAGCAATGATGCTTTGCAATGATAATGATAAAAAATTATTAAATTATAAAATGGCCTCAGCATTATCTTCAACAAAACAATAACATGACTATAAATAGCACAAACGATGACATAACCATTAGTATGACCCTTAATTAATATTGTCAACTTTTCATTGACTGAATTTAAACCCCTGCACTAATGATGGAATTAAACTCAGACTCTATTGATGGGTTTGGAAAGCCATTATTTATGATTTCATGCTGGGGATGATAACTGATGTTGAAAAGCTGAGGAGGATTTAAACAAATTTAATAGAATATGTTTCTAAATATTCACATTTTACCACATGATAAAATCTTGACCATTCCATTTCAGGATGAGATATGAGGACAAGTCCTGCTATAGTTTCATAGACCTAATGGTGAGGGTATTTCTTCTTGAAATACAAAAATGCACAACACTAAGCACATAAAAGTTTATCTGGAGCTCACTGCAATCACCTAAACCCATATCACTTTAAAATATATCATAAAGTTATCAACTATGACAGTCACCCCTGCATATGTGTTTATTTATCTGATATAAATAACTTCCATCAGAAATAGACATCGATTTTTGCTTCGGATTCAGACCTTCTTTCCCTGTAAAACTTGATAGTAAACAATGGATGTTAAAAATTGGTAGAGGTACCATAAGGGACAAAATTTTCGTAAAATTTATTATTTATGATAAATCACCACCTTTAAGACCAGAGCCGATTGTTAAAGTCTTACTTCTGCACATTTCCATTTACTGCACCAAGTAAGGAACAAATAAATTACAACACTCAAACTAAATGAGTTATTCTTACTAATAAGCAACAAAAACAATATGAATTGTGTCATCAAATGCTGTCACCATTTTTGACAGCACAGGCAACTAGGGTATGAATTTTGACAACTGCAACATTTTATTGAAGCTTATCACTGTAAATTTTATTCACAACTATTTCTTCTCATCAAATGATAAAACCCATTCATGTTAACTATCTAAAAATGTTTCCATACAATCATTCTATTTGTACTTCCAAATATTAACTGGATGATTTGAAGGGGCATTATTTATTCAATGGATTGAAACATCAGCAGCAAACATCATTATGTCTAGATATGGATACCAATAGTATTACGGATAAATTTCAAATGCTGAGTCCTAAACATCCCACAGTCCTGAGGAGGACTTACTAGAGGGCACACTGAGATAACATCTTCAGCGAGATGCTAAAATATAAATGTTTAAGGAAAATGATGAGCACAAACTTTTACATCATACAATGTTCGTGACATGTATAAGCAAACCATATCCACAGATAATGGAAAAAATCAAGCAATACCAGGCTACTAGCTGCACAAATAAGCACAATAATACCTTCCCACTAAAAGATATTACATTCAAACCAACATAGTATGAAGAATGGTAAATTAAAAATGTGAAGTCGTCACTCTTACACAATCAATCCCCTCAAATCCCCTCAAGAAAACTTTCGAAATGCAGAAATTTTAGTATATGACATGGTATTTATCAATGCCACAGGGGGAAATTAATCGGCAAATATTACGATAGAAGGGGACTAACTATTATCTGGTAATAAAAGGTCTCTAACTCCACACACAAAAGGCAATAGCAGCTAATCTTAGTAAGTTTCACAAGGGAACTTGACAAAAGGAGAAAATGAAATGGTTTATGTGCATTGAAAGTGTCTATTTAGAGAGTAATGGTCCAAACAAGACCAAATTATAAACTTATGTGTCACAGAATTCCAATTCCCATTAAAACCATCCTATGTTCAAGAGAGCTATTTCCATTATTTTTGTATAATTACCAGATAAAAACAAAAAGTATTTACTCGAGAATTTCAGGTGCAGTCTAACTCACAAACTTTTGACCAGGAAAATGTTATATATTTAAACTTTTGTTTGATAGTAGTCAAGCAAGTGATTGACATTAAAATGCATTGAAGACTTTGTGCAGAAGATCATATTATTCTTGTATAACTTCCTTTTTGCCCTCAAATGTGTACCTGCACTACTGGACTGACAAACATAATTTCTAATTCAAGGAGGCTTTTCATATTTATCAAGATGGTGGAAATTTTAAGGATTTTACATGAACTTCAGGGAGGAAAAGCCACCCTGAGAACTTGAAAATGTACGGCCTAATTAGCTTTGACTAAGATTTTGAATTCCCAGTGCTTCATACTAAAAATTAAGTTTGTGTTCTGCGATGCTCAGAGTTGCTTACATTTTATAAGGAATTAGTCAAAAATCATAATTAAAAGTCAACAAAATTACTCTAATAAATGATGCAGTAAAATTGCAAAACAAAAGCCTATACCTTAGAATTTGTATAAAAAATTAAAGCTGTTAATTAAGCATTCAGATCAATTCTTGTAAACAAATTACAGGATTTACAAGAATTACCAGCATCTTTAACGCATCTCAAAATTTTCAATTAAACATATTCATATATGCACAAAAGGGAGAAGCTGTCTAAGTAAGCAAGTTCCTCTCACCCATTTGTGGGTAGGGATGCATTACATATGTTTTTTTGTCTACCACGCACCAATTTCAACTCCTATATCAGACCGAGACAAAGGGGTGAAGTTACCACTCCCATTTCCAGCTTCCTCTTCATATGCCGATGGAGGCATTGGAGACTCACACATATCCCGCTCCAGTGTACCCACAGCATACCAGAGATTAGGGAGGAAGGGTGAGGGAGATGGGCATGGGGTTCGACTAGTTAGGGGCAAACTATTTTTTCGGGGGTAAACTTCCGAGCTTTCACTTGAACAACCATGGGAGGGGGAGGACAAGGAAGAGTCTGGAGGGGTTGGGGTCGAGAGAAGCACAAGAGGAGAGGAGGAACGGTGCTGCAGGTGGAATGGCAACGGAAAATTTGGGGTAGAGGGCCTAAAGGACCCAAGAAGGGCACTGAGAGACTTATTTTCTGAACCTTATGAGGGCAAATATCACAGCATCACAAACGATTACAATGATAGCACAGAAGCCAAAAACATTTTTTAAAAATCATGACACATCAGTTGAAATATGATGATTTCAATGAAGATGAAGGGAAAAAATACCACACAGTCAGATTTGATAAAAGCCAAAGCATTAATTACAGAGCATGTAACCATTCGAAATGTTTCAATTCCCAAAATTAAAAATATTTTTCATCATAACATTTAGTCATAATTAATATAGGATAGGTTAATTAATGAAAATTTATAATTTCAAACAGTTACCGCAAAGATGGAACATGACATAGTTTTAATGATACAAGTATGTAATAGTAGTATCATGAGGAGTGGAGTAATTTAATGGTAATTACAGGATAAAAAGTAAAAAAATATACAAAGTCCCAAATTAACATTAAAATGAAAAAAAACAAGTAACAGCATTTTGATAATAGATACCACAATAGGGGATAGAAGAAGGTATTTATTCAAATAATGGTTAGGTATAAAAGTGATTGCAATTAAAAACACATTTAAGGATAAAATTTTAAAAAATCCATGTTTCAAAGAAGCATCAATGGTGCAAAAGACAAATAAAAAAAGCGAAGGAGATAATTGAGGTCAATTTCAAGCAAAGAAGCCATCAACGAAGAAGAAAAAAGAAAAAATAGAGACAGCAATGAGAAAATTTCATTAAAGCATAAAAAATATTTTCAGCAGCCATTCACAAATAGTGAAACAGCTTTTATTTAAACTTTATTTCAACAAGCAAAATCTTAAAATATTCACAGTTGAAGGGATAATTGGACAATCCATGGCTACACACGCTTGAAGATAATTTAGCCAAAGAAAACTGTTGACTTACATTAACCTCAAATCAAAACATTGCACAACGATTAATAATGTAAGTTATCTTAGAACATATGAAAAATGCAAACAAACAGACTACCATTATCCACACTTATATTTACACAGCAACAATTCACATCCATAAGAGACATTGTTAGCAATTTTGAACATTATAGATAAATGGTACATATTCATCATCATACAAGAGAATAGACAAGGTATGTTACAATTAAGTAACTATGCACCCATCACATAGCATTATGATATTTTTGAAAAAAAAAGCTGAACATCTGGAATAAAATGCTACCTCTGCCAATTCAGAGCCCTTTGTTACTCACCATGGCGGGAGTATTGCCCCTCTATATCAGGCTCCGACCACCTAGCTTCTTTGCCACCACTTGCTGCCAGGGCTGCTCCCGGACCTTGTGCATATAAAGGAGGTGTATGCGAATAACTGATTGGCTCAGAGCCACCAGCCATTAATGCAGGTGCTCCTGGAACAAAAGTCCATATTCTCCAAAAGTATGAAAATAAAGCCTCTTATCAAGAATGATTTGAAGAAAATTATTTCCTCAAGAGCTATATGGACATGGGAGTCACACTATCAAATATGCCGTGAAAAAGCTAATGAATCACTTTTATTTTCAATCCTGGAGAAATGAACCTGATCTAAATCCAATGATAAGCATCAAAATCAATTTTTTAACCCAGTCCCAGCTACAATAACCTAAAGAGAATACTTGTATGGCATTTTAAAAGTTTCCTCGTATTGCAACAAGTGAGGAGGAAGGCATTCAACACAAAGTAAATGCATAAGTACATAAAATAAACAACCCAAATGAAAAATGCAAAGTTAGAACACTGTCAAGTATTTATCTAAGCCATTGCTTAAATTATAAAAACATAAAGAAGTAATAGCATAACTGCTGTCATATAATCAATGCATCAATGTCAGAGATGGGCAGAAAAAATTAGGCATCAGAACAATGAATTTCATGCACAGGTATGTACCAGTAGATAAACTACCAAGAGAGTGGAAGAGCTCTAGAAGATGACTAGAAGTCAAATAAAAGAGTTAAAAACAGGTCAATAGCTCTGACCCATGCACCACACCCAAAATATAACGTACATATGTGCAGCATGTCTGTTATTTATTATTATTGTTATGCAAAATTAGAAATATTAATAACTTTTTAGAAACTCTACCCAAAAGTGATATCACTGATCCTTCACTTGAAGTATAAATAGAAATGAGTATCAGAATGTAACAGTCACTAGATGGTGAGTTTTTAGGATGGTGGGAAAAGGAAATCGAAATCACAGACTAAAAATACAGGGTGGGAGGAGAATGTAGAAAGACTGAAATTGCACCAATAAAACATGTTGGTCTAGATCAAGACAATATAAATCAAATGCGACATTTTCAAAATAACCTGCTACTCAGCCCTTGAACCATGGCACATGTTTTTGCCAGTCATAAAAAGACCACTGCACAATATCAGCATAAAAAGATAACAATGGAAGATTGTTTAATTGAACTGGAATAGAGTATACATTAAGAAATAAGTCACACATGATTGACTAAAATGGAATCACAAGTCCATAAGCAATTCAAGCAGTGAAAATAATAAAACAAGGAAAATTACTGGCAGACAGGTTTGAGAAAGAGAGAACTAAATAATAACAATGAATAAAAGCAGAGCAGAGAAGGCAGAATGAAGCATAATCACAAATAAAAGAGGTTGACAAATTTTCACACTAAAACAAAGTAACACAGGAAAATGTTCAAGGGGGCCACCAATAAGAGAGGACCTAATGATTTTTTCAATTGGGGAAAAAACTGCACTGTCATCAAAATCTTAGAGTGTAAGGTGAATGTTAGACTAGTTTAGGACAGCAAAAACAAAGTGACTCCTTGATGAAATAGCGATAATGTAAATTTATAAAGAAAGAAATATGGAATATGCTCATAGGATATTTGTTGGATTCGTAGATTTTGAAAAGGTGTTTACTTCAATACAGATAGCATCATTCAGAACAAGGCCCCATAATTTTGGAAAACACTTCATTTGTACCCCAATAAAATCACAATTAGAAACAGCTTTTCATTCTTATCATCAAGTAAAGATGATTTAATCAAATATCTTAAAGAGTTCTTCGTTTGACGTGATTCTCCATAATTAAGCAATGCATGAGACTGTATCTAATAGAAGACATTTGTCATTGAGATTGAGTTACTGTTTTCAGTGAAACTGATTATACTAGTATGAAATAAGAAGACTTGAATTAAATGCACAGCTGTGACAATTTGTGATCACTAAGGAATTTCCTTTATGTCCAATTAACCAAATTGAGTCCATCACAACAGACAAGAATGTAAATAATTGCCCCAAATACTTATGATCCTAATTTTTCACAGAGCTTTCAATAAGACAAACATTTTCATGACCATTATGTGTGAGTATAGTAAATAATTTCATAAAATGTACATAATGTACATATTATGTGTCCACACTCAAACAATAAGAGCCTTACAATCAAAATACATAAAAGCTTTCCATCCAATAAAATTGACTTAACATTTCCACTAGTACTCTAAACAATCATTTTTATTTTACACAAAAATAGTTACAGGAGATTCTATTATCATTACTGTAAAGGCATATACTATCCAGCTAAAACATTTTTCATATTTAATCTGTCCATCTCTGAAGCAAGAGACAAAAATAAGGTGGCTCAGAGATACTTTTCAGTGCTCATAGTGGTTTATTAATCTTAAAAATAACCAAGAAAAGAAAGTGAAAAAAATGAAGCAGTTTAAGATCAAATTTTGTGTTTAAGCCAATAGAAAATGGCAATATTTCTTTTTTCCATAAAGATGAGTAATATATATGAGTAAATAACCTATATTATATGAAGCATATCTCATGAAAACTTGATGAGATTTTTACTAAATGTAAAGCAAGAAAAGCCACAATACCAGGGTCTAAAGTCATTTGGTGCCAAGAAAGTTATAGTGCTTCCACTACCAGCCAGTGAACTGGTAAAAACTAAGAATTTCTGGATATTAAAATGCCATAAAAGCAAACTAGTAACTAATTTCTCCTAGCCATGTAAGCAGAACTATATGGTTAACTTCAGTTTTAGCTGGCAATGGTTTCAGTCAAATTCTCACACCAGGTCAATATTTTGACAACATTCAGTGAAAAGGTTAAAAATCAATGGGTTACAGCTACACTACATGTTAATGGCACAGACTAGGGTTATTTTTTAATAAGTCAATGGCAAAAAATGTTGAAATTAATCAATTTAAATTTTACCTTGGGATACAGAGATATCTTGATCTAAAGTTTTGCAGATGTCCATTATAAAAAAGAGAATTGTTTTTTGTTCAGTGACAGAAAGCAAAAAATGAGATAAATTAATATTTTGAAAATTAAACACAATTATTACACACATTTAATGCTAGAATTGATGACTGATGCATAAGAAGTCATATATAAATCACTACATTCACTATATGTACAGTATAGAAACTATGCCCAAAATACATCGAATCAAATAAACTAAAGCTATGTTCATAACTATCTTATTTGTCAGTTAAAAGATGATCACCAAAGGCAAACGTTCACTTGAAACAGATAGAAAATGACAAGGCATAAAAAGGTAAGCTAATTTCTGACACTATTAGTATTCAAGACCACTTTATGTTTTATTTCTTTATTTATGGATTAGAAGTATCTTTACATAATGACATACATTGCACAAAGTAAAACTTGTCATGAATCTAAATAGAGAATGCATTTTTAAGGGAATGTCCTCATCCATTCCCACCCCAGATAAAAGAATTAACTTCAGTGCACTGTGTCATAGAATGACCAAATTTTTTAACCCTAAGTAAAAATCAAGGATACTAAATGAAACCAGAAACAACATTTAGTTTCGATCCTAAAAGAAACCATTAGCTTTCTTTTTTAAATAAAGCTTCGCTTTGAAATTACAAGTTCAACAAAATATAACATTCCACAACCACTTCTACTATTGAATAGTTTCAGTTCAAGTTAAGTAGGGGGTGGACTATTGGTGCACACACACAGTTCTGGGCCCAATTACGGATCATCTGAGGGAATCATCGAGAGCCAGGGAACCCGGAAGGAGTGCATTTCCCACATTTAGCCATTGCACCACCCACCTCCTGACAAGTACATGCCCTAATGATTACATCTGCCACATCAGATTAGCACATACAGCATTGATCATCCTCTCAGTAGATGTGGACAGAATCTTAGTAAAAGACCTTTACCAAAGAAAAATACAAAGAGAACGAGGGGGGAAGGGAATTTAAGGGCTATCCCACTGCTTTTTGAGAGCTCAGCCTGGAATCTAATCGCACTCTTGTCCTCCTTGGTTTCCACATATTGGATTAACAATTTGCAATTGGTCAGAATCTCCTCCTTGTACCCCCTGCTTTGAACAAGATCTCTGTCCTTCAACAAAAATCATTCCCATTTGCCAAGAAACACTTTGTACCCAGACTATGACCACTTTTCTTCCTCTCTGGCAACTGCAGTGACATTTGTTTTTTAACCCTCCCAGCATTCATGCCAGTAAACCTTTTCAATAAGGTCTGTGACCTGTGCCTCACCACCCAGTTTATCTCCACGGGACAATCCCTGAGGATTCCAGTTTATTACCCACCAAAACTAACATGCCAAACCAAATCCAGGGAATTCCAGTCACCGTGGAGGAGAAGGGAGAAGTTAAGAGGAAGAAAAAGGTGAAGGGAAGAGCTGGCACTCTCAATGTTGGCACACTCACTCTGCTACCATCAAAAATTCTGGAGAAATAGCTGAAAATATTAACCCAAAAGCCAACACAACAGAAAAAAACCTCACATACATAGGATATGAATTGATATAGACATACTTATGAAACTCAAGTGCGTAAAAGTTTAAGAACACTAAAAAAAAACAGGTCCAATCAGGAGTATTCCTAAAAGCTGCATCATAATGGAGTTACTCATTTGGAATACATATTATACTCATTGCCACCTGAGCAATTATTATACTTTACATTGTTTTCAGTTGAAATGCGTTTCTATGGTTAAGACTCACTGTAAAGATATCTGAGAGTATAAGTGTTCCTCTTTTCTAAAGCTTAATCTTTGGGAATACCATTAGAAATTCCATTGTTTATGCTATTGCGATGATAGAACGTGAAGGGATGGACATTGATGATTCCCTGAGATCAGCCCCAATTGAGCCATTTGACTTTCCCCCATTCCTGACGAGAGATTGCATTTCCATACACAACCAAGTACCCTGCAATCTCTCTTATATCTATTATTTCTTCCCATTCATTGCATGGAAAATACTGGTTTCTTTCAGCCAACTTTCATTCTTACCTAACATAATGAAACAGCTAAACAGCAACAACAAATACCCTAAGTGGTATACGTGGCTGCAGGGTTCATTGGAAAATCAAAGCGAGCTTTTAAAGCTCCTCGGAATGAACACTGGATCCACAGGGAAATGGCGTGAATGAAACTTTTTCCTAGCCTAAACCAAAACCAGAAGGTTCCTTTCTCATTCCCAGGAGCTTTTTTTAAATTATAATCGTTCCACTATCATTCCAAGATTTTCGTTCCTTTTTCAGCTTGGTTCCACAAACTGAAACTTTACTTGAGCCTACATTCAACCACTCCAGAACCATGACTTTAGTTTTGTTTAACATCCCTAGTAAAAACTAACATAACTAGGGCAGAAACTTAGAGACACATTTACCCAAATGAATACTGCTGGCCTACCTGAGGCAGTAACTTCCCATAACAAATAATCTATCATCACTGATTGTATTCACACTGACCATAACAGTAATAAGCACTCATCATACAAAAAATTGATAATGATACACCATGATTGATTCATTAATCAAGTCCTAACACCAAGATCCCAATAAATATTGAAAATTGCAACTGCTAAAGGTTCTCAAGAATTTAACTCAGATAACCACAAAAATACCTTTAGTCTCTCAGCCATATTCAAGTTAATCTACTTTAGCACATAACAGTTAGGCCAAAACATGAATACTCACCCTTAGAAGTTGAAACAGATCGCACAAGTAGAGATGAACAGCGTAGTGCAAGCTCTAAAGCATCAAGCCAACACTTTCCTGCTGCTAGAGAAGGGGCTCGGAAGATGAGATACGCCGTAGGCAATGGCTGTACAACAGCACCTACCAAAAACCAATATGCTTTCTGTTACCTTTCTTCAATTTACTTACTATGTACATTTAGCATACACAGACTAGAGATGCCTTTTGTAGAGGAAGTTGTCACCAGAGCAACTGACAGGCACATAAGACACAAAGGAGACATCAGGCATGGTAAAACATTCCATATTTCCCAGAATGCCTAAGTCAAAGTCTCTCTTTATTTTCAACATTATTTGTACCCCCTGCTTTTTTGCAAAATAGTATGGCTGTCCAAAAGAACACAGGGATAAAACACTAGAGCACATCTAGAAGGCATAAAAAAGAAATGAAAAACCATCATCCTACCCTATCTATGCACAGCAAAGTAGCTTTTTAAATATACCTTCATCGTGGTTGGCATTATGGCATCCGGTTCACTTACACCTTCGTATGGCTCTTGCAAATTGAATGTTGAACTAAAGGAAAAAATTATTACCTGCGATGTTTGCTCCCATAATTTCCATGCTAAATGCTCAGATTTGAATGATCTATCAGTAAAAGCAATAAGCGAGTGTCGTGACATATTCTGGAAATGTTTTTCCTGCCGAGCCCTGTCTTTCAAGCTATCCAATATGGCTGATGACATTGAGTTTCTTAAAAGAGAATTAACTAATCTAAAATTAAACTGGAATTCCAACATTATGTACCGAAAAAAGTTGTCACCTTCAGTGATACAGGCTCAAAAACCAAACATGATATGGAGTGTTCTAATCATCCTGCCGAGAATTCATCGCCTGTGGCAGCTGAATATGAGCAACCTGTGACCCGTATTATGAAGCAAAAGGCCAGTCCGAAAACTCAGGAAATTCCAGCTCTACCATCACAATTCAAAGTGCCTTCGACACCCCGTCTTCCAGTGAACAGCCAACAGTGAGCATGGATTCCAACATCGGAAATGATGGCTTCATTTCTGTCGTACGTAAACATAGACGTCCTCGTCCAACTATAGGCTCCTCCGATAAGAAATGCTCTTTTACAGGAGTCCCTCGACGATCAAATATTCACTTATGGAACTTCAATCCGGAAACCATGAGCGACGAAATAATGGGTTATTTGAAAGAGAATATCCCAGAAATAAAGGACTCGTCCCCTGAAATAGAACAGTTAAAAGTTTCTCGCGGCAATTATGCATCCTTCCCTGTGAGTATAAATGAAGAACTCTGTGGAAAAATTAGGCATTGTGATCTCTGGCCTAAGAATGTTTTTTTTGGGAAGTATTCTTTTCTGAAACCTCGCCTCCAAACACAGGGCAAATAGTGCAACGTTTGACAGTGCTTCATTTAAACATCCAGTGTGTGCGCAATAAAATGCTAGAATTGGAAATCCTTGTGAGTGAACACAAACCTGATGGCATTATAGGAACGTCCTTTGATTGGATCAAATCATACTTGAGTGGAAGGCAACAATGTATTTCCCTGTATAGAATTGGGATTAGATTTGTTTCACCTGCAAAAGATGTTAACCTCGGTGTCCCACAGGGTTCAGTTATGGGTCCAGTGTTATTTCTCCTATATATTAATTATCTCCCACACACTTTAAGCTCTTTGACTGGCACTCTTCCAGTGCTGTATGCTGATGATACCAATGTTTTAGTATCTGTTACTTCCATTGACAACCTAATATCAAAGTCGACTAGTGCTGCTACTCTTCTGCATGAGTGGTGTGATCACAACTCCCTTAGTTTGAATGTTGATAAATCTAATCTAATTTATTTTGCAAACAAAAACAAGCCTCAAGCAAACATTACTATTAAAATTGATGGTAAACCAATACCACAGAATACCATTTCTCATTTCTTAGGAATCAACATTGATAGCAGATTACCCTGGGACAGTCATATTAACAATTTACGGAATAAATTGAGTTCTGTCTGTTACCTTATAAGATCTTTTCGGCATACGGTTAACATTGATGTGTTATTGTCAGTCTATTTTAGAGAATTTTACTCCCATGTAATCTATAGTATTCTCTTCTGGGGTTCTTCACCATAGGCTAGTGTTATGTTTAAAATACAGAAAAGAGTTGTTCGACTAATGAGTAATGTACCCTTCAATGTACCATGTCGCCCTCTTTTTAAAAAAACTTTGCATCCTGCCTCTTCCATGTGTCTATATATATATGCTGCAATCACCTGTGCTAAACTGAATCTCTGTAGTGATAGCCGAAATGACTTTTATCACAGTTATAACACCAGGAGTGCTACAACCTACACCAAACCTATGTGAGGACTAGACATGTTGCACTAGGACCGAATAAAGTCATATACTATTTAACAAGTTACCATTTGAAATAAAAAACTGTGAATCGATAAGTGCATTCAAATTTGCACTTCAATTCAATTCAAATTCAAAAAAATTCAAAAAATATGCACTTAATCAATATTTAAAAATAAATATCTTCTACTCAGTAGACAAATTTATGCAGCAATTATAACAATTATAACTTGTATTAATATTTTCTTGACTTGGCCTTTATTTTGCATGTAAAAACAAATCGCTGGACAGTTTAATATAGTATTTGTATCAAAATATGTATATATATTTTATTTTTCGTATTGGATAAAATATTTTTTGTATTTGTAAATGACGAATCATATACCTAAACATGTTTGTATGGTCTTTGGAGAATAAATTCTATTCTATTCTATCACATTTTCAAAACCCTGAGAGAACATTTTTTCCCAGATAATTGAGGTCAAACACCTACACATGAAAAGCATGGCAAATTCTATCAGACATCACCAATACCAGCTTGCTCCGCCCCTTTGACCAATAACTTGCATACATAGAACACACTCTCTGTAGCATAAATAAGTTCCATGCTGTTATAATTATATACACATCATAGTTTCTATTTGATTATAATGATGTTATGGCTTGGTAGTTCCCCATGCAATAATCATCTTAATCATAAAACTTGAACATTTTGTATGCTGACGCCCAAGTGCCGCAGATAATTATGCCTGCTGTTTTTATTATTTGTTCAACAGATAGACAGAAAATATTCCCAATTGTTTTTGAAAACCAAAGTTTTGACTAGCAGAGAAATACAAAACTACCTTACAATGCATTACAAAACATCATGTTTATTACACTGCAAAATTTTCTCATAACCACCTTTGTTGCTCCATCATGCTGTAGTTAAACACCAAAAATGCAAGGACAATGAAGCTGATCCTTTTAAAGGATTAGTTAAAGAGTTATTCAGTTCTAAACACACATAAAACATAAATACGAGCAATATAAAAATGTGTTAAGATATTGAAATAAATATTAATGAGGCCAAATGTTGATAGGAAAGAGAGGTATTTCTCTCCTTATCACAAAAAGGTTAGTACATACATTCAAAATATGACCAATAGTTCGACATTAACTGGAGTCAGAGTTTGAAACTTAGTTGAACTATTTAGTGCTAACTAAATTCTGAAATTACATCCCAAGATTTCGTTTTTGAAGCCACCAACACACTGGTAATGCACATAAAATTTTCAGTTTTTAGCCAGAAGAACATCAAAGGCCAGCAATTTGGCCATAAAAATAATAAAAATGTTTTCAAAAATACCTCAATGTAAAATAACTAAGACTGTGCAATAATATGCCATAAAAATTTATTTGTATTACCTTAACTATATCTCTTTATGTCTAACTGAGAAAACAATGCACTTAATTGTGAAACAAGTTAATCTTCAGTTTTATTTCTTTCTTTTAAGCTAAATAATTAGATTTTAGACAGAAGGGAAACTAGAACAACTCATGGGTTCAAAAATTTAAATGAAAATGTAAAATGGATATGAATTTGGTTTTAAATATGTTATTATTTATTTATGAATGGTAATGATAAGGAACTGGGGAATATAATAGAGCGAAAGTACGCATCAGATTCAACATTCAGTATTTGAGAGTTGGTATAAATATGTGACTTGGATTCAGATTCCATAAATTCTGGATTCAACCCATCACTAATTTTTGGCTTTGGAAAAATATCATAAAAACACTGAACCCAAAATAATTTGAATGTCTAATATGATATTCAGCTCCTGACAGCATTCATCAACTACAAAGTTTTACATTATTCACTCAATTTAAGACAATAAATGAGACCAAAAGATAGGATGCAATGAAATGTCTATAAATGCAGAAAAAGGTAGGTAGTGAAAGTATGATCAGATTGATCAATATGTTCATGGAATAGTAATTACAAAAGAAAGCACTACTCACAACATATGTCATTTTACAATGCAAAGAATGATCAATAATGATTTTACAATGATAAAATCACCAACAAACCAATGTGGCTGACTTAAAACAACCTCTCCCTAAAACACAAAGGCGCCATTTGTTTTTAACTTCTACTTCAGATCTTAAGATATATGCATCATATGATCTCAGAAAGTCAGAAAATAGCATCTATTTACCAATAGCTTCCTTTTCAGGCCCACGGGGAGCCCATATAGATTGCTCCAAAGGATGAAACAATTTAAAACAAAAGCCATCTTTCTTCGAAGGACGCTCCATCACTTGGCAAGCATTTAAAAGGACTGTACCCACCCAGTGGTTACTCTGGGAACCAAAAAAAAAGCACAATCAATAAACACACACATAGTTGACCATTTATCGCACAAAGTAACAAAATAGATCAAATTATTAGAGTTCAGTAGGGTTGAACTTGAAATATGAGACACAAAAAATACAAATTAAAGAAGAAAATTTCAATAATAACATTATCAAAGGAACTTAATTCATTTACCTTTGTTTTAGGACTCTTGTACAGCAACAGAAGGCCAGGTTTCAACACGCACCATAATTTAGTCCAGCCTTTCAGTTTTCCTCGAATCTGTTAAAATAATAACCATAATATCTATAAACAGGCACATTTTTATGATTTACAGACAAAAAACTAAACTATTGTATGTTTTCTAAGTGATTGACATAAAACTGAGTTCTGTAATTAAAATATCTTGGCAATTTGAACATATTTTGATCAAAGCCAGCAGCAAAGAGTGACACAAGGAAAATTGCAGGAGACAAAACAATATTTTGAAGGGCGAAAAAGTCAGCATTAGACAGGAAGAAAAAACTTCTACAGGCAAAAATGATAAAATTTGGGGAAACAAAGGGAAAAAACAATTTCACAATCGTGATCACCAGTGATGGAGAAGCAAGGAATAGATTAGGAGCAAGTAACCAAAGAAAAGAGGGCATATCTATAGAATAATTTGCAAACAGCTGGAAACACTGGCTAGAAAAACAGTAAGGAAACACACATCATTTAAGCTTATTCTAAAGACAGTAGGCAATGGAAAGATGGTGCTAAATTAATAAGATAAAGATGATTGGATAGATAGAACCACCGATAAGGAAGAATTACATAGATCACGAGTGAGCACGAGCTAAGAGAAAAATCAAAATCAAATGTGGGAGAAAAGTTAACTGGATGAGCCCAATACTTCTGAAATACAATCAACACCCTATTACATATCATGGGAAAGATCTTTGTCACTCTCTGGATCTCACCCCCTGCGAGTCACTCCTCCTTATGATGTATCTGGGAGGTTATCAGGGGGGAACCCACTGGCAACTTGTCGGCCGTCCATGGGCAACAATGTAGTGTGTGAGACTTTACAGAACAATCAGCTAATAGTGCTCCAGGCCAATGAGCAGCCAACTAATATAAGTCGCGTGTATCAACAGACGAATGGCGAGTATTTGCATTAAGTGATAGTAACTCATCACTCAATTTAACACTGTTTTTCAACTGAATTGGACATCTTTTAGTTACCAATTTATATAAATAACTCTTAAACTGATGTATACATTATGCGTTAGTGGGCAGAAGTGAATAGTTTCATTTGAAGTTGTCACAATAATGGACACCTCAGTTGCAAATTAGGGACCATAGGAATTTTCAATATATATGATTAAATATAGGATAAGAAACACATAAGGGCAGGGAAGTTAGTGGTGGGTAAAAATACAGAAAATCCATTGGAAACTGCCACAACCATTTCCACTTAAGAGTTCATCACCAAGCTAATACAAATGAAGGGGGGTGACTCAACTTGTGGCCCCTTCCATCGAGGGTGAGAATGGGAGGCAACAATTTAAGCCATGGTAAGAAGATAAACATGATGCGTAGTAGCAAAAGGCAAGAGCCGAGTCACCAACAATAGTTATTGCCCAGCGACTCGTGAGGCATAATAGCCCTCCTGTTACCTAATATTTTATTAACCCTTCAAAGAATTTTCTCGGTTTCAGGGATGAAAGTGAGTTTTTTATTCCCCCTAAGCAATATCACTAGCTTATATCTATTGTTTTGATTCTTGAAGTTTGTAAAAAAAATATCAAGGATATAGGGAAAAAAAGGAAAAAGAAAAAATATGTAATTTACAAAGCATGTCAATTCACAGAATTTAGATGAATGCAAACCTAAAAGATAAAAGGAAAATAATACATTTGAAGAAGAGTTAATAGAATATTTTTCTGAACACAAATTTTTTTAAGTAAAAAGATTTTATTAAAACTTTCTTCAATATGCCCAAAGAAATACTTCAAAGAAACTTAACAGTATGATTCTTCAAAATGAATTATTCTATTAAGTATAATTAAGCATTACTGGGCAAAAATAAATGTTTCCAGCTGTCTCAATATAAAGAAGAAACCTCAATCACAGCAGCCTTCCTAACAACCGAAAAAGAGAAAAAAATTCATACCTTAAGCCAGTCTGCAAGAACTACAACAGACGGATCCTTCAAGGATGAAAGAAGCTCATTGGCCACACGCTTCTTTTCCCGACGGTAGTTCTTTCTTTGAGCCTTGTATGACTCCTTACGGGTTAAGCCACCATTATTATTCACAGCACCTGGGCCACTACATGGAGTTACAGGACTTCCGACAGCTGAAGCACCCATGGTGGGGGTAGTCGCAAAGGTACTAGCATCTGCTCCAGGAGGATGGAGCTGTAGAAAATGATTTGGATGCATGATATTTTTCTACACGATCTACAGTCACAATATAATCACATCCTTCATATAAACATGGCTACAATGCTAGTATAGTAACTTAAAACCTATATTTTTTAATATTTAAAAATGAAGCTGAAAGTTCAGCAAGGTTGTAAACATAACTTTTTAAAACATAAAGTATTACCTTATCAGGGGAAGGAAAATCATTCAATTTAGAAGCATCCAACCAACTGGTGGCACCTAGAATAAATAGCATAATAAGGTTAAAATAGATCAGATGGACCATTGCGCAAAATATTCATCTAAACTAAAGATCACTAATCACCAAAGGGTAAATTTGAGTTTTCACAGTGAAAAATTATACCAGTAAATGAATTCAAAGGCAAAAGTGACTTGGACTGGATAAAAATGTTAATCAATAGATGTAAACCATTGCTACTTATGGACACTGTTATGATCAATGTGAACCTACAATGGTTCTCTTAAATGATGACAATTTTAATTAATTCAATCAACATTTCATACAGGTACTATCGAGGAAGAATATTCCATACCACAAGAATATTTATAATGATATTTCTATCAAATTATACATCATCAATAAATCATCAAATGGCTCCCTGCCAAAGTTTGCAGTTTATGTATTGTGCAATCCAAAATAAAAATATCAATGGATAGAACCACAAGTGATACACAAATAACTATAAGGGTTTCCACCAATTTTGATTTACAGGAAATATCACCAGCTAATCTTATTTAAATGTAACTTTGTATCGTGTATTATTTTGTGTTTGCAACTTTGTTGAAAGACTTCTACCGTGGCTCTTTCTTGATTTTGTGTACTTTGTGACGTTCAGTCGTCTTCAAGCAGTGGAATGTGGATGTTTGTGGGGACATATATTTTGCATGGCAGGTCATATAGACATCGGTGTGATGAATAGAGGCAGGGGAGTGGTGCTTGATGGTGTTTGTTATGCCAGGTAGTCATGGATGGTCAGGAAAATGATGATAGAATTGCAGTGGCAGTGTGATGTGAATTCGGGTCCTTAATGTGATTCTTTGGTAATTTTCAGTGTTGTTTTATTTTACATAATTTTTTAATTTTTATATATTGGGTTGTTCTGAGATTTGTTGTCGTTGACCTTCAGTGTACATGTTTTTTTTTGTAGCCCTGGTGATGGAATGAATTCCGTTCCGAAATGTTGGTCAAGAATTGCTGTCTTATTACTTGTACGACCTTTCCTCGAGAGAATATCCTATTCCTTGATATCCACATAATCATACAGAAATTTTTCCACCACAATTCATGGGTAGAATAATTTTGAAAACAAATTCTGGAATTGTTTATGGCAATAGAGTAAAAAAGGTGCCATTTATTTGGCTCTACAATGACTTACAAAACTTTGACATCTAATGACTGCAAAGCAAAGCATTCAACAGAGATGAAAATTTAATGAAATTTGACCTGCTGATTTTAATTATACCTGCCAAGTTTTTAGCTTCAATAATCATAGGCATGATGCTCAGTTCAGACACCTACATTTTTTCAGCAACTATGCTTAATGAACCTTAAACTGTTTTATTCCTCTTAAAATTTGCAGAGCAAATTAGGTATCATCATTTTGCTGGAGTTGGGTCCTTATGTTATTTCATATTCAGTACTTTCTGAACAATCAGGTAAGGGCAAAGCTGAATTCCTTTCAGTTATCTGACATCTAAGTAACACATATCACCATGGTGCTAAAAACATGGGACCTTTTCCTACTCTAACATCAAAAAAATGTTCAGAATTTGTTTTCTAAAATTATCCTACACATCAATTGAAACAAAATTATCTATATGAAGATGCATATGCATACAGTAAAAATCCCATTAAACATCCCAGAGTTATTAAGGTTTAAACATGAGTCAACAAGATTTTGGTGCAGAAACAAATTAGAGGAAGAAGGATATTGTGGGGATTTAAGTACGTTTTATGGAAAGACAATTCAGCACATCACTCAATTGCTATCATAAACAAGGATCAGATGAAGCAATGGATGAAGGTTTGACATAAGGATATACTGGTAACCCTCACAAAATTGACTCCTTTGATCCTTGATGACCCTGGGGAGAAAGTATGAATGCATAACTATTGTAGGATAAGCTTACAACATTAAATAAACTATGCCATGGAAGTTTCGCCGCCCTCCATGATGCATCAGATTGCTCAAAATCCCTTGCTAGGGGTTACAGTGTGACAGTGAAAAGTAATGAAGGTGGCGTTCTTCCCCTAATACTATGAATATTCTAAGGCCCTTGGATCAGGCTGTTATTATGCTGTCGTCAAGTTACACTTAACGTAAGTTTGTCAACATTCTTTTCATGTTGAAGGCGAATGCATTCCTCAAAGTGAGCGATGGCTGGAAAAAATGTTGATATTTTAAAATCCATCTAAAATAGAAGAATCCCAGAATTAAGAGATAAGTAATACGGCAAACCTTGACTGGAAAAAAATGGGACTAATATTGTTTGCAACTCCAGACGTTTTCCAGAGAGAGTCGAGGACGGAAAATTTTTGTTTGTGGGTATAGGTATATCTGGGGAGACGAATTTCTACAGTCTGTAAAGAGAAATTGACAAACGAATTACAGTAAGACCTCCTATTACACCCCCCGAATACACGTTTTCCCTTAATTTACGACATTTTTTCGATGCCCCAACAATTTTCGTATCCTTGTAATGCAATCCTATCCCGCGATTTACACTTTCAAGTTTTGAAATATTCCGCGATTAAATACGACAAGGAGCAAGATGGCGGTCGGCGCACTGAACTCGTACCAACTGACGACTGACCCCGGGTTTGAAGCCGAAGATAAAGAGAATGCCTGGGCCGATTATGATGAACCAATCGTCTACACCTAGCCTGTTTCATTTTGTGCCGGATAGTTGCAATTAAAATGTTTCCATTGCGGTCAATATTATTTAAAGTCTATTACTGCCGTGACAATGAAAAGCGCCCAGTTTTCGAAACTCTTGCAGAAAATCCTAAAATAAAATATTACTGGATAATTAATTTTGGTCCAATTGCCATCAGAATTACAATAAATATTTTCTCAACCTCTGTGGGTGATTTCTGAAAGTTTCCATTAGTTAACTTTATTTCTCACAGAGCTGTTGTTAACTTTGTGGGACAACTTAATTCCTGTTCATACGGGTCGTAGAGACCTGCTCGTGACACCGTGGCCGTTGTCCTGAATTCAGTATTACGATCCCAGTACTTCTGTAAACATAAAACCACCAGAATAATTGATAGAGATTTTTATTCATATCACACTTTATCATTGATTGTGCGTGTGCTCTGCGGAGTGTGCTACGTGCGGCATACCGCTTAAGAAGAATTTTCTTAGAAGAAAAAGCACTTCAAGCAGCAGCAAGATTAGGTATTGATTACTTCAAAGCATCACATTGCAGGATAGACCATTTCAAAATTCAGTGTAATATTGTCTAAAACAGCATCTGCGTATATAAATCTGAAAGCATACTTCCCAAAACAGTTTCTAACTGTGCGTTTAACTTTGCATAATTAAGTTGATGGCTATATGCTCTTAGAGAAAATTTTACTGTGGACGAGGCCGATCTTTCTTATGATATACTGCCACACAAGACCCAAGACTTAAAAGGTGACCCTTGCCATGAGGACAACTACAGCAAAGCCCGCCTCACTATTTTGTTAGGAGCCAATGCAGATGGCAGTGAGAGACTGAAGCCCTTCGTTTTAGGAAAATCTAGAAATCCTAATTTTATTTAAAAAAAACATTAGGACCTTACTGCCTTTAACCTACGCAGCCAACACTAAGGCATGGATGACTTATAGTATTTTTGAATGATAAATGCATGTCATTGACGCAAACACGAGGAGTCCACAAGAAAAATCTTTCGGTTATTGGATCTGAGCACACCAGGATAACTAGAAATTAAGGAAAAGTAAATTAGTATTTTTCCCTGACGATAGCACCAGTTCGGTGCAGTCATAAAATTTAGGTACAAGCCATTCCAATTAAATAAAATTTGGAACATTTGGTTATGATTTTGATTTCCCTCATTTTCATTTTACCGCGATTAACAATGTTTTCCTCCGCCCCCCCCTCCCTAAAAAGTGTAAAAGAGAAGTTTTACTGTACTACAGTTCCACGACTAGGAACGGACGCCTGATGAATTGGATACAACTCTTATTGTATAATAATGTACAATATTTATAACTTGAATGTTGGCACAGTCTTCGAGCGAAGATGGAAATGAAAATGGTGATTCTGAGCCTGAACTGCCAAAGTTAACGGCTTCTGGTAATTTTATTTAAGCAGGGAGAACATTAACGCAGGTATTTTTGGAGTTGGTCCAGTCTATTGAAAGAAGCCTGGCATTAAAGATGTGTATAGATGATTCTGTATATCCATTTGTTGAACTCCTAAAGTGGTGTCAAAGCCGAAGCATCTTCGATCACGACATTTTTTTTACCGCCAGCCAGAATACTCCCGGTCAAGATACGAACTCGTCGCAATCGCCAGATCATGAGAGATAATTTTATTAAGTCGGCTGTATTTCGTTTTAGTTCCATTTAAATCGGTGGATTATAAAAAAATAATGGTCGAGCGCAAATCACCGAAAAATAAATGCAAACACGCACCCTTTCATAATGCAAACCTGATGCCGGTATCTACAAACCTAATGGCGTGCGGAATCTCCGGAGCCGACCGCAGGATATAACATTAGGGAAAATCAACCCGTTTTGTATGAAATTTTTTCATTCAACAAAATTTATCATTTTTTCAATTCTATAAAAAGAATTAAATTTACTACAACGCATATTCATTATCACTCATGGAAGCCAAAAATTACACGTTAGTATTTCTAAGAATGAGTCCCATAAAACATTAAAAATCACGGAAACTCGAGCATTTGGCTCTACTTTGCACCTGATGTTAAGTAAGAGTTCTCGGAACTTTATTTGGACCTACAAAACGAGGGAGAAGCCGTTCATTTTGTTCGCAGTTCCTCGTACACAGGCGAAATCCAGTGGCAATGATTAGGTACCTTACGATCGTTCGGGTGGTTCGGCCGGCTGGCTTATGAAGTGACGGATGAAATGGCGTCAGAGCAGCCGTTTGCTAGATGGATTGAGAGAAGCCGTTGTCGAGGGGTTCACCGTCCACCCACATTTAAATACTAACATCTCCGCCATTTTTGGGAATTTTGGCGAGACATTTTGACGTCTAGAAACGATCGTTTTAGATGGTCTCCTGCATGATTCAATAGTCAGAAACAACGTGATAATCCCCATTAGTGTAAAGGGAAAATACTAGATTATCAGAATCCCTTCAATAAAGAAGTTGCTTTTCATGACGTCATTTTTTATTAAATTCCATATGCAACACTTAATGAACTAAATTCAGCTAAAAATTCCACAAATAGTTATCAACGACAATATACAATGAAAAGATATACCAAAATACAGTACATAATACTCATCTGCGAGAACTTAAGGGAAACTAACGCAATGGGACAAGAAATTGGGCGTCCCTGGAACTAGGCAACCATTCGTGACTTTACTCCCGATTTTCTCGAGTTCAGAGGGTGCAAACTCTCTTACTCTTCCACCCAAATAATTACAGCAATTCCCGTCATCTTTAACAACGATCATGAAATTTGACACACGGAGGTAGAGATCACGGGGCAAGGACTCCTACAAAGATATACTATGCGCACATCCTGGAGAGGAGATAAACAGCTCCTTTCCCATCGTCGTCCGAATTGTTCCAACATTGACCACATCCGCGCCACAGAAGTAAAACCGTTGCATACATGACAAAAAACGCTCCATAACAAGACACAAATCAATAAATTAGCTCAGTAATTACGCAGCTTATACCAGGTAACTAAATTGCCGACTGAAATCAAAATGCAGCCGTCTCAGTGTCCAAGTATAGATTAACTCGAGTCCGAATTTCAATCAAAATTCTACTGAAACGTCCAAAATTTCTCATGAGCACCCTATAAAAGCAAATTCACATTCCCATTTGTTGCCAGAGGAAAGAAATTTCTTTCGCACTCAATTCTGTATAATGACACCCGGTGATCGGTTACATTTATTAAAAAAATTAAATATTCATTGAAGCCTCAAGTCTCCCGTGAAAAATTAGGCAACTAGCAATTTAAAAAAAAGCTACAGCCAACAGCGCCCGCACACTATTATCGACTTAAATTTTTTTTCGCGGCTTTGAATTTCACCATTAGGCGAGTAGGTAATCCGCTACGCAGAGGACACGAAACTGCGAGAACTATTATTCGTAAATTATGAACTCAAAAGAAGCAACTATTAACGAGGTCTTGTCTCACTGTTTCGTCTCATTCCGCGACGCCAAAGCGCTTATTTTATTTCATTTGAACCAGATATAGTTATTCTGTCCTCCTTTCGATGCGTAAATCACCCAAAAGGACTTCGTTAAAGCAATGGATATGCCAACAATGCGTCCGCGGAGTATGTAGCTCTCCCGTTCCTTTTCCACTACTCCAACTTTTTTTGCTGACATTTCACGCGTACAACTTTGGAAACCGTATCTATGCACTTACTCGAGGAACAGGTTTATGGCTTCCCGAAATAGCACATGGTGGACTTCCACATTTTCTGCATGCCTAAAACACACTGCACACTACCCTTAAAGGCCAAACGATCGACAATGTAGGTCGAGTATAAAGCCAGTCTACTACCACCGCTTTTAATATAATTTAAACAACTCCACATAGGAAACTGGAGACTACAATAACAAAAAAACTAGCAACCTTAATCATTGTTTGGAATCTCCATCTAACAAAGAACTACACTGGTTTAATTGGTCGAGTGTTCATGCCTTTTGGTAAAGATCGGGAGGCGTAATCCGGGCGAGTGAGCACCGTAAGACACACCAAGATAAACTAATATGGGAGGTCCCTGCGACGGTACTTCACACGTGGGAAATTAATGAAAAATTCAGCAGTCTTCAGCATCAATTAAGCAGTGGGCGTTTAACCCACAGGACGCCCGAACGGAGTGGAAATACGTAGAAATGAAGATTCCGATTCGGTGATTGCGAGAACTAGCAAATCGCATCTTCAAACAAGAAGTCAACGTTAGGCCGATATCTATCGATTATTTTACTATAAAGTTGAAGTTAAGTAAATAATTCGGCGTGGCGACCAAAATATATCATTCAGCATAATTAGGAAGTTTGGGGAAGGATTATTCGGGAAATGAAGAAAGGACAGTGAGAAATTCGGCGCCGAAATAAACCAACTCAAGACGAAAGACGCCGAGGGGTCCACTTTTTCACATCCCACTCGACGGAGGAGTTCATTTGAAGTGTCCCACATAGATCACCCAAGTATGCGATCGGAATTCCGTAGAAAAAATCTCCAACTCCCGGGATACGAATCCCGGTCATCAGCAGGGAAAGCCAGTACTCTAGCCACAACGCTTTTTGACGTCCGAGAGAAAAATATCTTTGTGTATTTGGAAACAAAGCAATGCACGGACTGTCTCTACGGTGCTAACCGACTGAGTTCAGAAAGGTAATTTTTTTACCTGCGCTCTGTTAGCGCAATTGGATTCCAGCCAGTGTTTTCGCCGGACGAGACGGAACCCGGGTTCGCCCCAGAGCGAAGGTAATGTCGCTAGAGAACGGACGACGGACGCTAGACTAGCGTCCGTCGTCTCTTCGAATTCTTAACAGCTGGGAATTCACTGCAATTTAACATATTAACGCAGCCCTTTGTTAAGAACAAGTCACTTAAATTAATTAATTTTCCACTGAACATGAGCTATTTTAACACAAGACTCTTGCCTCAGACGTTTGGTCAGCATGAGTATAAAATGCAATGTAAAGGAAAAAAAGGAAAGCCTTTTAAGCCATCAGTGAGCCTTGAATTTTGGTTGATAAAATAACATTCAAGTCCAGAATTAAATCTAGACGGAGACTAAATGACGCTCTCGAGAACGCTAAAAAGTTGAATTTTGTAAAAAAAGAAATAGGTCCATTAAACGTACACAGGTCTCAAGGGTGAAAAATAAAAATGATAGGATGCGTTAAAAATTCTATTTCACGGGTACGAACTCTATTTTCCGCGGAGGACGAATCGGTCACATTGGGATGGACTACATAGAATTAGAATCATTTATGGTCAACGACATATTGCAAATGAAATTCCCGGATCTAGCGATTTCGGCAACAAAATCAACACCAAAAGTCCCACACACAATGCAAAACCACTCGTTGTCACAGTCACAGAGGCCGCATTTTTCGAGCAAAGTAACTGGCTAGTAGCATTTACAAGACCTTCAGTGCTTATGTAAAACAATGACCCCGCCGCAAATTGTGAGGTAGATTTCAACCGTCACTTGTACACACCATCTTCATTTCTGGGAAACATCTTGCCCAAAATAACTTGAACGAGAGGTTAGGACGATAATGTTCACCAAAAGCAAACAGTATGGAATCAAATGCATTAATTAAAAACTAAGAGCCTCATAACGTGCGTCATTAAAATTGACCAAGTAAGGGAAAATTATGAAAAAAGACCGGGAGAATGAATGCAAGTCTATATTTTGACCAAAAGGAAGCTTCATTTGCCGGATTTTTCAGCGCAGTACTAAACCTGTTGGCCAGGATACGGAATTTTACGCGTCGCGTCGCAGGCGTCGACTGGCGTATCCCCCACCGTTTAATTCGATCCGTGTGCTCTCGGAAAGTGACAGTATCAAAGCCGCGAAGCAACTCCGATTTCACGAGCCCAAACAGACGACCAGAACTTCGTAATAGAATGAGGAAAGGAACGAATCCAAAACTTTGGAGGACACTTATTTTCAAATAAATTTTAACGTTAAAAAAATTATCTTCGGTCATGACTCCGATCTTACTATTTTCGGAAGAATGCTTGTGGCCAGGTGCCGCGAAGTCATCCTTCACGGAAGCCAGCTCTCCTGACTGCCAACGTTATCACGACACATGCGGCTTTAAGAGACTACACAAGCGAGCGCAAGGGGCGAATCACTGAGAAGTTTGCTATTTTTCACCCGCACTAACAAACAAATAATGGAAATAATACATGATATACATTAATATCAATCAAGCAAAATGTAAGAGATTCAGGATGCAAGGATGACTTTTCCCGATTTCCCCACCTCAAGAGGAGTGCGAAGGAAAGTCATAAGGAACGCATGAGAACACGAGGAACACCTATTTCACATAGTTCCTCGGCGACGCTTGCGTAAGAAAGGAACTTAAGTAATTGGAAATAACATACAATATTTTTTTTATTACCTCAACCAATGCGTTGATTAGATGCCAAAGTTCCCTTGGTAAAAACCAAGTTCAGAGATATCCAAACGATCAATTTTTACCATTATGATTAGTATCAAATTTTTATCTTAATTCTATAAGTTGGCACATGCGATGTTGTTATGACCAATTTTTCAATGCGTAAAGCGAACGATAGTGTGATTCGCAGCTGGTAAACTTCAACAAGCGGTAGCGATGGACGGAAGTTTACGAATCGTATAACGTAGAACTACTATTTAGCACACGTTTCGCATACAAAGGTAAGAGAATCAGACATTGGTTTCTGATCATTGAAACGGATGAGTTTGAGCTCCGTATAATCCAAGACATTGTTTCCAGGACCAAACATAATAGTAACGCACGACCGCGCCTCGTGGTTGCCACATAGACGAGATGCCGACGCGGCTATCGCGTCGTTAAAAAATACATTTGGAGTATGCTCTCATCAGCGATGTGATCCGGTGCGAAATTACACTTTTAAAGTACGATATTTTTCGGTTCCGTGCCTCATCCATTAAACTGTACACGGTGCGAAACAGGTACGAAATACGAAGCACGATATACTACTACGCGGCGCCAAAAGGCACTTCACTCTTTCAGGTACGAAAATTAATATTCCAATTATAGTAGTTTCGGAGAAGTTCACTTCAATCCAGAGATTGGTTTCGTACCCACATGAAGTACTAGCTATGCAATAACTCTCAACCTCTTATGCGACTGTGAAACCTGGACAAAACAGGTGTTGAGCACAGAATATTGTAAGCAATACATATTAGAAGCTAACTAAGAGTGATGAAAATCAAATGGACGGAGAGTATTATAAAATAAAGAAATCCTACGAGGAGTTGGAGAGAACATACACACAATGAATGCTCAGAGAAGAAGAGCAGACAAATTTATGAGACATGCTTTGCGACGAAGTAGCCCACTGAAAACAAAAATGGAAGGAAAAACGAATGGTAAGAATTGCAGAAGAAGTCTAATAAGAATGGAAAGCATTTGGCAAATTATGAAGGCCATCAAAGTGAAGAAGGAATGGAGCGGTTAACTGATAGGCGAGCAGAGAGGAGAGCAGAAGCAAGCCAATTTTCGGAAAGATGACTGCATATGATGATTAATGGGATTAGTGTGCCATTTTTCAATTTTAGCAGCTGAAAGTAATTTCACGATTTTAAATGCTCAATCTGGACAATTTGAACACACTGCCTATTTCTATGTTATTGAAAAACATATTCAAGCAAATATATCACTGCTCCATCAAAAGATGAAAAATTCGATAAATAAACTGCTTGAAAGGAAGACAAGCACTGGAAAAGGCCGTGGATTCTAAAACTGTGATCATGACACCAAATGGTGAACAGAAATATTCGTGCTGGTTCACTCCTCCAAGACAACTGTTTTTGTGGTGATAAAACTTCACACAGCCCAAAATTAACACATTATCCAATAAGAACAACAAAAAATAGGTATACAGTTCTGACTAAAATTTCATTCCTGGGGCATCACGCATTACAACTACATAGTTTCATTCCTTACCTCCATCAACATGAGTGTTAGAAATACACCAATTTTCAATGTCGCCTAAAGCAAGTAATTCAATATTCAATTACTCTTTGAGATTTTGGTCATAATGAAATGAAATAAATTCAGTCATATTGGTCCATCGCATCCTATATAGGTAACAAAAAGAAGGAACCTTTCAATGATAAGCAAAGCTCGAAAAACTTACAAACGAAAAAATTAATAGAATAGAATAGAGGCTAGAAAATAATACGTTCCAGTTCTAGTTCATGTCAATCAATGCTAGAAAATAAATGCCTGAGCATTAAGGGCCTAGTTTAAAACAAAGAACCAAGTTAATTTCTACCTACATTAACACATTTAGAAACTTCTGACAAAATATATGGAGAGCTTGCAACTTCACCGCATTCAGAGGTTCTCCCAATTGAGGCTTTATTCCAACTAAGTCATTGAAAACAATTCAGGTCACAAAAAAAACTCCAAAACAATTAGTACCTTTGATGGCACACATGATATTGGTTTTAGCTGCCTAGACAAGTATTATTTCTTAGGATTTTCATAAACTGGAATCCTTAGCCCCTTCACATTAACCATTTTCATAATATGAGATGGTTACTAGGTTTCATAAAATTAGTCTTCAGTCAGATAGACAATCTCCAATTGATTCTGAAAAGACACCTATCTGTCAATACACCGATAACAGCACAAGAAAAAGATAAATATTAATCCATACAGAAATCCTTAATTTGAACAAAGAGCTAGTAATAAACATTAACTAATTTACATCAATAGACTTTTCCATAATTAATGTCTATAATATCAAATAATTGAAAAAATTCTTATGAGGAACTTCATTCAACTTAACATAAATCCCTCCATCTATACCATGGACAATCAGGACTACTGACTGATGTAACCAATGCTGTTAATACAGCATTGTTACTAAATAATTACTAAAAGAAGCATTCAAGAAAAGGTAGAAAATTACATCACACTACTTCTGCATGAGTAAATATAAGTGTTAATACAGTTAAGGAGGAAGTCATACTACTCAATGCATAAGTGTCCATACAATTTGCAATTCATAGAGTGCCGATTGCCATTACATGCAGAAAAGAGTATGTATACGATAGGGCAGGCAGAGTGTATAAGAAGTGAGTGTAGCTAAAATCTGACTTAAAATTTGTGAGATTAAAGAAGAGAGTAATACAATGCTTACCTTTTACTAAGAAAGTTGAAATACTGAAGTTAATTAAAATTTCTACTGCAACTATCATATAATGGGGGATGTTCTGAGGTCTACATATCATTTGAGATATCAGAAAAATCATTATAACACTTATAACTTATATCCACATGGCGGTCATTAACAAAGATGAACAAGTTTTTTTCCACAGGCATCTTGAGGAAGAACATTTTTCTCATTCCCAAAATCATGACCTAGGAACGAACTCTTTCTTAAGCAGAAACAATTTTCCAATTTCATAAAAATTCATGATCAACTTTTACTTTAATAAACCTTGAACTACTCACAAGATTATGCTTCCATGATTGTACAACAATTGACAACCCAATAAATGAAACACAAACAACACATCGTAAGATCTCAGATTGGATATATCTATGAGGGACTCAAAGAAAAAATAATTTCCATGGAAATACACAACCGAATAAAAGAATACAAAGAAATAACTCCTCAAAAATGTAACACCTGAAGAAAAAACTACCATGCCAACTATATTCACTCTATCATAAACCTAAACCAGAGCCTTGAGAAGACTGCATTTGATTCTGGCATTGCACTTATAATATGTACATGTAGCAATTTATTTGAAATTATCACTACCATTGATTAATTAACTGAAAAATTATATGATACATATGTAATACAGCATATTTCCAAGGCTTTCTTCCTTAGCTTGAAGTACATTTAGCAACACTAATCTACACTTTCTAATCATTAGGAGAGACCCATTACGACTAATAATTACTCATTTCACCACTAAACAAGTATCAACAATATTTTCTATTGACGAGAATTTTTTCACTACAAAGAAACCTAAGAGGCATTCCAAGTCTATATGACAGTTTTGAGTAAATGACTCTCTTTAAAACATCATTTTCCAAACTCAAACAGTGATAAAAATGCAGATTTTTTAATTTTCCAGTCAGAACTCACTGGGCGAAACAGGACTGTAGTTGATGGACTCATTGGAGCCTTGGCAGGAAGGCAGCTTTGGCAGAAGTACATGAAGGCTGGTTCTTCGCGACTTTTTGTCCTCTGCTCCAAGAAGAAAATGTGAACATCGCACCGAAAGTAGGGTTTCCCCAAGATCATTAAAAATAAAATTGTAGTATGTCCCAATCTCATTTCGCTAAATTCTACAGAGAGTAATTCTAGGTCAAATAAAAATAATTAAAGAGAGCAAGGATACAGGCCTACAGAAGAATCTTGTATGTATGTGCATGATCATATGATGTTGCATTCTTCAGTTTTTATAACCTCCCTATTTCAAGTGAAGGAAATTTGATTATGGCAACATTTATTTTTAAATATTTTTTTCAAGAAAATAGCCATCCGTCAAATCTACACCAAAATAAAAATTAAGGCACTTTTTCCATCCATTATGACCCCTGTCCACTTTTCAGGGGATAACCAATGGGTGAATTAGCTTGAAATTTTGCACTCCGTTACTTGATGGCACTAGAACGGCCGGACCCTAAATAAGAGAGGTCTCAGGGACTCCAAGGACCCTATATAGGGCTCTTTGCTTGGCAACTACCCCTTGTAAGTAGGCAATTCACATGTCAAATCACATAATGTCCTCAGCTTAAGTTGAAGGTTGCAAGAGGCAGGAGACACATGCAGTAATACTGCAAGCTTAACAAACTTATTAACCCAGGATGAAGCAGTAACCATAACTAGTGACAGAACTATAAAATGTGTGTTCCAATATTTTACTGAAATAGCACACTTTTCAGAGGAATTAGAAAATACTCAGGAAGTCTCTAACTTCAGGCAGACGATTATAGTTAAAGAGCCAGGTTAGAATTAGGGTACTGCTCTGGCATTATGTGGTGAATTCTGAATTCTGAATGGCTGTATCCCTGAGTCTTCATACATTCTAAATACACCTATAAACTCAATTTCAGATGACTCTTCTCCAAATTAAACCACCCACATGAAATAGAGCCAATCCAAAAATATACAACATGTGATCACAGCAGAGTAACAGAACGGCAAAACTTACAGAGAACCGCAGATAGATTTTTCTTCTTCCCCATAAGATGGCACAGAAACTGTTTCAATTGCAGTTTTTCATCCACTTAAACACATACTAACAAGATTCATCTGTAGCCATCATATTTTATGGTGTATGGTGACATAAGTTCATGATTGTACTTCAGCAGAAATATCTAGACCATTTTTGCCTCCAGATTAAAATATTGTGATTTCAGTATGTGGCTGTGACCATACATTAAGGCCATGAAAACAGCTCTAACACATTAATAAAGCTTTTAAGAGTAGAAAGCTTGGGATAATACATTACCCAGACACTTGAACAAGATAAAACGAACTAAACATAGCTCACAAATAAAAAGTTAGGCAATATTTGTGGATTACATCATTCTTTTGTAGCCATTATGATTTTCATTTAAAAA
Source organism: Ceriagrion tenellum (assembly GCA_963169105.1). Lineage (NCBI taxonomy): Eukaryota > Metazoa > Arthropoda > Insecta > Odonata > Coenagrionidae > Ceriagrion > Ceriagrion tenellum. Next base: position 45,429,003 of record OY720632.1, read on the forward strand.
ACTGTCTGTAAATTTATGATGCACATGCACTAGGTCATCTAAAAGGTATTGACTCAGTATATTGACAGAATATAAAAGGGAACAGAAGTAAAATCAGGACAAAACCCTCATTTTACATCAAGATTCAGACAGAAAAATAGTACAACACAGCAGAGCTCCAGTGTCTTTTATAAGTAGTAAAAATGAGTGCTAACTTCCCTTTCTACATTACTTCCCTTACAAACGAATCATTAGCATTTTATGTCATGTGCTCAATATTTTGTAAGTTTTATTAAACTCACTTTCTGATCATGTTCCATCACAAAATTCAGTCTTTGCGTAAATCAGTATACATGCATAATGAAGAAAGATTTTTTGAAATTCTCAAATGTTAAAGGAATGTTAGTACTCAATTACGTATCTTATATGCCAAAAATAATATTTCATTAGGACAATTGCATTACATGCTAATTAATTTTGAGCTAATTGTTAAATGTTAACCTCACAACCATAGTCAACTTCTATTATCTCTCACGAGGATCAAATCAAATTATGGACATTTTAGACAGAAAAATCTTGACTAAATTAAATAGGAATGAACGCATACAGTGGTAGTTAGTTTTTACTAAGGTCCCTAAAAACAAACTAATGCATTAAAAAAATTGCATTATCACAAAACCTCAAGTCACTCTCAAATAAAGAGTTCTCAAAGCTAACATCGATTCGCCAAAATTCAAGGGAAAAAGTATCACCTACACCACAAAATATAATGCACGAATCAGAAGCATTGATATTAGAATAAAAGAAACAAGTACTTATGCATTAAGTCAATGAAATTTGAAAGAAAGGGAGCAGTCCCAGAAGATTTTTCAAATTGCTCAAGGTACCTTGGAGTTTGCTAAAGAATTCCACATTAGCAATGCACTAAATCAGACATGCAACTTAAACTGCCCATCTGGCAGAGCTCTGTGATCAAAATTTTGGCTCACACATTCTAATATTAGCTAAGCCAAAATTAATTAATTTCAAGCAAGCATAAAAAACCTGAAGTGCAAACAAACCCATGCTATGATTATTTAGGTGAGATTAAAATGTCTGCACAAATTGCTGTGAGGTTATTGCAAAAGCTCAAGATTTTTGCTTTGACACTTCAAAAATAAATTGGAGTCCTGTTTGCCATATTTCAAATATTTAGGCAATTCTAATGTATATACTTAAATAATATTAATCTACTCAAGGGCGAGCAAAGCTAGACATTTCCACTGAGTAAATATTAAATCCCAATTCTAATGATGAGCCAAGGAAAACAGTTCTAAGAAATGTCTCTAGCATTAATTAATCTAACAAATAACCCAAGACTGATGGCAAAATCAAGCAGTACACTCTCCGGTCAAGAGAACAAAGCTATAACTGAATGACATATTGATAACACCAATATTACCACCAACAGGAGAGTTTTTAAAATATTCAACAAATTTGGAATGTGTGAAATGGAATATATACTACAAAATTAACTCCTCTGATAAGTAGCATAGTTCATGGAAAATCTACACTTACTCACAGTTTCACATAAACTCCACCTAGAGGCAATACTTAGCAAATGCATATAGTTAGTAGCAACAAAACCACTAAAAGTTAGCATTAAATTATTCTAACCAGAATTTTTGCTAGGTGTATTAGGAGATGCAGATCCTTTATGATGGCCAGACCCGTCCCCTGAGAGTGACGGTGAGAGAGGCTCATGAATGCCTTGTGTGCTGTCCTTCCCAAGGCTCCCAGTTGAACCTCCACCACTACCTCCAGACTTATTACCACTGCCAGGAACAGGTATTGGCGATGAAAAGTTTCCACCGGCTAAAATCAAAAATATTTCCAAAAAAAATAGAAGGTTAGTAAAATTCCTTTGAAATATTCAATCATAATTATAGCTCCCTTTTCATTATTAAATTTACAAAACAAAGTATATTACAAGGAAAATACTGTAAATACAAAAAATGCTACGGAGTGCAAAATAGTAACTGATCAATAATATTTGCCTCAGTGATTTAACTTTATCTAGTGCAATTGTAATAAGTATATGTAAGTTTGTGATTGTCAGCATGGTATGTGTGAAATACATCTACTCATGAATCAGAAGCTCATGAGATATCTCATCAGAGGGTTATCTCATAAAAAATAAGGGAAGTGACTTAGGACACTTGTGTGTATATACATAAAATTGAAATTTCTTATATTCACCAACCAGCTTCATGGCCATTTCATGATAGCTACAAAAAAGAAAGAGTATTTACATTTCTGTTCACCATAATATGTGTTCCTTATGCTCTGTAGAGACGCTTGTCATTGTAAATCTAACATTAAGGTGTATGACGCATTTTGGGACATAAAAGGTTTCTCACCTCTTTTCTCAATATTTTCAACATCCACACAGCCATACAGGCACAAGAAATTCCTTAGCATATGATTATTACTTAAAAAAGGCAGAAGGCAATTAAGGAGGTTTCACTACATGTGTTTGTCAAAGCAAATGCTATTTATTCCACCTTTTCAAATGCATAGGTCAATGGATATATTTTTAAAGAACATTTCCTCTTGCCCTATTAGCAGACAGCAGCACCATTTCCATTGAATACACATTTCCATGGCAATTAATGCAGTATTTTGCTAATGAATCAAACGAGTATGATGGGCAGATTCCCCTATTTCATTATCATACAATGCCGAAGAACAAACCTGAATTTTTGCAAAGTTGTTCACAAATATGGCAGATTAAAGAAAGATAGGTGAACAGTTCCACACTGGGTTTACCTATTCTAACTCCACATAATTTCCAAAAAAATACATAAAAATAAATGGCTTGAAAAGGTAGGAAGGTTTTTTAAGTGTCAGAAGACACATTTCAATGAGAGAATAAGCATTAAAGATACTTAAGCATGGAAAACTGGTTTAGACATACAACATAGGTGGCAACAAGAAGCAAATAGAGAAGGTAATGTCAGCATCACTGTGTTTAAAACATGAATAGAGGAGGGATAAACTGGAGCTTCAATGACTCGAGTCAAACTCCATCCTGAGCACAGGTCAAGGGGCCTCAAGGCATATAATAAAAGTTGACGCTTGGGACTCAAATCCATGACTAGAGGAATTACCAAAGAGGTTTGGAAGTATCATACCAATTAAGTTGGTTCATTCTAATATTAAAGGGAGCCAGCAACCCTAAATTGGGCACATAATAATATCATTAACTGAGACAATTCTAATGCTTTCCAAATCAAGTCCCCAACAAAAAAAGTAACAAATTTTCAACCTACAGAACAATTTTTTTCCAAATGACTCAGGCAGACTGAAATCTCCATGGATGAAGTGCACACATTCACAGCATATTTCATATTCCTAAATCATAGACTTGGATAATCTACTACCAGATTTCATTCAGTGCAGTGCAATTGTACCATCTGACATTTCACTGACAAAAATTCAGAAACATCATAATAAATGCAAAAAACTTTCATTTTACAGGGGGTGTACTTTCATTGCATCGGTGTTATCCTGATCTTTAATAAGCAGTGAGCTAGGTTGAAAGATGAATTCTACCAAATGAATGGAAAATTGCCATTAAAAATCGTTCAGACTATCATTAAATTACCAATCGAGAATTCAAATTGAAGGCCAAGAATACCAAGTACAAGACTCACTAAGTCATTGTTTCAAGTTTACAAAGTAATTAAATCAAATTACTATTTCATAGCAAATTCCCAAACATTGTAATAACCTACACCAGTGCACATAATGAGATGTAAAAATTTGCAGTGGTATTTTTCTTCATTTTAAAATGTAACAATGGTCTCTTAAAATTCTCATTCAAACATAGCTGCTGTGCATCTGATTATCATTAATATTCAATAAAAGAGCACCATTAATGGCAGTGCATCTAACATAATATTACTACAGCAAACCCCGCAACATTAATGCAGCATGTAATTCAAGCTTGCATATTCATCCCCAATTAAAGGCAAACTACAAACAATGCATGCAGAGAGGTACAGCTAACTTTGACTGAGCAGTACCCTAATTGAGCCCTCAAATTTATTAAAAAAATATCATTAGTAATGGAGACTATACCTGTCATACGATGGTCATCACCACAAAAGTCTTTTCACACTGAGACTCATTTTCACATTGAAGAAGTATGGCCATTTACAACTTCACATCCCTTAGATTGGACTTGCCTGTAATGCACGCATTCACTTTCATATTCTAAACAGTTGAAAATTTGATTGCATGTTTTGAGGTAATCGAATTAGGGATCAATAGGTAAGGGTTGTTTTAATGCTGTAGAAACTCATTCAGAGCTCATAAAATCGTTGATGCTCCTAAAACATAATTTAAATTTGAAAAACACAGTATCATCGGAATCTGTAAACCTTCAGGGAAACAATGGGCCATTTGCAAAAATATAAAACTAGTAACCATCAAGAATCTGATAGAATGTAAATAAACATAATATGTATGAATTCAGAGTGAGAAAAAAACCATTAAGAAATTTATCACAAGCATCGATTCTAGAAATTCCCTAAAGAGATAAATGATGCTCTTCTTTCATCAATTCTAAATCATACTTTACCACTGTTTTTCCCTTTCCACGATCATTTAAAGAAATACCTTCCATCCCAGAATAAATTTTCAGCTATCTCTATGACTCCAAAAATTCAATTCAAGATCAATTCTGAGGTGTATGATGGCACTTTATAATCTCATGATATGCTGATTCAGATTGTCACAGTTACCATTTTCTATAAAATGCACTTCACAAATAATTGAAATTCCAACTAAAAGAATGGTTATGATAATTAGCAGCAAGTCAACGTTACAACATAAGATGATAATACGAAGTGTCCATAATATATTTTTTTAATAGTATTATACTGCTTTTTGTGCTGCCTTTGGAATTTTTTGTTAGGATTGTAATTTTCATAAGTTAAAAAAAAAACTGAAAATGGTTCTAAAATCAAAATAGGGAACATGATTGAAGCTTCACGTAGTTCAGTTTTCAACCTTTACTTGGTAATAGGAGTAATGAGCGCAATTGCTTACAAGCTAGAAAAAATATGAATTAATACATATGCAAAATTTTTCAAATGACAAGACCTAAAAATATGAGAGCTTCCAAATTCGCCATTCCAATTGAGGTATCATTTAAGGGTCATCCATTACACGAAAATAATATTTAAGGCTATTTTACACCAATATTTTAAACAATAAAAACTCCTATACAATCACAGCCGCATAATTTCCCTGCTAAACGCCTGGATGCTACAATCGGTTTTCCTTAACTACGTAATTATAATGGTTACAAATCAAGTGAATTGTATCAGGAGCTCCGACGTCAATGCGAACATTCAGCATATGAGCAAAACATACACACAGAATTATATTAATAAATTTTCCCGTATCTGCCGCCTATATCACTCAAATTGAGTTCCTACAGTTGTTTGTACACGCATCATGCAAAAACGGCTCAACATTTTTCAATGACTTCTCGTAATTACTTGTAACTTGGACCACCTTGAAACTTGGGAAAAGTAAATCAGAAAACGAAGTCGAAAAAACATCATCTTGAGACAATTTTCAACTGACGACGAAAAAAATCCAAATGAACGGCGACGTGAATTATTACAACGCAACCATCAAGACACTCATACTATTCAGGTCGCATCCCATCAAGGATATATAGTACAAGTAACACCCCCTCTAATTTAAGGTTTACGACCGATAGTGGACTCGACTACTGGTTGTTTCTTCCCGCAAGTAGTGAATTGGGACCACGTTTAATCGTCAAAGTAATCAAATGCCCTCATTTATATCGGTCTTAACCTTACATAAAACTATGTCATATTTCCATAGGCTACCTCCACAGAGGGAAAATGGGAGATTAAACTGGTAGCCCAAATTAGAGTTAATAGACGGATTATTAACCGTCTTCCAGCGACCACCAGGTTGATTTCTAACCCATTGGCAGCAGTCGGTTTAAGGTTACTTCCAAAGTAAAGACATACATTCTTTCGAGCAAAATAAAAGATCTCAAAAAAAGATATGGCAGCAAAAAATTTCAAACAAAGACTCAGTGGTAACTCAAGAAAAGATAGAAAGGTTTTTTGTCGGACAGTCTTCACCAGGGCATGTGTTCGTACCTGAGCACCAGTCAAAATTGACTTGACGGCTGAAGTTGAGATTTTATGACCACCATTTTCGCTGCAGCACTCTTGGGATCATATTGAGCTGTGTGAATCCCATGAATACGTTCGCACGGAAGTCAAAATTCCGACTGGATGTTCCCTCGGTAGCGCCGCGCTTGGCGCTAGATCTCGGGAAAGTCCTCCTCAAGAGACCTTGCCAAGTCCGTGTGGGCAGCATATCTTCAACTTATGATTACGGGGCCACTCAAGTATTACATAGACGTTTTAGGGGGTAGAGGTTAGGCTCTTCCTATATAGTCATACGCAGGGGATTGTGGCGATCGAACTTCATCTTATGAAAGATTCCAGTAACTAGTAAGGGGTGGGCAAACTTTGGCACGCGAGCCAAACTTGGTACGCCTGTGACTTGTTTCTGACAAGCGAAACATGTCCTTGCTAACTTTATTTAAAATTTAGGAAAACCTTACCGCAGCGGGGACATTCCCGATGCAAGCAAGTCAGCCCACTTCTGAACAAACGAAGTCAATTCATCATTAGGCTATAAAACCGGCAGTGGTCAAATGGCTTATTTTGTTAGCTTGCCCAAAGCGATCTTGTTTTGTTTTTCATTCAGTCAGCTTGACATGAATAACATTATCACTTACAAATCATGTACCAAGATATCATACATGCTATATGCTCATAAAAAGTAGTCATTTTCACAAGGAAAATATTTGCGCCAGATATTCGGTCGATTTTGGCACGCACTCTCAAAAGAGGCTACACATCCCCCCATGAGAAAACTTTTTATCGATTTTTGAATTATTCTAGGTTCTATTCGAAAAATCTAGGTTTGTAGCTCCCCAAATAGCGCTATGCTTCCCTTCTTAAGGGTTGCCCCCACAATGGGCAGCCGCTTTTAAGCTCCTTACAAAAAAGCGTCGTGGGCATCACTTCACGATTCAACTCGGGAAAAGACTTCGCAATTTTGTGAAACCACATTTTAAAAGGACACACACGATCGTTCGAAAGACACCGTATTTGGTCCCAAGCTAGTAGGAACTATTTAGCGCTCGCGACTAGCTCATTGGATGTTGACTTTTGGCACCAAAGGGAGAAGACGACTTTCAGAGACCTTTTAATTTTCTTGAAGACATTTTTTACAATGCACCCCAAACTTGCCCAAGAGAATGAAATAGAACTACGAAGCGACGCGTGAGGAAAATAAGAAAAAAACGTCGCCCACAAAAAATGTATACGTATGATTCCAAAAATCTGTGACAATTTATGTTAGGCTGAGACGGAAAGAGAGGAGGGGTAAGTGAAATCTTACATGGTCTTACATGGAGGAAGGAGAGGGTGAAAAGTAGCCAAAATAGCCTTACATAACACACTTAAGTGGCCCCTAGTGAGGACTTCTGGGAATAATGAGAAACTAATCTTTGAGTATTAAACTAACCGACTATGAGAAACATACACGCACATGGATGAACCTCCGCCGTTCAAGTGCTGTGTGGATTTTTCACATAAATTATCTATTTCTAAGAGCAGTAGAATCCCACGAATAGCGACATGAAAAATCTCGCTTCGCACTGGCAAAGTTTTCAATGGATAAATTAGTTAATACTGGCATATTTTAACTTTGTAACATCAGTACTATTACTATGGCTGATACACGAGGATCTGAAATTATTTTATGGAGTTTCTCATTTTATGTCATCTCCGATCGGAAGCAGGAGGGTTTTATCCTCGTGGGCTTCTCATGATTACAGCTATGGTTTTGTATAGAAATACAATTGTTGAGGACCATTTGTTCAATTGGTCCACTAGGCCAAAATCAGGACAAAAAGAGCTCCGACAATAGCACCTGTTTCACAGAAATAACTATTCCGAGCTAATCGCAGAACTGAGAAGTATCGAGCACTCCGAGATGAACGAAGGGCCCCGATTGACTGCGGAATGATCCGAAACGTAGCTTCTAGCGAGTGTTCTCAAGGGAATAGCAAGCCTCTATTCTTCGATGGAGCGAAGAAGTACTCCGTACGGCAGAGAAAGAAAGGAGGTTGGCAGAGGAGATGCGAGAGGACGTGAATCCAGCGAGTGAAACAAGTGATTAGAGGCAAGGGGATGCGGAAGATCGATAACGAAGATGGAATGCTAGGAAAAGGAGTAAGAGGGGGGGAGAGGGGTTGGCATGTCCTTAGGGATGAAGAGAAAGAGGATGCACGCTCAACTTAACAGAGATGTAGGGCGAGGAAAAGATGTTTGAAAGATGGAAAAGAGGTTGAAAGATGTAAAATCTGAGTGGAAGTCTCACACGCGGGCTTTCAGTGTTTTTTAGACGATAGCTCCGGATTTCCCGGGAATTTCCGCTGCGTCGTGTCACTGTTTTCTTTGACATACTGAACACAATGCAGTATCCAGTGTCATGACTGAAGGCTTCTCACATCAGAACTGAACTCGGGCGATGAAATGTATCCGTAATATCGTTAAGGTATCCGTGTCTCAATGCAGGCACCATACCAGCACAATTAACAGTCTTTTCGTCCGCAAACGCTGTTCGGGTACACAACACTCGGGCGAATAATACGAAAACGCAGAGATCATCTCATCAAAACAACGAAACGCGGAAACGTGCGAACGAATATCAGCACAGCAGGTACTCTATCACAAAGAGGTCAATTGACAGTGTACCTCATAAATTCTCTGAGGGAGAATAGTTTCCGCTCACTTCATTACGCTAACAACTTCCCAAAAGGAAACGCCTTGAGCACTCTTCGTATATTTTGCCTCCATCCATACCACAAAATAGTTTTATCCCTCTTACCCCAACACAACATTCTCCTCTCTATCACCATCCTCAGAATATTGTAAGGCCTCAATACTTGTGCGCACGGTCAACAGCAGGCGAAGTTGACGATTGACGCAAGGAATCGCGGACCATGCATGTACAACTCCCGGCGGGGGCTCCACATACATACCGTGGGAGGGCGCCCACGGTAGCCAATATAAACATGGTTTTACGACTGGGGTCCAACACCAAAAGAGTAACGAGACTAAATGGGGAAAACGAACAAGGTTCGATGTTTATTATTGCAGGAGCGAGGGAGAGCACACAGTATGCGCGAAAGCTCAATGAGAACACCGTCTCTCACCACAAGGATTTTCTTGGACGACACTGAAACATTTCAATGACGGACTTTCAAACTGAACAACATTCCCTAATGATTCGTTCAAATTAATTCTGAACATAATGCAATCCAGAATTACATTATTATTGTTTCAATGTGTATTTGAAGATTTCCGGTTTCTGGCAAGGGAATATTTTTTCGAGCCACGAAAATACAGTCGTAATCGCAGGAGCTAATCTTCAACAAACATTCCACAAACTGATGGATGACATAATCACAAGTACGTATTAAAAACCGAAAGTATCGCAAGTAGCATTTTCAGTTGCAGCTCTATATTCCAATAATAGCAATAATAATTATCTCGATTAGGCGGTAGGTATCACCTCTTTCGGGAACTTTTTCATAAAGGTATTACGCTAATAATTTACATGATGCCATTCTTTCTGATATTTCTAATGCAGTGCTGTCGAAAGATAATGTATTTACACATAATCAAATTTAAACGCCCATCAACAGTGAATGTATTCTTCGAAGGCCATCAACATTTGTGTCAACACTTCAAAGGCAATCACGGGACAACTGCAATCAGCTGAGATTAATAATAGTTTCTCCAGAATAGTACCGCTTGTTACAAATAACGCTCGGATGAGTTCATCATCAAACGCGTAACATCAGCGAGAGTCCACCAGAGCCAAACAGCGGGAGGCATAAAGCATTCTTTTCTAAAGAAAATTCCTATTCAAACAAGGTTTCTTTCACGACAGACACGAATAGTGAATATATTCCATACGCCATATACAATCGATGTTTTGTTTTCCTCGTGACCAGTGAATCTCCATACCGTCAGAATCGCAATTATGGAACTAAGCAATGGAATACTGCCATCGATACAGCCGGGCAAATGGCGGATTAACAAAATATTCAGGGGGACCTGGTGATGAGGGTCGGATCTCTTCTTAATGGACAAGCAAATAATGAACCATTTGCTCCTCCGATAAATATCTGATTCAAAATAAACCTACATAAAAAACCAGAATAATTTTCAACAGCTAAAATAAAAACCAAAATTTTCCTCCTGATAGTTACACTCGCATTTGAGGCACCGGAAGAGGGATAATGCATTCAAGCTTTCATTCAAACCCACAAGAAAGATCGCCGACATTTTCCATCATACTTGGCATAGTAAAAGCATCTTCAGACAGGTGGAGCATCAAATAATATAGGTCTATATCGACAATGGCCCATGAGAACAATTGCTTAAGGCGTTATTTCAAGAGATAAGACAGATGATTAAAGAGGCACGACTTATCCAACAAGCCGTACCCGTAGGAATAATGGGAAAAAACTATAAAGCGAAAACGTAAGAGGTGAATGGAGCAAGTAATGAAAGTCACATGCAATACTTTCTTGGAGTATTTAAGATAAAGAGGACGACCGAGAGAATGGCCAGCTTTGATGGAATAAAGATAGTTCAGTTTGCTGAAATTACAAAATAGTTTTCCCGAAAAAAACTGCGACCCTTGATAGCGCAGTAAGAGAGTAGCAAATATTCATCAAGAAATACCCCGATTGGTAGAATACCAATCAAGGATTATTATCAAGATTAACTATTCACCCGAGGAACTCAATCTATCTCCATCAACACGCCAAGCTCAATGTCTTCTCAATATAAAACGGACACTTGAATCAGCAACATTATGTCGTTCCTTGGGCAAATAACTTGGAAACGGCGATGCTGAAACTCGAGCATCGAAACGCCATTGGTAACCTACATAAATATAAGTTCGCACGCTTTAAAGAACCGGCTTTTCCACTCACCCAAGAGAACAAACGGCGACTCTTCTCGTGGAAGTATATCTCATTCACCTTCCATGGCTTCGCGAGTTCATAAAAGGAAGAGGATGCGATAAATTCAGCCTTAACCTAACTGAGCTAATTCCACACTTCGTCCTGCGCAAGAGGCGACTGTAATTTGTTCGCGGGTACGAGAGCAAGATCGGTTTTCAGCGGTAGTTCGTTAAAAAGATGCAGGGCAAGGAAATTTGCCTCCAGCAATATGCATTGTTAAAATTTATTCTTCTCGACCTGGGGTAGACCATAAACTTCAGAATACACAAGTTAAATGTTCTTTCTTCCTTGAGTATCAGAAAAAATACATTATAAGTTTCAACGTTTCCGGACTGCTGAGGTTACTTGCTATGAAATACTTCTCGGATGTCAGATATTAACAAGGATTTAATATGATTTTTCGTCCCATACGAACCACCCTAATCGATTACTTCCAACACCTACGAAACGAAACATTTGCATGGTAACTTTTTTAATGAAGGAAAACCAGCGCTATAAGCAATGCTTGGTCTGCTTAAGCTACATATTTCCAAGCCCCCCTTTTTCTAAAAATAAGCTATTTTAAATCTAAAAGAACAATAGAACAATCACCAATGAATAAAACTGACTGATATTAAAATAATAATGAGCGCAATATTAATATTAACGAAGCGGCGAATTATAAATACAATTCAACCTTACCCAAAAACAAGCATCAATCAAGAGATAATATCATTCACAGTAAATCGAGTATTATAGGGTTTTTACACGAATGACAACCATAAAAAGTAAGATATTACCCAAAAATAAATAAGACTTTGAATAAGACCTATTTTTTAAGCTAGTATATCATCATCAGGTGATGATACCAAACATACCTCATCAAGATCAAAGGGTGATACTAATAACAACGCTGAATGAGAAAAAGCAACTGAAAGATTTTTTAAAATGTTGTGCTTCAAAGTATAAAAGTATCAGGAGAAAATATCACGCCACTACCAAGGAATCACCATCAACGAGCAACTTATCCTCATTAAAATACAACCACATGTCTTTGACTATTTTCTTATTCAATGCCTGGAAAATTTTATTTTGACCCCAGGTTGCTGTGGCATATTAAAAAAACTATGACTATTCCAAGTGCTCTAAGTAACCCCTCTTTACGGAGCCAACGCGAAATCCAGACACCCGAGAAATTTTAACATTGACCAGAACTTCCAATAAAGTTATCATTTCATTATATTATAATAAGGTGATAAAAGTATTAAATTATTACAAAATATTTACATATTTTTACCATGCCAAAAATGCAAACATCAGTAATCAGCCGGGCTAATTGCCAGTACACAATGCTATAATGAACATAGACACGGCAATCTTCAACCCGCTGTAAAGACAGATGCTTAGGGCACAATAAATTTAAATTGCCGTAAAGACTAAATATTTTGTCATGGGCTACTTAGTGCTTCATATACGTATTCTGTCATTTAGTGAAATATCCGCGCGAAAAACTAACAGTTGAACCTATCTGAAGTGAAATCTCTTCAAACAAAATGATGCCAAAAACTACGCCGATAGCAGAAACCAAACGAAATTTAAAAACCACATTTTTAAACTTTTCGTCACCACAAATGTACATTGTTCATCCCAGAAGGATTACTTTGGCTAAAAATACTTCAAAGTAAATTCATTAGACATATAACAGTATTAAGTTACAACATAACAGATCGAAGAAATAGAAAAATACAAAAGCAGAGTACAATGGTGTGCGGTTTACATGAACTGTAAGGAAATTCAAAACTAGGTAAATAGAAGTACCTTCAAATCACAATGAAAACATCTTTCAAAGAAAATGGTTCAACTATGCTAGGGCACCACCAAAGTTGAACTGCTGAAAGGTGAACATAAAGGATATATGACAGTAAATATAAACTACTGCTCACTTGATGACCAGCTAATGAGTATACGATATTTACGATTACGGAACATATTCAATCTTATATAAGTGTGCAACCATAACCACTGAATTGCCAATAATGTATGGTTTTAGGTTGATCGTCTCCGTTCCGTTTTTCATGCCAATACGACAAACGATGTCATGTTCTAAGTAGCCCTTAAAGTCATTAATAGAGTTTTTCAGTCAATTATAATTTATATTTCAACTCAATATAAATTTAGCAACCGTAAATGAAGAGGGTAAGACTAAAAAGGTCCAGAATTAGCACCGTACATTTTAGTGTTTGTATTCATCGTTAGCATCGTGTGCGGTTCATTTTCCAATGCGTCGTCAGAGGTAATTGTCAGCACAACGCCGGAAAAACAACCGTTATTTAACGCGAGCAATATGTACAATGCCATTCCAAGGGAGCGATTTTACTTGCTCGTTCCTCTAAACATGCAGTTCACTGCCAGAAGCTTCAAACGATCCGAGCGCCTCCCTTGCATTTTCGCGCAGTTCAAAAGTTATTCGGATGCAGCGCAAACGCTTCCGAGTTTGGTTCCGCTTATAATGTTTTTTTTCTAACAATTACATTTCTTCAGGGTTTCGCCAACGCTAGGGAAATCTCTATTTCTAACTAAGTGATTAACTAGCGAATTTAAGAATGTATTTAGTGACAATAAGAGTCATAAAGCGCAATATCTGCTCTGGCATAGTTTAATAAATGTTATGAATATTTATAATTGGGTGTATCCCTTATTTGAATGCGATACGTATGGAATGCAAAACATTTATAAGGGGCCTATAATGGAAATTTGTTTTGCGCATTATGCCCACATTCTCGCTAAGTTCTACTTCTAAAATGCGGAGCGTCATCATACCAACATTAAAAAGGCTAGTTGAAGTGAAAGGAATGCCCAATTATCTGTATCCTACGAGTTAAGCTGCGATCTCTACATATCTCAACCGGTGGTTTGCCTAAATACAAGGGATGGCAATCCAATAAAGGGCCCACTTCGAGACCTTTGGGACCCCCGAGGCCTTTTCCATACAGCCTCTGGCCGTCCCAACGCACTCAAATACCAGAGTGCAAAATTTCAAAATAACCATTCTCCCAGTTTCCCCGAGAAAAGTGTACAGAGAGCGTAACAGACAGAAAAATTGTTATTATTTTATGTATTAGTAAAGATAAACATTTCTAAAGAACTCCAGAGAGCATTATTTTATTTCAATTTCTAACATCTCACTGCAAATCTGTATCAGAGCTCACCCCAGTAATTTCAAATAAACGTTACGTACTATTCAAATCCCAAGAGATCAATAACGCTTATTAGTTCACTATTTGAGAACTATAATTATTTTTTTACGACGGAATAATAATCTACCGATTGTACAGGAAAAAGGTCACAATGCGAATGAGAGACGGAAGACAAATACAAGTAAAAATTAACAAAGGCGTAATACAAGGATGTAATCTCTCTCCAGCACTGTTCAATATGTACTTGGAAGAGGCCATTAGAGAAGCACAAATAATCGGATTGAGAGGAATAAAGATAAAAGGAGAATAAATAAATATGCTCCGCTTCGCAGATGATATTGCATTCACAGCCGGAAATCGCGAGGATCTTCAAAGGTCACTAAACGTCATGGACTAAGTTCTCCAAGAATAAAACATGAAAATAAGTAAGACGAAGACTAAAATCCTAGTTTGCGGAAGAGACAAGCTGAATGCAGAAGTCATGCACAAAGGAGAGAAATTAGAGCATATGGATTCCTTCACCTATCTCGGAAGTACTATCACGTGGGACGGAAGAAGTACAACGGGTATTGAGAGAAGAATAGCCCATGCTAAGAAGGCATTTATGGTAAAAAGACAACTGCTATGCTCAAAAAGGATAGGGGTACAAGCTACGAAACAATGCGGGAAAACATTCTTATGGGGCGAGGCATTCTATGGACCATTGGAAAAGCTGACCAGAACAGACTAGAAACTTTCGAAATCTTTTCTGGAGGAGGATGCTGAAGATAAAATGGACGGAAAAATAATAAATGATGAAGTGTATAGATGAATAGAAGAGGAAAGGATCATATCAACACCATACAGAAAAGAAGAACCAGATAGGGCACACACTCAGGCACAATGGGTTTGTGAAGAACATAATTGAAGGTAAAAGAGAGGGAAAAGAAAATGAGAGACAAAAGAGGAATACCCAGGAATAAATTCGTGAAAAAATAAAGAGGGAAGTACATAGGAAGAGCTACCAGGAAGTAAGGGAGCTAGTATTAAATAGGGAATGATGAAGGGCTGTAGTCAACCAATCTAAGGATTGCACGACCAATATTGATGATTAATTTTTGCTATTTCCGTTTAATTGGTAAATTTAATTCGATAAAATTGATACAATATTATCCACTTAAAAAATTTACGAATAAGGCAAGTAATTGAAATAAATCATAATAATTTCAATCCTTGATGCTTTCGTTGGTTTTTTAGATCTATTCACCTCGTGTCTAAAAAAAAACATTCAAACCGTGTTAAATATCCACTCTCGTTAGCACGCACTTTGTGGTTACGCAAATATTTGTGCAAAAATTTAGCCCTGCAGGTCGATGCACGTGGCTAGATTGCACAGAGAATATGTTTTAATTAATCAAAAGTTATGACTTCCAGCCTATAAACCTAAAAATATATAGCATTTCTCGTTAAAAATACGAATTAAATATTAGCCGTGAAGGAATGTGAACATTTTGCGTCACTTGAGGCGGATGGCACGGATGTCAAAGCAGTAT
The DNA here is from genome assembly GCA_963169105.1 of Ceriagrion tenellum. NCBI lineage: Eukaryota > Metazoa > Arthropoda > Insecta > Odonata > Coenagrionidae > Ceriagrion > Ceriagrion tenellum. The sequence continues at coordinate 45,444,845 of OY720632.1, forward strand.
TTTATTTAAAATAAATAAACAAGAGAAATAGATTGGCTAAGAATTAACAATTATGCGTCAAACCAATAAGGAAAAATAATTCCATCATCACTAGCAATCGTACTAAAGAATTTTAACCGCAGAGAAAGTATTCATTGGAATCCTCCTTTTCATTACATTAGTAGGGTACGCAATCAAGAATTGCACAGTTTGGTCAAAGCATAGCTTATCATGATGGCATATTGGCAACTAAGATCAATACATTGAAGTTACTGCATGCTCATGGGTTAGTGAATGTACTACCAGTAATCGGAAAATGCAGAGAGAGGGGCAATAACAAGCGCATTTAAGTCGAGAGAGAGAGATAAGTTCACATATGCCCTATGGTGTATCACCCGGCATAAGATCGCCATATCTAGGCCACTAGAGATGATAACAGTCACTGCGGCAAGGGTATGAAGCCGCAACACCAACATTTGGCAGGGAGAAGGAGTTTAATTACCATGAAGGCTCCAACAAGTAAAACCACCTTCAAAGGAATATATACCCAGCACATTTGCGGGCACACTTCCCAGAATAAAAAATGAAGTATTTTTAAACTTCAACTGACCTTAAATCTAGAGAAAATTCCACGAACATAATTTAATACGAAATGTGGAATTTTGAGAGTGGAAGTTATAGAACTAATAGCTCAGGAGACGACAAAAGAGGAATACGTTTTCACCCTCTGCCAGCGAATATAGAACAGAAAACATGGTACAGACCATATCTTATAGGATCCAAGATTCACCATCACATGATTAGCTACTGACATCGATGACGATGACATTCTTAAGTTTAGGACAAGTGAAAAAAGAGAATAAAAGAAGAATAATGGGAAGTTTTCTGTTTCGTACGCCTCGAAAATTCTGAGCAGAATTGTTTTCAAAGCTTTACCTGATATTATCATGAGAAAGTTGAAAGGAATGAGAATGCGTTCATATCACAGACTGTTCATAACTTTACGTTAATTATAACATCTGCACAAATTACAAAATCTGATAAAACATCATTTCTAGAGAATGGCTCTCGAATAACGTCTACATAAATCCTAACTTTATTTACGTATTATGCTTTACGACGTTTATTCACTGCTATGCAATGCATTCTGCCCTATTACTTCCAGATATCGCCAGACTTCATCACACCAATGAATATTAATAACAAGCCTGGGTTTGACAAGGTACTATCATTTCATTTAAAAATGTACTTCGTCGAAGTATCTTCGATGTCAATAGCAAATATTTCAACCGTGAGTAGTAAATCGACAAGAACGCTACCCTACAATTAGTTATCAAGCCTGTCAAAGCCACAAGGAGTATAAAATAATCAGTATTAGTTAGGCCAAACTACAATGTAGTTTTATCAAATATATTTCATCTCTGCTCTTTCTTTCAAAATAATGTGAAGAACGACTTCTGCAGAGATACAGAAATAGAGTCTAGGGAGTCTGCCTAAGTGCTACGAATAACTATCGACCGGAATTATCACTCTGCTTCTGGCTAAGGAGCTGCGGACTCAGTTCAAAGGAGAATCAAAAGACTGCGAACGAAATACTTATTTTAATATATAATATTTGAACCAGGTTACGGTTATAATATACATTTTTCAAGAAACATTATAGTTTTTCCTCAGAAAATCAGTTTATTTCAAACCGAATACTAAGACCAAACGTATTAAAGGCATTCCAATCGTTCACGTGCCAAACTGTTCGTATTTCGATTTCACCAGTTATAATAACGGTAGAGTTTTTGACGTTCTGATCCTCATGATATTATGTTAGAATGGCAGATGTTGCCGAATATTCTTCGAGTGTTTTGTCCGTTTTGAATACCAACCACCATGACACAATATGATTTGGAAACGGTCTAAATCGAGAGAAGAAGGTAAATCATTCAATTTGGAATATTTTTAACCAAATAAAAGACGTTCAAATAAATTAAAACGGAATGCGATATTTATCAAGCAATTAGAAGTTCCAATTTTCTACAAATTTCTATGTACTTGATCCAACTTTTGTCCAGCCTTGTACCTCTTCCTGATAATTCGCCTTAACTCATAAGACACGTACGGGAAAATATAAGGCACATTTCCGACGCTGTGGTAGGAAACTAGGATTTACCAAGCGAATAATAGGAAGGTTCACAAGAGAGAGACATCTGCATACTACCCTGCGAGCCGCCACGCGGGCGTGCGGCAGAAGGTGTTAGGACAGCAGTCGTATAAAGATGAAAGGGATAAGGTTTTGGGAGGTGAAACAGTGACGTGTATTATGGGAATGCATTTAGTGGAGCTCAGTTTTCCTCGTGGTCGCTTATTGTGCGCGGAAAGAACGAGTTTTTGTACCTATCTGTTCGGCGACAATATATCTCTTATTTTATCGCTTCTGTCATACTTAGAGGTGTAGTGAGGCGTCATGATTATATTCCCTCAGTCGGTCTGAAACACACCAGATCAGAATTTCTCAAGCAACCTAAGCCAAGCGTGCAGCATCCGATTCCCTAGGGGCTCCCACCTTAATCCCTCGAAAAGTTTTGAAACACTATATGTTCGCTCGTAGCAGTTTTAAAAGAAGTGTGCTGCTTTTCTATGTATTGTATTGATTTCTTTGGTTAAATATTTATGACCAGGGTTCCAAATGCTCGCGGCGTATTCGAGGTGTGGCCTAACCAGAGCGGAGTGGCATCTCTCTTTTACTTTTTCATCCGAGGACCTTCCTATTGCACACACAGCAAAACCAAGTTTCTTTTAAGATATGCCGCATATGTTTTGTATGTGTGTTCCCCACGATATATCAGAAGTTAAGGTATTTAACTGTATCGGAAGATTTTATGTTTACTTCACCCATAGTGTAGAGATGTATTATCTTGCTCTGGTAAGGCCACATTTCGCGTTCAGTCATTGAGCATTTAGGATACTCAACATCATGATTTAACTCGCGATTAAAATAAAATACCAAGTACTGCCGCACACTTCGTTAAAAACTTCTACGAGTGAATCGAGCGTGTTACATAGCTGATGGGAGGGGGCCGCTAGAGACTCGATGGCTACGCGCTTGGCTTATATTACCCAGAAATTCAGATCAGAGGTTCAGTGTGACACGTAGGCTATTATTTTGACAATATACCACGTCTCTAGCATTGTTAGAAGAGACAAAATTAGAAAGATGGAATACCGTACTGATAGGTTCCCCGCATTATTAGTAATTACAACAAAACAAGAGACAAACGAAACGACGTGGAACGAAAGACAAACGGTGTACAAACAATTCACCATTGTCCTCTTCTCCTTCCTTTTCCTAATGACCAGCCCTTTCATGGCCGGTGCGCCAACGCCCCTCGCTAGTCACTCCAGCAGTTCGTAAGATAGTATTTATACGTAGATGATTGCCCTAAAGCTTTAACCACATCCAAGTGCATCATGATCAAAGATTAATAAGGACTTAATTTGATGCACGATCGCGTTTCGAAGTCGTCAATAAACTATTACATCAAAGACTAGCTGATTCATTTTATCTCGTCATGAAGACAGGGCAACCTTGCCTCCACCAAACAACCAATCGAATCACAAGTCTTAACATCTATTACAAAAACACAAGAATTCTTTTACTAATCACTTACTTTTGAATCTAAGTAATGGGAGATAATTTTTTAATGGGGTAAAGCGACGAACTGAGATACGTAATATAACATTCTTCGTAATGGCTAACGTCAGAGCTTGTCTGAATCTAACGAAATAAACAAATCCGTTCAAAAAGCGATGAAGAACAGAACATTAATTTTACATATTTTCAAATGGCAGTCCAAAAAGCAAGAAGTTGGTTGTACTTACTGCGCTTACCGTGTCGTTCGCTAAAACGCTGACTTGGTTTCCACACAAATGAAATCCTGAGAACACGGTATGAGACGATAAGTTTCCTTTATGCTCCCCTTACGGTCCTGCTGAGTTAAAAACTTATCCATTCGCCGCGAACCCAAGTGAAGGTGCCGTCCCCAGAAGTCCCGCTTCGACAGCCAACACGCTCGAGCATACATTTACTGAATTCGTCAAATGGAGGGCGTCTCCACGTCCTGCCTGCGTTGGACGTCTCACGAAGCCGTAGCTGGATGCATAATCGATGAGAATAATGTTATCGAACACTGCTTTTCGCGAAAACCAATGAGGTTAGGAGGCACTGTGAAGGTGGCTTCGGCCACAAGAAGCTAAGCCAACCGATGAATGGGCCACACATAGAATCGATTCCCAATCCGATTCAAGGAACGAATAATTGATGGAATATAAATGACTTGAGACGAATTGTTACATAATTCAGCTTATGTCACCACAAAATTTGGAAATAATGGAAAAATCAATATTTTCCAATACCATTAAGAATGACGTTTTCCAAAAAGAATAAATACCCAGGGCATGCAACGGTTAGTATTAGAAAAGAATTTCGGAACTTTGCAAAACTACAAAACTTCAACGAACTAAAATCTGCGCGGCAAGATAACAGTGTAATTAGTTTGCTATTAATAGTTAGTTAAAAACCCATTCTTTAAGCGATCCACATGCCACAAATGTTCAATGTTTATCAAATAAAATACAATTACAAAATCCATTTATTACGTAGCTGGTGGCTTCTCTATGTTACACACAGTTTTCCCGAAAGCATCAATGACCCTAAGTTAAATGTTAAAATCTCCAAGACTACTAAGGGAACACACGAAAATGCAAAATTGGTAAGGAAGACGATCGAGCAAGTGATGGATTCGTTCGGAATGAGATGATATTAGTCGCAGAGGTTCGGAGAATGCAGCATGAGTGGATGGGAGGATGTGCAGAGAGGGATTGTTGAAGAGGGTGAAAGAGAAGAGAGAGACCGCTTGACAAGCGAGGGAGAGGAAACACGATGATAGGAAACTATGAACGACATGACGAGAGATATACGAAACTTGAGAGATTGGATGACGGGCGAGTTATGATTAGGAAATTGAAAAGCAGGTCCAAAACAGGGGAAGAACATATTGGAGCACAGCAAAAACCGTATCAGCTGGTGGAAAGCCCCATGAATGAAGACTTTCAACAGTCAAGTCAATTCTCACCATGAACATTTTCATCCGCATTTTCAACAGAGATTAATTGACCTCATGTCAGCCCAGCCTAAATTAACATCAATACACTGATGCCAAGTTATATAATGCCTGGGAAATGTTAACCACTCCATGACCAAGCCTCTACGTCACTGAGATGTAATCTGCGAGTTCGCGACTAATAAATAAAATCAAAGTGCAGTTAAATTAACGAGAACTTCACCCATGAGAGATAATATTATCGTCGGGAATTACAGGGAAAACATATTCGACTAGACATTATAACACAGGGTATTAATATATTTCGAGTCATTACCTTTGTAATCTCTGGTGATAAATGTTTACGACCACACGAAAGTTTCAGCGGCCGTCCCAAGTAGAAAAGTGTCTCTGCGATTTTGTATTCATGAGCCATACCTAATTGTCACACAAAATGAAAAGAATTTTTCCAAAGAACCTTTTAGCATCAGTTATACCCAGAATGCCCAAGGTGTTCAAAGATTAACGCTAACTTGAACTTGGACAGCAGACAGGATTCTCAGCCTACAAAGCAATTAAGCAAACGGCAAGTCATATATTATGGATTCGTGGAACACTGCACTTCAAGTTTTTTTGTCCCCCGCAACCGAGTTCCAAGCACTACCACCATCATCCCTTTTCCATCGCCAGCATACTTCATCCGATGCCAGCGCTTCACTAAGCACTCTCAGCTTACAGCCTCCTCCTTGAGGTATGAATCATTCCGCTCAAACAGTAGGAACCAGAGAGTGTACACACTTGAGTCTTACCTGCCTCCTCCGAAAGTTTACATAGAAGCCATCGACAAGGAAATGATGGATGCCCACACATTCCTAAGTGAAACCAACCAGTTTACACTGTGCAGGGATCACCATGAACAGGCAGTGTGATTTTAAAAATATTTCGGAGATAAGAAGTATTATAATCTCAACAAAATTCATTTGGTTCCGAAAAGGTAATTAGGGGAACTAGGAAGAAAATTGGGGATACTGCGTAACAACAGGGATATTCAAAGCATGGAAATTATGAACAGTTAAGCTTCAGGGCTAGTAAGGAATAAATGAACGAGGGACTATAACATGAGACGGTAACGTAGTGGAATATTCACTTTAAAGAAAATCATCAACAGAAAAAAAATTAGCCCAAGGACGACTGAGGAGGAAACGTACGGTGGACAAAAGAGGAGCAATAGGAGAAGTAAAAATTGCAACATGGTGCTTAAACTGAGCCGAGGGATGGACAAAATTATCGGAGAAGTCAAAGATAAAAAAAGGAGAATGTATGATCACGTGGGGGGGAGGATAACGGGCAAAGTGAAAGGCATTCAGGAGAGATTTCCATCGGCGAAGTTGAAAAGGCAAATGCGCAACAATGATGGTATAACAAAAGTCTTTTAAAAGTCAAAGTGGAGGAGTATTGGTTTTAGGAGCATGACTGAAAGCTTTAACAAACTCAATACAGCATAATACTGCTAAAATTGTCGCTCATCAATTGCTGATTTGAGCATTGGGAACAAACGTTTCAAAGAAAAGGGCATCAATAGTTGGAATTCTAAGCACTACCCTTCTAGCCTCAATAGCAGGGAAATTAATTTCGATTGTCTCGCGCACTTCTTCTCCATAAAGGCTTCATCTACCGTCTCAAACATGCGCCCTTCTAGTTTCGAGAGAGGGAGAACGTTAAAACCATGGGAGCGCTGCCAGCTCACACCCTTTTGTGCCGCTGCACATGCTCCGCTTCATAAAAACGTGATTTTTTTAGGATCGATGACGCCAGTTGGAAATGTTCCACGGATTTTTCCCCAATTTACTGTAATCGTCGAAAATTCATAACGTTAGCGGGCATATAAAATCAAGGAGATGTGGAAAAATACACAGTAACTAAAAAATTGAGCCAAACTTCAGCACGCTAGAAGTCATGAGCTTCAACAGAAAACGAATTGAATGAAGGTTTAAGAAAGATCAATTTTTGTACACAACCGTTTCAGGAAATTCAGCGTCTTTAACTCGGTACAATATAAATGAGCCATATTATGGAGGTCGGCAGCAGGCACAATTTAATCGCAAAATCCTATGGGTAAGCTGTTAGGACTGAAACACGTGGCAATATGACATGGCCGATAAACGCAATTAAATCAGATGTGGTCGAAAGAGATTATTATACGCTAATCTATTCATTATAAAGAGCCAGCGGATGTGATAAAATAAATTCATCGATAGTACATTATATGAAATTTTCACGAAAAAAGCCGATAATTTCAAAGGAGTAATTAGTGTACAATACTATTTGATTTTTCCCTCGATTGATAACTAAGGGTACTGTTCCAGTTTGCAATAAGGTTCTGGCAAATGGTACGTACTTCTGAATACCGCGTTTTACTCGTAAGCGATTAATTATTTACCTATTGTTTTATTTTTCCATCCTTGGCTCCGCATACCATCCACCACCACCAGCTCCACTTAAAATGCTGTTTCTTAACCAACCTCTTCCCTTCATAAAAACATCCTCTTCTATCATTACTGTGAACATAACATAACATGCTATTGCCTCGTCAAATAACCTACACTGCCACCTTCGAATTTCTTCCAGCAGCTACCTGTTCTACTCTACTATACCTCACGTTTTCATTGTACTCGATTTAGTTTCACTTACCGTCAGGATTTGGAATATACAACGCCACTCTATATAAGCTCTCCACCAATATTTTCCGTCCTTACTCGGGGTTCCTTCATAAGTAACATCTTCCCTCTGATGGTAAATTATAAACAGACTATCACGTGGAATTGGTTGGTTTCGAAGTCAATATCAGCAGAAATTAGATAAGTAGGCTACATATTCCTCTCCCAGAGGTTTCATCCGCGTCGTTCCATGGTGATGAGGACGAGGTGAAAAGGATCAGATATCCAGCTGACTTCTTCAGGACCTCGTCACCTTTATGAGGCACGATCTTTGGCATTAGATCTATAATGTCACCTTCCACAAGGTGTTTAATAGTTTAACCACCTTTCAAAACAAAGACAAAGTTATAACGCAACTTTCCACGGTGAGGTGCTACAATTACTTGGAGTAACATTAATATTTCCAACTTCTCTGGAAAAATTTCCACGCTTAGAGTGGGTACCAAAGAGAATAGTTAGCATTGATACTTTTCCTTCACATCCTGTCCAAAGAGATAACTGACTTCTCTCACAAAATGCATTAGCAGAAGATCATTACGTGGTTGAATAAAGACGAGTCACATTTTCTAATAGATAGGAGTAACTAATAGCCTAACCCTCTATACCCCGCAGGCTGACCACAGGTACCATATTAGGCTGCACAGTTTTAAGCACCGAATTCTCTCAGTTCATCAATTATGCAACCAAATAAATTATCTGCCGTTATACAAAACTTTTGGCATCAGTAAATGTGTCCACAATCTTAGAATTTGACCTATTAGCCACGTTAATTATATTTTGAAATACATTAATGACCTTTCAATGACATCATATTATGACTCTCATTTACTCACAAGATCAACGATTCAATTACCCATCAATCGTGAGTCCTCAACGTTGCAGTCTAAACAACCAACATTTTTTTCTACTACAGTTCACTTCTTCATTTTTTTATTTACAAAGTGAGCTTACTTATATCATGAATTTATATTGCAGTAAATACCTTAGCAACCCTGTCTGAAGATTTCGCCGGTCACGGTGTCTCCCCATAGGAATGCTTTCCTGTAGCGGGTTTTAGATTAGGCACTATCTCAATCTCACCCAAAAACGTCATGTACTCACCTATAAGCCTAAGCTTATTATGCAACTCCAAGGTTAACATTCCGACAAAACGAATTCATAGCGATCCAAGGTATTACCTGTAGGTAGACACAACAAATGCGTTTGATGTGTGACTCTTAAACATTAACCGCCCTGAGTTACTCATTACCCTAATGCCTCGGCTGCCAGGTTTTTCAAGGCGCCCTAATGTTTAGGTTCGGAGCGCTCTTCAGCTTTATTTAGACTCACGATAACGCATGGCATTCCACAACAGCTACAGCAGCACATCAAACAGACGCCTAAGAAAATGAACTTGGGTAGCATTCATTTCGAAAAGGGGACAGCTGTCGATCCTGTTTTCATGAGTCTAGATAATTACCACGAGGGCTGGAACTGGTAGTTCTGAATGTTGCCGAGACTAATAGAAACTAGCTTGCTTACAAAAGGAGAAAAAATAGTATACACAATCATAACTTCAACGTCCGGGAATCAGTCCGGACTCTTTAAAGCTGCACAGTCAACCATCGAAGTTTCGTCCGATAGTTCTGAAACTATTTAATTTTATTGAACATAAAGAGCCCGGGTAAACCATAAAACAAAGCTTTAGGATTATGCGCTTAATCTATTTTCCCTATCTGTACACTGATTACTTGAATGCTCATTAATATCACAGATGCGACTCAAAAAGAAAAAAATACATCTCACAACCCCTTAAAAATGGACAAATAATGGATCCAGCAATGCAATAGTAAAATATATTTTACTGTGTACATCTTGCAGTCATGAATCCAAAAGTTATCCCACCAAAGACCCATTTCGACGCATTTCAAAGATGCGTAAAAATACGTTAAAGAATTCGGAACAGCGTCACATTCGTTAAACATTTATTTCTAACTTCAACCTACAGTTCAGACACAAAGTCCGTAGTACTTTTCTACTCCAGTGTATAACTCAACGTTAGACTTTGAAGTGGAAAACGAGATTTGTGCAAATCATTTATCAGCTAAAAATGTTAAAGCGAAGTTAAATTACATTTTTTAAACTACACACGGTGAGAGATGGCATTGCTGAGCCGTGACTTTCATCCTACCCCCGTGAGGAAATGAAATGATCTTCAAGTAAACATCGCAAAAAAATCTATTTTTCAAGACATCTCGTAGGGAATTATTAAAACATTACCGGAGGTAAAGTCGGCTTTGGTACACCAATATTTTGATAAGTATTTATCGACCCATGACAAACTGCACCACATTAATAAAAAAGAGATCATAGCCGGATACAACTTTTAAAATCACATTTGCCAATGGTCCGAGTACAGATTTTTCTACGAATTCCAAAACAGAAGACTAAAACGGGATTATTGATATTATGAATTCCGGAAATCTCCTACACGGGTGATAAAGGTGACACGCGGCAAATTTGGCCAGAGGGCTGGAAACAAATCAATATTTTCGGATCACGTCAGAATTTAATTATGCAGTCATGCATCATGAGAATGTCTCGCACAAGGTCCGAACTAATTTACTTTGGTCAACCACCTCAAACCATATTTGAAATAAAGAAATCGGCTCGAAGGAAATGTACTGAAAATACTCAAAGTCGCCCGAATAAGACACAGTTCAAACCGTACCCAGAAATCGATGAAAAGGGCGTGCTTCCTGTGGCATTGGCGATTTTCCCAAGGTCTCACGGTCGAGGCTAATCCAAACCAACATAGCCCACAATCGCTAGCTAAGGAGTCAAAAACCTTACTACAACCTTACGTTTGGACACTATGCCCAGTGATTGGAACAAACTCCACAAAATAAAATTTTTGCTACGTAATCCAACTGTTATTAAATCCTTATTACAATAAATTCACACATTTTTCGAGTAAAAATACATAGTACATGCCATCTTTAGCTGGATAACTGCCTGTGAGTTGCGTCACATTGAAGTCTTCGATGATAACACTGTCTTCCACAGCATTGATAAAGCGAAGCAGATACAGGCCCGATCAGTCGGCCAAGGAATGAAGTCTTTCATTAGACACTCGCTTAAAAACCAACCATATAAGCTCTTTAAGTACGCCCGTCGCTACAGGAAAAAGCCTCGAGGAAAGAATAGCCGCAGTAGAGGAAAACTTTCGTCTTATAACTCGATCAGGTGACCAACTGACGTATTTTTCCACAAATTACGACCCATTTCCTTCAAGTGTCAAGAGCTTTTTGCTACATACGTTCGAAGTTATAAGGGGTTCTAATGCGTCAAGCATGAATAGAAACATGTCGCGGTGGAGTTATTTAAGCGGTAAGAAATGCTGTTCACGGACACGGAGAGCTTGTCCTCAAGGGACACACCTCAAAAGTCCACGGGAGATACAATGAAAGTATCTCGCGCAGAGTAACTTGCATTGCCTGCTTAGTAGAGGCGAGATTGAAGCGGGGAACGCCTGAAATAGTTGCTCTCTTTAAGGACCATGATTTTTTTCCACAAGAATGGACGGTACAAAAATTGACTACATTCAAACGGTATGTAATATTATAAATATGATCAATTCCTCATTTAAGTGTCATAGACCACAGCCAAGGAACAGAAAACCTTTTTCTACTGCAGTAAAAGTTTGTTTGAGACAGAGTTAGCAGAAACTTTCCACACCCCTATTCAGCGAAAATAAAAATGTTTTGGTGGTTCGGGAGGCCCTTCGGTCCCATTCTAAGAGTTGCTTTATGGACGAGTCTTCTCAGAGACTTGGAAAAGATACTTAAAAAGAGGATTAACAGAGAAAAATATTTAGACAAATGATGAGGCATAAATGTTTGCTTTTTGAGTCTGGAATGTAGCAGTGTCAAGATGGTTCGCGAAATGTATGGTAGGCAATCAGTAAGCCGGCGGGATTTCAAATGAAGGCACGGATGCAAAGTCGAGTGAGGTACTTCCAAAGAAGCTGTACCACTCGAGAAAATAAATCTCATGTTTTTCGATATTGATCTGTTTGGGGAATTTTGGAGTTAGCTACTGCATTTAAAACGGTCGACAGAGGATTGTGAGCTTCGAAGACAGCCGTTTCAGCACGTCGAGCTCATGTATTCACGAGAAGAATATAGGTGGCTTTCGTCACGAGGTAATTCTATGGGTTCTGCCTGTTTAAAATACTAGAAATTTTCTAGGCATTTGAGGAACAAATGCTAATAACAGTGTATCGCATTGTAGCTACAGGCAAAAGGCATCGGCGGGCTTTCTTGCGGGATATGTACTAGTGCCTTGACCATGCAGTTCATAAAATACAACACTCATTAATACAATTACAGATGACAGAGGCGAAGTCAAAATAGCAATCCCATTAATGAATATACAAGAACGCAGAACATAGAAAGGTATGGTCAAAATTCAAAAGTCACTAACAAGTGAAAGCAGCGAAAGACCCAAAATTACAAATACGTAACAATAACAAAGCTTTCGAGATGAACTACTTCATAAACATGAGATTAGACTTAATACTGCCGAACAAAAAGGTTTGAAATCACGTTCCACGAATAACCGGGAATTACGAAACCTTTTCACTACTCTTACAACTACTATTACAAACAACAGCACGTCCCACATGCATGCTTTACTATTCGAAATTCAAACAATACGTTACAAGAGTATACGTTCATAATCAATTCATCCATTCATTATACAGTATAGTTCCTAATGATGAGTATGAACGTCTGTTGAAAATCCAACTCCTTACGGTAAATTTCAAGGAATACTATATATGCAGATACATTTCCACACATCTAACACTCCACGATCGATAAACTTACATGGTAAAAGTAAAAATCATGACGCACAGTTTTGAAAGAGTGCAATGTTTTCATTAACCATTTGAGTGCGGCAGGACGTGATATCACGTCATGGTTGTCTTTACGCTGGTGCTGATGACGATATATCACGTCAAGGGTACCGTGAGTGTTCCAGCATTCCAATGGGAACTTTCACTAGGCCCCCTAGTTAATTTCCAGGAAGGCCCATCCGGAAGCAGTTACACAAGAACGTTTATCAACTCCTAGACAAGAAAGCTTTTTCGAACAACATCACACTTTTTGAGTAGAAACATGTTTTTAAAAATAGGAATACGTCAACAAAAAATAACTATAGGAATTACATACAGGAGAGGAAACCCCAATGAAAATTTAAAATGGGTGAAATCTTTATAGAGTTAACGATCTTTATCATCCTTTTGAAGTCATTATGGAGTGCATTAATGGTTTATACACATACGATATTAGCCTCCAAATGCAACTGGGTTGAGCGTGAGAAAAAGGAAACTTCAGGAAAAAAATTTTAAAAACTCAGGAGCCCTAGGACCGAAGTGAAACCGGTTATCAAGCGTAGTGGTCTCCGTGTAAAAGTCAGCAATCATGCTTTTTTCTAATATATTACAATTTCAATTATTTATTTAAACTTTTACATCCCTATGAGGTCTAGAGAGATGAATAATTTCACCAACAGATGAGAAACATTTGCTGACATAAATTAACCATTTCGATCAAACAGAACTTTTTACAAAATTTACTTTAGACGTGATGAAGCACTCATGGTGCTTTAGAGGCACTAAGCGCAAATAATTAGCCCGCAAAAGGCGCGCTAATCCATAAATTATGTGCTGCTGTTTTAATGCATGTACATTATGGGAGCATTAAAATATTAATATTATTGAATCCATAACGTGTCGTTTGAAAAGTAATTACCTTGCTACTCGGCAACTCTTCGCATACAACTTTTAGCGCTTATACTAGCTGAAACAGCTTCGGTCGAGGGGATTTTAATTTTCAAAGTCGCATTTCCTCAAACACTGCGATACACGGGGACCTCGGGTTCTCATTCGTATAATTCATCCCTTTATCAATCTTCTAAAAGACAAATATTTCACATAAATACGTAAATCTCACTTCTTTTCGAAGAAACTCAACCGCGAAGTTCTTAGCGTTCAGTTCAGATATTTTAACGGCTGAACGACATAAGTAGGCGACGAACCAATAAAGCTACTCCGCAGCATAATTTTTTTTTAAGCTGACTAACACATTAATAAAAATGGAGGCAGGAAGGCCATTAAAAAACCGGACGACGCACCCAGTTAAATGGTCTAGGGAGAAACTCTTTCATGCCTATTTCGGTTGATGCGTTAAATATGTTCCCAGTATCACTGACATCAGTTCAGAGTTCTGTATAAAAAAGGAAATTATAAGGAAATACTCCTCACTAACAGTAAGCTTTGAAATTTTCGGGTTTTACGGCGGTTGAGCGATGAGCATTTCTGAAGAATAACATTTCCCGGTATTAATAATATGGAAGAGTTATCAACAAGGACAGACGCACAATATAGTGGTGAATATTAAACACTGCATAAAGAAACACTTATCACATGCACTCTTTCCGAGAGATGGTATACAAAAAATTATGATCAGCTGGTACTAGAGCCAGTTCGAACACCTGACTTGCTCATAACTAACTACTGAGCGATATCAATTCACGATTAGGATTTCACCCATACATATGATTACGACTCAGTTAACTACATATAAAAATTACGATAGAACAATATTTTTTTCCTCGACACGTTAGGAAATACTTCTCTTTTTAAGTCCACTTTATTTGAGTTCACTCACATTTATTTATGCATGAAAAAATATAGATGCGAAAAAAGATAACTCTGTTATAAAGCTTAGGTCGGTGAAGTAATTCAACCACTAAATGGCCAGCAACACTAACGGTGGTAATCATAAAAATCAAAAATTTCACTGAGAGACTTGAATGATAAAGAGCCTACACAATATTCATCCATCACATAAGTCGACGACAAAATAGCTAGCAGCCAAGCCTAAGGGAGCACTCTGTCTTCGTCTACGCCACTTAGGTGTGTCTAGCAATAAGTGACCCCTCTTCAACCATGATCTATAAACATGTTTCAAGGTCAATAAAATCAGTAGTTGGCGAGTTTACTTCGTGGAAGTTGGTCATCTTTAAAATGAAAACACTTAGTTGTTTTCCACTAATATATTAAAAACAATTCGACCAGTTTCGGCCTTTTCAGACCACTATCAAGATTACAATACAAAATATCATGGAACAGTACAGTTTATATAGAAACCTCAAGGAGAGACGGGTGGTTAAAAGAAGGGGGAATGAGCAGTGAGTAAGTTTTGATCTTCTCATCCACCCTTCTTTTAACCACCCTCCTCTCCTTTAGGTTTCTATATAAACTGTGCTGTTCCATGATATTTTGCATTGTAATCATGATAATGGTCTGAAAAGGTCGAAACCGGTCGAATTGTTTTTAACATAATGGTGGAAAATAACTAAGTGTTTTCATTTTAAAGAGTTTCAAGGCCGCTGAAAGACCGCCGAAAAAGTCACTTAATTTCGTGAAGACAGAAGTAATGCACTATCATAGTGACGTAAGTGAATTAATATTTACGATATAAAAGGTCGTGATATCGATACTACACGAAAATAATTTCCATTGAGTCGGCAGGAAAACTGAAACTAATGAGAAAATCCCTCAGTCACCACATTCTATCGGCCAAGAAAAATACTTCAATTATCTAAGATCATACCACTGATTCCAGTGAAACGGTCAGCTAACGACTCAATTTTAGTTTTTCACATTTCCGCAAGTCGGTCTTCTTCCACTAAAAACTTTCGATGTCGACGTCATGTTATTTTCGAGGTAGACTATACACTCAGTAATTAAGCCAGTCGACGTAAATAAATGAAGAGCATTAGAAAATATGCAACTGCCTAATCGAGTAACTGAAACTAATTCAGTGTCATTGGGATGCTGCTTCTGTAATACTTCCCTAGAGCGAAATAAGAAATTCCTCAAGAACCCTCAAGAGACTACAATTGAAAGAGTATTTTAATATTAACCGGCGTTTAATTTTAACGGTCAAGGCTCCTAATCAGGAACCTCATTACTTAAGGGCAAGGGAAATTGAATCACATTCCTGGCCATATGATAACGATATTACTAACAAAACCTAAACGTCTTTCGGCAAGAAGATTACTCGAGAAGTGGAGAAATGGGAAAATTAAAGAGCCGCGTAATATAACTCCTTTCATTGATCTTAAAAAGTTGCAAAGAAAAAGGTCATTATTTTCTTGGGATGACATCGCCCTCACAAAGCCCTGTATGCACAAAAGACCTTTCCTAATTTAAGTCCCACGTCTACCCCTAAGAGATAAAAAAGAAGCGATGCGAATAAAACAAGGAAGGTTAATTGCACAAAAAATTAAGAGTAAGCCAAGCAGTGAGAGGGAAGCACTAAATACTGAGCGTCGGGATATCGCTTGGTGGAGTCAAATCAAAAAAATCCACCGAGAACAACTACGCAACAGTTTTATAACGAGAAATGAATTCTTAATACAATTAGGAGGATATGTCATACGGTTTCCGGCATTTTTAAAATAAAGGCTGGCCATATATAAAATATTTTCCGCAAGAGGAAAAGGAAAAGCTTTCAACGACATCAGGATAATGAGGAATTCGGCATTCAAACAAACGTTTATTCCAAAAATATTAACTTAAGATAGGAAATCCACAATGTAGGCACCTGCTAGAATCTGCATGCGATAATTAAATTATCATGAAAAATGCAACAGAAGCGAATTTATGAGAAAATAAATCCAGGCGTTTCCGAAACTTTATTGACCCATTTGACATACTTCATCCGCATATTATATTTTCCACATTATTTCCCCAAAACTTTAGTCATTAAAAAACATTAAAATCGCAAAGGGCGAGTTTTAAGCTTGCATCAATGGTATGACTCTCCCCACAGTAAACTAGCAGCGGAGGCAATTATGAATAAATAGCATAAAACTAATACATAGAATAAAATGAACTATCGAGAAGATTTTTCAGAATTAGTTTTTCAACTGTACCATTCACGACCACAATACAGACAGAACGAAATATTTTTGCGAAAAAAAACATAATACCCTTCCCATTAGTCTTCCTTGAAGGTTCTTCAGTCTCCTTCTATCCCTTTTTAATTGGAGAGCACTTAATAGCCAGACGTTTCTAGGATGGGTTTGGTAAACACGTCAAGGCCACTCCCTCGATAATATACAGTTAGTAATATATATTTTAATACTAAAATTACAATATTTATTTTAGGGCAGATCCGTTAAAAAATGGACGGTTCTTAGAGTGCCGATCGCTGCGATCCGACCCAATATTTTTCAAAATAGCGCCTGATACATCAACATTTCGAACATTATTCAATATTACTTTTTGCTGATCTTGCAGGAGGAAGGTTTTGTAAAAATACACAAGCAATATATTAGATGAACAAATAAAATATACGTTAACGTAACCGTTATCCAGCGAAGGTAACTAACGACTGTTTATTAAAATGTTGAGTGATACTCGAGGAGCCTCCGTCGCATATTTTCACAAAATTTACTTGATGGAATCTCGGCAATCTCCACAGGATTTATTTCATGCAATGTCTCGCTGTTGATGTTGTGGACACGACGAAACGCGTGTTCTTTCGTTAAGCAACGGAGAATCCATGGCTATCAATACGAATGTCCACAACATTTCATCTGAAAACGCCAAATTTAATTGAAAACCAATGATTACTCTCTACACTTGCTCATTCCCCTTATCGGTTCGGCATGATCGGAATATGGGAATAAGGTATCACATTGTATCGCAAAACTTGGTATTGGACTGATTTAAATTACCCATTCCATACAGTTACATTGTCAAAATTTAACAAAAAGCTAATAATTGCTTTACATTAAATGATCGATTAATACTCTACTTTCGAATACAAGGAAAATTAACATATTCGTAGTAACGCGTTACAAAAAGCAAGAAGAGTGTAGTAATGAGTAGCTGTACTATTAGAAACACCAGCAGGATAATTGATGATGGAAGAAGCGAGAATGATTAAGTGAGCTAAGTAGCCCAACCAAAGAAGAGAGTTTATCAGAAGAGGAGTCTAAAAAAGCCCACACAAGCTTGGAAGTTAGAAAGAACTTCTTTAAAATACATATTTGGAGCATGCTGTTTTGATGCACGGACGATAACATCCACAGCGAGTAGAGATTGAAAGCAACGGCATTGTGATGTTATCGAAGAATGATACACATCAAACGAGCGGAGAGAATCACAGACGAAAGAAGTTTGACGAAAGGTTGAGAAGAAAGGTTTTCTATGTAAAACCTGTTACATAGAAGTGGAAAAATAACTGAATACATTCTGCGAGAAGAAAAACGAATGGGATGGCGTATCTAATATCAAATCAAGCAAATTAATGTTAAAATTAATACTAATAAATCCATAAAACAACAGAGAGATAGATACGAGCCTGGAGAGCCGCAAAAAACGATTCTTTGCACTGATGACCGCTGATGATGACGAAAAAATACCGGCTTAAACATCAACCACCATTGTACAGCCGTAAGGACGATATAAATGACGACCAGCAGCAAAAAGGCTTTAAAAAACACCGTTTACCCTAACGTTCCAAGTGGCAGCTCGCAGACCAGCATATGCATAAAAACCTATGATAAAAGTGTCAAAAATCTCATTGGAACCAAGAGATGTAATATAAATTAACTCAGAAAGAGATCTCGGAACAATCAATCTTCGACCACTGACTTCGTAAAGCTGAGTTTACCGAGTGTTTACAATGAAAACAACTGAATAGCAGCAATCGATAGCAAATTCTTCGGGCGAAGCACATGGTGTGTTTGAAAGCGCATCCGTCAGGGGGGAATGATTCCCCAACGACGGAGGTTTCCGGGAGCAGCTGCATCCGGAACATGATGTCGTTCCGTGTACCGTTACACCTCCCTTTTTCCTTGGTTCCGCCCAACGAAGCCGTAATGAAGGTCGGAAAAAAGAACGAAAAAATCTAACAGTCAGAGAGTGTGAGCAGCATCACTAATGGCTGACGGTTAAAACTGCTCCCACGACTCTCCATTTGCAAGAATGCATTCACGCTGCGGGGCTGGTGGGTTTTTTCTTCGTTGGATAATGACGTATAACATATCCCCAACGACAAAAAAGTACACATTTTGTATAACTCAATTTACATTCCCTGCGGAGATTAAAATACCTTTAAGTGACCGACATAAAATTAAATTACGAGAGATATGAGAAATAAACCAACACATAGAGAACGTAACCAGAGATTAACAAGCCTAACTCGAACGCTGGTGTGTACCTAGGCTTCAAAGTCGCCAAAAATTGCCATTAAAACAGAAAGGTATCCAACAACATTACGAGCATCAATACATCGCGAAATTGTTTAACCATTTTTTTTATACAATGACAACATGCACCCGCATTTAATGAGCGAGACAAAACACCAAAAAAATTGGCGAGGCTTGCTGAAAGTTGAAGCAAGCGGAGTTTCGTAGAACTAAAACGATGGACAACCATTATGGGCCGGTAAACGAGCGTCCTATTCAACAACAGCATAAAGCTATACTTGGCGCCTCAACTCACAGGAAAATGTAAAAGAAATGCCCATTTAATTTCCCAAAATTTAAGGAGTGGGTTCCGAGAGGCATTATTCATTGAACGTTACAAGTTAGAAAGAGTGGAAAAGAATAACAACGACGCTTTTCTTTTTAGACGTCGCGGGTCTACTTCATCAACCTAATGACTTCAAGTTCCTCACTCCTCCGGAAGACGTTACTTAATGCACTGCACATACGTATTTAGAGATGAATTCATTTCACCAAAGAAGTTTTTTTACACATTATACGATTAGCGCAATTTCTCACACTTCAAATCCGGTCATAATATTTTCCGTTTCCCTGGAAAATGATAAAATGACGAAAGTTAAATATATGAAGAGACTCCTTCAAATACAGAGTAGCAAACAGACTCAATAAACTCAATACTCAAACAAACACAGCACAGCGAAGCTCAGCCATCTCCAAGCCAGAGTTTCTCATTTCATGGTTGTAATTTAAAACGCCCACAAAGCACAACAATAAATACGCCCCCCTGCGAGCTTCAAATTTTCTCGAGTTCAATATGAACCACACATGATACGGTGGCGCAAGCAAAGAAAAATTTAAAAGTTTCCAAGCAACTGCAATAGACCCACTAAACTTTTAATTAGTAAGCAAAATAAAATGGACTAAGGCTTCGGATCTCCAGAACAGCGCAAACCATACCATATAATTGCTTCCATGTTATCTAGATGTAAAAATTCGTCAAAGAGTCAACGCAATTCGAAATTTACATACAAAAACCAAGATAATAAATTAAGGCGTGGTTAAGAGTCGTTAAGTATTATAAATTTTCATTGCACGCACAGTAGTAACGTTGCGATCTTTCCGTAGGGCCGCTGTAGTAAGGGGCGTAATATTCAGGTAGGGGGAAAATTTTCACTCCCACAATTAAATCTGATATTTTATTAATAATATAGTGACCACATAACCACATCTAATCAACTCAATTAGGGTAATTATACATACTGAAAATCCTAAGGGATGCCCAAATGTCACGTCAGATGTTTACAGTCGTTTCAGACTCATTCCACTTCAGTGAGACACATTTCCGCTGATCCTTCACATCTTCTTAGCTCCGATCTGCCCTTTCACTTTCCCTCTCGTCTTCAAATATTGTCGCCTTTGCGGCGGACTATTAGCCTTCATTAGCTTTAACACGTTTGGGGAATTTACTGGGCTTTTAACGTAATTCGTTTCCGCTCTACACACAACCGACAGCATAGACGTAGCATTCCCAAGTCAAAAAACTTCGAATGTTGTTCCATCTGGATTCATTTCCTCAACATAGTTGAATGTATTTTTCGGCTCAGCTCAAAGCATATTCTTTCACCGCGAACAGAATTGATGAAAATTCTACTTTTCAACATGGGATAGCTCTTTACTCTGCACAATATGGCAGTAAAAATGGAAAATACTTAGATAAAAAGGAAGACTAGATACTGTATGTGGTTTACTTGTAATAAACTCAGGTTACGCGTGACGTAAGGTGATGCAGATATGCAGTGTAAGCAAATAAAAAGCTAAAATCCAGAGTAAACACAAGCATGTTCTAAATGCACGGAAGACGTCGAACGCTGGTATGCTCGTAAACGTTACGTGTGAAACTTTAAATTATTGTTTGGCATTTGAATCGTTCTGTTTTCATGCTAAGATAGAGATGAGAGTCGTTCACCGCATAGAGATACAATAGAAATCCAAATGGTTACACAGAAAGAATCATAAAGAAAATAAAGAATGCATATGGCGAAAGAGATCTTAAGAAGAACATTACAGGAATTTTCAGGGCAATGGAATTCGTAAAATATCACAGAAGGGGAAATCACTATTGAAGGACAAGGCAGTGCGTAGAAAATACGTGAATAAAAGGCAGTTAATTTGGTCAAAAACGATTTAACATCGCTTTGAACGCGACTAAGGAAACTGAGTGAAGGAATCGCTTCATGTCTTGTAATAGGGACTGCAATCATTAATTTTATGCATGGATGAGCGAATACTCTTATTCAGTTCATCTTAAAAATCTTCAATGGCCGCAAAAGGATGATTATGAGTGATTAACCGAGAATTTTGGCAGAAAAGGAAAAATTTATACTCGAGTTTGTGAGATGATAGGCACTCTACAAAACGTAACATATGCGAAAAAAGGAAAGTGGAAGAGGATTATTACGTACGCCAGTAATTTGGTGATCTACGTTAAAGTTCGACAAATACAATTACAACAACATACATCGTAGGGGGAAATGGAAGACTGACAGGCGCGATAAAACTATTTTATTATAACAAGTCTGATGGCAACTCTTCGCTACTTACACTTAACAGGTTTTTGCTAATTGTGAAAAATGTAAAATTTCCTTTCCACAAGATTTTTAACACCATCGAAGGACAAGCTAATGCATATGTTTTTCCAAATTCATCGGGTATGAAAAAAGAACAACTCAAGATGTTTTTACATGGCACGAAGGATTAAAAGTTTTTTTTGGAGATTACATGGAAAAAAACGGAAAGAGAAAAAATTAATTTTTAATCATCTTATTGACACGGGGCCAAATAATGGAATTTTTTTATTTTCACGCAGATAAGAAGAGATAAAACCCTCCCGTAACAAGCCATAAGTCTTTCCACACCAGGAGTTGATGATGAATCCACATCTAACATTTTGAACGACACATGCAAGCCGTGGAAAGGAAAACGAGGATCTTTGGCCTGTAACAAGTTGTTTGTAAAATAAAGAAGCAACGATATGTATTTGACTCCACTGTAATTTCCAAGAAATTCGTTAGTGAGCATGAAAATTACCGATGAATATGAATCCCCATGCATCTTCCGACGTTCTCCGAATGCCCATAATTTCATGGACATTAAATTTTACACCTAAGTTTTGCAGAAAGCTACTCCTTCCATACGATATATGTATACTTTTAGTAAACTGTGATACACATGATATTATTGCCTAATGAATCGGCCCGAAGGGTTGACGAAAGCTCTCGCGACTAAAAACAAGAGTCAGGGCCATCCGAAAGCATTAAATTATCAATAATCGCATTAATCAATTTATTATTTTCATTTTTCAAAATATTACCACCCAGGAAATCTAACTATGAACCATTGAAAAAGCAAACAACTATCTCGATATGCATCATCATTTACGTCGACTAAGAGATCTGTGGTCAAGGGTAAATAACGACCGCTCAAAATTTAAGTCTGCCTCAGCCCGCAGAGTAGCAGTGCAAAACTGTCGCGACACTGTAAAAATAAGAAATATTAATTTAGGATTTGGTTCTTTCTCCGTGTATGCTCGGGTCCTCCACCTGGTCAGGTATTCGGCTGCCATCGTCTTCAGGGCCCATTCACTTACCAGAGAATCGAGTCGCTACAATCGCCATGAAATACATCAGAACACAGAGGAAATTGACACGAAATATCTATATTTGAGTGGCATTACGCCATCAGAAGTTGGGAGGCAACATAAAACAACCACGTGATTTTCCCGATGATAAGCACATGACCGACTTTTTTTCTCTTGAATTCCACAAAAAACAATGAGTAAAACATTCCGTATAAGTACCTAACTAAAGAAATTAAGACACGCATTGGTCTTTGATCATCTTGCGTCAGAAGTTCAGAACATTTCCTTGGAATTGTTGGAGATATACGACTCACGCGGCGTTGATACTCGGTTGAGTTCTTATTGGTGATATCATTTAACGTAAGGGACAGTAGTGGATTACATCAAACTATTGGAAAAGCTGAATGAGCTATGACTTCCACTAGACTACCCAAAACTGGCAGAATTACGCTACAATAATGCGCATAAAATTAGGAATGGATATTTTGGCTGACAGATAGAAAGGGCCGCCATTTCCTATTATCTTTCTTTTCTAATTTACAGCCTACACAAGGAAAATTTCGAATGAGAAACTGAGTACCTGTCGTCGACGTTCAGCTTTATAATTAAGATACATACTTCACGATGCATTGTTTATTTGGCTACCTGGAGAGGAATCTCTTGAGAATTATTAAAACACCTTTGGCATCTTAAAGTCCAATTAACGATGGAAATAGAAAAATATAACCGTATACCTCATCATGAGGTTCATATGGTGAGGGTGTGTATACATTGAATCCATGCATCAAGTTTAATTTTAACCTTCGTAGGGATAACCATTTGCCCCCCTATTATAAAAAAACTTCGATGGCTCAATGTTAAGACTCGAAGAAAGTGCTTCTTAGGTTGTTTTTTGTATTCTTTATTCAACGAAAAATCCCCCGAATATCTGTATGACCAACTTGTTACCAAGCCATCCACAAGTAACATGTGTACCAGATGTGATTCGGAATTTTTATTTTCTCCTAGTCATAAGTCGACTAAGTTCCAAAATTCTTTAATCGTAACAGCGTGTCATCTATGGAATAATCTACTCAAACATATAAAATATAGTCCCTCTCTCTCAACTTTCAAAATGAATTATTATAATGTATTATTATCTGATTCTTAATGTTGTTCTATCCTTATATCTTGAACTTGTTTGTTGAATTTTGAATTCATTACATGTAACACTTCGCAGTTTACTTTGCATACTTGTTAACTGTGTCTTCAATGTATTGTATAATTTCTATGTAAAATTGTAATGGATCATACCTCATTCGTCTTTGCCATTTTATAATCTTTATTTTTTCTTACTTTATTCACTGTCTCGCATCACTATGTATATATATTTTTTGTTCTTAACGGGCATGACCAATCAATCAATCGATTAATATTCAATTAAATTCAATACCTTTCCTCAACATCACCGTTGAAAGAAGAGAATATGATAGCTTTGGCCTTGAGGTTGTCCGGAAGAAGACATAATGATGACGCGTTCCTACAGCATGTTCTTCAGATGTTCTGCAGCAGTTCCTACAGATGATACGTGGTCAAACGCGTTTCTACAGCATCGCACAAAACATATGGCTTCAGCAATTCGAGCGCTCTTGATCGCGATCGCAAAATTTCTGATTCCAGCACTATTACTCGTGAAATAATCCATATCCAAAGACACAAATGTAAAACGGCTACACTCCGTTTTGAACAATTCCAAGAACGACTAATGGTTCCCACAAAGGTATTGGCTTGTGTTAAAATGCGTTAAAAAGCCGAAACGATGGATCGTATCTAGGTAGAGTAATAAGTCTATATTATCAGTAGCATATAAGCTCTACGCGTACTTAAGTAAATAAGAATAATCGTGCTTCTCAAAGAAATCGGTAACCTGAATTAAATACAGATACACTGATAACATAATTGAAACAGCTACATTATACCAACGCTGCTGCCCGTTCTTTCTTCACTCACCACGTAACTGTAATTTTTTTTAAAGTGACAAATGGATAAGTATGGCGCTAATGGCCATTGCCTTAGACACACCAATAACACCCGATAATAATACCACAATGAGTTCGACTGCAGCCTCGGAATTTGTATTTAGGCCAAACAAAGACGGCCATTAACACCAAGCCAAAGCAACAAAAACACGCAATTACTATAAGGAACTAGTACCACTACGCTTTAGCCGAGAAAATGCAAGGGGAAAGGGCGCGGTACAGACACCTAAATCGCAAGACTTTTTTCAACAAAAGAGCAACTATAACACCAGGATCGTCAGTGATATCATCGAAATAATAAAAAACGTAACAACGCACGACTAGGAATGAAGGCATTAAGTTAACCATCGGTATCGATTAGGCTTCCAAACTCTTAAACAATGACAAAAATAGCCAACCTACACACGGCACACACATTTATACTAATTTAAAAAAACAGGGAAAAGAAAAAAAGAAAATATTAAAGCTGATTGCTCGCCACTAAAAGGATGACAGTAAGCAAAGACCCATCAACATTCAAGGCGATTGAAGCCCTCGGAATGTATGAAAGCAAAATTGCCGCTCGACTAAAAAAGAAATAAACTTAAAATATAACGCAGAGGAAAGCTTGAAAAAAAATGAACAGCAAAAATGACACAAATAGAACAACAAACATTTTCGGCAGAGTTTTTAATACATTTATTCCCTGCGACTATCGGTTCAGGGAGCAATGCTATCCTCAGGAATCAACTAACATCCTTCTCATCAGGTCCTCTGTCGACGCCGTCTGGCATTCGCTAGAATTCCATACTAATCAGCGGAAAACAATAAAAATGTTCTATTAAATTGATCAAAAAGGTGTTTAAAGGTCACCACAACTAATCAGCTGAAGAGTATGCAAGCTCCACGGAATGATATATGGTGCTCTCATACCAAATATAAATTTAATTCAATCAAAAGCTTTTTCCATAAGATGGGTGTTTTCGCAACGATAAATTTCTGGAAGAATGTTTGCGCGACCCTAAGAGACCAGCAATCCGCATTGAGTGCTTGTTTTAGATTCGATTTCAGCATGTCCATCATCATAGGTATACTACTGAGTAAATGGCAGGCCCTTAGAAAACCCTGGCCAATACCGAGGTCATCTCATAAGGTTTCTTTCACAATCTATCTCATATTCAATAAAATACACTTTAAATTCTTCCACCCGTTTGCCGTCATTCATCCCACTCAACACTTCTTCTCCTTGGCCTATTCTCAACCGATAAGTCCACGTCCATGAGCACTAGAAATCCATTTTGAGGAAGCTGGTGATTCCCCAAGTTCATTGAGTTGAACGCGGTAAATAAAATTACAAACAGCCCCACCTGAGATTATGCTAATCTAGTTAAGCAAGACTTTCTAGACAGGCCTTTTCTTGCCACAGGTTCTTCAGTGTAACCACACAGAAATTGAAATTTCACCAGTACACACAAATACAATAATCCTCGTTGGATAAGGCATTACCCACTTACGCCATCACACTATATGATGGAAAAGGAGACTATAAAAAATGCTTAATGATTCACATACATTCATTTTCATGCAGTGTCTTATTTCAGAAGTCCTTAGAGCATTTTTAGCATATTAATAGAATACTTTCTATTGAAAATGTAAACTGTTCTCTTAGTTTACCTGTTGACAACCGAACTGAATTAATGCCTCCTTCCTTTAGCATAGTAGGCCAAACACACTACCAGAATTATCGAAAGGTTCTAGATTGTTCTGAAAGGTTCTGTTACATTATGAATTAATCTTGAATTTTCCATATTTTCCCCATAAATTATTGGTAGATTTTGAAATGATCGGGAAGGTTACAGATTGTTCCAAAACATCCTGTTATCAATAATTGTAAAGGATTTATGTATAAAAAGTCGAGAATATTTTAATAGTAACAGATTTCATAATTTTCTTTCCATTACTTCCATTAGTTTCCCTCCCACTTCCGAGAAGATCGGTTCAAAACAGTGAATCTTTGAAACAAATCATTGGAAAAAATCCACCAGAAAATGGCGATTCCCCTTTTTCAGGATATCAATACCTTAGGATAAACCACTGCTCAAATATTCAGAATTTTTCCGAATAGTGTTTTAGAGAAGAAAATTGAACGATGTTTTCTTTACTTTGGCTAAATTGCGGTAAAATTATTTTATTTGAAGATAAATCTAGATCTTATAGTGTTTACCTTCTACGTTGCAACGAAAATACTTAGCGCAAAAGACAGATTCATCGATGCACCTATATTTGTTGAAGTGAGATTACAATTAGAAATTTTTCAAAACTTTGAACAGTTACATCCTAATAAATGACTTAGTACTTTCCCGGCGAATATTGCGTGTGAAATTCTCTCGGGATTCACACCGGGTTAAATTTGTGGCTGCTGTCAACGTTTCGATGGATAACACTTCCATCATCAACAGGGTAAAGAAAATTATGAAATCTGAAACTACTGAAACAGTCTCGACTTTTTATACATAAAACCTTTACAATTATTGATAACAGGATTTTTTGGAACAATCTGAAACCTTTCTGATGATTGCAAAATCTACCAACAATTTCTGGGGACAATCTGGAAAATTCAAGATTAATTCATAAGGTCACAGAGCCTTTCAGAACAATCTAGAACCTTTCGATAATTCTGGAAGTGTGTTTGGCCTACTAAGCTAAAGGAAGTTAAGAAAACATCGTTAAATTTTCTTATCTAAAACACTATTCGGAAAAAATTCATTACCCTGACGACGATGGAAGTGTTGTCCATCGATTCGTTGGCAGCAGCCAAAAATTTAACCCGGTGTGGATCACGAGAGAATTTCACAGTTATATCCTCGGTTAAAAAAATTTGAAAACCTAAATATACTTTTTCTCGGGTTTTCCCAAAGTTGCAAATAAAAATTTTAGAAAAACCAGAGAAGACGATTTTCCCATTCTCATTTGCACAGCCTGATTTGAGATGATGGATTCTTGAAGCTTTCCGCAGTATGATCATAACCACTATAGGAAAAACAGACACCGAGAGAAGATGTATCGATTATTCTAAGATATCAATGTCATCTTTTCTTTATTTTTCAGAGGCAAAGGAATGACTGATGTTATTCCTCTTCTAAGAGCTGAGGACTTCATAATATGAATCTCAATTCAAAGGGAAAAATCAAACGGAAGACATGAAAAAAATATATACTTATCTTGGCATTCATTTTACTCTAATCTGCCGTCTACTGCTCCTTAGCTAAGTCTGCTTGAAAGAACATGCTCTGCAGCGCATCCCCCGCTCATTCGCTATCGCCATTGACCCAGGGAAAATACGACACGAAACGACTAATTATTTACGACCTACTAGCAGGCAGCTAAAGCCGCCAAACAAAATGCAGCTCGCATTTCCTCATCCTCAGCCCGAACCGCCCGAACTATCGCTGTAGAAAACAAACGAACCATCAAATAGTGATATCCGTCTCAGTGAAACGCATGCGTGTGTCGGTTATACGATGGAATAACCTTGAGTAGTTATCAGACTATGTAAATAGTCTAATCGTAATAATTTTCATAAAATCCAAATTTTTATATTCAAATTTAAAAGTTTTCCTGGCACCACTCTCGCTATTTACGTGCACCATAAATCAATAAAGATTTATAGAACATAATAAGGGATTTAAGAAACAAAACATTCGGCGTAGTTTCCAACAAAAGTATGCTGTCAACATGTGACATAATCTGGTGTTTTTTACGCCTAATAGGATTAAATACTCACTAGAAAACAGACTTTACTTTCGCAAGAAAAGATTCGAAAATAATAATCCTGGAATGGTATACTTTTTTCTGATTACGAGGCAATATGTTATAGAATCTTATATTAAGCGTTAAGGCAGAACAGTTGAAGATCCAACTCATCCTATTACATCTATTTCTTCTCATTTATTTCG
This sequence comes from Ceriagrion tenellum, assembly GCA_963169105.1. Lineage (NCBI taxonomy): Eukaryota > Metazoa > Arthropoda > Insecta > Odonata > Coenagrionidae > Ceriagrion > Ceriagrion tenellum. Next base: position 45,473,513 of record OY720632.1, read on the forward strand.
TCAGCACAAGGGAAGGTCCTAGGGAAGCAATCAAGTTCATGGTAGATATTGCCCGAATTGCATTTCCTAATGATAAATTTAAATAATATGCTATTATCGCACAAAAAATGAGATATTAAGCGCCCGCTTTTCTCATTTACTTTAAAACTGTAAGTCAATATAACGGAATACCACGAAACCGAGCGAATAATTGGGCGCCGTATTTCAAGTACCTTTTACCCCGAAGATTCTGTCAGCTTTCGAATAAAACTTACAAAGAAAAAAGAACCACGAGAGCTGTATGGAACGGGACTCCCTTCAGCGATTTTTCAGAAGACGTGCCTTATCTTGACAATTTTAAATTTTTCTCAGAGGCACGTCCGCATTCCGCGTGCACGTCATAACCACCGAAATAAAATATTTCCTCTTTTCAATGGGAACCACTGCTGGGAGAGAGAAATGTAGATGTGGATCCACCCCGAACGTTCAATAGGTCGATTAAAGAAAAAAGATGACCCGAAGGATCGGAGAGAGAGGCAGTAGAAAACAAACTTTCTTTGAAGACGAACTGATTTTGAATGATTACCTAATATATATGGCGTGAACGTGATGGCAGTCACAAAAGATTGGAAATTTAAATGCACCAAATATGTCTTCGCCAGGAAGACGTGACTATACAAGAGAGCAGATAAAATAATTGCTTCCTTGGAAACTTATTCGGGCCCAGTTGATTAGCAGCAAAAATGGCGTAGCCCATGAGGCGGACATCGACGAATGTGTCCATGAGAAAAGAAAAAACATTGGCGGATCAATGTCGAAATGCAGTTTCGTCGGGGAACAACGACATGACAGGTCACAAGATTTTTCACCGAACGTTAAAGAGATGCAACACAGAGTACATATCGAAGAAAAACTGAGAAGGACACCGAGAAGGGAACTTCAATTAAAACAGACAAGGAGAGGTTAAGGGCGGTCCGAATGCAAGGGGATTAACTGGCACAACAAATGCATACCATTCCCTCCAATGGGCTTCCGCAGCATTCATCTGCAAGCGATCGAGATCGGCTGGTCGAAGATCAAACGGCAGGACAAGGGAAGAAGGTTCTGGAGAATATCGGAGCCGTCTCCGGAAACGTATACGGAATAACATATGCGCATAAGGCAGCCAAGGGTCCTCCGTTTCTCGGGCATCCTCATTTTTCCACGCACCACGGACAGTTCAGGAGGAACTAACAAAATGTTTAAAAGTCTCTCAGGTCCGATTTATTAATTCCGTTTAAATATATTTTAGATGCGAAAACTGACGCTGGTACGCTACCCTTTTGATAATTATCATGTAAACTAACCCACTGCCTGACAAAATCTACAAAACCCTAACTTTCATTCAAGATCAAGTTAACGTAAAGGATACGTCATCTCGCGGTTAACATCAACCACGCACTATAATTCCGGCCCATATAAGCTGAAAATTCCTCAGCTCAGAAGCGTTCCGTTTGAGAACGTTGTCGCCACAACGACGACACGGTCGTTTTCCATGGAGAAGAAGTTTTTGGTTGAGTTTTGATGCAGGCAAAATTCATCGTCCGTTATCTAAGTGTATCGCATCCATGGATTACCCTAGATAACAATATTCGGATATTCAGACCATAGTTTCATCCGAACAAAGACTGCTATTTCCAGAAGTGTGACGTTCCACATATTTTATACATTATCAGTTTTACAAATACTGGGACTGTAGTCTTCAAATTCTAAAAATAGTAATTAACTGTTACCAAAGGCTAATAATATAAAAAAACAATAAGAGAAAAAGTTGTAAGAAAGTTAACGAACAAGGGAAAGGCGTCCGCAAAAGTCCTCATTTGCTAAGTCAAATTCCTTCATTTACATCGAAAGCGAGTGGACAGTTCTACGTGCGGTGGAGCACGCGATGGCCGGTGAACTCATCGTCGATTTCTGGGCTCTTTATTTGCTTTCACTTCGAGCATTCGAGCTTCTTAAGTTACGACAGTGCCGCCCGCCTCCGACACCCAGCTCCCAACGGATTACTAACGATAAATTGAGAGCTGATGAAGATCGCCAACATTGGTGACGTTGAAACCATCCAAAACTGGTGTCATACATAGATATTGTCATTCGATACGAACAATTGAGGACCAGTAAACGTATATTATCTTGGGCTGAGACTCGCGCGTGGTGACTGCTCGTAGATTAAAACATTTCGGAATTATGTAGTCAAGCTAACTTGTCAGGCATTACACGCTGTCAGGGTATGGGATATCTTCGAAATAGGTGGGAACACTAATTTGAACGGATACCGTAACGATCGGCGAGACTTGTAAAAGAGCGCCGTGATAATCTTAACTCGTGCCTCAAGGCTAGATAGAATAAGGACTTGGACGGGTGTCAGCGCCCAGACTGCCCCAGATAGTCTGAAAAAGTAGTAAATCTATTAGATACATAATTTTTCATTAATTTTATGACGACGTCAAAGCTTTTTTACGAACTTCAACATTCTACAATAAATATGATAGAGTCATCTCTGAAACAATTTACAGCCAAAAGAAAAAATTTAATGAGCTATCCTGTCTACACCCCTAACAGACTTGAATGGCTATCGTCAAGCGTATTAAGAGGGATGACGAATCCAACACCTGCAACACACAACAATACTAAGGCGTTTAAATGAGTACGCAGAGGATACGGGTGGAAAGCGTTGAATCGCTTTGTGCTGATAAAGCATTTCAATGCCTAGAGCAGCCTAAAAATAACCCGCATGACGCCCGGAGGCAATTCCACGCAAACCAACTGCAGAGCAAACTATTCATTTCTGTAGATAATTCATTAGGATTCCAAGAGATACTTAATTAGACTCTCTGGTCCGGTATCCGCCTTCACAAAACAAGGAAGCCACGAGTTTTGGAGCGGTCAAAATTGTTTCAAACTTCGATTTGTTAACATGATCTCAAAAATTTACAAATATAACGCGAATTTCCATCTTATTACGCTTTTTATATGAACTTACGTAACACGCAATTCGCAATCATACAGAAGGATTATCTTGCCTACAATGTTGCAAATTCCACTCCCATTAGCGAGGAGGCATCTTAAACATTTAGCGATCGGGAAACAGAAATACCCACTAAAACAGGCTTGAATGAAGAACGACACACTATTTCAAACGCTCCTAGTTCATTAGCGTGAGCGCACGCGGGTGAGAAATGAAGCATTTTAAGTCAACGACAGGTCTCCTCAACCCAATCCAAACTGCAGCCTTGAGTATGAAGTACCTGCGTAGAGCAGAGTGAAAAATAAGATCCGGCCGCAGGAGCAGATGAGCTACTTTCTGTCCAATTTATCCGGGTGCCCGAGGCAGATAAATGACTGCGCAAGGCTTGCGACATGGCAACGCATGGGATGCTTTTCGGACTGTACGTCACGCACGAATGAATGTGTGTCGAGGGCCATCGGAAATTCATGGGACTTGGTCATCACTCTCGTCATTTATCACCAACGCGGAAGAAAGCCATACCAATGTCATCGCCCACAAATGTGAAAATCTCAACGGTGATAAAATTATATTCATTCCGAGGAATGGAATTCCCTGTACATTATCTTGGAAGGAACTGAGACAAGTTATCAGTACACAAAGCAGAAGCCGTAGTGAACATTTAATTTAATATCAAGAGTGACCTGAATTATGCATAGTCAATGACTGGCAGACGCAATAATTAAACCCCTATCCTGCGGTTCAATCTTAGCCACAGGGCTTCGTATAAAAGTCACTGAAATGGTTAGAACGCATTAGAGTAACATTGACATTGAGAAGCCCTTCCTCGGTCAGACTACATTTGATGAAATATAGAAAGATATCTCAGCCGAAGATCACCAACGACTATAGCTTCCGCAGGGAAAACAAGAATATGTCACAGCAATCATTTCGATTCGGATAAATTAAGACACCTCGATGATAATTTTAATTAACATCTTCTATGAAAACACCCCAACATAACTCTAAAATACATTTATGACGCTCAATAATGTCTTAAAAATACGATGAGAAAAAGATCTAAATCTAAAAAACTACAATGATTATTTCCAACTTGAACCAATACGAATTCTTTCTTCATTGATGACGAGATGCAGGCAAACAATGTCAGTTAGTCGATAAAAACACCTTAGGGAAATTATTTCTCATCGTCAAGAGTCCCTACCCCACTACTAATACGAAAGGCAAACATTCACGGTTGGCTAAATTAAGTAAAGGGAGAGAAATCACCTGAATACGCACACCCTGAAACTCCAATGAAGTAGACACACGGGAAAGGAATGGAAGGCAACACAACAAAATGAAGACTTAAAGCTATTTATGGCCGCCACCCTTGGGATTAAGCTTGGGATCCAAGATGAAACCCAGCGGTTTTAGACCAGGTATAGAACATAAGCTAAATTAAGAAACTTAAAACATTGGTAGACACATAATATGCTCCGACATTGAAGCCGATGGGCTCACGGACATCAACAAAAATGTTTACAGCATATGCATAGACAAACACTCTCCAATAAATACTTTGAAATCAAAAAAACCAAAACATTTCGCTGAAAACAAAGACACTCGAGCAATTCAAAAGAGTGTTCACTTCTACAGGAGGTGTACAAATGTAATGTGCTCGTAGCATGAGCACGACACGTTAATGACTCTGAGAGCTTAACGCTATTCTCATACAACAGAGGAGCAGGCAAACGGGCTTTCCTCACAATATAGTTTCCCTCTAAACGAGGGGAGAAAATGAACGGCACACTAGACATGTATGCGCAACCATTGCGAGACAGTTTCTCAGAGAAGGCACGAGCCATCGGCGCCCCTTCCCATTATCACTAATTACTCACTAACTAATCACTCTTCATGCGGTCTTCGTTCAGCGTGGCAAAACCAAGACGCATTCCGCTGAAACATAAAATCTGAAGGAGAGCCGATAGTCCCACGCGATACGACAAATTAAAGCTAAAATATTTGAATCGGATGGAAAAAAGATGGAGACGGTTATGTGATCATAAATGGTTTTCAATTCTGGATAATAAATTAACCGCTAGAAATTATTTACAGAAAAATAAAATTTAATTCCATAGCCGTTATCACCACCTCACCAACGAGGTTCACTTAGAAGAGATTTCTTGGGAAAAAGTCACTGTAGTCCAGGCCAAATGTGGGCGAATGGAATTGGTCCAGGCCTACGCGACGGAACACAAGACCTTCTCCACGCCCAAACAATGATACGCGATGACGCTTATCGAAAAATTATCACGGCCAACTGTCTGTATTAATGCGTCTTGCTGAATTAGCGATATTCGAGGAAAAAACCAGCGAGCAATTCACGCGCAATACTGCAGACACGAGTATGGATCCATGTACGATGGTTCATGTACTTCTTGCAAATGACCTTTTTTCCTGTTTTTAAGATAGTGGCATGTACTTTTTCTCGTCGTGGAGTCCGTAGCATCTGAGTCGGCAGAGAAAAGCATAACAACATAACGATGTCATTCCGGCTCTGACGGCTCAGCAGCTAGGGTCATTCGGCATCACACGGTGACCTTCCGAAAAATCCACTCATAACCAATGTCACAGAGATTCGATGGTTCCAAGGGTGGCTTTCAAAAGCGGAAGACTTTCGCCGCGACGCGAGATGCTTGACATAAAAAAGGTACAACAACAGAAAAAAATCGAAAATACCGCCAGCTTCTGCTTAGAAGTTTATGATAATATACACGGATGCGATAATAATTCCGATTTATGGAAAAAATAAAGCCAAAATAAAGATTGCGCACTCAAATAGTGCGTTTCCACAACTTATTCGGCAATAGAGGAAGGAACAACATTGCGTGAAATTCACTCGAAGAAATAATAGCATCGGCCTATCCATACTTGATTTAGCTTGAAATTAGCAGTCAAGAGTCTTAACCCAATTCATTCAGGAAGATTAGAAAAAAATATTTGTGACAGTTTTAAAGCACTCTACTTGTATAATATTTTTATTTATAGTTTTTCACTTAATATTTATTTATATTTTTTGAGGAGCTTGTTAATACTGATGTATTTTCTATTTTTGTAATTAGAGGTATGCACGAATCAATCTCTAATAAAATGTGACATGTTTCTTTTTATGTAAAGAAATTTAATAATTTAAGCTCAGTTTTGTCGGTGCCCCACGACGTGCCCACTAGCATTGGAGTCACTAAATAATTTAAAACATGAGGGGCGCACGTTCGCAGTCGCGTTTTTTCCTAACGTTTCTTGTCACTAATAAGTCATTTCCTCGAACTCTTGAATTTACTTTTTGTCAAGAAAAACACTACAATGCCTCTTGCTTGTTAGCAACGCGGACGACAAACGCCTAGTATTCATCACCAATTTATCAACTGCAAAAGGATGAGGTCCAGTCCGCGTAATTTTTTCACGAACGCTTTCAATTTCTATGGCTAATCTAAAGTTAAGTACTGAGTTTGATTTCACGCCATTTTTTCTCATTAACCGGCTTCAACCTGAACCAATTACAGAGGAAACTCAAAACGAGTATAATTCATAAATTCACCTGAAATTAAATGGTGACAAACAAATCTGAAATACATTCTACCAACTGCTAAAAGGAAAGGATGTAGGTGACCTTTAATATGCGACTTTGCAGTTAACTATTCACTAACACATCGCCCTCTAACTGCCGAGCTAATGGCCACCACGTAGACACGACTTCCGACGTCAACTGACCACTTGCCTCACCACTCAGGGGATGAAGAGCTACGTTCAACTACCTAAAAAAATAATCCTGCTCAAAGATTACAGAAAAAAACAAATATTCGATAAAGATCAGAGCAAATGAAAAATTCATGACGGAACGGTAGTATAATAAAACAGTTAAGTGAAGAGAAATATTATTGAGCTAATTTTTTTCCCATTTCAATTTCCAAAAATGATTCATGCGACTTTTTCATCAGAGAGACACCCCGCAGTTTCGTATTTCGATTTTTCCGACGGTTCGATAAAGTTTATCACATCAGGGTGAGCCAATCTTCACGATTCCTTATAGATTATAAAATGGAACCACCGGGTCGTAAACATAATTTTCACTGCCAATTTTGTCACGAACGGTCCCCCAAGTGCATCCTATGATTGATAAAGTCAAGTATTTTATCTAAAATCCTTGAAGCATATAGAGGATAAGCACCATGAATATCCTTGGCAAGGTAGCCAAGGCACTGAAACTAATGTCCACTTGAATGTTTAGCCTCACGATTCTTTGAAATGAGTCAGAAAATCTGGAAAATTTTTACAATCAGAAATTTAGCGATTTAAATTTCTTTACACATTCTCCGAATAAAATAAAAATTCTATACAACAGAACTTTGCATGAAAAAGGTTGCACATGATAAAACTATCACAAACCGCGGAAATAATATCATGTCGCGCGCTCAATTTTCTCTCTCCCCTAGTCCGTACTGAACTAAAAATCTGCAGCCGTTTATTTAGACTGTAAAATAAGATGGAAATGGAAACATAAAAATACATAAACTCCATTTGATGATGCCCAGGAAAATTCAGATCTTTTTTTGAAGCGACTGACGAAAAATGAGAGCAAAAAAGAAAATGGAATTACGGATAGAGTAGCATTTACAGCATTTTTGAAACACCAAGGACATTTTCAAGACTCTTTTCACGCATATTGGCCATAGCCAAACCTAATTATAACTGGAAAACCGAAATCCATTAATTAACCCTCTATATATGTTCATGCCGAATTATATTCTACATGTTTCAAACATTTTAAATCCGATATCTAACACGGAGATGGCGATAAATTACCGATGCGTGATACTGACAGGCGGTGACAATGGAAAACTTTGTTTATTCAAGAAATAACAAGATACTGCGAAGATAAAAACATACTAGACTCCATCGTTTCATTTAATCGAACGATGCCACATGCTGGAGGAAGTAGGATGTATTGAACCCCAACGTCACTCCTTGTATTCGCCCCGAGTGCTTTAGCCAATTAAGCTACTCAGCCTCCTCTTCCGCAGCAAATTTCATTCGGTCTTTAGAGGAAGTTCCCACGAAGTGCCCAGCAAACAACTCCAAGACACATTCGCAATCGCGCACACGGCACCACAGTCCAAGGGAATAACTCACATATTCACAACCTTTGCCAAATTAAAAGCTTATTTCCGGGTGAAATAAACTCAATGCTATCAATTCGTCCTTCGTTGGCAAAAAAATCAAAACTTTCTCTGGGGCCCGAATACATTAAAAGTAAACCAATCACCACACACTACATCCAACCACACGATCTCTTAATTCACTCAATCTCTCTTCTTGTTGTCTACATGAGGACGGAAAAGGGACTCATCTCGTCTCCACAGAAAGCGATACACCACTGTCCCTTATTTGCCCCTCCCCCGTCATCCCACTAGGATCCGACACCAGAAAAACTGAGAAAGAAGCCGTAAGGATGCATTCGGGTCAGATATCGGGGTGTAAAGAAGGGTAAAAAGAGAGAGAGAAATGGTTGTGCAGAAAGAGCACCGCGACTGAAATTCAGCTGTTACGTGACAGCGGGCAGAGGAGAGAGATTAAGGCGTGGGGGGGGGGGGAATTTACGTAAGTTTTCCTGTCTAACGCGAAAATGGATCAATCAACTACAACTGAGATACCGACTTGAGCAACACTATTCTTTTCAGCAACTTCGAAAAGTAGTTTTGTCATAGAATAAAAGACTGGCGCTAATAGGAATTGGACGAACAAGTCGGGTTACGAATTTTCGGAAGAATTGGCTTAGAATGTAATTAAAAGCCATCTACGGGGAACACATGACTCAGAAGACTGAACGACAGTACGCTAACATACCTTGTCTACCAGGGAATACACAATTAGAAGCCGCGAGAAAGACAGAAAACTTGATCAGCCTTATACCTGCGATTCGTCTCCAATGCAATACACCTATTCAGTTGAGGTATATGCTCCGAGGGGATATAGCTGAAACACTAATTCCATTTTATGCGAGGATACGCGCCATAGAGCGGTTAGGTGGAAGGAAAACGGAGTGGAGAGCTGCAGCAAATTAAAATTCGGACTTACCACTGCTGATAAGGTTAATGACAAAAATTTGGCGAGTTATTTTTATCAAAGACTTACATGCCCGCCAAACATCATTACTAACCCACATAACTAACCACAAAACAGAGACTATCATACCACTCATCATCTACTTGACTTCAACAAACTATTTTCGTCCTTTAACTAAATCCTCAACAGGAAATAAAAGTTGGCCAGTATAATTCATAGCAATTGAGCTCGGAGCATAAACTTAAAATCTGGACTGGTATAGTCCCTGGGAGGGAATAAAAAGAATGATTCGATATTTGGGGTAAATTTTCAAGATAGCGAAGACTAGAAAGAGGGGAGAGAAGTCTGCTAGCGCAGACATTGATCCAATTACTTGAATTCATCAATATTTTAACACTAAGAGGCTTAAGAGTTATTAATATCGGATGGGAATTATCAATACGCCTGGACAGTTAAAAAATTATCGACCGTCAAAAGCCAACGCTTACTTAGAGGACTTCAGATTGACGCGAAATGGATTTTATATCACAATTTGATAACGGACTTCAAACCTTCAGCTGAGTACGATATATTTCACAGTCACTTAAAATTAGAAGGCTATCTTAAACAAAGCCGCAAGGTCAGCGGCGGAAGTGATTGAAAGTTTACGCACCAGGGACGCATCACGAAATTATTTTCCGCACGTCGGCAAGAGAAAATAAACGAGAGTTTACTTTGAAAACTTTTTTTCGATTTTTCACACGACATGAAATGCAAAGACAGTACTCACAACTAAATTTCTGTTTTCGACAGCTCATTAACAAACCAGTGTCCCCACCATTTTCTCACAATTCCTTTAATTAAACCAGCGATTAAATAAATTTAATGATGGGAAGATACAAGTAATACTCCATCTAAGATAAGACGATGAATTAAAACGTATGTTAACAAAAGCTGAGCTGTGACTGGCTGGGACAACAATTAGGTGACGTATAATCTTCAGAGGGGTCTTTTTGTCGGCAATAGTTCTCGAACTCGAAATAAATGATCAATAAATAACACACAAAATCACATCGCCGACTTTTCGGAGTCGCCTGCAAGAACTAACCGCCAAGGCATCAAAATAATAATCCACTTTTTCGAAGGTCAGGAATTATAGCGAGTCGATAAAAGAGCCTCCGCTAGTCGGGTTCGGAACGGACTGATGGATTTATCTAGACCAGTTTGCATAAAATATTTAGCACTCTTTGAATTATGGCGTGACAGACACAAGACCGCAGAAGAGAATGAGAACCCAGTGACTTCGTCGAGAGGCTATCGAGTAAAAGAAAATATTTCCCGCCATTTCAAGGGTTTACTTCATTCTGGAGACCTTTTCCTTGACATATACTAACACATAAAACAAAATAACTAGGACATTCATAAGACTGCAATTTCTTGAAGAATTGAAAATATAATCTTGAAAATATAACACACAAACCAGAAATAAACCCTTTGTATGCCTCCAGATACGTGAAAACGTTTACTAAAACACTAACCAACCTCTGCGGTGTTACTTCACTCATGCAATGAATAAGTTAAAAACCCAGCCATTTTATAATTAATTCGCGACATATTAAACTAATATCTCATATGTTTAGTGCATTCCAAACTTGAAACGGAAATTGGTCGCAGGGATATGAACAAAAAAGTCAGAACACGTGAGAATAATTAATAATGTAAACTTGTTCAAAAATATAATTGGCATCAAAACCCTAATGGTGAACCCTGGCGACTTATAGAACGCTCTGAGACACCAATCGCCAGAACTTGTATATCTACACCTGATGATGGCGCAGTGCGTCGAAATGCGTCTCCTGAGTAATTTTCCGATGACATTGAAGCCAGCCAAGAAAAACCATACCTTTTGTAACCAAATATTCATTAAATAAATAAAACATTAATTATATAACAGTAAAATTCATGCAATCTTCTAACTCCAACAAGCAACCATCCCCTCCATTAAATATGAATTTCTAATTACTCTGCGTGTTTCGTTGATTTAGCGACAGTCTTCCGGCTAGAATCATTTGCAACGGGACTGAATGAGGGGAGGCGGCAACATTTAACTCATGGCAAAGTTAAGGTATCCACACGGGTGGTTTATATATCAGCAAACAAGTAGAACTCATCCGAAAATTAATTAACATCTAGCTTAACGTTTACCTATGGGCCGTAGCGCGCACATGTTAATATTTAGGTACTTCGGCGACGTATCTCGCCGCACATTACGGAAAGGTGTCTCAAAGTGTATACTCTGATAAATGATAGCTAACAACATCGCTACAGCAACTGTTTCCAAAAGCAATGGATAATATCTGACTTCTCAACTATTCCCTTGCCACTTCATTAACCCCCAACCTTCTCCGCAAACACAAGCATCGAATGGCCTAAAAATCCCTAGGGCTTCGGGTAACAGCTCCGTTGAACACAAGCAGAAAGTAATGACTCTTCATTAACGCGGAGATAAATACAGCTCAGTATAGTGGCAACAGTATGCACACTTTCTGAAACTAATCACAAAATCTAAATATGATGGCTTAATTCAAAAGTTTGTCGCCCTGTGTCGTATAATGTGCGTCATTTATTTCCGAATAATTTACAAAAAAAATTAACCAAATGATAGCATAGGGTAAAAATGATGGTCCATCATTTGTTCCGCAAAAGCTAAAATCTCAATTTTAAACTCTCTTTCCTGGCAATCATGCAGAAGGTAGAAAGAGGCTTTAATACGAGCTCAAAGATGTGGCTTGTCCGGCTGGAGAGTAAATCAGGCCCCGGGCATGGCTGTTGTTTAGTCGATCGCGTTACGAACGGAAAACAGCTGAGCGTCCTAGAACACACTTAAGTACAACGTAAAGCTCAAAACGTTATTTAAAAATACTCAGCGTGCTCAACCTGAAGCAATATGAGTCCATCACATACGTAAATACAGCACTAACAGCATCCGCAATTAAATTGTCATAACTAAAAATTAAAAACAAAGGTTAGCTAACCTACACCATAGGAATGATTCTGGTGCATATGGTGTGATGGATACCTTACAGAAAAGTACATACGATTTAATTTCACAAACAAATATCATGGTAGTCGTAAAACTTTAAAGTGAATACTTGATATCGCATACATCTGAAAATAAATCTTAAATACTAATAGGGAGATCGTTTCTAGAATTATGCCTACGCTCTAATCATATAAGCCTTCAGCTGAAATTCTGAAAGCACTTCTTTACCTCGAAGAGAGAACATGAAAGATGATAATCAAATTTTAAAACAAGGTTACTGATGGGTGAGAGATGCTGGGGATTGTCTGTATATTTGACACTTGTATACATACCACCTCAAGTAAAAAAGGACATCCGTCATACATTTCGCAGACTCAAAATTACACCAAGAGGAATGACACTTAAGGCTATCGTAAAAAGCAGTAAACGAACACCGACGAGATAAAAATCATGCATGCGCCCTGCACGTAGCAGACGAAGAACGCTCTCCCATGGAAAGCCGCAGTCGGCGAGCGTAAACCGTGAATGGCTAATTATCTTTATTGTTTAACATTATTTACTTAAATAACTGCAACCATTTCCTCACACATAACAAGCGCCGAGGGTCAGAAAAGGTAAATCATCATAGTTCCCTTGGCTTCAACGATACAAATCCACGATATCCCATTGAGTAGCCAAGTATATAATTCCTTCAGTGCACTCAATTCCATAGTATAAGCATAATCTTGAACAGAAACTAACAAATCGCTCTAAAGCCGATAAAACTTCACAGCTGTCAATTACACGGTATTTCAGTTGAGCGATATGACCGTAGGCCACGTAAAAGAAAAACTATCTTGGCGTATACATAAAAGGTATGCCACACCATTTCAAAACAAATTTACCACTAGATGAAACTTCAACAAAGGCTGAAATACCCAACAAATTATTCTCCAGCACTATTGTCTGCACACGCCGAATAGACTGAAAATCCGTCAGTAAAAACAAACGCCAGCTCGAACTATACCGCTTCATACAAATAAATGCAATTATATACATGAGATAAAACGCCGATACTCACATGAATAGAGCGGAGAAGCGTTATGCTGCTCTTTAGATGACTTTCTCACTCGACTTTCTTCCATAACTGATGTGGGCTCTGGATCAACACAGTCGAAGAATTAGCACCATCCTCGACCTTTTTGAAGAATGAATTTGCACACTTCACTACACGCTTATATTCCTACCGCATCATTGGCGAAGCAAAGGTAAATAACAATGCTTTCCAGCCAGCATTACATTTTCGAAGCATTTGATGGCCAAATTCGCCTTTCACTGACAAGGAAATCACATATCTTGGCCAAATCCCATGCTTGGTTCAACAGAGTTGACATCTACAGGAGAGACGTCTAAGCTCATAATTACACAAAAGAACACAGCCGCGCAATTTATGAAACTCAGAAGTAAAGATCGGCCGACTTCTCATATTGAAGAATGTTTATCCCGTTTCAAATCGGATATTTAAATATTTATTAGAAGCTTTCCCTTATATAATAAACGTTAACCTAATATATCACTTTGCCTTTTCGGCTTCGCACCACCGAAGTCAGCGTAATTATTTGATTTCGTTTTATTTATTGCCACCGTTGCCACCTACCTCAATGAGCAATCAATTGATTCGCTGGCTGAATATCGACTACCGCCACAAATTGAAATGCAAATTTACCATAGCCACCCCTCGTATAAAAGGGTAGTTAGAGGTTAATTCCTGAATAATTGAAATGTTGCGCTTTGTTATTGTAGATCGGTTGGAGATAAGAAATAATAACTTTCTAGCATAATTCTTAGGAACGGGCCACCTTTTTTTAAAATCTTTCTTATAAGTCAATCAGTCTTATTGGCATATTTTAAATCACTCTTTTTGACGTAAAAGGCATGATCAATAATTCCGTACTTGCCATCAAGGACTGGCATGAATAATGTTTCAAATACCATTACACAATATCAGGCATCGTGCATGCAGAAAATATTGGACATGGGCACCAAACTTTAGGATTTAATTTTGAGGTCGTTTATTTACATCATGACTGAAAACGTATTGATGGGCACTCAGCTGTTTTCATTGTTAATAATTGAGCCAATTAAAATTCTAGGAGAGGTTTGAATAATCAGCATAACACATTATTCAATCCACTTCAACAATTTACACCTCCTCCTCATTGATTCTGAATTCTACTCTATTTCGCGACTTATACAAAATATAGGACTAATTCAGTAATTGCTAGTGACACATGTAACCCAGGTTGTGTAACTGTTTTTCTGGTATTGCCGAAATTAAGTTATTAATGGAACCAACAAAAATATCATTCAAGGGCAAAGTTTACGCATTTGAATGATAATCTGCCCTCAATTTGAATATATACGAGTTCATATTACACTTGCCCTTGAGTAAATTTGTTCTCTCATCATCCATTTAAATGTTCCCATGCCTGTTTTTTAATTTTAGAATGCCTATGCTCCATGAAGTAACTAAAGGAATTGAATTGAAGAGGTTCATTAATTAACATCATGAAAGAAAGACTAATTTTTGATGAAGCCCCTAGCATCTGTGTGTGTTGTTTTTGTGCTGTTTATAGATTTAACTTGAATTGTCAGTTTGATGTCAAACTATTCAAAGTTCTTTTTGTATATTACCCCTGCAGCCAAAATGATCAGTTCAGCAGCATCTCTGAGGAAATATTTCTATCCAACTCTTTCATTCCCATAATATCTCATAAGAATCTATTTTTATGACAATCCCCTCAATTGGAAGTTTGGGTTTCAGTATTCATTTTTCATAGAGCTACAAACTGCCTTACCATTTTCAGAATGTGGTGGCAATAAAATATGATAATCCTACACTATAAATTACTCGCACAAGATGAAAGATGTGGTGCTTTCCCAGCGAATCTGTAGAATAAAGTTTTCTCCTGTCTCCATCCGGATGAGTTGGTCCATTTTCTAACATTTTGATGTCCTACATGGCCCTTGTCATCAGGGAAGCTGATGCCTCTAGAGATTTATAATATTTAGTGACATTGCTATGGCAGGAGTCAACGATTGGTCGAGGTATTTAATGTTCAAAATCGTGGGACTTCCTACCATAGCACTGTCACTATATATTACGAATCTCTGGAGGCACCAGCATCCCTGCCATGGCCTCTATATATTATGGACCTTCAGAGGCCAGCATTAGCTTCCCTGATGATGAGGGCTATGTCAGACTTCAAAACATTGGAGAATAAGGACCCAATCACCAGGACAGGGACCTGAGTAAATTTCACTGCTCTCATAGGTCAGAAAAAAATTAATATTTGCATGGAGCAATAGTATAGCATTTTGGTTGAGCACTTTGCCTTGATAGTTTTACTAAGCAACTCCTTGCAGAGTAATCAACAAAATGTCACCTTCTTAAATTACATACTTTAAAATGACCGAATGCACTGAATGGAAATTGACTAGAAATATCCATTTGAATGGATCAGAATCCATGCTTGTGTCTACAAACTGCTGATCAAGATGTCTACAAATTATATGCTAGAGATGGGCATGCCCATTCATTTTCAAGAACTCATTCACTCTGGACCAGCCCTTTTTGGGACCAGTTCCTTATCATTCATTCCTTTTTATATTGGTAGGTATATGCATATTTTTACTATCAATATGTTCCTAGAGTGTATAGAAAGTAAAAAATAAAAAAACTAGAAACGTGATATATAGTATATTATGACATTTAAGAAGGTTGGATTAAGTAAAAGATAGAAGGTAATATTACCAACTTTTTACATGACAATTCATAAAAAGGTTTTCTTCATGAACCATAAGGAATTTATATCTGAAGCCAGAGTCATCTAGGAGAAGAAGCATGAAGTATGAAATTAGGCACTGGTTATGATGATGTTAAACCCTCTTAGTGCTGACTCCTGCCAGCGATTCTAGCGAGAAATGCGGAGGGTAACTTAATGAAATGTAGCACTCTAGGAAAATAAATATTTTAAAGTTATTGTTTAAAATATCCATATGCGGCTTTGCTTATTGTGTGTACATTGAATTAGGTAATAATAAAAAAAACACTTATGCATCATGCAAACAATAATTGTTATTATATTTGTGCGCTAAAGTTAAACAATTTTTTGCCTATGAGCCGATATATCGGCCCGCCACACTTTTCACCCGAGATGCCAAAGCCGATATATCAGCTCGCCGCACTAAGAGGGTGAAGACAAGTAGTAAAGTTACTGAAAAAGTGCAACGCCAACATTGCACATTAAGAAGCAAATGATCCAGAGTTTGTTTTTGTGCATTCTGCCATATTTTCTGCACCATGCATTAAGCAACTATTTCTACCAACTGACACACCACATAGTGGACTAAGGTGGGTTCAGGCAAGATCTCCAAAAGCTTCACAGCGCTAATAACAGAACACAACTAGGGTGGTGGAGAATGAAACCTTTCACCAAAATTGATCCTAACAACGTTAGCTATGACCCGGCTACTTTAGCTCCTGGCTATGCATGCCCAGGAATTTTAGTTGTTAATTTTCACCTCAACTGCAACCATGGCCGGGTAGTGCAAGCTGACAGGAACCACTATAAAAAAAGAGCTGCTAATTGGACCGCTAGCAACCACAGATGAACCTTAAGAGGCATTGGAAAAAATATCTTGTCTCGTAGATATTGGAGTGAATGACTGAAAGTAAAGACAGAACAAAAGGATCAGTTGTTTGATAAGTCGTTCCTAGATCTTTCTGTTCAATCCATGGGCTCATCCCGTGGCTCATCCATTTCCAAACAACCCACCTCTTACCTGGACTGTAGTATTCAGCATAACTGTGCCTCATATTTCTAAATATAGTTTACTAAAATGGGGTGGGGATAAAGCGGAAAGCAATTCCTCATGTAACTAGAAAGATGTTAGACTTTGCAGTTAGGATAATATACCTAAGTACAACTTTGAAACATTTTCATTAAAAACCCTTTCATTAAGCGGGCAAAGTAGCAATCACATATTTATACCTTGGGGCATTATGCCTAATGTGAAGTTTTTCTTGACATAATAGTTGAAATCAATTGCGCATATGTTACAATCAAGAGATTTGATTTTACAAGCAGATTACAGGTCCATGGTTCAATTCCTGATAAAGGCATTTTTTCCCTCAGCATAATTTCTACACATATTTTGCCATATTTATTTTACACAAGTTGACTTGATCTCATATTTTATTAAGTTTTCGCCCATAGGTCAAATAAAAAATGTGTCAATGGGACAAAACAGTAATCTGTATCACATTTACCCTTAAAATCACTACCATTCCTTTGAAATATTAATGAAAACATACGAGTTGACTCAGGTACAATGATGGCATCCAAAAATTCAAATGGGAAGAAGTTGTAATGATCCATGGATGAATTGACGTCAGGGCCATTAATGGAAGATTCCCTTTCCAATCTACTTCAACTTCTAGAGCTCAGTCAATTTTGATAACCTTTCAGAGATACCTAATTTGAGAGTGATCCTTTGTCATGGTCCTCTACACAATGAAGTATAAAGAAAAAACCTCCTACACCCCCATTATATCAAAGTAAATTCAAGTCTTTTTAAACTGAAAACAGTCTTGAAATTTATTTATTTACAACAGCATGTGCCCTCTGAGCAATCATATAAGACATAGCACTTCATTACACATGCATTATAAGGAGAAACAAGCTTGTTAAGAAACATATGTTATCTTAAGTGATTTACTCATCAAAGATAATGTAATATTTGTTTTGATAATATATCACACACACTAAATATGTACAACCACATTGAAATTTCCAAATTATTTTTGACCAACCATTAATTAGTAGGCTGAGTCATGGTTAGTTACAGTCAATATTTTGTTTCAGTACAAAAAATTTAAAGCTTACATAAACACTCTTTACAGGTAAAGTAAATATCTGAAGTAGGTACCTTAGGTATAAATTTATACAATAAAAATCCTTTTTATTTTAATTAATAAGCAATAAATTTGTTCCATATAATACATTTTGGTTTGCAACTATACATAAGGACATATTTTCATTAGGATTATAAATCTTTAAAAATATATATAGATACAAACATATTAAGTCAGTGCAAGTATTAAAAATTGTGAACAGAAAGGTAAAAACACACATTTCTGTCAATACTTACACATTTTTTGGTTCCATATAAAACATACCTCATCTCAAAAACGAGAGGATCTTATGTTCTGAAACCTGTCATTTAAAATTTATATTTTATGGTATAATACATGCAATATATTTATAAGTCCAGTTTCTATGATTTTTCATGTAAGTGAATGTTAAACTGACTATATGTTACTTTCACTTGAATACGTTACGAACCATAATCACATCACTTCAAGGTTTGGAAAAAGAGAGAATAAAATAATGAATTGAACGATTGAAATAATTTTCATCATTGTCATTTCACTCTTTCTATTGCTGCAGGAGGTGTCCTTGGCCCTGGTGTTCGAGTCCCAGTTGAAACTCCTTCCTTAATTATGGAGTCCTTTGCTGAACTTGCAGCTGTGGGACGCATAAAACTTAGGCCAACTCCAGATCGCGATTGGAGATTACTGGTAGGTGAGGGTAAACGAGATGGGGTATCACGAGCAGACATTCTAAAACTTCGGGTTCCTCCTCCAGAGCTAGCAATGGAAGCTCCAGAGCCACGACGTGCTAATGGCTCCTTCTTTACAGGTGGATGTGCTGCACTGGAGGTAGTCGAGGAACTTTGCATAATGCCTCCAAGTCTCTGCCTGGTTGGGGTTGAATTACTTGAAGTTGTAGAAGATACTCCATTGGCTGTCACTGGGGGCTTCTTTGTGGTACTGGTGGAAGTACCCCCAAAACCAAATCCATTGCGCCTGATTGAAGCTGGAGCTGTATTGGCCATCCCATTTTTAACTAATCCTACAGATACTAGCGAGCTTCTAGAATTACTGCGAACACTGCCCCTTGATGGAACTCTCTCCACTCCAGCATTACTCCTTGACACTGCTGTTGTTCCACGGACACTAGCAGACCTTGTTGGAATCTTTCCAGCTGGCCCATCACTGTCACCTTTCTTCGTCCTTAAAACACTAGTAGTAATCTTTGCACGCTCTTCTAATGGCCCAGCAATTGATGATGTAGATCTAACACTAGAACGCTTAGACTCAGTCCCACTAGCTGCTCCATTAACACTTGAATTCATGCGAACTTCACTACCTGAGTCAGTACCATTGGCACTGGGTGAATTCACTTTGCTACCATGTGATTGGACCTCAACAACTGAATCACCAACTCTCAATCTGCTAACATTTGGTCCCTCAGTCTTTGTAGGATTACCACCTGTAGCATCCAACTCTTTGTTTCTTTTGGATGCCTCTGCAACCAATGAAGGCTCAATATGACTTCTTCCTCTTTCACCCCTTCTTCTAGCAAGAATTGGATTAGAGCTACTCTCCCCAGCTGGACGGAATGAACCTCTTCTTGAAACAATTGAATCTGTTGATACTACACTTTGGTCATGAACCTTTTTCATTCCACGGCTTTCTGATGCAGAGTGGATTTCCTTCGAAGGTGAAGACTCGATTATTTGCCTTCGACTCTCTCCATCACCGTCATTTTCTTCACCACCTTCTGAGATTCTCTTATATCGCCGTGTTCGCCGAGCAGCTGAAAATCTCTCAAACTGCCCATCCCCCATTTCCTCTTCTTCATCTTCAACTGGGGTGGGACCAGCTCTCTCAGTTCGGGGTCTAAGTTTCCGTGAAGCAGAAGGATCTGGTCGTATTATTCTTCTAGTTACTGGTGGAGTTTCTACATTTTCAGCATCAACGTCATCTGGTAAACTGTTCTGCCTGTTGTAATTTTTCCCATTGGAAGATTCTTCATCATATGCACCTTTGTTAGGACCAATCATGACCTTTGAAACCCCTGAACCACCATTCTTTTTCTGAGTGTACTCATGACTTGATACTGAATCTGGAGTTTGCGAAGTGCCTCTTCCATCAACATCCTCCTCACCCTCCTTGCGTATGTAAAGGGTGAGCTTATCATCAGACTGCTGTCGACCAAGAGTTCCAATAATGCCTTTTCTCTTGTCCTCTTCTTTAATGGCCTAAAAACAAATGAAGAATGATATCAGAATAATTTTAGATGCAGCAAAAAAACTAGAGATTAAAATTTAATAAAACAGAGTTCTCATTTCTTCCATTAAGAATTTAATTCACAAGTGAATAAAAACTAGGGAGAAATTACTCCGTAAAAATTTAAATATTGATCTTATTAAAATTCCATGAAGCTTGTTCGGGAAATACTGATTATTACTGCGCATTCTCTACCAGTAAAGCAGATCTATTCTTGACCAAAATAGTGCATTAAATCAAGTTATTTAATTCTTTAGAGGGGCAAACAATTATGGTACAGATTCTTACTATGCCAATGGTTAATTATCATTTCATATAAAAGTACGATAAAATGATCCATTGGAATGTAAAATGTAAATTTTTCTGTTGCTTTTAAAAATTCTGTAATACTGCAGACTTTAAGATAGAGAAATCTCATTAAACAGTTCTATTGTTGAAAAAAGGCACTACGATAATCTAAAAATGTTTTCTCTTAAAACTATGCAATTTCTACCTGAAGCTGAGGCTGTCCCATTGATGCAGGTGTTGTGTCTAATGATGAACGAGGAGTCCTCATTCTTCGTCTTGTAGAGGTAGAACCAAGAATTGCTCCACCATAAGGAGAGCTGGAGTGCCCATTCTCCCCTGCAGAGCTTGAAGATATTTCTTCACAGCTGTTTGGTACATTGAGACTTGATTTTCGCCAAGCAGACTTGTCCCGCCCTGCAGAACCAGGAAGAATTTTAAAGATATCCATGGCAAAGTTGTTCATTAACTATAATCATGTACAAGTTGGTTTAATAAAGTTACTAATGCATGCCACTTCTGTCCATTGGAATGAAAATGTATATTCGTCACAATCGGAAGAACCAGGAAGAATATTTTAATATCCAAGGCAAAGTTGCTAAGTGACAAACTAATTTTTTATCATTCTTTAACATGAGATCACAAATCTATCCCATTCTGATTTCCATCCATTGAAAAAAGAGTCATGGACATCATTATTGCCTACAGTGGGAACTGGAATGGGAAGTGGTAAATGAACAGACTTGTGACCATGGAATTTTCTATGCATCTAGCCTCCATTCTATCACTCTTTTCATACAGGTTCCCTTTATAGAGTAGAGCTGAGGGATATTTCATGTAAATAGTCAATAACTAATATATGAAGTTAAAGGTTATGATGACAATAACAATATCAGATAACTGATAACGATGGTTCAGCACATATCGAGAGTCAATATTTCAAAATTGATTTTGAAACCAGTATTTCAATATTCTAGGGATGTAATATTGGTTGTTACGGGTTTTTGATACTGTAATAAGAATAGTTGTGATAATGTCCTCTTTAGTAATGTTCCATGGTTCAGCCACAAAAGAACACGATGGTATAAGACATGTATGCCTGTGGTAAATATGTATATTGATCATTGATTGATTTAACATCTATGTTCTCTCTCAGGAACAGTTAACAGTTATTGTTACAGTGCCGTTGCCCACAAGAGATACTTAGCAAAGTCACAAGAGATGACAGAGTCAAAAGTTAGCCACAGAAGAGGGAAGAACTCAACATTCCTGAGTTCAATCTATATGATGAATCAGTAAATTGCATGTAAATCAGTAAAGAGGAGGTGCCAGTTTTCAATTTTAATCTATAGACTTAGTAGTTTTCAATTTTTCAAAGAGACATAAGAGAATATCGATTTTCAATCTTAAGTATTGATAAATTGTTCAGTCAGTATTCAGAAATTGAGTAGTGACATGATAATGTTCAATACCATCAGCCGATATTAGATATAGAAAATTTAATATGCCATTATTAATATTTCAATACTTGAAAACATTATATAGAAAAGCAATACATTGTTATACTGCCCACCTTAGTTTGAATATTTAACCTGCTGACTTATCTAAGGAATTGCCCAAGGTAGGCCCAAAATGTAGGTACTGCTGGTATGTTGTGTCTGTAATCATGGGCACAGCCAGGGGAAGGCAAGGAGGGCAGCTACCTCCCCTGAGTGAGAAACATTTCATTCCAAATCTGCTATATCAGGCCGACAGGATGTCCTACCCCTCCCCCAACATAAATCTACGGTCACAGGGAGGTGTCCTGCCCTCCCAAAGTAAATCCTGGATACACCCATGTCAGTAATTTCAACCCCCTAATTTGTATACATGACTCTTTTTGCTACCCTTATGGTGCATATTCTGCCATACCTTGTCTGGAAAGCATGCACTTACATAATGGTCTAAGCAAGGACATAGGTAGCATCAAATTGCAGCCAAGAGAACTGCGCAGAGGCTATTGTTTATCACATCAGCAAAAACAGAAGTCCATATCTGAGACTGACTTGGCAAGATGCCACAACATAATCTTGTAGCTTTCCTCATAATTCATCCACCTCTAGGTTTACCAACAACCAAATCTTGTGCTGGTTCACTTCTCAAACATTACTGATGAGCCCCTCAATTGACTGCTCCATTCAGTCCTGTCCAAGACTTCAATTGACTCAGAACATGTCAAGTATATTGATTTTTTTAATTGTGAGCCAGATTTCTTGCACTTAGGATTGCATTTGAACTTGATTCTGGAGTGAAAGTTTCACAGAAATGCTGATTTGAAATTTCGTTTCAGGTGGTATATCATACTTGCTGGTTTTATACTCAAAAGTCAATATTTTTTTCACACATCATTCACATTTTTCCTCCAAGCTTATTAATGTTTTTTTTTCAATTTATGAAGGTAGCAATCTGTGGGAAATCAAATTTCCTCACCCAAAATGCTCCAGGCCAGTATTGTAAAACCACAAAATAGGAAGTTTAAAAAAAGGTTGACACAAATATATACACCTGAAGAACAGCCTAGTTCTGCCATCATATATGTATTACTTTTTTCAGTTACATTATTTATTTATCCTATCTTCCCGTGAATTAATTAAGGCATTGCAGTGGATAAGACATTTGACTTACAAATGCATATGTGGGAAATTCACTTATGTAAGGTCAACAAAAAGTTATCTACGTAAAAAATCCCAATTTGGTAAAGAAATCAGAGACACATCAATTAGAGCATTTTATGATAAAATGAGAAAATATTAATGGAAAATATTTGGTTCTAACTAACCTTCAATTGTTTCCATTGCACCAGTTACATCAGTCTTTTCCACAGATGGCTTCCAATCTTGATAGACTCGCCTGTATTGTCCAGGTGCAGCAACACCTGGTGAGAGGATCCCTTTTTTGGAAGCAAGGCCAACTGCATCTCCTGAAGACAATTTTCCTTCTGGTAGAGGTTTTAAACTATCTCCACCTATCATAACCACAGTAGTTCCACCCCCTACAACTAAAAATTAACCAGTGATACACAACTTTTCAGCTAAATCATAAAATATAGCACAAAAGTACAAAAATTCCCAGTCACAAGTGCAAAAATGAAAAAAATGCAAAAACTAAATCTTTTCTGTCTACATTTAAGCTGGGCAATCACTTAAATTCTCTCTCCTGTCAAATCAATCACCTCATATTCAATTTAACACTAGAAGCCCCTCGTGGGTCATTTTGACCCATTTGCAAGTTTCCGTTCCTCCCATTCAAGCTGTATTCATAGGAAAAAGAAATGCTTCTATGACTTTTATTTATTTAGGAAGTTCTATATATACCCTAACTGAAATTTGTGTATCTCATATAGTTTCCGAAAAAAATATACTTTACTCTAGAAGCCCCGAGTGGGTCATTTTGAACCAAAAAGCGTTTATTAACAGATTTACTTCATTTAAGTGCCGCTAAAAATTGTTCTTTCTGGAATTGTATTAATACCTATTGATTTTGGTCCTAACATTAATAAATGTTACATTTTTACATACCATCTTTCCATTATGTTACCTTTTGTGGTGTTACCATTATGATATTTCTTCAAAATAAAGAGTATGAAAAAAATTGTTTAAAAGATTTTTTTCAAGGTTTACAATATATCATAGGGATATCTCTGGATCTTAAAGAGAGTTAATATTACCCAGAAAAAAAATCTAAAATAAGGCATATAATCACGACAATATAATACAAAACGCACATGGGTCATTTTGACCCACGCGGGGCTTCTAGGGGGGCAGCGTAACCCGGGGGTTCTAGTGTTAAAATGGAATAACCATATTTCATCAAATTTAATAGCTTCTGTTTTTTGATAAGTATTGAGAGAGTTGACCACAAACATCCTCACTAAACTGAAGCAGTAGAACAAAGACTTATGGCAGCAACATCTAGCCTATGTTCATGATTCATATGGAAAGTATAAATTTCCATTTACCATTATCACTGGGGTTGGACTCTATGCTGTCTTGCATTGGTCGTCTTTCAGCTAATCTCTGCCTCCTCCTGAACCTCCTCTTTGCCTCTTCATCCTCCTCATCCTCTCCATCTTTTCTAATGTAAGACTCATCCTGAGACATTCCGTTTCCAGCACGATCAGCAGAGCCATGGTTAGAACTCCTGAATGATGAAGAGAGGGTTGACTGCCTATCACGCATTGCCTTCTCTTCTTTCTCATTCTCCAGTAACCATGCCTCAATTTTCTGTTTCCATGGCCTTCAATGAGAAGAATTAAAAACCATTACTTTTGGAACATTTCATTAAATGAAAACATAAAATATTATTCTGGTAAATTCCAATCATTAGTCAACACAAACAACATCTCTTTTTACAGGAGTAAGTTTAGATTTAGATCGATGCTGACCTTCCTGGTTTTGTGTCGGGAGGAACAACACTTTGCTGGTTGAAGTTATTTCCAGGAGTAGTGACTGTAGGAGTATTGCCTGCACTGTGTGCTTCAAGGTACTGAGATGGGGATCTAGGCCTTTCTCTGTCTCCAGAGAAATCAGCTCCCAAAAGATCAGGCCGACGTCGGATACTGCTACCTGCAGCCCCTCCACCTCTTGCTCGTCTTGCCCATGATCTGTCCAGCGATCCATAACCATCCGCTAAGGAATGTATATAATTATATTACAAAACCAATTCAAGAGTATCAACTACATAATTATTTAACATTAAATTGAGTAATTATGAATTTTATAATAAAAAAATAGTGTTTCTCCTTTTCTTTCTGATGAAATAGAATATATTTCCAGTCTTTCAACAATATGACCATATGGCATATTTCTTCGCAATTTATATTTCTGTTGTACTTGATAAACTCAATTCATTGTGCCAATCATTATGATACATATTTAAAGAAGTTGATTAGGTGAAGGGGAAGAAGATTTTTTGTCAAACATTTTTAATATTAATGCTTTATGCTAGAAAAACACCTGGAAAAATCTATTCACTCTTAATCCTTTCATGATGGCAGAATCCATAGGGGAACTTCTCCCTTGTCTCTTTAGTTTCCCAAGACACTCTTTATACTGAGCACTTTCTGAAAAGGAAAGTCTCACAAGCACTCAACTTTACCTATTAGTGGTTCATGCAGAGGGACACCATGCCCTTTCCTCAGCATATAACAGGTGGAAAGCTTGAACATTCCTCTCACCAGTAGCTCTCCTTTGAGCTCAAGTTCACCATCAACTAATTGCTCATAGCAGTGATTCAGCCAAAATATTATTTTAGGCATTTACAAAAAATATTCAGAAAGGAATTTTTAGAGTTACACTGATGAACTTCACTTTTTACATTTTATTCTTTAGCTGATGTGAACATCTGTACAACATATCTCTAAGCAATATCTCAATTACATGTACAGTGACACTTTCTGGATTCATTTCACAGCACAAATTTTCTGCACATGCAAGAAGTATTTTTTAAATTAAAATCATTGCAATGGGTAGTGGGATGACGTGGATGGATGCTGTGAGACAGGGCCAGAAGATGACAATGAGTCTTGATTACTGCAGCCAGTTCCAAAATGCATACCCAGGAGCTTTGCAGTTGCAGTTACCTATGTGCATACCCCACCATTGTGCCAGCATGACATTCATTCTCTTCCATAGGGAAAGTTCTACATACTATGTCAACACAGGGACCATTCTTTTGCAAGGGAGATTCCCCATTGTGCAGGCATGACATTTGATATGAAGAGTTAAAAATATATAATAATTACTCCACTAATGCAAATGCTTGTAAACTTGATGTTGGCATTTAATTCTTGAAGGTATTGAGGGAGCAAAATCTTTTACTTATAGCACTCAGAGTAATGGTTCATTAAAGGTGCTCTCTACATGCCCTACTAGCAGTGATGTGACCATAAAAACCCAGAGTTGAATCATTAAATAACAGAGACCATTGAGTCTAGAAGTATCATATTCTGAAATTCAGTAAGTCCCAATATCTGTCCTAGAGGATGAGTAAAATTAGGAGAAAATATAACTTGTTAGTATGTAAAATTCATAAGTCAAGAGACCTCCTTACCTATTGTGCCTGCCCATGACTTGCGTTCCCTAGAGGCATCATGACCTGAGTACCTCAGGAAATCCATGAGACCACTCTCATCCTCTTCTGAGGGAACTCTACTTCTTCGACGGCGAAGTGTACCATTAGGAGTAACATCTGAAAGTAATCACAGAGAGTGAGCTCCACTAAGGTTTAAAAACTCACAATCTTTTTTCTACATAATAACTTCACTGGCATTCTTCACAATGGCATTATGTAATTTATAAACTTTCAGTCTTTTCTACCACAATTTCACATCGAATGGCTTTCCAATTTCATACCTAAGTCTCATGCTCCTTTACTCTGATTATTCATCATTTTCAAAACTTAGTTCGTAATTCAATTTACAATGTCCCAGATCAGAGATGTCTGTTGGAATCAATCAACCTTTTTC
Organism: Ceriagrion tenellum; assembly: GCA_963169105.1. NCBI lineage: Eukaryota > Metazoa > Arthropoda > Insecta > Odonata > Coenagrionidae > Ceriagrion > Ceriagrion tenellum. Next base: position 45,500,592 of record OY720632.1, read on the forward strand.
AGGTTGAAAATCAGTTGATTAATTCCAAACTTTTCCAAGAAAATAAGAATTCCAAACTCAGTCCCACAAAATCCAAGAAAATTACCTGGGGAGTAAGTTTCTTCCTTGCTGTTATTAGCTGCCAGAGAAGCAGAGACAGCAGCCAGTCCTGGAGCAGCTTCTACACCTGAGAAAGATCCAATTCTCCTCCGTGCTACATGAGGAGAGCCTCCCATTGAAACTTCTTCTTCCGATGTAATTCCTCCGCCACCATTATGCAAATTAGTTTCCAATGCACCTTGCCGCTTCAGCTTCCGCAACTTTTAAAATAATATAAATTTTGTTTGATAAACTGAACCAAAATCTTAAATTTTCTTTATAAACCATCACATGAATATTTTCATCACCATAGAGAAAATTGCTGCAAATGCATGTGTATTTTAGATTGGCATGAAAACTAATAATCAGACAGAGTAAATATGATAAACCACTGGAAAAGAGATTTCATTGAAAGATGAAATAATTTTGCCATTCAAGAACACATAGGTAGTGAAAGATAAAAATTCATCCAAAAGTCTCAACAAAAAGATTTCTCACTTTCGGATCCTTTGAATTGCCCATGAGGCCAGAACGAATTTCAAACAAGAATGAGTCCACCAAGTTGCTGCACTCAGTTTCAGAGCCTCCAGCACCAGAACTTCCTGAAAGTTGCAAAAAATTCATATATGAGAAAGCAATAAAAATATTTAGGAAATACCAAAATGCAAGAAAAATACTAAACTATTGATACATAGGAGAAACATTCACAGTTCATTGCTTGAGGATACAGAGAATCCCAGAAAACTTTCTCTTTGAGTAATAACTCATCTTTTATAGGATTAATGCATAAATAATTAGTGGGACAACTGAAAGGAGAAAATTAATGAGTAGCAGTGTGGAAAATCCTAAGGTCATATCATTCTACAACCAGCTGAGGGTCTACATGCTGGCCCCTTAAACCACAGGACTTCATTTAAAGTATCTATCATTTCCAGTGTCATCATCAACCTATGCACAAAAATTCTAGATAATCAGTTGATTGGTTTGTCTGTAATGATGTTTCAACAAACAAACAATACACTTAAAATTTATACATTGGAGGGATGTGTCTTACTCTCCTCCCCAAGGAATACTTCATTATGATAATATCTAATCAATTCTAGCATTTGGAATTACTACCACAGCTAATGGAACAGTTAGATTAAATAAATTCTTCAGTCTGAGGTGATCGGAAATTTTTAAAACTATTTAACCATTATAAAACAATATTAAAGGTCAAACTCTAATGAGATTTTCATGCATTAATTGTTCTTGCATCTTCATCCAGGAAACAGAATCCATTTTGTTCAGTGTTTCTTGGTCTGACATTGTACTCATTGTGGATGCCTTGATATGACCACAATGTGTATGGCCAGTGTCAACTCAGGTATCTTCTTATTATGCGGAATTTCATCAGCATCCCTGATGATGAGGTCTGACTCAGACCTCAAAATAATAGACAAAATGAAATCTGTAACTCAAGTAATATGAAGAATCACTCCTCTCCTTCCACCAAGAAGAACTCCTTCCACCAATTTTCCAGGATAGTACCAGATAGTTCCTCAAGTTTTTCATGATTTTCACATAATTGTGAATACCTTTTTCAGCATAGCATTTCCCTCCCCTTAGGATGTACTGTTTTTGCTAAAAATGCAACATGAAATCAGTATGCATCATATGGACCATGGTCCAATTTAGCTTCACCATTGCAATGGTGAAACTTAATTTTAATGCATCTAATTTAGTCTTTCCATCAGAGATACTGATCACCATGCTTTCACGGTAGACTGAATTGTAGCGGCAAGCTTTAAATAAGTAATGAAACCTACATTTTATTACTCATTTCATTATTTTGAATAATTAAATCTCCTTTTCATTATTTATTTCTTCCTGAAATTCTATGATGAGTATTTTTAATAGTCACCCCTTTTGGAAGATAACAATCCAACTTTCTTCTTCTAAAGTGACGTCATTGACCGCTGTTGACTATTATTTTTCTCTCACAATCAAACTGGAAAATCATGATGCATCACTGTATGGACTGGAAAATACTAAAATCAATTAGCTAGCTAATTTCCTTCCTTTTTTCCATCACTGATATAATGCACAATGACATCCAACAATCAAAACCCAATAAAAGGGGAAGCCAAGAAAATGCATCAGACTTTAGTTGCCTATCCCTGATGAATATCAATTTTTGTTCTTGTATGTTCTTATGCCTCTTATTTCTCCAAATTTATCAATGTGAGACGTAACTTTAAAGAAGAAACATTTTAGTGAATCTTTCATGTAGTCAACATTTAAATGTGAACAAAATAGTTTGAGTACCCTGTCATAATTTGGGAGATAGAAAATAAATAAACTGGATAATCACTACTGCCTCATGTATGGAAAGAATCAACAACCCCTAAGACCAATGAATGGATCAAGAGTCGATAGTTACCATGTCTTCTTCTTTGCTGAGCTCTGGCTGCTTCTTCCCTTTCTCTTCTCCTCCGCCGCTCTTCTGCTTGTTTCTCCTGTTCTCTTCTCCTCTTGTTATCAACAACTGCAGAACGGAAGCGACTGCTGAAAGCCTGAACAAGGCGAAGACACTCCTCAATTCGAAACTGTGCTTCTCCTCCTAATGAAAATAAGACAATAACAATGGAATATTCCATACAAACTTGTTTTATTCAAGTATATTTCATTAGAAGTTTGAAGATCTTATGTGGAATAGTTTCTCACAAAAATAATTAGTTTTATCTTAAATTATCTCCATCCCTTGTACTCAACTCCTGGTGTAGTCTGAAAAATATAGGATACCTTTTCATGAGGCAATGGCAGGTCTCCCATATCCAATTTGATTTTGCATTTTCTACAAAAATAAATAGGTACCCACTCGCATAAACTAATGTGCTTCCTGTTTCATGTACCACCTGATTTCCCATATATGTAGTTAGCATCCAGTACTTCATTAATATCAGGTGTCCTTAAAATACAAACCACAACCATTTGCAGTGGCTCTGAATTGCAAATGTGTTTGACATATTCAATCATGATTATTACCAATTCAGTGCCCTCCGACAGAGAAGAATAGGGAATGGACCATGACTTGGTGAGTCCATTGAATGACTCCTCTGCAACCCACATCATACTGTGTCTCCTATCCAGATGGCACTATTTGACAGATAAGAATCCTCAAAAAAATACTCCCTAAACTGCCTACATGTACAAACCACAAAAAATTTTCCCTGAACTATGCCTTCTTTCATAAACACCTGTCTAAACACCAGAAAGATACTCTCCAAGGCCTTTCCCCAATCCTATCCACCAAACCACATTAACCTCCGCCAATATCTTCCCCAAATGCCACTCCCTGACCTTCAGCCATCCAATAAAACTTATTGGCATCCTGAATATCTGAAAACTTACCTTTTGCTACAGTCACCACTCTAAAACTTTACCAATCCCTTGCAATTCCATAAGATGTATATACAAACTGTACATGCCACATCCTCATCATGACTCTAGCCAAACCTCTTTCCAAGAAATCATGAACTTGCCTTTCTCTTCCCCATTCCCTCCAACACTAGCACCATCAATGATGAGGAATTTATTCTTTCATACAATTTGAGACCTGCATTCCACCAAGACATCTACACTATACCTCTCAGAATTTGGTTGAACAGCCACTGATACTCCTGCATTTCTTCAAAATCTGTTTCAACCCTCAAATCCCCTTTAACTTTCAGTTCTCAAACCTCTTCCCAAATTCATAAATTTTAGGCTGTGGTGGGAGGAAAACAATTTGGAGTTTTCTTCTCATTCCTTCATATTTGCTGCAGAAAAATATTTATCCAGATCCTAAAGATCAGAAAAAGGTACCCAAATAATTGAGCTCTTTCTAATAATTGTCATAAGCTACACATATCTGGTCAACCTTATCATAGTAATCTAAGTTTTATGCAGTGGGAGGTGGTAACCATATATGAAAGAATTCACAAACAGTGATCACTACACTTCTTCACCAGTCTGAACATCATCTTTTCTAGAGGTAAATAGAGGAGTGGGGAATGAGGGAGACATAGAATGGGGAGGTTGCTTGAGAGAAACAGATGGATGTAAGGCATGGAAAAAGGGAGAAGAAAGAGAAGGAAGGAGGAAAGAGTTGAGAGAAGCCCAATAACTATGGAGGCATGATGAAAGGAATAGAATCAACTATAAGTGGTCTAACATAGATCTGATGAATAAACAAAACTGTATTGTCTTGTAGAATAATATACATATGCATAAATATTTAATTTCGATGCCTTAAAGATTAATACATTGATGTACAAAATAAGGAATTTTTTTTACCTCCATTCCCTGCATTAGTGTCTTTTCCAAATGACTCATCTTCACAGAAAAATGCAGCCAACTCTTTTCTAGCCTGCTCCACTCCTAAGAGACCTTGTTGAAGTCCAGCTACCTCTTGTTCAGCCACCTACAGATTAAAACCACAATCCTATATTATTATGGCATAAAATAAACAGTTCTCCCAAATCGCACATGTTTTGTACATAAATCCTTATTTCTGTACCATAAAAATATTCAAGTGAGAAAAAAAGATAGATGTCTAAATGAAGACATTTAACACAGGGATCTTGATGAAAGAATTTCTTGGTTTTCATCATTCACAAGGAAAATTTTTTGAGAAGTAGCTCTCTCACCATTGTAATACTTTAGACACAAATATATGTAATCATATAAAACTCTTTTGATCTACCATCATGTAAACGCATCACTACTTTAAGCCAACACATTGTGCAGGGGCTGTGATGACAAATTTCACAACCAATTCCACAATGAAGTGTTTAATTACTTCACAAATGGGGAAAAATATTATTAAGCCAAAGTTTCAAATTTGCACCTGATTGCTGATAACCATCTTTAATACTCATTCCAACATTAAATAAAAAATTCCTGGATAGGAAAAATAAGGCTCATTGATCCTCTAAAAGTAAGCATTTTTTACCTGAATAAACTGTGTCATCTGGGCTCTAATATCAGGATCTGTTGAAGGTAAATCTATTTGTTGCTTCACTTTCTTGATTCGCCCCTCTAAAGCCAAAATTTCATTTTTAAGTTGCTCCACAGTGGTTCTGAAAAGAAAGCAAAAATATGCACTCCACAACATTTAAAGTAAAATTACAATTATACTTATTATAGATATTTTTTTTAATGGACCAAAAATTATAAATTTACTGGCTTGCTATTTTTCAAAAATTAAATCGAACAAATTCACAGTAATATTTGATTTTCCAAAATAAATTGATTCATGGTTATGTTTTTTTTCCAGTAAACTCTGCTTAAAACTATCTTGATATAGCAAACTAGTACATCACATTGGTAATGCAGTGTTTCCAAAGGAATTCACTACCAGAATCATGGAGAAATTACTGGTACTTACTTAGTTGCATCCTCTAGGGTTGGCATCTCATCAGGGAATTGCAAAAGGCGTGCATCTTTCCTTTCAGCTTGCATTGCTACAAAGTGAATGAGATTCATTCCAGGCTTGTTTGCTCGAATCTCAGTCAGCTTCTGCAGAGAACTCAATTTGACACCAGCAGCATTACCAGCATAACCTCCCTATCACATAAATGAAAATTAATTTACTTTGCCAATTGGATGGCGCCATACAATGAGAAAAGATAAAATGAAAAAATTGACCAGTAAAACTTATATGAAGCAATGATAAGTTACTGATGATCACCATTTGTATTTTGAAATTGATTCTTTTTTCCTCATGTCCTTATGTAATGTCCACACCATTTTTTGTATAACATGTGCTACTGAATTTTAAAGTTTAATTTATCTTCACCTTGATTTAGAATAATTTATATCAATGGCAACATCTATGAAATATTTTGCTGTTTTGATTGTATTGGAGTAACCAAGAACAGTGTTCTTGGGAGTAACATTGAAAGAGAGAAGAAATAAATTTTCCAGTTCTAAACCAATACTTATAGCCCAAGATATTTTTTCTGCTAATGCTTTAGCTTTTAGTCAATGCTTTTCCTCATCAAGTAAGATAACTGATAAATTTATTTTTAGTTATCTTTTTCAAAAACATTCACCCTTTTATATTGCCTTTGTCATCAATGAAAGCTTTCTGTTATCAAACGTAAAATTCCAAAAAAATTTTTTGCTAGCAACACTTGCTTTGATCACCACCTTTCATGAACAATGAAATCCTTTAACAAACAAATTGGCTCTTAATATCAGAGGATAGGTTAACAAACGATCAGTTTTGTACATTTTTGCTTGCCATTATGTCATGTGAGCAACTATAATATAATTTGGAAGTTAGAACTATATTTATGAAAAACATAAAACTTACAGAGTTAAGGAAATTTCCCGCAACCAGAACCATATAGAAAACTTCTCGTAGGGAGTGACTGGCCATGATGTCCCGTGCAGCAGTTGTCATTGCTCGTATGCTGGGGCCAAGATATGCCACATTTGTTCCAAATTCTTCTTTCAAGAGCATACTTTCTATCCTCAAGCGATAACTGTAATTAAAGGTGTATACAGTTAGCCAGGTAATACAATAACTAACCCATGAGTGTCTTGAATACAGTTAGCCAAAATAAGTGTCAGCACAAGAAAATTTGACAAGAAGGTAATTAATTTAGAAATTTAATAATTTTCCTGATTTTTAGATTGATATTTTGGAAAAATGACATTTGATATGGATTCCAATATTTCAAGAACTGGATGAGAAATCAAATTTACCCTAAATATGGCTATCATTGGGTGAGGAGGATTGGCAGAGGTGAGAGAAACCAAGAATAATAATAATAAAGAGATTAAGAAAGGATGTCAACTTCTCAACTGAGAAATCACCAACTAATGACTCTTTCAAATGAAAAAAATACTAAATGACTATTTGGCTATTGTATGATGTGAAAATGATGGGTGACCTTTACATTTTGTAGTGTAACGGCTGCATATTTTCATGCAATCCTAAATTATTGATAAGTGGAGCATACCAATGCATGAGACAGTACAAAAGTATTCACCAAAACAACACATTTTATAATTTTAACACTAGAAGGACCGAACCCGTCATTTTGACAGTTGACCTATACTTACTATATTTCTTTTTGTATCACCTCAATTTTTTATGACTTTTAATGATATTTTATGATACATAACCTGCTAGAAATTAAATTATTTTTTTCCAATAGAAATCAAATTATAATATTTTTTGCCTTAAAGGACCACTACCTATCAAAATAATGGGTTACACGTTTTCCTTTATTTTTGTGAATCCTTGTGCTTATTTCTTCATGACATCACTAGTCATCATCATTTCTAGGCATTTCAATGTTTTAGTTTGTGTAAGAAAGTGTTTTACACTTCTCAAAATATTTTGATTGAAAAGAAGCCCCACAATATCGACCACATCGACCTCGAAATGTATCACATTTCGCGAGTTTGGAATTATTTCCTCTCACCTACATTTTTGTGTGGATATAGATCCGGTTGTTTTCTTCCCCCGCGAAAGTTTCAATGTCTCAATTGCCTTGTGTTGCTACATTTCAAATATGATAGCGTAACACCCGAGGAACTTCAGTATTTTTCGCCAGGCTTTCTGAAGTTCTGCTTCTTACTTAGCGGCAGGTAATCGAAGGAATTTTATATTTGTGCGAGTATCCTAGTTTGGTGCTGCAGTGCTCATGTTTGTTTTGAAACTCTGAAATGGCTTGTCGTCGTGGTGTATCAAATGGTGATATATTGAGGTACTTGAAAGACATGTCCAAAGAAGAATCGGAAGGTGAAGATCCTGAAAATCCATTCAACCTGTTTCCTCAAAAGGGAGAAATGTGACTTGCGATAATTTCTTCATATATAAGAAACTTGGAGATACATTGAAAAGGAAAGGAACAAGCTTGGTTGGCACCATAAATAAAATTCGGCAAAAGGTTCCTTCATCCCCAAAAAATGGCATGGCTTCTTTATATTCAACGGTCCTTTACAAGTCAAGTGACACTACACTTACATCTTATCAGGGCAAGGTGAAGAAAAAGTCCTACTTCTCCATACGCTGCACAATCAGTGACTATCGATGTACATAGCCCAAAGAAACTCTCAGAGGCGGTAGCTTTTTATAATACTAATAATTGTAAGTGTGGAGTCGACATTCTTGACCAAATGATAAGGATGTATACAGTAAAATACGGATGTCATAGATAGCCAGTGCATTTATTTTGCAATGTATTGGATATTGCTGCCATAAACGCCTGGGTATTATACCAAGAAGTTACTGGGGAGAGAATATCTCAACAGAAATTTATATTTCAATTAGAAGAGTAACTAGGGGCTCCATTCATAGAGTCAAGAAGGCCCGTCCCAATTTCACTTGAAACAACTGAGAAGAATGATGCGCACAAAGCTTGTCAAATAGGAGGATGCAGGGGAAAAAATAGGAGTAGGAATAAATGCGTACAATGCAATAGTATGTGTGTGGGCCCTGTGCAGGAAATGTTCAGTACTTTTGTGTCAGATGTAGTGATGACAAAAATTAATAACTATTTGAGGTACCTGAATAATTGCCTACATAATTTTTCCCTGGTTATCGTAACATTATTGTTGTAATTTTTATACCTTTTGCTTTATTTTTATGCTGAAATATAAGTGGAGAATTTATATGTAATAAATACACTGTAATCAACAATAGTCAAAAAATATGTAGCTTATCACCAGTAAAAGATATTACGGCCATTTGAAAAAGGCACACTTTTATGCATAATTATTTGTTGCAGTATTACTCTACTGTTTTTATAAATAAATAAAAGTGCAATATTTAATGATTTTATTAAAGAATTTGACCAAAAAAGAGGTAATATTTAAAATTTTTCATACCCGTCAAAATGACGGGTAATGGTCCTTCTAGGTAGGTATCCACTCCCGGTCCTTCTAGTGTTAAATAAATATGAAAAACCCAAGGAGCTGAATTGTGCATTTTTTTATGTATACATATGCCAGAATCAGGTCATCAATTACAACCATACTAGTCAATAAATATTTTTTTAATGTTTAAAGAAATAATGAATCCTTATAAAATACGTCTAAATAATTCATAAACACTTTTGAAACAAAATAATTGAAATCAATTAAAATGATATCGAAATAATTTAAATAAATTGAGGAAACACTTATTTCTCCAACAATATATTATGGATGTTTTCAACCACCTCAATTCAAAATGTATATTCCGTTTTTAAACAATTTCCTCAGAATGACTTAATTAACTTGTTTATCAATAGGAAACATTTAAAAGTACAGCGAGAGAGGAGCAAAAATTTTTATGATTATTTTATAATATAAGTTAAATATAGGCGTGATATATACTAAATCATATTAAAATAACACTTCAATATAAAAATTCCACAAATTATTTTAATTATCAATAAATCTTCAGTTTTATATTTAAATATCCTTTAAATAGATAATTATTTAAATAACGAAAAGTGTGATTACAAAAAATCACTTGACCAAGAGGGAGATAAATTGTTTATTTTTTTTTACAAACCATGCTACTAAATAAATGCTTAACATTAATTATTCAACACAAATTCTAGAAAAAATGTTATTAAAATGCAACAGAATTTCAGTCAACACATGATAAGAAACTTTTCATCTTCAAATTATGGAACACTAAGCATGGATTCCAGGTAATTCCTGGTAGTAATTTTACTTTTCATAACAAATTACTTTGGTATAGAGGTCAGTTGGAGTAAAAATCGTTCTGCATTTCCTAAACGACTCCTGTCTCCATCAAATGCCCTTAAGGTCTCAAGTTCATCCATTTCAGGAAGAATACGTAGCAAACCACGAAGCTTTTCTGCTCCTACAAGCTCATGAGAGCCACCTTTCACCAAGCGGATGATGTCTTCATTAGAACTGGAAGTAAGAGTTGACTTAGTTATAAAATGTTTATTCAAGGGTAAATTTATTGAGGATGTATAAAAATAATTTTTGTTATGTGTAAGACATATTAAGGAAAATAATAAATCACAGCTCTCACCTCTTGAACTGCTTTAAAAATATGTTCACATTCAAACTTCTTTTTCCATCTAAAAGGGTTATCTGCAAAAATAAGAGACCATTAAAATTAACAGCAGCATCTAATTGAAAATGAATTACACTAAAAAATAGCAAAATCACCAAGGTATACTAACTATGGTTCAATTTATAATGGCCAAATATGCTAAAGGCAATAGCAATTCATTCCAAAATAATAATAACATTTAGTTGTCCCAAGTCATCAAATACTAAGATGAAAGTAAGCAATATTAAAATAGAAATGTACACTAAAAAACTTCACTAAGAACGATATCACAAGGTTACATGTTTAAGATAGTCATTGATAGAATCAAAAACATTTTCCCCAATAGGAATTTTTTCACCTTACATTACAAATAGAAGAATTTCTAACATCTTTAAGAGACTGTGAAAGTTTATTAAAAAGTTGTAAGCCCATTTCCTTTAGACCAAGAGCTGTCTTTTTCTAATTAATGGGGAAAAGATTTAGATAACTTCTATTTCTGGTTGCATAGTTATGTACAGAACAATTTTTTGGTGACGGAGTCACTGTTTTCCCATACAAGTGTTATTGTACACAGTAAACAGCATGGTGTATGGTATATACCATGTATAGATACATAATAAAGGCAGAAGGTTGAGAGATTTAAAAATAAGTCAACATGATTAGCTAGGCTGTTTGTCTGTAAGAATCCTTACAGCTCTAATTTGGACCTTCAATATTCTCAAGGCATTATTACTGTATAGTGACATCATCAGTTACAATATGATGCCTCACTCTTAGCAGTTCACAACACCACAGTTTGACACAATTTTGAAAGAGTAGCATGCAAGTATTTAGGTGGCATTCTCCATTCATACCTCTGTGGAGTCCCTTTTGGTGCGGTCATCTCGACCCCCTAACTTGGGCGAAGAGGTGGGCGTGAAGCCTCCTCCAGGTCCCCCAGTGATTGCTGGTGATGGAGGTGGCACTTGCTGACAGAAGAGCCCTTCCATCTCCTCCCAGTCAAGGTCAGCCATAGGGGAACGCTCATGGGAGCGAGCGACAAGAGCCCAAATATTGCGCTTGTCACTGACCACCTGCATGGTGAGAGGGAGAGATGATTCAATTAGTTTTCAGGAAAATATAAGGTACAAAATGTTAAGGGTTCTTGTTTTGAATAAGATACGCAAAAATGCTACACTCTATCCTTGTCGATCAATTAACAGTTAACATATCAATGCCATAAGTTTTGCATTTTCAAGGAAATAAAAGAAACATTTAGTACATTTTTAAGAGAATTTAAATAAACAGAGCATAATCTCCTCTTACAGATGGCTCCAATGTGAACAGATAAACATGTCATGATAAACATGTAAATCAACACCAACAATTACATGATTCAGCATGAGAACAGTGAACAAGTGATTAGATTTTTTCAAGGTATAAGTTCACAAAGTTGTGCGATTGGAAGGAAAGTACACCTGAGGGAGAATATTGGTGTGCATTGATGGTAAAGCCCCACAATTGAAGCATGAAATTTGATGCAAAAGTTGAATGTTTCACATTTAAGGAAAAGAATAATATAAAATGAAGTAGAATATTTATTTATAAGGTCTAAGACTCTCTACAAAACTCAAGGAGCCTCTTTATGGCTCATAAGTGATGACACAAATTAGTTAAACTTAATAATGCCCATAATTTGTTCGCAAAACTACCATTTAGTGCCACAATACACATTACTAGTAGCTTTGATGTTATGATGGCATTATCCAATCACCATGTTATTCATTCACCTGATTACTCAGGTCTAAAATGAGAATGCACATGCTTGACTCTTCAAATTGGTTAAATCCATGCTTGAAGTTTCCACTCACCTTGTGATTGGGTATCTTGTTCCAGTTGATTGTTTTCATTTTTGCTTTCGGAACAGGAGTTTCCTGCTGTGGTAATTTGTGAGAGTCCTCATCCTCATCGTCGTCACCTCCCGCTGTATCTCCAGGTTTCACGTTGCCCACACCAACCTTCCTCGCCCGCATCAGCAGCGGCGATGGGGGAGGTGGAGGAGGGGGGCAGCCACCTGGGGCGAGGGGAGGAGGGGGTGGCGGGGGCGGAGGGGGTGGGGGACCTCCTCCAACACAGATCATGGGTGGAGGTAGCGGAGGTGGTGGTGGGGGTGGAGGTGCTGGAGGAGGAGGAGGCCCACCCCCTGGTTTTGCTTCACTCCCTACAGGGTAAAGGAAAAGATTAAGAGATTAAGGTTGGATTAAAAAACACCACACGAAATTCTTTTGGCATATATTGACAAATGATTTTCTCCAGCAAATTTGAATTTCTGAAGAATTGATGGGGCTGGAAGAGTAAGCACTTCCCAGCTAACCAGTACCAGACAATTCTCTAAAGCATTAATCTCACAAAAGAATTGACAACTGAAAGCAGGAGTCAAATAGCAATGAGATGATGACCATAGACCAGGCCTGTGGTTACTTCTGGGTAAGTTGTTACATTTCACATTTCCCCTGAACATAAATCTCAATTATGTTAGCCAAAACCTTCAGCGGAGTAGTTGGAACAAAATAGAAGTGACAATAAGATATTCTTCGCCCAACATATTCAGATAAATATATTTGGTGATGCTTGTAGGAGTAATTAATGGGAATGGTACTTGGGTCCCAGCAACAGAGCATTGGAGCTGCCTCAAATCATTATGCCAGACAAACTTCTCTCTCAAAAATTAACTGAGTCTCTAGAATAATGAATCGAGTTTAAAATAAGACATATAAATCTATTCTCAATAAATGAACCCATGGCATTATATCAGATAAATAGGAAGGGAAAATATAACAAGCTTCAAAACTCTCAGAATGCCTTACACAGCTGATGATACACTTTATCCCTCTTTTCTACACTCGTTATTTCTTATACACACCCATACTTTCACCAGCATGGTTATTTCATATTCCAACCCAAGTTTTGAAATTTATGCCTATAGCCTAAGTGATGAATTCCTGAAATGATTAGCCATAAAAACTAATTCTTATCAAATATTTTGAGCACGAATAAATGCATCACCCTCCTGAAAAATACAGCTACAATTCCATGCACAAAGATTTTACACTCATATGGTTTCACTAAATGGAAGTTGGTAAAAAGTGTAACAAAATTTCCAATATCATGCTTCAAAATCATCTTAATTGAGAGAATATTCTTTCGGCTATCATCAAATTCAACAGTCTAAAGTGAAAATTTGGTCACGTGATTGTTTAAATTTTTGTACACATGCAAATGTGCCAACAAATTATATTTCACTGAGGTGTTATCATTGATTCAATTTTGGAAGGGGATGACTGGATTCTTAAGTCACAATGCGCTGATTGTTGGAGCATCGTCTCTCATTAATTTCTAACTGGCTCACTAACATGGGGTTTATCTTTAAAATAACTACCACCATTAACATCCAGAATGCCCGAGGAGTAAAAATATTGCCCAAAATCCTCTTCGTAGATCGAGGAGTGCACGTATCCTACAGTGTATTCAACACTTTCTACACATTTCCGACAAGTTTTGTGTCCTGTCCATGATTTGATGTTACATCGGGCTTTGATATGACCGGGGTCAAGTGAAGGGTCTTATTCAGTATTAATAAGAAAAATTTTCGATAAAAATTCATTTAGAATACACAGGAACTATATGCGGGACACCGAATTATCCACAAATGTAAAAGACATAAACATGAGGTTTTTACAAAGAATGAAATTAGTGACGTGGGGATAAGTCTTCAGGTTGCAAGTCTCAGACAGAAAAGAGCCATTGTTTGAGGGGAAATAAAAAAATCAATTTAAAAGCCTCCAAATGCCACAAAAATATGATATTCCTTATTTCGTTCGCTTACTCTTTACTTGCTCGTCGTATTGCCGTGGTGGGGGGAGTGAGGATAACACTGAGTTTACGATAGAAGTATGAATGCTTGCTGGGTTGATACAATGACACAGAGTTGTACGTGCGACAGTTGTCTGGACGAGTCATTGCCTTTTCTTTCAAATAAAAATCTCTCGCCGACATAGGCTGCGAGCGGAGGAGTGAGACCGTACCTGTCACACAAAAACCCAAATCCAAATCCCACGACAACTTTCATCTACATAATACCCGGCGAGCCGCCGCATGGGCGTGTGGCAGGGAATGGTAGGTCACCAGCCGTGTAAAGATGTAAGTTTTTGGGAGGCGTAATGGTGACATGTGGGAGTGTATTTAGTGGAGCTCAGTTTTTATTGTAGTCGCTTATTGGGCGCGGAAGGAACGAGTTTTTGTACCTATCTGTTCGGCCGTGTATCTCTCTCATTTTATCGCATCTGTCAGACCTAGAGATATATTGAGGCGTTGTGATAATATTTATGAGTCTCTCTGAAACATATGATGGGTTGTTGTACGTAGTAACTTTTTACAGTTCTATAGGCAGCTTTCACTTTTGCATATGAGATTGTCTTTTCCACCTCTTTACAATAGCATTATTATACTTATAAAAATTACATGGAAATATTCTCTGTGTCGCTCTGAAAAACATCACTTCTGAATTTCTCAAGCAATTTAAGCCTAGCGTGTAGCCACCGAGTCTCCAGGGGCTCCCACCTTAATCCCTCTAAAAGTTGTGAAACGCTGAAAAAAATATGTACGCTCGCAGCACTTTTTTCCTCTACATAGGAAGGTGGATAAATGATGAGGGCATGAGGCCTGGGAACTAAAATTTTTAAATTTCAAATAATTCGATGGGACTTACTGCACGAGCAACTGGCAGATGCCGAGTTCTGGTTGGTGGAGGGAGGTGGTCGGTGGAGGAGGCGCGCGGCGTCCTCTGGCCCCTCGATGAGCGAGGCGCGATGCACCAGGGTCTCGGCCGTCTCCCACGCCAGCGCCGCACCGCCCGCCTCCTTGCCGTCGCCGCGCGGGTCCAGCCGGAGCAAGTGCTGCAGGATGCCCAGGAAGTTGCCCTCCTGCGGCAGCCCTGCGACCTGAGCGTGCAAGGTCGGTGGGACACACATACAAAAAATGAGAGATGTGAAAGGCTGCAAGCTTAATGGCCGGCGATCGGACGCCACATTCAAGTGTCAAAAAGAGAGGTTTATTCCAAGTGATCTTGAATCATGCCCACGATTAACGTTGACAAATCCGGCCATCCAGGCAGTTCCTTTAGATTTTTTCACGGAGCCGTGGCACATACTTTTGTGACGTTTTCCCCTTTTATCACCGACCAGATTCATTATTCCACATTGTGTGATTGTGATTTCGTGCACTTTTTCAACAGAGAAGATTGCATCTGCGTATTTGTAAGCAAATTCAATAAGCATACTGTGGATCTCTCACAAACTATACTCAAACGTCAATTTTTCAAGTTGAGCGTAGATAAACTTCGCTTTGGCTACTGAATCTGACGCTTGAAGCATAGACTAGATACCCATTAGGAGGAAAAGTTATTACTACATATTTGAAATCATCTAAAACTGGAAATAAATAGAGGAGGATATATAAATTAAGCTGAGAGGTATTAATGTGATCTGATAAGGTATTAATCTGATAAGGTATTAATTTGACACCTACAACAAGAAACAGAAGAGGTACACACCAAGCTAAGGGGCACTTTACTGCTCTCATTTTCTGTTCTTTCAAAATAATATGGCCTAAGATGAATGAAAAACAATAAGCACGCGTCCAACCGCAAAACACTTATGCGGGGACCGACGAGTTCCATCTTGTTGAGCAATGAATTGATCATATTGTTTTCTGAAATAGAAATAACCGAGAAAATAGATTCATACTAAATGATCATCAGGAGTTTTTCATAAAAAAGGTTGAATTTCCGAGGTTTTTACCAAAATTATGTATGAAAGTACAATGGATTGAAACTATCATGATCCTCTGAAATTATACTCATTGGCAAGCAATTTAGGAAAGAAAACAATAGGAGCGTCCACAACCTAAAGTCGCTAGCTGACGATTTCAACATAATACTCACAGTCTACTTTTAAATTGATAAATTTACGTTGGTAAAGACGAAAAAATTAATCACTAATTCATACCCATTTCCGCTACAATCTCCCTCACGTAGGAAAGAGGATACGAGAATTATAACAGGAAAGAGAATGCTATAAATCCCGGAATGAAGAAATGAACCTCGTAACATATGGCTGCCGATGGCCGACTGTTTAATTTTCCATGAATAATACATACATGCGTACGATACTACACTTGTAAATACTCTCCTTGAAAATTTCATCCAAAGCTTCCGTTGTGAAATCTCGGTCCAGTCCAAATGTATAACACGTTCGTCACTCATTGATATAAGCGAAACTAGCGTTCCCGTTTCCGACCGAAGATTTCCGACCCGCGTTACCAGCAAAGTATACCGTGGTTGAGCCAACCGTGGTTATAAATTCAACCATAGTTGGCGCAAGCAGGCGTGTCCATTACGAATTGTAACCAGCTTCAGGCTTAACTAGCGTGAAGGAAACGGAGGATGACGTGGATTGTAATGGACGGCTAAATAACTACTTGGAAAGAATGAGTCGTTGCCACATATGATGATTCTACGAAAACGGTTGGAACCTCTTATGCTATTAATTTGGCTGCATGAACAAACACGTAGTCTTGTAAACGCGGAAGAAATAAGAAGTAAACAATCGAAAAACACCGGTTTTGAAGAAAGCCGCTGAGGAAAAAAATGGAACATGGTTACATAAGCACAAATAAAAATGGTATATATTTTTTCAAGTTGTAATTCGTTAAAATTGACAATAAAATGTGTATATTTAAATTCTTCTTAATTTATCAGTCGAAAACTAAAAAATGACTAAAATTAAATGTTACTGGCAATTACTTCAATGAAATACACAAGTTTTAAATTTAGATTTACTTGTAGGAATATTCTAGAGTCGTTTTTTAGAATAAGGTAAAACTGACTGCTCTATTTTTGAAGTTTCTTTTCTTTACTAGTACTTTTTAAGAGAATTAGCGATTTGGATTCTCTAATTTTTTATAAAATACTGCAGTTTTATGTCTCATAACACTACAAATTGTATGATTCTAAAATGCAACTACGTAGACATAACTTGAAGCGTTATTCTCACCGTGCATAGTAATCAAAGAAAAAAGTATCCCTTGCTATTTAAAATCGAGCAATGAAGAGTAAATACTAAATTAAGAACCTAAATCAAGAACCGAAGCTAAAACTGAAGCGTAACCAATAAAGTGGAGCCGACTCATCTCTAACTTAATTGTTATGCAGAGAAATTGATTAATCGAAGAACTTTTTGTCACGAAACATTGTATAATTAATTGGATAAAAATATTAATACGGTTTGGTAAAACTTAATAAGTTCTAAAATATGGATATCTACAATATATATAAATATATAGATTCTGGCGAATGCATGTAATCCACCGGAGACAGAATTACATTCAACAAAGAAGAGAGGTTTTTGGGCCACATGAGAGACCTAACTCTTTGAAGGCCACCAGACAGTAACCACCGAGAAGGAAATGATGTCAATCTTGGCTGGACTCCAAAAGGAAATAAAATGAATGCACTCCAATCCAAAACCCAGAGCACCCGACATTTCTGACGCAAATGCGCGATCAAACAATCGGGATCCGAAGACGTGGAATGCGCGTTTTTGCATTTTGCTTCGGAATGAAAGTGAACACAAAAGCATTAGGAAATTCGATGAAAATTCAACCACCATGCCACGAGACGACTTCGGAATAAACGGAGTGCAGGCATGCTATAGGTTTACGGGGCATCTTTAAAAGATCAAGGGGGGGACGCGATCCTATTGACGGCGGTGCGCGTGGGGAGGGTGCGGAGTGAGGCGTTTTACCATTCTGAGGATGGCATAGAAGACGTCCAGATGAGAATTCAGATCCAGTCCGTCCTGCCCTAGGTGTTGGCACTCATCGCTCTCCCGCTGCTCCTCGAACACGTCCAACTGCACGCTGAGATCGCCCGCACCCGGCTCTCCCGCGCTCTTCCTGCGAACGGAAGGAGGGAGGGAAGAATGGAAAAAAGAGGAAAAAATACGATTAATACGATGAGCACACAGTTCTCCAAAATGCAAACGACTGAAAAAAGCAATCACCAGATTTTCTGTTCCATAATGAGATTCCACTACGGCTGTGTCAACATCAAATACTAAATTCTACCTCCTTGTTTATGTCCTAAAAATGACTATTTTAAATTTTTATTATTTTTGGCCGATTTCCATTTTTATAATTTTTAGGTAAAATTGGACAATATAAGTCCGGTGAATAAAGGCGAACTCAAAGCCGCGACCTTAAGCTTTGCATTGGCCCCGACACCAATGGCAGAGCAAAACAGGAAAAAAACTGCATTTAAAAACGTATTAAACATCACATTAATAAAAGTGTTTGGTGAGTTTTAAAAATGACCAATAATTATGTTAAACACTTTTAAATATTTGTAGCCCGGAAAGATCCACTTGATGCTTTGGCACGAATTCTTCCTATCATAAAGGAGCATTTTTTTTTAATTTCCATTGACTTCAAAATAGTAAATAAATAAATACTTCTGCAGCATAAAAAATTTACAAAAACTACAACATAAAAAATATAGGGAAAGGGAAAGGACAATCTTGACACCGCTTCCCTGAATGTGCTGACAGTAAAAGGGTAGCTAAGAGCAAACTTTACCGATGAATACAAAAGTTATTTTTTCGACTTACAGAACAAAGACTAAATTAAATGCTGGATAATACTGGATACTGATCGTTAAGGACTAAAAGGGAAAATATTTGGGCTACTTGTGGCGTTTTAGAGTGAAAATAGCTCAAAACAAAAACTTGTGATTTGAATCTAAACATGTTTTACTGCTTAGTTTCGAAGATCCAATCCATTACCCCACTCCAAGAAATCCCAAGATTTCCAGCTTCAAAACAACTTATCTTCCTTTACAAGATATTCAAATAACGCGATCAGAAAAGGGAGAAAAAGTTTTTCTCTTCAGAGAGGGAAACCGTTAACAATCTTGAAGATTATTTATCAATAATTCAGCCCACCCCTTGTTATCTATGACTTTTTCGAAACATTTGTATATTTTTTTCGAAAGATCAAATTGCGATACATTCCGTTTGTAAAAGAATAGCAGATAATGGTATTTACCTTAACTCATTGAGAACTTGCAGAAGTTTAAGACCTGGAAAAGGAGAGGAAATTAAGATTAAAATTGTATCGACGACTTTTAAATTAGAATCAGCAAACTGAAAATTTTTTATTACTATTTTCAAAAAACAACAATAAATTGAATTTTTACCAAACTTACTGACACATTTTTTAGCCGAACATCTTTCATGCAGCTTATGTAAACAGCTCCTATTTCAGATGCTGAACCATAATGCGCGAAATAGATTTATTTGGTCATCTACTCAAAATAAAATAGTTCAATAAAATAAAAAAGCAGTAAAATTTAATATTTAAAAAAATGTAATATTGCGTAAGATCTCACCAATGAATTCGTTGCGGACCCGTATCCTCTCCTTCAGTCTCGGCGTTGAGATGATAAGGCAATTTACAAATGCAACCAATGCTGTTTGGTAGTCTAGTGAAGTGGCCAGCCTGAGTTCATCCACCACCACTCGGAACCGGTATTTCTCACCCTTAAGCGACTGAAACAGCCCAAGGTCATTCATCCTTAGACACTCAAAACATATTTCAAATTTGAAGCCAGCTACCAACATTTCATCTAATGGCCTAATAAGATGAATTACCCCGAGATTCGATGAAGCTTTCATTCGGATCATTACAATCTGCTACCAATAGCAATTCAGAGCCTCAACGTTTTAAGTTAAGAATCATACTCGGAACCAATTAAAATTTGTAGTTAACAAAAGAAAAGTTAACGAATAAAGTTATTTTTAACATCTTAGGCAAACATCAAGGACAAGGTGCACAATTTTAATTATGTATGTGATCAAAATTCTTCAAAAGAGGAATTTAAACAAAAAACCCAAATGCCAATGATAATTTCTGCATAAACAGGAATCCTTGCATTCAAAAAGATATCAATCAGTCACTAATATAATTTTTTAATAATAATTTTCAATTACATATGCTCAATTATTTAGCATTGAAATCACAAAGATGACTCGCAGAATGTTACTATAAAGTTCATGATCATTGGAATAAAAAATACCAGCATTAATAAAAAATAATATAAAATATTGATTAATAGGCATAAAAATAATCAATTAATGAAAAATAAGGAGGAATGCGAGGAGGAATAAGTTTCACTGAAACGTGTCCATTCATTTCCGAACCGGCATTAATAATCGGAGAGAGGAAATCATCAAACTTTACATCAAGATTATAAGAAAATATCCAATCAAACAAAAGAGCAGCAAAAATTATTTATTTTAATTTTTTTTAAATGTCAATTTTATTTTTTATGTTCCAAATCATTAAACGCCTTATTCGTATTTCAAATGATACCGTTGCCTAATAGACACCGCTTTGTCATGAATGGCAACATAACCATACAAACCACGCTAAACTAGCGAATTAAGTGAGCTTGAAATATGATTTCATCTGCGCGAAAATACGCGTCAAGGGATTTCAGAATGATTGTCTCTAGCTCTATAGAATCACATTTGAGTCGTATTTGAGCAATAATTCACTTCTCGAACTCTGCCAAGATGGTACATTCAACGACCATAATAGTTCACGTTTTCAAGAAAATTATTCATTACCAGCAAACAATGCAATCCGTATATTTGATAAACTCTCAACTTAAAATATCATGAAGTAAAATATTCTGATATGAAACACGAGCACGCTTCGGAAAATGTATCTCATGGATTCTTCCACGATTAAATAATTTTATGTTACGAACGCACCGTGACAGCCGATCATGAATTAACGTTAGTAAATCACTCCCTTTAGATTGAATTCAAAATGGACACGAATATCAGGAAGAATATTGAGCTAAATTTAAATAATCTATACCCAATTACCAATTGAAAAACTCACTAATTAAAGCATCTCTTTTGAAAAATGAGTTATTTCACATGCGTAAGCGTAAACACTTATATGCTCCCTCTATGGTAATTTACGGCGATAATTACTAAAAACGTTATTATTATTCATACAAAATTACAATCAACAGTAAAAGAACCACACGAACCAAAACTAACTTCTAAATGCCTAAAAGTTTTCACAAAGGCGTCGAAAAAAGTCATATGTTCAAAAAGTACCCTTCAAATTCATTTTTTCATAAGAAAATCATTTGGTTATTCTCAAGTATTTATATGTAGATTGATTATTTTTCAACAGGTTTGAATCAAATTTCAATGCCATCATTCTACGTACAAAATGCGGGGAATTTTAACGACTGATTTGCTTGAAATGATTTTAGTAAATTTCAGTTATATGCACCAATTATTCATGATTTTGATAAAAATTAAATTATTATTTTTTAAAAATGCATGTGCCCAATGCTATCACCAGACTACAGAGGGTTCGCAAGAAACATATATCTCACAAAATAACTATTAAGAAAACACAGGGTCATGTGGTACAGTACTTAAAAAAGGTAAACACGAAATAAATACTCAATGAAAGGGTGCCATTTCAAATGGAAAATCTCTTTAAACACTTCGCGTGACTCTCGCGGCAAAAAATAAAAGGATAGAGAGAGGCAGCGGAAAGGGACGACAAAAGGAGCGGAAAATTGCACGGTAAGACGTATTGCTGTTTTGAAAAAATAAAAGAATCTCCTCGAATATATACAGACCTTGTAGTGTTCAAGGGCGTCCAAGGCACGGGCATACCCTTCCGCGTTGTACACGCAAAGTGCAGAGAGCAGCTCCACCACCTGTTTCTTCACGGTCACATTGTTCGTGTCCAGCGCTGAAAAGAGAAGGCGGAAGGTTGTCATGAATGGATATAGCAAACCAAGAGTAAAAGGCGCCGGCCTAAACCCAATGTGATCCCCGTATTATCCATCCCCTCAGCATTGCAACTCCACAAAAGGATTACGCTCGTATGTACAAGCGGTCGAGTCCGTAAAGCAGTATCAATGGATGCTCCGCGATATGAAACTAATATTGTAACATCATATCCACGGTGGAAAGTAATGAACCATGAGCAGCTTCACAGGGTGCCGAGAGAGAAAAAATGCGGCTTTATAATCGATGCGGATAAGACATATCATTGAATTGTTCTTATTGATTCTAGGATAATAGGCATGCCTTATTCCCCATTCAAATGTGCAGGCATAATTAATTACCATTACTACAACGATCAACTACGCCATAGGTTAAGATTTTCAAATTTAGGACTTTCTGATGAATTAAATGTCGTAATTCAACTCAAAATTACATCATTCCAATCAGTAAGGTTATATATTTTAGCTTAACGTATCGACTGCGCAAATTACTTTACAGTGACTAGAAATAGAGATTTTGGCCCTAGAAGCATAAATTCGGCTTCAGTATCCTTCGATTTTGTATTTATTGATAACACTGAGGACTGCTAAATCATTTCTCTCGATAAAAATCTCGTAAACGTATAGAGAAGGAGAGAAACGAACCACTCAAGACGCACCAAGAAAAGGAACAAATTCTGAAACAGAAAACAGCTATGAACATCGCCATTGGTTCGAGAACCCCTCGAATGTCTCATTATGACTGTTTACTTCGACCGAACTTCATGCTTGCACTTCACTTGCACAGAGGTCAACTTGTGCGCGAAAGAAGCTCCGAAAAGGAACGAAGCCTCTTGCTGAACTTGGCTCTATAGAATTAGCACCAAATGATTTCACTTTTGTAATGGTAGAACGAAAGTTAATGAGAGGTAAATATGAGGAGGGTTTTCACATGACTACTAAACTCAAAACTACAAAAAAAACTGCATGATGAATGTTAATAATTCCACAGAACAATGAATAAGAACATTTCATAAATTTAAGCCATGAACGTATGACAGGCAAAGGACATACTTATTGGCTACCCACAGATTTTATTAGTACAAGACTTAGCATTAATAGTGTACGTCCTTGAAGAAGTATGAACTACAGTTTATTAATGTAATTAACAAAATCACATCTTTAAAATAGGCGTGATTTTTTCAGAAAACTCATCATATCGTCGCATTCACAGAAATGCATTTGTCCAAGTGCTTTAATATAATTACTTATGCGCATAATTACTTTCTCTTGAAGCTATAAATTCCTGTATAAGTATACATATTACGGTTTAAAATAGATTTAGAGCTTTAATGGATGTATTTTCCCCCAAACGTCTCTACAATACGTCCAATCCTGGAGCACTTATTAAGGTCATCGCAATTTGAATAATTTTATTTCAAGCCACTAAAATTTTAAGGCAGTATGAGCGATTGACAGCTATATTTAATCAGCTTTTCGCTTTTAACTGAATAGGTAGGTTCATGTAGTAAAAGGGAAGATTTTTAAAAAATTAGGTTTCATTTTTTTGTTTCAAAAGAGTCTGACTTGAGTTTGAGAAGCTCCATCTAGTAAACAAGCTCAAGACAAAAACAAGAAAACATCCATGCTCGACGCGAGATTTAAATCTGCCACTCTCAGGTTGCCAGGTCAATAAGTGACCAATTTGGTTACCGCAACCGGCTAACTCCAGAATCGGTCGAGTGCCAACCTACTATGAGGAATATATCACACCGTCGTGAGGAGTTTGCCAAGTTTGTGAGATGTCCCAGGTTTGACAGAAGGGGAGAGTTCAACGTGTGACAGTATCTAGGTGCGGAGAAACAGGTAGGAAGCATTAGCTAGGAGCCCATCTATTTAAAACATTGCATGAAATAGCGCCGAGAACTGTCAGCTTTAAATCGCCCGCCCGCTCCCTCAATGCCATTGCATGTTACTGCACGGCGTCTCCGCGTGTTTCCTTACCTTGAGTACATCAATTCTGTCACTCTGCCGAATTTATTGAAAAGCCTCTGCAATCGACTTAAGTATTGTCTTTACGCACCGCATTGTCGGGGGGACAATATTCCACGTGCGACCTCCAACGTGCTTTCGTAGAAGTATGCAATCTCGCATGCCATGTTCTCGCGCAAGCAAACTCGGTCCCACAGGGGACGACGCAGGGAGAGGCGGATGGCTTGGTGCATTTTGCATTTACGTAGTTGCTCATGCGTATGCACAACGGCGCGGAGGAATCAATGGTAATGGGGTAATATAAAATCCGAAGAGAAGAGGTGCTGGTACGTCACCGAGCGGCTGAGAGAAAAGGTGAGCTTCCTAGCGGCGAGGAATTAAACGATGCGCAAGAACTCCACACAAATTCACCGCGGAGGCTTGTGAAGAAGCTCCTCTGCAACTCCCGAGTCAAAAAAATGTTAAGTCCCGCGCATTTTCTTTCATGTCGTGTAAAACAAGCCGTTATCACTTATGGCATTCCTTAGCAACCGGAAAGCAAGAGTTAAAATACCAACTACGAATATAAAACGAAGAATATGTTGTTGAATCATTACTTTACTCAGCCCGAAGAAGCTGATTTCAGCATTGTTCATGATGAACGAACGCATTTTGACTTCATAACAGCAACCGGATAAGGCCCCATCATATTACTGACCAAGGGTATGGAAACAATTGTGCACGATGAGGCGAGGGGGAAAAGCAGGAAACGTTAAATTTAATGAAATTTCCTTCCTTCATTATACGTGGTCAAGGATCATGATCCATGTTTAAATAAAAGAGCGCATGCTTCGCATAATACTTTAGTATTAGAGGAAAAATCCGTCGATCTGATCACTAAATTCAATCCTACTCCCTCATTAGCCTTCAATCCTATCAATCCTACTCCCACAAAGCAGTCAGGTCGCAGTAACCACTTAACAACTACACAAAAAATTAAAGCTGAGCAATAATGAGATTAAAGAAGAAGAAAATGTCTGCTCGGAGAAAATGGAGAATGTGGACTACTAATAAGCGAATAGAATATATATAAATAGATTCCAGGTCGCAAAACTACTATTTCAATTAACTTAAAAGTGCCGATTGTGTAAAAATTATTTCTCCACCACAGTGGCAACAGGAATTAAGTGTAAACTTACACTTCATTTAAGATATTCAAGCTCTCCGAAGAAAGCTATCGGAGCTACTAAAAATCATAAACAAAGATAATAGCCTAGACATAAGCTTAGATGAAGTAAACTTATTAGTTTAAATACGTTTTTTACAAAAATAAGTTTTGAATTTCTGGGATAATATTAATTTTTTACGGATCAGCCCAAGGGCAAAATGTTGCCAATGATCAAAACCCCCAATCTTGGCCAGAATGAATTTCTTCATACACTTGGTTTGACGGATCGCCTGTCACGATCCAGAGTGTTTCCTGATTGCATAAAAAATCACTCAGGAAATACATTTTTTTACTGGTCATAAGGCCTGGTCTCGCAGGACGTGACATGCTTGAGGCATTTTATCATGATGATTCATTTTGGCTACAGCTTTAGGAATACGCGAATTTCGAGGGAATTAATACCAGTATGAAAGCTACTCGCAATTTAATTTTCATTTTCCCTCATACTCTACGGAAATGTCCCAGGACTATCTTAAATCATTTATTATCCAATATCAGGTTTAACATACTCTTTTCTGCTCTATGGATAATTTATTGTAGATTTTTAATTAAAACTTAAAAATTAAATCATCCCATTTTTTTATATAGAAAGTTTGGCTCTAATTTCAGATGAATTATTCACAGCAATTCTTTTTTTTTGCAACAGCTTCCCGGGTCCCAATGAGCGTCTTTAAATCGAAAAGTCAGTCCACTTCCACCTGAAGATGCAAATTATAACGTGGACGACACCGTTGTCATAGAAACGACAAACGCAGTGAACACCCAATAATGCGGTAATATATTGAAAAGAAGCATATCCTTGAGCAGACATATTCTTCACCAAGTTAATGTACAAAATTGATATTCTGAAACTGATAGATACATATAAATTCTCGAAGGCACAAATTTATAACCTAAGAGTATTCATCTCAGCGATTCTCATACGTAACCCTGGTCATTTTTAAAAACATACACACCATAGAATGGTGGGTTTGTCAATTCCTTCCCAAGTAGGCGTTTGCCATTCGTTCGTTTGCATACGCGAGTGAGCGACTCAGCCGACCACTCTCCGAGGTCGTGCACTTTCCGTCCTCCGCTTCATTCCTTCTCCCCGTCGATTCCGCTCCTCCCTCCCACCAAGATTTTCTATTTCCATTTCCTGAGGCGTAATTTTTTTTATTATTTTTTACGTGGAACTACCATTACTCTCAGCTGTGTTTACGGGATGTTTGGCCTTTGTACCCCAGCATGAGGTCTACGGCATATATATTTTATATTCCAGCGCAATTCAGTAAATGATAAGGATCTTCCAACATAAACCTTATTACGCGCGTCATATCGAGAAACTATCTTATAAATCAAACATATTGTTCCCAAGTATGGATAGACCAGAGAAAATATCAACAGTGTTCGAAGCAAACATTAAAAAAATATACAACCGCACATACGGTTTAGGTACCCTCCGCTCTTCAAGCCATTCACCGTAAACAGAGGTGAATTTGGTACATTTAAACACGAAAATTTCGGACCTGGAAGGAATTGGCGGATTAACGGAAGTAGACGACGGCGGTTAGGTCATTTATACACTAGACAATCGTCGGCAAACCCAAAGAGGGCCCTAACCACAATTCCGAGATTCACTTCCGGTTGATTACATAATCTACGTCTTCTGTGCTATCACGTAATCACTACAAGATCCTAAAACCACAGTCGCGGTGACATTCTGGTAAATAATATCACCAAGTAAGTACTTTTCCTGGCTTAAGAAACTATTTGAGGGTTATAATTCGTTGAGGACACGTAAATATCTGTTTTACAATCATTTTAATTCTCTAAAATATCTAAACAGTGCAGAGGGTTAATATGACACATCGAAGTTTTATGTCGATTTCATGTTTTCTTCGTTCTAGTTCCTATTTTTCTAGATGCCAAGGACTTACCAGGAAAATCTGGAGGCCAGAGGCATATTCGTAGGTAATTCGGGTGTGGCAGGGGTAACTGTTTCTCCTTAATTTTTGAAGGGAAAAAATTTCCTAACGTTACAAACTCGGAAACACAAAGTTTAAGGGGCATCATTCGTTACACTGTTTAATTTATCTCATTAGCAATAATTCAGCAGTCCTAAATTACTCTCAAAAGGCTTTAAAACCTACCAATCTACCGGGCCATAATCTCTGCCCCCCATCAAAATGCTCAGGTGATGCCTGTGGCCAGAGGATAAAGGATTGGCTTCCAGAAAACCTTGAGGTGGCAATCAAGACGAATGCCACCAAAAGATTCAATTAAGATTGCTAATGTTTTGAGAAATGGGCATTGCTTTACTATGGAAGATTAAATAAGCACGAAGGGTTAGCAAGGCGTTTCCCAAGTAAGTAGAATTTGAAGGTTTCCAATCATGAAACAAATGGGATGAAGTTGAAATAGAAGCCAATCTCTACGAGTTATCAACGGAAACTTTGGTGTACCATCATCATCTCACTTCGCGGGGTAAAGGTAGCACAAATTTAACCTTTTTTTCTAGTCTTATAGCGTTTGTAGTGCTCTTCAAACGTTAAATGATTAACTGATAGATTAAGTTCCCTATGTAAAAATTATATTGAATAAAGTTGAATGGTGAGAATAGAAGACCTAAAAATACCTCCAGCTAATGATATATGTGTAGACATGAAAAGAAAGTTCACCTTTACATTAGTTTCTCTGTTCCACTTAGGAAGAGAACGGCAGCCAAGCAATTAAAATGTCGATGGAACTAAGTTCAACCCACCAACATGAAATATTTTTAGAGTGAATTCAAACTATGTTTCGTAGTGCGAGGTCCACTGAATCAGATATTTATGAATTTTATCATCACAAAAAATATTTCATCAGAATTTAAAACATCGTCGCGAGATTTACGCCATTTACCTAGTGAACACAATTTTAAGTAAATTTGCTAGAGGTATTTATGGGTAAGCATTTTTAAAGAAAATCAGCCAAAGACTGTGATGTCAGCTAAAATTCACTGTGAGTGGGAATGGTGTGCGCGTCAATCATGAGAACCATTCAGACTTTGGACGGCCATGAAATTAAAGACAATAGCTATGGCTATATTGGCCTAAGGCAATACGAAGAGATAAATTAGTGCAAGCACTTCAAGTAAACAATTTAACGAGAAGCTCACAGAAGAAAACCTAAGAAATCAGAGACGTTCTCAAGAACGTGTGCGCTCGCGTTTCAATTAAGCTTATGACATCGAAAACGTGATCACCATTCTTAAAACTATGTCAGTTCAAATCATTAGCTTTTATTGATGGACTGGTTTCTTACAATCTTAACTGTGATTGTTATCCTTCAAGAGGCTTGCTCTTGTAATTAACAGTACGACTACGCGAAAGAAGGAAACGTGATCCTTTACTAAGCCTTTAATTTTTAAAGAAACTCATAGACGTGAGAGACTTTATTAAGTTGTCCTTGGCATTTTAAACTAAAGAAGCGCTGAAATGAAGAATGCGATCAGCAAATAATCTCTCCCTCTCTCTTTACACCGGAGACCTGTTCCGTGATATGCTTCACCATGCCGAGAATGGTATGCCGCTAAGACAAAAAATGCAGCAAGAAGAAATTGGCGCTTTCCCTAAACAATAATCAAACTAGGGTCAAAAGATAACGAATTGAGTTTCAACCTAAATTAATCCGAACAACGATAATTATAAAATTGACCAGATTTCTAATAAAGGCTTTGAAACTGATGAAACTAGAAATTGCGACATTTGCCACGCGACCGTAACAACGAAATGAGAACCCAATTGAGGTGAATAAACGTTGAAATTATTTGCGACAACAGCGAGGTGAGATTCGCTCGTCAAAGAACCAAACTCACATCAATTTATTCTGTATGTCGCGGATGCACTCGCGCGAAACTTAATTCTGAAAACCATTTCTGTGGCCATAAAGAGAAAACCGCTGCAGTGTGAAATATGAATCACGCTTCCATCAACGCGGCCTTGCCATCAGAACATATTGTCGCCTGCAACCACATGATTAATGTTCCATTTCCCTGTAATTAATCTTTCAAATTAGTCCATCAGGTGACAAACGCAACAAAGTGGCGTAACCTAAGAAGTCACGCGAATCAAAGGAGGAATGGATAAATGAGCTATTCACTAGCTGCTCTTCGAAACGCTCCCTTTGCCTTTCGCTGAGCTTCGGAGGCTTTTTATCTCGGCGTGGAGTCTTTTCTACGAACACAACAACTCTTGAGGAGATAGAGAGAGAGACGGAAGGAGATAGAATGTATCAAGAGGTAACTTTCGTCTCCTTAACTCTCCGGTTGGCAACACTGGCCCTCTCCGGAGAAGAAGTGATTTCCAGAAAGGCGACTAACCGTCTTCGTCCGTGGGCGCATGGCTTTCTCTCTCTCTCTCTCTCACTCACTCCTTCTCCTCTCCCAACATCTCTCAACCGGAGGAAGGGCCGACGAAGCACAAGTCCTCCCCCCCCCTCCCCATCTCCTGCCCCCCGCTGCTCCCCCTGGGGGATGTGCCCCCGCCACCGCCGCCGCGGTATTGGCAAAAGAAGGCGTGGGCGACGATTCCCAAGGCCGCCACGGAAGTGGGGGGAGGCGCTCGTATCGTTCGACGACATGGGGAAGGGGAGGGGGAGAATTGTGTGTTGTGTTCGCTCGATCACTTGACCATTCCGATCAGGGAGGGAAAGAGAGCCAGAGGATAGAGAGGGACTAGGCGTCCTTGATCGCATCCTGATTCATCCTGCAACAGTTTCTTCGACAGAAAGCTCATTTTCTTCACTGATTTCCCTGGTATACCGAAAACAATTTTCCCGTATGAGAAAAAAATGACCATGTCATTGTTTAAGGAAGTCCAACCTCGACAACGTGAGTCCAAACAAATAATGAATTGTGCCTTTTCATTTGCTTAGTTTGAATAATACAGCTTTCACAGATGGCGTGCTCTTAGCTGTTGGAAAACAAAATTTAGGAGCAAAATACGCAGGTTTTTCGATGAAAATATTTGTTAATGAACATTTTCCTCATCGCACTTTAGCAGTAGTGCACATAGGAGCACACTGCAGATGTATTTGTCATGAATAAACGCATGACTCCAATAATTATTGCAGTTGATCAATATAACTCAAAAGTGTGATGATCAGTGTCTAAATTATATTACCATTCAATTTTCCGGAGAACTCGCTTCTGATAAGGATGAAGTACATGACTCCGTCGTTAGCATAAGGTACGTCGTCATGGAGTGCGTGAAATGCCGTGAAAAAATACATAAAATGAGAGACGACCTTAGAGAGAAGATGGGAGACAACTCAGAGAAAATGTAGAACATCATAAATTTTTCAAAGGAATTGGGTCTTCAAAACTATTAGAAATACCCTCCTTATCAATTCTCCATCGTTTCAGCCTTTTTTACGCAAGGATTTCAGTTAACTTTTCATTTATGGCTAAAGTAGTTTAAGGGAGATATCGTTTCATCAAGAATTCGATAGATTTGGTCTCATTTAAAAGAAACAAATCTCACGTTCCCAAAGATACCAAATTATCAGTCCCTTACTCACTCCTTTCCGAGATATTTGCCAAAATATATGCACCATTTTACAATGGAAATGGTACGTGTATACACTCCAGAGAGACAATATTTAAAAAAATGAGGAATATCAAACACCTAGATGTCGTCAAAAAAAATAGCATTTAGTAGTTTGTGTTGTGTAATGTTTATCATATTATTAGAAGAGTGCCTTGTCACTTGGGTATTTGTTATTAGTTCATTGTCATGACAAAGATGGATGGATTGGCAGAATAAAGTGGAGTTGGTAGCCATCTTCAGAGGTGTCTATAAATGTCTTTTAAATAACCCAAAAACCTGTAATATAACAGTTTGTATGTTTCCTCAACATTTAAAAAAAATAAACTCCAGAGTAATCGCAATATTTATTTTCAGAATCACAAAAAACTTTACGTTGAGAAGAAGTTTTAAACGCACCGCGTGGAAAAATCGTGCGAGTCAAGTAAAAAACATTAATAGATTTTCACTAAGGATTTAATTTATACACATTTTGATAGTATAACTGCTCATTACTGCGCCATTAATATCACAATATTTACTTCATACTTCCTTCAGCTGCTGAAATGAAAAGGAAAAATTTGAAAATGCCCTCCACTATGACTAAGGAAATATCTTCCTCAAATTACCTTAAAAAAATTAACATGTGGAAGGCACATAAATACCCCAGCACTCGACGCACCTCGGATAAAAAACCAGACTACCACCACATCTTGTTTTTTATAAACAGTTTTTCGCTAAAAAAACTTTTAAAAAAATTTTGATAGGAAAAAACCTGTTTTGACCCATTTACTCAATATTTAACCCGTTCATGCGGTAAAAACCATGTAAATTCATGTTGAATAATAGGAAAAAAAATAGCTTGGATAGGTAAGGTTTAGCTGTTTACGTTAAAAAATGTATGAGATGAAAAATTTCACAGAGGAAAAATCATCTATCTTGTCCGGGACTAGAACCCTCGCGGGACGGGGACAAGACCTTGTGGACTCGGTACTAAGCTCTCGCTTTGGACTGCTTCGTCACATAATAGTGTGCCTGTCAGTGCCAGTCAAAGCCCAAACAAGAAACTAGGGAGGAGGGCGCCTTCGTGACTTAAAACAGGCTAAAACTCTTGGTGTGATGTTAAGGAATAATGTTTCGAGTCCCGATCAAAATAACGATTTTTCCTCTGTGGAATTTCGCAATTATGTGCACCAAAATGGCCTGGTAGCTTGCTTGACTCCTGTTCTGAGGATCACAAGTTCGCGACTGAGTGACGGAAAATTTTCCCAGACCCTGGAATCAGTCTCATCAGGGGCCATTGATAGCGCAGATCAAGATGATCACAGCTTCGGGCGAGAGTGAATGCGGGATGTGGATTTACAATCCCTAGCCTTGCTACCTATATGTGACATGATGGCATTCCCTCCGGTAAAATACTCCCAGGCTGGGAAAAATGGGAGGGGTACATCAGTAAGAAAGAACCGTGCACTTACGAGCGATTCAGTGACAGTAAGACCGTGACTCCTCAACCTACTCCTCGATCCATCCTCCTGGAGGATGGAGCATCGATCCATCAACATCCTGAAACCTCCAAGATCCTCAACATCCACCTTTCACGATGACCACCTAAACAGATTCACCATGAAACTTCGCCTTCAACTTCCCTCGGAATAGGATTTCATAATCTACAAATCAGCCTTGACCACTGTTAGTCTCAGAGAAAAAAATCGTGATTCCCACGCGATTTACTTTCATACTTGCGACACCACTAGTAGCGTTGATACCAGTCAATAATAAATGAAACGACTTGAACGAAGACGTAAAGAAATTACTTAAAGCTTAAGATGAATATGCTTACAAATTATAGCCAAAAGTAGCGGTCATCATTATCAGCAGTCATCAATCCGAAGATGAATCCACTTCATTCTCATTACAGCTAATCGATTTATTATTTCATAATTGATCATTCTAACATCCTTCATTGTTTGATTCATGCATTTCTTCCATGGTCTTCCTCAGCATTTCTTTAAAATAGTTACTTCTGCAATTATAGTTTTCAGGAGACCGTTATATCTCAGATTGTATCCAATAATATTGTCTTTTCTATTTTCCAGTGTTTTCATTAAGCATCATTTCTCCATGGATATACGTGTAACTTAATTTGTAATTTTCTCCGTCCATTTGATTCTTTTCTTTGATTGGTTCTCCGTCTTCACCGTTAATCCATTACATAACATTTCCACGTCTTGTAATCCAGCATATTCTATTTCTGCTATCGCCTAAGCTTGCCTCAAACGCTGCCACTTTCTTCATTCCGTCACCCCTAACACCTTTTTTTTATTTTTAGGGGTTTACTGCCTTATTTTCTGTAAATTGAAAATTTTTCCATACAAATATCTAACTGCAAAGTTTTCTTAATTACAAACAAATGATGCATGTACGATGGACACATATGTATGTTTACTACAACTCACTAAAGAAGTTAGGTTTTGTTAAGCGTATAATAGGAAGGTCCTCGGATGAAAAAGTCAAAGAGAGATGCCAAATTTTAAGCTATCCGGGACTAGCCACGGAGTTTCACTTTTACGGAGTCACCCGCAATGCACAAATGTGCGAATTTCCACAGAGAAAAAATCATCCGCCTAGACCGGGATTCGAACCCGGATCCCTCGATTTCCTGCCGAGTGCTTTAGCCAGTTAAGCTACCGAGGCTAAAAAAAATCCACAGGGAAAGAAGACGCCTCGGTAGCTTAACTGGCTAAAGCACTCGGCCAGAAATCGAGGGATCCGGGTTCGAATCCCGGTCAAGGCGGATGAGAGATGCCACTTCGCTCTGGTTAGACCACACCTCGAATACACCGCGAGCATTCGGGACCCTGGCCACATATATTTAACCAAAAATTAATAAAATACGAAGAAAAGTGGCGCGCTTTGTTAAAAACTGCTACGAGCGAACATATATTATTTCCCAACTTTTACAGGCATTAAGGTAGGAACCCCTAGACTCGGAGGCTACACGCTAGGCTTATCTTGCTAGAAAAATCCAGAACTGATTTGTTTCAGAGCGACATAGGGAATATTATCATGACGCCTCACTACATTTCTAGAACTGACAGAAGCGATAAAATAAGAGAGATGGATTGCCGAACAGATAGGAACAAAACCTCGTTCTTTCCGCGCACAATAAGCGATCACAATAAACACTGACCTCTACTATATACACTCTCATAATATACGTCACCGTTTCTCCTCCCAAAAACCTATCCCTTACATTTTTACACAGCTGGTGTTCTAATATCCCTATCACACGTCCATGCGGCGACTCGCAAGGTAGTTTGTAGATGTATGTAAATTCAATCAGATGTCAAACAATACTATCATTAAAATAATTCATATTTATTACAGCATGTTCTTCTTCTTCTTCGGTTATCAACCCATGGGTTGGTTGGCAATAGCACGCCATTCCGCTCTTTGCTCAGCTTTCCTCTTCATTTCACCATATGAGACGCATCCAGAGTCATAGATGATCTGCTTCATATAGCTTAATCTAGGACGTCCTCTACGATTTTTCCCCTCAATAAAACCTTCAGCTATTAATTTTAAAAAATCATTGCATCGTAGAATGTGACCCATTAGTTTAAGTCTCCTTGTCTCTATCTGTCTCCAGAGACTTCTATTTTCTTGTATTCTCAGCACTTCCTCATTGGTGATTCTGTCTCGCCAGCTGATTTTCTGCATCCTTCGATAGCACCACAATTCTAGGGCCTCTAATCTGCTCTTTTCATGTTTCCCGATAGTCCAACTTTCACACCCGTAAAGGGCCACACTCCAAACATAAGCTTTCATAATCCTCTTTCTTACTTAGAAACTAACATTTTTACAAGTCAGTAGAGTCTTTATATGTACAGCATGTTAGGAAGCATCAATCTTCGGGAATGTCTGAAATTTATTCAAAATGTGGTGTTAATATGCCAGATGGTATGTATCCGGAGAGTGTAGAGGAAGGATTTCCTAATCCACAAATGACACACAAACCCAAGCGACCGAATTATTGAATTTCCCCTCGGGTATGGTACCGGAGTGCAGTGCGTCCAAATCAACATCAGCATTACACGGTCCCGCTGTTTGTTAGAAGGGAATATAAGGGCACCAGTCAAAAAAAAGGTAGGATACACGGAAGGGAATTGAAACGGGACGGGAGGACGAAAAAGGGCAGTCGGGTTTTCTTCTCATACCGAAGCTCTCGGAAAGCTATGTACACCTTCATCTCCTTAATATTCACACATTCACCCTTATGCCTTTGCTGCCGTTCGTGTCCCGCGGCGGGTCATTTCCGAGAATTCGTACGGCCACGTTCCAAAAGGTGAGGAAAGGTTCGATCGAGCGGTGAGGTCATAGGAGGGCGTTTCAGAGGAGGAGGTTGGTGGGTGGAATGGAGTGGGTAGGAGGGGCGAGAGTGAGGGAGAGCAGGAGGGGGGGGAGGGACGAGCGAGAATGGGTGTGAGGGAAGGTGACGACGCTGGGATTCGAACGAGTGCGAGAGAGAGAGAGAGAGAGAAGAATATCTGTTTTGAAAACCGGCCTACCCTGGGGCCATCTCCACGGGCAGCATCGTAATTTCCCACACGGCAAGGCGGTCGTCGGTATCGGGTTCCCTCCGCTACAATAGGGTGACTTCTTTTCGAGGCTGAGGCGTGGGCCGCCTTAAGGGAGAGATGGGCCTCAATTTCGGCGGGAGGGTACGCACAGGTACCCCAATCCTTCCTCCCTCCCCCGACATCAGTCCGCTAAGATTCAAAGATACACTGACTACTCCGCTCAGGGAAGCGAGTGCAAAACGAGGCCCAATTAGACGAAAATTGCTGAATGTAGCCTAAATTTATGTCAAGGAGGGATATGAGCACCAGATATGTAGATTGCGGTATGTATTCGCTCATTTCGACCCAGGTTTCAACACCTGATGTAATCCTAAAATAAAGAGAATCCACTTGGATTGAGTAAAACCCTTAATTTGCTCTACTCTTTACCTGAGGATGTCACAGGGTGTTGCAATTTGGTCGAAATTAACAAAAGTTCAGTGAAACTACATCTTTGATGCCCATTCCCTCCTTGATGGACCGATTCCATATCGTTAAGCCTGATTCATATAAAAGTTGTCGATACTATGCCTTAAATTAACCATACATTTGCAAAAAAATTTGATGAAATCTCTGTGAAAATGAAGAGAATAGCTTACAAGACACATCTGGATACGTAAAAGCCTTTAGTTAACTGAAAGAGAATGAAAACAATGGAACTGATGACAAATAATACCAAGATGAGGAATAAAGTGGTTAGCTGAGAGGGACTCGTGAGCAGCAGATGACCAATGTTCGGATACATGGCATATGATGATGTAAAATATAGTAGGCATATCAATGAACGTCCGAAATACTGACACTTTCAGACGACCTGATGCAAGATAGATTAACCGGCATGAGACCGAGAAACATGAAACAAATAGCTGTCTCTTGAGTTGCTAATTGCCACCAAAACGTCACGTAAACCTTTAACAGAGGTTAGGAGTGTGAAGACTCCACTCAGCAACACTGCAACAAGAATACAGGATAAATAGTGAACACTCACAAGCAGGGATCTTTTTGCGTGGCTTTTTGGGTGCCTTTGTGGAGAGATGGGGCGCAATTTGAGGACATATATACCCGACGTCGCCGCCATACCACATTCTAACAATAGCGGCGATCGGAAAGGTTGGATGGCGAGACTAGAACTCAAGTGGAGTACTCCGTCCATCGGAAGGGATATCAAACTCTGGACCCCTTGACGCATTTCGTTAGAAGGCCAATGTTGCCGCCGGGTTTCTCTCCACCCATCCTCCACTTCCCACGATAATCCTTCCCTAACTAACCTTACCACCGATGCTAAATGATGAAAATGACCTCAACAGCCGATGGCCTCCCAAATGACCACCCAGAATTGGAATTCTTACTCGTGGAACTTTCTACGCATTCCATATCCGTACTAACGACAGGGATGAAATTCTTCATCTGCATAATAGATACGCACGGCTTGAGTATTGTCATATGATTCAACCTTGAAGGTTGTGACATCTTAGATGTCCAATTTCCCCTTACTTTCCCATCCTTATACCGCAAAGGCATAATAACTAATTCACATAAATACTCCAAATGTCTCGAGAATTTCAAGCAAAGGTATCGCAGTTGTCTGCAATATCGGCCCTGAGAACCCAAGATCCGCGCTTCAATTCTAGGTCCAGATGGACTTTTTTTCCTCGCGGCGATTTCTACGCCACCCAACCGACTGGGTCGTCGACTTCTTTTCGCGAAATGCGTATTTTGTTCAAATAGGTACGTCCGTTCTCCTCTTGGGCGAGAGCGTGCAGTGAACCTCCTGCTCCCCTCTGGCGACGCAAGTGGGCGTGCTATCCGGTTCTGCTCGACTCTTATGCCCACCCGACCCCTCCTCCTCTTTCGACCCCCCCCCCTTTCCCTCCACACTGCCAAAGTCGAATGCAGGAGGCGTCAAGGAAATAGTTGTTTCGTTCGGGGGTGGGGGAAGGGGAGGGGGGAATCGAGGAAAAGGCGGCCTGGACCTCTTTTAAGTTCTCGCTGCTTGGGATTTAGAAAACCCGACAGCAATTGCCACGTCAATGTCAAGAATAAAATGAAATCACGAATATGCTTAGCCCCAGGTTTGAAATGCGTGAGTCATAGTTCTAGCCAACTTTGAAGAAACATAAAATGTTGAAATTTCAATGTATAAAAAACGAATCCGCGGCAAAATATAGTTTGCAGTCACCATGCAAAATGCTATAATCTGCACAACCTCTTTCATGCGATACAGCATTTTTGAGCGAAATTGTTCTTGGCCATTGAATTTTAACTCGCTCAATCGGCTAAGCTGAAGGTAGATCGTCCGAGATGCTACGAGTTGAAACTATACATATTAAAGTTTTTTTCGGCTTGGTTAGTGAGAATCAAAATTAAAGAAATATGTTCTATGGTAGGAAAAGCTTGAGATTCATTCAATTAGGATGAAATTTTGAAAAATATGACTTGTCGTCATACCTCGCCATCTCCGCGTCAAGATTTCAACAGCAATCAAGGTAAAGTACAGACCAATTCAACGGAATCCTTCTTCACTGGCAATTTGCAAATTGATTTCCGATTTCTTAAGTGGCTTCTGTTTCCTATATAAAGAGATAGGAGAATGGGTGTTTCCGAAGAATTGCCACATATCCATCCATCAAATCCACGAGCCTTAAGCAATAAGAGCACGCTCATTTGCGCAGTAATTATGCTCCTCGATACTACAGATACAGCGATGCCACTATTGAGTTTTATGGAACTCAGATGATCTTATAATCAGATCTCGTATCGCGTAGGAATATATTGTAGGTACCATTTCTGAGGGAGAAATCGAATCCATTATCTATATTAGAGCATCACATTGGATTGATAACTTGACACTAACTCTTCACTCTTCCATTTAAAATAGATATCGATGATAAAATTATTCTAATATCGAGATGAAGGAATCGATCACAGATGCACAGAGGAGCTAAGCACACTTGAGCAACATTTATCTGAGTAACATCTCACTCATGTCCACTTTCAGGAAATTTCCAATAAATCACTCGTGTTCGGAATCCAAAAAGTCACTAGTAAAATATTCCCAAGATTTTTCCATGTTTTCCGCACTCAGTATACCAAATGCGACTAACTAATCGATGCATTGCAAGAGTAAATACATATACAATTTTTTCAACGAACAAATGACCAACAATGCACGTAGCTCGCATTCATCCCAATTTTTATGCACGAACTATTAGAACCAAAGATGTATTATTAAGATTTTAGACCTGTTCCTTGAAATCAACATTCGAATTTTGCCGTCTAAAAGCGGAATTGACTTTAATTAAAAAAAACACATCATAAAGATTTACACCGAATAACAGATAATATTAAATCAATTTCACGGAGATGTTGACGAAAGAAAATCCAGGGTGAATATACTATTAGAGATACCTGAATTTAATGTAGGAGTCGTCTTTTCTCATTCAATGGGATGAAAATACGAATTCAGCGAAGCATGAATAATAATAATTTTCCTTTATTATGGGCGGATTTAGGTCTTAGTCCTCTGTTAACTCATTTGACGAACAAAAGCACCCGTGCCCTGGGTGGTGAAAGTTCCACCCAGGCGGGATTCGAACCCCACGACCCTCGGATTAGCAGGAAAGGACTTCACTCCACCGCCTCCAGACCCAATTGGGTGAGAGAGCATTAAATATTTATTGGTATATTCATAAATTCAATCGATAAGTAAATATCAAGATAAACACGTTAGTGATGCGCAGTTGTTTCAGAGAGATTATAGTTTTTCGCATTTATTCTGAAAAAGTAGCACACACACACACTGACACAACTAATGAACTCAGCCCCTAGAGCAGGGGTGGCGAACCTTTTGGCGATTGAGTGCCAAAGTTTATGAAATAAGAGTATATTCGCTCGACTCGCGTGCCAACCCATCGAGTGAGATAGAGGTGTCCCTTAGCGCCCTCCCAGCTCCGCGTGCTGACATAATTGTTGCGCGTGCCACTTTGGGCACGCGTGCCTTAGGTTTGCCACCCCCGCCCTAGAGATTTCAAGAGACCATTTCCAATTTCCTCGAGTATTCAGAGATGCTCGGTCATCATGCATACATCTGCACACAGCGGTCACCATGCCGCGAGATCTTGAGGGGAAAGGCAACTGGAGCTTACACTAACATGGTATGAAAATATTTTAGATTAAATCCAACTTGAAACTCGTAATAAAAATTTAAGGCTTGACTGCTAGAATTAGATTATAAAAGCCACTAGGAGCCTGTGAGGTTACAGACAGGAAAAAGAGGATAGAGTATAACAGACAGACAAGGAGAGGGCGTGAAGGAAGCAAAGTGATGCCAGGGGCTTTTCTGCCCACATTCTTGGAGTCTACCTGACACTCATCTTTCCTACAAATCTGCTACGGGTACCTCACGTCAGCGTTGTCAGAGTGGCTCCCATTCTCCACCCAAAAGAAGCCATAAACTCTTCCTGCCACCTTTTTCGGGGAAGGAAAACCAGATTGCCGTCAAAGACGCGCGAAACTTTTAGGAGAAGACGAGGAAAGAGGGAACTGCGAAAGCGGGAAAGGAAGAGTCGGAAGCGTAGGCTGCGGACTGCTACGATGGAAACACCGGTTCCCGCTCGACCACCGATGTTGAGCATCGCTGGGGTCGAGTTTGGAAGAGTGATCGTCCAAAACGCCCCGGGTGCTGTAGTCCCTTCAGTGGAAGAAAGAGATTGCGAAAGGACTTGACCTGACGGCAAGTACGCGAAACGGAAATTCGAAGCAAAAGAAATTAATATTAGAACTTTCAACGCCAAGCATCTCATCGTACCTTGCGCCTACGTCTCTCTCCCCCACTCTTGATAAAAAGGTCACAAGAAATTAAAACCAATTTTCCTTCATCGTCAGTCAAAATTAACGAAAAGACAAACGCAAGGAATGCGAGGGAAAACCTTGACTGGGGAATGAAAGTGGGTGAAATATTGATTAGTTGCTAGACGCTATACTCAGCCGATCCGAAGAAATGACAGCTACAGAAGTGTGAATGTCAAAAGCAGTGTTAGATTTACGTGATACATAAGCATCAAAATAAATATACAGTAGTCGATGAGGTTATCAAGAAAACGGTCGTTTAGTCTAATCAGCGAAGTATCAGAGCACAGTTAACAAATTAGTGAGTGAAACTTCACGTAACCAGGTGGTACTTCGGGCGAAAAATGAGTGAACGATCGTAGTTCAACTGGAATAATTAGCGTGCTACTGTAGTTGACCCTTTCTGCAAGAGGGTGAAAGTCAGCGCCAAGTACCAAAAACCGTGGAATCATGAAGAACTGAAATAAGACAACTAAATTTTTTTTAAAAATCGCAGTTCTTACGCCGCGCCATTCGTTAGACTTCTCGGAAGACTCCCACCCTCTCGCCCATGATCCCAAACCATTCTCCGTAGCCGACAGTCAAACACGCCGCTTTCCTCGCCGCTATCTTCTTATCTTGTCACAATATAAATAGACGTTTGACTTATTAACGCACTGACGCGTGAGAAACGTAAGGGCGCCACAATAGCGGTTATTTGCTCTTTCCGCATTCATTCGCACGCTACAAATGCAAAGACGACACGTGAAAAACGCCCGCGGAGTAGAGATAAAAAGATTGAATTGATTTTATGATCACAGGAGTGCAATCTCCATCTACGCGAATGGTGTAATTCATTTGATGCGAAACGAGCATTCAATACAACACTTTAAAAAAATGTGTAAACCTTGCAAAAAAGCACCAAAACAAAAGAAAGGAAAGACGAAGTCCATAGTATTAAAAGGAAAATGTGGCAACTTTTGAGAAACGTATTTTTATGCAAATGATATTAAATGATGCTTTTACAACCATGAGTAATAAAATATTTTCAAACTTCGAAAGCTGATCTCGCAAAAATAATTAGTCAAGAGTTTACACAAGATATTCTATGGATTAAGGCTCGAAATCCAAAGAGTCCAGATTTCGGCCCTGGCCTGAATAAAGAAGGTGAAGATATGCAACGGCATGCAAACAATTAAGAACTCTGATTAGCTTTCACTGTGCAGTTCTATCGCACACTCTTTCCAAAGTTCATTTCAGCGCTTCACCTCAATTTCCAAATTCATCATTTCTATTTCAGCCACACGCCGACTCCATCTCATAGCCAAAATCTTACTTTCAATCATCAGCATCATAAATATTTCCAAAAGGAACCTTCTTTTACTAAGTTATAATGACCAACAATGCTCTAGTGAACAATATAAAAATCTGTAAAACCAGGCTTAATAAAGGAGAAAGGACAAAAGAAAGGGAAGGTACGATAAGCCAAGCACTTTGACTAGGGAAAAGGTTTCCACTTGCACAACAGTTAGAAGCCGAGATATATTAGGTGAAACAACTAGGTACCTAATTAAAAAGAAAAAAACTAAAAAAAAATTTCGTGTTCTCGTAGCAATTATAATCACGAAATAAAAGAGAGAAAATCTCCAAAAGCCGTAAACAATTGGCACCCTTCGTCAACAAACACCAAATTTACTGTGTTGGTATGCTGGGAAAACCACAGCAGAGACCAACCACAGCCTCTCAACCAAGAATACCCCCGTGTTGATTTACGGGAATGTTACTTCCTCGCCAGGGACCAAACACAGACGCACACACACACAACCCAAATAGGATCCTTTGCAAGGGCTAATGGGACCCCGCTAAGGATGTTTGGGTTATAACCTGGGATCCTTCACAGGGCTAATGAGACCCCGCTAAGGATGCCCGGTCATTTACGCAAGCACACTCACAAGCACACAAAATCACTCACTCACACACACAAATGGGCCCAACTTCTGAGAGAATCAGCTCAAATGAGCGTAGTCAAATCAACGCAACAGGACGAGGGTGGGGGTCGAATACGCGTATTTAGGCTACAAAGTAGCCCTCTTCAGCGAACCGAAGGTAAGGCGTTACTTAATCGCAGGGTTGAAGTGATCATGATCATTGTCTAGCCGTAAGAAGCTCACCCCATCTTCGTGATGGCTTTCCCATTATAATCACGTTTCTGCTAAAAAAAATGCAGAAAATACATCGTTGGAATTATAAAAGTTATGATATACACATTATTTGAATCATTACGTTAAAATGGTTTTTAAGCATCTATAAATCAGTCAAGTACAAAACTATTACAGGATAAAAATACATATAGCTCCTATTTAGATTCATGAAGGAGAAAGTGACGGAAAAACATTTTCATAGAGACGATTGTGATTCAAAGGAGAATTCTATGGTCCCAAATTTTTTTTGCAATTTTAGAATTACTTTGACAGGCTCAAGTGAAAAACTATGACACATGAGACGCCTCTAGTCATACGAATAGATGTACTAACTGTTAGCAGGGACTTCTACGAAATCTCGGGTGGAGAGATATAGAATCCTATATTGACGCCAAAGAGATGGCTTAAACGTAGCCGGCAAGGTTTTTCACAAGATAAAGAGTGCCAACACAGCGGTAGCTCGTCAAGTTACATGAACGGCAGAAAATGAAGTACGAGTTGTAAGTTTTGGCTTAAATATTTGAAATAACCGATCCCTTCCATTTAAAAAGAGGGATATACTTTAGTCTATTAAACTGTTCATCTGATGAGGAAGCGAATAAATTTCGGGTTATTTTCTTTCAGTGAAAATAATGATCCCTAACGTTTTTTAATAAATTTTGTAGGATTTTCAAGTTATTTTCAAAAGACTACCTCGACTTTCCTCATCGCGAAAGGCAAATAGTCAGGTTTTTCATTAGTTCAGTATCTAAACATTAATTTTCATCATTTTTTCATTCATCCAAGCCATTCTCAAATATTCACCGCATGCAGTAAAGATAGTTCCGGGGATTGTCCACAGAAGGCTTGAGAGACATCCGTGGGTAGAAGAAGACATACTAGGGACAATCAGTTTCTCGGGGAAAGAAATGACATAACATGAAGTTAAATCAGACAA
This sequence comes from Ceriagrion tenellum, assembly GCA_963169105.1. Classification (NCBI taxonomy): domain Eukaryota; kingdom Metazoa; phylum Arthropoda; class Insecta; order Odonata; family Coenagrionidae; genus Ceriagrion; species Ceriagrion tenellum. The sequence continues at coordinate 45,543,952 of OY720632.1, forward strand.
CGGAGCATAATCGGGATGAAATCTAGAATGCACGAACTTAATAATGGTATTTGATTGCTGCGCGGAATCCGAGAGAATTTTACAAGGTTAAGCTGGGAATGCTTATGAAACGATACAGAAGAAGACAGAACAGCAAGACAGCCCGGGGAGAGAGCAGAAAATTGGCAAATAGAGAGAGGATCTGTCCTTTATAGCCAATGTTAACATTCACGCGGAGAAAACTATAAGATAGGCGTGGGAGGATCTCGTTTCGGGAGTGAGAGTGAGTGGACATTTGATTAAGTCGGTTTCGTATTTAAATGAATGAGCGCAAGTCAGTCAATTGGGAGGGATGGCAGTCACTGTCGCAAATCTCTCGAATTGGCTGGACACTGAATTTCAAAACTAGTGTGGGATAAGTGATACAGATCAATTATAAAACAAAATTCTGCCTAATGATATTTTTCCAGCAAATGGAGGGCCATAGGTAGCATCAGAGTAGTACAGCAATAGGTTAGTTTTAACAAAAGTTAATAAGTTTATGAAAATTTTACAAAATGATGAGCCAGTTAGATATTATAGATGAAAACAGGTTTTAAATTATGGGTATAAAAGTATAGGTGTGGGACAATCGTATAAATGGACATTTTACGAATGAAAGAAATGTCTTATAACCCTGATAGGTAGACCCTTGAAGCAGAGGTGAGTGACAAGTAAGAGAGCATGGTGTTGCTTGGCTGCGAATCCTGGACTAAATGGACGAACGATGGGGAAGGATGGGAGGTCTTATCGACGAGAGCTTGGAAAAAAGTGGAGAGCATACGATAAGAGAAAAGGAAGATGACCCAAGGAAGATTTCAAGTAAGAGGAAGAATGAAAGTTATTTGAAGCAATTTTTCGGTCGCTGAGAGGCAGAAGGACGCTATGAGAGGCTATAGATGACCCTCATAGAAGGAAGAATGATTGACAAATGGGGATTTTGGAAGGAGAATAGCAATATATAAGCCATTTATGGAGGCAGGAAATGCCAAGCTGAAGAATTCAACAAAGTAAGGTGAGTTATAATTTCGGGTCTCGAAATGCCTCTCAGACCGTCCATTACTTTCAACGCAGAATATCTTAACGACAAAACAGTACATGAGACCCTTCCAAATCCAATATAAATTCAGATATTCCCAATGTAAAAACTAAATATTCAATATCTATCACCCAAATAATTGAGAAACATCATGATGCGGCACTCCTCTCACCGAAGAAAATACAAACGATAAAGTTAAAGGAGCAAACAATAGGGTTGAAAGTGCCCGTTCAGATAACGGATCGGACGGATACTTTTTTGCCTGAGCTCACATACTCCATTACTTATAAAACAATTAGAGTGTAAATCACCAATATAGTTTTTTTTAAACTAATGTCACATGGCATCAAACAAATTAAGGCATTGAGAATCGGTGCTTTTAGTCATCAATAATATAACTTTCTTGCTTCAACCAACTGTGAAGAGCATGTAAACAACGATAGCAGTAAAAATTGCATTATTTTCTAAGTAACTAACTCCAAATTTTCATCGTAGAACTCCGTGATCAAGGCAAAAATCATTAAACCGTGAGACTTTTGAAATATATATACAAACCGTGAATCGCAGAGAGGAATGCGCATTATCAGTCCATCAAATGGAGGACATAACTCAATAGCTTTTTATCTTTGTGTTGCCGAAGAGAAAAGATAAATACAACAGTTAGGCCCATGACTATGACACAACACGGCAATGTTTTCCCACCGAGTGGAGGAAAGAAAGACGGCGGTTCAAAAAGGGCCAAAAATTGGATGCAATTCCGACGGCCTCTTTGAGAGCTCGGAGACAAGCATAAATCAATTTGATTGAACTGCACGGCAGTGACGCTCAACTCTCTCAAAGAGAGCAAAATTTTTAGATAAAAATGCTTTTATTTTTCAATCTTTTTCTTTTCTCATTTCATTTCTCATTCAATTGCCCATGCAATCCAAAACAGGCTAACTGAAACCCGGCGTAATAAAATTTCAACATTCAGTTTGATGTCTTCGGCGGAAAAAAACACAAAATGTAAGTTAACGATCTGTCCACTGGACCTTTTATTTTGTTTGAGTTATCATCAATCAGATGGTCCCTATTACGCTCAAGAAAATAAAGTTTTTTTAAATTTACCTCAGGTTTTGAGCATCCCTAAACAATCATATGTTATAACAAATGCGTCGTAGGTCTATGAAAAGGTTGACGATTCTCTTTATTTCCCATCTTCGTAAATAGTATAACAGGAAGATCCTCGGATGAAAATGTAAAAGAGTGATGTTACTTCATTCTGGTTAGGCCACACCTTGAATATACTGCAAACATTTGGGACTCTATATAGCTTTAGATTTAGTTTTCAAAAAATTAATACAATACAAAGGAAAGCTGTGTGCTTCGTTGAAAACTAACTCCAATGAGAGAACAATAGTGTCTCTCAGCCTTTAGAAGGATTAGGTTGGGAGCCGCTAGAAACTCGAAATTTTCACGCTAGGCTTAGTTTACTTGAGGAATTCAGAACGGGCGTGTTTCAGAGCGACATAGAAATATATCATTATGATACCACACTACATTTCTAGGTCCGACAGAACCGTTTAAAATAAAAGAGATACATTGCCAATCAGATGGGTACAAAAATTCGTTCTTCCCGCGCACAATAAGCGACCACCATAAAAACAGGGCTCCACTCAATACACTCCCATAGTACAAGTCACCATTTCATATCTCAAAACCTTTACACATTTACATGGCTGGTGTCCTAACACCCCCTACAACACGCCCATGCGGCGGCTCGCAGGGTAGTATACCTAGATATATACGAAAAACACAGCCAGTTGGAATGATAAAAAGAGATCAGGTACAAAGCTGATGAGTAGGCAAAGCGGGGTTATAGCCTACCCATCGTCTGCAACAAAATATCAATAACGTGCTAAGCTCCAGAATATAATTATTCGGAGTCGAGAACGACTTTAATGATTAAGGCCGTTTTCGAACTTGGCAAACTCCTAGTTAACTTGATATCAAGATATCTTGATACCTAGGCAAGCAAAGTGAAATGCTTAATTGTCACTTTCGTAGCCCTTTTACGGTGGAAGAGACATCATGCGGCCTTCATCTCGTAAAACATACGAAAATCGCCATCCGTGTCCATAATTTTTGTGGTTGATGGAAGTCGATTGCTTCTTTAAAATGCTTCCCATCCGTACGCGACAAATTAAAAGGGAATATAATTTTTAAAATCTTATTGCCAATGAATAAAATAATTCTCATATACCATTATATGGTGAATAACTATTATGCTTCGATTGCTAGGGTCTGCTGAAGTGGACGACGTATCACTCACTGTATTTCACCACAGACAACGTCTTTATGCACAAAAAGGCATTATAATATTTCTTGTCTACATGAAAAAACAGGTAACAGTATTTTAATATATTACACTCCGAACAAACTACCTATAATCTTCGACTGATAACTGATAAATACGCGCGTTGTAACTAACATAGGTAATTAAGTTGAAAACAAATTACATTTACCTTAGTGGTTTATTGTCCCCTTTCTTTGATGAATGCAGTGAAAACCTCTCCAATGTCAACGTTATTAACAATTATGATGTTTGTTAGCTAAAAATAATGCTGCCAATGAAATTATGGCTACCTTAGAGTACTTTCCATCGGACTATAATTCTTTCATATAATTTCTTTCATCATTTTTTTCATTTCATTTCTTTTCCTTCCAGAGTAAGGAAGATAGATTTTGTAGGTTTAATGAAGTAAACAAGGACGGTACATATACAATGTATGGAATTATTCACACAACTATTAGGTACCAAATCTTTTATCAGTATATTCACATTTGAAAAGCCTTTAAATATAGCGAATTCATCAATTTTTCCGCAAAAAATAATAAATATAATACAAATATACTTAGTAATGATAAAATAGTATCCATTTGAAAGTTTCTTCACTTCTATTTTCCATACAAGCCCATATTATCACACCCCGAGTTCTAACTTAAAACCTAGCAAGCATAACAAGTCTCCTTTTTCGTTGACTTGGTATCTTTCCTCGATAGCTAGTGAACAAGCGCATGGTGATGACGCGTCCATGACGTCATAGCTTTCGATGCGTACTAGGTTTCAAGGCAAGATTGCTTGATTTGCCAAGTTCGAAAACGGCCTACGTGCAGACGTCTATTGCGAACCCTCGGGTTTTTCTCAGGCGATTGGGTCGACAAGTTTTTTCACCAAGTTTTCGGCCATATAGACTCTAGCTCAACCTCTAACACCTCGGGTAATTTATAATGGGAGCATTGATTTCTCCAAGCATGCATCAAACTTGAAGGCGGAATGTTTCGTCTCATCCTATGGCATTTATTCACTTGAAACCGAGGCACTGGCCACTACGCTAAGCTTCCTTTCCATTAATTACTCGGTTGGTTGGTCATTAGGGAATGACCGGACAAATGAGGTCATTTGCGTCATTCTGGAGAGGTGAGTAGGATGAATTAGGGAAGGTTTGCACAGGGAATGACAGGAGGTTGATGGGAAACTCGGCGACGGCATCAGCCTGATCTAAGCGAAGAGTGACAAGTGGACCACAGTTTAAAATCCCACCCGACGCTCGGAGTGACAATTGAAGAGCCCTCCTCACGTTACCTAAGTAGGGATCGAGAGTACGCATAAATATCCACCACTGTCTGGGTGTGAACCCGGATCACCGAAATAGGAAGCCAGAACACACTCTAGCCCCCCAACAACCTAATTATGACTCGCTGTCAATCCGTTAGTTTGGCCATCACTTCAAAATCATTAAAGCAGTAAGCTTATGTCACGTGTTCTTCAACTCCTGTGGGTTTATCGCCCTGCCAATCCAAAATGTTAATTTTCAGAACAAATTCAACATCAAAGCATGAGGAGGGATGAGAACTCGCGACCTTTTGAATACAGCTGGCGCGTACTAACCAAAAATGAAAGGATATCCTCGAAATCGGAGTAGATAATAGGATATTTAGAATTATAATAGGATTATAGGATTTATTGTTACTGCGACACTGTAAACTGGCAGAAATGCTGTATGTGAGCAATTACTTAAATAAATAAATAAATATAGGAGGAACAGCAAAATGGGAGGATAGGAGGAATGACAAAATAGGAGAGATACACTGCCGAACAGATAGGTAAAAAACTGTCTAGGAATAGATTCAAAGAAATATTGAGATTTCTGAGGTTTGATAAAAGGGCTACTAGGGCTCACACTACCGGAAACAGCTTCATATGACTATGGAATATGCAAGGGAAGTTTCAATGGTCAAGCCTGTTGATTGACATATTCCATTTAATTTCCGTGTACAAAAGTGTACTCCTCCCAACTTTGTTGTACGGTAGTGAAAAATGGGTACGCCAGGATAGACATAAGAGTAGACAAAACGCCGTGAGTATGAGTTATCTGAGGACTCTTTTCGGAAAAAGTAGGAAGGATACGGTCAGGAATGAGTGGGTAATAAATGAATGTGGGTTAGACGCTACAGTAATGAACATATATGACAGGAGTGTGCTTCGTTGGTTTGGCCATAATGAGAGACTCGATGAGAGTCGAATAACGAAACAGATATATAAGAGTGAAATGAATGGTGCGAGAGGTAGAGGTAGGCCGAGAAAGTTGTGGTTGAGGAAATTCTTAGGAGGAGGAATATAAGGAGTATTAAAAACAGGAGGGCGTGTATGAAGCAGTGTATGGGGGTCAATGAGGCAAAAGGGGTTTGCAAAGATTGGTCAGTATGGAGGAAATTATTGAAGCAGATTTAGGTATACAATTATGTATTTTTGAGAGAAACATTGTGACTGTGCCTACTCCGGAAGGGAACGGCGTGATTGGTATGTGTGTATGTATGTATATATTTCAACAAGAATGCCGTGTGATGCGGCTCCAGCGGCTGATTCTTGCACACTTTAGCGAGAGATCAGTCATCAAAATCACTGGTTAGCCGATACAAATGAATTGGACCCGCGAGGGAAATGCGGAAGGCCACAACACAGCAAGGTTCTTGAACGGTGAAAATTAGAAAGAAATGCATCCACAGACGCGAACCACAGACGCGTGCCAGAAGTTAACGACGGTTGCAGGGAAAGCTCGAGCGTGGAGGATGAAGCGCTAATTTGGAGGTTTTCTCGAATGCTTGTCAAGCGCTCTTCACCGCCCCCGTCGCAAAATGACTGACAATGAGACACGTTGCGAAACGCCCGACGGAGCTAAACTGGAATAAAGCGGGAGCGATGGAAGACCGATGGCCGTCCCTTGGAAACGAAAGCCTCGGACACACGCCGGAACCTTGGGTCATCCGACTGTATTTTTTTGTGTTTTCAACAGACTCAAACATTACGGAGAGAGTGATTACAACACGTTGCTCCAAGGCCGATTAGAGACAGCAAAGATGAGGAGGTAGGGATGGGGACATTTTACGCTGAAGATATCCAAATTCTTAGCCGCGAAAAATGAATATTTTTTGCACATAAAAACATTTTAGAATAGAATAGAATAGAAAATAGTCTTTATTGTTCTGGGACTTTAAGTCCCCTGGAACATAGAAAAGAAATAAATACATGCCATAACATAAAAGATTACAAAAAACTAAGCAATTTTCCATAGGTAATCAGTCATGTTTCTCTTGAACATCGAAATTGTCATAGAGGTTCTAACATTTACAGGTAAACAATTCCATAACTTGCAGGAGGAAATTAGGAAAGAGTGCTCAAATAATAAGGTATGGAATTTAGGGACTAAAAATAACTCAGTGACACGAGTTGATCTTTTTCCTGTATCTACATTACATATAAAATTTTCATACAAATAGGTGGGGTTTTTGGATTTCAGAACCTTAAACACGTATAAAGCCTTTTGCAGTTTTCGGCGTTTATCCAATTTCAGCCATTTAATTTTTTCGTAATAAGGCGTGACGTGTTCATCATAGCGGATGTTGAAAACAAAACGCAGACAGGAGTTTTGAAGACGCTGCAGCTTAATGCACAGTTCTGAGTTAACATCTGAGAAAATGATTGAACAATAGTCAAAATATGGGAATACCAGAGTTTGAACCAGCTTCTGGCGAAGTGAAATTGGGAGCAGATGCCTGAAGTGCTTCAAGTGGTACATAGTCTTATACACATTTTTAGATATAGCTTTAACGTGCTCCCGCCAGCTCAAGGTGTTATTTAAATGAACCCCGAGACTTTTCACTGAAGTCGAGTAATCTATAATGATATTCTGTACTCTTATTTTGGGAGGGCCACTCATTGAGATGAAGTTCAGATAGGAAGGACTACCAAATATTATTGACTTAGTCTTGTCAGGATTCAACTTCAGCCGATTAACAGTAACCATTTACAGATAGATTGGATATCTTTATTGATCAATTCAGCAGCATTTTCTATTTCCTTTGGGTATTTCCTTCTATTCGAGATAAATCTGCAAGTCGTCTGCATAAAGATGGTATTTGCAATGAGATATATTTTAGAGGGATTACAATTTGGAAATAGTTGATAGAATAGATGACCTTGACAAAAACTTGATGAACAGCTCTTTTTATCAAAATCTGACGAGATGAACGAGCTAAACAAGAGATGGTTTGGATTGGTGGTCGATTTGCAATGAACTGGAATAATTTGGCGGTGATGATATTCAGTTGGATTATGGAGAGGAAGAAAAATGGCACCTTGTAATTTTTATAAAGTAGATTTTTCAAATAAATGCTTCGATGCCTCACGATATACTTATAATTTATTGACTGATCAAATCATACACACTCATCAATGAGGGGATACGTCGAATTGAATGGAATAACATTTGTAACAAAATCGGGTAATTCTGTAAACCCATGATTGAATTCGTGCCCAAAGGACAAATCGATAACTTTAACAAAATTTTGTATTCAATAAAATCGGAGAGGCAAGATAGTAATATAACTGGAAGCGTTAACTTTTTTCATGACTTTTTTCTTCATGCATCAGATTTAAGTTTGCTTAAACAATATCTATACACCACTTTTTGCTGAAAAACTTTTCTTTCATGAATCAATTAAAATAATTCAGTAAAAAGATTGTGGAGCAGGTTTCACTTGAATGCTAATATTTCTAAGCATAAATGAAAAAAACAGGTGATATGAGTTTACCAACAGAACAAACCAGATCTCTAGGTGGATGAAAATAATGTCTCCTTTCCAACTGGAATTACACATTCCATAATTGCAGGAGATTGCTGGATTGAGTCATGACATTGGCCATTTTCTTCCTAGAAAACGACTAACTTCACCTTTTGCAGCCAATACAAACGTAGAGAATCAAACTACTGAGTCCAGCAAACTTGTTTCCTTTGGTCCAATTCCAATCTTCAGGGTTATGCTCGAAATGCACAATAGCAAAGAAATATACACGTCACAAGACATATTTCACTTAAGAAGTTAAAAAAACACCAACATCTTAACGAAACAACTTCCCACAACTTCTATTATTATATTGATAAATTGTTATGATTCAATATTTCAATGCAGGTCTAGGTAATAAATAAGAAATGCCTTGCTCACATAACAAGCTTGCTACGCATGTAATTTGCAAAGTTTGTGATGTAAACACGGGTACCTGCTAACCGCTGTAATTATTTTTTTATGTCAGCTAAGTTACGCTCGTTACTTCGCGGAGGTTACATACGTTAAAATGCTTTTGATGTGGACAATGCAAACTTTGAATAATAACTGAAATGATAACAGTTGTTCTAACACACTACATTTACTTTAGTTTTGATTGTCAATGCTGAGGATCGTATTGGTGCTCGGAGGAAAGGGCTCAGTTCCCTTATTAGATCGCCAACTAGGTCTTTCGAACAATTTTACGAACTTCCTCTCCTCCAAATGAAAAGTCGAAATGTGCTCCCGAAGTAACCTTTGGGGCTTTTCCGCTTACATTTCCTCTTCAACGTTGTTTAATAACAGCAAACGAAACATCGCCGCCGCTATCTTATCAACAATATCCTCCGAAAGTATACGAACTCGAGCGGTCGCGAGGGTACGAGAAACAAAACCTTCGAATTGCCCGCCCCCACATTTCGAGCATACCAAATTCGTCCGCCGTACGAGTTGGTACCACGTGACTCGTATGAAATCGCCTATTCGTATACGAATCCAAATTCGAGCACAAGCCCCAGGCCAGAGAAACCTGCCGTCTATTCAATAGTCACATCACCGTTGGGGTCATTTTTAAGACATTGTAAGTACGCACAAAGATTATTTCTCCTTTTCAACTCAATGTCAGCGAGCCTGATGCGAGATAATAATAAGCACTGATTACGCGTAATTTCATACTCACGGAGTAGTCATGAGAAATAATTTGCAAATTGGCATCACTTTAATTGAAGTTTTGAACTAAATCATCCAGCCGTTCACCACTTTAAACAGTTCCCTTTCATTTCATTGCAAACAACTTGTTTTTGATTAATTACAAACAATTTCAAGGACTTGGAAATATTTGGCGATGATATTTAGTTGATTTGTTGAGAGGAAGAAAAATAACGCTTAGCGGAAAATGTCAATTATCAGAAAATGAAAAGTTCATTGTGTACATGCTCAAGACGAAACCGTATGGAACAACCTTAAAAATTTCCAAATTGAAGAGTTATCCTAATATTTTCCCTGTGATAAGAGTGCCATCTATGTGACGGATAAAGTGAAGTCCTCATACGAAAGTGACTCAAGCAAGCAATGATTTTCGCTCGTGACTGTAGATGTCAAGTGTATCTTCAACGATGAGGGCCATTGATTTTAAACTAAAAATAGGCGCAAATGATCAATCACTCAGATGCTGCACTGCCATGCCCACAAACAAACCATGAGGAAATGACTCACGGGAAGCATTTCGCATAAGCTTCCCTGACGTAATGGCACCTTGGCCCTACCTTATTTCCTGCCATGATTAATCACGAATTAAAAGGAAACACTTCCCTTGTATGAAGCGATGACGTGATTCGCGTACGCTCGCCATTAATGCAAACATCCACGCGAAGAGTGTGGAGGAGTTTAGAGGACTTCTTTCATCTCCGATGGAAAAAAATGTTTTTTTTTCTTCTCAATCAGTATGGAAAGATATATTTTTGAATGTCAACTCCTTTTTTTTCTCCGATTCAAGCAATGATTACAGGTGTTGACAAAATGAGTGGGCGCTCAAAACAATCAATAAATTTCTGTATCTTAAGCAGACCTCAAATCTTTCGTCACCAAAAAAATGAAAAAGTAGCTGCTAAGCTAAATAAAAAGATAGAACTGTAGACCACCTTGGCGACATTTCAACCGAAAAAAAACTATTGCCGCTTCTCACATTCACCGGCTTCCCAAAAGGAGGTATAGAGTTAAGCGAAATGGCCCTGTGTTCGATGCATTACCCCTCTCTGTCCGAGTGATTCAAAGTCGAATTAATTCTGTTCAGGAATTAACAAAAACTTTGCGAGTTTTATTTATTGTGGACTATTTATTGGACGACCGGTTTCGTTGAATAGTCGAAATTACACACGATGATATCGACTGCTCGACGAAATCGTTCCTCCAATAAATATTCTACAATAAATAAAACTTATTTAATTCCTGAACACTTTGGAAACGTTTTCCAAACTGTTGAAACTGATTGAATACGAATTGATTGAATACGAATTGAATACGAATCAATACTTTTATGGATAGCATAGACCATGTCACACGACCACCGGTTCAAACTTTCTTCATGTGTCATAGCGCCAGATAACATATGCTTTTCCGAAAATATTGAATAGGATTGCTATAATGCATATACATAAACATTGACCCCTTGAAAAATAATTTCGGGTTAGAGATGGTTTAAAAGAAATTAACCCACATTAAATGGACATTCCTTGAAAGACAAGGCTACAACAAAAATGTCAGGGAATAGGAATTTACGCATAATAATGAAGACATTGCGGGCGTTTTAGCAATTGAAAGTCAAACTGAAGTAATCCATGTGCACCATATAATAGCTTCATGCGACAAATCTCACAAAAGCGTTTTTTGATCCGCGTTGAGAAAATATGAAATTGAACACCATATGTAGGTCTGCGAATTGCACCAGGATTAGGATTCGTTTTCCTTTCCCTCTTTGTCACTGCACAACATTCGTTACTGCAATCCGGGGAGAAGACATTATAAAAACGAAAATTTCGAATCTGGAAGACATTGGCGGACTAGCAAAAGAGGGAGGTAAATGACGTCGGTTGGTTCACGTACTATACATGAGCTGGCAAAACCAGACTGTGCTTAAAACCACGATTGCGGGTTTCACCTCTAGTTGGTTACAGCATCTTTGTCTTCAGTGTTATTACGGAATCACTATAACATCGCCAAACCTCAGTTTTGGTGCCGTCCTGGTTAATAATACCGCCAATTAAGTACTTTTCATAGCTCAAAAAACTATTTGAGGGTAATAATCCGTAGAGGCGATATCTGTTTCACATTTTTTTATTATCTAAATGATCTAAAAAACGCTATTATATGGGTGAAAATGGTACGTCGAAGTTTTATATTGATTCATGTTTTCGTCGTTCTATTTGCTATATTTCTGGTAGCCATAGACTAACCAAGAAAACCTGGAGACCGGAGGCATTGACGTAGTTAATTCGGGGAGGGGGAGTTAAGAGGTGGCAGTTTCCCCCAATAGAAGGATACAAATTTTTGTAATGTTAAAAACTGGGAAATACGATGGGAAATAATTCTGCGGTCGCAAATCGCTCACAAAGGGCTTTAAAATCTACTTATCTCCCTGGAACCCACGGTAATTTTTTCCCAGCCTAAATTTAAATGGTCAAATCACGCCAATGGCCGGAGGATAAATGATTATCTGCCAGAAAACCGTGAGGAGGAAATCAAGGCGATCACTACCAAAATATTCAAAGAAGATTGCAACGATTTAGACAAATAGCCAACGCTTTGCGATGGAAATAATTAAATAAACACATGGGGTTGAAAAGGTGTTCCTCGGAATGTGCGCAGAATTTTTAAGCATGAAACAACTGAAGTGAAGTTGAAATAGGAGCCAATTTCTAGGAGTTCTCAACGAAAAACGTTGGTATACCACCGTCTCCCCACTTCGCGGGTTGAATGTAGTACATACAATTTTCACTCTTTTTTTCTGAGCTTATAGTGGTTATATTACTAATATTCAGACGTGGAACGATTAGTTGATAGATATGATATCCTCCGTTGAATTTCATTTTCATTGAAAATAGAGAATGGCTAGTACTGAAGACCAAAGACACTCCAAAAACCAAACCATACAAAAACCAAACCATACAAAAACCGAACAAGGTTCCACCGCGGTTTACGGTTCTCTGGGCAAGAGCTTCAGTTTATTCGAGTGGTTTGATGCGGATTCTTCCAAAGAAGTACGTCTTCATTCCACAGTAAGGTATATGTCTTCCCTCATTTTGGCGATATTCAGAGGTCGCTTCATGCATTAGATACTCAGATTTTTCTGGGTATTTTTTCTAATTTGTTACTGATTATTGTGGCCACGAGGTTGTTGTGTCTTCAAATGTCCCCAATAAAATTATCTTATTTACTTCTCAGTGTTTTTAAGCATCTATTTATCCAGTCTCTTAGCAGGACTTCCATTAGTGATTCCCTCCGACCATCTGATATCCATCATTCCTCAATAATATCACATTTCAACGGCTTCCAATCTTTTTGTCGCTGTTATTGCTTAAGCTTCGTAGCATTCTCCTCCTGCATGCTCCAATAAAGTGTTTCTTTACAGGCATAGAACTATTTTTTGCAGCTTTGTCCTCCAAACCACAATTTTCTCAGCTCACCGTTTCATTCCTGCATGCATCTTCAAGTTGACATCTATCATAATTTACCTAATGTATACATCACCCTTGAACTAGCCCATTCATTTTTCCGTTCATTTTTCCCTCCACTTTTGTTTTGAACTGGCTTTTTGTCACAAAATATGCCCAACATATAAGTCTCTTCCTCATCTTAAGAGTTTAATTTTCAAGTACTATTTTTCTCTTCAACTGCACGTGAGACTTATTCGTTCATCGATTTTAGTCCATTTATTCTTCGTATCTTAATAATTCGTAGTTCGCAATATTACCACGCTGCTCGACGGGCAGGCTTCGTGAGGGCAGCACATTCCTACTCGAGGCAAGTCATGAGCCGGCCACAACAAATTTTTGCATTCCTTGTTTCAATTCTCAGGAGGCGCCGTCTAGTGAGGAGGGAGAAAATAGGGGGTGGAGAGAGAGAGGAAGATGGAGGGAGGAAGGGGGGCGGGATAAGACGGGGGGGGAGACGTGAGGAGCGCGGATCCTGTCCTCCGGACTGAATCGTGTCGCTGCGGCTTTCGGGGGCGGCGGAGGCGGAGAGGAGGCCGCGTGGGGACGGGAGAGGAAGGGGTTGGTGCCGAAGTGGAAGGGAGGAGGAGTAGGGAAAAGTGAATGGAGTGAGTGAGGAGTAAGAGAGGGAGAGGAGGAGAATGTAGGGCGACTTGCGGATCGCTTCTCGCGTCTCTCACTCTCGCCGAGAGAACTCACGATCACCCCTTTGATCCGCTGACTCCGTTCCCGGACAATCAAGAGAGAGAGAGAGGGTGGGACGAAGTAAATGAATGGGGAGGAAAATAAAATAGCGGGGGAAACAAATTGGTGGATAAATAGCTTCGTTCGGCGAAAATGACGGCGTTGTCGTGGTGCGACAGAGGCTATAGACAAAGAGCCCAGAGGGCCAATAATCGATGCGCCGTGATAGTTATTGCATGCAAAAGTAAAAGATCATCGCATGGTGTTTTTTAAGTATCACATAGTGCGCCACCACTTGATATGCTCGATGCAATCATTATCTATCTCGGCGGCCAGGGTTCAAATCCCTGCAGAGGCGGATATTTTTCAGAGGAAACCCGAAACCTACTTGAGTGTCTTGTGGAGGATCACTTCAAGTAGAGTGCTCCGTCTGTCGGATGAGACGTTAAGCCGTGGTCCCTTTGGCGCCTTTCGTTAAGAGCAGGCTAACTCCGACGCCGGGTTTCTATCCACCCTTCCTCCCTTACCTATTCCCTATGGCGCAAATGGCCGTCGGTCGCCTCCGCAAATATCCAATCCATTATCTATCTCATTCGGACGGAATGAGACGACTCAACATCACTAAGGCGATGAAACCAAGTTATAAAAATGTTATTTTCGCACACGATGAAGAACGGCGTTCGATTGGATTGGATTTTGAGAAGACGACCGACTGATAATGCAAGTTGGGCCATAAGGGACAGGTAAGGGAGGAAGGGTGAATAGAAGCCCGGCGTCGGCATTGGCCTGCTTTTAACGAAAGGCGCCAAGGGGACCGAGGTATAACGTCTCATCCGACAGACGGAGGACTGTACTTGAAGTGCCCTCCACAAGACACTCAAATAGGGATCGGGTTTCCTTCGAAAAATATCTTCCTCTGCACCCTGTCCGCCCGTATAGTTAGCCAGAACTCTAGACGGCGTTTGAGACCCCCAGGTTCTAATTTCTGCCGAGGTAGAGTTGCATTGGAACCTTGAATCGGAATCAATTCATGATATCATGAAACACTGTTACAATCTGAAGTGACTTAATGCCAGGGGTTTATTTTGAAACTCGTTTTGAAGATGAAATGAAAAACCGAAGAAGAAGAGGCTAAGGGATAGGCTAGAGAGATGGATAGAGTAATGGCCTCTTATTGAGGGTGAGTGAGGTCCTACGGCCACACTCCATCCTCATAAAACCTACAAACCAGGAGAGTGATACGTAGAAGAACATGCTACCATGCAGCACACTACTCAAGATATAACTACTGGTTGATATTATTAATGCGATAAATAAATAGCTCTACAAGGTACTAAGACATGCAGTAGTATATCATGCCGGAGATTGCAACGAAGTTAGTATCTACAATTCATCTTCGGAGTAAGGAGATTAAAAAGAAACAAATGATTCAGTAAATAAACAGTTATTGAAATAAAAACCTGATCCATCGAGTACGAAGAATATATTCTGTGTGAATTGTTTGCAATTGAAATCGCGGAATTATAACATCAAAAATACAAACTATTCAAAACTACAAACCCATGCAAGAAAGATCACCGAAAGGATAATTAACGTTCCGTTCAGCACCAACACTAAACTTAAGTAATACAAAGGCAATCGCAGAGTAAGAAGTAAACAATTACAATTGAGGAACATTAGAAATAAAAATCACAAGGCAGCATAATACCAAGTAAAGACGGCCTCTCTCGGGAGAAAAGAAAACACTGGAGAGGGGAAGCGGAGAGCTGTCATGGGAGACAGAGCAGACGAGGCATTGAGAGAGAAAGTCACAGGGAAAAAATGGAATGGGAGGACTTGCCCCGGAAAGACAAAAAGAAAAACAAGACGATCGCGACGATTGCTGTCATTAGGACGAAACGACGATGTGTATGTGAACGAGACAGCGACAACCCTTCACGGAGATATGCTCGAAAGCAGTGCAGCTTGTTTCGCACCAACGATACGAACGGCGGATAGACGGGGCAAAAATTGATTGAAGTTGAACTAAGTTGATATGAGGTATTTTGAGCGAAATACGTATCATATCACTTAGACACTAATGAATTTGGTATTACTTTAAAGAATAATATCTTACTCTTCCAAAAATGTCAAATTATCAGCCCTTTACCAGACTACTTTCCGAGATATTTCATGAAAAAGCCCTTAAACGAGGGAAATGGTACGTGTATGCACTCCAGGGAGATCTAATTTGAAAAAATGGGAAATTTCTAACATCGAGATATCGTCAAAAAAATTAACAGTGGGTAGTTTATATGTTTTCTCGACTATTTTTAAATTAAATCATATTCTCACCGCAGTATTTTATTCAGATTAGCAAAAAACTTCCATTGCAAAGGAGATTAAAACGTACCACGCGAAAAAAAAATTAGTCAAGTTAAAGGCTTATGTAGATATTTTCAGTCAAATGCTCACAATTTTAGTCCAGTAAGAGTGTATTATTGCACCATTAAAAATGCAATATTTAATGCATGCTGTCTACATCTACTAAAATGAAAACGTTCAATCCGAATGTGGTGTCCATTTGGACTATGGATCTGTATCGCTCAAAATACCTTAAAAAATATTCCAACACAAACGAATCTCCTCTCTTGCCTTATCTATGCCAGGGATCGATTCGATCTCGTTAAAAACTATTAAAAATACCTGTGCAGATACATCTAGAGTCCTATAAAGAATCAACAGTACAAAGAAATATAATACCGTTAGAAATTACTAAAATGATCAAATAATGGATATTCTGACGAACTCCGAGAGGCTTAGAATAGACAGAGGTAATCATGCCGTTCAGGGGTGGGAATAATGTGATCAAACAATCCATGATCTTTTTTTTAAATCATACGATCGCGAAAAAACTGTTGAGTTCTCATTTCTTCCGAAGCCAAATCAGTTTATTTCAGCTTTAAAATTTCCAATGGAAATTATATACATTGCTGAGGTTCATAATATATCCTACGTACCCTCAAGTACCGTAAAGCGCTTATGATTACACAAGCCGATTGCCTATAACATAAGCGTCGTATATTCTATTTTTTTAACTTCTCTAACCACTTCTTTAACATAGTAATTGATGTTCCTCCCATATTTAAATTTACATTAATCTATGCCAAATATTTCCATATTTGCTATTATTTTGGTCGCTCTTCATTTCTTCGATTTCTCGCTTTTCAAAACCCTAACAGCCCATAGACATAACTCATTATTTGCTCATAAGGAGTATTCTGCAGAAAATACATATTAATAGATAAACGAAAAAAATGGAATTCACGGACAATTTTGACGTCAATGCAGGTATCGGTAAGAAGGCGGGAAGATTCTTCCTTCATTCGTGAATTAGTCGAGAGATAACATGACTTTCAAGCGCACATGAATATAACTATATGACGAATACAAATTACTATTTTTAATGGAGAGAAAAAAAGAGAGATCCAACGGCAATTTTTAATGGAGTGAAGATTTGTTATTTATGCGGAAAGACTGCTTCATTCGGGAGGTCAGCCGTGGGATACGGCGATTCCCGAACGTTTTTTCAACAACCAATCAACTCGTCAAGGACCCGCTCGCCGGAGTTAATCAGATAAAACTTTAAGATTTATTATCGCCTCGCCTCCCAATGCGCAGTCTCTTCCGTCTTTCACGTCCCGGGCAAGCATCGCGGGATGATACACGCAAGATCACGCAAGCCGACTGGAATAAATCACAACAAAACGCCCCGACGACGCAAAGAAAATCGACACGGAAGGCAAGATCTTCCCGGGTGGCGTTTAATCCGAGGAGAGGCTCGCCAAAGGGCCTCCCCGAGAGCTCCTTATATTAATCCTGAGAGAGAGAGAGGGATGGAGAAAAAGAGAGGACGTTAATCTTGAAGGAGCGTCATTCACTCTCGCAATGTGCGGGAACCACAGGGGAGCGGGGAGGAAAAAGAGGGAGGGCGAGGAGAGGAGGGATAACCGAAGTAAGGAACGGGGAGAATGATGGGGAACTTCGAGCAAAGACGGATTTACCCATGGAAGTTGCCCGCCAAAGCTATAGTTGTTAAGGTAGTCCGAGCGAGATAGCTCCCTAGTCATAATAGAGACCATATTCGAATTATACGTTTTAATTTCACCGGCTGTAGGAAACATCGATTAAATATTTCATTATTAATGGTGCAATAATATAGTTATATGTGAAAGAAATTGTAAGTAATTAAATGAAAACATCCAAATAAGTATTTAACTTGACTCATTTTATTCGCGCGGTGCGTTTGAAACTCCTTCAAAACAGGTTTTTTGTGATACCCCAGAACCTACTGCGGTGCCAATATGATTAATATTCAAATATAGTTGAGAAAACGTATAAACTACTGGCTGCTAGTTTTTTTACAACATCTAAGTGTTACAAATTCCTCATTTTGTAAATAATGTCCCTCTGGACTGCATACACTTACCATTTCCCATGTAAAAGGGCTGGTATTTTTTGGCGAATATCTCCTAAAGTAATGAGGTTAGGGGGTCGAGTTTTTTGTGTCATTAGAAGGGATATTTTTCTTTTAAATCAGATGAAATTCATTGATTTCTAAGTAAAACGACAGTTCGCTCAAACTACCTTGATTCGCTAACAGGCAAGACTTCAATAGGAAATTATCACGGATTCTAGAAATCCAGCCAGTGACCGATAGGGGGAATTATCGTATCTAGGAGTTCACTTTTAAGGGGCTTGAAAACATAAATTTACCAAAGGGGAACAAACTGTTGCAAAAGTAAATATTCATTTCACACACTTAAAACACTTCATAGATGCACATACTTCATTTTATATCATGTATACAAATTTAGAAATCCAGATACATCCGTGGAACTCGAAAAACGCGATTCACAAACGCACTGACCGCCGAAAACAGGCGCTATTCAAAATAGCCATGTTCATTGTTTGCCCCCATCATTCATTTCTATGGGACAAGGAGGGCAGTGATATGCCAGCAAGAGGATGACACCTGCAAGTAGCGATACTCAAGACATCGCTGCACTCACTACTCCATTGAAGTCAATATTCAAGAATCAATTATCCACGAACCTATAATTTTAACCATCGGTTATTCTGACCGATTTCCTCCACTACATAATTATAAATATTATAGTAGTAGTCAAACCGATGATCTCTTTAAAATGGCGGCTAGTCTTCAGAGTCCGCAGCGCTAAGGACGGGTCGCTATCACGATGTAATCGCCACCCTTATTATGCGGTGGCACGCACAGTTGGGGAGAACTGGTGAGGACGAGTCACACGTTTACCAAACGAGACGGAAGAAAATGCTATGGTCCGTGTTCTTAATTTCAACGAGAACGCTGGTGTTTGAAGCCTCCTCGGTGGTCGTCATTGGACGAAGGTAACGAAATAAAGGGTTAATTATAATGGTTGAAGAAATCGTAAATGTATGACTGGAAAACGGGTCTACATTTTAAATATATCGATAGGTCGATTCTTTTCTTCTCGACAAATCAATATCAATCAGTCATCAATTTCCGATTAATTGATTATTTTTACCAAATCTTACATCAGTAAGTACAGTTACGATCACGGCAAGAAGAAATATGCCTATTGCCTCCGAGACAGCTCCCAAGCAGCACTCCGATCGTTTGAGCGTTTCGCTCTCTCGTTCCAAGTGGTCCTCACATTCGCTACACATTTCACATTTTTGTTGCATTAAAATCACTTTTAGCCCATTTTTATTTTTTAATACAACTACACAGAGCAGAGAGCAGGAGCCACTGACTTTAATGTTGACAGGCCTCAAAATAAAATGCCCACTTCACCATAGACCCTTAACCTTCTCGTGATGCCTTCTCGTCCTTGCCTACGATAGGTCATTATTTGAATACCTATTCTAGGGGTTTCATTGGGTTTTGATAGGCTTCATTTTCTGTGGTCTTCACCCGCTAACACCTCTCTGCGCAATATTCAGCATTACCCCCACAATAAAATATTTTTAGGGACTTTCTCCGGCTACACCGTTTTATATTATTATATTACCTATCGCACGACATCCGGTGTGATCCACCTCAAAGGCTGCAAAGGGGATTACAAATTCACAAATCATATCAAGTATTTTACGGAGGAGGGCTTGAAGTAAACCGTATAAATACACAGTTGCCGACAATCTCGAGGATTTCGGAGAGTGAACGCAACCTTAACCAAAATGTGGAAAATGTTCCAAACTGCATTTTCATTGCATTCTCCCTTACTTTATTTATTACTCTTTATCGTGAGAAAGCCGGAAGTAAACTTGTAACTAAAGTGACGATGCCACGCAAGCCGCGATACAACTCGAGATTTTGCTCCACGAGAGACTTCCCACGGAGGACAACTTCGACGCGTAAAGCTTCCCCCAAGACCGCAGGCAAGAGTCGCCATAGAGATCTCGATTATGGTCGCGTCGAGACGATATTATCTCGCGAGG
The DNA here is from genome assembly GCA_963169105.1 of Ceriagrion tenellum. Taxonomy (NCBI): domain Eukaryota; kingdom Metazoa; phylum Arthropoda; class Insecta; order Odonata; family Coenagrionidae; genus Ceriagrion; species Ceriagrion tenellum. Next base: position 45,564,022 of record OY720632.1, read on the forward strand.
AGTGTGGGGTAGAGAAAGATTCCACCCCATACCACTCACCATATAGATGCAAATGGATTCCCTCCTCCCATCCCCTTCTGCCGCCTCCATCCTCCTATTCCCGCCCACCGCCTCCATCGCAGCCTCAGAAGAAGCAGTTGCTCGCAAACCAATTGACTTGTTTGCAAATAAAAACTCCACGAGAGTCTTCCTTTCTACCTTTCCGCGATAGCAAAGAAACTAATGCGAGGAGGGCACAAGAGCTGGAGGTTAAGGTGAGTCACCGCGGTCACTTAACTCGGCACACGATTTTCCTCGGCCGCGATGAGGAGTGATAAGCCAATTAAACCCGTACGCATAAGACCCCCCGCTTGGAACGAAAAATACCCTCTGGTACGAGTCAGTTTATCACCATCTTCTCGAGGAAAACTCGTGAAGTGATGCCGGTTTTACAGTGACGAACCGCGACGCGACAACATCCTTCCGTGTACCCTTTTTTCACCTTCTCAGAAGGAGAGCATAAGAAAACGTGAAAACATAAAATAAAAAAATTATACAAATTTGATTGAAGATAAAGGGAAATGCACTCAATGACAGGTCCTAATCTCGACAACTTCGGTTGGACACACTCCAAGACAAATCCTGGGACGCGAAGCCGTACAACAAGGGAAGCTTGGAGTCCTACGATTCTAATCTGCATTAGCTGTCAAGATAGCATCCCTTTAGGGGATCTAAAACGGCCACATTTTGAGCACAAATTAAGTTTGACGAGGATATCTTGGAGATGAATCCCGTTGCTAAGCCAGCCAATGCGGCCGTGGTTAATTGCAGCAAGATTATCTCGCAAATGTGCTGGCAACGCAGGCAATTAGTAAATTTATGACGTTGGAATTCACTTTGAAGCGAAAGAAAATCACCAAATTCCAGGATAATAACCCGTGGAGAACTGCATGTGGACTTATGGTCTTGAAGACTTCATAAGTAACGAGGCCTAACACTGGAGGAGATCACGATATATATTATTCCAACAGCGTTTGCGGAGATCATTGCCAGGATTTCACTTTATATGGGCATCATTGAGTGGCACGTGGTCAACTAGGCTCACACAGGACGCCCGGAAAATATCTCTAAAAGGAATAAATCTTCTCTAAAAGAGATCAGCGCGAATATGAGGAAGTGGCAAGGCGCCGCTAGAACGGAGGATGATTTTTCATGCCCAAGGAGAAACGTTTCGCAACTGTCCGTTGCGTAGGATTCTTCGAAAAACCCACGTTCGCGTTCGGGAGACAACTCTTAAAGGAGGGCGTTGCGAACAAAGAAAAATTGAAGCGAGCGCGCCGAACCCAGAAGTTGAGGGCGAAAAAAAATGTTCTCACCTGCTCGGATAGCCGCGGATTGCATGCTAAGAAGAAAGCGCCAAACTCGCTCATTATCGCTATTCATCCGTCACTGTCAACGAGGCAGCATTATTCTTATTTTCGCGGATCAAAGAGACGCCGGTTTGTTGACGGATAACATTCACAAACAAACAGCTGAGAGTTGGCTTGGCTCATAAAACACGCCGCATGTCAAACTAGGGAATTACTGAACTTACGTTCGATAAGAGAAATAGTGCAGCTCATAGGGAGAGTGAATAGGAGCGACACTAAGAGTCGAAAAAATACGCTCCAACGTAAAGGTTAAACAGCGGAATACTCATTTAAAACGCTTAAACACCTCGGCGAAAGGCAAAGCTTTGAATTTGGACTGTATTTAAACGATGAGGTATGGATAATGGAAGGAGGTAGGACGATATTTTTCAAGAAATCTCAATAATATGCCACTGGATATTATCATAAACACCTACCTCAATTCAATAAATTAAACAAAAGCATCGGTATACGCACCTCTTTCCCATTTCAGCGGAAGATATACGATAAAATATTTATCTTACAAGTAAACAGATAAGGAAATTTCCACTTTCGTTAGCTACTATTTGTTCTAAAATGACTCAATAATTCATTCAAAGAGGCTAGCTCATTACTCAAAAATATCAACATTTCTTACTCGACTACTTTTCAGCTGATAGCCCCAATCATCAAATTACGTCCGGTGAGTATTCGATGAGAAGAAAGTCAGTAAGAATTAGTTAGAATTTCTAAATATGCCTAGCACGAGTACGTAAAAGAATAGAATGCGATAGAATTTTAGCCTGGATGTTGATAAAGTGCAACAGAAATCATTGTCAGATGACAGGGTAAGATATTAAGATTTTATTGAATTTTACTGTGTCATATACATATAATTATGATATAAAAATAATTCAAGCATAGGGAACGATATGAAATTGAAGTATAATAGTGAAACGAGAAAAATAGTTTATGATTGATGAATAAACGACGCATAAGTTGATTCACTCATACGATACCATTATTTTTCCCGATTATTCTATTCCGATTTCCGAAATCGAGCAATTGAATAATAACCCAGTTTTAAAGCCCTATATCTAAAGTAATCATTCTGAGCAGGTATCTTTGCGATGCTCTTCAATCTACTCAGAAGAGACAATTTTCAAAGACAACTCCACAGATTCGGTTCGACGATTCCAATAGTTCGTGGAGCAATATCAGGAAACAATTCGATGTTACCGCAGAATTAATTGTGATGCCTCTTGACAGTTGGACTAGTAAACTTCGATGCTCTTCGCCATCATAAGTTTTGGTGAAGCAGGTTTCCTGACAAGCAATTAATCATGACACCGAAGGCGAAAACACTCACCTGAAACATAAAATAGCACTCTCGATCATCACAGCGAGGCTCAAGACAGGGAGGTATCTTTTGGAGGACTTTCATCGAGCTACCTGCCTCTTTTGAAATACCTATCACGTTGAAATACATTGTCCCCTTTGAAACAATCGAATCTTCCTTTGTCCGCAGCATTTGAATCGCTCTCGCATGACTTATGAGCTGGATTGAAATAGTTCACAGACTTAAAAACATACGATTCATATTTCCCCCAATTTATACGATTTTAAATGCTGCATTAAATAGGACTACTGGCCCTATTGAAAGAGGTAGAAAAGCCCAAACTGGGGTCAACGAACACAGAAATATTTGTATTCGACCATAATTTTTACATATTTCGCCTTCCGTCCAGCATACTTCCTTTCCCTGCACTGGCAGCACTATGATAAACTTTTAAAATACTTATGAGAGCACCAACTGCAAGTACAATGACAGACAGCAAGTTTTAAATGATACTGCAATGCAAGGAAACAACGATTTTTGCTAAAATATTTTCTCTTTTAATGTTAATCACTTTTTAGCACGTAAAAAGGAATTTTGTCGTTCCTTGAACGGATTTTGAGGCGTACGTAAGCAAATGCGCAGTCTACTGTAATAAGTGGCAAATGGAAAACGCTAATCTAATTATGTTCAGCAAAAAATGCCAGTTTTGACACAAAATACAATGGAAAAATTGGAATCAAGTAGTGCCGACTTTTTTGGAGGATGATCATTAAAGTTTTGACACATAATACAAAGGGAAAATGAGGGAAAATGTAGTAACGACTACTTTGGAGGATGATAATTAAGCTCGCAGACTTCATTACTTATAATCACCAGCTTCTAACTGACAACTTTCCAACTGATGACTAGGATTCATGTTCAATGCCATTAAAATATGAAGCACTCCTAATGCGTTAAATCAAAAGAGAACTCTCATCACGCACGATTACTTGTCATCGCTTATTTATCCAGCGAGTTTCAAGTTCAGAACAACATTCAAACAGGCAGATCACGCTTTGAATTTTAATCAAGCAATAATGGTGATCGTGCAAAACAGAGACATGACGAATCTGGCGAGTGAGGCCGTACTTTTATCAATTATTTTCCACTGGCGTGTTTTTCAATAGATACCATATTTTCTCGAAGTGGCCGCTTTCCAATGGAATAAATATTAAATTATGATTTCGCGGTTGAAAATGTGCATAGGCATAGACCAATGAAGCGCCTCAACATCTATATACAACTTCGTGAGTTATGTATAAACCAGAGTCAAGGTCTATTCCGACGTACAGGGAAACTTCGCCGTGATATATCTTTAACAGAGTGGCTCGTAACTATGAATTGGCAATTGAATTTCCAGCCCGACCCCATATCATTGAAGATTAACAGAATACAAGTAAATTTAAATGCATGGAAAATCGTGCATGAAAAATTACATGAATAAATGCATGCATCTGTAGAGGGTATTGGGGTAAGGACAGTAAACACATATTGATGTTGACGTTTCATGAAATTGACATTTCCGCCCCTACCCTTAATCACTTCCATAAACTTTCCTATCCTGGCGGTCTCATATGAGCTTTATTACCTCAATGACTTTTATAAAAGCGCAGATTACAGAGGATAGTAGAGGGCGTCTTGATGCAGAAAAGGACCTTATTTTATTCGAGAAAAAATGATAACCCAGCATGGCCATCGTGCTAAATCTGTCCATAAAAGTTGAGAATAATGCAGTGCATTTTTTTATTATTTCCATTTTACATTTTGAATTTATACGCATTCTGAAACAGCTAAGTTTTTTCTTTGAAAATCACTTCCATTCCGTATTTTTTTCACTGAAATCATAATGACAACACTACATTTCAACCTACGTTTTCCACCCATTCTCTTCTTCAATCCATGTTCATGAACTCACGCTCTCAATACAACTCATTGGTAAGTAACCACGACTACGGAGCTATACATACTGATTGAAAATTGCGCAGGGAAGGGAAAGCACACCAATTGCCCCTACTCAGTAGATACTCGGAAGCTGCACGCTAGGCTTATCTTGCGAGAAAAATTCAGAACTGGTGTGTTTTAGAGCGACACAGATAATATTATCATGACGTCTCACTACATTTCTAGGCCTGACAGATGTGATAAAATAAGAGAGATATACTGCCGAACAGATAGGTACAAAAACTCGTTCTTTCCGCGCACATTAAGCGACCACAATAAAAACTGAGCTCCTCTAAATGCACTCCCATTATACATGTCACCATTACACCTCCCTAAAACTTACATCTTTACATGGCTGATGACCTACCACCCCCTGCCACATGCCTAGGAGAAACTTTTGTAATACTGCTACTAATAACACCCATCATTGATCCATATGATTTTCATTTCATTAAAGTGTACCATAATTTCAATTGTAAAACGAATATTTAACAGAAGAATTCAACGAATAAATATCAGCCAATATATTACTTTCTTGAATATGAGAACAGCCGAGATAAATGGCGAAACAATTGCAACATATTTCCGAATTGGATTGTGCACTGAAGAACATCGCAAGGAGCGCTGTTTTGATTCATTAAGTGAATCATATTATTTCAAATAGACCGAAATGAATGATTTTACCATTACTGGACTTCACTGTAACAGGCTTCACTCCGTAGAAATAATTACATGAGTATTCATAATTAAGTACAATTCATAAATAAGATAAAACTTCGTATTTTTCTTCAATATTTTAATAGGTCGACGCGTTCCGTCATTTTCGGCATCAAGTACAGATTTTTTTTTATTAATATTCGTTTGTTTTGGTTATAGCTATGGGTTTACTTACTTATTTACGATTACTATTTTTACTTATGTTCACGAAATTCTTTCGCTAAAGTTTCCCCTTTCACGCCATCCGAAGACTGTTCTGGAAAGAGAAAATTCCGATTCGATCCGCTTTTACTGTTTTGGGTGTAAGTTCTGCGCAGAAAGAAATTGCTTCCACAGGTGCCTTCGAAAAACCACCTCGAGGACTGGAAGGCACAACCTGCTCGGCTGGATCCGGTCCACAAAGAGTGAGTAAAGCCTCTCAGGGTTACAATTCAAGGGGAGAGAGTAAACTCATCGCTAAAATACGGCGCATACGTTCACTACCGGTCGAAATGTCGTGCCTTTGCGTGCAGAGGAACGGAAATATGGAGGGGGCAAATAATGTGAAACAGTATAAATGTTCATCACGAAGCTCTCCACTTGGACCATGAGTGCATTACAAAGTACGCAGAAAATTGACCCGAGAAAATAATTTGCCTTAAGCAGGAATCAAAACTGAACTTTCGATTACCAAGCCAATGTGCAGAACACACGCTAGATTGCCGATATTACCACACGCAGTAAGAAGCCTGGGTAGCGTGTTGGTATGCGCAAAGATCCAGTAAGCCAAAGGTGGTACCATTGCTGATCCAGGACGATTTTTTTCTGTCATTTCTGTGTATCTCATCGCTCAATTTTTGGCAGACATAAACTTCCTCACGAGTACCTTCCGTAGACGTAAATGGGGATACATATGTATCCTCATTCAAAAGCACGCTTGCTATCAATTTTATAGCATCTCTTTTAAGGAATAACCTACGCTTGCGGTGGCTTACAGGAAACTACGGGTAAAAGTACGGGGCGAGCGAGTGAAGAAAGCCGGAAAGAAAACGGGCACCTCTCCGAATTTCGACCTCCGTCTGTTGATTATTCAACGAATGAATTCCAAATGCTCTCGGAAATGATCCAATTAGCACTTGTGAATAGGAGATCACCAATATAAGCCCACGATTCATCCATTTTGCGCATATAAATATATCTCGAGGGACAGAAGATTGACGCGGGACGAAAGATTTTCAAACAAGACTCCTCGCGGCCTTCATCTTTTCGCGGAGCGTCGCATATCACTGGCTGACAAGAGAGGCTCTTCTAGTCATAGAGGGATGAGCATATCATTCGCCGGATAGACATGCAGTTCTAAAAGGGATAGAATGAGGATATAAAAGAAGGTCTGAAGGAATGAGGATGGAGGGGGAGGGAGGACAAGAAGCAATCGACGGAATGATGCCGACCCAGTCAGTGGAGGAGGCGGCTGTTGAAGTCTGGGTCCCGGACGCCTTTCGCTTCCCATTCCCCCTCCCTCTTCCCCCCGTAACTCCCTCGCACAAACGTTCCGCTCCTCTCCCACTCGAGAGCATCATGTCGATCCATCCCTCCCGATAGCTTGATTTATAAACCCGTCCCGGGTGGCCTGGAGGCGACCCAACGCCTCCCTCGGGGCCAGAGGTTGTCGGAGCCCTCAAACGCTCCCCACACCCCCATCCCCCCCCACGTCCAACAACCCCCGCACGATTCATCCAGGCAGGCTGAGGAGGAAAGAAAGGGCGACTTGAGTTCGCACCACTTTCAGAGTGGGATGAAATATTACTATCCGTTGCTTTCCATTCGCTCCAATCAGGCCTGGATTAAGGGGGGAGGGGCTTGGAGGCCATTGGGCTCGCGGGCCTCCCACTGGGGGGAGGGGTCTTTATATTTAATCATCAATTAATTTTAATGAGACAAATATTTACGAATTTGTACTCTCCGAAAGTATCAAATTATAATGTAAATACGAAGAAACTGACTTCAAACCCACAAATGCATTGTAACCAGTAAAATAAGTAACATAAAATTGAGTAATTACTTCTCGGGTTTCACACCGGGTGATTTTGTTGAATACTACCAACTTTTCTACGACAGACGCAGCCATCACCATCAGGAAAATGAGTCAGAGCAGGGATTCCGTCGAAACGTAGGTAGTATTCAACAACATCACCCGGTGAGAAAACCGCGAAATCTTAAGTCAAATATTCGCCGGAGAAACCTTAAACCTTCTATAAATAAAATACATTGCAACCTAGAGTCTCTAATTCATCGATATCCCCAGGCACCTACAACCTTCAATTCGACCATGGCTCTATCTAAGGCACTACTGATATAAGGTCGGTCATTGTATACATAGTTTGGATCGAACGCTGTGACGCAATTTGAATTTGATTAAGCGCAGGCTAGGTACGAAGTGCTTTATGAATTTGGTATGAATGCGTTATTTGGTCTCAACAGCAATGCGAGGTAACATATAAGGGAAAGAAAGTTTTCTACTTAAATCATTAATAACTGTACATACGAAGAATAAGTAACGAAAATAAAACTTTGTATACTACACTATTGGTTTAATAACACGACCCGGGTTTCGACACTTCGTGTCATCTTCAGGTGAAGATGACTTGATCTTGATCTTGACCTTCAGAAGAAGATTCGACACTTCGTGTCATCTTCACCTAAAGATGACACGAAGTGTCGAAACCCGGGTCGTGTTATTAAACCTATAGTGGAGTATACAAAGTTTTATTTAAGTTACTATGAATTACTTCCACAAAGTCAAGCCTGGAACCATTTTCTTTGTGACGAAGAATAAGCTTAGATATCGAATGTTAAAGCCAACATTCAATACATTACCATGAAGTTTCGTTGAAATAATACGTTATGAAGTTATTAATAGTGGTTCAGTAAAGAAAAAAAAGTCAAGACAGTATCTTAGTAAGTATGATTAACTACCACTACCAAAATAACTTCCACTTTGAGCTCAGACTTCTAGAAATGCACCGAAACAAGCGATTTTTTCGTAAGATTTTAGTATCACCGAAAACTCGTCTTCGCTTGGCATCTTTTAAGGTAAGTCACAAAATAAAAATATGTTGCAGCATATATTCAATAATTTATATTTACCCAGAAATGCGGCACTGACTCTTGGATAAGAAATAAGGCAAAGTACACTCTCGAAATATATCGAAACCATCAAAATAATAGTTAAATATGGACTTTATTACGTCTGTCATGTTCACCTGTGGACTATTTACAAGTCTCTGTTCATGTTATCTGAGATACACAGAGTTGTGAAATCCGCCTTCTGACGTAGACTTGGTCTTTTGACTGGCAGAATTGTAACTCTGAGAAGCATTCCCCTGTTTAGCCGCCCCATATCTCCCGACATTTCAAAGAACGACTTATTCTACATCCTTAGAGGTTCTAAATGATTATTGAACCTATCTGTCTGTGTATCTAACCTGAATCATTCCGAACCCCAGCGGATGGAGAACAAGTCACTCTCCGAAATATCGGGAGATATGGAGCTTCTTGCCCGGAGGAATACCCGAGAGACCGTTATTCAGCAGATACGCCGGGAAAATCTAAAATCTTTAAAAGAGATTGAACTTTCCTTATACAACCTCACCAATTACAGCCTATCAAATAGGTATGTTATATATGATACTTAAAGATTCAAAAATATATTTGACTCCATTCTGACGTAGCTAAGAACCACATTATCATGGCTTTCATCCATTATTTCTTTTGCTGATACTCTTTCCGTCAGCTGCTCGTATCATTCGGATGACGTCATGCGCAGAACGGACTCATTTTGGTCACGGTAACGTCCTATCTTGCATTAGAAGTGTACTTGGCTCTAATGCGTCTCTTACCTCTCAACATAATGGCTCCGTCGCCAACTATGAATTCGTTTCAGTTAAAAGAAAAATGGTAGCATTGCTGACGTACGTTTAAATGAGTGTGAGAAGATAAGAACTTCGATGATCGCAATCGCGACTGCTGTTCCTTTTCCGATTTTTTGCAAAGGCGTCGAACAGAAATAATTAAAAGTTCTCTATTCCTTTCCGATAAATATCTTCTCCTCTTCAACACATAGTTATTTATGATTCGTCCCACGAAATTCATATTGAACGAGATGTAAGCCGGCGCGGTATACATCGCTTTATGCTCCCTAAATGTATCTGAAAAATAGACATAAAAGACGAAATTTCAAAGTCAAACCGATAGGATTAAGAATTATTTTTTCCCACCCATTGTACTCAACCACAACAAGAGTGAGTGGTGCCACAAATTTTTGGGAAAACTTAGCTTAAGAGTTATCCTTACGCTCCAAAAACTTTATTTTCCAACTCCGGTCCCTCTCCATGGCAGGGATCTTATGTCACATCCCCTTGCAGCGGTTGGAAGGGTTAGTATATAGACGCAGGTTTGGATATAGGGCGTTTAGCCGGTTTTGTCACCTACTGCAGAACACGGCTTCAAAGGGTGTTGATAACTTCAAAAATTCGCGCTTTGAGGGCATTCTGACATATTTTTTTTCTAATATCGGCTCAAAAAACAACCGGCAGTAGGCTAAGAAACGTTGCACCATCATATAACATCATGGGGCGATTTTCTTTAAACATTTCATTCCTATGGCGACTCTCCCGTAGTTATTTCTAGGATTGCACACATCTTCATACATCTTTCGCTTTAGTTCAGCATACACTCTTCCTGTCTTCGGTACGAGCAAAATGTGTATCCTCCTCCAACTTGCTCCCTTCCTTTGTAGCATTCCACCTACCGAAACGGTCTCCTGTATCCTATAACCATTTATTAGCAACTCGATCCACCTACTCGGCCTTACCATGATTTCCCAAGCTACTTTCTTTCTTCCTCTTCCAAGCCTAGTACTCCTTTGTTGAATTTCCATTCAATCCATCTTACTTTCCCCTCACTCCTCATTTCACACCTTTAGAACGCCTCACGTCTCTTCACGCCATCCCTCTCTACGGTCCATATCTACCATCACGCAGAGCAAGGCCCCAAATCAGACAATTCACAAACTTTTCTTTCGAAGCACACGATTACGAGCTTAATAGAAGAACTAGGATGGGAATTACTATCAGAACGCAGGTTAAAATTTAGGTTAAACCTTTTAAGTAAATTCGAAACAGAGTTGTTCACAGATGACGTTAGATATATATTGAGATCCCCTGCGTATTATGCTAGGTTTGATCATATGAACAAGATTAGAGAGATAGATTGTCGTACCGATAGATTTAAAATGTCATTTTTTCACCGTACTATAAGGGAGAACAATAGGCAGCGTAGCAAAGGGATAGGTAGGTGAAATATAGTTAGAGTAGTCTGTAGTGCATGATGCATGTAATAACAACCAATAATCCCTTCCTTATTATGTAGATACTAACCATCTAGCTCCATGTAACCCTATTATCGAGCACATCTCCCTTAAATATCCTACTTGCATGTCAATAGTGCATGTTTGGTGATCTTCACCCCCTGCCCTCGTGGTGGCTCGCAGGGTATCACGTAGATGTAGATGATTACTTGTTTGCCATTATATTATCGCCGAGGGAATAGTTTAGGGCGAAAACATCAGACAGAATTTTTTCTAACCGTGGAATTATTTTGGGGGATAATATAATGCTGCAGGAACACGTGAACTAAAACGTAATGAAAAGATAGGCGACAGAGGTAAAATTACAGCGAGGTGCTGTGCGGACTGGATATTTGATCTCTACAGAAAAAAGATGAGTGAGGACTGGGAGTTTTTGGGGCGTGGGAATGGAGAATAGAGAGAGTGGGCTGAATAGAGTGGAAGGCGAGAAGAATGAATGAAGATGAGAGTACGCATGGCAAGAGCGGAAGTATGAGAAGAGGGCGCAGAGAGATAGGCAGATGGGACGACCATCTTAAGATTGTCGGCGCGCTTTTCAATTACGTACAGACTTGCGTGAAACTTTGCAAACGTGTACCTCTTAGTAATATGCATGGATAGTAGTGACAAAAATTCACGTTTCTTGGCAATTGAATGCCATTTGAACACGTTGCCTAATGGCACTTAACATATTTTTATAAATAACTCGATTAAATATGCATCGATTTTCTCATAAACGCAAAATATAATGGTTTCTAACAAATATCCAAGTGTCATGCCAAGTAAAAGAAACACGTATTTTCACATAATTTTCGCTTAAATTTACGATTCCGCATCTTAAAAAAAGCAAGTCATAATAGAGCTGCTATCAAGACAAAAATTTTCAAATATAACTTTTGCATCACTTACAGCCCTACACGTATCGTTATTCTCACCGTATAATGAATTGAGAGAAATTTGGTCCATTTTTTCGACTCATTAGAAAAGTTATTCTAATGTTCACTGAACGTTAATCAAATGTATTTTAGACTTTATGGGTCCATCTTATAATAACTTGGCGAATAACTGCACGCTGAGGAAACCCTTTTGGATTTACTTTTGTTACTGCTGCTCATGTTACGTAAACGATGCTCTAATTTGATTTTTGAAAATCCTTATGCATATAAGTTTGAAAAAAAGTTTAACGTATAAATCAACAGTTACAGTTGATCGGATAAACGTAAAACTGGGTCGAAAAAATTACATACTACATGATACTACATCAGTAAAGGAAATTAATGAATCTAAAATGGTCAGAACATGAGGCGCTCGCCGTGCAATTAGGTGGAACAAATTTCAGGAAGGAGTTTGCTCCCGCGGCGCAGGTCATCCTCGGTCCATCGCATTGCATGGATCTGGAGGAAACGAGAATTATTGCCAAGGAGACTCGTTACTTCCCCAGATTAATATGGGAGGCCATAGAAATTGCCAAAGTTCCGAAGAACGTTGGCAGAGAAGATGGTTACACGCTTTCCAACGATTGGAATCGGGTTTTCCAGAGGCGGGAAAGGACTTCAGGAAAAGCGGGAAACAATCGCACCTGACCGACCACCTGGGCAGTATATATATGGCGGCGAAAATACATCGAGAGCACTTCAGACCTGAAGAAGTGAGCTGGAACGCCTGCGAAACTGTCGTCCTCAAAATGACGCAACGCAGAAGCTATCCCTAAATCAATAGAGTATCAAAAAAGAGCAAATCCGCGGAAGTTTTAACTGCAAGTCAAAGTTATACGCGTAAAATACAGATGACAAAGAAAATGTAAAAATTAATTCAGACATCAGTAAAAAAAACTACCAATAAGCTGGTAGAGTATCCTATGACGAAGGCAAACCGCCTCTTCAGCAAACGCTTTTCTCCATAAAATATTCTACGCGTTACGTTCTTCTGGCTGAGAATTCTCCCGAGTAGAAAACTTGTTGCACCAGTTCTAACTCATCCCCTGTTACATCCGAACTTGTTTTTCCCGAAGTCGGAAAAATTAATACATAATTTAAAAAATATAACGATTCCCTGAGGAGAGAGGATTTGCATTCACCCCTTGGTCGACTCATCCATGGCCTTTCCTTCTACTTCCCATCTTTCCCATCATTCTACCTATCAAAACAGTCTGTATAACCCCAAGAGCTATCATTATCTACTAGATTTATGCACTTATTTTGCCTCCTCATGATATCCTCAAGCAACCAACGTCGCAATGGCAACAGCTTTTTCGTTCAAACTCCTTTTGGTTCATCTTATTTCCTTCATCCTCTTATGTGTCTACATCCCAAATATCTATACTCTCTTCCAGTCATCCACCAAACAGTATTTCAATACCTTAGATATACCACAATCCTCACTAACTTCCCTTACCCAGGGTTTTTATCGTTAGCTCTATCCTATTGGTGAACACCTCTTTGCGTATTACACGTCCTATGCCGATTTCCATCTAGAATGCTCCTTGAATTATTCACGCCAGTTAGAACCAATATTTGCCTGTGATTCATTTATTTCACGTATTTCCTGGGATATTAAAAAAAAGTGCGGAACTGGGCTCGCAGAACTGTAGAATCAACCGCGGGTGATCAACAATTACGTGAAATTCGAGGTGAAAAAAAGCATCCGCCTGAGCTGGGATTCGAAACCAGACCTCTCCATTTCCACCCATGACAACTCCATGGAATTCACCTGGATGGCTCTATTGGTTATAGCATTAGGCGCGAAATCGAGGGGTCTACCTTCGCACAATCGTGTTTTGCCGGAGTTCGAAGAATTAAAAGAAAAGAAAAATAATGAAAAGCGACCGGCCGATGGGAGAGGACTTTGCATTTCCCAGCTCAGTCGAGTAGGCGTCTCTCCCAGGGGCGAGGGGGGGGGGGAATTCCGCGGTCCGCCTGCCCTCCTTTCGTCGCCCGCGGGGAAGGAGGAAAGAAGAAGAGAAAAAAATGAATCATTCCGCGCGCATAAAACGGGGATAATTCGATTTCTCGCGAAATACTGCGCACGCACGAGGAAAGACGTCGTCGATCACCGGTCGCGGGCGGTAGCGGCGAGCTGCCGGCCGCTGCCCGCCGCTCGGGAAAACTGTTTCGCCTCATTCATCTTCCGCGTAAACGACGCGTAGTAATAATGAGCCAAAGACTCTGCTCCGAGTCGAAATCTGCGATTCAAATTCCTCCTCGCCTTAATTGATCTCTAAAAGATTTATGTCTCACGGAAAGGGTGGCTTTGATCAAAGACGAAAAAGTCTATCGGTGAACGATGGCAAAAAGAATTTTATCAAGCCCAGCTGGTGAGTATATTTTCGTAATTGCTTAATTCAAGATACTATGCGACCAAGTGCAGAAGAGAAGTTTTCGCCCATGTCAGACAAAAACGATTCTAATTGGCTTCATCATATTTCTTCGTATATGTAGATGCGTGAGATTCGCGTAGAAAGTTTCGGAAAATATGCCTATCCAAGAAAGTAATTGTACACGTACAGAGCGAAAAGTAATAAGAAGCAATTCATTTTCGCGAATCAACTGGAAATGGATTTAATTTAGGCGACTCTGGGTGGAATTGGAACGCTATGGGTAGTTAAAAAAAAGCGAAGTTTACCTCACAGAATCACAATTTTACTGACGACAAAAGTTTCTATGTACTACACCCTCGTGAGGTAGGTAGGCGACTCACCCTTCTACCTCATTATGATGCAGTATCTCGAAACTTTGCTCGTAAGTAAAGTTTCTCTTATTTGAGGAAAAAGACTCATCCTTTATTCAACCATGACAGATACGTAACGGTTTTGAAATATGTCAGTAACCTACTTGTGCACCAACACCATTGCTCGAGATGTTTCTCTTTTTTACAACATCAAACTCAACACGGTAACCGTGAACTAAGTTCCATGCTTAGCGAAAACATTGATTTTTACTACCCGTGAATCAAGTTCCGATTTTCTTTACGCGCATGAGTATTTTAATTTAAAAAAGAGTAAACTCGTCAAATGAGAATATGACACGTTCATATTTAGACATTACATCATAGTTTAAATTAGGACCAAAATTTGGTACCATGATACCCGACGTTCTCGCCTGGAGATAACAAATTTCGATTATGTGAACGAAACCGGTCCGTTTACCGGAACATAAACTCAATGCCCTTGTTTTGGAGAACGGACTGATAATATTCACCCTCGAAGGTTTGGCGTGCCCCACTTCATGAAATGGTCACCGCTCATTTCAACGCACGAGGGCCCCGGAGATGACCTGCGCTGCGGGAGCGTCTTCCTGAAATTGGTTCCTCGTAATTGCAAGGCAAACGCCCCATGAGCTGACCATTTCATCGCACTTAGACCCACTTTAACATATATCTGGTCAACTTTAACCGTTTATTATGACGTTAAGTCCTTCTTTTTTCAAACTTATAATCTTAACGATTTTCAAATGGCACATTATACCATCGTTAACATAATAAAGCAGTAGTAGTAATAAAAAAAATAAATCCAAATGGACTTCCCTAGCGTATAATTATTCGCCCAGTTAACATGAGCTGAAACCAAAAAGTCTAAAATTATACTCATCGAAATTAAATATATTCAATCATCATCATCGAGAATCATCGAGAAGTAGTCCCACACAGTAACGCCTCAAAGAGTGGTATACGTACAAAATTTTTGATAATTGGTGATGCAACTCTTAAGAAGTATTTTTCATTATTAAATGGCCAACAAAATTTTTTAGATTTGCTGCAATAAGAGCATATGGTTCCCATGTAAATTTCTTAGAAGTCAGGACAAAGCTCTTCTACCATAAATATACTCCAAACCATTGGCTGACAAAAATTAAGGCCACGAAGATTATACTAAAATAAATGGAATAAACTAGCCATTAGGCCTATTCAGCGTAAATACAAAACTTCAAATTTTTTCTGAGTTAACAAATAATTTGCGAAAGTACTATTAATGCCTATTGAAAAATAACATTCGATAAATTTAACACAATGGAAAGAGAACAAATATTCAATTCTATAGAGATTTCGGCATTAGCAAAAACGTGACCACAAGTAAAAAAATTATAAAATCAAAAGTGAAGACATGTATTCAGGACCTAATGGTACTATAATCCCGCATATGCACGAGTCCATCTTTCTCCGAATTCGCTTTTGTGTGAGGTATACATACACGGATTATTAGCACCCTTGAATAAATAAATGACAGAAACAGCTTGGCTTCCATAAAAATTTATCATCAAACAAAATATTATTAAAACTGACTCGTTTAAAAGCAATTATCATTGGTATACTAGCCAAACCAACAAAC
The DNA here is from genome assembly GCA_963169105.1 of Ceriagrion tenellum. Taxonomy (NCBI): domain Eukaryota; kingdom Metazoa; phylum Arthropoda; class Insecta; order Odonata; family Coenagrionidae; genus Ceriagrion; species Ceriagrion tenellum. Next base: position 45,580,134 of record OY720632.1, read on the forward strand.
AACTAGTTTTTTTATTTGGCCAGAAAAAATCAATTTCTTTTCGCAAGAAATCATTGGCCTCACGTTCGCTACAAACGCATAGTTTAGTAGAAACAACTTTCGCTCAATTGACAGGAGAGATTATTTCCAAGTGAAATAAATGTGAGTTGATACTTCCTGAAAATGCATAAACAATACGAGAAAGTGGGTGACTCCGCGCGCGTAACCACAGATGTCATTTTTCCTAGCCACGACACGGCTCTCGTTGGACACGCGCCGTTTTTCACCACACCTCCGCACCACACACCTCCGTAATCATGAGCTTTGTATTCACGCCGCTGAGGGAAATTATGGGAGGTGACTGAGAAACCCACCGCTCCCTTTGGAAGAAAGTGCGCTAAAAAAATACAACGCATTCGAACCTTTTCTTCTAATTCAGAAATAGGACGTTTCTAATTTAACAAAAGTAACTTAGCAATCGAATCTCCATGTTTTGAGCTGGTTAGCTATTATTTTCAACGAACAAATGAAGTACAGAAAAAATAAATATATCTAAAATAAATTTTCATGACATTTTGTTCGATTAAAATTGAAGTAGCATTCCTTTTCACCACAAGACTTTTTCGCTCTAAAGATTGGAAGTATGAATCATCCAGAAAATATCTCGTAAGACTTCCAAACAATGGAATTTAAATGCTTTCGGCTTGATTCGTTTGCATGGAGGCCGGCAAGATCTCTGTTTATATTCTTTTTCATTCATTGTCGGTAACTGTATTTGGATCTAAAACTACTGTTCACTATTAAAAGACGTCAATTGAGACAGGCAATAAAGACAGAATCACCGGAAAAAAAAGGTTTCCTGACAAAACTTTTCAAAATATAAATTTCAAATGCATGCACATAAGCTGGTGTCTCGCGTAGAATATACTCCTCCGTTCAGGAAAAGATCCCTGTTTTTGCTCTTCTTCATTCTTGTCAGTTATTGGATTTGGATTCAACACTACTGTCCACGAATTAAAGGTAAAATTGAGGCATAAAATAAAGGCAGAAACTACGGACATGAAAGTTATCTATCGAAACTGTTAAAAATATGAATTTCAAATTCATGCAAATTAGCTGGTGTCTAGCGTTGAATAAACTCTTCCATTCATTATTTTAAAAAAAACAGCAGACGGTATATCAATCAACAGCAGTTCCCAACTGAATCCGCGCCTCATATACACGGGCGAAAGTGAAATGATTTAAAATACACTCAACAGCTCCCTCTTGAATTCAGTCTTCAATTTCACGGACGAAAGTAAAATATGAACGTGATTTAATTTCAGGAAAGGTATCGCTTACCTACAACACTAATGCGTTCTCTCAGTCACAGAATAAGTTTCCTCGTCCGGCCGCTGAAACTCGTCGCTCCAATAACCTACTTCGTCTTCTCAAGAAGCACGTAGGTATATACAAGTTATTCCAGGTTGCTACACAGGCCCACTGCCATGTTTGGAATGCCCTCATATTTTGATTACCGACAACCTTGTTGATTTTAACCAAAATACAGTGATAAATCTGTCCGGCACGTAGTATCTTTTTGAGTATTTCGATAAATTAATCGAGGCAAATTTCGAAATGCGTCGCCGGCATCAAAAAAGTAATTTAGCGATAGATAAAAATCAATCCACTCAAGACTCGAGCGGAGTAATTTATGGCTTTTAGGGAATCAAGTCTCGTTTTCCCGACGCGTGGTGTAGAACATAAGGCGATGGAACGGAGCGCCATGCAAATCACTTTCAAACCATGAAAAACTGTGGGAAAGGGGATGATTCATCGAGATTTTCTCGGATGCGGTGGGTAAAAAGATACGTATCCATCATGAATAACGATAATGATGCTCGAGGGTGAATAATAATTTGAAAGAGAATAAAAGTGTTCGGGGAAAGTAAAAAAATCCGAAAAGGTAAAGGATTAGAGCGAGAGAGGGAAAAGAAAACTTTGACTTACCCGAAGCGAGCTTGGCGGTGTACTCTGGGTTTTCGACGATGTAGTCGAGGCCGATTCTCGTGTCCATGGTGGTGGACTTTGGTGACGCCTCGGGTGCCACGGTTGGGGGAGGGGGTGGTCGCGAGGGCGGAGACGAGAGGGGGGCGGGGGGCGGCGGCGCGAGAGCGGCGGCCGGGGACAGGGGGGCAGGAGGAGGGCCGGCGGCGGCGGCGGATGGCAGAGGGGGGGCGCCGGTGGCATGGAAATGACGGCGGGGGTAGGGCGGGGGACGGTGCTCAGGGCGGGGAGTCCCACAGCCTCCTGTTGGAAAAAGAGAAAGAGACAGTGAGAATTACATGTGGAACGGATTAAAAATAGCAATTCGTACACACACAACAGCAATAACACAGAGAGTTCGTATATTTCTATCAGATATATTTTGCCCCAGCATAGGGCGGGATTGGATCAGGTCAATGGATGAAAACCCGTGAAGACTTCACTCGCACATATGAATATTACGAATATCATTTACACTTACGAAGTTGCATGAAACATTCCTGAAAAACATTAATGTTGACCAGGCAAAAAATCTTTTACAGTGTCCAGAGGAAAATATTCAGTTTTGCTCATTTAGGTTACACGCTCTATTCAGCTACACACACACTACATCTGAGGTTCCAATTGACTTGCCACTCTTTCGCTCGAACGTAATCTAGAGCAAATTAACTTAAGTGTGAGACACCCTGTGACACTCAGGTACATTACGGAGGACTATATGGGCAGCATTTATTAACGGCTACGAGTGACATAGGCACAATATCGTAGCATCAGAACTCGTTTGAAAACCTCATGGAACGGGAAAGGGCGGATATCCTCATCTAATACCTATCAAAGAAAAATTCCTAAGAGGTAAATACAAACACAACCGCAATAATAGAACGCATAGAAAGGCAAGGATAACTTACTACCTGGACCAAATAAAAATGACTTTGTGACTGTGTCCTAAAGAGGACACGAAATGCTTGAACCCGGGTTGAGTTAATAAACCTCAAGTGAAGTTAACAAAGTCATTTTATTTGATCCATAACGGATAACTTCCATAAAGCAAAGCCTGCAACCATCTCCCTTATGACTTACTACAAATGGGCTACCACAACATAAAAGGAAACTAAAGCATGTATGAGGATCATAAAAGTTTGTAGAATAAACAATGATGCAAGAAGAAGAAACTATATGCCTTAATGTTCAGTATTAATTCATAAGTCCAAAATACCCACCACAAGGTCCGAAGCCTGTAATGACATCTTTGAAAGATGGACCTAATTTATACCATTCCAAGATAGAGAAACGAAGGCATTGGTAGGATTGCAAATGTAATCATTGAAAGCATATGAAAAGCATGACCCCAGGAAGATGACTGAATAAAGCGAATCACCGACGGAGAATAAGCACGAAAGGGAGATAGGGAATGATGAGCCTTGGAAGTGCCGCGAAGTTGAATTGCTCAGGTTCTCTAACAAGGTCATGAAAATAACTAGTGAATAAAGGGAGTAAGAACCGCGGAAAAAGCCAACGAGTAGAATGTCACACTACGCCCCTCAGCCTTGCAAGTGTCAAACAATATATAAAATCTGGAGAAAGAGAAAAAATACTTAGAGAATTGAACGCGCGGGCTGATTTATCGAGTCTCGTTTTCGATGACTAATGGTGGCGGTGCCGAGATCTATCAATCTGAGTATTTCCTGATTGATTCTCCGTACGCTACTGAAGCTAAAGACTTGAAATAATATTTCTCTTTCCACTTACAAAAGATAAGCGATCAGTGTGGTTGAAGAGTCGCCTTTCCCAAGCAATCAGGGGGAAATTTATCAAATAAATCGGTCGTGTGGTCTTAACAACGTGGCTTTGCCTGAACAAGGCCGTTCACTGTTTATGTGCCCATGCAGCTCTTAAAATGCCCTTGTTTGAAAGGACGGTTATTTATGCGTTAAAAAATAAAATTCAATGTGAAAGATCGCGCAAAAAATTGCTTCGCCAAGAAATCGACAACAATAGCATGAACGATAACCTCTAAGCCCTTAAATGTTGTAACCCATCGATTTAAATAGAATGAGAATCCCATCCCATAAGATTACCATCAGACATCTTTAAAGTCAAAGCGTAAATAATGTGATTTTCGATTTCCTAATTGAAGATACAAGGACAAAAAATTGCACAAAATACCCCGCGGATTCTAAAACATTTGCATTCATTCTAATGTTTTAAGCATTGTATCCCTCTTCCCACTATATTTATAGCCGCAAAAATGAAGTCATCAAGATATGCAAATCAAAACTTTACCCATATATTCAAAGATAGTTTTTGACAGATGCATGCATTTTCGCGCCGGGGTTATAACATTTAATTGATATGGACATTTTTTGTGCGTAAGTTGGCAAAGTTTGAAGCGTGTAGCTGGCTGTTTTATGCTGGATAAGGACAATACTTCTTCTCTAAAAAACGGACTTATTTTTCACATTCCACAATACGTAGTAGAATGTATATCCATTAACTCGCTTAGACGTTATATTTTGCAAACTAAGAAGGGGAAATGTGAACCTCCACTAGAATTGGAAATAATGTTTCGTGTTTCTTCGACTTTAATAAACAAATGGTTAGTAGCCTATTCAGTGAAGTGTCCGGTTCCTATTTCGAGGTCAGAGGTGTACTTAGGCTTTCTGGCGATCGTGAAAACAATGGTTGGCGCCACCCACACCTCTCCACCAATTTTTGATACATTCGACCCTAAGCTACGAATACAAAACACTGGCCTATAAACATTAGCTCGTGATTATCCATTAAAGCTTGCTTTTCAATCAAAGGTAAACAAATAATTTATTGTGAAAAAAGGATTAGGTAATAAACGAACAAATTTCTTTAACTATGACTCGAAAAAATGCCGCGCCGCTCCCGCTTCGATGGCTCCCTCGGCGGGTGCCATTAGCGCCATCCGTTACGTATATCATTGTTTGAGGGTCTCAGCTTCAAAATCGGAAGATACATCAGACAATTATTTGAAACGTATTTGAAAGTGTTACAAATATATAATATAAAACCAAGATGTATATTGCTGTGACTATCTGAAGAAATTATGCTAAGGGCTAACAATAAGGAACGGTCACTATGAAAGAGGACCACACAATGATCGATTATCATAATTATCTTCCCAGTATGCATGTGATGATAAAATCATTTGACATGTTAGCTCAGGAATACTTGAGCTCTAAATGACACATCAACTACCAATTACCCTATAATAAAGCTTTTTCATAAGATCGGTGATAATTTCAACATTGCGACAGAGTTAAAATTAATTAAGGCGATTGGTCGTAAGAATAAAAAGTTTTTATACAACAAATTTGAGATCACATTTTTCCAAGGAATTAAAAGAAAGCAAAATAAACTCGCCATGCTGACAACATTTTTGCCACATTAACGAATTTGTTCCCACAATCATTAATGGCATCATGCATAAGCACTAAAGCGACGGCTTTTGAAGTACTATATCGGCAATTGAAGTCGGCTGCTCGATCGTGGAAAACTATGCACAAAAAAGTTATTCCTCGACTGATTTACATCTTTAACAGCCATAGCTTTCATCTTTGCGGGCTTAGACCCGTTAAAAATTTCAGTATCATCCACAAAGGGTTGAAATTCGCCATGAAAAAATCATTTGAATTGATCAGAATTCGAACCTGCATCTTCCTATTGTCGATGAGGTGTGTTAGCCAGTTACACACCAAGCCATCTTCCTCCGAGGCAAATTTCGAGATAGATTTATGCGAGCTAGATGTTCACGCCTCAAGTCTACCTTGTAGCACATGAGACAATATTGTGAGATCCGTGGTTCGAATACCGGTCAGTCAAATGATCATTTCATGGTAAATTTCAACCCTTGGTGTACATGCACCCGTGCGAGTGATTTCGTACCACGTCATTTGTCAACGCAATGAGTGGAAGTTGAGTATTATTATTTTATCGGCTTAAATGGGTTGAATTCCTCACGCTTTTCGATTGAAATGGACCAGATCCTCGTAGAGGACAACTTATTTCACTGATTTATTCAAAAACGTTTAGATTAATCACCAGAGTTTGCCGGCATATGTGTGTATTTCACGTGGTGAGTGGGAGCTCAGAAGTTCGCCGGCTCACTCTCTCTCTCGAGACATTGGCGAGGAGTCGTGACAATGGGCGTCGTCAAGCGGTATTCGCGCGGCACGCACTGTGGTATTCAGCGCCATCAACTTCCACGCCAAGGACAACGCCGGTCGAATACCAAAGAGACGCAAAGGCCTCTCCTCGTCTCGCAGGATATCCGCGGACATGCGCGGCCGCCCTAAAACACCTCAAAGGCGTTTACTGATTAAGGTCCACGAGACAATGATGATAAATCTTAAGGAAATCACGCGCAGAAGAAAATCCTGTCAAGCTAGCCGTGAAAATGCTATCTAATGATTGGAGTAGAAAATTAGGGAACTTCAGAAAGGAGGAAATGGTACTGTTACAGAGCTAAATCACTGGAAGTCTCGATTTAAAATTCAGTGTACTTCTCCACGAAATAACTAATAGAGAATACTACCAGGGTAGCAAAGACATTAAATAGTTAAACCGAAGTCGACGAATTTGATTATTATTGAGTATTGAGCGAAAAAAAAACATTAATGAATATTAAGCACGCTTACTTCTCATCAGGTAAAACAAAATTCGAGTGCAGAGAAATATACGACTAATGTCTTCCAGTTAATTTCAATTAATTAACTTCGTGGGCAAAGTATGCATGATGGCTAAACTCTTCCACTAAATTCCATTATATTCATTAATTGGACAAAACATATATGATGGATCAAGCCTTTAGATTAATTTCAGTTTGATCAATTTACGGACAGATAACAGATACGAATTCTAAATTAATTTTTCAATTTAAAGGTGAAATGAACGGGTAAGAATAATGCTCGCCACTTACTGGTGAAAATCAAACATTCCGGGTAGGAGGACGGGCTTTCAGTAAAACTTTATCTCCGATTTTGATAGGACATGCTTCAAATTCCTCTATGATCTCATTAATATGTAAATAACCAGGATTAGACATATGAACCACGAAGGTATGAGGACAAAAGCTCTGTCCCCCTGGTCACCGCGCCACTCTCATTTCATACGACGTAAACCCTACAGTGGAAATTTATTTGAATCTTAATAGCATAAGACAGCTCCGTCTTCAGCTAAGAAAATATTTGTGAAGAGCAGGATACAAAGGTGATCGTTATATGGATGAGAAACATGGGCCCTGGTAAGAGAGGATGGGAATAGATAACAGGCGTTGATTGGTATGGTCCTGGAAAGGAATGGTTGGTGAGTTTTTGAAAAGGAAGAAAAATGTAGATGTATAGAGAGGGCGTGGGAAACAATTGGTCGGGAACAAAGGAATTTTAAACGCCATCATTAAAAGTAGAATTCTAGGAAAGAAGGGAAGATGGAGGAAAAGGATGAGCAAATAGGAAGGAGTGAGGAAAATGACATTTCAAAACGAGAAATTCCGAATGGAAGGATGCATCAAAACCTACCAAAATCACCAAAATACATTAGCAATACTTCACTTATACAAGCATTACAGCATACACTGGTATATTTAAATTTCGCCTAGTATGGTTACCGATGTCTTACATGCGCAAGTTTTGTTAAATAACCGAATATTGAGTCCCTGAAAAGTTACTTCAAAATTATAACTTCTTCTAGAAGAGCAAAAGGAAATCAACTTTGTAACAAGTAATCACTTTAAGGCACACTCATTGTTAGAGAAAATAAAACTCTCTCATAAATTGAGAAAATTTGTTTTTTAAGTAGCTTTGTAATCAACAGATGTGGCGATGAATCAATGACAGACCAATTCTCATAGAACATTCTAAAAAAAACTCTCTCTTTATCCAGCGACTAACAACGCTAAAGTTGGTGGAAGAAACAGATGCCGCGCAGAATCGATTTTCGGCCGATCGTCGAAGGAACTGTGAGGGAGTTGTATCCGAGGACAAAAGTATCGGCAAAGAACAGAAGCAAATGAGACGGCTGTGAGCGAAATACAAGGGAGGCAAAGCAATCTGCGGCGCATGCATTCTCTCGACGAATAAATTGAAGGAGTGGGGTGTGTTACAGGCCGGGTGGCAGATAAGATAGCACCCCACGCGATCTTAGCGCGTGCATCACCGCCTGTGACCAAACCAGACATCTCGGCCACTCCCGCACCGCGAGAGAACTTCCAAAGGTGCAGGAGCGAGTGACCCGGCGACGGGAGATATTTCCGATGGGAAAAGGCGAGTCGATGGCCGAGCTGGCAAAAGCAGGCGACGACGGTTGACGAAACACGAAACCAGGTGATCGCACACCGTTCCGCCGTATGGTGTTCTGCGGCCCGCAAATGTTTACGCAAGGCACTAAAAATATGATATCGGTTACAGAAAGGTATATACATACATGAGCAATGCATATACTTAAGTCTGCTAACGTTAAGTGCCCCGACGCATAAGAATTAATCGTATCGCAGAGTGCAACTCTTAATGACGCATGAGTTAATTCCATAGACATGTACTTATGCGGGGTGAGAAACGCACGACCTTTAGGCCAACGGTCAAACAAACTCTCCATGCGGGTCAAGAGCGGCGAAATAAAGGCACATCTGCCGCTGTTGCGACCATCACGAGTCTGAGATTGGAGAGTCGCGGTGCGGTAAGATAAAACGCGCATATTTTATTTTCGTTATAAGGCGCATGCTGAAAAATACACCCATAGCATAAAAGTAGGAAGTTATTTCAGGGGACCAAATCCCTTTCCAGACTCTACAATACATTAAAAAGGTAGTATTATGGTGTGTAAATAGATTTTCATCTTCCTCAGCGTAAGCTTCAGTATTGGAATGTTTTCTCTACGAGGGACACCTATAATTAAAAGATGCATAGGATTATTCTGACACACTTGATCATAAATTTCACTATATATATTTTTTATTTTCTTTTATTTGATATATTATGAAAAACAGCAACCAAAGAATTTTCACTGGGTTCAACATCTGCATTAATTTAAAATAACACTTAAGACAAAAACAACAGTTTTCAACAAAATAATGTATGGCAAGTGAGGGGTAGGGACAATTAGGGGTAGGGAAAACGATTCAAAATTGTGAAACATGTGGCCACATCAGTAAATGGCCAACCACAGTAAACTCACCACTTCAAAAATTATTCCTTTCTTTCCATCAAGTAAGCTCCCATTTTCATGGATTTGAGTGTTAAAGACGAATTGGACCAGGTCTGGGGTCGTGAGAACATTAAAAAATTGATTAAGACCATAGCAGCGTGATGGCCCAGAGATTTTAGCGTTCAGTCTTCAGTCAAAGGCCATGAATTTCGAACCCAGTAGATTCATCTTAAAACTGAAAGTCCTCACTGTATGATTTTCAGAGCACCAAAACTGTCAACAGATATCCACCAAACAGAAGTGTAAAAGAAACGCTCTTTGCCCGCTACCCCACTCTGAATGAGTTCCATGATTGTGGGGTATTAGATTCATCCTAAACAATTGATACTGTAGGCGTGACAAAAAAAATCTAAAATAATATATCAGGACAAGGATCGATACGCAAGGAATTACAAACGAACTGCACCAATAAATAGGAACCCACGTTATCGATTATAAAATGCAAAATATATGAGTAAAGAAAAAGATGGACCACATTTCTAAATAGATGGTCTTTCTAGAGAGGGGCAGCAATGAAAACCTCTCGGCACACAGTCCAAAAATATCTGATATATGAAAAAATGAAGGCTGCCACAGCAAATGAAAGTAATAAATAAGTTTTCGGCTAATTTAAGGATTTCAGCATCATCTTTTACTTAACTTACAATTAACAAACTAATTTACTTACGAGATTTAGTTACGCTTAGCCAAAATTCTAAGAACATTCAAAGATCTCAGCTTCACTCGATTAGAAGGTTTAGTTTTAAATTACAATGTTATTGCAATAGTTATTAATGATAATTCAACGATTCATCATCAGAATTACCCACCTAAATTGATCATGGATTTTCCATTTTATTCACAAGACTTGAAAAATTACTTATAAAATTAATAGATCTAGAAATAACCATTACATAAAGTACATAAAGCGACTACCACGGATACCCAATCATGTAATATTTACCGAACTCCAATTCCTCTTCGTTGATGAAGAAATGGCAAGATCACATCATGCAAGACAGGCTGTGGCTACCGAAAGGAATTGGTGCTGTGTTATATACATTCAGAATACAACGAACGCGAAAGTTCAGCACTTCATGAACAATTAGTCGGATGAGCAGTGCATCATGACATCTTCCAGAGCAGTTGGAGCGGAGCTGATTGGTCTAGAGTCTAGACGCAGCTTTTAAGTGGATAATGTCAGCTTATACTTCAAAGATATCAATAACGCAAACAATTTTGGCTAAAGAGGTTATAAATATCATCTCTTGTAACGGAAGGAGATAAAACAGCACTGTGGAGAAAGAAGTATTTCATCACCTTAAGGAGTACTCGCAGAAGATTGCAAAAAAATACCAATACTGAAATGTAGTAATGCTATGAGATTAAGCAAACTACCAGTATTTGAAATTTCCCTTTCTACGACAAAAAAATTTCAAATGTGACATACTCACATGATGAAACCCAACTCAAAATAGGATGACGAGGATAATGTCACGGAATATCACAAAACAGGTTGCTAAATACTTAATCCCCCGGCGAAAGGTGGGTTTAGAAGAAACAGAAGGTGCGCAAAAGAGATCGTTAGGGGAAGGAAAGAATTATGGGAGGTTTAGAACAGAACAAGGGAGGGGTGGGAAACCTAAGGGAGAAAGTGAAAGTTTGATTGATAGGGATTTGGGTCCTTGACATAGAGACCTCCTCGAGTCACCCATTCGTCCTCTTCTCTCTTCCCCTCTCACTCGGGTCGCACGCATGCTTTTCCTTCCCCCCCTCCCCCCCGGCTCTCTCGGGGACCAACTCTATCTCTCTTAAAAACCCTTCGAGAAGGAGGAGCACGCCTCCTCCTCCTCCTTCCGCTCCGCATTTCTCACTCCCCTTACTTAAGCATCATCCTTCACAAGACAAAAATATGCGCAGCGATTGAATTCCCAAAGCTCATCCCTTGACCCATTAGGACATACGATCCCCTGGACGTGATTTACCGATCACGATCTTCGGAGTTACGCATCGCTCGCACGAAGCCATTTCGAAAGTAAACATGAGAAGTAAACCCGAGCGGTAAAAAGGAAAAGCAATGCGTCATTAGTCCAGCTGTTATGACCTTTGATAACGCGAAACACATGCTATTAACATCTGCTGCACTTAATAATTTAAATCGAGAGTTAATGGATTTAGAAACATTCTAATCTATATATGATGCGACTAGGTTGTATGATGTGCTCTAGTCGATTCCAGAGGCACTTAAAAAAAAACTTTAGGAAAAAAGGATGATTATTTACGTTTGTGTAATCTGGTAATTCGATGATATGCGCTGAAAGGTAATTAATTTCTCAACCGGTCTATCAACAAAGTTAATGGTGGAATCCTTGGGAGCGGAGTGGAGTGATCGTCCAAATAGTGACGAAATCACCCACAATAAAGGTGAGTGGAACGTGAGTCGAACAGCTGTTCATGTCTTCGGCAAGTGACGTCACCCAAGTAAAAACCAGATGTCTAGTATGCATTTAAACATTGCCCATTACTTGATACTTTATCAACATGCATTTCCCAAGTTTCTCCCATGACTACCAGTCGTACACGAAATAAATTAAGCATTTTTTTTAGTGCTATTTGGTGCCGATATAAATGGAACAAGATTTCCACGGGAAAAAAAGTTTTTCTCACATTTCTAGATGTTGAAATTCAAGACACGATACGTGTTACGGAGTACAAAGACGCTCAATAAGCCTATAAGAAGAATGGGCACGGTGTGGAGGGAGAACCAAATGGTTTAACTATACCGTTTTAAACAGTTTTAATAAGATTGGATCGATAATTAAACAGCATCAACTGGGCAGCAATCAATAATGGCCGGCAAAAAAATAAAGCAGAACACTGCGATAAAAAACAGAGTGGTTATTTCATCCAGATGGTATCTCCATGGGGTCTCCATTTTCCCATATCATCTGCCACTTATATTTTACACCACACTCATGGCCTCTTTTTTCCATTCTTGCCATATTTTCCCATGTTTCTTTCCCCCGAATAGCGCACATGGCGAATTCAAAATCAATTACGTCCATTTAAACACGCGTCGACAGAAAAATACGTACAACACATGAGATTACGCAATGAAAATTATTCATTACTGTCAAGTGGAAGCGAAATACAAAAATATCACAGCGATCACCTGTTAAAAACTTAAACAGAGTTCGATCTTCAAGGGCTGAATATTATACATTTTTAGTTCCATATAATGTAAGCTAAACGTTGGATGGTTCTTGAAGTTAGTAATCAGACAAGTCATTCAATTTCTAAGATATTAAAATAACATGAAAACATCCCATAACTGTACACTCAAATTACGGACGAATTCGAAACGAAAAACAAAAACTTTAGCATATCGGCACTTACAGCATAGAAAAATAGATTTTTCTGTGAATACTCTGAAATAACCCATGGCACATGAGTCTTCATGATTACTGAGCAAATATTGGAATGATAAATGAGAAAAAAAGCTCATTTCAAATCAATCAAATTCATAAGCCTGGTTATTGCGAAATTTTCACAAAGCTGTCACATATTAGGTTGCCAAGGTATACATCAAGAACTGAAACAATCATCGTCGTCACGAAGTTAACTCCTCATCCTATCAAATGGAGTAACACTTACCGCCAATGCATGGACGGACATATGCTAATTAATGGGCAGTACTAAGGTAAAGTACTAAATTACTACTACTATTACCACTAAATGGGAAGTACTAAAAGGTAAAGTTTAGTAATATATACAAAAAGATGAGGAAAAAACCGCAAATTTCCGCTTGAGGCGTTAGAAAAAGACGAGGGACGAGAAAAACTAGCGAAAGTGACGAAACGCTCACCTTGGAAAATGGCCCGCGCCCGACCTTGTTCGCCTAAATTCGCGAGTGAAACTCCAATCTTCCTCCTTTGGAGCGCCATTTCTAAACTCTACCCATCCCTGATCCCAAGATCGCAAAAACTCGGCCCCTGAAACTTGCCAAATCGTAGCATTAACCTGAATGTATCGCGGCCTTGGGATGTGACCATCAAATTTTGTAAGGTCAAAATGATACAGGGGAGAAATTTATTTTCGCAAAACCTTACGACTAAAAATAGCAGATATAGCATCTAGCAGATAAACTTGAGCTCTCGCGCCGTTTGGTGCCATTGTGCACCTTGAAAACTCCACGAAACTCCGTAATCAGGACACTACGCGAGCCATCGCCCATGAGGCTGAAACTTGAGCCAACTGCATAGGCGAGCATAACACTGATATCTCAGCAGTCCTATGGTTGCGTCAGTATCCTCGAGCTGCATCTAAAAAAAACGCCAAAAGCACCTGAATGAAACGCGCATCAAAAGTTACGTCACACCTCATTAAAAATCTTAACTGTAACTTAAAACTTAACTGTAAGTACCATGACCATCACTATTCTCATAACCAGAAAGTAAGAATTAGATTTTCTTCTTCAACGCCTGAGTCACATGTCCGATTAACGTCATATTATGTCAAGCCATTCCCATTTTCCTAGTTTATCTTAATTCTCTCCAATTAATTATCCAATGGTGATCATTAAGCGTAGCAAAATTTTAACACGTAGGCAAACAGTTTATTTGCAAACGCTAAGCTCATCGGAGCATCACGTATAACATTAAGAACCCTTAAATAGCAAAAACAACGCTTTTTAGACTGAGGAATGAAAGGAAAAACAAAGATCACTAGCAATAAGTGCATTAGTCACAATTTTCAAAAGTTTTGCCAAAGTAAGTACCATTTTTGTTTACGAGTAAATATATTTCAAAGTAGATAATTACAAATACTATGTTACCAACATGATTTTAAAAATTAGTTTCCGCTATAATACAAAAGTAAAATTAAAAGTAAATATAAGTAATGGTAGCGGGCGTGACTTCGTGGAAATCCTTCACAGTAGGAGCGTCTGAAGAAATTACAACTTGGCTGTTTCCACATGAGGTTTTATTATTACCGACCATGGTTTCGTTACAGAGTAACATTATCAAGGTGATATCCCTTGATATGATCATGTTACTCTGTAACGAAACCATGGTCGGTAACAATAAAACCTCATGTGGAAACAGCCAAGTTGTAATTTCTTCAGACGCTCCTACTAAAAGTAAATACTTTGGGCGTTCATTAAATCATGTCAAATAATATTTCGAACCACTGCATAAATTTATTTATCATATATCGTCAGGTGATCCGTAGTTTAAATTTCATCATACTTAACCAAAAGCATACTGATATCTAAGAGCATAGAACAAATGATAAATGGCTGGCGAGAAAGATCATTGAAACGTGGTTGGTCTCGTCGATAAGGTGGCAATGGAATTATTATCTCGTCTGCATAGAGAAATATGACATAATAGACATATAGTCAAATGTGTATCTAAATACACCCAAGGCTTGCATGCTAATTGCTGTCTTCTTTTCCCAAGAACAAGATCGTTATAAGTAAACTCAAGAGTGACGCGGACACTTCGTTTAAAAATAAAAGATTTTGAAAACAAATACGGTCAACCAGGGATAGAAGAATTAACACTGCAATTCAACATGGTATACCTGCAATTAACACTGCAATTCCACATGGTATACCATGTGGTACTGCAGTCTTCTATCCCTGGTATCAATGAATTCCACCAAGTAAGGTCAAAAACTATCATCTAAACTACGGTGAAACAAAGACACGCCACCAGCTTTTGCTAACAAACTCTAGGAGCTCTGCCTGATCTTGAACTGAGCGAATTGTCGTTTGGAGAGCTCAAGTGAATGATTTCATGGTTGCCATCTCTTACCGAGTGACGGTTACTGAAAAACAGGAAGTATTATTGTTTCGTCACGCTCTTGAGATACGTCAAGTAAATAAAAAGAAACAAAAATGGCTACTGGCATCCTCGTATGGAAAAATAGCACTTCGATGGAATGAGAATGGTTAAAATCCGCCACTACAACGCCAGATGTCTCAAAGACTGGAATTTAAAAAAACTCGAGAAAAAAATTGAGTAAAAAAATCCAATAGATGGATGATGCCCTTTCCTACTCTAACCCCAATCGTCGCAATAGGAGTGATCTCAATATATGCATGCACATGTATATATAAATGGACCACCGCCGCGAATTCCATCTGGAATCTTTTCACGAGGTGTGGGAGATATTTCGAGACGGACAGGTAAAAGACTTGTGCTCCTAATTCCACGGCATGTCAAGGCATTCCAAAGACGCGTGCGACTCCCAGAACTTTAAGGAGAGACGGAGAGAGTGTTGACACGGATGTCATGAAAGTCTTGCGTTGCGACACCCGTTTGGCGCACGAGACGCGGACGGGCGCCGCGCCGCCGCAGGTTAAGGCGCGGCGGCGGGGGTGCGGGCGGGAGGTGGCGAGGGGAAAAAAGGAGAGAGAGAGAGAGATGGAGGCAGAATGTGGTTCGTGTGTTTTTGAAGGAGCCGGCCGAGTGAGAGAGAGAGACGAGGCTATCTCCTTGAAGGACTCATCTACGCCGGGCATAAGACGGTGGGTGGGGTGGGTGGGGGCAAGGCGAGGGTGGTAAGGAAAGGGTTAAGAGCCTCTTAGGCTAGTTTGAGCGAGATTTTTTTCTCGCCGTAAAAGACCCTATCTTCGTTTAATTTTTAAATCGAAGTAGTCGCTTGTTTCATGAAGTAAGCATAGTAGTATTGACGACGCAAAAAAATTGACATGACTCATCTTCTTAATAACCAACTAAATCATGAGTAGGATTTCACTTTCTCCCGGCGAATGACTGCTGTGCATGACGCCTGACGACGGCGACGGCGTTGGAGAAGATGGAGCATCTTACCCGGACGGAAACCCGAGAAAAATTCACAGCAACTAAATCATGCCTACACGCATCAAAGGCTTCAACTTGGCTAATTTGTATCGCGCCTTAAACTTCAAGCTCATTTACAACCGAATGGCTTTTTTGCGTTGTTACATAAATTATACTACGGTCAGTAATAAATTTATAATTCGAAACAGTTTAGAAGCCTAATGAAGTATACGTCGCTAATTTCTAACCCGATGAATGCGCCAGTTAATCCTCATTTTTTAGATGCCAATCTGTAGTATACAGCCGTACTGTATCACTGGGAAACGGCTTTTATTTTTAGAAAATATTGCTAAGGGTAAAGAATAAATTACTAATATTTTGGCATCAATAACAGATGATATCTTTTTCTCCATAAAGAGATCAATTTCATTGAATTATGTGACGCGATATCTCGCTTGAACGACCTTTTGGGGAAGGGAATCGTAGATCATCAATAGAAATGAATCCAGAGGATAGGCTCGAATTCTTTTATCCCAAACATTCCTTGTATGTGTCCTTCTACAAAGCTCCCTAATTATTTTCTTATCGTAATTTATCCTAGGTATTCCTCAGTATTTCTTTCCATTATTTTTTCTACCGTTATTGTTTTTTCGATAGCCTATAATTTTTTTTAAATTGCGTTCATTAATTCTCACTTTTCCTTCATCAAGTTTTCATTACTCATCTCTTCTCGCCTCGGATTTTTCATTCGTCTCTCTTCATTTGATTGTCATCATTCTTCACAAACATCATATTTCCACTCCTTCCAATGTTATATGTTTATAACAGCTATTGTAAAGATACATCTGACGCTTTTCCTGCGCAAGCAGCAATGAAGACTTCTCGGAATCAAATTCTAATTAGCTGCCGAAGTTTCGACGGTCGAGTCATCCATCGTCTTCAGGTCTCCAACATCCCTCGTCATTCGCTAGGGCCACCATCAATCTCCCTCAACAATAATAATTCTTAATCGTTTATCCTTTCATAACGGTAGTTATTACTTAAAATGTAAACAATACAGCCTCACTCAATCGTTGAGTTTTTTATGAAACATGATTTCTGATGAATCCAACATATGTGTCTCATCTGTAGCATCTTTCATCCTCAGTTCTTCTTAAAACTTCTTCACTGGTGATTCTGTCCCTTCACTAAATCATTTTCATTCTTCTATAAAATATTTCAAAATTACAAACTTAAAAAGAATTATTTCACGTCATCTAGAGGAGTACAAATGCCAAGTTTTAAATTTGGAAAAATCTTCACGTTTCAAAATACAGTATATTTTCCATCCAAAACCATTCTTTTCTCATCTTCCGATCATTATTCTAACGTCTTAGCTTTACCGTCACGTTAGATAACTGCCCCAACGCATGTTATCATGACGTATTCTCTTACCTCAAAGCGTATTGAGCTGCTATCTGTAAGAATATTCTTCTCCTTTTGGAATGCGTTACGTAAAAAAGTCTGAGGGGTCCGAGTGACGGACTTTTTTTGGCGTCAAAGACTCCGTCGCGACCCGCGACATCATCAATAACCTTTTGGCGGCCACAGGCCGGCGTCGCCAGCTTACAGGTGTTCGCGACGTATAACAATGGAGAGGACCGTCTCCATGCGCCTCTGTGGTGCTGGGTGGGGGTGTGAAGGAGGAGAGGGGAGGGAGGAGGCAAGGACGCGACCGTCCTCGTAGAAGAGGATGAAAAAAAATTAAAAGGAAAAACTCCGAACAAGGAGTGAGCGAGAGAGAGATTTCGATATAGACTTTCAAAAAACGATTTCCACACTTCACGTAACAGATCCCGCGGAGAGGTGTTTACAGTCTTGGCGGGGGTGTTTTGGCGGGTGGGAGGATGAGGGGGGAGGGTAGGGGAGGGAGAAGGCAAGCGCCCTCTAACGGGCACGCGGTGAATCATATAATGGGGATCGGGCGGGGCGAGGGCGGATGGCCATCGGGTCAGGAGAGGGGTCAGTGCAACGCCTCAGTTCGGTAATTTGGTGTAGGAGAATGACAGCGGAGGTCATTTGCGCCGTTTGAGGATAAGTTGCGTCGTTTGGTATGAGGGAGGATTTTTTGTGGGAATGCAGGGAGTGTTAGGAGAGAAACCTGGCGTGATTGACAATCAATTCCTAACGAAAGGGGCCCGTAACACAAATATTCAATATTCAAACCAACTCATGAGAACTGCCACCATTAACTTCCCAAGTAGGGATCGGGATTTCTATTTTAAAATAATCCCCGTCTATGTCCGAATTCGAGCCCAGTCCAAGGAGATAGCAAACAGGTGCTCTAGCTACCATACCAACCCGATCCCACGTATGCATGAGGCAAAACACATTGTAAATTCTACCTTTTCCTGAGTGCTGATTGAAAATATAGCTCTCAATTATATGAAAGGAGAACAAAATAATTATTTGTAGATAATTTGACAAATATAGTCTCAATGAGCATTTTTTTTTAGCCATTGATGCCGACTGCAGAGTCATGTCTGCTGAATATATGCATGGTGACTTCCATTGTTGAAGTAATTAACTGACAATTTTGAAAAGATGAGAAAGGTGCCTACGTTTCATTGCCATTTAATTTCCAGGGAGGATCCGCGTATAGTCAGTATTTCACGAAAATTGCGAATCTGTTCGATACAAAAATATTGTATCATCCCTATATTTCATCCATTCTCATAATAAACTCCATTTAATTTTCAGAATAATTTCCGTGAATAAGGCGCGTGAAAGGTAGGATATTTCTTTTTTGAAAAAAAACGAAGGACCTTTTGTTTCCATAAACAGCCAGAATATAATTAAAACTAACATTTAACACATTATGCCATGGAGCCACCATAAGACCGACATGAATGTTGGCATCTTCGATCTCACATCCTTCCACGCCTCAAACTTCAAGACTATCGGGGCCTCGAACGCGTCACGGACACGCAAAACTAAACCAGCCGCGAGCGACGTCACTCGTCTTTCATCTCCTCTCCGTTTTTTTTCTTTTTTACTTACTGACCTCACCTCGTTCTCCTCGCGTAACCTCCTCCGAAAATATTTCCCCTTAATAATTACGTCCCGGGGCTACAAGGATGAACTCCAATTTATAGGTGCTGAGATACCAACCTTCACTGGGATGAAAGGACGCGGTGGAAGATCGTGATAGAGTGATCCGAAGTGATTGATACAGCGATGTGAATCACACATGGTTGCTTAGTCACGGAGGGAATCAATACGGTGAAGTTCATGAAACTTGAGAATGTGGCACGGTATGGAAAAGTTGCGTTCTATCGCGAAATATGGGAGGCAGTTTCCGTTCTTTTACGACGAACGTCAAGCTGTGTCATAATGCATTGACGCATCATGAAATAGACATTTTCCCAATGCTGTTAAAGATTTCTAAAATATTTGATAACCAAATAAAGACTTGTGACGACACATGTGGCTTTGAAATCAAGTTTTAGATAAATATAACAAATAAGAGATCCACATTTGACAGATAATTTGCTATTGGAGTTTTTTCAGCTTCCACATGCTAGAATACCTTTTTGTTGGCTCATGCAGAGTAGCTATCAGAAAAAATGTGCTTGCTCTGCTAACCAGTAACGTGGAATAGGTATATTGACCTAAAGGAATAATGCTTAATCTCTAATAATTTTGAATCCTTGGGCGACTACGAATTAAAATTTCTTGGGCCGAGAAGAGAATATAACCCACGACCTATCATGCCATAGTATCTATAGGATTATTTCCATATTCCGTTTTTAATGTCCATCTTCAAAATTATCTCCTGTCACCAACATACAAGCTAGATGCACAAGGGCTTTAAGATTTAAAAACTGAATCCATCGTATTAGCGAACACAGCAGACGGGAAAGGTTATAGCGTAGCGCGTCAAGGAATCGACAGTGAAGCAGTTTTTTGCTCATCTGTTCTCTTGTTGCCCATTCAGGGCTGGGCAGTATTTCAAATACATGTATTTGAATACTATAAGTTTTTGTACTTCAAATACACTTCACAAAAGTATTTTGTATTTCAAATGCATATTTGAAGAATTATCAGTAATTTTAAATAATTAACATATTTCTGAAAAAGTGACATCCGAGCCCGAATAACATTTCGTGAATTTTGCAAAAACTGACGCCTAGTTGAAACAAAGTGAATTCATTTTTATTTTGAGTTATAGAATGTCATCGTATGAAATATAAATTTTTTACTCAAAGGGCAAACAATAGCAGATGTCTTCCGTATTGATAGAGGCTATTATGGAGCTTAACTATAAAAGTAGAGAAGCACATCTCACCAATACTGAACCGAACATCTCAAAAGACTCTTATACTGATAAATTTTTGGAAAAGCAGATTTTCACTGCATTGATAGAGGCTGCTATGGGGTAGCACCTAATAAGTACAGAAGCACATCTCACCAGCACTGAACTAAGCATCACAAAGAGACTCATTTGCTAAAAATTTTAGAGACTGACTGAGATAAATTTTAATACCCCTGGCATGGATGCCAAACATATTTGTCCATCTCTCCATAAAATTGTAAGAGACAAAAAAGTTTTAGCGCGTAGAGTTTTTGTTTGCGACAGTTCAAAAATAATGATGGGAGAAACAAGCTGCATAATAGTCATATTAAAAGCTTTTAATCATTGATATGCCAAATACATTTGCATCAACACAGCGAGCGTTCATCATCAATAAAACTTTAAATGTAACCTGTTATTCCACGATATTTAGAATGCAGAATAATCAGTGTCACTGAATACCGTTGGAGAATTAGCCGACTCTCTTTTTCTTTTACCAATCTCTTTTATCTCAATTCTGCCCACAAAGGAAATTCCGAAAACTCTTTGAATGGGCAAGGTCATGGGATGGTTGTCTAATATCTCCATTATGGTCAGGGGCGAGTTAAGATCGTTGGTTGGGCGCTCGGGGGTGCTACTTTCCTGGGGTATGAATGGGGGATACGGATTATCTTATGACAACCATTTTTGCTATTTTAACATGTATTTGTAACAGGAGTTTGTAGATAGCAAAGACCTGGGAGATAGTATATTAAGGGATGAGTTCTAAGAGGCGCTAAGCAGGCAAGGAAGGACAAGAATGCTCCGGGAATTGATGGTATACCTGCTGAGCTGCTAAAGGCTGCAGGAGAAGGAACGAGGAATATATTGTACGACCTGATATGTGAGATGTCAGAGACAGAGTTGCCGACCGATTTCAAGAAGTGTGTAATAGTACCACGACCAAAAAAAGCTACAGCAAGAAAATTTGAACAGCACCGCACCCTCAGCCTAGTTTCCCAAGCCTCCAAAATACTTACAGCAATAGTTCTGCTTCGTGTGGAAGGTAAAGTAGATGCCTACTCACAGAAAAGCAGCTTGGATTTCGGAAGGGGAGAGGAACTCGAGAGGCAATACTAGCGCTTAGATTGGTTCTTGAGAAGAGACTAAGAAATGGCCGAGAGATCTACGTTGCTTTTGCGGATTTGGAGAAGGCCTTCGACAGTGTTAAATTGGGACTTTTGTTTCGCTAAAAGAAGCTGGAGCTAAATATAAGGATAGAAGGGTTGTGTGGAGTCTATACAAGGAGTATTCAACTGCCTTAACTTGCGGGGATCACCAACAGGAGGCCGACATCGGACAAGGAGTGAGACAGGGATGTTCTCTGTCACCCGC
The DNA here is from genome assembly GCA_963169105.1 of Ceriagrion tenellum. Taxonomy (NCBI): domain Eukaryota; kingdom Metazoa; phylum Arthropoda; class Insecta; order Odonata; family Coenagrionidae; genus Ceriagrion; species Ceriagrion tenellum. Next base: position 45,601,860 of record OY720632.1, read on the forward strand.
CATTTTCAATCTATACATCCAGAAGGTGATAGATGAGGTGAGAGAACGGATGGGACATAGAAAAGAGGCACATGGGCAATGAACCAAGACTGACAAGATCAGATTCGCTGATGACATAGCAATCCTGGCTGAGAGTGAGGAGGAGCTGCGAGAGATTTTGTAAGTAATGGAAGAAGTCCTCAGAATCCAGCATAACATGACAATAAACAGGAACAAGACCAAAGCGATGGTGGTGAGAAGAGATGGCACGCACGCCGACCTGAAACTGGGTGATATTACATTAGAAAGCTTAGAGGAGTTTTTGTATACCCTGGTAGCAAGAAAACAGCAGCTGGACGGTGCAAGAAAAAGATAGTGAGTAGTATCAGCCATATCAAGACAGCTTTTAACAAGAAAAACAAACTTCCCACCTCCACCAACATCAGTTTTAAACTGAGAAAAAAACCTTCTCAAGACATTTGTGCGGAGTGTGCTGCTCTTTTGGCTGTGAAACGTGGACGTTCGGGGAATCAGAGGGGAAAAGGTTGGATGCGTTAGAAATGTGGTGCTACGGTAGAACTCTGAAGATTCCATGGATAAACAGAGTCACCAACAGTGAAGTGATAAGAAGGATAGGGGAGGTGCCATGTTTACTCTAGACAAGTAAAAGAAGGAAAGCAATATGGATCGGCCGTATTTTCCGAAATGCAGGATATGTCGCTAACATACTGGAGGGCACATTGGAAGGGAGGAACTACAGGGGCAGTCCTACATTGAAATACACTGGACAGATTTTGCAAGAGCTGGGATGTAGCTCATACTACCTGATAAAGGAGTTAGCCCAGGACAGATAAGAATGGAGGAGAATTGCTGCTGCAAACCAATACTAGGATTGTAGCCAAAAGAAGAAGAACAGGTATTCTGGGAGAGGGGCACCGGGCCCCATCAATCCGCCACGTATTGCAGATATCTAAAATTATGAAGTTGTAATGGTCTCACCAAGTCTTAAGTAATCGGACTTTTCATTAAACCTTAAACCGAGAATTACTGCGTTACATGCACGAGTCGTAATATTCTGGATTTATTTTCACACCATAGATTACTAAAATGAAATGTCCATAAACTTCAAACTATTTTTGCGTTGATTAAATAAATTGGGATGCTGCTTCTTTAAAATGATTTCTTTGAGAGAGAGAGAGAGAGAGAGAGAGAGAGAGAGAGAGAGAGAGAGTCGGCAACTAAAACTCTTGTCTTCTATAGCTCATATATCGGCTATATTTAATTAAATGTATTTGATTAAATATAATTTTGATAATTACTTACGGAGTTGTATTATTATTTGCATTATTTTAATAATTTTACGCTTTTATATGCATACTTTTGTATTAGATTTTAATTTTGGCTTCAATATATTTTAGTTTCTTAAGAATCGTGTATTCTTCTTTTGCATTTAAAATACAGCCGTCGAAAGTATTTTGTATTTTGTACCTCAAATACAATTTTTTAAAGTATTTTACCCACCCCTGAGCCAATTACTTTCAACTTCTACTGTGAGCGGCGGTATACGGAGTAACGCGCGTTAATACTTAGTTCTGCATATGAGGGATAAGTCTGAGACAATTTTTTTCTGCGAAGTGATATATAATACTCGTAATGTGAATTAATGAAATTGAAATTGAATTGAAATAGGGTCATAAAGGATGAGTAGGGATGTAAAAATGCTTTCTCCGAACCGATATACGGTGCTGGTACATTCACGCATGACCCATTACATATGCCCAAGCACTTATGTATTGCTGCAAATGAATCACATAAAAAGCCAAAAACATATCAACTGCTTACTTGTTTTGTAGCGGAGAAAGCAAAAAACTGAAACTTCTGGCGATTTCGCTTAAAACAGCATACCTAAACATTGAATCGCTCCCTATCATCCACAGTTTTGCAACGACATCTCCTGGACTCCCAACAACGTTTTGTTTTAACGCTGCCGAGAATGTGTAATGTTTAAGGAGTAATTCGAAACACGTAGTCAATAACACGTTCGTTAGAAAGCGATGTTGTCCGGGAGCAGAAAGTAAAAGCTTATGATGCAACGCTGAGCAGCCTGGCAACCCTAAAACATTAATTTGCGACAGTTGCGACTCTCTTCCACTCGAACACGCAACCCTGTTAGTAGTCATAAGGACATCTGATATTCGATATGCGATACTCTATGATATAACGTATGATAAAGGCTACAGTATAAAAATCTCCGATGCAGACGAAAGGTAATGTTATTCTACTTTGTATTCAGACGTTGATAGAGTCGAAAAGATCAGCAGAATGCTTCATCGAGCAATTTTCTGCCAAAAATGATAAAAAATCTCAAAACAAGGATTATTTATCCATCTATTTATACCCATGATTCTTCTCGGCTTTCCCTAAAATTCTTAATAACAAAGTCCACTAGAGCAGAATTAAAACCGAAACACTAAAATTTAGACTTAAAGTGGGACGTTCTGTTTATCATATGAACCAACCACTCAAAACATCTTCTGCGTAATACCTGCCAAAGATAACACAGGAGAAGTATATTTTTTATGAGGAAAGAGAAAGAAGCTTTGAGAGACCATAAACCATATTTGAGTCACTTTATCGCTGAATGTGGCACATGACAGATCATACTTATTATACGAAAATACTAATTTTTAACACCATGGTAGCAGAAACTGACATTTGCCTAGGTTGGTAAATGACTGAATGGTGTGATATTGACGTGATGGGAACTGGTAAAGAGGGAAGTGAGAGCTAACTTTTCTATAGATTGTGCAAGAGCAGAAACATTTTTCACATTCTCCGAAACAGTGACAAGTTAAATCAAAGCAAGTAAATACAAAAACGAGAACATCAATTTAACTCAAATGAGCAATTCTTTCAATAAAATATTAAGTGACGAGAGTAATTAATGCAATAATGTCATAAATGGAATAAAAAAGCACGGCTGAGAATAATAGGTCAGGAGATGGTGTTTTGCGGCCGATGAGCAAAAACAAGGAGGGAATCCCGACGAATGAGGGACATAGGAGAGAGGGAAGTCAGAAATGTCGACCGTCCTGGGATCCGATGTTACGTGAGATGCGGGAAGGAATTCGAATTCCAAGGAATTGAATACAATGATTAACGATGATAATTATATAAGTAATTAAGTGAGCATCCGCTAATTGCCACCGGAGATATTTGCAGTAAATTACAAGTGACCATGAAATTATAATTAGAAAGAATCCAACGCGGCAAATTACTTGCGGCGACTACCTAATGAAGGAGATGCGATTACGAGGAATGAATGCCAAGATAGATAATCCACGGTGGAGATGATGAACTTACAATGATTCCACCAGTGGTTGGTACCAAAAATGGTGAGAGAGTTGCCAAACAGTGTTTGGAAGATGGAGACATGAAGGCTGAGCCAGACATCCAGGATAGATGGTCATTTAATTATTTTAAGGAGATTTTTTAATAGTGGTACGGGTGGTTAAATTGATTCCGTTGTGTACATTACGCCTAATTCAACAAGCGAAGAAGAACGAGGCTAATGGAGAGGGTATATTTTTACGCATGCGATGAATAAAAAACTCTTGAGGAAACAAATTTAACTGAGATCCTCAGATTTTACCGGAGGAAATGTTTCCTTGAATTATGCCAAAATGTAAACAGTTATCAGCCGCCACACGAAAACTAGGGAAATATAACGGTGTATGAATGAATTACGCATATTTTTTAGGTTAAAAAAATAAGAGATTACGAACGTTCACACATGACACATTTTGCTAGGCATTCCAAGGCTAGCCTGGGGTGGTTCGTGCCTCATAAATGAACTTGATAAGTCAAAAATTTTTTAACTGCCAGCTGGGTTCCCCTGAGATCGGAGCCTCCACAGTTAACACAGCACGCATGCCCGAGGCGGAACGCGAACTCACGCTCCTCTGGACTGAAGAAACGGACTTATTGCGAACGCGACCGTTGGGGAGTTACGAATGAAGGAGGACGATTCAAGACCAACGGAGCGGAAAAAAATACAAGAGGGGTTGCGATTACGAGGTCGGCTGCGGACCGTCGGCAGTCTGACTGATGAGAGAAGAGTCAATTTTCCAATTCGAAGGCAAAATACATCCAGGGTTGTCCAAATAGTCTTCTGAGGAGGAGAGGCACCCAGTAGGATGGTACATATGCTAACTATGCACACACACACACACATCAAGCGCTATGATTAAAAGAGGACGATTTGTTTCGAACGAATAAGTTCAATTCGAACGCTACATTTTTTAAGCGCGTTCATTTCGATAGGCAGGTACTTGGAACGGCTCTTGAAAGGCAGCAATTTTGCAATTCAGCCACAAGCTGAAGCGCACAGAACGCGCCGCTCCTTTCAGAAGAGCCGCCGCGTGCCCTTTGACCCCAAGGGTTGCCGACCCCCGTTCTGACTGACTAAGCACGGTCATCATTTCCCCCTGCGCTATCTCCCTCCGATGGGTGGGAAGGCAAAAAAAATACAGAGCGAAGGCGCACAATGTGCACGCGACCGACCGCGATTTTTTATTATCTCAGGAAACTGCCTCTAAACGCGGTCCGCGAGATTCAGCGAGGGTGCTGCGCAAATCTGATTTTTTTTAGTGATGAAAAAAATTGTAATGCGATATAACCCCTTGCGATGGCCTCTCGTTACAAAAGACACCAAAGAAAGGACGATTATCTTAGGAATGATGGACCTATTTATCACCCTATATGCAATGCAAGGAATGAAAAAAACGTAACATATAAATATGTGATTTTTCTGCCCTAGTTTTCTCTGGTTCCAGGTATTGCTGATTTTCGGCAGTATAATAGGGAAGGTTGCGGTCTCGTCACAGCTGTAGAAAAAAATAATTCATTAACACATGAAATATTTTGCAATATACATTTCACCATTAATATGTTAAAATGGCTCTAATAGTAAAGGCTAATCCCTATGAAAGTTTGTCTCTATTTGCACTAAGAATAATTGTATGTAGTTTTCTCGTAAGCGTTTCAAATGAGTCACAGCCATAACCCTCTTGAGTTCGTAATCGATACTGATACTTATAGCAATATGCTCCTTAATTCCTTTTCACCCCTTTTTCGATGACTGCGAACAAATACCACGTCAAATATTATATGTTTTAGCACTGCTCGGTGCGTTCGTCGTAATACGCACCAACCAACTGTGACTACAGCAAAAACACAACATAACACTACCATGTGACATATCCTTAACATGTAATATGCATGCGCCCTTTTTCCCATTCCTTTTCCCTCTTTACAGCTCTTACGTGTCTGTTTTACCCAACAACCCCCCTCTATCGTCACATGCCTCTAAAACTGCCGCCGGGTAGAACCTAGATGTGCGCATCAAAAACCCTCCGTAGAGCCCTCGGTCGTAGCACAACAAAATTCTCCATCGCCAGATGTATATTTTAACTTCCACACAATCTCCAAACAATGGCTGATGATTTGTCGACAGCCAAGACTACTGAAGATGGCAGAAGACTTCAGTTTCCTCCGTGGGTTTGATGAAGTCAGAAGAATCGTACACTTTCAAACTATTGGCAACTCAGATACCTACCACTGGCAGGAGAATTACGTATTGGAAACTACACTCACTCCCCAGTATCTCCTCTTCCACCAGTTCACATCTGACATGATCTCGTGCTCCAAAAGCTCCCTATCATCTGATTAGGACAGCGAAACCTACGTCAGAGTAAATTAAATAGTATTATTTTACAAAATGTTTCATTGAAGATTATTCCTGCCGAATCTCTGCAATTGTTTCTCTGCTCAGCATATCTCTGAATCAATTCGATGGTTTTGGGATTTGCTTCGTGAAAATCCATCACGAAAAATCAAAATTACTTGATAATTTTTCTCACAGCTATATTGTGAACGACTGGTTTCATCGCATAGGTAACATCTTCAGGTGGATAAGAATGTGTCGTCTTTGCAATGAATACGGTCGTTCAAATTATTTGTAAAGAAATACCAAGGCACTTTGATTTTTCATAGCTCTGAATTATTTCCACCTTGTACTGGTTTTTACTCTATCAAGCAAAAAGCTTCATTTATCTTGCTCGAACTAAAATTCATATGAACCTAGACAATTTAATGACCAAGTGCTTAGAAACTCGTCAAAAGAGAAGTGATGAGTCCTCCAAGGTAAAACATCGAGATAAAAATCTGGAGAAAAGCTTGTTCGCCCGGGAAAGAAGCGATCACGACACGATCGATTATTTTCAGTCCAGGAAAGGAATCGCGGGTCAATAACGATCGGTGGGAGAGAGAGAATGAAACTCAAAAACCCTTCAAAATGTATATAATTCACTCCACGCAAATCACCGCCGTGGCCGCCGCGCTTATAAATGAATAAAACCCGAAAAAAAGAAAGAAACAAAAACACATCATCGCGCGAATTGGCTCTCGACCTTCAGACGATCACAGAGACATCAAGCCGGTCCCAAATTAATATCTGCTCACTCCCTCCCTCGTCTGTGAAGTGAGTCCATTGAAGCCCCGAACGAAAACGAGAAGGAGGCGACCGTATAAGGGGAATTTAATTAGGTCCCCCTTTCACCGATCCGACCTCCCATTTCACTTTCGCCCTCCACTATTCACGATGTGTTTACTACTTGTGGTGAGGGTGGAGAAGGAGAGGGGAGAAAGGACGGGAAGAGAGCGAGGGAGAGAAAGATAGACAGAGAGAGAGAGAGAGAAAGGTGGAAAGAGGAAAGTGAGACAAGAGAGAATTATCTCATTCGCACTCTTGCAGAGGAAGGGGAGAGAGGGAGCACATGAGATAAGTATTAGAGGAGGGTGGAGGGAGAGATTGGCTTCGTCCCACAAACCCAGTTTCGGATCCCACGACCTTCCAATTCCTGCCGTCGCCGCCACCGCCGCTGCTTTGCCATTCCCTCCAGCCCTCCCCAACCTTTTCACCCGGATGGTTTGGCGCGACGGGTGAACTGGGGGAGACGGCGGGGAGGAGGGGGACGGGAGGGGAGGCAAACGACGACAGTATGGTGCGTAAAGACGACAATTGAGCGTCGCCGTTCGCACCCACGCGGACGCGGACCGCCCTATCTCGTCCGGCGCGGCAGAAATCACCGGCTGAAGGAGATCCGGACGCGGTGACCGCCGAGGCTCGAACGGGGGAGAGGGAGTTTGGAGTTGCGGGGGCGAACAGCTGTTGTGCGGCGGCGGGCGGCCGGCGGCGCGAGGGAGAGGGGGGAAGGACGGTTTGGAGGGGGAGCGGGAGGCGACAGAGGGGCGGGGGAGAGAGAGGTCGGGAGGGGGAGGAAAGGGAAACCCTCAAGAGGCGACGTAATCAGAGGAAACATAGATTTAACGAAGAGGCTAGATGGCGCCTAACCGCTCAATTGTGAAGCCTCCTTTTTTTCTGCGATGATCAAATCCACCAAGCATGTCTATCGGTTGTTGGTCCGTTAACGCAAAAAACATTAAATTTCTCAAGTTTCGTGAATCATTTCTGGTTCATAATATCTTTCAAGGCATCGGTAATGAATCGGGACAATTTTTTTTTAAATTTCACTTTTTATCGACGAGGGTAACAGAGTCATCCAGCATTAGAAGAGCACATAAGAAACCCATTGAAGTAACTTGAAAGATATTATTTTCGCAAATTATTTCTGATTTACGCATGTGTATTTTTCGGTTCATGTTAATGGAATAGCGAAATGTGATTGGAAATTGTGTAATTGATTTTTAGAATGCCGCTATTTTCAGTGAGTAAACAGCATTATCAATGGGGACTTAATATGGACTTATACACATTTTAATATTTTCGCAATAAAATGAATTATCGCGAACAGCCTACCAAAAGAAAAAGAATTTTCACGCTAAATGCTATTTTTAGTATTCCGATTTCCGTTTTGGTGAATCACCGTCGATCGTAAGGCATCGCGATGATTCCACTGTTTACGCCATGTTACCCCACACGAGAGATCCGCCATTCAAGACCAATGGCTCACTTCAATTGTTTCATTCCTGTCGCATATCTCGCATAGTATGGTCATTTTTTCCTCGTCTCAATCGTTGGGATGGACGGATAAATGGATGTAAATTTTCGATTAATGCCACATTAATGCCATACTTTCGCGAAAGGTGTCTAGTTCAGTTATGCTTGGAGGATTTCCCTGGTTTTGCGACAACTATTTCAGTAATGCCAATGCTTCCGATGAACTGACAACAAAATGGACCGACTTGATACGAACGATTGCACGCTTGATTTATTTAAAATTCCCATGTGCCCTGGTAGAATATGGTTTTATCTCTTGTATTTCTGAAACTAGTATATTCCTAATTTCTAACTTTTTCTTGAAAATAAAAATATCCGTTGATACTATACAACATACTAATAGTGCGTGCGTAAAAAATATTATCTTTCACATTTATCACCATTTTTCATCTATAACAGCCTTCTCCCAAGTATTACAGTGATGTAATCAATCCCAAATTTTAAGGAAATGTAAAAGGTATTTTATTTATTAATTCTACCATAGCGTCAGCGAACTCATTAATGTAAATCCCGTATACTGTGAGGGTACCTTATTACATAAAACTGTTGCATCAGACATAATTTTTGTACTGCTTATCGTAATTATTATAATACTAATAGGTATGACTGATTTATTTTTATTAAAATCTTACAACCGATGGTTATAAAAAAACCCTATCATTCATTAAAAAATGGGATGGATGAAAGGGGTTATCGTTTATTTTTTTAAGACCGTCGATTTCGAAGGGATTTGAGGAGGTCGCGGTAGAAAAACGAGGGGAAGGTTGCATTATAAAAAATAAGCAAAAAAAAGGATCGGCAGCTATGGGACGAGTAGCGAGGGCGAGGCGCCAGTCGCGTCCCCTCCTGCGGAGAGCCTCGGGAGGCTCACCTAAGTGAGGCTCCCCGGCGTTGGAGGGAGATGAAAGACAAGGAGGGGTCAAGCATACGCACATCTGTACGTAAGAAATGCTCTCTTGACAGGTGGGTTGCGCAACGGCTCCGTGTCTCTCCCTCTCCTTCTCTCTCTCACTACTTCTCTTTCAACGGTGACTAAAACCCCTCCTCACCCCATCTCCTTCTTCCCTCCCCCCCCCCCCACCAACCCCACACACCCTTTCGGTGTTTTTCTTTCACTCCCCATTCTTCCTCCTCCAACACCAACCGTCTTTCATCCCCTCCACACAAACGCTCCCCCTCCCTCTTTCCAATCCTCTCAACCAACTCACTCACCCAAGTTATGACGGAGTCACGTGGATTGCTGGCACATCGCTGGATTTGGAATGCCGAGTTGCAAAGGCGATAGTCGACTTCCAAATTTGGACAAAGCCGTTCGACAGGTTTTGAATCGGTGCTATGCGTTACGTGCAGGTATATGTGCGTTTGTCCGGGTCTTAGTGCGTGCGTGAACGAGCCAGCGTACGACACGATTAGTGGTGGCGTGAGTGAGGGATGACGGGGAGATGTTATGACCTTAATATCGCAAAATATTTACAAATAATGAACAAAGTCTTCAAAACATTTTATACCTGAAAAAATCTTGGAATTACTTTTCGACCGATTATACACAATGAGCGGATGCGTACCGCTTTACCTTTATCTACGAAATATCTTGACGATACCTTTTCCAGAAATTACTGAATTTATTCAACCATTCTAATGACACCATCAAAGCACAAATGTCACTTTTCACAGAGAAAATTCATTAAGAGCTCTCGATTCGCGACCACAGGCAATGTTTAGGGTATCCAAGCAATCACCAATAATTAACTCAGAACTATACAAAGGAATACTATGGGAATATAACAAACCTTTAAGCCAGAGGAATTTTTTGTCAAGTAAATATTTTTCGCCTCCTATTAATGTACGACAATTACAGTGCATTGCCCACCAGTCAAAAATATAAAACTTAGGAAACGTGAAAAATGTTACTCACTATGAATCATAGGAACAAGTTGCACGGATAATGATAGATTTATGATGACAAATAAACAGTTTGTAGAATTATCGTGAATATTTAAGATACCAAAGACAGGAAACAGATGCAGATATTTATTAAATATTTTGAGCCACATTTAATAGAGGGGTCACCTAGGAATGGGATGTATAGGAAACATTCCGATATTATGGAAACCAATGTTTTCTTAAAATACAATGATTTCCTAGAGGAGAGAAACCATGAAAGAAGAACTAGTGACCATAAAAATGTATTAGAATTTAATAATTTATTACACTTAATGACTACTAAAAAGGAGAAAAGACATTTCCCTATTACGCTATATGAAAGAATATGATTTTCTCATCTTTGAGATAGAACGCCCAGTTCTTGGATGATCTCGCATATCGTAGGAAATGGGCCAAGAGTAATAGCTAGCTGCAATGGACACCAAAAATTATAGCTTTTCGAGGAGTGAGTGAAAAACAATCTGTTTCTCTCCACTAGAGCTACAATTCACATACGGAGTAAAAACCTTACGGTCTTCAGTTCTACTTTGAAGTCTCTCCATTAAGCGTCGTTTCTGCATTATACCTGTGGAATTTCTTCGATTGATGATACTCTCCGTCTATTTAATCTTCACCACTCTTAGACAGCTTATTTCAACTCGCTCCGATCTTCATTCTCCTACAGTTATTTCCGTTTAAACTTCAATACCATGCAAAAGCAGTTCCTGATAGGTACGTATTTTATAAAGGTCATACCTACTTCGAAGTTGGTGTAGCCGTGTGGTGTAGCTTCTATAAGACTCGTCTTCTGGCAATGTGAATATTTCCTTCCACTGACATGCCGATAGAATATCAAACGCTGAAGACGTATAACTTTTTGCACTTCAAAGCATGTCCTGGCACGAAATTTTCGTCCTGCCTCCAAAATGTTATCTGTGTCGTAAATAAGTAACCCACACTTCACTCGGAATAACTTAATTTTGTTATTTATGCAAAGTCAAGTAAATAATTTAAAGTTTTCTGATCAATTATACGTTTTTCATGCTTCTGCATCATTAAAAAAAATAGTAAGGAAAATATTTCGCCATTAAATGCAAAAAATATTGGATCGGAGCAGGGGTATACCATTGTCGATAAAGCAATGAGAGACAAGAAAAAAAATGAGATTTTGAGGTGCTTAAAATTAATTGTTTTATTCGATTTTCAACTACAATTTTGGTTAAAATGAACAATTTTCTTTGCAAAAATATCTTATTTGTAGCGTTATTAATTGTATCTCATAGAAAACCAATGATTTCCCATGTTCGACCCATTCTCAAATTGAACACCAATTAAGTTCTATTAGTCGCAAAAAGGAAATGCAGGATTCTCAGGTCAACCGCATACAATCAAGTAGAGGCGGTGTTTTGCTGTAGTAGCCAGAAGGGTGGAGTAGCCAGAACATGAATTGAGTCTTTTTATGGTGCAACTATCCTAGAGGTAAGACGACCGACCGAAACGATGTGTGAAAGGGAAAGGACTCTCTCTCTTTCTCTCCTCCTTCCACTGTGAGGTCGCGCGCGGGCCGTCGCTTTTGAGGACGCGTCCTCCACAACGCGTCTTCTTTTCCTCTCTTCCACAACTTTTGGGTGTCTCCCCGACAATACGCGACCTATCGACACACAAATTTCCGAAAAGGGGATTCCTGCGATAGTGGGTCGCGGGTGACCTCACCGGCGACGACAAAATCGAGGAGGGCCGACGGCCTGGCTGTATATGTCTGGGAATTCAATCCAACGTGTTAAAGTGCTGAAGTATTTACGAAAATGAGCACATCACCCGAGTTTGTCCCTAAAAGTTTATCCACAAACGAAATTAAATTTTAGAAATTTAAATTCTATTACTTCCACACATAAGAATAAAACTATCCACAAAAGAACTTGAATGATACGTTTAGATCGACAGCTGAGTCATCAAGTTTGATGAAATTTCCAAATTTTCTAATATCAAACAAGAGGAGCAAGAAAGATTTTTTTCGAGTCTGGAAGCCGATACTCTTTTATACCAAGGAGCCGTATCTACTTGAAAAAGTGATACTTTTTCGTCAGCAACGCATGAAACTGCAGTTTTTTTACATTCTTTGCCACTTTTGGTTTTTTGGTATTAGCAACTTTTATTTAACCATTCATGACTAATAGCGGCGATTCTCAGGATCATATACTATGCGTTTTCAGCCATCATAACAAATGAATTTCCTATCTATTTGGTTGAAACATCTTCTGAAACACATGGATACCCTTGAGTTTATTTTGAAAGAAGTTGTGAAATGGGAGGATCTCATAGAGCAGGTTTTTAATGGTTAGTTTGCGTGTTGCATGCAAGTATATCTTATAAAAACCTTAATCCTACAGCAAAACGTCTTCACTTCCAATCTTCCAATGGCCCTCCATCGCAAGTTAGTACTGCACACGCGACGTAATAAACGACTAAGCCGCAAGCAAGACGATAACTGGAAACTATTTTTGAATAATTCATGCATTACGTGCGAAAATCGGGCGAGATACGAGCTATTTAGACGTCCACCCGAAGCTTTAAGCTCAAGGCTGCCATTCTGATCACTACATCGTCACTGAAAAAATTTAATATCCATAACATTTCCTAAATGCCCTCAACACTCCTGTCCCACACTTTAAATACCTTTTCGCCACGCAATTTCTCGTGTACGTCTCATTCAGAATATACAACGAGAAGAAGCTAAATGGATTCGTTATTTTATGCTTATGTTTTATGTTTTGTTGACGTCACTACCACAATATATGGGAATAAAAATTAAAATTCATAAAAATGAACCAAAATTCACGCCATTGGAGGGGCCTTTAACTCAAGGTTAATTTATTTCCCTGCCGGCAAAGTTATTTGTACATCGAGAAATTGACTAGAATGATGTGAGTCACTGACAATGAATAGCAATCACACATTTCACTGCCTCGGTCCATTGAAGCATTTGGGTTTCAAGAGGCAACAAAGGCCCGAAGCTGAAGGAGTAAGCGAATCTCATTACGTCCCCAATACCTCGGACTACTGCTTTTGTCGAGCGCACTTCGATACGATAGAGTGTATACTCCCCCTTTGATTTTTATCTCGGATTTCCTTAACAATATCGCAATGAGTGGGAATTTTATGACCTACCCCAACTTTGATTTCGCAGACATTATTCTCCGCGGGTAAAGCGAATTCATCGCAGCGGAGATTTCTCATTCATGCATGCACGATCGTTCGATAAAGGGCCATCCGAACAGAGGGTAGCCGCTTTTAAAGACGGAGGATTTTCGTGTTTCGTGGCGGTGGTGAATGCGTAATCGCATGCACCGCAGACGGAGTTCTCAGCTCTTCCCGATCGATACCCGCTCACTCAGTCCCAATCCGGTGGATTCGGGCCACAGTTTCTCTCCGCCGGCGACATGCCTAAAAAAACCGAATGCAATGGCTTGGTTGCAGCGTGCACTCCCTCTGCAACGGGGACAGATCCAGTCGAGTCGAAAGAATGGAGAGGTGGGCAATTACGAAGCGCTCTTGCGACATATTGGAAGGACAAAAATGTCAATACCTTCTTCCCCGGAGTACTTAAAAAAAGCACTCATAAACGACGCGAAACGACGAAAAGACGCCATTGACTGACTCAGGATTCGTTGCGTGAGACAGATCCATCAGCAAGTTGAATGTTTTCGAGTCATTTGAACGACGAATTAGGCGCGTATAACCCAGTAAGGTTTTAATGTTCAGATTTACCTGAAAAACGGCGACGAAACTGCCATCACGACCCGAAAAAAGAAGACCATTACAGACGTGACTCAATCGTCTTGGCACTAAATAAGTCTATAAAAAACTGCTTGGTCTGCCTCGTACTTAAAAAAACAAGGGTGTTTTCGGGCCGTGAATCGACCTTCTCCAAGTATATGTATTACAGAGGAAAGAAGAAGAAGAAAAAAATATATGGAGCAACTATTCTGCCGATGGCTCGACTGTAGTCCAAAACAGGAGTCTCACGACCTTGGAAGTCGAAAGGATCTTCGGCAGCTTTTCCAATAGGTAATGGCTCGCACAAAAACAAGTTTTCTTCTGAAGCTGCCAAGCTAAAAACAAGAAAACGAGCTACCGAAAACAATTTTGTCTTCTGAACTTCGCGCTGTCTGGCGTACAACCATCAAGACGCATTTTTTCATCAGGCTGATTTGCATGCAGCTTACGATCCCAAGACGAAAATCCCACCTACACCTGTCAAATTATGAGGTCAATGGTATCAGAGATACTTAGCGAAAAGGCCTCTCATGGAACTGAGAAGCGTTCCTTATTTCATCCATAAATTTTATAGTTAAAAAATGCACAGTTTTCTTCTTGAGTTGACAGTAAGATTTCTCCTCATTCGGGACCCTAAAGGGATTGTAACGGGTACATCCACATCTACTATTTACCCTGAAAGCCACCATAAGGGTGTTCGGCAGGGTAGAAAGGTTATAAAGGTGTTAACAGTTTTCAAAGCTGTTACAAGAGGAAGTATTCACTAAATAAATTTCTAAATAATACATCGTAACAGAGTTGGTCAAACTACACCGGTTATATCGCTCATCTCGCCTCCACCTGCCAATCTGAATTATCAATAGAATCTATTTTATATCTATAGAATTTGGAATTGGATCTTTTCCGCAGAAAGGATGTTCAACCAATCTTGACGGAAATTCTACAGCTTAAACTGTTCCATTTAAGTAGGTTGATAGTTTTTTTTAGCCAATGCAAACTAATTCTTGCACTTCTTACATTAAAAGCAATAATTATGGTATACCGTCCAATGGAATCAAGTAATGAGGCATAATAATAGTCGATGGTGGAAACGTACTTCCTTACATACATAATGGCAATGCATGCTGCCATTTGGACAGAGACTTGGGAATCCATTAAATTAAATAAATGGCTGCAGTAGAGTTTATTGGCCGCATGGTTGTTTAAGTAAAGAAAATACCATGCGATTGTTTCGAAAAAGAAACGACAATTTCGACAAATATTTAGTCTGTTTAACTTGAAGGCTGAAGAATTTAGAACTCAAAATTGTATCGAGTCAAAATTGAAGTGATACTTCATTTTTACGGTCGCTGAGAACTATTCTCCCCATATTGAGTCGAAGGGTACAGCCAATTGGATACGCTCTTAATGGATCTATTGAATTAGTGATGCCTATAAGTAAAGGCAACCATACATAATACATGTTCCAAGAGCGCCATCGTCAGTTTGAATTCCAGTGCACTTAGTTTAATTGGTGAATGAAATGAAACCAGAATAACCCCGAATAGAATATTCATACGGATTTCTACCTCACCATTTGAAGTCGATAAAGCCTCCGGCAGATCAATCAAGTGCAATTTCGCGGGTTTAATAATTGATCGGCAATCGAATGTATGCTCAATCCTACGCGGCGACCTCGTTTCCTTAGAACCACGATATTTCCCGCGAGTTAATCCTCGGGTAAAAAGATGAAATAATAGGTTTCAAACATTCGCAGAGTAAACTTCCTCACTTTCTCTAAGCGAACGGTTGGGGAAAACATAAACGAAAATTGAAGGTCTTCAAATCGTACGAGCATCGAAGGTGGAAGGCTAACTCATCTTAGCCAGAGGCATCCTGGTCCTTTTAAGGGAAAACACATATAGATAATCGCCAACAATAAGAAAATTTTCACTCGGAGACCTTTAGATGAACATTAATCTATGAGTCCGGTGCTTTTAGTGATAATTATACATATTTTGTAGCAGGAAAGATCCTAATGCTTTACAGGAAAGATGTTTCAAGGCCAGAGCCATCCAAGGAATCAACCGCGAAGCCTGTGGTCTCTTCATAAAAAAACCCTTAGTCACCATCTAACCCTCAGCTCCATCCAATCGAAGTCCTATTGGATTCATTGCATCCCAGGAGTTTTTAATCTTCACAGCTCCGCGTTTATCTCTTAGAAGACCGCATACATTCATATCAATAGCATTTCCTCTCGGAAGACAATTGTGATTCATCTTCATAGCAAGTTGCCGAAGATGCTTGATCTAATCGAGAGTGGCAATAGGACTGACCGCTCGCCGCCAAAATGGCATCCACATCGAAAAAAGGATGGCATCTACGCTTTGAGACGTATCTCTAATTCCATTACAAATGATCGCATTCTGTTTTCACCAAAAAGGCTCGGGAAATAAAAATTAAAACAGATAATATTCTTGTTTTTTTTTTCGACAGAGAAAACCGCTGTTCTGCGATGAAAGAACTATCACTCCAGGAGATCCCAGAAGAGAAATAACACGTTATTCAAGTGATTATTCCACATTTAGCATTTCGTCAATTCTCATAACTGGTGCTCGGAAATTTATCCGAGATGAAACTTCATTTACAACGCATCAGTTTCTTTGAGCAAATACTCAGAAGTATTTCCCGTAAGTTATTACCAACTCTCCTAAATTATCACGGGATTTTTGCACGTGACCTACTGCCATTATTTTTCTGTAGAAGGAATTATGTACATTTTTTTCCAAAAATGCGGAACACTCAAAAACGAATGAAAAAATAACCTGTAATTTCACTGGTTTTTCCGCCACCGCCGCTTCCTCGAGAGCCATGCCCTGCAGAAAGGCCTTTGACGTCATTCTCCTCTCAAAAGAATTCACTCGCGGGCTTCGCCGAAGCAACTTGCCACCGAAGTGTGTGAGTGTTTGAGATGGATAAGAGAAGCCCTTTCGAAGCCTCGTCTCAGTTTGCAGGACTCCGTTCTGCCGCGCGGTGGAGGCACGATTCTTTAGGGTCTTTATAATATCATTTCAAATCCAGCCAAAAAGTGCTTCGTTCCCTGGACTCGATAAGCACTTTTTCAACACAGCTCAACATCCAAGTTCCATTTTTTTTCCTCATAAGCTGCAACCAGTAACGCCCTCTATTTATGACTCTTCTTTCCCTACAGTCTCAGTTTCTGGGAAATCGTTAAAAGCTTGCGCATCGAAACTGAAAAAGATAATTCGCGAGATGAAATGAGTTCTTCAATTCGTTTAACTGAGTAGGCAAAATTCAATGCAATGGCGTAGTACTAATACGTAAAAATATAATCACATAGAAGGCATAGCATACTATAAAGTAAAGCAAGAAGCAAGTACTTTTGTTTTAAGTACCAGGAAAATAATTTGATACATAAAAACGAGGCACAAAAAAAGGGTAATTTTTATTATATCAAAGACCCACTCCATTATTTAATTAATTGTACAAGGAAACCGCTGCATTTTCAACTAATTTTGATTGGAAATATCATTTCACAACATGCATTGTTTAATACAACCGCAAATGAGTAAATTGCTCTGAACATACGCATTTATTACTTTTTGCTGTTCGAAGCAAGACTGAAGTCGGTATTAAATGGTAGCTTTTAGTATTAATAGTGCATTACGATAGTGACTTGTGAAGTGGTTCATTATCACACGGCGCGAAATTAGCGGCGAGGGAAATCGATTAGGTGTTGTGGCTAGAGTACTGGCTAACCATACGGACGGCCAGGGTTCAAATCACTGCAGAGCACGATGTTTTTCAGAGGAAACCCGATCCATACTTAGTGTCTTGTGGAGGGCATTTCAAGTGCAGTACTCCGTCTGTCGGGTGAGACGTAAAACCGTGGTCCCCTTGGCGTCTTACGTTAATAGTAGGCTAATGCCGACGCCGAGTTTCTATCCACCCGCCCTCCCTTACCTATCCCCTATGGCGCAAATGACATTAGCCGTCGTTCACCTCCCCTAATATCCAATCCAATTAGAGGCGTTAATATGCCGTGTAATGAGAGTCACTTCAGCCAGTATACTACTTCCTCATATACTTATTCATAGCTCGTGTGACTTAAATTCGCCGTCCTCTGCGGTAAAAAAATGTAGTGTGTGAGTATGGTGAATCAAAATGTTCAATCAGCACTATATAGTTTCCATTATTTACTTTTGATTTTCAGGTTATTTTAAGAGTACTATTCAATGGGTGAGAGAATTTGAGCTATCAATTTGTTTTTGTGCTAGAAGATAGTCTCTCTATAGATGGGGAATTTGACCTATTGTAAGACAATCTCCCAAAAAGTTCCGGAATTGTTTTTCATAAACAAGCCAAACTTACAAATACTATTTATGGTAGAAGATAACGTTAACCCAGTGTCAACTTCATCAACATTTGATCAAGTCCAATCACTTGTACCGAATAAAAATATTGCAATTAACAGGAATTCCACCGTCAAAAATTAATTTAAATCTAATGATATTCCAAGAGTAATGTCACCAGAACAAAGATTACCAGTTTTCTTACTCCAGATATTGGTTTACACGTTCAAGGAACAGCAGACGTAAATTCAAATAAGTCTTCTGTGTTTTATAAATATATTGCTGCGATAGAAGGTGGTTCACATGCATTAATATTAAATTATTCTAAAAATACTACTCAAATTGTGTAGTCTGAAGACAAGGAATGAGTCAGAGGATAAGAATCTAACAGAATCAGTTTTAGTATCTGACTATAATCCAAGTTCATTAAGATTCAATTATGCATAAATGAAAAACTTTGCAATTTTCCACAATATAAATTTTACTACGACCCAGGTTTCGATGTTTTTACATCGTCATCAGGTACAAAAATTTTTGTACCTGATGAAAAAAATTTGTTTACATTTTTGTACCTGATGATGTTGTAAAAACATCGAAACCTGGGTCGCAGTAAAATTTATATTGTGGAAAATTGCAAAGTTTTTCATTTATGCATCATGCATAAGTTTCACAAAATTTCGCAAGAATCTACGGATTTTATACGATTCAATAAATTTTCAGATGCAAAGATGCAACAACAATATGCACTTAACAGTGATTTTAATATAATATTCTTAAGGTAATCTATAGTTGTCAATTATTCGAGCGTGAATTAAGTGTAGTCTCGTGTGATAATGAACTTGCCGTCAGCACAGTGTAACAATGGGCTACTTATGCCACGGAAAAGCGTGACTTGAGTTCGAATTTGATTCACGCAGTGCTAAGGGTAAATCATTGTAAAATTAAGTATAATAATTAGTAAAAGTATTAAATGAGTACATTTATCTAAGACTCATATTTATCACTCCTAGCGATTGAAAATAAAATGTCAACGCGAATTTTCTTAGAAAAGTAATTAAGACAAGCAATGAATTCTAAGGTTTTCATGTTTTTCGAAATAAAGGAACATAAAAGTTATTTGAAGTGCATTCATTTTCCAAGCGGGCTATAATCAGAAATAGTAAGCATCCGGTGACATAAGCATGCAAAATTTCTCCGACAAGCATCACCTTGAAAACAAATCACGCATGCCTTTGGCTCGAGAAAAGCGAAATGTGATAGCGATTTCGTAGTCAAACAGGTAAGATTGAGAGGGAACAGACGGTTTTTATTGGCCATCACGCCTAGTGGGCACAGACATTTGTCCCACGCAAGGGCAGCTAGAGCTATGGCAAACTTTGAGAATAAGCAGGAAATATTACATATATTTCTCCCATGGCCGTACGCCGTAAGAACATGGGTGAAGGATAAAAAGTCATAGCAAAGATCACGCGACCCAGAGAACCCAAAGATTGATCTTCGTTTATAAGCTTGAACACGGAAATTATTCTTCATTTCTTTGAAAGAGACTATCATTATATAGCAGGGGGTCAAGTAATGGAGTCAGTTACTTAGTTCAAGGGCTTGAAAAACATATTAAATCATCCATCGATGTAAATATAGGTACCCAGTTACATAATTCCAACTGGGATGAGTAAGCATATTAAAACTGAGATTTAAAGTCTCCTTTCTTATCATAACTTCTGTACAACAATCCTCAATCGAGGAAGTTTATTATTTAACCAAATAATTTAAAAATAAAAATTTAGTTACATGTGGTATTAATCATAGTTTCCGACAGAAACAGATCGCCAATATTATCCCAATGAGAGAGTGACTTCGTTTTTAATATAATATACAAGCAAACTTCTAAAATCATCGAAGTAAAAGGAAGAGAAATGGCACAGATCAAATTTACAAACCAACGGGCAACAATTTCATTAAAATTGCTACTAATGCAAAAACTGAATAGGCTGAACTTTTGGGAGGAAATTATGTTTTGTGGTCATGAGTAACGATTGTTTCATTCGTATGAAATATCACTCCATTTTTTGAAGTTTTTCCACTAATTACAAAGACGACAGAGTATATTTTTTGAAAACACTTCTTCACCATCAGTCCACCGGATCAAGTTATCGAGGGATTAAAAATCCGCAAACTTTTTTCACTACTATGTGGACTCAAAGACAGATATTTGTGGAAACGAGGAAAAAAGGAGTAACGACTAGGTATACGAAGTGTTGTGAAATGAAAGTTGTAACTTAGTAATTACACATAAACTTTATTATCGACCTAGGTTTCAGGTGATGACCTCTTTGAAACTTAGGTCGTTAATAAAGTTTATGTGGCATTACTAAGATACAGTTTTCATTTCACAATGTTAAGCAAGTTCCACAAAGTTTCACCTGACACAACCAGTCTAATACATGAGGTAGTTTGAAAAACGTCTATTGCTTACCATTCACACGAGATGAAATGATTATAAAACGTTATATGTAAGTACGTTTCCTGAAGCTAAGAAATCATAAATTAAAGTAGGATATTGAAAAGGTCTTCAAATTAAGTAGAGGAGCTCTTAAAGGTGATTGAACTCGGAAGGTAGCTAATAATTCAGTCAAACGGTGGTGAGAGAGAATTATAAAAAAAAACATTCTGTGCAGAGTTGCTTATTGGATAATGCAAGACCGGCATCGCAGAAAGCCTCGAAATGACCACGCTGCCTCGGGCCATCGACGGTCCAAATCCACAACTGAAAAGAAATGGCAATCAATATCTGTCAGAGAAAGCAAGAGATACATTAAACCGGTAATTTGGAACGATTTCTATTTTTTTTTCTTTGAATTACATACACGCTAGCTCTCGCCGGGCAAAAGCAATATGAATACGGCAGGAAAAACAATCTGCAGCGATTTGCATTAAATAAAACTCCGAATGACGTATGCAAATCCATGCTATATCAGATTCAATATATGAACATGGCTTCATATTTTTACAAAGGATTATAAACCAATCTGGATGTATAAATTTCAACTTTGGGCTCTAATGAACATAAATATTTGATCGAAACTGATTTAGTGACTCAAATCTGACATATACACATTATGCTGCTACATAGCTGCATAATTCAAATAATTATATTCGCATCTTGGCTCTCAGCATAAAGGCTCTTCCTTCTGAACACTTTGCTTTTATTTTTTTCTGGATTATTAAAAAAATATCGATAGAACGATTTTATCAAAATTGTCATGACTGAACTATTTTCACCATTAAAATCATCACCAAGAAATAAATTCAAGGTCAAAATAACCCTAATCGTTACAGGTCAATGGACAGCTGCAGTGCCACTTCATTTAATTCCGCAGTAGGATTACGAGGAGAAACTGTCCTCATATTGAAATGTGTCCGCAAAGTTCAATGACGCAGTTCAAAGTTAGGGCGGGGTTGCATTGCAGCGATATCACGGCTCGCGGCTGATATAATTTCCTGAGGAAAATCGTTTATAAAGATTCTAGGATGCAAACCTTTTCATTTCATGAGTATTTACTTTCCATTTGGATGTGGGCCAGACAGTGATGTCTTTAAGAGACATATACAGAGTAAACAAACAACATTCACGGCACGACGGCATGTCCTTTCCTTCCTGAACGAGAGCTGGTCCGAGTACTGGTGGTTACTTGCGGTAATATATCTGGATGTGATTAGTCCGACCTCCCCTCTTGGTGTGGGAACTCAAGGTGCTTTCTCGTTTTTGAGTTTGGGAATGGATACCGGTGAATCAGAGTTGCGGCCAGGGTTGGGGGGAATGGTATGTTTTAAAAGAGGAATCCTACCCCGGTGGAAATATCGGCTCTCCTCATCACGGTTGACTAATTCCAAGGGTAAAAAAAAAGATGAGAGAACCAACCATGGGAAGTTCTTATCCAGTTTCCTTCTTATCCATTTCCACCCCTTCTAGTAATGGAAATGGAAACTAAGAGATACGAATGGCGCGTAATAGTGAAAGCCTGGATAGGCACCGCAAGTATCATTTGTATATAGTGGGCTAATTCTCATTTCTTACCACCTTTCTTCCATTTCTCAAATAATCTTGAGCTGCGAGCTGAAGGAAAGACAAATTATTCAACAGCAACTTCGATCCCTACTGGGGTGTAATAAGGAAGGTACTTCGAGTGAATTCTTTTTATGCAGAAAGAGACATTGAGCCTCGGGCCCCTTCCTGGGGGACGTCGTCGCGGCCGGTTTTCTTCCATCACTTCCTCTATTCCTCAGGAAGGT
This sequence comes from Ceriagrion tenellum, assembly GCA_963169105.1. Classification (NCBI taxonomy): domain Eukaryota; kingdom Metazoa; phylum Arthropoda; class Insecta; order Odonata; family Coenagrionidae; genus Ceriagrion; species Ceriagrion tenellum. Next base: position 45,624,264 of record OY720632.1, read on the forward strand.
AATCGTCCAATTAGCCAAGTCATCTAGATCACAAAATGTCAACTTATTCATACTCTGGCGTCTAGAGGTAAATCGTGTTTGAGATGAAAAATCAAATCCTACTTCTCAGCGCTATATTCATACAAAAATAATATGAAATTACACGATGTTAAATAAATGTAAGGTGAAAGCAAAATTGAATAAAATAGTAGTTTTTAACATATTTAAACGCCATTGACGTGAATAACTCATTTAAAAGGAATTATCATAAGAAATTGAATGTTAATAAAATTAAGGCATCATTCCATCACGGTTGACTAATTCCAAGGGTAAAAAGAACAGATGAGAGAACCAACCATGGGAAGTTCTTATCCAGTTTCCTTCTTATCCATTCCCACCCCTTCCGTTCGTACAACTCCCTTTCTTTCCCCATTCCCCTACCTAAAACCGACTGGGACCTCATCTGCTCCCCCTCTTCATAGTGGCCGCGCTTTATACGGGCGGCATGAATGCCTCCGCCTTTAAGGGCTACCCAAAACAAATTTGGGTCAGGTCAGATCCAGAGAATCAATACCGACCTACAGAGGCAAGTGAGTCGCATCGCGCCCTCCCGCTCCCGAATATGCGATGCAGGAAATCGTAATTGGCGAATCGGAAAAAATCGGCGTCCCTGTCAAAATTGATAATGCGCCTTTCTGATGCCGCAACATCCAACCCTCGGCATGATTGAATTGTCAGATGACAGGGAGGCGTACCTATTTGTCAATACGAAGGGGAAACGCCTCAGTTGTCCAAGCATCGTTCGTGGGATTCCGCTACGGATGCTCTGCCGCATTGGAAACGTTCGATCGTATAAATTGCCTCCACCAGGATCCTGATGCATGAGAGAGAGTCATTGTATTTCGTTCTGCCTGGTTAGTTTTAAATCTTAGGAGCAATGAGCTTCTTGATTGCGCTACGACTGTAAGTTGGAAGACGAAAAACAAGGAACAGGTTTCAAAGGAATATTAATTAATTCCTGCATATAATGGGCCTGCCAAATTAATATCATTGACAACAAAATATCACTCAATTATTCCATGAACGAAGGGTTGTTTTCGTGAATGAAAAATTACTGATAAAATGTTTCGAATATATCTTGCATGTATGAGGAACCTTGTGTCGACTTTTAAGTAATAAAAGTGACATTTCTCTACCCTTAACAAGAAGTTCCGCAATATTAAACAACTTCACCACCATTATCCAGTTCATGACAATGTCAATTTTGTCATTCCTTAGAAAATATCGAAACCCTATTGACACAAAAAGATTATGATGGGACCTGAGGGAGATAAATGAAGAGATTTATTTCTACAGAAAAAAGGCGTCAGAATTGCCGATAGGCATTTCGGATTTGCTTGTGAACGGGAAACACCTCAGAGGACTATTTCAGTAAAATGTCTCCCATTACCGTAACGCTTCAACTATATCATCACATGCATATTACAGTATTGATTTTATCTTTGTTACTGAGCAGTACCAGATAAAAATTCCTTATGAAATATTCCTTATAAAAATAATAGGATAAGTAAAATAAAGAGTGGAAAATAACAGCGAGGAAGGCAAGTTCCGGATTGATGCTGAGCAATGGAGGAATGAGGGTATCACACTGTTTTTCCTCCAATGCGGCCTCGGACAGTATTATATACATTATGTAAATCAGATAATGGATGCAAAGAGTGAATTGCCTATTTCATATGACATTTATCCCACACTTTAACTGAGAAGAAACCTAAAAAAAACCATCCTATCTTACGCGCGAAGAGTCTGCATTGGGTGTGTTTTCTATCCCTTTGATGCATTTTGCTAAGTAAGTATAAGGGCAAATTACCACATTAAAATCAAGAGGAGTATTTTCAGAAATATCATCAAGAAAAACTAAGGGTAACAGGATAGAAAATACTCATTTAAGATGCTTCTAGTACATGAGATTCCCCGGAAGTAGGTTGGCCAAAGTAATTATTGAGATGGAGGAAATGGACAAGGGAAAATGTATCACTTCACATACCTGGGAGGTTTTCTGGATGAGACCCGGTTCAGTAAAAATACATCACGTTAATGATTAGAATAGCTAATTAAATATTTACGATAGGATGGGAACGGATGAGGGGCGATTTAATTAAAAACATACAAAAAGATGAGACGAAACCCTAGTAGCATCGCATGGTTTAATGACTTTGCCAACGAGGAAGTGAGAAGAGCGTCGACCATAGTAGTATTTAGAAGTGATTACGTGGAGGAGAGGTGGATATGGAGATGTGAGAACGTCAGCCTCAACCGCGAATTGCACACACGGAGGCTGTGAGGCGAGACCAGTTCACGAGTGATCAGACAGTCCACCTTCCTAACACCATGATTCTGCCTTCACGCATCCTTCATCATAGATTAAGTAAATAAAACACACAAATTCAAATGGGTTCCCCATATGGATAGAAACTGGTATGATTCTGTCCCTTGATCAATACATGCATCACGTTACGCGTTTCGAAGTACAAGGGTCATCTTCAGGCACAATCGTTTTTAATCATTTAAGTTCATTATGCTATTCCATCATATTTCGCTTGAAATAGTAGAATATATTTGTAACAGGTAAATTTTTATTAGAGTAATAATTCCTCGAGAAACTATCCCTAGAAACCTCTCTGGCACTCATTTATTAATTCATCTACCAAATTTGTAACTCAACAGGCAGAGAGAAACAAATGCAGACTTGCATAACCAAATGCAGTCTGAAGATTTTTTTCCAATATAACATGCTTCCCACTGGAGAATACTTTAAGGTAAGTCCCTCTTTAAGAGAAAGTACCTGTCTGCCATCTAACTCGATGACTTAGTTCCTTCTGAGGAATTGAGAACGATAAAATAAGTTTTCGTATTAATGATAATATAAATGATAATTAAACTTCAAGGTTGGCCAAAAGGTGTACTTAATTTAACTAAACTAATATCATTTTTATCAAGCTTCGGCTTTGACTTTCATGCCACATGCCACAACCCACCAATCACTGAGTAAATTCTTACCGCTACTTATTCGACATTTCAACTGACACAGTCCAATCACAACACCAATGATATCTCTCCTGACGAATAATCTACTGTTATTATATCATTTCTATAGTAATTGTATCATCACCTGAGAAACTGTCGCAATTATATCGCCTTAACTCAAGGTCGCACGCGCGCTCAAGAAAGTGGGCGCTTACATAATTCGCACTGAGCAGCGCACGGAGTTCATCTCCCTGTTTCTTTTCTTTTTCGTCACCGCAGCGCGGAGTGCCTCCCCCTGGGATCGACGTTAACACGACGTGTTATCCTCATTCAGTTCTCGCCGAGCTAGCGGCGGCCGCGCGCGAGCCAGCGACCGCGGCGGGGGACCTCCCTCCTTGGCGCTATAACCGCCGTGAAACCTGACCTCTCATCCCTCTATTGACATACGTATTGTTAGTGTATACATAGAGGCGTACTTGGAGCTGTATTGTCGTGAGTCTAGGCCCTGAATACGTTGTTTCGTATAAATAAATCGGGAATGTTTTCCAATTCTATTATACTATGTGACGTACACTGAATTACATAATATACTGTACTATATACCTGTAGTAGACATTATATCATTACATTCTACATTGTATAAAATTAGTATAATACTGAAAGCATTTATTATATCACATTAATAAATAATGATGATTACAAAATATCATTGATCATAATTATTGTTGCTTTAACATGCTGAATCGTGGCATGGTGCTGGTGGGTTGATTTCTTTTCTTGTTCCACGTTTTTGTTGAATTTTTGGGGAAATCGGGAAGTTATTTGTTTGTGAGTTCCATAACAGACAACGCAATTTTTATTACTGTATGGCAATCTGCTTGAATAAAGAAAGAGATTTATTTCTGACCCATTCATTCAAAAATTCATTGAAAAATAAAAGATGTGTTACAGAGATAATTTAATTATTCAACTCTCTTCGCATCAAAAATGAATGCGTTCCATAAAATGAAGCATGTCCGGATTTTAAGCGGGCACTGAACTTTATTTCAAAATGTCCACTTCAAATACGTTAGTCTCCATTTGTAGTATCATTGATCAGTGATCCTGCTTACTAAGACATTTCTTGTGGTGTGGTGCTCAAATAAAAACGTCAAAAAATGAAAACCTTTATAAGAATAAAACAGTTTCATAAAATTTATTTCATTTTCTACACTCATTCCATTTATCTTCTTTTTGAAGCTGTAGGTCGTATTTCAATTTAAGATTTAATTGCTACCCCTAACCTAAAGGATCCAAAATAAAGCTTTAAAGAGCGTAGGTAAATTGGATATTTAAAAAATTGCATCAGATCATGGTCCATGTTGATGCAGATTAATCTAATTGTTCAGCGGTACAAAAAATCGTAATCTAGCTTTGTAAACTATCAAGAAGCTACAAGAAGCACCTTGCCGCCGTTCCCTTCCCGGTCTAACAAGTGCTGCCACTCCCAAATTCAGATTCTACTGTTGGTGCAAAAACTATGTAGACTCGAGTAGGTACGCTCTTTCCAATGCTGATTACTACCTCGAATTAGCAATCTTTAAAATAGAAATGAGATCATTACCCCACAAAATCAAAATTCATTTTGAAAACAAATTACTGTGATTTTAAAAGCCTGATTAGACAACCGTCTCACATTCTTAGAAGATAAATTTGAGTGCTAGCGATGAAAAAATTAGTTTTCCCATCTAAAATGGTTCCTATACTAAGGAAACTAATTTCTAAATGTTTAAGCATTAAAAATACCACCTAATCATATTTCTGGATGTTCAATTTTTGGAGCATGAGTAAATTGGATTCTGGTCCTAAACGTAAAACTCATTGAACAAGTGTCCGCCACAGTCCAGGTTCGTATCATCTCACACTCTTCTGCTACCCTTCGAGCGACAAGTTTCCTCCGGACGAATTGCAAGAATGTGTCTTTCGCAACTTGGCAGCCGAGAAACGTGACGACATGTGGAAGAGATCTCAGGGTTTCATTAACATCGCATTTTCATTCTCAGTCCACCGGACGCTCGACTCTTTTTAATTGCTGAAGTAATGGCTCAGGGTCCGGATCCGTGCCAAGGAGAAGATGAAATACGGAGGTTTTGCATTTCAATGCTCGAGGGGAAAATATGAGTGCAGAGGTTACAAGGAACATGGTTGAGGCTGCATTTTAAATTGTCTTGCCTTGCTTTTGTCGTAGTTCGTGAATTCTGAACGCCTAAGAATTCGATGGAAATTCAAAGTGTTGAAAAAATAAATCGAATCTGAAAATGTAAATAAGGAGTTAAATAACGATGAGAGGTATTTCAATACACCGTTACAAAGTCAAGTTGTAGTTTTTCTAATTATTTAAATTTTTTAAATAATAATTCTGGCGAAAAATCAAAATTTATCAGCAGTAAATGTCTCCAGTTGCATAGCAGAAATTATTAAATACACACGTAACTACGCAATGTAAATCAACCTGGATTTCAAAAATCCCGAAATGAAGACGAAGATTCTCGAAGAAAACCGACAATTTGTAGGAGTTTGCTGTTGTTCATGATATGTAACAACATCACTATCAGCAGTCATAAATCCGATGATTGGTTTGCAGTAGCTCTCTATTCTACTATCGATTGAGTTCCATACCTACAGGAGTCGTCTATTTGCCGTCCTCTGTGGTACGCCCACTTTATCCTTGGTTTTACTCATAAATTCCAACCATACATCATTTCCAGCTATTAAATGTCGCAGATTAAGGGCATAACTTAAGTTAGCTTCTTCTACTCTACTGGATTTTCATTTAATTACTTTTCTCCCAAACTCTTCGAACTGTTTTTCGTTAGTAATTCTCTCCATCCATTTCATCTCCATTTATCTTCGATAGCACCACATTTTCACCGATTACAACCTACTTAGCTCATATCATCATTTACCAAAGCTGACATAAAAACTGTAGACTGCGTTGTTTCTTTCGCCTTTTCTACAATACCTCCAACTTTTTTAGATATGCCTTACGTAGGTATTTCTGTTTTATTCTCTCACGACTGATCACGAGTCGACCGCGACTGATGTCACTTGACAACAGATGACATCAATACGTTTGGCAATCTCAAGTCCTGGAGCATTATCAAATCAGGGTGATATTTGGTGAGACCTTGCGCTAGTGTTGAGAGGAGAGATGATCACAACGGATGATCTGGAGCGTGGGTCAGTTCCGTCATCTTCCAATTTGCGACGGGAGAAGCCGATATCTGCCAGCTTTCGTTACGCAGGAACCCTCAAATTCTTTTAAGAATGGTTTTGACTCATGGAAAGGCCGATAAAAACATCCCCGGAAGGCGAATGTAAGAGTTTACGACCTTTATGCGCACATCCGTTATTTACCCAACCACAGAGCCCAAGGAAGTGACCCATAACACGTTGAAAGAAAAAAAAAAACATATAGCCAGCGCGGTACCACTCACACATATTGCGTCAGTGGCGACCGCAAACGCTGACAGCGTAACGAGACGGGGTCAAAGGTTTGCGAGCAATACGATTCCTTCATGAAAAAAGATAAGCCAAAGCAATAGTAGTACCAAGAAACGTATTTTCGTAGAAAGCGGTCTAAAAATAACATGGTAGGAGAACGAGCAGTTTCTCACCAGAAAATGCTATTTTTCATTTTAATAGCCATTGATACTCAGCAATATTATGTTCTATGCTCTAATCAACTCCACATGTTTCATGAAGAACGAAGCTATTTCATGAATTGCACCTCGTAGTCACCTACATATCACGCGTTTCCAAGCTAATTTAATTTTCTCCAGGCGAGACAGAATGCATAAATTATGTTTTCTTTTTAATTGCACAGTCTCAGTGGCGGCTGGTAACGTCCTTACCCACCATCGTCGCAGGTTCGAATCCTGCTTGTGTGGTTTTCATCATCAAGGGAACGGTTTTTTGAGTTTGCTTTCAATTATATGCACATAATATATATATTAAATATGATCTTAGACGGGGAAAACTGTGATCAATGAAGAGATAAATATTATAATTATCTAAACGGCAAAAATTCTCCAGGTTTAAGTTATTTCATGGTTTCGGAAACCATTTGAGGTATTGAAAGCACCCCTAAACTGCCCATAACAAAATGAAAAAGGGGTGCGAGCAATCACAGACAACTCCATCCACCAGGTTGAACCAACTGCGATGATGGCGTCGTGAAGTTGACTATGCCGCCAATGACGACATTGAAACGTGCGATTTATACAACTAGAAATTAAAATCCTGTCCTAGAAATCAAACCACGGGCCCTAGTTTGCCGATCAAATACGACCAGACTCGAGATCCCATTAAGCCCAATAAATGTATCTCAGAATAGTTTAGAGGGTCGCACAACGTCAAGCCTAAGGTCCGTGGTCAATTTCCAGCCCAGTGATTTTTTTCTCATGGCGATTTATACGCGATATTTGTGTCATAAGTCCACGGAAATAACTCAAATTTAATGATATCCAATAGTTTTACAAGGTTGAAGTTCCAATCAATGAGATTAAACACATTGGTCCTCTACCCTTTCGGCAAACATAACGCTAATTTTCAGGGAAAATATTCCATTGAATCCAGAAAGAAGAGTTCATATCTCCGAGTTGAGAGGAATGCGAGGGAAAAGTCAACCACAGACCAGCGGAGTTAGTGGGCACGACACCCGAAGTGACTGTGCACGACATTCTCTCGATCACGCCCCCATTCGTGACTCGCTAATTGGCTATGTGCTCCCGGACTGGATGAGCGAAATACGATGCACGCCAATTAAAACACTCACAATCCCAAGCGGAGAACGCTCAGCGCGACGCGAAGGCTGTCACGAAAAATTCCAATAAATCCTTTTTTTCCGATGCGAGCGGAGAGGAAGGCATTCTTTCTCTTCGGGTGATTTTTTTTTCCTTCCTCGCCCCGTTTCCCTTTACGCAAACCAAAAGCAGGAGCATGAAGAAGGCTGGCGATCGATTCCCCGCTGGCTAAAATACCCCTTAAAAGCTCTCTCATATTCTATGAGGTAATGAGTAGACGGAAAAAATAGACAGGCGAAGAATGGAGTTGAAGCGATGAAATATCGTCATTTGTATATACGTAAAGCCCTAACGCATGGCCCGGAGTACATCATTGGGGATCGGGAAACGTAGTCGATAAATCACAAGATGAAGTTCCTGGATAAATCTTGAAATAAGCAGGCAAAGGTTTTTTCTAAATACGAATTTGTTACAATGTTTTTCTGACGTGTCTTCCACACTTAAGTCTCTATTTAAACTGAGCGAGTAATAGAGATGGAAACTAAGAGATACGAATGGCGCGCAATAGTGAAAGCCTGGATAGGCACCGCAAGCATCATTTGTATATAGTGGGCTAATTCTCATTTCTTACCACCTTTCTTCCATTTCTCAAATAATCTTGAGCCGCGAGCTGAAGGAAAGACAAATTATTCAACAGCAACTTCGATCCCTACTAGGGTGCAATAAGGAAAGTACTTCAAATGAATTCTTTGTATGCAGAAAGAGACATTGAGCCTCGGGCCCCTTCCTGGGGGACGTCGTCGCGGCCGGTTTTCTTCCATCACTTCCTCTATTCCTCAGGAAGGTAATCGTCCAATTAGCCTAGTCGTCTAGATCACAAAATGTCAACTTATTCATACTCTGGCCTCTAGAGAAAAATCGTGTTTAAGATGAAAAATCAAATCCTACTTCTCGGCGCTATACTCATACAAAAATAATTTGAAATTACACGATGTTAAATGAATGTAAGGTGAAGGCAAAATTGAATAAAATGGTAGTTTTTTTAACATATGCAAACGCCATTGACGTGAAAAACTGATTTAAAAGGAATTCTCGTAAGAAATTGAATGTTAATAAAATTAAGGCATCATTCCATCTTATTTTGTAAGTAACTTGCGAGTGAAAATACGTCTCTTCAATAAGAATAGAAACTAAAATCCATTCCTATGGATGGTAAATGAGTTTATTAAGGTAATTTCAGCGAGATAGTTCCCTGGTCATAATATAGACCATATTCGATTTATACGTATTAATTTTGGAGCTGTAAGAAGCATGAACTAAATATTGCATTATTAATGGTGCAATAATATACTTTTACATGACTGACATTCTAGATAATTAAATAAAAATATGTATATAAGGCTCTAACTTGACTCATTTTTTACAAACAACATGTTTAAAACTCCTTCACTGTGGAAGGTTTTCAGAAATTCTGACAATTTAGCACTGGTGACAATATGATTTATTTTCAAAAATACTCGAGAAAACATCCAAACAATGAATTGTTAATTTTTTAATGAGATGTAGGTGTTGGAAATTCCCTATTTTTGAAATACGATCTCCCGGGAGCGGATACACGAACCATTTTCCATGCAAAAGGGCCGGTATTTTTCGTCAAAGACCTCGGAAAGTAGTTCGGTAAGGGTCTAATATTTGGGTGTCTTTGGAATATTGAGGCATTTTCTTTAAAATGAGACCAAATACATTGATTTCTGGGTGAAATGATATTTCGCCCAGTAAATTACCTTGAAATAAAGTTGCATATTTTTATATTAATTTTATTTTCTAACAGCGAAAGCATATCATCAGTGAAAGCAGATGGCATTTTTGGAACGAAACAAACAAGATGGTGGAAATCAGTATCTCAGTTGACTAACAAATTTGTAGAGGAATCTCCATATTATCTAGCTATCCATTCTTGCGCAAATGACCTCGGCAATTGGTTGTCTTTCCAGGTATACATCGCGCAAGCAAATGATCCAGAACAAGATGGGCAAGATGCCTCAAGAGGATTCATTCGAGCGCTGGACAATGGACGGCTGAGACCGCGATGGCGAGGAGTTAGTTCGGAAGGAGACGCTGCGCTGGGGTGAAAGCGGTGCGAGGTCAAAAACAGATCGCGGTGACACAAAGCATTCCCAGATTACGTTTTCCGGTTTCTCGTCCGCCGCTCCGAGGCCGTTAAAGACATGATCGTCAGTCGCCGGTAAGTGCCAATAGTCCGAGAATTCAAAACAAATGCCCATGCGGCGTTGATAATTCTTTTCAATGGGCATCGATTAATCACGCATCTTAGTCCTGTGTCAGTAGCTACCAGCTTGCGTGACTAATTCTCCACTATTAAGCGACGGAGCGGCGGCTCTTGAGAGCATCAAACAGATTGTGAGGAAGCGCCAGGCTGGAAAATGGATAGAACTCCATTCGTTTGCTGTTTTGAACGCATTAAAAATATAAAATATTGAAGAAAGAGAATAAGTAGAGTCATCTCAGGCCATTACCAAAATTATCAAGCGTAATTGTTGTGGCGGCATGCAGATGACTCTGAGAATCCGTAACACTGCACGCCTTTGACGGCGGAAATAGACCTTAATTGTCGGATTGTTTTTTCCATTTTCGCATTTACGTATTCCATGGATTTTTTCTGGCCTTGAGCTACTTCTTCGATCATCGAAGCCACAGTGAAAAAACACCTCATGAAATGTTGCATTTATCTCTACACTTGATATTTTGAAGATTCAAAATTTTAAGATGCTGCTAATGAGATGACAACCAGGTCATGAAGTTGACAACAAATAAACGAACAAGGGAAATGAACTCTAGAGTTAGACTTGAGCCTATTTGTGTACCTAGCTAAGTACACAAAGTAGCCTGCAATCAAAAGCTTTTTGGGTTATTGAGAAAACATATACTTATACTGAAATTATATAAATATGTTAGATTTGCATCAGTATGGATCATTTAAGAGATGATCCGTTGGCCAGCATCAGCGGCTACTCTCATTCCAGCGAAGGACACGTGGTTGTGAAATCACGTCACCCTGGTTGAACGAACTCGACGGACTAAATTTCAATTAATGTGGTTACGAACGAACTGTTCAGGGTCAAGAGAGCCCGCCGAGTTTTAAAAGGGAATAAAATCATCATGGCTCACGATGAGAGCATTCCACGCAGCACGTCGCCACGGAAACGTTTACTTGCGTCACAAATTAGCTCGAAAAGTTGACAGCAATTTCGTGATTTCAATCTCTAGACTGCATCCGTCACCCGCGCCTCTAGATGATAGCGTTTTATCTGGAGATGCACTCCGACCCACTAAGGGAGAAAAAGACTCGTGAATAAATCCTTGTGGAATCAGGTCACAGCGCGAAGAGATTCTTTTTAAATGCAGGGCCACGTGAATTGCGGCGCCGAGGCAGAAGAGAGAAAGGAGTATTAATTGGATGAGCGTGCAGAGAGGGAGAGCGAGTGTCAACTGTTATGATTCCGGGAGGCAATGCCTCAAGGATCCACAAAATGAAAACTACAATAGCACTCATATCAATCGTACACGTGCCTCCATAAGCTTGAGCGAAGTCACAGCAAGATCATTTTCACTGGATATGAACCATTCTGTTCCAATTTTAATTACTACAGTTAAACTATGACCCATATGCAAACACATTTGGGATGTGGTTGACGTGGGGGCTAGAATACTGGCTTCTTATTCCGAGGGCAGAGGTTCAAATCGTTGATGTTTTCATTGAAATTCTGATTCATACTAGTATACCTCGTAATAGGCACTTCGTGTACGGTACCCTGTCAGAGGAGACGCTTAACTGCGACCCTTTAAGAGTTTTTCATTCATAACCGGCTGATTCTGGCACCGAGTATCACTCCAACCATTCTTCGATCCCTCAAAAACCCTTCCATTAAACAAACAAACCATCCATCACAAATGTCGGAAATGAACCCTCCTGTCGGTCCAAGTAACCAGCCTTTCCATTGTCAGTCACCCCAAGTAATCATCCGCTTATCTACATTGCGAAAGCTAAGTCACGCCTTCCATAATTGTAAATATTTCTGGTGACGAAAGATACTAATGAACTAGATTATTCACTCCATTACTTGATAATTTTTCTTTCACGGTCTTAACATTTTCGTTGACTCCACTATTTCTTGTGCGCTCATCTTATTCTATCACGTGAGAAGGGGTTAGGTAGAGAGACAGAAGTGTCCATCCTGCCCCGCATAACTGAGACATTCATCTACATAACCCTTGAATGACAGTCACATGGAATTAGACAAATACAACTCATTCAACCTGACGCGTATTCATACACACCTCAAACATTACCAGGAATAAATATTTACCTCAATGTCGGCAACGAAGCAATAATTATCAATCAACTTTAAACGACAAGTAACTAAGAGTAATCAACTTTTAAGTACTCATTTCAACACCAGATTGATGAATGCGGTGATTAGGTTCACATTTGGAGAAGAAAACGTAGAAATATACCACAAGGTGTAAAATCATACACGATAAATGTGCTGATGAATAATTAATGAAGGAGAATAACTGTCCTCCGATGAAAGGAAAAAACAACTAAAAAATCACGCGTTTTAAATAAAGCACTTTCAGGTGTCACACATGAGATATGTTAACCAGACGTGAAAACCATGATTAATGTAGAAATTTGGACGAGAAAAAACTAATTTAGGAAACCATGATTTAATGAACATTTATTATAATTCTTAATTTCACAGTTGACATTGAATGACAGTAATTGAAAGAGCAAAAACAGATTTTATATGGTTATTAATTCATTGTGTTTAACAATGATAAAATGGCCCAGGGATAAGCATTAGTAGGTTTCAAGTACTAAAACGTCGATATGTTGACTACTTCACGAGTTCAGCTGTACTGCTGCACACCGCTGGCTGTTCTTTGCTAATGAAAGAAGGACCAAAATTAAGTCAGGCACCTACTGACAATAAAAATATGGAGGCCGAAATGATATTCATGTTTTATTTGAATCAATAGTCCGTTCCTATTAGTTTAATCATTGAAATGTGACTTCTTCATAGAGTGTAACAACATTGATCCCATAATCCCCCTATCGATCGGAATCAATTACACGATCATCGGCCAGGCCTACTTCTCAACAGCCGAAGGACTAATTGCTTGGCCAAAACATAGAAGCACCGGAGTTCTAATGAATTGCAAATTTCGGGCTTAATGTTGATATTTACCACAGCGCATTCAAGGCATGAGTTCGAGGAAACATAAAGAACGCAAGTACTCATTGATATTCAAGTCTCGTCGCGTCTTTGCACTTCCGTGACATTAGCATGCGCAATAATTCTAAAGCTCTTGGTGAAGTTTGCTTTTACGCGTGGTTTAACAGTGCTATCCGCATACGAAACGCGCCACCGGGCTGACACCAGTGACATTGACTTCGTCGAATTATGACCGCATTAACTACCACAGCAGAAACCAAGGTCCGAGTCTTATGCGTCAATAATGAGGTTTGCACGCGATCGCTTCCCGAATGAACGCCCGCCGACATACGATTTGGCATCGGCCGCAAGATTTGTTTTCCAGAGTAATTCCGGTTTCAGGGATCGGTGAAGATAACTAGTAAACTCTTTGTTGGTCGCAAATTCTATTGCTGGAAATGGTGTGACGCGCGTTTCGTCTCAATGTGGCATGGTCACGCATATGCCACAGCTTGGCGAAACGTGCGTCGTGCCATCGTTGAATATAAAAATGCTGAAGCAACAAAGCTTGTTTTTTAACTGAGGGTACATATCTCATTCACTCAGTCGCCTCTGAGTCAATCAACTCCATCATGAGGATTTTTATGAGTAGAGAAAATCACGTCAGTGAAGAGCATATAAAGAAGAGTTATCAGTCTCAGATAAGATACTCCATTTCTTCTAAGCATTTATTCCGACTGGTACAGGGGATACCGCTCTTCGCTTTTCCCTTTCCTTTGAGTCGGCACGTATTTACATTGGCTTTGAAGGAAATCAGTACGCATCTGCGGGAAAATTAACAACAGAACAAATTTTTTACGACCTTTGGGACTCCCTTAAGGGCTTGGGTCATCGACCCTTTGATCCAATAAAATTTCCATAGCTTTTTTATAATACGTCGTAAATTCCTATTACTGCGCCTCTCGCTGCATCCCGCGACCGAGGGGAAAGCTTGTCATTTTTTTTAACCATCTACTGTTATGGAACCGTGGGTTTTTAATCGTGTCACTGCGTTCCAACCGGAATTAATCCGGTGGCGAGAGGGGAATAAAAAAGAGAACCGATCATCCCGCAGGCTGACGGACGGGCCGACTACAGCGCCCGCCCACGCAAAGCGGGCATTTCCATCCCCAATGAGTTCGCAATCGCACAATGAAAGGGGATTTTTCAGGGGAGGAATGGGTTATTAGCGCTCCTAATGAAAAAACATTAAGAGGGAGGTTATAGGGCGTCGTATATACATTCAGGGGCAAGAGGGCCACTGAAAAAAGGTTCGATTGGATTTTCCGAAGCATCAGCAACAAAATCGCGTGACTTAAATCCCTCGAATGGTACCGCCAACCACGGCGAACTCTTTGTTGCCATACTCAAAATGCGCCGCATATAGATATATATATGTGTATCAAGGCATTCGGACGACATTTTAAATCTTTTTCCTTTATGCCTTCGCTTCTTTCCGCTTATCCGATCGTAAGAAATCATTCCTCTGCCCTGGAAACAACAGATTTCTGGGATAGGGTTGTTTTATTTTTAGGGACTCGCATAGCATTGCTTTTCGTGTGGCAAAGTATTGGGATTTTTTATCGAGGCGTTTTTCTGTTTCCTTATAGTAATCATTTCATCGAAATATTCCCATCTAATCTGAACGAGCGGAAATTTATCTTGCAGTAGATACATTTCCTTCTGAATAAAACTTTCCCCATTTCCTACACGGAAAAACATTCATGCGTGAAGTTTTCCACATCAACAAACAATTTATCCACAACATAGGATGATTTTTTTCCTGTCATAAAACTCTAGTGATTCCAACTTTCTCAACAGTGAAAGTATTGACTGATCATTTCTCCCTAAGGTTCTAAAATAACACCATCGCGTGAGCGGAAATCATTGTTCACTGTTGCATCGGAGTGCTCCGTCCCTTAAACTAGTTTGCCAAATCCTTAAATCTTTGAGTAAAAAAAAGTGCAGTACTCAATGAAGCATATTTTTTTCCGAATCCGACGCGAAAAATTATTCACGCATAGAATGAAGATAGAGTCAGGGCTGGATTCCATTCTATTTTGAATTAATCCACGCCGTTTAATCGATTCCTGCTAGCATTAAAACACTACGGATAGAGAATTTAAAGCCAAGTAATGCTTGCAGGCGACTGGCTAGAGTTATGAGACAAAACCGCACCGCGTCTTCACGCCTGCCTGCTCTCACACATAATGAATTAACTTCCTCCTACCTTGCTTGTTCGACGCCTTCCTGCTCCACCCATTCTTACCCAGCGCATTCTTCCCACTTGGTTTCACGAGCATCCTTCATCTAAAAAAATGTTCCCAACACTGATATGCACACTTGCTCTAGCAAAACTTTACGAGAAACACTACGATGACGCGTAAGGAAAGAAATAACAATACAGACGGCTAAAACATTATGCAAATTGTGCACGATGGATATAGAAATAGAAAACAATTTTATTGTCCTGGGACAAAGTCCCTTAGGACATTGAATTAGTTTACATGCCTTCATGAGGAGTGGAATACAAAGACAAAATACAAAGCCTTACAAAAAAAGGAAAACAAACAAACAACTTTCAAGTCAGCAGAGAGATATACAATGAGCGAGGAAAATGAAAATGAAAACACAGTCTCAATATCAATAATCGAAATAGTATGATAAAACAAAAATGTACAATCTGTAATATCTAGTAATAAGAAAAAATGAAAAGCAAGCAAACGAATATTTTATAAGACAGAAAAACAACAAATGATTATAGTGAACAAGTAACATGTAACAATATCATCTCATGTCATTTTGTCTTCTCATATAGAGGCGAGAGAACATTTGGGAGACAAAAAGTCAGCCATACTCATTTTAAATTGTGAGACATTCCTAGAAAATTTAATACTATCAGGCAACGAATTCCATAACTTACAAGATGAGATGTGGAAAGTATTTTCATATTTTGTTGTGCGGTATTTGGGGATGTAAACGGATGCGGGATTTGGGGACATACAAAGATAATACTCAAACCAGATAATATTTTCCACTCATTTAAACTTTTTTATACTTATTCACTTACTTATTAATTCATAATGAATAATAAAAACACTGACAATGAGTAATCTTCAACAGATTTATTGGCTGGCACAACACATCTCACTACACTGCGGCATATTCATGTGCGCACACAAATTCGCCATTATCTCGTACCTTATTGTTATATTATGCGATGAGAAATATTGATTTGTAAACAAATTTGTCAAGTAATACAACTTTTTCTTCTTATTTTCATGCTCGGAAAATTTCTGGCACGACATTATTTTAAGTACAGTTAATAATGAATGGATTAGCCTCTAATTGACAAGAGAAGTTAAGTGAATACAAAAACATGTTTTTTATAAACCTATGTTGTCTCAGAGGAGTTTAATATAGCAAATTCTACCAAAAATCTGTTCAAGATTTTGCAAGTATGTATGCGTACAGACTGCTGAACTAGGTCTCATTAATAATTTAAACCTCCATGCCATGGGATTGAAATACTCCGACGATTAACTGCATAGACATCTATTTCATCGTAGTTTAGTTGTCACATACAACAAATTAGGGCAATGAATCTGACCTCCCTCAAGCATTCCAAAAGGCGCGCTTGAGTAATAGTGTACATGCTTTGCGACGAGATTGCATTTATCACCGCGTGATGCCACTGCAGGAGTTGGCAGCGACGTGCAATGGCATCCGACCTTCCTCAATAAATGTTTTGCTGCCATCCTGAAAAGGGATATTTTTTCCCACTAGGATTACATGCCTAGGAGTGAGGAAATACCATTGAAAATGACTTCATCGATCGTGGGAATACATGTGTTCGAGCTTATAAGGCCTCCTCTGATCGGGACGGCTCTCGCGATTTGATACAATGTCGGCAGTTGTACTAGCATTGAAACTCCAATTGAGAATGTCAAAAAAGGTATAGTTTAAATTCCACATATGAAAGATTTATCCTCATTTACAAGAATCTGTTATTTATTGCAAACTGAACACCCAATGTTTTGTCTAATAAGTTCGAAAAGAACTCGCAATCTACGGTTAACTTTCTTCCTGTTTTCAAAACTAAGTGCGATGGATTTCGCGGGAAGAATTGTCTTCCGGCGTGTTTCATTGCATTCAACGTAATATTGCCATTGAGTAACGAGAGCCAACCTGAGAGTATTCATCATTCATACCGTCCACCGATTTCTTAAAGAATTACTGCCGTTGACGAACTCGATAAAAAAAGTGACGGTCATCGAAGTAAAAAAAATCATTCCCCCACTCATCAACAAATACTTCCCTCTCAAAAATTATTTGGCGCGGGAATCTCACGTTAGCAAGATAATTCCGTAATATTTTGTAAAAAGGAATATAAACTGTCTTACGGTACCTACTTTTCGAGAAAAGAAACTGACCCTGGTAAAAACAAAGAATACAGAGGTCTTCCTCAATTCCACCAGCAGAAAATCAAGCTTGGATTTTATAACCTTGGATGAGCACTTCAATCATCATAGAATAGTTTTTCTATTACAGTCATATGAAAGAAATTTAGGTTTCTTTTTGGTTTTTTTGCTTGGCACGAAAGGCACATTTCTCATTCTGGCCATGGTTCTCAACAAACAAACATACTCGCACTCATAAATAGACAAGTAGTAAAGGTGTTGAAAGAATTGATGCGGACGAGTGCTCTTAACATCTCGCATGAGTGCCGCTGTTGGTTGGAGGTTAATTGCTCGGGGGTATCGTTTACATACCGGTGAAGTCTTTATTCATTTTGTCTTATCCAGACAAGTGGAATGCCTCTCCTTCCGACAAAGCTAACTCCTTCGGGCTACTTGCTTGCGGTTGGAGCGACAAGAATCTAAAAGTCACGCGTGTATCTCTCCCTCACGCGACACCTTTACTATTCAAATTGAGGTCAAATAGTTTCGCTTCACTTTCGCAGTTCTCCTGCTGAGAGCGTTTCAAATCACCTAATAATACGCTACCGGTTATGTGCCACTGTTAAGAAGATTTCCGACACACTCATCACGCCATCTTCTCATAAAATCGATATTTTAGTTAGCTGAAGAGAATGGATGTGATATTGGAAAGAAGAAGAAATTGACGGCCTATTTTAATAATTGACATGATAGTTGATTCATGTAGTGCAATTTTAATTTCCTTTCATAGTTTAGGGGTTTTATTAGAAGAATTTTATCGCAGCATCTACAATATGGGCTGACTGACTCATGACATTCAGTAAAATGAAATTACTTTACGCGGAAGTATTTTCAGCAAACTTAGCTTGAATACAATTTTTGGGAAGGATATGTTTCCACATTATCCAGAGTAATCTTTCATATTGTAAAGATACCTCACAAAAATCATAACGTTATGAATTTTCATGGGTATCATTCATTTTAACGAATGCGACACCACTCCTTTCCTTTTAACTGTGGAAACAAGTAGGTAACGAATTGATTAAAGAATGCTGTGTTGACAACTTTACAGCTATTTCAGGGCACAGAATCATATTCCGTTTCCATTTAAACTGTAACTGAGCTACCTCGTCATAATGAAGGAATTAATTTACATGGCATCATGTAAGTCGAAAACGATTTTTTAAGAGAAATTTCATTGCTTCCAATAAATAGCTAATACCAACAAAATTCAAATGACTGATTTACTTAAAAGCGTTGACTTTTGATGCCATATTGATACTCCCTCCGGCTCAGTATAGTAATAGTGCTCAACTTTGTGGGTATAACATTTCCACACGAATTAGCTTATAGCTGAAAATAGCTTAAATCAATAGCTTACAGCTGAAAGATTTTGGGGTTCTTGTGAGTAAGTTGTACTTAGTGGGATTGAATTCCCTTACCTTTACCGGAAATATGTACCTGCGTGGATAGATGCATGAACACATTCACTATTAACATTACATCGTGTAAGCATCCAAAATTGCGCAAATTCATGAACGCGATGCCATAAATTGGGAGCATTGGTCCAACTACGGTTACACGCATCGTATAAACAAAGGGCTTTGAAAAACATGACTTGGTATCTGATTTAGCAATTCTGACTGATGTGAGTCGAAATTTTGTTTATGAAATAATAACAAGAATACTCAGAACCATACAAACTTAGAGAGAAGTAAAAAATAAAAGAAGGAAAAACATTGCGATAGCTATTTGAACCTTAACGTTTCCTTGCCCCACGCCGAATACTCTGATGTTAAGGCAGTTCAAACTAAATAGCATTTTACATCAAATTCAATTAATTTCAACGAGTCACAAAGAAAAATATCTAACTTTTCAAAATATACCAAAATATATGCCTTTTATAGGACCACTTTTCTAAATATTTTTCCAAAAAATTACACTCATTTCCCGTGAGAAATAGCAAGGGTATATGCTCCAGAGAGGCCTAATTTGAAAAGTGAGGTATTTCAAAAGTACGGATGACATCAGAAATTTAACAGTGTGTAGTTTGTTTCCTCGCCTATTTTTAAAAACAAATGGATTACATTGGATGCGTGTTTCAGAGCGACACAGAGAATATTATCATGACGCCACATTACATCTCTACCAGAAGTTGGTCTGACAGAAGCGATAAAATACGAGAGATACATTGCCGAACAGATAGGTGTATACAAAAACTCGTTCTTTCCGCGCACAATAAGCGACCATAATAAAAAATGAGCTTCACTCAATAAACTCCCATAATACACGTCACCATTTCAACTCCCAAAACTGGTGACCTAACACGCCTAACACCCCCTGTCACACGCCCGTGCGGCGGCTCGCAGGGTTGTATTTATATGTAGATTACTCACCGCAGTAATATCTACATAATCGGAAAAAACTTGGGTTACGAAGGCTTTTCCGAGCATGGCGTGAAAAAAATGACCCACGCAAACTTATGCATGCATACCAAGGTAACTACTAACAAGCCTGAGTAAATATACTGAGAATAACTGAGAAAAAAAAGAGAATATATTTGCGCTCTTCATGGTATAACATTTGCTTCGCACTTCTAACAGCTGCAGAAATAAAAAAAATCACAATTGTATTATAATCTCTAATGTTAAAAGGAAATATTTCGCTCAAATCACCTTTATTACTCAAGTCTTCCCCTCCTACACCAGCAACGTTAGAGTATGATACGAAGGAATAGGAATATATCACCTAGGTCTCCGCACCCCAGTGAATGCATCACCCAAGAGCGGCACCAATGCGTATGATCGGTGTTAAGAACTCTTTTTCCTAATGTGACGGGCTCCTTTCCTGGGAGCGGACACGTTCCGCACGCGTCCCTTCAATTATGCGGCTACGACCGAGAGACTGCGCAGCTTTAGGACAACATGCATACCGACGCCGCGGCGCACCCCTCGGCGGGTGGCGCCCGGAGGAGGCGGGCGGAGGAAGAGGCAGGCGGTGACGTCTACTCGCCGGAAGGAAGCAGGGATTGAACGATCGGAGCGCCGTACACCGTTGATAAGAAGAAGGGCCCACAAGCGCTTCGTTCCCTTATTGTTCCCGTCCGCATCATCGAGGAAGGAGAGGGAGATTCCCGGGAGCGCGAAACGTGAACCAACGGCCACGTCCATCAACGACGACCTCATTCAGATTCTGTGCATCTTTCGCTGGGCGACTAAAAAAAAAAGAGATGCGAAGAGACACATAATTTCCGAGCGTGGAGATTTGATGAGCACGCAGGTCGAGGGGCGAATCATTGACCAACGTCCGGTTACGCGAGAATCATGCGTTGATCAGTTGTCAGTTTTGGTATTAGTCCCCACGTTAACTTCCGTACTACCCTCGGGGGAGAAACTCATTGTCAAATCTATCACCGAGAGGAAACTTTTATAAAACTCAAGATAAACCAAAACATCACTACGGTCCGAGTCTTGATGCACAAGCATCATCATCATGAGGTGATTTGGAAGCACACGACAGATGTCTTCGTGCATACCGAACGGTTAAGTGGAAATGGGGAAGGGAAGGAGGACAAACTTAGAGATGAAAAATGGAAAGCTTTATTAACAAGAGCGGATAGGATAGAGGAATTGGCGTGTAACAGACACTCATTATAGAGATAAACTCCAGGATCACGATATCTATCTAAAACTTCAAGCTGTCCTCAAGTATTAAGCTTACGTCGGTCATCGGTAAAATGCAACACATCCACTTTAAAACCACTCTGGCGTTTTTCTCATTCATTCACCCGGTAGTTTTTCAATTCTATGTTACTAAATTGAGCCATAAACAAAAGCAAAATGTAAATCGAGAAGGTTCTTTAGCTATACACGGACTCGGTATTTAACCAAACTATTTTCCTACATTACAACATTTACCCGCGAACCCATTAGCCTGATATCGGCTCTCACAATGTCCGCTAAAATTTTCAGAATGCCTAAGTGATTCGAAAAGTTGGTCCTCTTTATCAACTGTCGACATTTTCCCCTTAATAGAAGTGGAATTTACCGATTTAAAAACGCTCTGACTTTTCTATATCGTTGAAAAATGCAGTAATTGGAGGAATTTACAGTTTTGAACAGTCATTAAATTAGATTTCATGCAGGGGAGACTTCAAATTTATTACACCAGCAGTTTATGGAAATTCTGAAAACCTGTCCCTTACAAAGGCGTATTTCGGAGTGCTACTATGAAATAAAGTGGATTTTATGTTATTGCACCATACCTTCTCCGTCAGATATCTAACAACAAACGACAAATAGCACCTAAGAATGGCACAGGTGGGCTCAGCCATTCTCCACAAGCAAAAATAAAATTACCTATAGTATGATAGCCTTGGTTAGTAGCACTCCAGACTGCTTACTAAGTCTCTAAAATGTAAAATCCCTTCAAGCGTTCTATCTCTATCAGAGAGAAACGTTAGTTAGTACATAATTTTATTATAAACCACCTCATCGGGAGTTTTTAACATTTAAAAGATTATAAAATGAACAGTAGAAAAACTTATTTTTGGGTAACAAGCCCATTGGTTAGCTAAACGATACTAAGATCCTAATCTGGCAATGTAAACAAGGTTAGAGGCTGCTTATTTTCCATAAAGTCTGCTTATTTTTCGAGGTGTAAACACTTCAAAAGTGCAAAAAGGAATTATGCAGATGGTTTTATACTGACTAAATTTACCAAAAGTCCATAGAGCCTTTCAACAAGAGGGGTGAGGACGATTTTAAGTATCGTTCCGTCGAAAGGAAGTGGTTTCGGAAGGGTAGGAGCGAGTGAGTGAAACACCCGTCAATTCATTCGAATGGTCGATGACTGGGGGAGTCCCGTTCAAGAAATTCGGCACGAAGTCTTCGGGTGGACGATGTGCAGCGGCACGACGAAAGGAATTAATGTTATCACGCACGCCCGAAAGCTCACAGAAGCGCCCACGAACACTCACCTCCCGAGTTTACGGTAAATCTGAGATATCAAATGACAATACCAATTGCAATATGAATTTAAGGATCGTAATAAACGCGATGCGTCACATGACGCACGATACGATGATACACGCCGAGTAATAATCAGAATCCGAAAACCAAATTATTGAAAATTTTTGTTTACCTAATATACAGAGCTTTTTTCCCAATGGGAGTCCTTCGTATTCCCCCTCTTGTGTAAGGCCTGGATGAAAATAATTTATGCTTGTATATGTAAAATTCGATAACTTCTTGAATAATTCTGTCATTATCTTTGAACAAAAACTTATATTGTTTATATTACCAACTCGTAGTTTTACTCATTGATAGATGGCGTGGGCTGGCTTTGATTCCACAAAGCCTTATTGTTTGTTTCAATATTCTGAAAGACATATTATTTAATAATGGTAAAATATGGTCATTTAATTATGTCTGAATAGAGTCAACTGAGAACAGTCTTTCGTGCCACATACATTTTGTTTGGATACATACATTACGTGAACATTAATCCAAGCGCAAAAAATGTTGTGCTTTTCCTAAGAGCTTGAATCGCATATTTCATATCACGCAGTGACGAACGATATCGCAACGCCAGGGTGGAAACGCGAGGTAACGCTGAGCGTGGCCAGCCTCTTCAGTATAGCGCATGCCTTTTCAAATGTGTCGCAGATTTCGCTTTGACTAAAGAAAATGACAGATGAAACTATACGGAAACGGAGCACGGGGGAGTAATAAAGCCACTAAAATGAACATTCGGCCGACAATAGACAACAGACAATAGGAGGAAAACAAAGGTTGGGTACCTGAATATTTGCTACCCAACGATACCAGTATAATTTATCCAGTTGTAGATGGACTGAAAATAACTTACGAAAAATAACAAATATATGACAACATTCGCACAAGGCCCATGTTGGTGGACCACTTTTCGTAAAACAACAGGTTTCACCAGAGTGTACCGCGACGCAACCTATTCTCTCCCTTTATCTATAATAAATAGCGAAGTCTGAGTCTTAACAAGACTGCTGCAGACGCTAGCCACAGTCTAGAATTGTCTTTTGATTGCGCCCCAGCGGCTGACATTAGCGGTTACAACGATGCCTCTCCGATGAGATTCGTGAGAATCCCAATGGGAGTGCGGAAGGAGGAGAGTAGGGGAGGGAGGGCGGGGGAGGAGGGGGAGACGAGCTAAGGGGGGGAAGAGCGAGTGACGTGAGAGGGAGGGGAGGGAGAAGAGAGGAAACTGAGGGAGCACAAGGAGATGACGACGGGAGTGAAAGGAAGGGAGAGGAGGTAGGGAGTGGAGGACGAGGAAGAAGGGGCGTGTGAGGCCAAGGGCCGAGAGCAGCAGAATTGCGGTTTGATAACCATAACCTAAGGTAAAGGGGTGCGCCTTGCGACTTGCAGACACGAGGGTGGGAGAGAGAAAAATTGAAAGAGCTCTTCCACTGACTGCCGGATTCCTTTGACCTCTTGAGACCTCCGCGAAAAGGGGAGCTTTCTCAGAATGCCACTCACCACTTATGAGTGCGTACGAGTCACTTCGAACAGGGGCGTGTCTGCGTGGGTAAATAATATGGAAATGATTAGGGTAGATGCGAAACCTGGCATTATGGTCGCTGTTTAGAATCGAGGCGGACACATCGTCAACACGTTTTTGCCTATTGCTGCAATTTCTCAGAAAGAAATATCCAAGACAGTTTCGTTTCCGGCCTCCTTGGCGACGGGGTTAAGTCCCATTCTGCCAAACCAAGGATCGTGGATTCGAGTCCCGCCTGAGGTAGATTTTTCTCCTCTCACGGAATAGGTAAGTGTTGCTTCTCATGAGTTACTTGTGAGATAGGACTGCATAGACTGGCTTTTACTCACAATTAAATGTCAATTTTGAAACCATCTATTCACCCGAGAGGTTTTATACACAAATCTCCTATTTCTTGGTCCTAATGAGTAGTCATTATAGAGGATTGTGTTGACGTGGTGGCTGGGGTACCGATTTCGTAACCTGAAGAGCCCGGGTTTGAATTCTGGCGCAAGTGGAGGTGATCCAAGAGGTTTCTAAGAAAATGAGACGTTGAACAGGACGTCTCTTTTCCACTTTCGTTGAGAGCAAGTTAATTACGACGCTATCTAGATGTTCGGAGAATAGGATTGTTGCTGTGGTTGGAACAAACTCTTCGCACAGATTTGGAGACTATAGTTAGCGTCTTCGGAGCTTCATAATTCCGTATCCTTCCTTGATTCTCTCGTAGAGAGGTCCGCAAGAGCCGTGGAGACCCCATCTCCAATGAACTCAACCCCATCTCCAACGATGGGGACTCCACGGGTTCAATCCTCCAAAATTCCTCGAAGTATACTTCCAGTTCTCTACCTTCTATTCAAACGGTGGAAATGGTCCAAGTTTTCGGTAGCCTCCTCCAAATAATCAAACGACCAGAAAATATTATTCGAAAGTAAAGTTAAACATATAGTTTACAAACGACGAAGCTCACGCAAAATTAGAGGCTATAAAAAGATTACAACTCCAACGATGGGGTCTCCACGGCTCTTGCGGAGCTCTTTACGAGAGAATCAAGTAAGGATACGGAATTATGAAGCTCCGAAGACGCTAACTATAGTCTCCAAATATGTGTGAAGAGTTGGTTCCAACCACAGCAACAATCCTGTTCTCCAAACATGTAGATAGCCACCACTTAAATATAAATCCGGTAGCTGAGCCTAACTTGGCTGTTTTGTGGAAGCCTAAATAAAGGAACAGCTGGAGTAACAACTCGTCGAGTTCCACTGGAGGTAAGATAAGGGACTATTGGAAAGCAGCCGTAAGAGAATTCGAATTCCGAACTGAGCGGTAGGGAAACAAGAAGAGGACAATTTGGGAACACAGGAAAACGCAGACGCAGTTCTTTGTTGAAAAGATAAGGAATTTTTCCCCGTTCCGACGATCTTCTCTCAACCATGGCGTCTCCCTCTGGGTTTCAAGGGTTCATTAACCTAAAATAAGAGTAATTGGCGGTGTCGCGACATTTTCGATGATTCCTGTCTAAATACCAATTGAGTATTGGATATTAGAGAGTCAGTGATGAGAAAAGAAGAGCGCTCACCTCAATGTCACATACGATAAGCAATAGATCAAAAAATAATAATTTCAACTGAGACTGAACAAATAAGTATCACGCGCACTTTTGTCACGAGAGTGATTTAGAATGGATTAAGGTTCAACAAATTTGTCTTACTTTAGTGAACTCGGAAAATCAATATGTAGTTTTAACTTACGCAAATAGTGCATGCATAGAATTTAATAACATACGAGCATCTCTCTCATCAGTTTTAGGCAATATACTCAATTAGATTGAGAACACATGACGACGCTATGTAAGAGATACTGGATTAAAAGGTGCAATGTATGTACGTATCAGATCATTACATGCTGTAAGTTATTTGAAATAAATCTAGGATTCTGAAGACACGAGGTTCGGAAGTTCTAAGGCCGGAGAAAAAGAATCCGTCCTAAATAAAGATTCAACACAGGGAAATTAACCAATAGGTTAAAATAGAATCACTCAGAATCCAAAAACGGCTCCAAGAATCGCTTCCAATTTTTAGATAACTAAATTGATTATATTGTACTGAAGAATGAAATACGAAACTAACTATTCAGCCAAGGAATACTTATTCGGACACAAGGCATCGCAAATCCTATGAATATAATGGTAAACGAACATTTTTAGTTTAAATGAGTAAACATAAAATGAGGCAGTTCTAGGAGAGTGGGGATTGCATGAGTCTAGTTTTCTCAGACGTTGCAGAAAAATGCTCCTGCCTGGAATATTATACAAGAATATCTGTAAGAAAACATTCAAGAAAAAATATTTACAGCCTTTAAAGATTTAGCACTTCCTATAAAATGCATAAGACATTAACGACATTGAATGATTTTCTACGGGAGAATTATTATAATAACTCTAAGGTTTGTGGAAACGAATAACATTTTGCTTTTGTCCTCACCATTTTTGAATGCTGGGAGCGACTAGGGGAATACGGAAATCTTTCGAAACTGGAAAATTTAATGCGTCTTAATTTCAGCGAAATGGATTGATGGAACATCGCTCCTGTGTTACTCACGATGATTACTCTGGCTATTTTCTCTCGCGTATTATTAGCTGTGTTTTCATCCCACGCACGAATTTCGGCCACGTTTGGTATATAATCCCGATTATTTCGACTAATCCTGCCGGTAACTCGAACGGTGCTTTCACCTTTGCGCAATTAAGCAGTCAAATATGGAAAATCCTACGCCAATTAATAACTTAGGGCAAGCCCACTCAAAAGCTGACAGCGCCTACGAGACGGCAGGCTCAATTTGTACCCAAAGACAAACCCCGCCACGACGGCGAATGAAACAAGAGTATAGGAGAGGCCATAAACTGACTCGGGAAGGTCAGAGCGCATTAGTAATCGACCATGTGTGTATCTCAGAGAACTCCAACTCTCCGCTCTAATAAGACGACATAATAGGGTCTCCCGGCCGTGATTGTTTCGAAAGCAGAAATAAATAAACAGCGCGCTCGCGCCAAGCAATGAGCTTCCCCGGGGGAGATCTACACTTCCGCGAGATGAAAATTTCCTTCGAAACTGAGTTCAGACAAAACAAATGGGAAATCCAATCCTTTCGAGTACGTTGCTTACAAAGTACTTCCGTCACTCATGACATTCCTTTGCTAGAGGAATGAAACCAAATATACTATGTACAAGCATATTACACACAGAAAATATGGTCGAATGAATACTTCTCGGGCCCGCTGAGTCGACTGCTGAGTTATTTATGTGAACAACTGCATTTAAACTGCAATGAAGGCAAGAGTTACTCAAAGTTAGAGATTAATAAACACTTTCATTATGTTCCTATCGTTCCCATTAAGATTCTTGAAACAATTATTTCTCAAATTTGTTTCTGTGAAAACAAAACCTTTTGTACGGACAAGAAAAGGAGAAAAAGAATTAAAATTTCTCAAGCTTCACCCAAATTTAATACATTAAAAATATCAATAGGAAAATTATACACAAAGGAAATAGTACCGTCTACTTTATTTTCAACTAGTACTACCGGTACTACCCGCGTTTCAGCTGGCTAGCAGTCATCATCAGGTACAACAGTTGTACCTGATGGTGATGATCGGGTGCAATAGGTGAAAATAAAGCAGGCGGTACAATATCCTTTGTTTATCATTTGAAAATGCTGTTCTACAACATATAGACTAAGAAAGTGGAATTTATCAATAGGAAAGACAAACAATTTTTTACATTTTGAGAAAAAAGACACTTTCCCCAATTAGTACGGCAAATTAGATTTGCCTAAAATTGTAAAAAATGTTACCCGGAATTTATATTTCGACGAAACCTCCTTAAATCAAGCGAGGAAGAAGCGGCAGGAGGATAAGACGGGCATGGAAACACAGAACACGTCCCCACACGAAACAATACGTCGCTTGCCTTTGTTTCTGCAGCCGTTTCTCTTTTTTTTTGTACGTAATTGTCTTTCTATTCTTTCTCTCGCAACGCAGAGCGTGGAGGGCAAGCGAGAGGAGAGCGAGGAGTCAGTGAGTTGCTTTCCTATAGCTCTCGCGTATGAGTGCTTTTAACTGCGAGCGTCAGTCAGCACGTGTGAGTTGCGTACACGAGCATTTATATGCGTGCACGCGTGCGCCCGATGCGTGCGTGCGCTAGCGGGAGATTGTGCGTGCTCTGGTGGGTACGTATAAGGGCCTGCTCATGTCCGAGGGCTCAGCACAACAAACACTCAATTCCCAGTGGCCTTACTTGGAGAATAAAAGGAAGGAAGGAGCGGGGTGATGTTAGGAAGAGGAGAGAGGGAGAAGAGAGAGAGAGGTAAATAAAAAATGGGGAGGCATAGAGGCTAAGAAGAGGTGGTAGAGAAAAAGAAGTTTACAAATCCAAGTATGCTTGTGTCGCCATCCTGGCCGTATTTTCGCATGCGCTATTTTTTAATCGCAAATTGATTAGTGTTAACTCGTCAATGCCCAAATATTGTAAGACTACTAAATAATTTACAAAAATGAAACTATTATTTTATAATTTATTATTATAATTAGAGGATTATATTTCCAGTAATCTGTAATTTTCAAAATAAATGTAATATACTTTTTAAAATCCAGCTAACTTTCAATGTTAACATAAGTTTTGACATTCGAGGGCCTTGACCGCCACCGACTGTCTTCTTTGTCTAAAACGCATTAATCGAGAGGGCCGGTATATTGAATCCACTCTCACTGGAATCAAGAAAACTAGTTTGTGCTAATTATTCCCAATTTAATGGTTCAAATCTGCAATTTAAACAGATTG
The DNA here is from genome assembly GCA_963169105.1 of Ceriagrion tenellum. Lineage (NCBI taxonomy): Eukaryota > Metazoa > Arthropoda > Insecta > Odonata > Coenagrionidae > Ceriagrion > Ceriagrion tenellum. The sequence continues at coordinate 45,653,123 of OY720632.1, forward strand.
TATCGTTTTGATAAATTTCAATGAGGCGTATATATTCCAATAAGACGTGATGTATATGCCAAAAAGGCGTGATGAATATTGGCAACTAAATTCAAGTCGATTCGTTAATATGTAAAAAATTTAGGTTTTAAAGTTAAGAAAACTAATATATCTATTTATATCCACTTTTAAAGTGAAATAAATCATAAATGTTAATGAAGTCTTCACGGGTTACCTGCTGTTGACCAACATCTACCTAATCTGGTGAAAAACCCGTGAAGACCTCATTAGTATTATACGCCGGGAAAGAACCAAATCATATAAAGCATAAATATATTTTAGCTAGCGCCTACATCAGAAAAGAAACAAATTCTCATAATCTGGGCAGCACGTCGATAGGTGAGTGAATCAGCCAGTCAGGCTGGCTATACAGCCATCTAAAGCACGAGAACTAGACAAGAGAGGCGAGCGGTACAAGGGAGGGAAAAGAAAGATCACATTTCTTGACAAAAGTAAACAAATTAAGCAAGCTGAGCTCGCGATGCAGATAAGAGAAAGGCACGAGACATTCTCTTAACCGAGGTTCGCACGCTTTTCTCTCCTGAAGTGGGCGTGAAGGTGAAGGAGAGAAAGGGACATTTCCAGAAAATACAAAGAGAGAATGAGAGAGAGTGGGAGACAAGTTTAAACGCACAACAATGAGAAGAAAAGAAGAGCCGAGGATTGGCAAATACAAAAACAATTAAACACGTCTCGCGCGAAAGAAAGAATGGCGCAGCACGGATATGGTGAAAGAGAGGAGCTTGGAGTTGAGATAATTCTGCGGAGGAAGCGGAGAGAGAGTTAACGAGAAGACAGAGAAAGGGCGAGGAAGAAATGGATTTTTTTTAGGAGTGCGAGACAAAATTCAGCCGGCCATGGCATCGAGTTTGTTGAAACGTCTGCCTGGCGTCCCAATGGTCGCGGGTTGAATTTCCACATGAAATTTTAATGAATGCGAGAGATTAACAAATAAAAAAATCATTCCCCATGGTCGGGGTCGTTTACCCATATCTTCGTAATTCACGCAGGTCGCTGTGACCAACTAAGACACCCTGCCGTCCCATAATGACCCGTTTACATTACTAGGGTTTTAATGATAGTTTATATGGCGGCTTAACTAACTTGCGTTTATACGGCACTCATTAACCCTAGTTAGTATGCTGGTGGCCTCTAGTGGAGAGTTAAGAAGATGATGTAGCCCGCAGCCCAACAAACATCGGAAGTCGCTTTTCATTTGTTGAAGGGCTTTGAACTATATTCACGAGAGTTGTAAGGGCGAGAAAAAGAATTGAATATGCAAAATTTTCGTACAGTTAGACTTCTGATTTATTATTATACAACGACATACTTATCATTTCATGTCTAGACATTACTTTATGCATCGAAAGATGAAAATTGAGACAGTAAATTTCCCACAGAGAACGACATGTCGCTATGCTTTACTCTACCATGAAGATACCCCGAGAATATTAAGCTATTATGTAGTATGCAGTCTTTTATGATTTAAAAAAACAATTCAGCACGTTAATTTGACAAACAAGGTTCATAAATAACTTCCATTTCGAGTCTTTAGCCTCAATATATGCAGCGGAATAAACGACTTTTACTTCCAAGTTTTTCCCATGACCCGTCCTCGATTGCGCCTTTAAGGTAAATTATTATGAACTTAAAATACGGTTTGTCATCCACTCATGTATTTAAATACATCATGCTACTTGGCACTGAAGTTCGGATGCGGAAGATGACAAGAGAAACTCTCGTAATATATTGTAAGCTTCTTATAAAAAGCTACATGTGAACTGGGTCACTTAACTTCTATTGTAACTAACCTGCGTTTACATGCGTTAAAAATGATGGTAACCAGCCCCAACTCTTGTAACTCCAGCGTGATTACTAAGTTGACTAGGGTTAGCGCCAACCTGCGTTCACACCGCGAACTTTTTCAAGGGTTAACCGGGTTATAAAACTAGTAATGTAAACAGGGCAAAACACGATTAACTTGAAGGTGGCTTGAAATGGGCTATTAGATGTTCTCACTTGTACGCGTATTCGCATTTGTACGAATTCGCCTTTGTGTTGATTAGCGAGTACAAATGTCCTTTCCATGAATGAACAATCAAAATTATACTCAATTTTTCGCCGTGTATTCTGAACATTAATTTATTTCAACAGAGTGACTCCCTTTTAAATTACTGTTGCAGCTAGTGCCATTCTAACCTTCTTTGTCACAGACGATGTGTATGTCTTCGAATAGCGTAACTACAGTAATTTCAGATGAGGAATGATGAAACTAATGAATATGATAATCGTATAATTAAGCCAATGCCGCCAAAGGAAGTGAGCGTGATTCATCAGTAACTTCATGGAGGCAAAGAAATAAGTCTGAAGTTCTGAAGAGGAATGAAATGATAAATTATAGTTGAGAATCCAGAATCAACCAAGGGTAACCACAGTTGAAAATGGTAATGCTTTGGGTAGAAAAAGAATTTATAGCAGTTTTAGTCAGTTTTAGTGAGATACCACTTCGATTCAGATTCAATTCTGCCTCTTCAGGATCCAAGCTTTTTATATTACAAATGATACCATAATATCAGCCGGGGATCGGGTTGGTGTGGTGGCTAGAGTACTGGCTGACCACACAAGCGGCCAGGGTTCAAATCCCTGCAGAGGAGGATGTTTTTCAGAGTAAAACCCGATCCCTATTGGAGTGCCTTGTACTTCAAGTGCAGTACTCCGTCTGTCGGATGAGACGTAAAACCGCGGTCCCCTTGGCGCCTTTCATTAAAAGCAGGCTAATGCTGACGCCGGGTTTCCATCCTATGGCGCAAATGACCCCAAAAATCCAATCCACTCCATAATATCAGCCACTTACCGAACTACTTTTCGAGATGTTGGTCAATAAAAGCAATTATGCATGGACTATGGTAATGCTGTTAGTTCCAGAGAGAATTTTCTTTAAAAAATAAATTACTTCTGAGCCGTAGAGCGAGTCGGGAATTTAATAGAGATCAGTTTTTATGATTTGTTATTTTGTACGTGAAACTAATGAGTCAAGTTAAAGCCTAACATACGCATAACAACAAATATCTCATAACTGCTTGAATTAAGGCATCAAATTGAATATGGCCTCTATCAGGTAATACCTGGGAAAAATATCACTCCAACTAGCTTGTAGTAAGGATCGATCATCGATACGACACTGCGATATAGCCATATCGCTTGAAGTATAAAAACTCAAGTCTATCGAAATGGAAAGGCAGAGGAGAGGTGAGGACGGACATCCCTTCTGTCGTATTAAATTAGAAGGCAGTGTTTCGCAACGCAAGGCACTTTCGACAGTCGAGGGGGATGGGGGTTGTTGGCCCGCTTGCGAGAGAGTGGCTGGAGGTAAACTCGATGTCGTCGGCACTAATTGGATGGTAAGCCGAGACGTCTCGCTCACCGTCCGGCGCCTTCCCGATGGACTCGCACAACAGACTGAGCGACTCACGTTGAATGACCGTGACGGCGGACGGAGGTAATATAAACAGGGCCGTTCAACTCGAGCAGGCGGATAGCAGTGCGTGTGGGAGGGCCACTGCACCGGCCTCCGAAGGGAATCCGGTGGTCTAAGTCTTTAATCCGATACACCGGCCACTCTGATGAGATCTTTGGCAAACAGGTGGACACTAGTTTTTTAAGATCTAGATATTTTGGAGAGGATAGAAAATTCCACATTGTCCTTGCACTAGACCAGCGGTTCCAATTTGTGGAATCCGTGCCCAGCTGGTTTCGGGATGCGAGGAGAGGATTTTTATAAATGAGGTAAGTAGTAAGTTTTATATAGTATTAGGAATAAGAGTATCAACAAGAAACATATTTCTGATATAAGGGATATCATTTTTAGAACACGTAATAGGCAGGCACATCAAAATAAGAACGATTACCCAACCTTATTACTAAAACGTTAAGGTTTCGAAAGCACCGTATTCCAGGTCATTGAGCAATGATGAATCCGCATTCAGTGGTCAAAGTTTCGATTGCCTACAATTTAGGACTTCGGATTTGATGACGGACTCAGTAATGCATCCGAATAGTTATCCACCACATGTGAAATCCACGTGACTCAATAGCTATTAGGGAAACTGGTATTTTCAAGACACCGCTGCTTGAACCTCCGAGAGATATATCTTGATGTTCCATTCATAGAATATTTCTTAAATCGATCGGACACATTCGAGAGCGTAAGGCCAACATTATTTGTTACAGATCGATTGATAAAAACAGGCATGAAATTCTGGAATATTAATTCTACAAATGCCTATTTTAGTGAATTTACGAGAGTGGAGTAGATTTATTCTGATAATATTTAGATATCACAGAGGCATGGATCAAATTTTCTCCGTATTTTCAAAAAATCACAATCATAAATAAAATTATTACATCGAACGATTATGAACGTCATTTTTTTTAAAGGCCTAACTTTCCGTGTATATCTATTCCCGCGGAATAAAAGAGCCATCACTGACAATCTAAGACAGTACGGGAAGGAGAAATGAATGGCTGCAGCACGCTAGTATTCAGATAGATGACAGCTGATGAATGCCACGGCTAGATACTAATCGCGCGACCTGCACACGGTCCGGGTCCACACCTTGCTACGATCCTTCCACCAGAGACTGCTAATAGAGAGAATCCCGACCGCCTCCCGAGATATGAACTCCTCCACCAGTCGGGCCTCATCTACCCACCTCTCGTCATCTTCGCCGTCCGTCCTCCTCCAATCCACAGTCGAAGTGCATGTTAGCCATGAGGAAGAGGTGATGGAAGGGGCGATCACTCTGTCCCAGTTGCCTCGAAACGAAACATGCAAATCATGGGGGGAGGGTGGGAGAGGGAGGGGGGAAGCGAGAGGTAGGTCCTCTTCGATTAGTCGCAGCTAATTGCGCCAACGCGTCTCGTCTGGTCTCTCTCCCGAAACCCAAACGGCCGTCGGAGAAGGACGGAGATGGATACTCACACGAGAGCATGGCGCCGGCGGCAGGACGGAGGAAATGCGGGAACGAAGAGTATCCACAGCGAGGTTTCGGCATTGATGGAGAGCCGTGAGAGTTACACCTTCCCAAATTACGTAATGGTACTCGAGGTCTTTTGCCAAACCCAATATGGTGAGTTGCGTTCGACGGCGTTTAAGGACTAGCTTAAGGCAGCGGTTCTCAACTTGCGAGGAGTACCTACCCTTAGTGGTTTGCCGTGGTACGAATGGTACGAGAGGTACTTATAGTGGTTGATGAGTATTCCAGAAGATCTGAATTATGCTCGAGGTGTAGCAAGAGTATTCCCTTAACACAAGGATTACCACATATTGGGGTATGCGCCAAGGAGCACACCACGGGAAAATTAGCTATGAAAAGGTTGACAAATCGAAAACGGTTGGTGATAGCCAGCTAAGAGAATTCCATCACTCGTATCAATACGTATAAAGTTGGACTGCTTAAAGAGGCTTGAACCTGGCTTAAAGAGGCTTTGCTTGCTCCCGATCTAAGTGAGTAAGCCAAAATTACAATCTATTTTGTGGAGAGGGTGTACTTACAACGATAACTCTACATACCATGCGTTTATATTTCCCCTGACTTATTTGATTTTGGGAATGAAGCCATTGTAGGGTTAGTATGTTGTTATGAATGCCGCATCAAAGGAAGAGCTGGACGCTGATGTTTCCACCGTCTGAAAAAGCTATGTAGACAGCCACGTGGCACGGGGAAAATCAGGGTAGTATATCATTCTGCATGCATATGTACTTCAGCAGCGCTTGTAGTATGCAAAAGAATATACCTATCATATAAATGAGCCGAGTAAGAGACGAAAAAGTTCCAGAATTATTTAAAAATACTGCCGCGAGAAAAGTGAAGCTGAACATAGATACCAAATGAACTAGGATTAAAGGCCCTTCTCCGTGAAAGAAAGTCAGCATGATAAAGATAGAAAGTTACATAGTACTAAGTCCTAATATGAATGCTAACTGATCTTAAAGTTAACGTTTTCCACGTAAATCACAAGAACTTGCATTTGCCTATAGCTCAGGAAAACAATGGCTCAACATGATGGATGAGCGGACTGAATTGAATATTCACTAATAGCAATCATCTACCACCGGATACCCAATAAACAAAAGCAAACCTGAAGTCGACATTTCTAATTGCAGTATACCGTTTAGTTATGATACTGACTAAAAAATAGCGGCAGGCTACATATCTTACAAAGGCCCAGGATATGATGCATGCAGTATCTCATTAGGTACCCCATCAGAATTGATCATAAACAAGAGTTAATAAACTAGACAATAGTATTACAATATTACCATGCATGTATGAACCCCATTAGTTCATTTTTTTAAAGAATACATATATATATATATATATATATATATATATATATATATATATATATATATATATATATATATATATATATATATATATATATATATATCATATCTACCATTCTGACGAAGGCGGTTGTGTCCGCCGAAATATATTAACAAATCTCGTGAGTTTTCCTTTTTTGTGTTTACTGTGTGTCTGCCAGTCACGCCTGTGACATATTTTTATATTATTGTGCACTACACGTGTTTTCCATCGCTTGGACATATCTACCATCAGAATACACAATAATGAAGACAAACATAGCCCTTCCAGTTCAACTTACTCTAAGAAGAGATTGCTAATAAATAATGATAAACACAGTGATGACACTTAAAATGGCCAAACAAATAAATATATATGTATATACATGTATTATTATATATTCATGTATCGCGTACACTCATCGTACAGAGTTTCGTGAAAAGATATATTTTCCGATCTAAATGCCCTTCCCGTAAGAGATTCAACGAATATCAACATGGTTTACTAAACATAATCTGGCACAATTTCCATATCAGCCGTTTGCTTCGCCCTAATTTCAAAAAAAGCTAGTTTTGTGCATGATATTTTTGGTGGAGAGACTTGGGGGGAGCTCTCTTTGATAGGATAATTCTTAAACAGATCGAAAAACAGCAGATTATTAACCCAAGACTTATTCATTGACAATAAGATTTAGTTCCTTTGTATCCACCAAAATTGCCATGAGAATTAGGAAGCCTGGATAAGGTAGTGGTCTGTGCATTGGTCCGGCAAACCAAAGGTCCGTCCGTCCGTGGTTCGATTCCCGGTCCAGGCCGAATTTTTCTCATGGCAATTGCATCATTATTCATTGACAATAGGTGGAATTCTTAATATCAACAAATGGGAAAAGATGTGCAATAAAATCAAAATTTAATACTTATGCACGCTTAGTATTTGTTTCCGGGGTGAATTCCAGACACTAAAATCCCCCTACCTCCTGCAAACCGAGGATATGACGATGACTCCCTCTCCCTTTTAATCCTTGCTCCGCGCAGAAGCTAACCACCGACCGCAGAAAGGAAAAGATGGAAGCTAGCGCTCTGCCTGAATGCAATTAGGTGAGGGAAAGGGAAACGGCCGGAGAAACACAAAAAAATTGTTGCGGATAGAAGGGCAGATGATGGAAGACCCGTTACCTTCCGAAATTATGAAAATAGCGAGTTGTATTTTCTCCTTCCCTCCCGATCCATCTCTATAGCTCGTCATTCCTAAGGATTCTCCACCCCTTTCCACTCACCCGCTGCCTTCATCAAAACTAATTGAGGTTTATATAAAGATATTGCTCACGGTTCTGACCGTTCTGAGGGCGGTCGGATGTTAAAAAAATTTAACGATTTCCCTGATGATAATGACGGCGATACACGAGGGGATCTTCGTGGTTATATAGCAGGGCGCTCGGGCTTTTAGTTAATTCTTTCTTTCAACTCTTCCTCGAAGGGTTTGTTTGTTTTCTTTCCCAAACGGATTCTCTGAAATGAGTTATTGCTTTATTTTTTTCCGCTGCCGTTTTCAACGCATTCCAGTGTTTTTTTCGTTGAGTTATCTCAAGGCATTCTGGAGAGAGCAATTTCCATTAAGGGAAATGAACGCATGAAAAAATCGCTCTGCACTAAATCAGCAATGTGTTTCTTAGTGTTTTTTGTCAAAGCCTTGGAAATAATTGAGCTACATAGCGGGAAACTTACCTAACTTTATGTCCTTGCTAACATACCGTTGAAAGAGAGCCTTCAATAGGGCGCAATTTCATTCAAGAGAGCGAGAATGTATAGTTCCTTTAATAATGTATACTTCCATTGATAAGTCTGCATAAATTCCATCATCGTCAGAATGAAAAGTGAAGAGAATCGGAGTTATTTCATAATCAAATGAGGAATGCATATCGAAATGCATTACTATTCCATGATTTTGCACCAGGCACCATGTCAGAGTAATCAGCATCGATTTCATAACATGACTCAGTAACATGCATTCTTCTCCCAATGCGGACGACAATGATGTCTTCTTTTGCTCCCACTATGTGTGCTCCCAACTCCTCATTTGTAATTTTTTCAGCTGTTTTTTTCCCTCGAACCGCTTTTTAAAATATCCTGTACTATTATTGAACGGCAGCAAAAACCAGATCCATTCCGTCAACGTTTCACCAAATCATGTTCCACGGAAAGATTAAATAGTGAACAAGCAACGTTTCTTTTCAATTAGTATTTTAACGACCAATCAAGGAATGTTTTCGGGAAAATTTTACCATGAGTAGAAGTGATTACGTTTTAAATTTGGCCATAACTGAGAATACACACATCTCTAAACATTTTAAACGTTTTCATACGTAGCCTACTAAAATGACAAGTTACATTGGCCATCATGCATTACGTATACACACAAGACTCGAGACCGAGTAACGTAGCATCCTTAAGTTTCGATTAACGCGAAATAGGAAATCTTTTTTCACGCAAACGATTTTACCACGCAACTAGTGGTTTCATGGTTTCACAAAAAACTGGAGAATGGAGTTCCATTACCTGTGAGGAAGTGGTTTACCCCGGAAGAAAACGATAACTGACGCACAAATTCCATCAAATATCGTAGCCCCATGAAATTTGAAATATTTTCTCGGCAGGGACCTCCTCAAAAGAATTGTTAAATATAAATGAGATTATAAAATGTACGGGGAAAAAATGTCGGGAGGTCATATTTATATTCCAAGCTCCAATCTCAAAATTCTCGGTCAATCTCTTCCCAGAAATCTTCGCGTTGGAACTCTCCAGCACGATGCCTGGAAAACAAAGGGCTCTGTATCTCTCCATCCAGTCGTGGATCTCCGTATCAAGTGCTAAGTATCTATAAATATCTTCCGAACCCCAAGTAAAGGAAAAAAAAAGACCACGCGAAACACACGAGACAAGCAATAAAGGAGGGTATGGAAAAAAATGAATATTTCGAATAAGACTTTCACTTTTCTCTTCGCACTTGCAGACTGCCCCGAGATCCGATCTCTGGGGCGTTTGCATCACGTACAGAGTCCACAACTCGCATCGACACAGTCACGAGTCACTGGCTTTTGTCCAACAGCCGTGAGAATGCGCTCGGGAAGGTACATAATAGGTTTACGCAGTGCCAGGAAAAGTCAATGCGTCGAATAATTTGGATATCTGGATAGTTGAGTCTTCTCAGACACTTGACTATCCACGACGCAAAATCTAATCGAGGATGGAAAATGAAGTTAACATTCGATGGCTTTGCTGAGATTGAATCGGCCTGTTAGGTCGTAAATGCCAGGATTTATATCTGATTCGTGATAATTGTGGCTTAACTGGTATATTAAGAGGAAAAGGAAACAGTTTTGCGCAGTTGGCGAGTGTAATGAAATTTCCCGAGGCAAGTCTAGTGCTAACAAATAAAACCAGGGCAACTACGCAAACAAAGAAGGTTAAGTGATCGTTTTATCCCCATATCCAGCCGAGCAATGAGCTCAATTTAGTACCTCTTGCCGTTAAATTGATACCACTGCCAACATTTCCATTGGAATCATTAACTTGGCAGTAATTTCGACGAAATTTCTGCTTAATGGACGATTTTAACAATGAATATCAACCACATGGGCTAAAACTTCAAACTGTTACGCGCAGTGAGCAATAGAGTATACAGAGAAATAAACATACGCGATCTCTTGAGATTAAAAGTTGCCTGCATTTTGGAACAATAATGGAATAATTTGCCTCAAAAGAAGTTATTCCACTTTTTTCAAAATAAATTTCCTTATGTTCCACTGATAGAGAAAATAACTCTTATCATCCACAGGCACTTTCACTTCTACTAGGCTAGTACAGGACTCGTTTCCAAACTATTCGGTCATTGTCTATCAGCCCCCTTTGGGTTTTGCCTACAACCCGCGCCGCATCAAGTTACTGTCGCAAAAATTATAGAAGTTACAAACAAATTTCAACCAAGTGTTTGGTAACGGGCTTGACTTGAGGAATGAACTTGACGAACCGGCCGTTAGTAAATTGATTGCGTACCAACGAGTTAGTAGACGCAGCCATTGTGGATGGGAAAGTGGATGCGGAAGTCTATTGATGCAGATGTGCTCCTACAAAGTGGAAAACATTTTCGCGGCTCCCACGGTGCATCTGATATCGAGTCGGGCGCCTTAGCCGCCTGTCTACGGCTGCCCATGGATGTCACTGAGATCGAGGTGAAACTGGTGCAAGAGTGTGTTCGCTCCTTGTGACTTGGGACCGGGGAGTTCAGAGTTCAGGTTCAGAGTGAGGATAGCCGAGAGCCATTTCGTGGGCCATACCGAGTACCACTAATTCGTGTAAACTATGAGACAACGACTTAGACAAAAACAAAAGAGGTATTATGATGGAAGGGAAAGGGTAGAACTGGTCGAAATTTCATAACACGCATCAAAGAACACGCCGGAATTTTTAAAAATGTTGATTCCATCTCTCCATTTACCAATCATCTCCTTGAAAACAACGATATGAGTGATTTTAACACAAAAATTTAACAAGTTCTCCTGAAAGGTTTAAATATGGATGCTTCGGAGCAAAGATTAGTAAACAACAAGCAATCTTTGCATTGCTATGTTTTCTGCACCCCTCCCCAGTCCTCTCCGACAAAATTTCATTTTTGAATGATAAGTTTTCCTATCTCTCAAGCCTTTTATCTCTGCTCACCTGCCTTCCCACCCAAACGTTATATTTTACCCACACTTTGCTACACATCATGTCAAATAATGCACAGACTAATGGATTTGTTAAGAAAAATTTGGGTTCGGGTTACCCGAAAATGAGTATTCAGTAGTATTTGAAATACCTCCAAACTATAGTTTGTTACAAGAATGTTACACTCAAAATGTTGCCCAATAATTGTGCCAAGAAGAGACTATATTCTTCCCCACACTTTCCTCCGCACTAACAATTACAGTATTACGATAAAGAAGATAGCAACAAACAAACAATCATTCATGGAAGTATATAATTACGTTAATAATAGGAAAACTAATTAAATTATGATGTTATAAATGGTTCATGAGTGATTTTCTTTGTATATCATAGCCTTCGTACATAGAAGCAGACAATACGTTTTAAAAATTCAGTAGAAAACCAAGCAAACCTTGAGTGATTTTCTTTGTATATCATAGCATTCGTACATAGAAGCAGACAATACGTTTTAAAAATTCAGTAGAAAACCAAGCAAACCTTCACTCAGCGGTTGCAATTGTAGAAGATCATAATTGCAGTTGAAAGTAGAAGCTTACCTGCAAATGGAGAGAAAATCACAAAATTAGATTCAATCATAAAATGTAAAAATTTAAAAACAATCACATACAAGTAAAATGAAATTTGATCAATATTCATCGTGATTTTTAATTTTTCCGGAATATCAGCGTGTAATCTTGAGTGCTATTCTGTTCGATCAGAACCCAGCTCGTTTTCTAAAGAATATGCTAACACGCATAGATATCTATATAGTTTTTTATGCTATATTATAAAGAGCATCATATTTTCATCAAATTATCTAAGCAATAACATAAGGTGCCATATTCTTCCACATAATTTCCTTCATATTTTTTCTTTTATTTCATAAATTTTTGTTATTTCATTTTACTTTTTTACTTTATTTCACTTCATAATTTTTCATACTTTTCTCTCTCCGGGACCAAATGAGACCAAATTCATTGAATTCTTGGTGAAATGACATTTCGCTCAAACTACCTTCATGAAGTGAAATAGATATTGACAATAGTTCATCGTAACATCCTAGAGTTGGCGATGAAGAATGGAGAATCCCGAGAATTTGGTTTGGAAGCTCGTAATATTTCAGAGTACTTGTTATCTGAAAAATCAGTCGATATATCCAATGGGCGTAATAACGTTTTTTCAAATCAAAATTTGTCATAGTTTATGAAACTGCTAAGAGCATATTCTGTGATTTCACGCCTGATTGTGCGAAACGAAACATAATTGCACTTGGTAAAAATGAGCAACTTCCTTTGTGATAGGATTTATTACGACCGGTTGCGCTTTTTACAGCATCTTCAGAACCTGAATATTCTGTAGAAAGCGAAGCCGGTCGTGGTGGTTCCTATCACGGGGGAAGTTGCTCATTTTCGCAAAGTGCAAACCTATAAGATATGTTTATTGTTGATTGAAATAAGAAATCTTTTATCTGTTAAAAACAACAGTATTTTGCTTCCAATATAAAATAAATTGTGACGGAGTGAATAATGATTCAGTATAGGTGTTAACAAAGATTTTTTAGTAAATTTTCAATTCAGCCGTGGGGAAAAATCGTACACGTGCTAGGGGAAAGCAGTAGGACTTTGCATCCTGCCTAATACTGCCTAACTGCTTATCGATATTTCGCTCTCAAGTTACTCCAAATACGCTATTTCAATGAAATGACGTGAAATATTAAGCCTGTAGAATAATGCCTTTAACCTACGAATATGACTTGAAGTTTTAAATTTTAGCGAAAAAAACAAAATTTTCATTATTTTTTTCACAAATACTCTCGAAATTGTAGAAATTCCTGATACCAACAGAATCCGTATCAGTACGTACCAGATGAATGATATACTGAAAAATATCAATGTAGTTTGCATACTTAGTCTGCGCATGAAGCCAATAAATTTGAACTTTAGCGAATAAACCACCATTTTAAATTTTTAAAACATATTTATGTAGGTTGGTTAAAGACCGAGTAAGTACCTAAAAAAAACACTAAATACGTTGTAGAGGAAAAAAAACCTAAAATCAGCCAATTAAAAAATGCGCCTTTAGTCCGCGTGTACGGCCGAACAGTTTAAATGTTTTATGAAAAGGAATTAACACAAACTGAACATTATGGAAAAATTTTGCAAAGTTAAGGCTGAAACTATTGAATTTTTATGGGAAATAAAAGCTCGACTAAGTCTCGTCTCTTCCTCTTTGAAGTAGGTTAGTTGACTTTTTTAAGTTAAGACTTTGCATTAGGTTAGTTTACAGGTAGTGTGGCTGATTAATTCATACGCCTTCTGATGCAAGTTTCTAAATCTGCCGAGTAGTGCTAACACCATGTTTTTCATGTTCCTTGCATGAATCTTGAGTCACGTTTGCATAAGTTACATTACAGATTAGTTCAGTAGTTTCTGTAGCATTTGTAGCATACCCATAATGTGGTGCATGATGGCGAAAGTAAATTTCTTCAGTGGAGTTCATGTTGGTGATAAGCCACCCCCTGCCAAACACCCTTGTGGTGGCTTGAAGGGTAATAAGTAGATGTAGATTCCTAACATTCGAGTCGGTTATACAATCATACGCAAATATGATAGATACATCCACTCCATCATTAAAATGCCCAAATCTTGACTTTTACATTTTTAAATTATGGTAATTACTTAAATACATGGGAAAGCCTTCAAGAGAAGGTTGAAATAGAAAAAGTGAAACTGATGTTCCAAGAGGTGAGTAAGTCATATCTACGCGCGGAAACCGAAAAAAATAGCACATATTGAATCTATTCACAACACATTTGATACCCGTCTCACAGGTAATAAACAAAAGCTGAACGCTAAGCACCCAAGCGTAAGGCAATACTGAAGATTACTAGAACGTGGTGAGGTAGGTACTTTTAACAAGGGACAACAAACCTGGTGAGCTTTTCCTAAATTTATAGCTGACAGTAAAGTTTAATGGATAGTCTTCAATCCAATTGATTCAGAAAACAGATACCGAAATGAAATAAATCAAATTTGGCGTAACTCCGCTTCGCTAGAATGGAGAGATGCCAAGATCTATTCAGCTTAAATATTTTTTGATTAGTGGCAGACTAAAGATACAAATTGTGGTTATTTTCGCTCAAAGAAAAGGCTAAATGAGTTCTCCCAAGCATCAGAAGAGATGGCTAACGTATACAACAAAGAGAGCCCAAAAATCATGACCAGACTTCAAAGAGGTACTTGTAAACAGCATGAAATAATATGTCCTCCAAACTGTTTATTCCCACGTAATGATTTTCTTACCATTTCCAGTACTATGACTCGCCAGTCTGATTCAATACCATACGATCTGGAAGAAGGCAAATCGAGAAGATTAGAAAATCGTCTCGCTCTGCCGTTCAAAAGGGCCATTTAGACTATATAAGGAAAAACTGATGGAAGAACCAGCAGTAATGACGTCTAAAGCAGGAGATAAATACGCGTCCATCAACTAAATCACTATTATTTTACCATAATTAGGTATTATCCCAATTGGATGGTAGGTTTTTGGGCAGACCTTAGCTTAAGTTCTCCATTTCTGGGTCGTCTTTTAAAATTCCTACTCAGCAATATACCAGTACGTTACGTTCTTCATATGAAACTATTTATTTCCATTCCTAATATGCCATCAGTTAACTTTCCAATATAGAGCGTTCGATGTAACCGCTTTCTTATATTTCTCCAACCATAACGATATTTAAACTGTGCTTCCTCACCCTCATGGTTGCTCGTCTTCATTATCTCTTAAAATACTTGTACACTTGTTACCTCGCTCTGTCCGTACGCACTTCTTCCATTTCCTTCCCTCTTTCGTCCTTCTAATCAACTCTTACAATCCCATGTAATCAATTACTGGGCAAAATCTTTTCCCGGAGTATCGGCGGCGGGGTAAAGTCCTCGCCTGCCAACCCGAGGGTCGCGGGTTCGAGTCCCGCCTGGGGAGAATATTTCCTGCCCAGGACATGGGTGTTTGTATCTCGTCCGTTGTTACTGTTATTCACCCGATATAAATTGGCCCATTGTGCTGTATTCGGGGTAGTGAAGATAAATAAATAAATAAATAAAAATAAATAATCTTTTAACTCCTGTTTTCAGACTGCATAACTCCACGATCACTGCTTGTTAGCTTATTTCCTAAGTATTTATTTTCAGAATGTTTTCAGCTTCAAGTTTTCAACCCACTATGCTACAGTTAGTTCTCTTTCTTTTAGTAAGTTATACAAATTATTTCACTCTTTCGATGATTACGTCTGTTCTAAATCGTTATGATAATTGTATAAGTGTTACGAATTTAATAGAAGAACTGGGATGGGAATTACTATCAGAACGCAGGTTAAAGTTTAGGTTAAACCTTTTAAGTAAATTCGAAGCCGATTTGTTCACAGATGACGTTAGATATATATTAAGAACCCCTGCGTATTATGCTAGGTTTGATCATATTAACAAGATTAGAGAGATAGATTGTCGTGCCGATAGATTTAAAATGTCATTTTTCCCGAGTACCATAAGAGAGAACAATAGGCAGCGTATCAAAGGGATAGGTAGGTGAAATACAGTTAGAGTAGTCTGTAGTGCATGATGCATGTAATGACAACCAATAATCCCTTCCTTATTATGTAGATACTAACCATCTTGCTGCATGTGACCCTGTTCTCTAGCATGTCTCCCTTAAATATCCTAGTTGCATGTCAATAGTGCATGTTTGGTGATCTTCACCCCATACCACACACCCTTGTGGTGGCTTGCAGGGTATTACGTAGATGTAGATATATATGTAAACCTCTTGTTAATGCATGTTTGTTTTTAATTTCGAGTAAAACAACCTGCACAAAATTTTGGTCGGAGTCATAATCAGGCACGGTAAAATCGAGAGAGTCAATTATGTTTTCCTATCGTAACATTTACCTTTAATTCCCAAGGCTGGATGAAAAGGAAACCACGCGAATAACGAATAATTGGATTAACGCATTGCAAAAGAGATTCCACGAATCATATTCCTCAAATCGAATCGAATTTCGCATTGGATCATATGAGTATCGCACATTCCACTGCATGGCAAACGAATAATTCCTTACATTGCATTCAAATTTGAACACTACACAGCGAATAAGATTTCGCATCGTAATAATGACGTGGGGTAACACCTTGCATCGTACAAAGCGCACTACATACCCCGCTTTAATTTGAATATCAATCAAATTGTATCCCACGTCACATTGCATCGCAACACTATGTATCGCATATGCCGTAGGTTCACTTAAACCGGCTTTATTCATGACAGTTAATTTATGTGAAAAAGGCTACAGTGGCGATGACTTGATACAAACTGTAACTTGCGCGGCATTGTTTAGCAAATTTCAAGTTATTTCCAGCTTACTCGAAAAAGAAGAAGTTAACAATGAAAATTCCCGTAAGAAAAATTGTACAATTTCCGATATTAAGCGTTTGCAAACCATAATCCTCGAGATACACCGGCATTCGAGCAATTTATACTGTTCTCTAAATAAAATTAAATATAAATAAAAATATATTAACAGTATTAAGTTTAAGATTTTTTGAATTTCTTATCATGGCAATTCAGTTACGGGTCATTCTCCTTTGTTATCAACAAAAAAATAACTAAGCATTGATACTTACATGTATAACAATGAGTCCTTCCCCGATAAATTAACTTGATGTTCAGATTTTTAATCCCGAATCGCGGTCCTGTGGACAGGATTTCAGGAGACGTAATGCAGTATGGTCGCGGAATCGAAACGCTGTTGGCATACATAATTGTGACAATTGTGTGTGCCAGCAATTGTGACAATAAGTGTGACAATTTTCAGAATAAGTTGGAATTATAGTGGACAGTTGTGGTTACCACCCCCACACAACCCTTTCGCCGCAGCAGTCGGAGCTGGTAGTTTAAGCGAGATAGCTCCCTACTTATAATAGAGACCATATTCGAATTATACGCTTAAATCCGGCGGATGTAGGAAGAATGAATTAAATGTTGCAAATAATGACGCAATAATATCCTTTTAAATGAATGAAATTCTTATTCATTAAATAAAAATATCTATTTAAGTATTTAACCCTTAACTACTACCGTGGTTTTTGGCCACGTACACGCACTATCTTCGGGTCTTTTTTTGTCCCGATTTTTCGAACTGCTCGTAAAGAACAACCGTCACCCGCACTGTCTCAAGTTCAACTGGCCTGCTCTCCCCTAGCCTACATTGGAACCAAGGTTGCTGCGAACGGCCGTTTTACGACTACAAAAAGAAGAACAAAATCAAGAAAGACATCTTTTCGAACTTATCGTCGGGTCAATAAAGACCCGACGATAGCAGTTAATGGTTAATTTGAATCAATTTTTCACGCGGTACGTTTAAACTCCTTCGCAACGGAAGGTTTTTTGTAATCTTGAAAAATTACAGCGGTGACAATGTGATTTATTTTGAAAAATAGTTGAGAACATGTATAAACTACTCACTGTTAGTTATTGACGATATCTAGGTGTAGGAAACTCCGTAAGTTTTTGAATAAGGTCTCTCTGAAAAACATACACGTACCATTTACCATGTAAATGGGTTGGTATTACTCGTCCAAAAAATCTTGGAAAGTAGCTCCGTAAGAGGCTGATATTCTGCTTTCTTTGGAAGAATGAGATATTTATCTTTAAAATGAGACCAAATTCATTGGTTTCAAGGTGTAATGATATTTCGCCCGACATACTTTAATCATCGAAGTGCTTCGTCCATGAGGCTACTGCAACAAACTTCCATATATACGACCACCTTATCCCCTTTCGATATCACAGATATATTGCACATCACAGTCGATACATCGCAACGTCGCTGAGCCCCTAGATAAGAGGAAGTCAGCATCGTTATGGTAGATGGGAGCTCATTAAGTTTTCCACGGCTCCGTTAACGTCAGTTTGCAAGATAAAGGACGGACGCGCCGAATCCTCGCGTTCAAAGAAAATATTCATCATTCGGCAATCACGTCTTCGGTAGAGGAGGGGTAAAAGATTCACTACGAAAACCTTTTAAGGAGGAGGCAGCCTTCCTTTGTCCGACGTGAGGGAAAAAATAACTAAAATGCCATAAAGCACGTTTCTGGCAATAGCTCAAGACACCCTCTATTTATAGGCAGCAAGTAGCTGAGGGGTGACTTTGAGGCCATTACGGGAAATACCTACCTATTCATAAGGAGAATTTTTTAAAGAATTTTAATAGAGTTCTAATTTATCATTGAACGAGACAAGACTTTGTACAGTGGAAAGCACCGCTCCCGCGTGCTTCACATCCGTGAAATGGCAATCCTGGCAAAATTATGACCATTGCGTTACATAGCACGAATGCTTTTACTGCTCTAAGGTTATTACCGCTAAACGAAAGGCACTCCTGTGAGATTATGAGCACCATCGTGTCACGGTGTGTGGATACGGTACGCAAGAAGTAGGTTGAGAAAGGGACTGAACGGTTGAAACGGCAGATATTGCACTGTCACTTGCGGATATACTCCTAAATGTCCCACAGTAGCATGCAAAAAAACAAGCCTATTATATAGATTACGTATCCAGTCAAGAAAGCGGAGTCAAAACCTAAGCAAAAAACAATAATAAATAATATTCTGAATGTGTATCCATTTTATGCAAGAGCTTTTTATAAAATTCGGTGTATTTAGTAATAGTTCCTTAGAAAACGTGATACGTCTACGTAATACCCTGCGAGCCACCACGAGGGTGTGTGGAAGGGGGTGAAGGTCACCAAACATGCACTATTGACATGCAACTAGTATATTTAAATGAGACATGCTAGAAAATAGGGTCACATGGAGCTAGATGGTTAGTATCTACATAATAAGGAAGGGATTATTGGTTGTTACTACGTGCATCATGCACTACAGACTACTCTAACTATATTTCACCTACCTATCCCTCTGCTACGCTGCCTATTGTTTTCTCTTATAGTTCGCGGGAAAAATGACATTTTAAATCTATCGGTACGACACTCTATCTCTCTAATCTTGTTATTATGATCAAACCTAGCATAATAAGCAGGGGTTCTCAATATATGTCTAACGTCATCTGTGAACAAATCGGTTTCGAATTTACTTAAAAGTTTTAACCTAAATTTTAACCTGCGTTCTGATAGTAATTCCCATCCTAGTTCTTCTATTAAATTCGTAACACTTATACAATTATCATAACGGCCTTTAACAAATCTAGCGGATCTCCATTGCACGCGCTCTAATTCTTTTATCATACCTTCCTCGTATAGATCCCATGTACTAGCGACATGATAAACAAAAGGCACATGATAAACCTATTAATTGAGTAAAACAAAAAAATTACCAGGTTTAAAAAGTGCGCAATACAATTGGGAAATCGCTTTTCATTTATTTCGATAACGGAAACCGAACTACTCATGACACGGGATTTCCAAACGGATGTCTCGAGCAGTCGCTCTTGACAGAGGCAACATGGAGGCGCATACTCCATTATGTGTTAATTTTCAAATTTCGGCGGGCTTGACGTACGGCGGGAGGTGGCAAAGGGAACGCCGCCCGAGACGATCGTCACAAGAAGCCTAAATCCATCAAAGAGATTATCATCCAAAATTAAACGTAGGTTCGCCGCCAACGTTGTTTACGGGCCGAGCAAAACTCATTCTGCAGGTTTCCTTCTATGTATTTCTTGATGAAAGATTCCATTTCGAGAACGAGTGAAACGGATTTGTCACTCGAATTCGGAATTGGAAAAAATATTTTTCCTCCCAGTGCTTAATTCGAATAATGTTCGAGCCGAGTGATTTTGAAAGCACACTATGATCAGTAAAGAACGGGCACTCTTGCTTTGCACTGCCAAGAGAAGTAATTTTTCTGCTGATAAAACCATTGGCCTAAATAGCCATGATCATATTAATTTGCTTGACAATAACTGTTAAAAATTTTAATTACTCCAGAATAAAAGACGAAAAGAAAAGAAGAAAAATGCACCTGAAAAGCCGGTCGCGTCGAAGAAAAGACCTGCCATGAGATTACAATCAATTTAATTTTCCAATGTATGGGGGTATAACAAACAATATATGCCAACAACTTGGCTACACACATGTAAGAAAAGCATATCTCCAACATCCATGCAAGTAAACAGCTCATTTTTCATAATGTTAAGAAAGTAATAAGCAATAGGTTATGCTCTTTTGCAAACCCTTGGTAGAGTATTATACACTAATGGCTCAATTTACAAGAAACTTCGCCAAACCAAAGTCATGTTAGGCTTGTTAATAGCTATTCATCATATAACTTTTATCATTATATTCATCGATATTTAACGTCCAAAATGTAGTGTAAATTTCACAAACCTATTGGAAGGATTATCAGCTATTCAATGGCTAAAATTACTTTAAAACATCGCCAGTGCCTATTTATTTCACATAAATAACGCGTCATTGCAGTCACTTTATGTTCCAAGTGTGGGTCCCGGTTATTACGCAATGCCGCTCCACGATTGCGTTTAAGTCTTCTGAAAAGACAAAAGAGCTAAAAACAAGAGGCAATATGTTGCTCCTAAATACGCCAGCGAGGAGTAAATATGCCAGAAACAATGCCTAATCCCCTTAGAAACAGGGGAACAATTGAAAACCGTTGCATAACCCTTAAAAATTTGCATGGCCTTTTCCCAACGGCCTCCAGTCTGTACATGGAGTTAAGCGTTCCGTAATGGTGGGTGGAGGCGACATGGGAGTCGGAGGAATGATTCACACGCCAGCAGTTAAACTTCGACGTATATGGGTAAATAGTTATTGCTTCGGAACGAGATACGAAACGACTTTCGTCCCGAGGCAATTTTTCCACCCGGACGAAAAATGAGGGGAGAATGGGGGCAATGAAGAGTAGTAGGAGACATTTTTCAAGTCTCTCGTGTCATCTTTCCGAGTCGCTTCTGTTCTTCAACCCGCCGTCAAAGTCGCCTCGTCATCTTTCTTCAACTCCTAATTACCACCGCTCGTCCACCATCCCACAATTTCTCTCTCCGACGTATTTTTCACCCTTCGTGGAACTCTCTTCCCGACTTCCACATTGGGCGCCGAAAATAACTGACTGACGTGACGTCAGGAATTGAACATTAAAGCAGAATAGAAGCATGTATACAATATCGACAGTTATCTATTGATGAAATTGACAATAGTTACGTAACAAAATGAGCACAAATTCTGGGAAAAAATGCTAAATAAAGTAAAACTTACTAAGTTTTGTTAATTCCTGAACATGGTTTTTTCACTTTGCAAATGCGTTCCTGTATTTCCCTACAAAATACAAAGATTCTTTCGCTCAGAACGACTACTTTTGAAATCTCTCTATCCCGCCAAATGTATTTCGAAAGGAAATATGTAGCAGGTAGACTCCGAGTAGAGGCTGAAGTACCGGCTTCCCATCTCGAGGGTCTAGATTCGAATCCTAGAGTTGATGGAATTATTTCTTTGGAACCTCGATTCCCCATTGCCATGTC
The DNA here is from genome assembly GCA_963169105.1 of Ceriagrion tenellum. NCBI lineage: Eukaryota > Metazoa > Arthropoda > Insecta > Odonata > Coenagrionidae > Ceriagrion > Ceriagrion tenellum. The sequence continues at coordinate 45,674,814 of OY720632.1, forward strand.
ATGTGGTAATGACATTTCCATTGTAGCACTCCGCTCATCGAATGAGACTTAAACCGTAGTCCCATTGCGTTGCATTTGCATTGATATCCACGAATATCACAGGCAAACAATCAATAATGATTTGACCCGTACAAAAACTCATTTTGAACATATTTTCTCAAAGAACATCACGGCGATGAAAACTTTTTCCAAGACTCAAGAGCCAAACACGCATCAAGTTTCGGTCACTATTACACAACATGCACAACACTCGCTTGCAATGTAAAAATCCATTTATGTTATTTCAGCTAAGTTACAAATATCCCCATTAGTTTTTAGCCTTAAATGCTTAAAGACTCCTGTGGGTAATAAAACGCTTTTCTCCGTCAAATGAACTCCATGGCGGCTGCGCAACTTCTCTACATCATGAAATTATGTTAATCGTTAAATAAGTAATTTAGCTTTGGCATAACACAACGAAAATGAATAAAACATGATAAAGAAAGGATCTTTATCAGCAAAGGGAAGTCATTACCTTACAAATCCATTCCAGATGAATTCTTGTACTTCAAAACACACCCACCCATCTAAAATCAAATTTATGACTAATAATAAAAATGCAGACTTAGTATTCATGAATAACTAACAAGGACACGCTGCAGTCCAAGTTTAAGTGGACGACTAAAATCATTTCCATACCAACAATTAGTTCTTGGACCGCACGGTACCTGATTTTAAATAATACACTTGACAAACGTGAGGATTCCGCGTAAGTACATTCCAGTGGCACGACTGGTTACACATAGGTGTTATGAATGCATATATCACAGTTCAAGACACTGCAACGTTTCGTAAGCAAGGATAAATAGCAGATATTTCAAAAAATCACACGTATAAATAACGGGATCCACAACACCAAGCAATATCGCGTCTGGTCGATTACATTTTTAACGACGGAGAGACTACAATGATTGACATGATTACTACTGGAAGTGGGAATTTCGGTTCATTTAGAAGATTTGATTCATGTGATTTGATTCGTGACAATGACTCGTTCTTTTAAATCATTCATAATGAACGAAATGAATTGAATGAATTGTATATGGGATCCGTACGAGGAAGGTATGATAAAAGAATTAGAGCGCGTGCAAAGGAGATCTGCTAGGTTTGTTAAAGGCCGTTATGATAATTGTATAAGTGTTACGAGCTTAATAGAAGAACTAGGATGGGAATTACTATCAGAACGCAGGTTAAAATTAAGGTTAAACCTTTTAAGTAAATTCTAAACCGATTTGTTCACAGATGACGTTAGATATATATTGAGAACCCCTGCGTATTATGCTAGGTTTGATCATATTAGCAATATTAGAGAGATAAATTGTCGTACCGATAGATTTAAAATGTCATTTTTCCCGCGTACTATAAGAGAGAACAATAGGCAGCGTATCAAAGAGATAGGTAGGTGAAAAATAGTTAGAGTAGTCTGTAGTGAATGATGCATGTAATAACAACCAATAATCCCTTCCTTATTATGTAGATACTAACAATCTAGCTCCATGTGACCCTATTTTCTAGCATATCTCCCTTAAATATTCTACTTGCATGGCAATAGTGCATGTTTGGTGATCTTCGCCCCCTGCCACACACCCTCGTGGTGGCTCGCAGGGTATTACGTAGATGTAGGTGAAATGAACCATGAAAGAACCAAATGACTACGATGAGTGATTTAGCAACAATGAATGATTTCACAACGAAGAATCAAATATCAGCGAGGAACCAAACTAAGGCGAAGAATCAAATCCAACCAATTCGTATATACCATTGAGAGGCTGCCTACGCTGAGTTATCGCGTGATTTGAAATGTTTTTCAGATTAATTTATTTTTATCTTCGAAATATTGGGAAACTTGAGGAACCTGAAAGTGCCTATCCTAAGAACAGCTTAAATCATGTTGCCTGGAGTTGTGAGCCTAAAAACTCGCCCATACGCCACGGCGATTGGAGATTATATATTAAAAATCTTATGTACTTGACATATTTGGGTACAAATGGTTGTGATCGGTGTTATAATCAATCAAATTTATATGATCGCCACTATAAATTAATTCCTCAGTTTTTATTAGTAAATTCAATACGTTACCAAAAGACTATGGGATGCTTTGAATGAGGTTTATCCCAATCACGTTGCTCTCCACTCATGGACAGCATCTACATCTACGTCATACCCTGCAAGCCACCCAAAGGGTGTGTGGCAGGGGGTGCTTCCACACCAGGCATGCATGAATGATACGGTAGAACACCGAAATTACATCGAAACCCGCGTACCACACATGCAAAGCGCCAATTAAAAATCTAATAGCCAACAAACATTCCATCGTCAATCGTTCCAACATGCAAGGGATACTAAGACTACTACTATATATTCAAAATATCATGCATAAATAAGAACATATACATTTACATCATGCATAAATAAGAACGTAGAGAATATAAAGAGAAAGATTTACTGTCTGCCTATTGTCACAATTCGAACTATTCATGACGACAATCACAACTGCTATGGTCCGGAATGGTACGCGGAAAAAATGACATTTATACCTATCGGTTCTACAATCTAGCTCTCTAATTTTATTGGCACGATCTAATCTGCCGTAGTACGAGGGGGTTAATAGTATGTTTTTTACGTCGTCAGAGAAACGATTTTACTGAAATTTAGTTAAGAGGTTAAGCCTATAATTTAATCTACGCTCTGATAGCGATTCCCATCCTAATTCTTCTAACAGTCCAGACACACTAGCCAACTTATAGTAGCATCGTTTCACAAACCTAGCTCCTCTTCGCTGCACGTGTTCTAACTCTGATATCAACCCTGCTTCGTATGGATCCCATACACTAACAGCATATTCCAGATGAGGCCTAACGATTGAAAAATAACAACGTTCTTTCATAGCATATTTTGGTTCAAGTAAACAATTCAAGTTGTTCTTGATCACTCATGAATCGTGTGATTCTTCACAATCCACTCCACTCGACCTATAAACGAGAACAGCTTGATTTGATTCATTATGAACAATTTCAGCGGAAATGTGATTCAATTCATTTGGTTCATGCCAATGAATCGTTCCAAATGAACGAATCACTAATGATTGGCACAGGTCTAATTACTACTGAGTGAAGCCGCAATCAAATCTAAAGTGGCCCCGGGCTTTTTAAGCTCGGCATCTAAACAGGTTTTTTCTAAAGTAAACTGTTTTAGGCTTTACTGTGTTTTAGCTCTTCATATCGGCAAAAATGAAAATAACCTTCTTGACTCAACTTTCAAGATACGACATATTTGACGCAGATTTTAAACCCATAAGCCGTTTTTCGTATTCCTCAAGTGTCTTATTCGTAATAGAATGTTTAGAATATTTCTACTCCACATGCCTTTCGAATATTTACGGCATTTCTTTTTCAATATTAACACTGAATTCCAAAAACAAAAATAAATTAACACAAGCAAATGCGAGAACGCATTTGAGCACGCGATTTTCATCAACAGTTTGCACAAATGTTCACAACATCTGCATAAAACTCTGTACCAATGAGCAAAAGAATTGCATGAATGATTCTCCCACACGGTTACATAGGCGCATCAGCTGATGATGCATTTCGGGGCAATGTGGGATTTTCAACGTCGGCTGCGAATGTCCACTTGTTTCGCCACCCTGCCCTCTCCCTGTCCGAAGATGAAGTGCTCGTTGTCCTTGTCACCTTCCCTCCCCTCCAGGCCGCGGCCCACTTGCCTACCCACCAACCCCCTCCCAACCCTCCTCCCACCAAGCCCCTCTTCCCACCAAGCCCCTCTTCCCACCCTCCTAGTTAATTCTGCCACTCTGCAACACTGACCGCCTGGGACCGTCTGCTAAGGGTGACGCCCCAGCGCATAAGGTGACAGACAAGTACGGTACGATATTACTTTCGTATTTTAGACATAAAAAATATCGCACCATAATTTTGTGCCGTACTAGCAAACAAATTACCATACCGAAACGGTATGAAAAATATTGTTTTGTAATTTTTCACAACGATTCAGTAATTCTACCACCAACTGCAAGGGGAAGCATATTTGCCCACAAGGAGGCACATCGAACTAGGCAGTGCTATTTTTATGCGCATTAACAGTCAAATGCTACTCAATTAAGATGAATAATAATGAATGACGCGCTATGTTTGGCTGAATTGCTGTGTTATTAGGGCTTACATAGCTCGTCAAAAACGGAATTCATTGCCGACCGGTCTCACGTAGCCCACGTGAAACTCGACTTTTTCGTTGGAATACAACGGGAAAGGATACGAAAACTGCTAGAAAAGTAATACGGCTAACTTGGTATACACAGTAACTTGCCCAAGAAAACTTTCACGTCGTAACTTAGGCCAAAATAATTTTGAATCATACCGTATTGTACCCATTACTGCCCTCCCTTGCCACGGCCACTTAGTATATATTTTCATTTGTCCCTCCAACGATAAGAGACCATTAAAGTTGAACATGAGACTTTTAATAAGGCTTACTTCTACGTAATCCAGTTATTTTATCGATTAACTCCCTTGCCTCCTTGTCTGTAATCTAACAGCACCCCGTGCTTATTTTCGGAGAAACTATTGCCTATATGCATTTGAGTAATCCCTTCCTTATTATGTAGATACTAACCATCTAGCTCTACGTGACCCTATTTTCTAGCATATCTCCCTTGAATATCCTACTTGCATGTCAATAGTGCATGTTTGGTGATCTTCACCTCCTGCCACACACCCTCGTGGTGGCTCGCAGGGTATCACGTATATATAGATGTAGATGAGTAGTTGCAAAGAACATTAATACATACCATAATACAGTGAATGCAAACGTAGCGTGTAGCGAAAATTGGTGTAATTTCGCCTCTTGACAAATTTTAGCACATTTTTGCTAACGCCAGTAGCAGTCTTTACTTTAACTTTATTTGGGTACAGAGTAATGCATGCTGGTGATTATTCACCCCCGTCCACTTGAGGTGGCTCGCGGGGTATTTGCGAAGAAGGAGACGTAGATGTAAACTGAGAAAAAGAGAGGGCCGAGCGATGAACAGCGACACCTATCGGACAGTCCTTAAAATCGAAGCCGCCTCCGTTCTGCAACAGGGAGAGAGATGAGGGGGGAGGGGAACGTGTGGGTGGACCGGAGGAATGGAGGGCGAAGAGAGAGAGAGAGAGAGACGAGAGAAAGGCCAGTACGTACAGTATAGAATTGCCCTCTCGATCTTTCTCACACCCTCTCCATCCAGACGTCCCTCCTCTCTCCGTCCCCGTCTCTTTCTCACACGAGCACTGAGTCATCCGAGGGAGGAAAGGGGGAGGCCGACGAATACCCCATCGCCTCCCGATGAGAAGCGGGCAGTGGGGGGAAATGGGGGGGGGGACGCCCTCCGCCCTTTCTCTAAATGGGAAGCGCTGCTAAGAACGGGGGAGGAGGAGGAGGAGACAGGATGGGGGAGGACGGGAGAGAGGAAACCAAGGAGGGTCAGGGAGTGTGAGTGGACGAAAAAGGGAGGGGGAGGAGGCGGAGGGACGGGGGGGATGAGGTGGAGCGAGACGGAGGGAGAGAGAGAGAGAGGGGACAGTGCACACGTGGCCGTGGTGCACAGCTGTATGCTTCCTCTCCTCCTCCCTCCATTCTCTTTCTCTCTCTCTCTCTCTCTCTCTTCCCCTTTACCTTCCCCCTCACTTTCCCTCCCTCTTTCCATCAGTGGCAATTTTTCACTCAAAAAGTTAAGCCATGCTTTAGGTGGTTGGAGCGATTTTCGTTTATGCGCGGCTCGACGTGACACTTACCATACGTGTTCCCTACCATATACCTACGTGTTCTTAGTAGTGATATCTACGGGTAAAAGAAAAAAAATTACCGCTTGCCAATTCGTTTTTTCTTGTGCAATTCAATGCTGTTTTAGCACGCAGCCGTATGGCACATGATATGTGATTGCTTCTCAATAATTCGAGTGAATACGTACAGGTCTTATTCTAAACGCAAAACAGTACAATTATTATTTTTATTCTCGTGACTAACAGATATCAAGGACTCATGCCGAGTCTAATATTCGAAAAAAAATCAATAAAATTTGTGTCTGCATTTCGAATACCGCGCCGAAAACTCTAGTCATGACATTGTTAAAGGAATAAAATACTGCATAATTCTAGTATCATTCCCCTGTCTGCAAGGTACTTTCCAACGAAAAAAGAGATACACTTGAATGAAATGTCGTGCAAGAAGTTTTTTACTCACTTCTAAGGTCATTAAAATGTTCATTTATGGACGCGCGATTACCGTCTTAAGAAGAGCGGATACTTATGTAAAATGCAATTGGGAATTCGCCAAAATACTGGGGCTGCGCAAAGAAGCTACAGGGGTAGTGGAGGGAGAGGCGGACGAACTGCCGGGGTCTGGCGAGAAAACGGCACGGCCCGCACGGAGGCCCACTGAGAAATGAGGGTGTTTGACATCCTCCTGGTGATGATTTACAGTAGTCGTCATAACTTATGACGACTATCTATTCTAAATTCTATCACACCTCATCCTCGAGATGTGACTGAAACCAAAGGTGAGGGATGATTGCATGACGGATGGGTAGCCTGGTTTCCGTTCCAATCACCATTGCAGAGCAGTACCCCGTGGAAAATATTTTATTTTACATCTACATCTACGAAATACCGTGCAAGCCACCACTAGGGCGTGTGACATGGGGTGATTCCACACCAGACATGCAGCACTCATCCCAGTTCAAATCAGAACCGCGTAAGTTCCCCCGGTTGCCATGCTCAGGCCAAAAGCAGTCAGGACAACAATGCGCAGTCAGACCAGAAACTAGGAGAGTGATACGTAGAATAACATGCTACTATGCAGTACACTACTTATGATACAACTACTGGTTAGTATTATTAATGCGACAGATAGCACTTCAAGGTACTAAATCATACAGGAGAATTTTATGTTGGAGATTACATGCGAGGCTAGTAGCTAATAATCATGTTAATATATTTAACACTAGAGTAAAAACCCATTGAACTTGGTCAGCATCCTAGAACTGATCTATCGCAACTATTATGGCCCCTTATTGAACGTGGAAAAAATGACATTTTAAATCTATCTGTTCTGCAGTTTATTTCCTTAACCTTATTCCTGTGATCGTTTCTACCATAGTAGTTTGGCTCTAGTAAAATATGTTGAACGTCCGGCAAAAAATGGTCTACACCAAACTTTCGTAAAAGATGTAATCTATATTTTTCCCTTCGATCGGATAGAGGTTCCCACTCTAATTCCCTCAACAATTTAGTAACACTGCTATGTTTATCATAACAATTTTTAACAAATCTAGCGGCCCTCCGCTGTATTCGATCTATATCATAAGCTAGTCCTGCGTCGTAAGAGTCCCATTTACTAGCGACGTACTCCAAGTGAGGTCTCACGAGAGAAAAATAACATCGCTCCTTTAATTCCTCGTCACATTTTTCTAGTATTCTTTTAATAAATCCTAATATACGACTTGCCTGTCCACAAATTTCTCGTATATGCTTCTCCCACGACAAGTCCTTAATAAAGGTCACTCCTAAGTACTTTACTGACTCTACATTTATTAGTTCGGCTTGATTAATTGGGTGCGTCTCGTTGGTTGAGGTACTCTTTCTCCAAAAATTCATGACAACGCGAATTTCCACAGAGAAAAATTTTTTTCCCTGTGGAAATTCGCACATGTGTGCATTGCGCACATTGTGCGGGTGACTCCGTAATAGTGGAACTCCGTGGCTAGTCCCGGATAGCTTTAAATTTGTCATGACAACGCAATTTCGAAAATTTAATTCTCACTGCCAAGTGTCGCACCATTCGTTTTTAGCTTCTAGGTCTTTCTTCAACACAATTGTATCAGATTTTGTGTTGATATCCCTGTGCAATACTTTGTCGTCCGCAAAAAGGCGAATTTTGCTCGTAAAAACGGTGGTGATATATTTAATATACACAAGGAATAGGGGAACAACAACACTTCCCTGCGGTACACCGGATGTGACTTTAACTGTATCTGAACCAACGTCATCTAGAACTACCCTCTGTTCGCGGCTACTTCAGGAATCTTCAATCCAACATATTATATCGTGATGTATTCCATAGGCTTTTAGCTTAACAAGTAATTTTGAATACGGAAATTAATTGAAAGCTTTCTTGAAATCTAAAAATATCGTGTTTACCTGGGTGAGCCTTTCTCCAGAGGAAAGAACATCATGAAGTAAAAGGGACAGCTGGGTTTCACAGGACCTGCCTTTTCGGAATCCATGCTGGTTTTGAATTAACAAGTTCTGACTATCTAAATACCTCATACATGTGCTGACGATTATAAGTTCTTACTTTGCATGAGATGGACGTGAGGGAGATAGGTCTATAGTTACTGATATCTTCCTTATCGCCGCTCTTAAAGATAGGAGTAACGTTTGCGATTTCCCAATCGTAAGGGACACGATGTTCTGCTAAATATTTTTCATATATTATTTTCAAGTGCGGTGCTATTTTATGAGAAGCTTGTGATTTTTATCGTTTCAAAATGTATCTTTATCAAAACATATCTGCCAATTGCGATAACAATGTTTTACCAGACATTTAGTACCGAGGTGATTAAAATTCTAGTGATCACAATTTTCTATTTTGGTGTGGTTTTACATTCCTTTAATAGAGCCACGCGAAAGCACTCAACAAGTACTGTTCAAATGTAACATTAATTACAAACAGCACCTTTCTTCGCAAACTCATCCGGAAATATTCGCTGGTGTCCTAACAACCAATGAAACACGCCCTTGCGGCGTCTCTCATGGTACAACTCCTCGAGAATTAGTGGGGTCATCTCTCCTCTCCCTCGCGGGGTCGAGGTGACCGAGGAGTACATAAAAATTGTAGCGGAATCATATATGTTCACATTTTTCTCCGAACCAGAAATACATTACTTATTATTATAACCGTTTATAACAAATATCAAGGTACCACACCGAGACCAATATCCGAAAACAACATCTTTCAATATAATTTCGTCTAAATTTTTAATCTCTACTAGTCAATTCACAGGTTAATAATTTATTGCACAATCCGGATTTCGACGCCTGGCATCATCAGGTTAAAAAATTGTTGTATTATGTATAATTTTTGTATCATCTCTATTACTGCATGTCATGCGAGTTGCCATGCACAAACAGGCGTACGCAAATGGAATGTGGCCCAAGAATTTTTTTCTCGGCTAAATTAAAAAAAACAATAAAAATATGCACGCAATCATCGACGGTTACCGTTCCAGCCACCATGATCACTTCGGTTGTCGGTCACAACCCAAAATGACTGACCATCCACGAAACACAAGAAGAAGACACAACACGGATGGAAGAACACACAAAATAACGCATGCATGGATAAGCAGCGAAAATTGCGTCGCGTAGAGAGTAGGATTGCTAGAATGATAGCGCAAATTCATGAATGAGAGATAGCAAAAAAAGCTGCGCCTCTGATTCCGCACCCGAGTTTGCAGAATTTCTTAACAAACCATAGAGGCAGAGAAATCAGAAACTTCTCCCTAGTTAGACCCCACTTGGAATACGCTGCCAGTGTTTGGGATTCTCATGAAGTATGCCTGAAAACTGAATTGGAACGCGTGCAGTGTAGATCAGCAAGATACGCAAAAGGCCGATATGATAGTCTTGTTAGTGTTACTGACCTCTTACAACAAATGTGATGGAAATCACATTCAGATCGTCGACTGAAAACAAGACTCATTCTTTAAAGTAAATTCAAAACCAATTTATCTTCTGGCGAAGTTATGAATATTTAACGAGCTCCAACATCCTATAGTAGAACAGATCATGAGAATAAAATTAGGGAATAAGACTGCGGAACAGACAGGTATTAAATATCGTTTTCCCAGCGATCAATAAGAGACCATAATGACTGCATTAACACTTTGAAGTAGGTTGACAGGTAGTGTAGCTGACTAATTGATGTGCTCACTGAGCTATGTCTCTAAATCATCCCCGTAGTGCTAACACCATATTTACACATTCCCTACGCTTGTATCACATTCACGTAGTTGCATTATAGATTAATGTATTAGTTTCTATAGCATTTGTAAAATACATATATTGTAACTAATACATGGTGGTGAAAATTAATTTCTATACTTTAGTGCATACTGAAGATAAGTCACCCCCTGCCAAACACCATTGAGGTGGCTTGCAAGGTAATATGTAGATTTAGATACATTTAAGAGCGGACTGAAGTGCCTCGAGTAAAATAGCCTTTACATCTACATCTACATCTACGTTATACCCTGCAAGCCACCCAAAGGGTGTGTGGCAGGGGGTGCTTTCGCACCAGGCATGCATGAATGATATGGTAGAACACCGACATTACATTAAAAACCCGCGTACCACACATGCAAAGCGCCAATTACAAATCTAATACCCAAGAAACATTGTATCTCCAATCGTTCTAACATGCAAGGGATACAAAGACTACTACTACAGATTCAAAATATCATGCATAAATAAGAACATCATTATTTACATCATGCATAAATAAGAAAGAGGAGAATATAATGAGAAAGATTAACTGCCTGCCTATTGTCAATACTCGAACTATTCATGACGACGATCACAGCTGTTATGGTCCCGAATGGTACGCGGAAAAAATGACATTTTATACCTATCGGTTCTACAATCTAGCTCTCTAATTTTATTGGCGCGATCTAATCTGCCGTAGTACGAAGGGGTTAATAGTATGTTTTTTACGTCGTCAGTAAAATGATTTTCCTGAAATTTATTTAGGAGGTTAAGCCTATAATTTAATCTACGCTGTGATAGCGATTCCCATCCTAATTCTTCTAACAGTCCAGACACACTAGCCAACTTATCGTAGCATCGTTTCACAAACCTAGCTCCTCTTCGCTGTACGCGATCTAACTCTGATATCAAGCCCGTTTCGTATGGATCCCATACACTAACAGCATATTCCAGATGAGGCCTAACGATTGAAAAATAACAACGTTCTTTCACTTTCTCATCACATTTTCCGAGTACTCTCTTGATAAAGCCTAGCTTCCTATATGCTTGACCGCATATTTCCCTAATATGTTTTCCCCAAGATAGGTCGTGACTAATTGTGACTCCTAAGTACTTAACAGACTCGGCGTGAATAATTTCTGTATTTTTAATTCTGTATGCCCTAAATGGCCAATTTTTCTTTTTCCAAAAGCTGACTGCTACGCACTTTTTTATGTTTAGTTCCATCTGCCACTTTTCGCACCAAGCATGAATAGCAAGTAGGTCGATTGTTAACGAGTCGCTATCTTCGGAATTGTTAATATCCCTATACACAACCGCGTCGTCTGCGAAGAGTCTAAGCTTACTTTTAACGACGTTACTAATATCATTAATGTACAAGAGAAATAAAAGTGGACCAATCACACTTCCCTGAGGAACACCCGATGTAACGCTAACTGTGTTTGACATGATACCGTCTATGACAACCCTTTGTTCCCGCCCATGTAAGAATTGATTAATCCAACTAATAATGTTTTTATCTATTCCATATGCTTCTAGTTTTGAGAGCAACTTAAAATGAGGTACCTTATCAAAAGCTTTCCTAAAATCGAGGAATATCGCGTCAACTTGGACATTATTTATGCGTAGCGCTGACCACAATGGCGGAATGAGTGAGGGTCCCTTCAATCTCTGCTAATCCGGAGGTCGTAGATTTTGAATTTCAACAAATAGGAGCGTTTTCCTCTGTAAAAAAAAGGTGAAGCACTGGTAAGTGAAATATCGTTTCGAAAAGAAACTCCATGAGACACTACTGCCCATTAGCCACGGACGGTTCACGTCCAAGGAAAAAAATAAAACACGAGAGCATAAATTCATCGGATACACGATTGCGCAATCCACAGAGCAAGTGTCGCCCCTGACCTCTCCTCTCCGGTCGAGGGGTGTGGGGGGCATATTTTTTCGCCCGTTATGTCACGCGTAGGCGTCCGGCGACGCTGACGAGGGAGGCGAGCGAACAAGAATTTGTCTCCAACGTAAAGATCTCATTGAACAGGAGCAGTGAACGACTGCCGTTAGGGAAATCACCACGGGAAATTCAACGGTAGGCTGCCATCTGTCACATTTGTGCACGACGTAAATATCATTGAAATGACCAGGAGATAACGTATTCGAGGATCGGCAGGCGATATTCCACAAAATTGCGCGCCATATGTTGTGCGTGAGTTTTTGAAACATGATTATAAAAAGGAGCGCACCATAAAAGTTAAAACCTTGGATGATAGAAAAACCGCATTCCCGTACCGGCTACCTCGAGGTCTAACACTCGGCAAACCTACTCAAAACACCACAAGGAATTTTCTCGGGATGAAACATACCAACAGGTGACATTTTCATGATACCAGCATTTGTTTTCCGCCACTCACTTGAAGCCTGAGTGAGTTATAGGTATAACAGCAAGAAACGGAAGAACTGAGTTTCTAATATGAGCTACATCATACTCCAGGATCATATGAAAAAATTCTATACGAAAGCATTGCCGAAACTGCTATTCGGTAATGATTCGCAGGTGCAGCAATAAGGCTATCTAAAGTGCTTCGAGGGAAATAGCACTACGTGAAAAGAAGCAATACTTTGCCATGCGATCAGCTGATTTGGTTGAACAACAGTCGAGAGGAGGCCAATTCCAAAGAAAGAGGAGACGAGAACTTCGAATTCTCATTCGAAACTCCCTATGGAAGAAGAAATACGGATAATGGTGCCACCATGATAATGATTCGGACAGAAACGTGAAAAAAACGATGACAGAAATACTGATAATGTTAACCACTGGTAGCACGTATTTGAAACGTCATGGTGGCCTTAAAAAGAATTTTGAAGGACATATTATGTCGCAGCAAGAAAAAGACACTATTTATGTACTATTTATCTATGATTTTGATATCACTTGGTAGAAATATCTGACGGAATCGCATGACAATAAACTTCTGCAATTAGTTCGCGCGAAGAGACTGTTATAACTGTTAAAAACGTGCAAGTTTACTTTCACTCCTCTGATCTCTGCAATGTTCAATCAATGATATAATTAGAAATTCCTTTTTCCTACCAGAGTTCATTTTCCTAATGGCATTGCCTACGTGTCTTGTTTTATTAGAATACATTGATAAAACACAGGTTGGCAACGATAGGCAGATAGGTACATAGGCAAATGAGAAAAGCTTACGATTTGAGCAGATTTCTATGATCACGCTTTCCGATATGCTTTTAAGGTGAAATAACAAATATTGTATGAAGTTTTCCAATGAAAATTTCATAATTTAGCCGATAAAATTGAAAAAATACCAGCTCCAGAGCTTAGGTAGTTTCCAAATAAAATATATTTTACTCCGCGGTGTTTTTTCTAACGAACACTCGTATTTGAATTAGTAATGAAAAATGGCATTTATTTCATATAGCATTTGTATCAATATTAAAAACGCTAAGATAAAAGAAAAAACATTCACTTCTATACGTTGGAAGTTCACCAGAATCTAATCAACTGATCGCCAACAGACCCAAAGATATGCTCATTTGGAATGGTCTAAGCAAACCAAACAATCATATCTGGAAATAATAACTACATGTACCGTTGAAACCCACAATAGGGTATATTTGAAATATTCTAATTTACATGCAAGAAATGAATTCAATTCAAGGAGATCACGACGCCATGGGAAGAGAGTCAGGCCTATAATATTAATGTCTCCTAACTGCCTTCCAAACAAATGCCTACTCTGTACATACAAAGGCGATGAAGAGGACAATGGACTGGGAGAGAACAATGCGTGGAAAATGGGATGTGGAAGGCTAAGCCTCGAAAAGAGTAGTTGAGACGAGAACATTATTCATAAGATTTGAAGGAAGACTAAGATGATATCAAGAATCACGATTATTGTTTTGTACTCCTGTCCCAATGAAAATGGAAATCATGGGTCACCGGCTGAAAATTAAGTAGGAAAGTTGCGTACCATGGATCATGGTAAAATTGAAAAATAGTTCCTCGCCAATAAATAAGTTTTAACCATTAACCACGAATTGGCACTTAAGTTGATTACCCATTAACTACGAATAAATGACGTGCATTAAATGATCCGAAGGTATCGCGCAGTTTTACGGACACTACTAACTCACTGAAAAAATATGCGTAGCGTTTAGAGCCCGGTTCGTGGCAGAAGAGAAGAAATTAACTTTTCTTTTACCTTCTTTGCATTTACGATGCCAAACAACAATTATAATTATGTTTGCCTGATTGATATCTCGTACTTTTCGTTCAAATTTCAAGTTAAAATACACGGCATCAAGTATTTAGGGTCACCATGTGTGTTTCCCAAAAGCATAAAGAAATATACTTGAATACAGTGTATCGTAATACTATCTCTAATCATTTTATATGAAACAAAGCCTGTCGCATGCGAAAGCAAAAAAAATTCCTCTCGTATTTCCCGGTTTCAGCCCACGAGGCCATTAGGAGAAACGTGCGTCCACACAACGCTTAACCCTAACGATAGTATGGATAACGGGAGGGAAGGAAGGATTGGATCTTGGACCCCAGGGCTCCACTGCATTCGAACCCGAGACCCCCTGTCCGTAGTACAATGCTCAATCTACTAGGCTACCGCGCAGTAATCAAAATGCCATCACATCAGTCATTACTAAATAATCACTAAATAATAATCTTACGCAGGACTGCACTTCTGTGCAAAGTACTCGGTTCGAGAAAGTAAAGAGTTCTAATGGAGAATACGTAGCACTATGAAATCGCCGTATGCATACGTCCTTTTTTCGCATAAAATCAAAGGTAAATATCGGATTTGCAATACACACGCGGATATGTTTGACAAAATGGTGACCACCCGCGCCCCACCGCAAGGGGGCAAGGTTTGCAACCCTTCCGGATTCTACGCGAGACTCGCAGAGTAGGAGAATAATTTTTTAAGTCTCCCAGATTGAGCAGTTTTTCTACCGTTACCAGCAAAAACAATACAAATTACAGGGAGAAATTACGTTGTGTCCCACAGCATAAAGCAGAAAGTATTGGCACACGTCGATTGTATTTTTTTGTAGTATAGTAATATGTATTTGAGATGCGAGCAAATATTATAAATCGCAGTGGTGATTGTGCAGGGGAGACAGCCTAATCACTACCGAAGATTTATATTTTCAGTCAAATTTCTTTCTTCTAATATACATGTAGTGTATAAGTAATTGTATAAGTGTTACGAGCTTAATAGAAGAACTAGGATGGGAATTACTATCAGAACGCAGGTTAAAATTTAGGTTAAACCTTTTAAGTAAATTCGAAACCGATTTGTTCACAGATGACGTTAGATATATATTGAGAACCCCTGCGTATTATGCTAGGTTTTTAACAAGATTAGAGTGAGAGATTGTCGTACCGATAGATTTAAAATGTCATTTTTCCCTCGTACTATAAGAGAGAACAATAGGCAGCGTATCAAAGGGATAGGTAGGTGAAATATAGTTGGAGTAGTCTGTAGTGCATGATGCATGTAATAACAACCAATAATCCCTTCCTTATTATGTAGATACTAACCACCAAGCTGCATGTGACCCTATTATCTAGCATATCTCCCTTAAATATCCTACTTGCATGTCAATAGTGCATGTTTGGTGATCTTCACCCCCTGCCACACACCCTCGTGGTGGCTCGCAGGGTATCACGTAGATGTAGATGTAGTGATTTCAAAAAATTTCTGACACCTCACATATATGGCACTAGTATTAAAAAAATGTGGGTGTGTTCCAATACTTCGTGGATTGGATGATTGGTGTATACGTAGATACATACCGGTAGATGGTACAATTTGATCACATTTGAACTAGCTCACGGATGAAATAGCTCGATAGTGATTTAACAACGTAAGCGACACTGCAAATTTATAGAGAATACACACTAACCAGTAATTATATCATCATACTCTTAACTTCATCTTCGGAATTTGGAATTTCCTCAACCTTTGAATGGACCACTTCAGGAATCCACTCTTCAGAAGTTTGACAGCCCTACAAGGAGGCCGTCGTCCATCCTTTCGCGCGGTGGTTGGAGCGATTTTCTTTTAATCGCAGATTTGGGTGAAAATTTGCGAGCGTGTACTTATCAGTAAAATGTTTATGTAGGAATATAAATGAAAAACGTTTTATGATCCCGATTTGGTTTCTTGGCAATTTGCACGCTGTTTAAACACGTAGCCTTAAGTCACTTAACAAATAAATATAATACACAAAATAACCCTGTTACATGTAATCGGATTTTCCCATAAACCCATTATTAGCTTCGTGTTACGATAGCTGTGATGAAAAATATCAAGATATCATGCAAAGTAAAAAAACACGTGTTTGCATGCGATTTTCCCTTAAAGTTCGTATTCCACGCCGTGACCCAAGTCACAATAATGTATAACTTAAGACGAAAATTAAGAAACATAATTCTTGCATCATTTATATTGCTATACTTATGGTTATTTGCATCGAATTAACAAATGCACTAAAGTTAAGTGTGGAACAAGAATTCTTGTCCGAATAACTCGAAAAGTTATTAAAATGTGTACTACTGTCCATTAAAAAAGTCGAGTCCGTTGAGTTTAGGACGCTGTATCTTCAAGTAGGGTCATCCGATTTTAACGAAATAAAATGCATAAGATAGAATAGTTATCTGTACATGTATATACATTATATGTATAACGTATATATTATATATATATATATGTACGTTCATTTGTATATGTAGGAATTTTTCTATTCATATCTGCACTTCGATATTTTTTTTAAAAAAGGCCCCGTTGTCGGCGCTCAAAATCTGATGGCCCGAGTTTATGCTATCACCATTCTCTTAATATTTATTTTAGAGATGAGAGATTTTGATATAAGATAGCCAAATATGTTTTTAACATAATAAAGGGAAAAAATTGCTTCTATGTTGAGTTGTACACGAGATGTAAAAGTTGTAAACTTCGAAAAGATCCCAAACTTACGATGCGATATAGGTCTTAGTTATACCGTTGTAACTGCAATAACGCCAGCAATATAAATATGTAGATAACCATCAGTAAAATATCCTGGGATGAACCGCGATTAACGCTCCACCCACCTTACGAGGGGAGATTCGGAGAAAAAGGGACTGATGAACTGTTCGCGGTCTAGCGAGTCAACAAAGCATTAACATTCTCTTAGGTCGGATGCCGGGTCCATGACGCTCCCTCGACTCCCAAACGGGAGCACTCCACAATACAATACACGGCAACTCAATAAGAAAGAAGTAAGGTAGGTTCTCCGGTATGGCTCTTCACAACGATTCCTTACTTATTCCAACCTCTCCCGCTTCCTTTGTAAATACGTTTTCCGCGTTTTTTCCGTGTACCATTCGGGACCATAACTGCTGTGATCGTCGTCATGAATAGTTCGAGTATTGACAATAGGCAGGCAGCAAATCTTTCTCATTATATTCTCTACTCTCTTATTTATGTATGATGTAAATATTGATGTTCTTATTTATGCATGATATTTTGAATCTGTAGTAGTAGTCTTTGTATCCCTTGCATGTTGGAACGATTGAAGATAGAATGTTTATTGGGTATTAGATTTTTAATTGGCGCTTTGCATGTGTGGTACGCGGGTTTGAACGTAATGTCGGCGTTCTACCATATCATTCATGTATGCCTGGTGCGAAAGCACCCCCTGCCACACACCCTTGGGGTGACTTGCAGGGTATGACGTAGATGTAGATGTACGTTGCGCGGGTTAATTTCTTGGGTGATTTCAGAGTAAAGAATGGATGAGCGCATCGTCTACACGAGACCGGATGATATACGAGAAAATTCGGTAATTCGATTCTAAATCCTGCAAGGTTTGCCACCACAGTAACTCTGAGATTTGGCTGCAAATAAAATCATAAGTCAAGACTTCGAAGTGGAGGCAACCTCTAAGACCGAATATGAATGTGAATTAAATGGGTTAGATTTTCAGTATGGGTGGATGATTCATTCCCAAAAGTAGCAAATTCTCAAGAAAGTAATAATCACGAAGTAACCAACACGAGTGCGGAAATGGACGAACGCAGAAGACGGCCCAACATTGCTTTCGTTTAATATTTCGCGGAATCCTCGACGATTGTGGAACCAAATACTTGCTTTTCACTCAGAGATAAGAGAAAGACTAGCATCTCGGCTCGCGTGGGTATCATCAGGCAGGAAGTGCCGATAACGCCTTTTTCGGCGATTTTTGTGACCACAAGGTTCGCAAACCATTTCGGCGATCGAAATGAGGGACTCAACAATGCCGTTCCCTGTTCGTTTGGAGCGAGAAAGAATGAAACCGCCGCACGTAGAAACATAAATCACATCAAAAGCCGTAATTCACCCCTGACCGCTGCCTTTCTCCTCTTTTTGACATCCGGCGGTCTTAAAAGAACATCGAGACTCGTGAGAGGAGTCCTTTGCATGGCCGGCGGGGGGCGCAGGGGGTTTCACGACTCCTTGCTCCATCTCCCTCCGAAACAGGCGCAAAGGAAATTCCCCGCGCGACGAAAATAGCGACGGAGGCGAATTGTTAGTGTTTTTTTCTCCCCCACGCCCTCCACCCCTCACTTCCGGAATGAAGTCTCAGCTCCGCACACTCAACTCATCTAACGAACACGCCCATCGCAAACTCCCAAATGGGAAAGTCATTGCACCTCAACTATCTCCCTCGGCGCGTTGAGAGCCCACTATCTTATAAACTTGCCCACCGCAATACAATTGGTGTCGTGATTTTTTTTTTACGCTCGGGGTACAAATTGGTCTCTAATTGACATTCCTTCGTTGGGTACGAGGACAACTCGGGCGGTTTCGTCCCGTTCACACAAGTTATGCCGCGACCTCACCACGACGCTCAACATTTCTCGCCACACGCCGGATTTGGATCCACCATTTACAGAGCGCCGAGGACTGGCAGGTTATTTGTGGAGGCGACCGGCAACTTCGGTCATTTGTGTCAAGAGGGCAGGTGGGTGGGGTGATTTGGAAGAATTGATTTGGGAGTGGGGAGAGGGTGGAGGGAAAACCGGCGTCGGCATCGGAAAACTCATGACGAAATGCACTTCACTTCAAATTCACACTTCCAATCCGTGGGGCGAAGTACTGCCCTTAAACGTCTCTCCCAATAGCACCAAAGAAGGGATCAGGATTCCACTAAAATTATCTCCATGAATGCCAGGATTCGTTATCGGCCTTCCAGGAATCTTAAGCTAATACCCCAGCACCGATACCAACCCGGTCCCTAATGGCGATAGCACTTACTACTAAGACAACCGCCGAAGATCCCTCCACAGGGCTTCAAAGTGAATCAAGCTCACGACAGTGAGGAATAATTAAGGTGAAAGCCAAATAGAACAAGGAGTTCTGATGGATTTGAGGGCCTACGTTCGAGAGAGACTTTCATCTACATCTACATCTACGTGATACCCTGCGAGCCACCACGAGGGTGTGTGGCAGGGGGTGAAGATCACCAAACATGCACTATTGACATGCAACTAGGATATTTAATGGAGACATGCTAGATAATATGACCACATGCTGCTAGATGGTTAGTATCTACATAATATGAAATGGATTATTGGTTTTTATTACATGCATCATGCACTACAGACTACTCTAACTATATTTCACCTACCTATCCCTTTGCTACGCAGCCTATTGTTCTCTCTTATAGTACGAGGGAAAAATGACATTTTAAATCTATCGGTACGACAATCTATCTCACTAATTTTGTTAATATGATCAAACCTAGCATAATACGCAGGGATTCTCAACATATATCTAACGTCATCTGTGAACAACTCTGTTTCGAATTTACTTAAAAGGTTTAACCTAAATTTTAACCTGCGTTCTGATAGTAATTTCCATCCGAGTTCTTCTATTAACCTCGTAACACTAATATAATTATCATAACGGCCTTTAACAAACCTAGCAGATCTCCTTTGCACGCGCTCTAATTCTTTTATCATACCTTCCTCGTACGGATCCCATATACTAGCGGCATATTCTAAATGAGGCCTGACAAGTGTAAAATAGCTTCTTTCTCGTACTCTCTCATCGCATTTGCCTAGAACCCTTTTTACGAATCCTAATCTACGGTTTGCTACACTAGTTATTTCCCTGATGTGCTTCCTCCATGACATGTCTTCAGTGATGGTGACGCCTAAGTATTTAATTGAATCTAAGTTACATATTTTGTTTTCTTTGATGCAATAATTATTCCGGAGAAAGCCATTCTTTTTCCAAAAATTCATAATCGCGCATTTCTTCAAATTTAATTCTAGGTGCCATCTATCACACCAATCATCAATCGCATCTAAATCCTTAGCTAAAAACTGGATGTCTTCTTCATTTCTAATTTCCTTATACACTACTGCATCATCGGCAAAAAGACGGAGCTTGCTATTTTTTACTACTGTATTTAAGTCTTCGACTTATTAAAGTCTAACTTTCGAAGTTCTTCAAGTCGTAGTTTCAGGAGGTGACGCATTCAAATGCCCCCCAAGTGTTATTCTTCACATCAAAATGCAATCCTAGAATTTCGGAGACAAATATTTCTCCAAAATTGATGTCGGCATCATGTTTCACTAATCTTACTAATATAAGTATATAAACCTAGAATAAATCTATAAATCTATAAATCTTATAAAAAGCTAGTGGTGTCTGTCAGTCTGTTACTCAATCACCCATAAACCACTGAATCGATTTAAACAAAATTTGGCAGAGAGATACTTGATATATCTGGTTCACGCATAGGCTATAGAACAAGGGCCTTGGGGCCCTAGAAGGCCCCCAAGTGGGCCCTTTTATCACAAAAATTGGTCCTGGAGAACAATTCTTGTCTGTATTAGAAACACGTAAAATATACCTATACTGAACGTACAACAATCATGGGGTCATAAGTCACGCTGGGGCCCCAGAGGGCCCAAGGTTCCAAAAGAATGCTTTCTAAAAAGCCTCATAAGTATTGAAAGAGTGAACAGATTTTAGTGAAATTTCCCACATGGGATCAGTAAAGCTTTTTCAAGGAAATTGGAACTATGAGGAAGGCCCCTGTGCCCCAAGGGCAGCGTGTTGGGCCGTCTGGTGTCTTATGTGTTTGAAAAACTCAAGTCTAAACATTTTGGTTCAAGTGCAGAGATTTCTCTTTTTGCATATTTTAATTAGTTCTACTACAGATAGAAGACTATAGTTTTCGCCATAGGAAGGCTTGCAGGGTATGACGTAGATGTAGATTAGATGGATAAAAGATTGCAGTTTCTTATTCTTTCATTCAATTTTCTTATACGAATAAAATTTCCCTAGAAATCACGTTTTTAAAGTCAAAATCATGAATTTTACTTCTGTCAACAATAGGGTATTTCCTTGGTAACCGTGGAATTAGCATTAGCTTTAGAAGGGAAATGGGACCTTTACAATGGCGGCTGGGTTTTATATCTAGAGATAGGTATTACAGTGGAAATCTAGGCCGTATACTGAAATTTTGCTGATTACGATATTTTTACGGATATTTTTGCCTCAAATTGGCAAAATTCATTTCAAGTGCACTGATTTAAGTTGGACCCATGTAAAACAGGAGAATGCCACGATGTTATAATAATGCGGAAAGCCTCTGGAATGCAAATGGCCTGTAGTTTAATAGTAATTGATAAAGTATTTCCGTCCCTTCGTCCAACCGTCGGCCGATCAAGTTTCCACTTTAACAATAAAGTGAGGGAACGCATTTGTTTGAAGAGTAGTAATAGTTTACGTCAGAAAATTAAAGTTTTTTACCAGTAACCTTTTATAAACCACGCTCTTTTTTTATCAAATCACCAAACATTAAACTTCGCGGCTATGTCATTTCAAATTAGGCCGAATTCAGCAGGATTGAACTCATTAGTCTACTGTTTAATAATTACTTTACTGCTTTCGGCTGCACCTCGTTTCAGTTTCGACAATTATAATTCATAATTAACATAATATAGTGAATGAAAAACAAGTACTAGGTTATGACTCCACACTTTATTTAAAGAAACACGACCTAGGTTTCGGCGTGTCATTCAGGTGGTTCACTCGTTTTCACTTCACTTCAAACTTAGTGATTTGGAAGACTCCTATCCTCCGTATTATAATTAGAAATTAGGTCTGCCATTAAGTTACGAATTTCAGGTACGATATATCGAAATCTAGGTCATGTTACTCATTATAAGGTATGAAATCATAACTACGTACTTGTTTTTCATCCACTATGAAGGAGTCCCACTGAGTAACGCCAGAGACAGTGTCTTATAAACATAAAATAATTTCCATTTTTCTTCAGAATTTTCTCATAGGTTCACGGAGCGTATCGCAGACTTACGGAATCATCAGATGTTTCCACCTATGCACCATCAGGTATCTCCACGAAACACGCCGCGTAATGAAGGGAAAAAAAGAGTCGAAATAGGCAAATTAGTCCATTTCAATTATGATTAATAATTATTGGCTAGTTTCTTGAGGAGATGGCCATCATCTGAAGTCGTTTGAATAGTAGGATAAATAAATGCCAAGGTGAGGGATAAATATCATGGGGAATCGAGGAAGGGTGAAGAGAAACAGGGCGTCGGCATTCGCCTCTCCTCAACAAATTGTGCCCAGTTATTCAGATGTTGATGTCCAATCCGACGGACTACAACTACGAATTACCGCGCAAGCCACCATTAGGGTGTGTGGCACGGGGTGATTCCTCACCAGGCATGCAGCAGTCATCCCACATGAAATCCGAATCGCGCACGTTCCCCCGGAAAGCCAGGCACAGGCCAAAGGCAGTTTGGATAGCAGTGCGCGGTCAGACCAGAAACTAGGAGAGTGCTACGTGGACGAACATGCTACCAAGCAGTACACAACTTAACACACGACTACTGGTTATAAGTACTGCGACAGATAAATAGCATTTAAGTGTGACAAGTACTAAATTATGCAAGGGCTATATCATGCCAGAAATTGCATGCTATGTTAGTAGCTAATAATGGTGTTTAGATATTTAGCACAAGTGCAAAACTCTATTTTACCTAGTCAGGGTTAAAATATACTAGAAATGATCTATCGCAACTATTATAATACTGTACTTAAGTGCTTTAGCACCCACTTTTGCCGAAAAATATAATCTACGCCAATGTTGGGATTCGAACTCGCGCCTTCGATGAAGGACTCTTAGACACCTCACTGACCCGATCACAAATTTTCATCGTCCATTGAGTTACACCCCTAGGGGATAGACAGTGGTCGAATGTGTTCTTTACAACGGATGCTCTTCGAAAATTTAACTGAGGAAAAACAGATGAGAGCGCTGAAATAAATACAGCCATGAGTTAATGTATCGTAGCATGTTTAGAAGAGGTTCTTTAGAAGAATTAGGATGAGAATCGCTATCACAGCGTAGATTAAATTATAGGCTTAACCTCCTAAATAAATTTCAGGAAAATTATTTCACTGACGACGTAAAAAACATACTATTAACCCCTTCGTACTACGGCAGATTAGATCGCGCCAATAAATTTTGAGAGCTAGATTGTAGAACCGATAGGTATAAAATGTCATTTTTTCCGCGTACCATTCGGGACCATAACAGCTGTGATCGTCGTCATGAATAGTTCGAGTAGTGACAATAGGCAGACAGTAAATCTTTCTCTTTATATTCTCTACTCTCTTATTTATGCATGATGTAAATATTGATGTTCTTATTAATGCATGATAGTTAGAATCTGTAGTAGTAGTCTTTGTATCCCTTGCATGTTGGAACGATTGACGATAGAATGTTTCTTGGGTATTAGATTATTAATTGGCGCTTTGCATGTGTGGTACGCGGGTTTGAACGTAATGTCGGTGTTCTACCATATCATTCATGCATGCCTGGTGCGAAAGCACCCTCTGCCACACACCCTTTGGATGGTTTGCAGGGTATGACGTAGATGTAGATGTAGATGTTTGGTGATCTTCACCCCCTGTCACACACCCTCGTGGTGGCTCGCAGGGTAGTACGTAGATGTAGATGTATCATAGAGCTCTATGAATATTGGGCAATCGTTCGTAAGTTATTTAGCCACCCTAATTAGGACAGAATTTAAGTGTAACTGTCACGAGTATCGGTGTTTTCGGTCACCTTAACACATCCCTCGAAAGCGAAATCGACCAGAGGGCCACTTGGAATCAGACCGCCTATTCATCGAAGGGCCGCGATCCGTGGGCAGCCGCCGGTGAGGCGTAGGCAACGGATACCGGTTTGGAGAGGTGAGCTTGGCAATAGGAAAGAACTTTCACCGAACGGCCTCACTTGGGTCTTCCATCTTCCACAAGTCTTTAATTTTTATCCTGAGAGGAGGAGTGATTGTGAAATTGCTTGTGAGCTAAATTAATACCACCTTATCAAAAGCCACGGATGGCTCATTCAAGCCTAACCTTTCGAGTGTTTGTGACACCCCATCCATTACACTGGCAATGATATTTGAATTACGACCTAAACTTCTCCTAGAGCGGGCAATGAGTGTCTGGGCTCCGCATACTACTATCGAATATCCAAAGGCTAAGCTCAGGGTACTACTCCAACTCACTCCATGCTAATCACACAAAAGGTATTTATTCTACGTATAGGATACATTAGTTACAGCAAAAAATGCTCTCAATTACCACATAAATATGCGATGCCACCCGTAAGCCGTTAAGTTAACCCATTCGCCTCTTAATTTTCCTAGCAATTTCTGACCCTAAGTTCCTATTTAATTTTCTCAAAATTTTCGTTTCATTTTCTTGTTTTACCTCTGACTGTAGAGCGCCTTTCAGAATGAAATTTCTTCAGTGGGTAAATTATATCATTTTTAATGGATTAAAAATTGTGTAATTTTTACATCTCATTAGTCACATTAGACACATTAGTCACAGTTATTTATAAACAAATTAGAGAATAAATATGTTTTTAACGTGAACGGCGATTCGCCGGCTCTATACCAGAATGGGTTAAAGGCCGTTATGATAATTGTATAAGTGATACGAGTTTAATAGAAGAACTAGGATGGAAATTACTATCAAAACGCAGGTTAAGATATAGGTTAAACCTTTTAAGTAAATTCGAAACCAATTTGTTCACAGATGACGTTAGATATATATTGAGAACCCCTGCGTATTATGCTAGGTTTGATGAGATTAACAAGATTACAGAGATAGATTGTCGTACCGATAGATTTAAAATGTCATTTTTCCCGAGAACTATGAGAGAAAACAATAGGCAGCGTAGCAAAGGGATAGGTAGGTGAAATATAGTTAGTAGAGTAGTCTGTAGTGAATGATGCATGCAATAACAACCAATAATTCCTTTCTTATTACGTAGATACTAACCACCTAGCTGCCTGTGACCCTGTTCTCTAGCATGCCTCCCTTAAATATCCTACTTGCATGGCAATAGTGCATGTTTGGTGATCTTCACCCCCTGCCACACACCCCCGTGGTGGCTCGCAGGGTATTACGTAGATGTAGATGTAAGATTGTACTCAATGGGCGAGGAGTTCTTTCACTGCATCTCCCACCATTCATCGTCCCAGCATCCAAAACCTAACTCGATCCATATCATAGAACCTCGGACTGGATTACATATTCATAGGTTAGGCTGGGTCAAGGACTAAGCGTTTCTGGCCCAAACAACCGTTTCACTCACCAGCAAAGAAAAAATCGGTCCATATATGGCGCAGAAGGACTAAAAGACCTTATTCACCACTTTCCAATATGTGAGTTCTGACGAAATTACGCACTTTCTAGCTTATCACACAGATCTAAGAGTGTAACATTCCTGATTAGGTGACGCAGGTTTTCAAATGGTTTTCACCATTGGAAGCGTATAAAGCTCGACGAAGAACTTGACCCAAATCCAATAAGTAGATACCATAGTAAAGGTTTTTTTTTCAATCTTTCCCAGGACCCTTCATCGGAAAAAGTTATCAAGTATTCAAATTTCTATGCAGATTCGTCATCGGGAAAATAATTAAGAACCACTAACAATTATTTGCTGCGTCAATTAAAGTCTGGACCGGTTTCTCGGCATGGTGGTAAAATTAAGATGTTCATAAAACTTTTAAACATTTCTAATACTGATGAACTCTACGAAATATTTCCTAATTATTGACAATCACAACAATTTTACAAATACTGATAACCGACCACCGTAGCCTAGGTGGCCATTCGGTTAGCTACCTACCCAAAGTTCGTGGGTCCCAAGTTATCATCTGGTATTCACGGGTTGAACAATGGTTTTGTAGAGAATTCTCACCAATATCGTGATTCTAGCAAGTGACTAACGCCGTATTCAGACA
Source organism: Ceriagrion tenellum (assembly GCA_963169105.1). Lineage (NCBI taxonomy): Eukaryota > Metazoa > Arthropoda > Insecta > Odonata > Coenagrionidae > Ceriagrion > Ceriagrion tenellum. Next base: position 45,701,259 of record OY720632.1, read on the forward strand.
CCGTGATACCAGCTCTCTCAACTTTGGATACCATCAAACGATGCTTTACTTTCTTGCGTGAAGATTTTCTTTAGTATCAAAAGCCAACGTTTTTCTATTGTTTTCAACAGAATCCAACCGAAAAGAGGCGGGCGGATTTTTTTTAGTATCATCTTGAGGACACTCAATTCTTTCGTCACATGATGTCATAATCCATTAATAATCAGTCGCTTGTTTACCTAATGGAAGAGTTTTAACTGTTACAACTAGATTCAAACACCGAAGGAACCACCGCATCGTAGACAGAACGCGTGGTCTTGGTATGACACGCATCCGCTCTCCATATTGGATCACGCTCCGCAAAACGCAAAAAATATCTCTACAACACTTTTCAGGAAATAGAATTATTTGCGAGCATTGAAAAGCTCAGGAGTGAACAAAATGGGAAGCAGAGCTCCACGCCAGAAAAAAACTGGGGTGAAAACGCCTCATTGCGACGGGCTTTAGTAGTGGACTACGATATCCCAACGTCTTTTGATCTGCTGGATTTGAAGCCTTAGTCACGTATATCCCAAAATTGGACACACGGCATCAGAAATTTGTTTATTAAAAATTGTTCAAATGCAACTATGAACTTTATTCCGCCATTATTCAACCCTCCTCGCCCTCCCTTTAACCGCTGAGCTAGGTACCTCTTGGGGTACCTAGCTCAGCGGTACCACAGGTTCGTAACCGCCGTCAAAGAGGATGGAGCACATAAAATTCGCGGCAAGGATAAATGCAGGGTAATTTCACGCCTCACAATTTCGACGAAATTACTCTTAAATAGCACGGAACTACTTGCAATCAATGACTCACCGTATCCCAATCAGCGACGACTGTTGGATTTCCGGCTGGAGGAGGATTTTAATGGATATGAATTACAGCGACGGAAGTATCGTCTAATGACAACAGGCGCCGACTTTTTCTCTCTCGGATTCAAACCGACATCAAAAAACTCCCCCAAGTAAAAGCGAAGCGAAGAGAAATAACAAAAAAACACGATCTTCCTGCCGCCATTCGCAGGATAAGATCCCCGATGGGCAACATGTCCACTATCTTCAAGTTCACCTTGTCAGTGTTTACCTCCTCCGGCACGAAAGCGGAGCGGCCTTCCCGCGAGCCAAGACAAGGAGAAGGAGCGGAAAGGGAAGCAAGGGCAGGGAAATAACGCATGACACGCCAAAAGGAGAAGGAAAAATCCCATTCGAAAAAAAACGTACCCTTCAAAGGACGTCTGCTGGAGATAATACTTGCGCTACAGGTTCTGCCAAATGCCCTTTTTCGGAGAAGGCAAAAAAATAAGTCTCTTTACGCGAAGCGAAAAGAGACGATGGACATTAGGTGGACAATGGATTGGTCATCGTTTGATTTGGTTTACGACGAGATTCGTGCGTGCGCCTTTGCACACATATATATAAACACGCGGGTATATGTATATAAAAAACGATCTCTTTCCTCCCTTTTCGTCGCCTTGGCGTTATTATTCCCGTCACGTCTTCGGGTTGGGGCTAATCACATATCTGTCTCACGATCTGGTTGCCCTCTCGTTTTCATCTTTTCCTTCCTTTTACTCACCTAAATCGGACGGGGAGAGGAGGGAGAGATTGGGGGGGGGAGGCGGGCTCACCTGTTAAGACAAAAGGCGGAGCGAGATCTCTTTCGCGACGCTTTTTTGTGACTCGCTCGTTGCCACGGCAAACATCCCGACTACTCCCCCTTATCCGAGATTCGAATTAATTCCACACTCCTCGTCGCTCGGAGCTTACTCGCGGGGAAGGGAGAGGGGGGGATGAGTGGGGCAGAAAAAACGGACGAGGCATCGAGTGCGCACATATCCTCTAAAACCGATTCCCCGCCATCGGACGCTCGCGTGCCTAGCCGGCCATTGTGTGCGTGCCGCGTAATGTTAACACGGCCGCCGCACAACGACCCACAAGGAGGATGGGGGGGGGAGGGGCTGTTGTTACTACGCGTTTGTGTAAGAAAACGTCCATGCGTATGAGTGTTACATGGAGTATGCAGCGGAATACTTGTCCCCGGAGTACGGGGTCCGGGGGAAGATAGAGGTGGGGAGATGGAGGTGGGGAGATGGGGAAGGGAGGAGGGGTTGACGGGGAAGTGAGGGAAGGGAGCAGACGGGGTGGTGGACGAGGGGGACTGGAGGCCGCTGGAAAATCACGGTCGACGACGGTCATCCAGAACAGTCGGCGTACGGGAGAGTGAGTCACACTTGCTTTGAGAGAGAAAGGCACGTCACCCGTCTCCGCCCCCGTGGCCCTCCGTCCTCGCCCCTTTCCCTGCCCTCGCTCCAACTACCCCGCCCCCGCTGAGGCGGGATTCCATCGCGGGAAATAACGATTGACCAGAATTCCAATACGATCTCAATTTTGTAATACAAAAGAAGAGATACTATGTCTACAGGTGGATGTCGCGAGGTACATTTCGACAACCTAGTTAGGAATCACTGGTATACAAGAGACGAAAATATTTAGATTCGAGCTATTTAGCAAGTTCAAAAGCGACCTTTTTTGGGGTGGAGGGAAGTCAAATATCCAGGAATATCCAGGTAAGGATATGCCCCCAGCCAAACATCCTTGTGGTGCCTAGCAAGGTAATAAGTAGACGTAGATGTAGATACGATTAGGGAATTAAATCGTTATAAGCAAAGGTTTTACGTGTATTTTTTTCCAAGACTAAATAAATACTAGTCAGATAAATATTTCTATCACTTGCACATTACATCTACATCTACGTCATACCCTGCAAGCCACCCAAAGGGTGTGTGGCAGGGAGTGCTTCCACACCAGGCATGCATGAAATTATACGGCAGAACACCGAAACTACATTGAAACCAGCGTACCACACATGCAACACATTAGAAAAGAGCTGTTTTTAACCTTTTTAGCGTCGCTAACAGCACGTCTCAAACGCCGTCTCCCTATAAATTCTGCTATATCGATTAATTTATCCATGTGCTTAACGCGCGCCAAAAAATTATTATTCCCAAGGCTCCCACTGATTGTTTAGCAGATCATGATATGGTGAAAATTCAACCCCAACATACATCCTTAAAGACATACGTGTACCATCCACGAGGAAATATATACGACATAATGCTTAGCGAAAAAATCCAAGGGTTGGATATCGTGATACATTATAGACAAACCTTACGAATTTCGAAAAACGTAGTTCGTACTCAGCCAAACCAGCGTTGCCCCTTGTCGTTCAGGCAAACATATCCGTTTTTAGGAGCTCCACATGTTAATTTGATGCCGCATTTTATATCTCAAGAGTTTAATCTCAAGACAAACACAACATTCAAACCCTCGGAGCCGTTGAAAACCTCGACATTCGGATTGTAAGGCCGGTAAATGTGCTTACTCATGTGAGCATCTAGAATCGCAAAAGATCCAGATACCTTGAATGATTTCTTTCATTGAATCACGAGTGCTACTCTGAAAGGAGAAGCCAATATAGGTCCATAAATATTGCGCCGACAGTATAAGTAATAGAGGTAGTATTACGTGGCAAAATGGTGCATCGACAATTATGAGCATCGTGTATCAATTTTTCTTCCAGCAAATAATTTCTATTCATAAGCTAATTTATAGCCAAAAACTACATCTTCATTAATTTTAGATGGATCTGTTAAACCTAAGACATTTCATTATTTAAGTGACATTATCACCAAATGCACGATCTTGAATCTTTACGATTATCACCACATGAACAACTTCGAAGAAAATTTTAAAGAACGACAAGAGACTGTAGTGACAAGGAAGCCACTTTCATCCTGGGAATTTCAAGTACAAGTTTCATTACAAAAAGAGCGAACTCTGTGACTTCACTAGGAGAGTAAGTTTCACTGAAATGGAGGCACGAGTGACCACATCCGATGCCCCCACTTCTCGTAAAAATGAGTGCGGGTACCAGCGTGTTGGTGCTAGCGATGGGCAAAAAATAGCTATTTTTCGATCAGAAAATTCCTAATGAAAAAATTGGTTTTAGGAAAAATCTTTTTCAAGTTTCATTCACTAAACATTCGCAAGCGTCTTCCTTCAAAAATAATCCTAAGCCTCATTTCACCTTCCTTGAAAGTCTTTGTTTAATAGTTCCCAGAAAAACTCATTAGCCTGATTATTTTATCGATCATCTGCTGCAAAAGGGAGCTACGTTACGGCATTTATCTGCTCCCTTGGATGAATGACACTTTTCTAAAGATTTAAAGTATGAATATCATGGATGAGACTATAGCAATGCTGAAAAACTTCGTTAATAATTCATTATTAGTTTACGAGCATACGAAAAGTAAAATTCAGGACTTAGTGATTTGGATAGCAAATTTATTTGACGGGTTCTGTTGGTTAAAATCTTTCAAAACGTTTGAGTTATTCAAGCTGCCCATCTCGTATGCCACGCTGTTCCACATCAAATACTGTTCCATTTTTTCGAATTGTATATACAATCCATCTTATGTTCAAATTTTGAATGAATTAAATAAAAGCGTGAACTTTCACAAAGCTCAAAATATTCACTACGGCAAGGAAAGGCGAAAACAAGGGGAACTCGTTCTCCTTCAACGGTAATACCTCAGACAAGTTAATTTGGCATTAACTTTTTTTTCAATCACTACACTGGGAGAAAAACAAGTTAACTAATGATGTAAATTGCATAAACATCGGTCCAGGCATTTTCCTACGAGAAGAGTTCTAATTGGAGAGAATGTGTTAAAAAAATCCGATACCGGCCGGGGGAGGCTGGTAATATTGGCGGAGACAGATGAGGGCCCACATGGCTGGAGGAAGGAGCTGGGGGAAGGGAGGTAAGACAGGAGTCGGAAGTGGGTACTTCAAGGTACTTCGGGTCCGCATGACGTATCGTACTCGAAGGCCACAATGCGTCTTCAATTTAGCGCCGGCCGGATGGAGAGCAGGTTTTCACCAGCGAGGGATCAGGTTGGAGGCCAGAGGGGGTGGAGGGGAGGAAGCCAACTTGGGCACGTTTACGTGACATACGGATCCCTAAGTACTCTCCTAGATGCGCTCAATTGCCATACTGTTTTGACGCCACGGCCGGGAGATGGAGACCAATGACCCCTTGTGTTGATTCGATAATAATCGCAAGGCATCATGGGGGTGCGCAGGACAGATTATTTCATTCCAAAATGACTTCAAGTCCTTGCTATGGAGGATCGTGTTGATGGGGCAGGTAATGTGGTAGGGTCATGGCTCCCATGCCCCACTATCGGGGTTCGAATCTCTTTCCTCAGTACTCCAGGGTCCTCAATTACTCGTAAGCGTTTTATACGTCCTCAGTCATCACTCGAATATGAATCGTGGGACATAGGGTGAGCAGACCAGCACTCCGCGCAAGATGACCTCACTCCTTTAATATCAGCCATCCGAAATAACTTTCATGTCCTCTTTAACTTCATTACTCTTTTTCTGAAACGTAGAAAAGTATGACTAACTTGAAAAAAATAACAATCACCACAAGCAATAGGCGACTGAGCGTCCACATTTTTGTGGACGAGATGCAGAATAAATACTCTCAGCCAGAATCGATTCGCAATGAAATAAAACCTCGAAAAATAACAGAATAACCAAGTACCAATGTTTTATTTTAGAACGCCATATAAGATAAAAAGAGTAACTGTAATCGACAGAGTACGTACAGGCTTCAAATGCCAACGTATCAGGTTCGAATGTACATCGTGTTATTGATTATATTATCAGCCTTTAAATCTAAAGTTGGCAGGGAGAACTTCGAGCTCTGTAAACTGAATCCGTGGAATAAGGTGCCAAGTAGAGATCCCTCGGCGCCTCTGGATATGGGCACATTTAGGTAAACTACGACGCCAGGATTCTGTTCACTCTTCAAATTCCAAAATAATCACTCTCTGACTAACTAACCCTCCTAACCTTCGTGTCGCATATGACTTCAGTGGTCTATCGCCTCCCATGATAACGGCCACTAACTAACCTTGGGAGCGGATGCATTTCATTAGGTGAAAGGCAAAAAACATGGTACTTCGTTTATTAATGCAGCTACTACATCCCTGACGAGAACTATTCTTGCCCTTTGGATTTTATGTCACAGAAGTATCGAAAAAATTACGAGGGGAAGAGATGATGGGATGAATGCGACGCTGTGTATAATGAATAAACTGAAACGGGACAACAGCTGCGCCGTCCGATCTCGCTTCCTGCCACACTCACCTTCGCTGTTGTCCCTAAAAATAAGCGACTGCAGCGCTTTATCGACCTACGCAGAGAGAACAACACAAGAGTCCGCACTTCACCAACATGCCCATGAGCATAACAGCCGTTGATGACCGATAGATTTTGATGTACATACGAATTACAACTTCATTTTCAAAAAAGATTTATCTATCAGCCAACAAATTTTGTCCCATTCACTATAATTATTTCCTCAAACTGAAAAATTTTCGCAGTTTAGTACAATAAATCTTTAAAACAGCAATTATTAGCATTAGAGACGTTTCAGAAAAAAACTATTTCAAAACAACTTCAAACTGATCACATTTAAAAATCCTCACCATTTACAAAGCTCATCGTGAGTGCAATACATTCATATGGTGGGTGAGTAACGCAGTCCATGATTCATGGATTTATGTAAGAACACTTCAAAACAGAGCACCTAGTGATATTAAATTCCCACACAATATTTAATGGACAGTTACCGAGATCGATGCCCATCATCATCGGAGCTGAAAGGGTTAAGTCGAAATTCCACCAATTTACCTCGTCCACCTTCGTAACGCCACGGATTTACCTGCGAAGATAAATTGAACACTGCATTCGAAGCTTCGCAACCTATTCCAAATCATCCCCAACGTCCCAATTCCTGTGCCGGTCTATTTTTTTAAGAGTTCCTCGACAGCTGATGGTCGCTCTGAGTGCGGACATCCTCGTTTTCACGCCATCGCTGCATCCCAGGAGCACCGTGGCGTCAAAGCCACCGTCGCACACTTTCACTCCCGTTTGGAACTGCCTAACGATACTCTAGGGTCGTCGACTCTTTCGAAGTTATTGGGGCAGAATGCGACGAAGAATAAATTGAGGGAAGTACCAACCGGGGCGGTACGGAAGAGAGGACAAGGGTGCGAGAGCGATGATCGAGGATGAAGAGGGTTGGAAGCGCAAGGGTCACAGTGAGACGACCGCACAGCCATGCCAACAAAACACCGTGAAAGTGAAAACGGAAAAATTGGTTCCACCTGAAGAAGCGAAGATTTATGTCGACCCACGAAAAGTTCAAAGAGCAACATTAATTCAAAAGGATCAATATTTAGATCTATATCAAAACCCAAGGTCTGGTTTGTTGGATGGTTAGAGCATTGGCATCCCATCACTAAGGCCAGGGTTCGATTTCTAGCAGTGGTTGAGATTTTTACCACGGAGGAACCCTATCCTTAATACTTACCTCATCAATGGATACTGTGAGAAGATCACATGTACAGCAGTACCACGTCCGTCAGATGAGACGGGCTATCGCGGATCCTATTGGGCCCAACATTATGACTAAGGAGGCTTTAACGACCTCCTTAATTATGAGTATGCTGTCGTCGACGTCGGGTTTTTCTTGATTCTTTCTACAGTCTTTCCACAACACATCGTACATCCAGAAAGGGATAGTTTTTATCCCTGGTGCATGTGCAGTATTCTACCTAAACATGTTCACTAAAATATGGCATCATTAAAATTTTAGGTGGGAAACATTTCCCTTATGTAGTTGAATGTTTTACACTGTGCTTCATTACTCCTTTCCTTTCGGACAAAGAGACACATTAATAGAGAGAGATTTTAGGCCATTTTTTGCCTTCCTTGACAAAGAATTATTAATTAGTACCAGATGTTCACCAAGCATTGAAATGTAGCCTCTATGGGCTCAAGATTTAAGGAATTTTCCTGGTCCAAATTCGCTATTTGAGTATCGGAAACTGGGTTCTTTCCACACGGTACAAGGGTGCGTAAGTTTTTATAAAAAAACATTCGCCCACTAAACCCACAGTTTGCTCCCCTGAAATCTTATGTTCACTGGGAAAAATATTGAGGTGAACGAAACTTTATCATGAATGAAGTCTTTTCGTCTGTGGCACCGGGTGAGGCTTTCCATATCCGACGTTTCGGCCAACAATTCACTCATCTTCCTCATGGCAAAACAGTTTTAGTCAGTTTTGATGCGTAAGATGCCCGTCGAAACGTCGGCTACGGAAAGCCTAGCCTGGTGCCATATTCGAGTAGAATTCATTCATAACATCCGCCAGAGAAGCATGCGTTCTTTCAACGAAATTCCACTATGTTCTATTAGCCGTCACACGAGCCGAGTATTCGACGCCGAACATAGAAGTTAGGCAGTATGAAATGATCTGCAGATTATATTGTAACGACCTATGATAACAAACGTCGAGCGGACATGAAATGGACAGTTAATACATCCAAGGAGGTCCAGCCACCCCACCCCCCCCAACTTCCCCCTGGGAAACGTGGGATTCCTACCACCCTGAATAACGCATTCCTCCCTCCAGAGCAGCCCATCATCGGTTGTAATCCCTTCACCTCGCCACAACTTACGCGCACTTTTCTTTTTGAAGAGGAAGAATAAATACGACCACTTCTCCTCAACGGTTCCTCATATTGCTCCGTAGCGCGCCCTTGCGTGTTAATCCGGGCGGAAGGAACCGGAGAGCGGGAAGAGATGAGGCAGGGCAAGGCAAACAGTACGAGAGAGAGATAATAAATCGTTGCGTTTTTTCATCCGACCCTACGAATGCCATTACACGTGGAAATTGAAAAAACACGAGAGGCGTTCCGGAGATTTATAAACCTCTAAATCCGGAATCCGGAAATAAAAAAAAGAGAAAAACAAATGAAGTTAAAAAAACGAGCAAGAGCAGTAGCAGCTTAGTTCGTCGACGTTGGCGGAGGAGAGGATCCTTATATTTTTTTAAGGGGGAAAAAATATATGAGAGAGAGAGAGACTCGTTGAGGAGGATTCCCAACACGTCGTCCCGAAAACTCATGGGTTTTTGTGGCCGCAGACGGAAAATGAAGAGCGAGAATGAAAGGGATACGACACCGGCGCGGCGCTGTTTTTCGTCGGAACGCTACGTTCCCAGACCGACCTGTCTCGTCATCTCTTCGTTTCCGAGAATCTCGACCTGGTTGCGATAATTACGGACGCTTCTGCCACGAGGGAGATGCCTCCTATGAGAGAGCGAAAAGGAGGCTGACGAGGAGCCATGGGAAGGAGTGAACTGAGTTGTGCACTTATTGCAGTTTGAAGTATGGAATGCATGAACAAAGAAAACTATGTCAGGCCGAAGATAAAAAGGGAGATGAGGGAGAACCTTCATCTACATCTACATCATACCCCGCAAGCCGCCTCAAAAGGCGTGTGGCGGGGGGTGTTAGGACACCAGCCGTCAAAAAAAAAATCAAAGTTCCGCCTAGCATTTATTAAAGTCCTTAATTGTTCGGGGGAAAAACGAATTCCCATACCTATCCGTTCGGCAAAATATCTCTCTTAATTTATCGATTGTGTCGGACCTGGAAATATAATGTGGTTCTAATATGATGTTCTCCGTGGCGCTCTGAAAGATATTCATTCTCAATTGCTCAAGCAATCTAAGCCTAGCGCGTAGCCTCCGAGTCTCTAGCGGCTCCCACCCTAAATCGTTCAAAATCTGTGTAACGCTTTCTGTACGGCCGTAGCAGTTTTTGACGAATCGCGCAGCTTTCCTTTGTATTTTATTAAGCTCATGGACTAGGTATTTCTCCGCCGGATCCCATATGCTCGCTGCATATTCAAGGTGTGGCCGGACGAGTGCGAAATAGCACCTCTCTTTCACTTTCTCATCCGAAAATCTTCCCACAACACGCTTGACAAATCCTAGCTTCTTCAGGGCTCTGCCACAAATATTTCTTATATGTGTCCCCCACGATAGGTTCGAAGTTATCGTAACTCCCAGGTATTTCACTTCATCTGTCGCATTTATGCTAACCTTGTGAAGGAGTGGACCACCATCGGACGAGGGACGGCGGAATAAGGGAGAACAGGCAACTTTCGAATTCACGAGAAAACCGTCACTTTATTCGACAACTATTCTGATTGCAGAATTCAAATTGCCTGGAAAGAGTTATTCAGTCAAACGAATTTAAAAAATAATTAAAATAAAGGATGAATCGTAATAAAATGGAAGCAAATATTCGGACTTCAATAACACATATCGGCTCCAATACATTAAGAAAAAGCATGAACGATAACTAGATGATATACAGAATCAGAAATGACGCTTCATTCATCTTGTCCGATGGATGTCTGAGTCCTCTTGTTCCAGTCTAAAAGCGACAGACAACGTGCAAAATGGCTCATTCCGAAACAGCCCTTTAAACTGAAATGCAAAAACTGGGGATTCGAGCACTAGCACAACAAGAGGCTCATTTTAAATTTCGAGGATAGTGCCTATCCTTTGACCGCATACAATTAATAACACAGGGTTTCATCACAGAAATCGTTAAAAATGTCAACAATATTAGGTTAAAGACGTCCAATTATCACAAAGGTAATCCAAGATTACACAGTGAAAAACGAGCCAACCATCGGCTTATTTATTCCGCTCGAAGGACCTTGCGTGGTAAGTCGGGAATGTCACGTCTTTATCAGCCGAGTACGATAAATGCTCGCACACACAAGGCAAGACACCGAGCAGACGACGGCCTCGTGCATACATACGTTTCACGAAAATAAACAGGAGAGCCGAAGGCCGGAACACCTTCGTGGGCTAACTGAACGATTTAACAAACCCTGCTTATAGAAGCCGAGTCAATCCTCCCGTCACCAGAAACGGAGTTCATTAATGAGAGGACTAGTCAAGGAGCGCTAGCTCTCGCCCCCCCCTCCCCCTCCTCCTCCCTTCCCATCGCTCCCAATGGGTCGAGGAACTATTTTTTTCCTCCCTTCTCCCACCACTTCTTTTGTTTCTCCTTTTGCCCGCAGCCGAAGAGTTTCCCCGAGTCGGGGACCCCTTGAACACCAGCACGTGGGGCCTCTTCTGACACACGCACTCACGAGTCCCTCATCCTCTCTTCTTCCTCTTCTTCGTCTCTTCCTTCCCTCCTCACCTCTTCCCTTCCCTCTCTCCCCGCCCTTCCTTTTCGCTTTCCCCACTCTTGTCTTCTCGCGTGGACCACTGCAACCAGCATAAGGCGATCCCGGTTGGAAACTTTCAAGCAAAATCTATTTGTTTTTCTTCATAATGACTCAAAAGCGTAAACCTAAATGATCACGAGTAGTCACCCATTCACTCTCGCTTTGCATCACGTTTGTTTGATTACCAATCTACATCTACATCTACGTCATACCCTGCAAGCCACCCAAAGGGTGTGTGACAGGGGGTGCTTCTACACCAGGCATGCATGGATTATACGGCAGAACACCGAAACTACATTGAAACCAGAGTACCACACATGCAACGCGACAATTAAAAATCTACTGACCAAGAAACATTCTATCGTCAATCGTTCCAACATGCAAGGGATACAAAGACTACTACTACAGATTCAAAGTATCATGCACAATTAAGAACATAGATATTTACATCATGCATAAATTAGAACGTAGAGAATATAAACACAAAGATCTACAGACTAGCTATTATCACTAATCTCACCATTCATGACGACGAGTACAGCTGTTATGGCCCCGAATGGTACGCGGAAAAAATGGCATTTTATACCTTTCGGTTCTACAAACTATCATGCAATATCAAACTAATTATAATAGGGGAGGAAACCACTGAAAAAATACATTTGATACTCAAACGAGAAAGGTTCGTCATACATACTGAAAGGAAAATAGACCGCCAGAAAGGTTAAAAACAAACACCCTAAGGGTCTATTGGTTCTCGCAGCATGCTATGCGTATTAGTCGGCATAACTGTAGCATGAACGTATCAATGAACAGGTAATTAGCAAGCAACAGAAATTCATCTTCTGATTTCAGTGATTTTATTTTAAATATATAGCTGTATACCCCAATGTACTCAGATTGAGCAGATAAAACAAACATTTCAGCCTGTCAGTCAGAGAAGCTATCGTAATGAAATTTGATTCACCAAGGACCATAGACAGAACCACTACGTGGATGTCCGTTTAAGGAGTGACAAGGCCTCATAAACGGACGAGAAAATCGCTTTAAAACTTAGCAATTCCAACGGCGGAGAAAGCAAAGATAGGAATCTATTTCTAATGCTCAAATCCCTCTTCAGACCTTTAGAGCCCATTTCACAGGGTTCGATTTTTTTCCTCCTTCACGGACTGGACTCGGTGATTTTAATCTCCAAATCGATTAAGAGGTCTCGAACCATTTATGCCGGATAGTCTCATACCACATGAGA